>CM076396.1:65173975-66458906 GCA_038363315.1 Mugilogobius chulae
CTCTCTTGTTGTTTGTCTCTCTCTCTCTTGTTGTTTGTCTCTCTTTCTCTCTCTTGTTGTTTGTCTCTCTTCTCCGCTCTCTCTCTTGTTGTTTGTCTCTCTTTCTCTCTCTCTTGTTGTTTGTCTCTCTTTCCTCTCTCTCCTCTTGTTTGTCTCTCTTTCTCTCTCTCGCTTGTTGTTTGTCTCTTTCTCTCTCTCTTGTTGTTTCTCTCTCTCTCTTTGTTGTTTCTCTCTCTCTCTCTTGTTGTTTGTCTCTCTTTCTCTCTCTGCTTTTTCGTTTCTCTCTTCTCTCCTCTTGTTGTTTCTCTCTCTCTTGTTGTTCTCTCTCTCTCTCTCTTGTTGTTTGTCTCTCTTTCTCTCTCTCTTGTTGCTTGTCTCTCTTTCTCTCTCTCTCTTGTTGTTTGTCCTCTTCTCTCTCTCTTTGTTGTTTGTCTCTCTTTCTCTCTCTCTCTCTCTTGTTGTTTTGTTCTCTCTCTTTCTCTTCTCTTCTATCTTGTTTGTTTGTCTTCTTTCTCTCTCTTGTTGTTTGTCTCTCTTTTTCCTCTCTCTCTCCTCTCTTTGTTTGTTTCTCTCTCTCTCTCTCTTGTTGTTTCTCTCCTCTCTCTCTCTCTCCTCTCGTTTCTCCTCTCTCTCTCCCTATCCTTTCACTTTTTTCTATTACTCTCTAATCTCTCTCCTTTTCCATCTCTTGCTATTTATCTCTCTCTTCTTCCTTCTCTCTGTCTCTCCCCTCTGATAAACTTAACCTGGGAAAACTGCGGTCCGGGGTCAAGTTAAGACCATGCGTCATTGCTTGTTGTTCTAATATGATAATTTGTTACAACTAATACAGTTCGGTCCTCCAACACTTGTCCTGGTTAGAAGTCAAAATAACTGCCCAGCCCTGACCTAATGTTATTCTAACTGTCTCTTACATCTGTGTGTTCTGTGCCCACACATTTGAACTCCTGTGCTCCCTGCTTCTCTCTCTTTCTTTATTCCTCTCTCGCTCTTCTCAGTCTTGCTCAATCTTTTCTCTCTTTCTCTCTCTCTCTCTTCTCTCACCTTTCTTCCACTTGCTATTTTCTCTCTTGTTTCTCTCTCTCTCCCCTTCTACTTCTTACTTGCTTTTCTCTTTCCTCACGTCTTTATCTCTCTCTTTTTCTTCTCTCTCTCTCTCTTCTCTCTCATTCTTCAACCTTATTGTTATTGTAGCTAACCCTCACGCCTGTGTAATGTGTGTAATGTGTGTATTGTGTGTATTCTGTGCCCACACATGTTTGTCCGAACAAACATCATTATGTAATTAACCAATTGCTCTGTAAACGACATGTCAGAGTCTGGAGTCAAACGCTTCACAAACACACACACGTTTACATGTGTCACTTCTACATCATCAACTACTTCACTCTCGTAACGGACGTTTATCTCAGCTTGTGTCATGCAAAAATACAGTACAGCAGGACTTAAAACACAAATAAAGTTAAAAATGGGCTTTAAATTCAGTGTCTGAATGAGTGAAATCAGGGCTCTCAAACTCAAGTGAAGCTGAGGCCGAAATGATGTCAGAGCGATCAAGTTTTTTTTATTCTAATCTTAGTATACTGTATTTAAAAAGGTTATTAAGCCCTATAGCTGGTGGCCCGGGGGTCAAATGTGGCCCTCCAGATGATTTTGAAATATTATCGATATTGAGATGTGATTACAGATCTTTCTAAAATGCACTAGAAAAAAACTAATTACTTACAATTTGTCCAAAATGTTCCAGTGTAAAACACAGTTGGACCCTGGTTACCCACTTTTATTTACTTTATTACTTGTGTGTGTGTGTGTGTGACGCAAGATGTAAAATAATGATATGGACAAATGTATGCTACATTAGGCTTTACATACACCTATATGCTTATTCATATAAAAGATAGGCCCTCAAATAACTCTGACCTTGGTTACTTTGGCCGCAGCACAGTAGCTGGTTAAAGCTCTGGCTTCCCAACAAAAAATTGTGGGTTCAACTCCCGGTTGAGCCAAGTCAAATGTCACGATCTCTCCCACCTCCAAAAACATGCCTGTTTAGGTTACGACATCATTGTAAATTTACCCTACTGAATGAAAGAGTGAATGATTGTTTGTATCGAACTCTGACGGGTTGGCGACTGTCCAGGGGTGTTCCCCCGCCTAAGGCCCAAAGCGACTGGATAGGCTCTAGTCACCCACAACCACAAACGAGAAGAAGTGGTAAAGAAAAAGAAGGAATGTTTCATATAATTTAGTCTCTTGGGAGAAAAAAAAATGTAAAAGAAATCAAGAATTGAGCTCAAGGTCCATCTACTGACTGCAAAGGGAATTACACAGGGGAGTTAATCCAATCAATTGTCTGATATGCTAAAAAAAAGTGTCATTAAAATATTATTAAAATATGTAGTTATAAATGTGTTATGAGTATATTATTTGCAGATTAAACACATTGTTATAAATGTGTTATGTGTATATTATTTGCAGATTAAACACATTGTTATAAATGTGTTATGTGTATATTATTTGCATTATCACCCACTGAGAACTAGAAACGCAGAAAGGATAGGCAGACTAAGCTAAGTTTCAGCCTATGTCTAAGCTACATTGACACAACCAAACTGCCACAGAAATGCTCAAAATCAGTCTGGATGATTTATGGACATAAAAATTCTGCATAAGATTTCAAAGATCAACCTATATAACCACACAGATCCAACTCAATCTCACAAGAAAGTGCGTATATCGGACATAATAGGACGTGTCAGTAGCGTATGATTAGCATTATTTCATGCATTTTTTGCAGTCCCAGTTCATTTCTATCGTGGCTGTAAAGATGTGTTCTTATTTATGTATATTTTACAAAATCCTCATCTTATACTTAACCTACCCCAAGCCACAACTCTAATCTTACCCATTTCTTTTAGTAACTTAGTAAAGCGAAAATGTTTCAACCAAAACGGTATTTTACGCTTTTTCATATTGTGCAATGTATATGGCGTAACATGCAGTATATACACAAAAAAAGACAAGAAACTGTGCACATCCTACTCTATTCATGTGTCGTGGTAGATGTAGTCTTTCTTGTGAGAAGTGTTGCACATTCAGAATAGTGTTTTCTCTGCGGCGATCACTGCTCCTGAGGAGATGCCCCAGAGGCATTGAAGGATGGGTCAAATGCAGAGGACAAATTTCCCTACGGGGACAATAAAGTATACCTTACCTTACCTGAAAGACACAACTCCAGCTGCGTTTTTGATGAGAAGGCAATGTTACAATATTAGCAGAAACACAAATGCACACTTATGTGTTCTTTAACATAAAATAATACTCTTCCAGTCAATAAAAGGTTGCATGTGTTTGTTCAATTAGCACAGCTTATGTCTTACTTTTTGTCAAATATATCATGTTCTAATTTGATCCAAAACACCTTCTTCAAGAGTCAAGATCAAGACAAACACGCTGAATTCCCATCTCTTTCCTCTCACACACATTTTGTCTATTTGAGCTGAATCTAAACCGCCCTAATCCCTCCAATCTGATGCTCCCCTGTATCAGCTCCGCCTGTGGCCCACTTTATGTGAATCTTATGGCCTGTTGTGAATGGAGCCGGGCCTGGAGCAGTGAGTAAAACTATAGGATGGGCCGTCCAATACATGCCCATCCTTTTCAGCCCATTCTTCAGGCCAACTTAAAACTCCAATGGCAACCTCCAAAAGCCTGTCTTTGTCACCCTTAAACCCTGAGATGCTCTGGCCGGCCTTTGTGCGCTCAAAGCTCATAAATTTGTCCCGGGACTGATTAAACATCACGGGAATTGAAACACTAAAGATTTTGTCTGGGTGGCTTTTGGACGGGGGACAATGGGGGCATTCAGGAGGGGCCGTCCCCGCACAAAGCTCCCGTTTAGAGGCAGCGGTGTCGGGGAAAGGGGTGAGGACTGTCCCATCCATATGTGCGACAAGGTGGCCCCCACGCAGCTCACAAAGAACCAGGTGACACGGAGAGGGCACAGGGCGAGCAAACAACATTAACAGGGGCGGGGAGAGAAAGAGAGAGAGAGGAGGGAGGGCTGTGGGACAAGATATCGACGAAATCTGAGAAATATCATGATCTGACTCGTGTTTTTTCGGCCGTTCTTGAGTCACACTTTTTAAACTACTAAGCTACCAAGTGTCCAGTTTTTCCACTTCAAATCAGTAAATACATTTTAGATTTTCTGATGTGAGAGAGAGGAGAGAGAGAAAAACAGAAGGAAGGGAGAGAGAGAAAAGAGAGAAAGAGAGAGGAAAAGAAAGAGAGAGGGAAGGAGAGAAGGTTAAAGAGAAAAAGAGAGGAGGGAGAGAAAGAGAAAAAGAAAGATAGCGACAAAAGGAGAGAGAGTGAAAAGAAAAGAGCAAGAAAGATAGAGGGAGAAAGAGAAGAAGAGAGAGAGTGAAAAAAGATCAAGAAAGGCAGGGAAAGAGAGCGGAAGAGAAGGGGAGACAAAAAAGAGAAGGAGAGAAAAAAGAAAGAGGAAAAAGGAGAGAGAGAAAAGGAAAGAGGGGGAAGAGAAAGAGATAAAAAAGAGAGGGAGAGAGAGGAGGAAAGAGAGAAAAGAGAAGAGGGAAAAGAAAGAGAGAGAAGGAAAGTGCAAAAAAGAGAGCGAAGGAGAAAAGGGGAGAGAGAAAAAGAGAGAAGGGGAGAGAGAATAAGAAAGAGACAGAGGGAGAGAGAAGAAAAAAGAGAAAGAGAGAGGGAGGGAGAAAGAGAGAGAATAACTCACATACATGCGTTTAGGTGACTTAAACTTTGGCAGAAATTGCCCTTGCATTTTTAAGTTAAATTGCCCTATTATGATTTTTTTTTAGTGTATAAGGAAACAGGAGTATTTTTAGTTTTCTCAAAAAACAACTCAATATCTGACACGTCTGAAAAACATGTCCATTAATGCCTCTTCTCTGACCTCCCACAGGACTCCCCTCCAAAAAGGTTCTAAATCTGACTGGGACATTCATAAGAGAAGTAAATCTAAGTGGACAAGAAGTTTTGGTCAAGTGTACAACATGGTTGCTAGAGGAATTAGTGTGATGTCATCCTTTTTAATCAGAAAGTAACATTTTTGTTTCTAAAAAAATAATTTAACTGGGTTGGAATTAGTGAAATGTCAAGAGTCACCTTGAGTATAATGGTCTTGACTGTGTTCTAGTCGTCCAACCTGTCATAAGCACGTGAAGCAATTAGGTAAATCGTCGTTGGCCGCTGTTCCAGTTTACTGTTGTGATAAGGATTAGCCAAAGTGTCTTTATTTGCAGTTACATGTCAACAGTGAATCATTATTTAACATGATTATTTTTTACATCGTAAATCGCAACATTTAAGAGGATCTTTTATTGTATGTAAAATGTATCTTGCAGTGTTCTCTCATTATTAGTTTACCCAAAGTTATATTTGAACTGATTCGTGCATGTTTGAGTTTGTTTTGTCATGCATCACAGAAAATCCCTGTCCTCACCTACCACCTATCCCCGCCCACTTGTCTGTAATCCCTTACGATTACTCAAAATTAGGATGGCAAGGAAAACCTGTAAAGATCAAAATTGTCCCGTAGACACTTTTCAACAACAACAAAAAGTGTTGAAGATGAAGAGGCGGGGCTTATCAGTTCAGCGGTTTTTCTAAGCCGTTTTAGATCATTTTTGTGTTTTGCAATGAACAAAATGTGAATTATAAATCTACTTATGCCATAGTTTCCTCCAAAATCTACGGAGAAATCATGATAGATCTCCTTTAATAAAAAAAATGACTCTGCTGAGTTGAAAACTAGATCATAACTAACGTCATAACCACAAAGTGCTGCCCTTCTGGACCATAACGACATTATATTTCTAAATGTGTTGATAAACACTTCTTCCAAACTTATTTTTACAAGTGCATAAAGAGTGACAAAGACATCAGATTGTGTGCCGAGCTGAGCCGAGCTGAGCCGAGCCGAGTTGAACTCTGGTCTGAATGACAAGCCTTTTCGACCAATCAGGCGGCTGGGCTCCGGGTGTAAAGTGCTAATGATGTTTGCTCTTCCATTAGTGTTTCTCACAGTAAAAACCTATAAACTACACACAGCAGCTGAGAAAAGAGCTGGTAAAGAACACACTTACCATTAAAAGTGGCTTCTTCAAATCA
This sequence comes from Mugilogobius chulae, assembly GCA_038363315.1. Classification (NCBI taxonomy): domain Eukaryota; kingdom Metazoa; phylum Chordata; class Actinopteri; order Gobiiformes; family Gobiidae; genus Mugilogobius; species Mugilogobius chulae. The sequence continues at coordinate 65,180,129 of CM076396.1, forward strand.
GATTACCGTCATTTTCACACTTTTTAAGAGACTAAAAAAGAAAACAAACTACAGTCATTGGTCTCAGATGTTAGTCGTGGCTAAATCTATGAGAATCTGTAAGTTAGCAGAGTTCAAAGCTTGTGAAAAAAGTAACGTTTTATAGTCTGAAATAACAGTACATATCACAACTGCAAAACAATTAAGCATTTCAAACTTGAGTAGTTTCTCATTTGATTTGATAGTTATCAGTGTATTGCAAATTTTACACAACAAACTAAAAGAAAAGTAGTTATTGTATAAAAATGTTATATACAAAAACTTAGATGTACAATGAAATGTCAATTTTTTATTTATCTATATATATAAAAAGCCAAAACGTAAAATAACTACTTTTATTGGTACACGGGTAAATCTTATACCTCAAGCCCCAGTCCGAAACTTACCCATTTTAGTAGCTTGAAGCCTAAGCTTACTCATTAAACTCAAAGAAAAGGTCTTGACATGCTTCAACCACAATCGTAACATATTTAAGTAAAAAGGCATAAAAATGTGCTCAAAATATGTTTTTGATGATTCGTTGTATGAAGACTGTGTTGTTGAAATCATGCACATTGTGGTGAACATGTACAATCCTGACACTTGGTCAAAAAGAGCCTCCACTACACAGCAAAAAAACAAAAGTGTCAGGCCTTTCAATGAAGAGCTTCTCCATGTGTCTGGGTGGGTTTCCTCCAGGCACCACAGTGCAGACAAAGCTACAGCACTTTGTAGATCGGTAGACATGTTCTCCAGGTCTGCACTGTGGAGCTCAGAGCTGCTCCACCAGAGGCTAAGACCACACTAAGTAAGAACAAGACCTGTCGAGCGAGGACAAAACCAAGACCACTGAGGGTCGAGACTGAGATGAGACCAATGATTTTATTGTGCAGAGCTTATTACAAACTGTGTCTGGAACAAGTTATTACACTCCTGCTGGAAGCTTAGCAGAGTGTGGTGGCAATGAAATGTGGTCTTGGTGTCATAAGCTGCGTTCCAGGCAACTGGGAACTGGGATATTTCCCACTTGAAAAATACCAGTTCCCAGTTGAGAGCGTTCCAAAGAATCAACTCATATGTAAACATTAAGGCTAATGCTAACATTTAGGCTAAACAAAAGTAATGCTAAATAACCTGTAACCAATGTTTGCATTGTTTTTGTGTTAAACCCCCAAATGAATTTATTGTGGTGATTGTTTATCTTGTATGTGAAGTGGGACTTCCTCGACCAGGTCCCAGTTCACAAGTGGTATTTACCAGTGCGACTGGCGTTCCAGCGCATTTTTATAAGTGGGAAGTGGGAAATATATCAGTTCTCAGTTGCCTGGAACGCACCATATTACAAGACTCAGTCCAGGACCAAGTCCAAGATAAGACCGAGTCCAACACAATTTGGTGATTTTTTTCTGAAACTTGTTAAATACTTTACAAATATTTCACCAAAGGACCAAAGTGTGTTTAGAAAATGATGTGTTTGTCTGTCCATGCTAAGGATAAAGTCTGACAATTTGAAAATAAAAATCTTCTATGCACAGAGTCAATTGTGCTCGAGTCCAAAATGAGACCAAGACCTTAAAAAAGCGGTCTTAAGACCAAGACTGGTTTTGAGTACTACCAGAGGCACTGGAAGATTTGACAACTGTTGAGATAAATCCACAACTGTTACCTAACAACCACAAAGTCATATGGACCTAAATCTACGTAAATGACACAGATGCTGCAAAATGACAAATGATAATGACTTGCATTTTGGTTCTTTCTGACGGGATTTTGTTTTAGAACCCAAAAAGAATTCCTGTACATTTATTGGCCAATTTCTTAATAATTAGCAGCCTAATTATTTATTACAAGGACTATGACAAACTAAGTCAAAATTAGAAATGTGATACTTTGTCATCTGGACTTCAGTAAAACCATGCTTTCTTGCGGCTTTAAGCTCAATATCTCTGCACTGCTCCCTGTTTCCCAACTGTAACACCTCACACTTGCCTCTCTTATCTCCGTAAGCCTCTGCTCCACCTGCTCCATTCAAGTCTTTACAGATTTCCTCCAGAGTGTCCCCCCCTCTACAGTACACATCCATCCCAGCGTCCCCTCTCCGCTCCTGGGCATAACAAAGCTCCAGACAGCCGTGGGGAGCCTCTGTATGTTTACTCACTATTCTTATGCTTAAACAAATCCAGCTCTCTCTTTCGCTCTAAAAGTCATGTTTGCACAGCTTTCGGTGCATAATTGGTCTTTAACATCAGAAAAGGCTTAGGCCCCGATGAGGAGCCATAACTGAGGAAAAGGCCACAAAAGGAGGATCAGATTTAGGTTTAAGAGAGCGACATGTTTTTGAAATAGTTTCACTTCAGCTCAACAGCTTCGGTAAGCACTGTAAGTCAAAGATTCAAGAAGGGTCGTCGAGAATTTAGAGGTTAAGAAACGATATGATGCAATGAATCAGTAAAGAATTATATCTAACTAAATCTATCAGTAACCATTTAAACTAAGACCTTATAGATAATCATAAGAGTAATTAAGATTAAGATTTTTGTTTGTTTTTTAACTCGGAAAGGGAAGATTTTGATGTCACTATTAATAAATCTTTGAGACAGCACTTTTAAAATAAGTGAATAACAATGAGATCTGTTGACGTTAGCCTTTCCTAAAGCTAACGCTAAAGTTTGTTTGTGCTTACTTTAGTAGTTGTGTCAGTAATTAATTGAACAATGGAGGAGCTTTGTGGTGCAAACGTGTGGCTCTTATGATGTCTAGGACTAACAGCAAATTCCCGAAATGTATAAATTTTAGTCAATGAGATAAATTTCTAAAAATTTGATAAATGGGATTTTCGTCAGTCGTCTGCACATCAGATGACGTCAGGTCTTGAACTCTGGCTGCAGTTTCTAAGATGTTGTTCCGAGCTTTTCGAGCATTGATGTGCCTTTTCCAATTTGGAAAAAAACATTTTCAGGAATTCCCGAGGAGCACATTAACGCAGCATAAACTAAACAGCTAAAATAAGCAGCAGAATTACCAGGTATAGCATTCAAATTGGTCCTCCAAAGTGCTTTACACAGCAGCCACTCCCCACTCAGTGATAGTGAGTCGCCTAAACACCTGGCGCCTCAACCTCCGACCACCACCAAGCGTTCTCTAACTGGCATGTTATTGGTTGGTGGAGAAACCAGAGCACCTAGAGGAAACTCTCCCAGACACGGGGAGGAACATGTAAACTCCACACAGAAAGGCCCAGGATGAGCGAGAGTGGAACCCGCAACTTTTTTTTGTTGTGAAGCAAGAGCTGTGTCGATATAGAAAACTTGATTAAGTTTTTGTTTGTTATTTACCACAACATACTGTATATCAGCTTTCAAGTAAAAATAGCAAAAAAATAAACCCACTTTAAACCAACTAGGTCCTTCACACTTCAGACTTTGTTAAACAAGATTTTGACAAAATATCTTAAAGATTTGCATTTGATTTGAGCTTGAATAGATTTAGGCACATTTTCAGCCAAATTTAGTTTACTTAAAAATTATTAGTATTTTTTTTTATTTATTTATTTATTTTTGGTATCTAAATTGTCAACAAAATGAACCAACAAATTTATTAAAGTTTATTTTTCTGTGTCAAAAGATGTGCTATTTTTTCTGTTTTTACACATTATTTTGTACTTAATTTTGTATTATTGTTTTTTGTTTGTTTGTTTGTTACTGTTTTTATTGTTTGAAACTATATGTCAAATTGAACATACTTTGTGTTTGTGTCTATGAAGCATTTTGTAAACTGTTTTTGTTTGTGAAATGTGCAATAAATAAGGTGGATTTAGATTTATATTATAAATCTGTATAACATGACATAACAATGTGTTTTTGTTTATTTATTGCTTTATTATGACAGCGTACAACAGCAAGTGAGTAAACCGGGTAGTGCAAAATGCTATCTAAGATTTTCACTTATTTATTTTTTTGTAGCGTCTCATCTCAAATACAAACTGTCTAAATCCAGTTGTTGAGGTTAAGTGCACCGACAACACGACAGTTGTTACGTTACAGACTTGAGCTGGTTTTCAGAGCTGAGTATTTGCTCAAAGGATCATCACATTTACTCAGTGATTTCTCTTCAGCTGGTCACTTCAAACATCATTGATTTAAGAGGAAATCAAACATAACCTGTTTAACTGGAGCTTAGTTACAGTGCTCAAATAGTAGAGTTTTTAGAGCTCAGAAGAAGCAAGTCTAATTGAAAAAGATGTGGCTTTTATCAAATACTCTTGGTGCAGTTTTGTAAAGCTTGAGTTCCAGTTTTCCAAAAGCCTGTTTTAAGTCAAAATGGCACATTATCATGTTCAACAGAATTTATTTATTGTCAAAGATTATTCTTTAGCATTAGCCCACTTGCAGGGTCTGAGTGACTTCAGTCCCCTCTGTGTCCCTCTGTGTCCCGCTGTGGGACAGTTACCAGGGAAGCTCAAAAGTCCCAAGGCGCAAAACTTCTTTACCTTTAGAACTGAAAGGAAATACTTCATCTCATTCATTCTCATATTTTATTTTATTTTATTTTATTACTTTTATTTAACCAGGAAGTACCACTGAAATTCAGAATCTCTTTTGCAAGAGACACCTGACCAAGGTAGCAGGCAACACCATCAATACAATAGTATTAAAATAATCAGGCTGTTAAAGTCTTGGATAAAAAGCCACTGAGATACCATTATTGTCCAACACTTACTCAAAATAAACTGCTAAACTTTGACAACTTAATTATCTATTTAAATGTGCAACTAATCTTAAAAATTGTTAGTAACATTGTGCCTCTTCCATTGAAAAAATGTGTCCAGCTCTGATCGGAGCAGACAACCAGGACCTCCAGGTCCACAAGTCACAATGACTGCAGATAGCTAAACGTAGCTCGGGCCTTCGCACAAACAGACTTTTCTTTCAAAGCCGTCGAAGAATGGAACAACTTCGCAGAGTCTCAAACTTTCCTCTATATGAAGAATTTTTCATGCAATGTTAAGCAATTACTATTGGAAAAACAGCAGTGTCAGCTTATGAATTGTGTCTGGTATGATATTTATTGTATAATTTTAATGTGTGTTGAGTGTGTATTTGTTTATTATTGTAATATTGCTTGTTTGTTTTTGTTGTTGTTGTTTTTGTAGCTCTCACCTGTTCAGGGGCTGCAGATGGAAACTAGCTACGGCTATAATCTGGTGCAACGCATGTTTTTGGATATTGTCCTTGTCAAATAAACTAATAAAAAAAAAAAAAAAACACAGCAAGAAGGTCCAGGGTTCGACTCCAGGGCGACCCCAGGACACGTATGTGGGGTTTACATGCGTAAGATTCCTCCAGGTACTCCGGTTTTCCCTACACTAAAAACATTAGAAATTAGCTGTAAAGCTGTGGAAGCATCTCTGTCATTGTGCTTAAGGTAATAAATAAACATAACATAACAATTATAAGTACTGACCTGTTTTGATTGATTATATATATGTACTATATTATTAATGTGCAGCATTGTATTGTATTTTGTTTTTATGGAAAACCCAACTAGGGACACACACTGAGAATTAGCCCCTTTGGCTAACATGTTGTAGTGTGACATGAGCTCATGGAACACTTTCAAATTAACCTAAATAAATTAATTAAATAATACATTTGTACATTTGGAGTGTAGACAAGAGTCAGATATAGCCCTTTGTACAAAATCCAATCAAATAGTGAATGTTGCTGGATTTATAGTTGAGATCTTTTCAAACAAATCTTTAGAAAATTCAATGAATATATCAAACATTTAAAAAGAATCAAGAAAATCAGTGGAATTTTTTTTGTACAAAATAAGAAATTTTATTAATAATACTTCATTACAATCATTCACACTAAAATACATTCATTTAAAATCTCATATAAATCTTTCTATTACTTTTCATACAACACACATTTCTATGGCTAAAATTTTCAAACAAAAATGTTTTAATCCAAATACATAATAATCACAGCTTCATTCAAAAGTTTAAAAAATAAAAACATCCCACAATTGCCACACAACACCGACCTGCTCCAAAATGGGTTTGTTGGACTCAAAATCTTACAAAAAAATAGATATAATAAAGCAAAATGTGCAAAATAATGTTGCGTAAAATCTGGTTTAAGTTGCTCGAGAAACTGCGTCAAAAATATAACACAACTGTGATAACATTCATTTCAGGCTACAACAATAAACCTATAAATAACTGCTAATTGGATATTTGCAAGTGGTTCATTTAGCGGTAATTAGCATTTATTACACCCTAATTTAGGTTGCATTATGTTGTTAATAGATGTTTACAAACACTTGTTAATAAACTCCATAATGCAACAAGAAATAGAACTCAAAAAATAAGAATTCCTTTTGTGGATAAATAAATTGAAATAATTTGCAATTTTAACAAAGACAAATAACTTTTTATAAAAATAATTTGATACTAAGGTTTCTTTTAAAAGCTAGTGTCACAAGAATTGTTTTTATTATTGCTTTTATGCACAGAATATCTGAGGATTAAACTTATCAGAATAAAGCAACGCGAAAGAAGTTATTAATAAGTACAAATTAACACAGAATGAACCACTTTAAGCAAATTAGCAGCTCTTATTTGTCAGCGTAGCCTAAAATAAGTGTTACCGCAATTCTTTGTTCATTTGTGCGCTCAAAGTCTGTGTCCAGTTTGTTTCGTTAGAGCTGGCCGCTCCAAAAGTCTCTAAACGCGAAGGAGTACCGCGACGCGGGGGCCTGGCTGTGGAAGTGCTGAAAGCGGGGAGGGTGAAGTGCCACGGGGGACTGATGATGATGCTGCACCGGCGCGGGGTAGCCCAGAGGAAAGCCCTGAGACGCGGGGAGGTAGCTGTGCTTGTCCGTGTCCAACAGGTGGAACGGCTTCCCATCGCGGACCAAAATGGGCACCACGACTCTGCGTAAAAGCGAAGGATGGTGCGGCGATGTAGCTCCAAGTCCGCCATCCCGTCCGCGGATCTGCCCCGTTTCATCTTGTAGCGGTGATTCTGGAACCAGATCTTGACTTGGGTCGGGGTGAGGCTGAGGAGACGCGCCAGCTGCTCGCGCTCCGGGCCGGATAAGTAACGTTGTTGGCGAAAGCGGCGTTCCAGCTCCAGCGTCTGAGCTTTGGAGAAGAGCACGCGGCGTTTTTTGGGTTTCTTGGACTTGTCCGGTTCCGATGAAGAAGCCTCGTCTTGTGAGGAGGAGTCGTCTGGTTTTGTGGAGTCTGGAGAGGCCTCGAAACTGCCCTCGTCGGACGCTGCGAGAAAGAGAAATCACAGCGTTATTTATCTTTATTGCCATGTGATAATAAAAGGTTTTTAAATCACTTTTCATCTTATGAGTGCTTCGGTTTTCTAAATTCTGCGTTTGAAACTAGTCACTAAACTGAAAAACACAAAAAGAACAATTTCACACCAGTCTTTTAAAATCTAACGAGAAACAGTTAGTTTGGATACGTGCGTAAAACGTGCGTAAATCAGAAAAAGATCAAAAAGGGAAAATTACATTTTAGACGAATTTTGCGAACGAATTTTGACTACATTTGGATACTTACACATGCACGGGCTTCTGTCAGAGTCCAAGCTCCATGATGCAACGGGCGAAGAGGATGAGCACGAGGAGAAGACTGAAGAGGCGCGCGGGGCAGTCTCAGCGTCGGGCAAATCCAAAATACTCCTCACGGAAAAACTAAACTTGCTGGCGCTCGGTGCAGCCATGGCGAATACTTTAAAGTGTTTTCTTGTTGAGAGAGCAAACAAATAACAACCAAAGCTATCCTCAAAAACGTTAGATCTTGTCGTGTTTGGAAACAGCTGACAAGTGTTGGTCAAACAGCGCGAGATGAGACGCAAACACGAGGAGGACGGTGTGGGTTTTTATACTCCCGTGGCACCTGAATGCGTGACGCGGGAGGTAGGAGTGGACGCGCTGGGGATGAGAAAAGAATTCGCCACGTTAACAAAGCCGCAGGAAGCACTCGTGATCATTACACATTCAAGGCGTATCGTGGACCCGCGTGGAAACAGATAATACTGATTGTTGCGAGGGGTTTTGAATCACGTCTTGGGTGGTAAGTGACAACAAGGAGGGCCCGGTGTCCTCCTCCCTCCCGCGCGCTCTTCACGTCCAAATAAAACCACCCTCATGGGCTAAATACCGTGTCCCGTACCACCCTCGACACAGCCTCACCGCCGTGTCAACATTTGCATACAAAGTGAGCAATTAGCGAAGAGTTGGTTTTAGTAATCAGGCCATTAGGAGCGGCGTGAGAAGAACGTGACAAGTGACAAGTGAAGGACACTCAAACAGAAACATGTATTCATGGCGACGGCTCAGGAAGGAGATTGGAGGGGCCTTTAAAATTCAGGGCGGTGGAGAAGAGGTGATTAAAATAGAATATTTTGTAAACTTTTAAATGTGAGGTCATATCATTGCGTTTGAGATCAATTTGACAGACAATTCACTTTGTCAGTTGTATCTATTTAAGCTTCAACTATTTTTAAAGGCATGTTTAGTGTATGTATCACAACACAAAATAAATATTTGATATTTTTACCACTATATAAAAGATGCAATGGCGAAATTCATTACAAATAAGACAAAATCATTCATTACAACATTCTAATTGGGGACAAATAGTTTTATGCAATAAAAGGGGCCTCCTCTTGTTCAAATATACAGTTAATTTTGTAGCCATGAAAGCCTGCCCCTAGCAAAATTACATATTTGTATTTGATTTAGTACCACAAAGGCAGAACCAAAAAAAAAAAAAAATCATGCTTTTATTCAAGTTTATTTTTGGCCAAAACATTACACAGTGTACATTTAAGGACACTGTTTTTTCACCAGAAGCTCAAAAAAGTCATTACATATTTTTGTTTTCAACAACAAAAAAAGAGATTCCAGGGTTTTTTAATGGTTTATAAAAAGCTGCTCAAAGTTGTATTTTATGAAGCTGCAAATACAACTGCTTAAAGTTGTATTTGATTTCCCACAACTAAGACTTCACACTACTCCCCACTCAGTGAAAGTAAGCAGCCCTGGAGCAGCTCAGAAGAAGCCTAAACACCTGGCGCCTCAACCTCCGACCACCACCAAGCGTTATTTAACCTGCATGTTATTGGTTGGTGGAGAAGCCGGGGAAGAGGAACATGCAAACTCATAAGAATCTAATATGTTGCAACGCGACTTGTAAAGAACCATCTGTGGCCCCTTAAAGAAGCGTCAGTTCTGCAGCTTGAACATGAAGTTGACAGATTAGTCAATTTACACATTGTTTACTTTAAAATGTCAATGAAAAAATAGTGTCTTTATTTCGTTTTGTATGATCATTAAACAAACATGTTTACATGTGACACAACCAATATAGCTTGACTAAGAAAAGGCATGACTTTTGCATAAGAGACAGTGTTTCACCATGCCAGTGATGTTAACATAAAGTTGCCCAGATTTGCATTAAGATTAGAGCATGTTTGAGAAATGCAACATGTTGTTCCTGTTTTCATCTACCACCTGTCCCCGCCCACTTGTCTGTATTTGCTTACACTCTCCTCCTTCTCAATAAAAAGGCGGAGCTTATCAGATCTGAAGTTTTAAATGGGTCAGCTTCTATTTCTATTGGTTACTATATTTGTGTTTTACAATGAACAACAAGTACATTGATCTGTGTCAGGAGTAACCAATCTTTTTCACAGTGGGCCGCATTTGAAACTTTGTAAACGAAGCTATAAACCTCATTTTAATGAACCACCACACTTTGAGGCGTTAATTTTAGATATATTGTACAAAAATGTTGAAGAAATGCTCAAATTTGACATTAAAAACTATACTTTTTGTCATTTGGACCAATCTAGAAGATGAGGGCTAAAAAAATTATCCAAGGGCTGCATTTGGCCCCTGGGCCGCAGTTTGAACATGCCTATTTTCAATGTATACTATATTAAAATGGAAAAACACATATCTCTAACTTAAAATGTTTTGAAAGCTGATTTCTGATGCATTTTCTGACCACGTGACTCCACCTTTTCACCCCGCTCTCCCATTGCGTCTCTTTTTTGGCACGACGTCGCGGTTCCACACTGGGGCCCGTGACAGATGAGAGCTCCGACAGCCGCTCTAATAAAGACGAATGAGGAATAATTAGTCAGTGTCTCGCGGAGGAAACACGTTCTAGTGCCCGGATTGTGTTGTGGAGCGACGCTTCTCTCACGTTTTGTGTCGGGCCCACGCATTACACGAACACTTTCACTTTAGCTCTTTCACTAATTAAGAGTTTTAGAGTGTCCTTTTGGAATATTTTAATGAGCGTGGACACGAGGCATCAAAAGGGTTAGAAATGTGGAATTAAATTAAGACCCAGATAGGCCCGTGTTTTTGTCAGTTATTTTCTATTCACAGAAAAACATTTATTCCAATTTTACTACGACTCACTGTCTTTATATGGCATCTATTGTGGATAGTTGGCAATTATATTGTTCGCAATGACTCAAAATTCAGGGAATCTAAGGAGAAATTACGGTGCCAATTTGATTCTCATAATTTCCTTTTTATATCAGATTTCTTTATTTGCATTTTTTGACTGCAATCCAATGCCACTTTTGGCTAATTTATACGAATAAAGTGACAAGCTACAATACCACAAGTTTGTAATAGTCTTTCTTTATTTTAATTTTGTGGGAGCGGTCCCAGGGCAGCTATGGCCTCACCAATACAGTCTCCAATCAACAAGAGTAGATCACAGTGTCTTATGTCCTTATTACTCCTAGATGTCTGCTGGGTTTAATTATAGGCTCATATAAGCCAACAGCCTGTTCACGTGACATCTCAGCATTCTAAAGGGCAATGTTTATTGCAAATGCTTCAGATAAAATAAATATTGATTAAATGCAGTTTTTGCTGCAATTTGAAAGGGCGAATGGAATTCCAACATCCTGAGGGAATAATGTTGCATCCAAAGGTTTGTTTGCAATAAGATAGTGAGCAAGTTGTAATTTTATTAACATGCTTTGGCTGCATAAACATGATTTTATTTGTCTTTCCATTTCAAAACATAATCAAAGACACTCCTGACAAATCTCAGCTCCCATACTACTTTGTTGTGCTTTTAAATAGTATTATAAGTTGTTCTCTATATAGTGTATAAAGAAAAAGAAATATTTGTAAGTACTTTCTTCTCAATAAACGAATCTGTTAAAAACAAAAAAAAAACAAAAAAAAAAAAACTCAGCTCCCCTTCCCAGGTCAAACTCGACCCTCAAAGGGGGGATTCTTGGGGCCAAGTTTGGCCCCTGGGCCCCACTTTGAACACAATGCACCAACAGAACTCACCAAGGTAAAACGGCATTAAATGACATTTTAGATATTTTTATTTTCATAAGTAGCCTACAATGCAATAAGAAAAATTTAACTCTTTCCCAGAGCACTTTTCTATTTTTTTTTTATTATGGTGTCTCCATTTGACGCTGTGAAGGTGTCAAATGACACTGTTTTCTTTGCGTCATATAGACACGTTTTGGTTGAAGCCACGTGTGGACATTTTCTTTGGGTTTAAAAGCAAAGTAAAGGTCTGAATTTACAAAAATGCATGGGTGAATTTATCTGGGGTTTGGTTAAGATTAGAATTAGGATTTTTGTCAACATTCATAAATAATACATCTTTACATCCACCGTAGAAATAAACTGGGCAGAAACGCGTATCATAGACACGCAAAAACCTGTTACACATCGGTCTGAAATTCCTGTCCGCCAGCAGCGTCGTGTGTGGGTCCAGAAGCTTTGCCAAAGACGCGCCTCCATCTTTGCGCACTGACCCTCGCTGTTATCCACCACAGCTTGTCTGGTCGCTTCCTCCACTCTGTCCACGCTGCGCACGCGGGCCCTGCACTGTGACGCTGCCGATGAGAACGTAGAGAGTGGACATGCCTCCCCGGCCCTCTCTCGTCCTGGGTGGTCGACGCACTGAACACAAATACATGCCAAGGCAGAGGACCCACAACAAAAGGACCCGAATGTAGCCCCGCGCACGAGACCCGTTGGAAGAATTGTTCCAGTCAAGATTTTGCATTTGTTCAGTGGCGCAATAATGGCTGATTGACGCCCAGCCACAATGTCCTTTAGCCCCGAGGGATAAATCCGAGCTTGTTCCGTGTTGTCATGGTTGTGAATGGGACTCAAAGGGATCCAGGCCTCGATCTACTGCTCCGCGTCCGCGTCCGGCCGAACAACACACCAGCGCAGATATTATATGTGGGATTGGAGGCCTATTAAAGTCCCCTTAGATTTATATGGAGCGTGCAAAGTGCGTGACCTGGATCAGACGCACATATGGAGCGAAATCTGCTGCGTCTCCACAGCGCGCGGACATGGATCACAGTCAGAGAGAGTTTGGAAGATAGAAACAGGCTGAAAATGGTCATGTTTGCTGCGTCTCAAAACTAAATCTATAGAACTTTAAAGTGTATGTCTATGTGAGTAGAAGAGATTTAAGCCGAGTCTATCGATCTTCTAGGTAATAAGACACTGTATGTGTAAAAAATAAAATTGGAAAATAAAAAAAGTAGGTATTTTAAACATTGGGGAAAATAAAATGAAGTTAAACAGTATCCGTGTTTATGTATGTCAGAAGTGGGTAGAGCAAATGTATAATTAGTCCAAAAATCTTACCATTATTATCATCATGAGTGCCAAAAATATTTAAATAAGAGTAAAGTATTTGGGGGAACTAGGCTGTGCTATAAATCTAATTTCAGTTTCAATTATATTTATTGATTGCAGTAATTGTTTACAAAAATGTAATCGAACAATCGTGATGATTAACTGTGACTCATTGGTGAGTTTGTAAGTGCTCAGATATTTCTATGAGTTATAGGTCCCAGACAGTTTCTTTATAATTGTAGAAAACATTTACAATGGTTCATTTTTTTATTACAGTCATTTCATTTGATCTCTTTACGCTCTGCCTTTAAGGAGCGTTAATGCTCTGCACTCTTAAATAATCGTGATTTCAATTATTCTTTAAATAATTGTGATTATTATTTTCATCATAATGGAGCAGCCCTAACTGTATCTCAAGCAAGAATAACTTTCTAACTCCACACACTAAAATGCAGGGTTAACATGAACTACAAACATTAACCCAGCAAGAATTGGGTGTATTTTTGTTCATTTGAAGTTTATCTAATTAGAAGGTTGGAAAGTCATTATATTGACAAAATCTTGATTTTTTTTTTTTTTAAATTACAGCAGTTTAAAAACCCACTTTTCTTTGTTATTTAAATGTGCTCATAGTGAGAAGAGGAACCAATAACTTCAAGAGAAACAAAATTTTCCTTAATAAAGTATAAACTGCTGTAAAGGCCTCTCTAAAAAGTTCATGTAAATGTGGGGAGCGGCCTCTGCAAACTGTGTAATGTAAAGTTTGCTGCGTGTGGGCTAATGTTAAACCAGTGGCTGCTCCGTGGGTTAAGATGCACCGATACACCGATACCGACACTTTCTCCTCATGATTTCAACAGGACAGAGACTCTAAATGGAAATGGCGATTATACTGACACTTCTGATCATCTTTGAAGCTAAAATGTCTCATATTTATCTGTGTATGCAAGAATAATACATTTTGAACTGAACAAAATTAAAAAGTTCATGTCATAGTCTCATCCTCGTGCATAGAAAAGTCCTTCTGCTGAAGCTTCTGCAGTGACGGTGGATTAAAGTACGAGAGGATGTGTGGAGTTTACAAATACTTCAAAGAAGAACAGGGCCCAGAGAGGAGGAAGAAGAGGTGAAGAAGAGGGAGGAGAGAGGGGGGTAAGGAGGAGAGAGAGTGTGTTTGCAAACCCTTGTAAGAGCAAAATAAGAAGAGAGAAAGGTAAAGAGACAGAGGAGAGATGAAGGACAAGAAGGAGAAGAGTGAAAGAAATGAAGGGGGCATAGAGAAAGAGAGAGTAGATAAAGAGGGAAAGAGAAAGAGAGAGAGAGAGAGGGGGGGGGGGGGGGGAGAGGGAGAAAGAGGGGATAAGGAGGGAAGAGTGTGTGTTTGCAGACCATCGAAAAGAAGAGCAAAACAAGAGGAGAGAGAGGGGGAGAAAGGGTGAAGAAGAGGAATAAAAGAGAGAGAACTGGAGAAAGAGATCTAGAGGGTGGGGTAAAGAGGGGACAGAGAGTGTGTTTGCAGACTCTCCAAAACAGAGCAAGAGGAGAGAAAGAGAGAAAGGGTGAAGAAGAGGGAGGAGAGGGGAAGAAAGAGGGGAGGGAGAGAGAGGGGGTGTTTACAGATTCTCGAAAGAATTGCACAACAAGTGGAAAGAGAAAGAGTGAAGAAGAGGGAGAATCAAGAAGGGAAAAGCAGAGAGAGAAAGATGGCGGATGAGAAGTAAAGAAAGGGGGAGGACGAGAGGGGGAGAGAGATTGGATAAGGAAAACAGAATGAGTGTGCTTGCAAATTCTTGAGTGAAAAGCAAAAAAGAGAGAAAGAAGAGAAAGGTAAAGGAATCAAGAGGGAAGAAAGAGAGAGAAGGAGAACAGACCTGGGGAATAAGAGAGAGGTGAAGAAGAGGGAGGAGTGTTTACAGACCTTTAAAAGAAGGGCAAAACAAGAGGTTGAGAGAGAAAGGGAGAAAAAAACAGACAGAAGTGAAAGACAAGAAGGAAGAGAGAAAGAGATGAAGAGAGAGTGAGAGAAGCAAGACAGAGACAAGAAAGAGACAGAGAGAAAGGGGAAGATTGGGAGAGAAATAGCCAAAAAGACAAATAAAGAGAGACAAAAAAGAGAGAGAGAGAGATGAGAGATAGAAAGGAAGATCAAGAGAAAGAAATGGACAAGGAGAAAGAGAAAGGAGAAGAGTAAAGGCTAAAGAGACAAAAAGAGAGAAAGAGAGCAATGAAAAGAGATGGAAAGATAGAGGGAGAGAAAGAGAGAGGGGGAAAAAGAGAGAGGAGAGAGAGAAGAGAGGGGGCAAGAAAGAGAGAGGGGAGAGTGAGAAAGAGAGAGAGGGAGGAAGGGTGGGAGGAAGAGGGGGAGAGAGAAGCGAGAGAAGAGAAAAGAATTAGAAGGGGAAAGAAAGGCAGAGAGGAGAGAGAAAGAGAGAGGGGAAGAGAGAGAGATGAAATGAGAGAGGTAAAGAGAGAGAAAGAGAGGAGAGAGGGAAAGAGAGAGAAAAAGCGAGAGAGAGAGAGGGAGGGAGAGTGGGAAAAGAGATGAAATGGGAGAGGGGAAAAGAGAGGGAGAAAGAGCGAGAGGGGAAGAGAGGGAGGAAGAGAGAAAGAGAGAGAGGGGGAAAAAGAGAGAGAAAAGGAGAAAGAAAGAGACAGACAGAGAAAAAGGGAGAAGAGTAAAAAGAGAAAGAGACAAAAAGAGAGAAGATAAAGAGAGAGAGAGAGAGAGAGAGAGAGAGAGAGAGAGAGAGAAAGTGTGTGTTTCGTTGTGCCTTAGATCCTCCTCTCACTATATTTACTCTGCTGTTGTTGTGACTCACACATGAGGATACTTCACATAAAGTAGTTTTACAATGACAAAGGTTCAGAGGATAAAAGTGACAATCTTTGCTAAAAAATTTCCTTTTCTCTCCACCTGCTCATTTCCACGGCGATGTCCTGCTGAGTGTGGAATGTATATGGCGTCTTATTTCTGGGAGTGAAGGTTTGCGGATCGCGGTGAGGACTGGAGAGTTGCAGCTGCCTCTGGGTGGTTAACGTAATTACGCTAACAACAAGCATTTAGTCTCATTCACTCACTGTATACACACTGTTTACCCACAATACACCTGCTCCTGCCCTGTCACTCAACACAAGACCAAGACGGATTTTTTTCAATAAACTAGGGGATACAATTAAAAATATTCCTTGGCAGTTAAAATATTTTCTCTGTCACTTTCAGTTTCAGTTTATTTGTAGTTTCAGTCACATCACATCAATTTAATCAAACAAATTAAAAACATAAATACATAAGATTTTGAGTGACCAAACAGGCAGAAGCAAAAACATGCTTATGTTCCCATTACATACTTACATTTTAGAAGTTACCTTTGTTTACATTATAAATAAATCATTTATGACTGACCTTTATTCTTTTTTACTATTATTCTATAACTGAGGTCCAAGAAATGACTAAGACCTTTTCTAACTTTTGGAAAGATAATTTACATCATCTCTTAAATTGTAATTAACATTTTGCAATTTAAAATATTTTTGAACATCTTCAAGTAGTAAATTAAATTGGCTTTAAACATAATTTGAAGAATCTTATAATTAGTAAATCTGTAAATTTAATCAGTTTTGTTTAATAATAAGGGATTTGTGTGCTCATAATATCTAACTTTATGCATCAGTCGCAGAGCTCGTTTTTGTAATAAAATGATGTCATTAATTAAAGTTTTATAAGTTGCACCCCACTTGTGTCCTTAGATCGCCAATCACGTTACGAACTGACATTTGAGATCATGTCAGTTTTTAACGTTTATTTTTTGAGGTCACGTGAATGTAGTTTTGAATTTGCATACTGTATATTAAATTGCGTTTTTTAATGTTTTAGAACTTGCCTTCGCTAAATTAGCATTTTTGATTTTGTGTTTTTTTTTTATTTGCACGTGCAATTTTGAATGTGTTTTTTCGTGTTTTTGAATTTGCTTTGCTAAATTTGCATTTTTTGTTTTTGATTTTGCGTTTTGAATTTGTTTTAGAATTGCGTTTTTGTTTTAGAATTTGCATTTTTTTTTTTTTTTTTTTTTTTTTTTTTTTTTTTTTTTTTTTTTTTCGTTTTTGTTTTTTGCGTTTTTGAATTTGCATTTTTGTTCTTGATTTTGCGTTTTTAAAGTTGCTTTTAGAATTTACGTTTTTGTGTTTTTGATTTTGCGTTTTTGAATTTGTGTTTTAGAAATTGCGTTTTGGTTTTTGAATTTGTGTTTTTAAATGTGTGTTTTTGAATTTGAAATGTATGTTTTTGTTTTTGCATTTTTTGAATTCATGTTTTTGATTTTATGATTCTGAATTTGTGTTTATGACTTTGTGTTTTTGAATTTGCGTTTTTGTGTGTTATGGCGTCAATTTATTTGTCAAACTAAAAAAGCCTTCTACATTAGAGAAGCTTTGACCCAGTTTAGACGACTTAGTGTGATGTCATCATTTATAATCAGGAAGTAAAATGTTTATCTAAAAAAAAACAAAACTGGAGTGAATGTTTTAAAATGTTTAGGAAAAAGCCGAATACAATGATCTTAACTTGTCATACACACTTCAAAGACAATTCAATTCTTAAAAAACATTAAAGATAATAGAATGTTAAATCTATTAATCTATTGCCGATTTGGATTTTCCTGAATAATCCTGTTCTCCCTGCTCCTCAGTGTTACTCAAGTGTGTCTCTTCTCGGGACAGAGGCCTGAGGCGGGACAAAGACTCCAGGAGCTGATCTGATTTGGGTTAAATTACTGTCCGTCATCAGCTGCACCACCTGCCTCTTCACTCCTCTCCTCTCTCTGTGTTCTCTCTCTCTCTCTCTCTCTGTTTGCAGTAGTCTAAACCTCACTCTCCTCTTCACACTGCAGATCTGTTTCTCTTTTTCTCTCTCTGCCTCCCCCTTCCTCTCACTCTTCCTTCTCTCTCTCCCCTGTCTCTTTCTGCCTATTCAGCAGCAACTTTATTTTCAGTAGTCACACAAGATCATTTTGTCTTTTTCACAGTCTCCTTGTCTTTCCTGTCTCTTTCTCACCTTTCATCCTTCCCTTCCTTCTATTTATTTTTCTCAACTTCTCTCTCTCTCTGTTGTCTCTCTTTTCCTCCATGCTTCCCTTAGTTTCATTTCTTCTCTTTTATTGCTCCCTCTCCCTAGTTTTCTCTTTTACTTTCTCCATGTCTCTATCTTTCTCTGTCTCTCTTCCTCCTTTCATCTTCCTTTTACTCCTTTTTCCATTTTTTCCTCCTTCCTTTCTCCCTCTTCCTCTCCTTCTTTCCCTTACTACTTCCTCTCTCCCTCTCTTGCTCGCTCTTTTTCTCTTTCCTCAAGTCTATCTTCCCCTCTTCTTTCTCTCTCCTGCCTCATCTCTCCCTGTCTCTCTTTTCTGTCTTTGCCTCCCTCTTCCGCTCCTTCTCTCTCCCTGTTTCCCTCTTTGCCTTTCTTCTTTTTCTTACTCTCTCTTGCTTGCTCCCTCTTTTTCTCTCTCCCCATGTGTATCTCTCTTTCTTCCATCTCTCCCTCTCCTGCTTCCTCTCTCCTTGCATCTTTGTCTTTGCCTTTGTCTCTGTCGTTGCTTTCCTCTTTCCTTCTCTCTCTCTTCCTTTTCCCCCTCTTCCATACTCCATCTCCTCCTCTTTCCAGTCCCCCTCCCTTTCCTTCTCTTCCTCGCTCCCTCTGTCTCATTCTCTCCATCTCCGTTGCCCTCTCACTCTGTTGCTCTCTCTCTCTCTATTGCTCCCTTTTCTCTTTCCCAAGTCTATTTTCCGCTTTCTTCCTTCTCCCCCTCCTGCTTCCTCTCTCTCTCTGTCACTCTTTTCTCTCTGTCTTTGCCTCAATCTTTTTCCTTCTCTCTTCCTTCCTCCCCTCTCCTTATTCCAGTTCTCATATTCTCCCTCCCTCTTTCTCATGTTTGCAGTAGACCTCTTCACACTCTCTCCTCAGATCTCTTTCTCTCTGAGGTTCACTGTTTAAAAACCTTTTGCAGACAAAGCTCCTGTGTGTCCAGAGGATTTACACTTGTGCAGATCAGTCCTATGTAAATATAAGATCAGTCCTATTGTAATATGAAGATCAGTCCTATTGTAAATATGAAGATCGTCCATGTAAATATGAAGATCAGTCCTATTGGAAATATGAAGATCATCCTATTGTAAATATGAAGATCGTCAAAATAACAGTCCTATGTAAATATGAAGATCAGTCCTATTGTAAATATGAAGATCAGTCCTATTGTAAATATGAAGATCAGTCCTATTGTAATTGAAATATGAAGATCAGTCCTATTGTAAATATGAAGATCAGTCCTATGTAAAATGAAGATCAGTCCTATTGTAAATATGAAGATTAGTCCTATTGTAAGATCAGTCCTATTGTAAATATGAAGATCAGTCCTATTGTAAATATGAAGATCAGTCCTATTGTAAATATGAAGATCAGTCCTATTGTAAATATGAAGATCAGTCCTATTGTAAATATGAAGATCAGTCCTATTGTTAAGATCAGTCCTATTGTAAATATGAAGATTAGTCCTATTGTAAGATCCTATTGTAATATGAAGATCAGTCCTATTGTAAATATGAAGATCAGTCTATTGTAAATATGAAGATCAGTCCTATTGTAAAAGAAGATCAGTCCTATTGTAAATATGAAGATCAGTCCTATTGTAAATAGAATATATGAGATCAGTCCTATTGTAAATATGAAGATCAGTCCTATTGTAAATATGAAGATCAGTCCTATTGTAAATATGAAGAATCAGTCCTATTGTAAATATGAAGATCCTATGTAAGATCAGTCCTATTGTAAATATGAAGATCAGTCCTATTGTAAATATGAAGATCAGTCCTATTGTAAAAGAGATCAGTCCTATTGTAAATATGAAGAACAGTCCTATTGTAAATATGAAAAAACAGTCCTATTGTAAATATGAAGAACAGTCCTATTGTAAATATGAAGATCAGTCCTATTGTAAATATGAAGATCAGTCCAATTGTAAATATGAAGATCAGTCCTATTGTAAATATGAAGATCAGTCCATATTGTAAATATGAAGATCAGTCCTATTGTAAATATGAAGATCAGTCCTTTGTAAATATTAAGACAGTCCTATTGTAAATATAAAGATCAGTCCTATTGTAAATATAAAAAACCTGCTCTTGCTGTTGTTCCTGTTGTTGTGGAGGAGGTAAATAAACACAGAACACTTTAGATCTCAAACCTGATCCACATCAACATGATTCACATTCATTTGAGAATAAATAGTTTGTTTGGGTCGTTTAATCTGAAGGTGTTTGACTGTAATGAACATTGTATTGCTTGTTCTGTGATTGTTTTCTGAGGGGAATTTATTATGTAGTCATTTTCACACTAGCCAGAACCTTCTTGCTCTAAGGCCAGAGCACTAACCAGGACATTATATAAGACATTAAATCAGAGTTGACCAAGTCTTTAAAAAAAGACCAAAACAAGAACCTCGACACTTACAAAAAAGTGTTCGTGATTTAGGCACATATTAATATTAGTTGTGACCATAAAAAGAGAGCTAAAAATAAATACAAAAATGTTTAGCATGTATCTCATGTTGGGGAATATTTAGTTTTAATCAAATCTGATCAAAATCAAAATTATTTAAAACATGGAATCCAATCCAAAGAAAAAAAAATACCCTAAGACCAAGTTAAGCTCTAATATAAGATGCTTCTTTTTCTTGTGAGCTCGTGACCTTCTGAGGATTTGTCTCTAGTGTTTGTCAAATATCTGGTCCTGTGGCGCCCTCTGTTGGAGCGACTCATGCATTGATAACTGCATCGTGAGGATTTGAATTCAACTTAAAAAAGCAGCTTTAACATTTAACTCAAAAAGTATATTTTCATTTGCCAAGTCAACAACTGGATTGGAATGGATGACTTTAGGTTGATCATTTGTTTAGTATTTGATTGTGTAATGTCTCCATTTTGTTTGAACAATGTCCTATTTATTAATTTTATTGTTTTTTTTTACATCAAAATTCTGATCTTTAGGAAAGACCATTGCAAGTAGCCAACGTGAAAACATTTACTGTTATTTGAATCCTTTCCGAGACCAGGTTTTGCAATCTTTGCAAACAAAAGAGAAAAATCAGCGCAATTCTAAGAAAAGTAGTCAAAAAGAGCCTTAACTGTGTGTAAAACTACCAAATAAATGAAGACAAAAATGTGAATTTGCACAAATTTGACAAAAAGTAGAACTGTTTGGAAATGCTTGAACAACTATTCTGTCACTTCTTGCACATAGTACATTTTAGATGCAATATAATGATGTTATATTAAAATTTTAAAAAGACATTTCAATCATCTCCAAACGAACTAGGTAATAATTCTAAAAGTTGTAGGTTGGCAAAATAAAACTTGTTGAAATTGGATCATTGAACATATTTTTGCATTTCTTGAAACATGGTTTACACATTATGGATACATTTTCCCCCCTAACTTTTTGTAGTGTCATTTCTTAATCTTACATCAGACTGCAAAGAGCCACACTAGTACTTACAGAGCCACATGTGGCCCTCGAGCTGCAGGTAGCAGACCCCTGGTCTAGAGTCTAGAACAACAGGTTGAGTTCAAGCACTATGAGATGATGTGATGAAAGGTGAAGGGCATTTCATACATTTCAGTCTAGTGATTTCTATAAGTGACTAAACCCATTCACTTTTTGTATTACAATAAAAACTGCATTTAAACAAAAATAATGTTTTAGCTGTCAAACATCTGTATTAACTATTATTGGCCTGTAAAATGTTGTGATGTCACGTGAATGCAACTTATGCTACCTGTTTTACACTTTACTTGACTAATTGTATGAAGTAGGCAACAATCCAAGAGACGCAAATACTTTTGTTGTGGCTCACGTTACCTTTTCTTATGCGTCATACGTAACGTCACCTTTGTTCCATTTAGTCTTTGACGTGGTCTTCATCTGTTATCCAGCAGATGGCAGCACATCACCACATCACGTTGAAGCCAAAATGACCAGCAGAAAAAAGCCCTGCAGAGAAATAACCAGAGGTAGTTAGTTACGTACATTAATCAGGTAAAGGTGGTCCAAGAAGTCACTCTTGGTGTAGTAAAATGTGTTGGTAAATCAAGTGAGAGTAACTTTGTGAATGTAGCATTAGATTTCAAAATAAAGTCAATCTCATTTTAAGGACAAAACATAAAAATTGCAGAAATTGTGTTCAAAATGTCAACACATTTTTGACGTTTGTGTTTTCACAGTGGGAAGAGGAACTAAGATTTTTACTCGACCAAAAAGCACTGTTACTTCAAACCAAATTACACTCAGTTAATGAATATTGGATTTGCATTTTCAGCTAAATTCTTGATGAAGATTTGAGTGCAAAGTTGTTCAACAGACCAGTAGTTTTCAATAAGTTTTTGCTTATAAAGAAATTATAGTTTATCAACACGGGGGATGTGCACGTTCTGCTGCTAAAACGACTCAAACGTTAGATTCAGGTGAGTGTAAAAACGCAGAGAAAAACACTGTCTCAAGCTTGAGGAGCCAGACGTTCATCACCAGTTCATACAGCTAACTCTTGTTCCGTTTTGTTGTTTTTATCAAAGAAGTTTCCCCAGAGACAACTAGACGGACACGTGACATGCACAGTAGAGCGGAAAGTGAATGTCTAATGCCTCTAAAAGTTATCAAAATTCACATTGACTTTTATTTATTTAGTGCTTCAATGACATCTAAATGACAAAAACTTGACATTGGTCACACAGTGGGTCAAAATGTGTTTGCGAAAACAAATTGAGAATGTCCTGTCAGGGTTATTCAGCTTCATTCTACTGCGGGACAGATTCATTTGGTGGACAGTGGACATTTTTTCTCATTTTCAATGCAGCCTTTTAAACGACCTACTTTGTAAACTACTAATCAACTTAAAGGGGACCTATAATATTTAGGAAGAAATGGCTTAAGTAGATACATAATTCTCATTTTGTTTATTATAAAACACAATAAAGTTAAAATAACTTAGAAATAGAAACAGGTCCATTGACTTCTTGTCCAAAACTGTAGAACAGAATTGAAAAATGTAACTTTAATAAGCCACAGATACAAAAAAAAAAGTTGGGAAAGTGTCTACAATTTTGAACCCTCCATGTTTTATCCTCCTTCCTAATTTCTTGAGTGGGTGAGAATAGGTGGTAGGTGAACACAGGGATTTTCTGAGCACTGGAGCATCCGCTCCAATACAAGATTACTAACTAGTATTAACATGCATGAAGCAATCCAAATACAACTTTGGG
Organism: Mugilogobius chulae; assembly: GCA_038363315.1. Classification (NCBI taxonomy): domain Eukaryota; kingdom Metazoa; phylum Chordata; class Actinopteri; order Gobiiformes; family Gobiidae; genus Mugilogobius; species Mugilogobius chulae. Next base: position 65,203,130 of record CM076396.1, read on the forward strand.
TAGACTGTAGATGAGAGAACACTCAGAAAAGTAAATTATACATAATAGGTCCCCTTTAACTTAACTTAAAATAAATTATTTATCCACATATACAGCACAACCCTTTCCCCAAATCGAACAATTTTCTCTTGATTGAGTACTATTACTCAAGCAAGGCCTACTTCATAAACAATCAACCCATTCTCACAGAAATACGTGCATACAATGCAATTTCTCATTTAGCTGGATGTAAAAATGTGTTATTGTTTACTGACAAAAAAGTAATCCTAACCAAGCCCCAGATTTAAACTTTGATATTTTTGTAACATCAGTCATAAACTTGGCCTCTAAACCCAAAGAAAATGTCCCCAGGTGGGAACATTAAGAAGCTAGCATCTCTATTTGACGCTTTTCACAACGTTGAATAGAGACGTCGTATAATAGACATGCAAGAAAAGACAAGAAACGTGCTCATGATACAATATTGAGTTACTAAAACATTTTGGATTCTGGCCGAGATTTACGAATTATTTCAGATTTTTTAACGCAACTGAATTCCATATAGCTAATAGTCCAGGCTCCGTGTTGTGTTTCTTCCAACACTGGTCCTGCTTTAACCTTCAGTTATTATTACCCGTTCAGTCCTAGTTTGGGAACGGCTTTTTTGGTTTTACGCATTTTGGTTTTACGCATTACGCATCAACAGCCCATTCACACTTCAGCTCGAGGACACAAGTCATACAACAAGTCCCTGAGATGAAGTCCAAATTCTGACCATAGTTTCCGCTCGTCCCAGCTACAGGTCGGTGTCCTCGCGGCTCCAAATTAGAGCCCCAAATATGAAAAAGTAATGCGTGCCAGGTGCCAAGAGTGTCAGGAGTGATCTACGCCTCCAAGCGCCATAAATATTGTCGTTTTCTTTGCGAAGGCCGCGGAGGAAAACGACGCTTTTGAAACAGAGGTCGTTAACCCGCGTGCGTCCTCATTACGCGCGCGCTAAAGTTACCAGAGGCCGCTCAAGTGTGAAGCGAGCGGCGCAGGCACGGTCCAATGGCGCGGAGGTGAGAGACAGCAGCGTGGGATCCGTTAATGGCGCTGTTACGCACGCATTAACGTCCCGTCTGATTTGGATGAAGTCTGGAGCGTGGACGGTGGCGCGAGCGTGACAGAATGCAGACGGACAAACAAGGCATTGAGCGAGAGGCGGATGTTGGTGTGATAGTTTGTGCCAATTCAAATGTTCACGTGAGGGATGTTTGTAAAATGGGATTAGGAGTGACTTGGGTTTGCGCAGAGAAAACAGACGAGTGAAGGGACAGGATTTATTGAGCGTTTTAAGATTTATGAGCCAAGTCCAATGGCCAAGTCCAAGGACACAAAGCAGTGATCCTTATATTCTGTTTTTGTTTGGTATAAAAAGTATTTGAACTAAAGTTTCTCAATTGCCAAAGCTTTAAAACAGTTTGATAAATACTGTCTTGCTGGAATCGAAGTTGTAAACATCTTTTGTGATTTGCACCTTGAGGTCATGTTCTTAAAAAGACAGAAATACAAAATACTGTCTGTATCATGCATTGTAATCTATTTCTCGCTTGAACTTTGAAATAAAACACAAAAACGGAGAGTAGTGCGCTCTTTTAAAGGTGCAGCGTGTAACTTTCTGGAGGTAAAAAGTCATCTACACAATTCAAGAAGAATTAAAAAGGTAAAACCATACTTTAGGACATTCTGAATATATCTAAACACTTTTATGCCATGGCTAAATCAGCTAAAGGAATCACTTCTCTAACAAACATGAGCTTTTCCAAGTCAAATATGAATCCATTTTGTGATCAGACAAGGCTGTTCAAAGCAAAAGCACAGATTTATTTATTTAGAGTAGCAAATACTGTACATGTAAACGATAAAACATGCTTCTATTTAAGATTATTTTGGCTAAAATGTTACACCTTTAAGTCAGGGGCGACATGTTCTCGTGGACTGCGTGTCTATAGCACGTTGTATAGTGTGTCATGACAACAAATTCTTTTCTCATATAGACACACAGTGAAAAGCATAAAAATGACAAATGAGGGTCATCAAAAAATGTGTATCTTAGCAATGTGTTCTCATGGATTGTGCGTCTATACCACACTGTGTAAAACAGTGTGTCATGACGACGTTGTGTGTCTATTACATGCACGTTTTCTTGCCAGATACGCGTTTTGGTTCAGGGCACAGGAGGCTTTATTTTGGGTTAAGTTTAGGTTCGAAGTTACATAAATGGGTGAGTTTAGGTCTGAGGTTTGGAGTTGGTTAAGATTAGGATTCATGAATAATAACACGTCTTTACATCCACCATAGAAATGAACTAGTAGAACTGGTAGATAGTGTCCAAAGTGTGGGGTCGCAAAGCAAAATCTGGGGGTTGCAAGATAATTTGATTTAATTTTACAATTATGACTTGTTTTTTAATCTGTTTTATAACTTTACCATGAGGTTTGACAGGATTTGGTCATATAAAGCAAAAACTACAAAATTAATTGTGTTTTGCCAATTTAAATGGTTTTCCATTTTAAAATTTCTATTTTATTTTGCTGTGGGGTCGTGAGTTGGTTACATTTTCATTTTGTGGTCCCGGTCTGAAAAGTTTGGGAACCACTGGTGTAGATATATACGCATTCCCTGAAACAAGGTTCCAGGGGTCAAAATACAACATTTTTGCTTAAAGTGTTCTTCATCATGGAGCAAATGTTCAAATGTTTTGGACTTAATGATGTGAATATTTTATACTTTGATTGGGACAGAAAATATTTACAGCACAATTTTACAGCTCGAGAGTCACAGATTTGTTAAAGAGACAAGTTCAATATAACGGAGCTTAGTGCACCTTTCAGGAATTCTGTCAATAATACAAATAGAAAGCTGCATTGCATTCCTTTTAGAAACTTGAGGGCAGTGAGAAAAAAGCAGAGTATTCATTTAATAAAAGTCCATGTGGAGAAAAAGTTTTTGTTAATATTACAGAATGAAAACAGATTTTGAAGCTTATATCCACATGTCGGCGTCAAGTTCACATAAAGTAGAAAGTAAGAACTGACGCGGAAACTGCTTCAACACATTTGGTTGCAAACTTATGAAAAGAAGACTCTGACGTTCTTTTACAAATAGTCAGTGATCTTAAACATGAGTAGTTATTTATATTTTTTAACAATAGAAGTACAACATCAGATCTGATGACAGGCTATTCAATAATAAAATCTAATGTGCTTATTCTAAGATTACACTGCAAAAAAGGCCTTTCAAAAAAAAAGTTGCTTTTTTAGGGGTAAAAAAAAATATTTCAAGTGAAATAATCTGCCGGTGCAGTAAGAACATTTGACTAACCTAGTTTTCTTCAAACAAGACAAAATGACAAATTTTGTTTTGAGCAGAAAATACTAGTTTCAAGTTCTCTTGACAAGATTTTTAAGTAAATCTTTGTTCTTGATTCAAGCAGTTATGGTTTAAAACAGATACTAATTTGCCTAAAATATCTTAAAACAAGTCAATAATTTAGCAAGATTTGGTCTTATAAGTGAAAAAGTCTTTTAAGATGAATATGCTTAATTCAAGTGATTTTATCCAAGTTATATTTTCCTTTATTGCAGTTTCATTATTTTTCTTTTCATTGAAGGTCACATTTTTGAACATATATATAAACAAAAGGCCACATGATACATTTATTATAAGATTTAAATTTTATGAATCACCACACGCATTTTATTTTTTTGTTCTTTTGAATTCTAATAACAGGATGATTCTGATTTACAGTCAAGAGAATACACTTTGTAAACTGAGCTTGTTTTCCAGGAAGCTCAGAGCCTACAAAAATTGGTCAAAGGGCCACATATGGCCCTCGGACCACAGTTTGGACATGCTTAGTGAAAGTAATTTAGGCCTAGTGAAGGTTAGGCCAGATGAATGTGTTTGTTGAATAGAAAGATAATAAAATAACGTATGTATTGTACGATGTTTGGAGATTGGTGTGGATGGTTTTGTGGAATTACGCACAAGAATGTCATGATCCAACAGATTTAAGCTTTTTATTCAAGAATATAACAGAATGTGAGATATGAGGATGAGACTGAAATGAACTCGGATGACTTTTGGAGAGACTATAATAAGAATGTTATTCGAACCAAATCCTCTTTATCTGGACTGTGTTTGTAAATATTCTGCCGCACTAAACGTCTACGGCGCGCACAATCCAAACACTTTCGGTTTGTTGAGACGAGGTGAAAACGATTATCAAACACAGACCGGGAGATGCGCAGACGGAGCGCACGTGTTTGCGCTAAACTGCTGCGTTTACACAGAGATTATCGATTATCCGCGGACGCACGTGCTTCTGTACATGATATTTACTCATGTGTTGTAACAAATCCGAGTCAGGGCTAAACAGCGCCAGAGTTGGACAAACTTTGTCAAATGGGAAATATTTCAAAATTGTCAAATATTGTTTTGGTTCGTTCAAAGTGAAACGACGGTGTTTTGTATCAACGAACTGCAGTTTCTATGAGTAAACTTTAGATTCTTGAACTCAGGAAAATGTGCTCGAAATATCACAGTAGCGTATTTGTTTACAATTATTATTTCTATTTATAGAACGTTCTCAAAACCTAATTATGATCTTATTTAATGACAAATGTTTTGATAATTGTACAGTAATTACAGCAAAACACTGAAACAGATAAGCAGCTCCTATAGAAAATTAAAATGTTATTAAAGAAGAAGAAGAAGAAGAAGAAGAAGAAGAAGAAGAAGAAGAAGAAGAAGAAGAAGAAGAAGAAGAAGAAGAAGAAGAAGAAGAAGAAGAAGAAGAAGAAGAAGAAGAAGAAGAAATAATCTATAGACTATAAAATGAAATAAATGTATTTCTGCACATCTACAAATTATTCACATCGACTGCACTGCAAAAAAGGAAAATCTAACTTCGATAAAATGACCTAAGATTTTTTCACTTAATAAGACCAAGTCTTACTAAGATTATTTGACTTGATTTAAGATATTCTAGCTTGATTTATCTTATCTAGATATAAAAACTTATTTTAAGCAAATTATTTTAAGCAAATATCTGTTTTAATTCATAATTGCTTGAGAACTTGCAGAGCACTGGCAGATTATTTCACTTGAAATAAGACATTTTTACCTCAAAATAAGCAACATTTTCTTATTTTTTAAAGGCCTTTTTGCAGTGGGTTATTTATGGCCTCATTAAACATAATGAGTGATGCTTTTAGTTTGAACATATAGTTTATACATCTTTTTGTCGCTGGAGTTTTTTACGTTGCCAATAGGGTCTATGGAAAATAGACCAGACGTGGACAAACTGTGGTCCTTGATCTGTTAATCAGGCCTCGGCACATTTTTAGGTGCAAGCCTTATATTTCTTTTTGTTGATTGTCTTATCTAATAGAACTTGTATCTACACTTGTGTTCTTTATACATATCACAATAAATTGATAAAATATTACATTGCAAACATATTTTACAAAAAAGTGTTTGCAGTAATGAGATCTTGCTGCACCAGTGACCATGGTCCATTCCTACACTTGTATATAGGCTATTTAAATATGACCTTTGGGGAAAAATAATCCAAGACACTGTGTGAATGTAGAATATATTTCAAAATATGGGTTAACTGTTCCTTCTGTGCGTTTGTGCTCATTCAGAAGCAATTTCCTGTAAGAGATTTTGCAAAAACAGCAACGTCAGGTTTAAACAACATCACGGTGAAAAGCTTTTACGCACGAGCTTTAGCGCGCACTGAGACGCAGCAGAGTTTCTATTTGGACACAGATCCACCTGCGGCAGTCTCTGGGTCACGTGCGTCTGGTTTGCATGTGGCGTGCGTGCGCGTGTGTGCGTGGGCCCCTGAAGAGCAGCGCGCGTGGAGACGATGACAGCTGCTGCGTCACGGCCACGGCGCGCGACGCTCCAGAGACACGGACGGTTTGTGGAGCGGAGCGCGTGAAAAGGCTCCAAACCAGGCGTGGGTCCGGACAGTTCTGGACACGCACAAACAGAAAACCATGACGGAAAATCTGGTTCTTAAAATACAGGGAAAAGACTTTTTGAAAGGCTTAAGATAAAAGCATTTGCGCCAATTTTTTATTGCGAATATCTTAAAGGACAAATATTACACCAAATGCATTTTTGTGTTGTTCCTGTCCTTCAAACATGCTCCAATCTACTGCAGGCACCAGAGCCAAATGACAGTCGTGTGTTTCCCACGTCAAAAATCAAGTTAGAGCTCAGTCTACTGACTGCAAAAAAAAAACTGCAGCTGCAGAATGCTCCAAACGTGCTTGCATGATTAATAGACTTAAAAATAGTGCAGGATATCTCCGAGATCTATCTATGACGTCACAGATCAGGAGGTTTCAGAATGGTGTTTTTAAAGGAACAGATGAAACTTCAGTTGTGTTTTTGACTAGGAAGCAATTTTGTCACAGGATTAGTAAGTCAAAAAGGTTGATTTAGCATAAAATGTGTTTAATTACATAACAATTAATTTATAAGTATTTACTCAGGTACAAAATAAGTTGGGAGGAGCAAAACCATGACACTAAAATTCATGATGGTGCATTAGTTTTGTGTAAATTGTTTTGCATCTTCCAAAAGTAAATTTAGTGTAACATTCTCACAAAAAGCACACTTTTTTTTCTTCACTTTACCCGCGTAGCACCTGGATTTAAAAAATAAAGTTAACAACTGAAGTTTCATCTGTTTTCTTTTCATGCCAATTTAAAAGATATTAAAAGATCAATTAAAAGACAAAATCCCTCAGCGACATTTCATTGATTGAGAAAAACATGTTTCCTGTTTCTTTAACATGCTCCATTTATTACAACCATCAAGTCGATTCCATATAGAATACTTTCGTTTATGAAACACAATATGAATACATAGTCTTCAAATACGTTCGCTCATATTGGCTCCATTCACTCGTTTTCATTTTAAAACGAGAGATTCATCTTGGGTTTTACTTCAGGTCAATAAATAAATACAATTGAAAAAGGATTATTGGAGCAATAAAAACAAATCCATTTTCGCTGTAATAATCACTTCAGGCGCAGCTGGGGACGCGCACATTCATAATGACGCAATGCTGCTGTTCTAATGGTGCCGTGCGTAATGGCGCTAACGCAGCTCTCTCCTGTGATGTGAAACTCTCAAAGGCTTCAGGTATTTTTAGAGCAAAAACAGAAAGCATCGACATGACGCAGCGTTTATTTACAGATCTGTTTTGATTCTTGACTATTTTAACACCGGAATTTCCCCTTTGTGCGACAAATAAAGGATCTTATCTTATTTTGACACGGCTGCAGAACAAAACATATTCAGAGGAAATGTTTACAGTGGTTTTATTTGTCACTAATGATCGATAATCTATTAGACTGGTGCCAAAGATAACAGGCTAATGTCTAACTACATTTTTTCCGTCAGTCATTCAGTCAAAACTTAAACTTGACGTAAATAAAATGTTGTATTGAAATGACCAACAGATATCATAGGAACACGTCTGAAAGCCAACCCTGTTTACACAAATATGTCTACATTTTCAACAGTCAAGAAGCTCGCTAGAACAGCTGAGCTTGGACACTACAAGAAGTTATAGATTTATGTGTAATTTAGCAAGTCATAAAATAATTAAAATTTTACACGATAGTCAAAAAGTAATCATTACAAACATCAGTAAGTTTAAGTAAAATGTGGATTAACGTTTTCTTGAATGCCTTAAATACTTATTATTATCTATCTGAGAAGATTCAAAAACAGGCGCAACTAAAAGTTAATAATCGATTAATAGAAAACAGCAAAACACACAAATACAGGGATCTTAATTGTTCTCAACCCATTTTATTTAAAAGATTTAAATAACGTGAACTTGAAGGAATGTACTAAAACTAAATGTTCATCTGTATTTAAAAGTAAGCTGAAGAATGGAGAAAGAATGTTTAGATCAGTGCCCCAAAATACATATTTAAAGTCAAATTTTAGCTTTTTCAAAAAACGTTCTTTTTAACAAGCTGTGAATAAATTATTATTTATATTATAGGTTTCACAAAATAAACATAAAAATAGCCTAACTAGGCCTATATTATGAAATAAAAATCATGACACAATTCAAAGTTGATAATCGATTAATAGAAAGCAGCAATAACAAAAACGATCATCTTCAATATTATTCATTACGCTTGAGATTTGCTGACCCAGTTACGTATAAAAGATTATTTAGCCAAACTGTAGTTGATCCAAACGTTTTCTGGAGCTAAATATTCATCCAATGTACATGAAATTATATTAGAAAAATACAGTCTCTGACACACAATACACTTTAAAGTCAAATTATAGCAATAATAAATAGTTCTTTTAACCAAGTGGTAAATAAATGTAAACATACAACTCCAAAAAGATGGGCCTGCATTATAAAGTTGGGAAAAACAAATCGACTAAAAAAATTAATTGTGCACGGATTTCAAGTCAAATTTCTATGTAACGTCAACATTTGTAATTAGAAATATGCAAAAAAAAAAGAAGCGACTGCAGACTCTTTCATCATTCAAAAGCAGAAAAACATGATCCACTTTTCCACCTCGAGCAGTTTATTTTAGCAGCTCCAACACTCATTTTGCGCAATAATCATCAACGCGCACAAAAAGCACTTTAACCGCTGACTTCTGCTTTCACGTTTTGGAGATCTATTTATCCAAATGAAAACGGCGCGTGTTCACTTGCGCTTTCTTTTCGACACGCGCGTGCAGCCGATTAAGTGACGCACCGTGCGTGGCCTCTGCTTTCAAAAGAACCAAAAAAAAAAAAAAAAAGTATGACACGAGGAAAAAGCCAAAGCGTTTTTCATCCTGACAGAGAGACGCGCGGAAGGGAGACGAGTTACAGCTGAAGCAACACGTCTTTGTCACAGTTGTCACGGTTCTAAATCTCGCGTGTCTTCGTTGAAAAATTCACTGTCTTGTCCTGCAAAATGTAACGTTCAAACGCAGGAAATAACGTAGCAGTTTTCCGTAAATAAGGATGTCTAAAGCTGTGCGTAAAACGTCTATATTTTGCGTAACAATGTTTTGATCATAGACAATTTATGTTGTAGTTAAAGTCGTGCCAAAACAATCACGTCTCAACTGCCGAATGCAAGTCAACATTCCAGCATAACAGATTAAAAGATTCACTGCTCAAGTAAAAGTACAGTTACTGAAAAATGACTTACAAAAAGTACAAAACTAGCCTATGCAGCCTTGTAAATTCAGCCTATACTTAAGCAAAAACAATGAGTATATGGGTTAATAATCATAATTACATTTTATTTTACCCTGTGGCAAATAAGTCATTTTTAGAAACAAACTAAATTGTCATTTTTTGCGTGTCTATGATACGTGTTGTTGCCCCAATTTGTTTAGAGATGAATAAAGATGTGTTATTATTTATGAACATTAAAAATACTAGGCCTAATCTTAACCAACCTCAAGCTCCAGACCTAAACTTGCATCTTTGTAACTTCAGACCGTAAATCTAAAGAAACGTGGCTCCAACCAAACATAAATAGCGTTTCTATTTGACGCTTTTCACAGCGTCTGTAAAGGGAAAAAATGTGTTTGTGGACTTAAAAAATTGCCTATTTAGAAAGTGGGCATTTCTTGAAAAGTGTAAGACGTAAACGTAAAACGTCACGTACAAATACTCAAAAACTCATCTACACTACTTGAGTAAAAATACTTAGTTACCTTTGCGTAAAACTATTCTTGGATAATAATAATTACGCGTTAATACGTTATGTTTAACTTGTGTCGCTTCACGTCGAAACTGATGGACAACGTAGAAACACGAGGAGCGAATCTCATCCGTCAAACGCGCTGGTTCACGTCCCATTTCACTAATGACGCCGTTTAAAAGATGAAGGGACCTGCTCCAGTTGTGCGTAAAGCTGACACTTCCACTTGGGACGGAAAAACGCGCTGCTACTCGCTTTTTAAAACGTGAAAATAGCTCTTGTTAAAGGTAGAAGAAGAAGAAGAAGAAGAAGTAAGAGGAACTTTTACTGGTGAAGTGAGATTTGCATTGGAGCTGGGCGCGTTTGGACGGACAGTTTTGAATAAAGTTGGCCAATCTGTGACTGTGGATGCGTAAAGCGTGATGTAACGTCGTGATATGCGTTTTGCTTTTATCACGGGTCAGGAAAACAAATAGTGGCGCATCCAGAGAGTTCCCTTCGCTGTGCAGAGGCAATAGTAGAGTATAAAGGTGCAAACCCGGAGGACTGCGCTCTCAGGCCCGCAGTCAGATGCTCCACGTACTTTGGCTTTTTGTGAACGCCTGTTTAACAACAGAGCAGTGGAAAAAGTATTGAAAAGTTATTAGTTATCATTACTTATTACTTTTCAAAAATTTTACACTACTTACTGCTCAAGAAGTGACTTGGTTACATACTTTGATTACTTTGTGTGTATTATTGCAAACATCGATCAAAAATGGTTTAAATTGTATTATCGGCATTCAAACAAAGGTAAACAACAAATGAGTTACTTAATTAGGCTCATATTAAGTATAATCAACTTTAAAATGATTCTGGACGTTTCAGCGGCTGCTCTGTGTCTCTGAGCCGTTTTATCTCACACTATAAGTCACTTTTGTTTTGTTTTTTTACTTAAAAGTAACTAAGAGTATTTTGTTAATAACTGTAATTTAACTACAAGTATTTTCACAATAACAAGTTACTTTATTAGTTAATCAACAATGACTAATTTACACCCAACAGTGTTAACGATATAGTTTATAAGAAATAAGCACAATGCTACAAGGCTAATAATTCACAATGTTAGCAGAAACGTAGTTACTTTACATTCACCTTTTCTAGAAGCATACTTTAACTCACTACGAGTTATTTTGTTTCGAAGTAATAATATTTTAGTAAAAGTTAGATGACAAGAATCATTTGTTGCATTGCTCCTTGAAAAGTAATTATGTTTTATTCTCTATTCTTTGAAATTTGAAACTATTTGGCCAATGTTTTTTTCTCTTTCCAATTAGATCAATGTTAAATTAAAAAATAAAATGCTACATCCAGAAAGGTACTCCGTGTATTTTCTCGCGACACTATATTCTTAAGTGACAAGAAAAATACATTTTGACCACCTCTGAGTATTACGTTATGACAATGTTAATCTACTGTTCTGTTCACTTTAAAAGAATCTTGAATGTTTTTTGATCATCAATGTGTTCCTGCATTATGAGATCCACAGATGTTCAGTCTTATTGTTGGATTGGTAAACTTACACTTGCCATATTAATCTTACCTTTTGAAATCCTTTCATTGACATTGATCATGTTTGAGGCTACTGTAAACAAATAAATTACCTCACAGACATTGGGTTGTACCAGTTCTTGTTTCATATAGGCCCAGTAATCCATCATAACACAGACTATCACATGATCTGACGGGTGAACAGAGAACCTGCTCAATAACTCTTTTATATATGTGTGTGCTCCGTGAACAGGATGCACTTGTTGTCTTGTTTTACGCACGTTGTATCCACTTCTAAACTAAATATTTTTCATATATAACGATAGGGCAAGTGTTGTCAAAGTTGTGCTATTATTCATGAATGTTACAAATCTAATCCCAATGTTAACCAACTCCAGACTTACATTTACTCATTTTTGTAGCTTCAGACTTGAACTTAGCCATTAAACCAAAAAAAACCAAATGTTTCAACCAAAACACATGTCAATAAAACACTAAGAAAAGTCTCTTTTGACGTTTTTCGTGCTCATGATACATTAATCACATAGGCACGCATTTGTGTTGGTTGTAGGAAATGTTTAGGATTTAGGCTAATCTGGCAACACTGCAAAAAGGCTTTTGAAAAAATAAGAACATTTTGCTTATTTGAGGTAAAAATTAATATTTCAAGTGAAATAATCTGCCACTGCCAAGAAAATTGACACTCCTGACAATATTTTTAAGCAAATCTATTCTTGATTCAAGCAATATGGCCTAAAACAGATAGAAATCAGCTTAAAAAAGTTTTTAAATCTAATAGATAACGTAAATATCCTAAAACAAATAATAATAAATACTATAATAAAAAAATTTAAATTAATATAGTTAATCCAGTTATTTTTTTTTTCTATTTAGATATTCTTTTTTGCAGTGAAAGGTTTGTGCTTTGAATTGGGGTCAATTATAAAGATGCTGATTTAAAAAAGATAGATTAAGTAAAACCAGTCATAGTCCAGACAATCAAATATGTAATCTGATTATTAATCAAGGAAATCAATAGTATATACATAGAAATGTGTGTTATAATAATACTTGCTGTCTTGTTTACGCACGTTATACACACGAATCCAAACTAAATATTTTCTCATATTTACAACAGGGTTATGTTTTAGATTCATCTGGTAAAGGTTAGAGCTTTGAAACTGGAGTCAGCTATAAAAATGTTGATCCAAACAGAGGCGCCAAAGTATAAGCTCCAGAAAGTAGACTGACGCGTGAGTGCTGGGCCTGAGAGTGCAGCATCCTGGTCCACAGTTTCACCTGAACTCCGCGGAGAACACCGAACCGAGCGGCGAAACAAGAGGAGGGCAGCTCGGATCTCTGTCATGTCAAACTTTTACACCAATGGCGCCAAAGTCTTATGAAAACTCCGCAGCGGATTGGCCCTGGCGCACGTAGCCCCGCCTCCCGCTTCCTCAGATTGAAATGTTAAGCCTGTCTCGCCGCGTCAGACAACACACACACAACACAATCTAGTCCCTCTTGTTCCTCGGCTCGGCGAACCTTCCCAGTCTGTTTTTTGGACGTTGCCCTGGACTTTGGACACGCTGGACGCACCGCAGGACGCGCGGAGGAGGCACACAGCGGATTTAGCGCTCTTGATTTGCGGCTTTAACACGATGGGTGAGTGCGCGCATTTTTGGAGTGGAGTGGGTTTTTTTTATGGGACTGGGATGGAGTAAGCGGTAACAGCGAGGCGAGGCAGCTGGAACGGCGTGTTACACTTCGCTATGCAAGCAGAACTTTTTACGTTGTAATGAATTCCGGTAAACGGCACAAAAGCGATTATGTTAAATTACCCTGCTTCGTTTACGCGCGGGATTAGTGGCTAGAACAACTGAGGTCACGTTCGTAAAATGTCATCTGCAAACTCCAAAACAGGAAACCTAACTCGAAAACTGTTGAAGGCACGGCTCTACCTTTTAGTAAAACTTCAAAACAGAACAGAAGTGTATTACTGCTGCCTTCCTGAGATCTGAAGAGAATACTATCACTTTGAGTTCCATTTTAAATTCTTTACGCTCAAAATAGATACTTTACAGCGCATTTGCATCACAATCTCCTTAATTGTTGTGCAGCTTGGTTTTGAACTATTTCATTAATACTATATAATAACTTACACATTTAAATACCTGTGCGTACTTCCTTTTACGCATTACATATAGACCAAATCACGGAGGATTATCTGAGTGGATTACTTTGGTTGATGGTATAACCAAATTGATTTGAACCCGAGTTTTACGAGCCTATTCTAAATGTCACGCCACATAACAGAAGTATTTCCTGGGCTGAGGCTGCAGCAGGCCTCAAGCGTGGCGCTTTACTCAAAGTGGACAAAGTTCACATATTTATATATTATTACACTCAGTGCACTGCAAGGCACTGCCATGCAAAGTTTTATTAGTAGACATTTTCCTTCAATGAGTTTGTGCAGTGTCTGTTTGACAGCTATTACGCCCTGAACAACCGTTTCATTGCCATTTTACGTCGCGTTTTCCAGAGTTTGACACAGAAAATTCAATCATGACAAGTTGGAAAGTGCTGGGGACAAACATTTTCCGTACAACAGATATGTGCTTAAGTTTGGTCCAAAATGCCGCTAAATGTTGTTGCGTACAGTTCAGTAGTCTGTTGTTGTGCTTCATCTTCATTGTTCCGTGACCAGTGTTCTGTAAAGTGCTTTAAGAACACTCAGATCCAGACTGTACAGGGCCACTCCAGCGGGCGTGTGTGTGACTGTCACTGAAGCGTTCAGTCATTATCCACTACGTGTGATTGAGCCGATAACCATCTACACATAATAACAATTAGGATTATTAAAGGCACCGGGCGTACAATGTCTCACTTTGGGTGAATGCTGACAAATACATGGCACAGGCCACATTTTACGCACAACATTACGCACCATACACACTTTATGGTCAATGGGCCTCCACTTTGACTTTGTGTCTCTCCTCAGAGCCAGCCTTCGGGGAGGTGAACCAGCTCGGCGGTGTGTTTGTGAACGGCAGGCCGCTGCCCAACGCCATACGGCTGCGGATCGTGGAGCTGGCACAGCTCGGGATTCGCCCGTGTGACATTAGCAGACAACTGCGCGTGTCTCACGGCTGCGTCAGTAAAATCCTCGCCCGGTACAACGAGACGGGTTCCATCCTGCCCGGGGCCATCGGTGGCAGCAAACCCCGTGTGACCACGCCCACCGTGGTCAAACACATACGGACGTACAAGCAGCGAGACCCGGGGATTTTCGCCTGGGAGATCCGAGACCGGCTCCTAGCGGACGGAGTTTGTGACAAGTTCAACCTCCCGTCCGTGAGCTCCATCAGCCGCATCCTGCGCAACAAGATCGGGAACCTGTCCCAGCAAAGCCACTACGAGTCAGGGAAGCCCTCACACGCGCCCCCGCAGCCCGCGCTGCCCTACAACCACTTGTACTCGTACCCCAGCTCCAAAGTGCCCACTCCCCCGGGCATGGCCGGGCTCCCCGGACACATGGCCATGCACCGGATATGGCCCTCGTCGCACTCCGTCACTGACATTCTGGGCATCCGCTCCATCACCGAGCAGCAAAGTAAGCACCTCATTTAGAACCTGATTTATCCTTGTCAAAGAGTCAAAGCATCAACAGGGTCCAGAGGCGAGGCCCGGTTCTCCTGTAGAGCTGCAGGTTTATTTGAGCCAAAGGCAAATAGTGATCATCCGTGTGTGCATCATTTCCAAACTAAATATTCTTAAAAGCCATTATTATTTACTTTATATTATTATTATTATTATTATTATTATTATTATTATTATTATTATTATTATTATTATTATTATTATTATTATTATTATTATTATTACATTTAAGAGGTTTAAGTAATTGAGATACACAAATCCTTAAGCCCTGCACGCGCTCATTTGCTTTTTTTTAATTTATGACTTTCCAGATTATTTGATTTCATTTTCTCACTAATATACAAACTTACAAACAGTGACAAATAAAGTCAATAAAACATTTTATAGGCTATACACAAGCTTTACTAAATCCTATATTTTTTCGATTTTTAATTGTGAAGATTTTTTTTTTTTTTTTTCCTGAGATTGCAAAATTAGGCTTATACTTTAGGGGATTGCTTAGTTGTTTTCGTCTCACGTGACAGTCTTTAGCCTCTGACCCGGGCTGATAATAGGCCCCAGTAAAGAATCCATCTGGGACCTGCTTAAGTCAGAGGCCCGCGCAGAGTTAAGTGCCATTTGACCCGCACCGCTGATAGTGGCGCAGAGGTTAGCGCAGAAACAGATGTAGCGGCTGCACGTGGTGGAATTACGCAGCGGATGTTGGATACGGCTCACGTTCCCAGTGCGTAAGACTCTGGCGCAGTCGTTGGATCTGGACGCGCGGGATTTGCATTCAATTTTAAGGCTATTTATCAGACGCCTCGTATGACAGGAACAAAGAAGAGTCCAATTTATGAACAAGTCTACATCAGGCACTCACTGAAAGTCACAGTCAGATAGAGAATACCTCAATAGATTAGAAAAAGCAATGTTCAATACAGCAAAATGTATGAATCACTGACTTTTGCACATTCTTACGCACAGTAGCTTGTACTTAAAGGTGCACTGCGCAACTTTCTGGCCAAAAATAAACTTTAATAAATGCATACTTTTGTCATTTAGATTTGATTCTAACTCTAAATAATTAACAAAAATCTCCATTTTTAATTTGAGCGAGCTTGCATGGCCACAAAATAGTCTATTATTTGTCTTGGAGGAGCCCGAGTACGTTTGTTTTGCAGAAAAGTTGTTCCTTTAGCTGATTTTTTTTTTTTTTTTTTTTTCATATTATGAGATGAAATGTATTCATCTCATGTCAGAAATCCCAAAGTATTGTTTTAATTTTCTAATTCTACTGAATTGTGTAGATGGCTTTTCACCTCCAGAAAGTTACACAGTGCACCTTTAAGTTAAAGTGCACCTGGGCCAAATGTTGCCAAATAAGCAAAAATACATTTTATTGTAGTAAAAGTGGGCAAAAAATATTTACTACTAGTTATTTGAATACATTTTAGTCGCATTTCAGTTTATACAAAAAGTCATTTTTTAAAACCATAGTTCATCTATTTAGGCAGCTGTTCTGAGTAACTAGTGTAATTACAATTTAAGGCTACAAGAATAAGCAAAATCTACTTTAAAAAGTAAAATCATCTCAGTATTCTTAATTTCAGTTATACAGTAAGTTGGCTAATTAAAAGTAGACACTTTCCACATTTAGCAAAAGATAATACAGTTATTTAAGAAGTACGTAATCTCTCCTGTTTTGCGTGTCTATGATACGCGTTGCTGCCCCGTTCATTTCTGCTGTGGATGTAAAGTTGTATTTTTATGTATGAATATTAACACAATCTTAATCTTTACCAATTCCGAGCCCCAGACCTAAACTTGAACCATTTGTGCAACTTCAAACCAAAACTTAGACGTTTAACCCAAAGAAAATGTCTTCAACCAAAACATGTAAAATAGAGACGACGTATAATAGACACGCAGTGAGACCGTATACGTAAAGGGATATTTTACATTTGTACGTAATGGACACACGCCGGCACTGTTCTTTTTCGCTAATGGCTTCCCTTCACTTCACGGTTTTGTGGATGAATCTCGCGTGTCACGAATTAGGGAAATGTGGCCTACATCAGTTCTCGGACCAGTGGTTGAAATAATCCCCAATTTGACTGCGCGTTCAGGCCGCACAAAAAGCAGTCTTACGTTTCCACTATTGTACAGCGAAGATATTTTGACTATGAATTCTACAACAGCGTTTGAGCAAACCAAAAAAGTTAATGTTATGTGTGTTTAATCAGTAAAAACTCGGAAATTGGACTTTGAATAGAGCTGTTTACATTGAAAACACTACTACGTGAATCTGTGTTTTGTGCAAAAACTATTTAGGAATACTAAAACAAACCCAGAGAGAGACATTTATTTTCAGTGCAATTATTTCTGGACTCCCAGAATGCAGTTTTCGCTCAGACTCTCAACAAAGATCGCCAAACACGTCCATCCATCCGTGCGTAAAAGCCAAGGCTAAAGACATGTGGAGCCATTTTGCCATAAGAGTAAGTTTGGAACAATATACACGCGCTTTGGCTTTGGAAACACGGAACCAAAAGCATTACGCACAGATAAAACATGAGACGATGAAGGAATATTAGCGTATTTGGTTAGATTAGGCTATTTTGATCGTATTTTTGCATAAACAGTGACATTTGACACGCATGTAAGGGGATTAGGCCTAATATTTATACATCACCGTCAGTGAAAACATTTGTAGTTCGTTCATAATCAAAACGTCGAGTGAGTATTCTGAATGAATGTGGCTACTGCAGTTGTACACTGCAAAAATAATACCTGGGTAGAACAAATTTGACTTGAGTAAATTCATCTATCAATGGAACAAGATATTTTTTCTCCTGGCATCATGTGAAAAGTTTGAGTGAAAAAAGTATTTGTTATTTTTACACAAAGTAGTATATAACAAGACTTGTTATTTTGGTAGATATTTTTAAGTGAACATCTTCAATTCAAGATTATATTGTTCTTGATTTAAGATAATTAACCTTGTCTATATATTACTTTTTGCAGGGAACGATAAAAAGTTATTATTTAGTCTAGTTTAAAAGTATGAAATTCAAATTTGCATTTTAATTGTAGTAGTTTTATTCTTACTGTTTACAAGAGATTTTAGTTTGAATGAAATTTGCTAATGGGGTGAGTAAAAATGTCCTGTGCAATTGGCAACACATTTATTGAAACGGGACAGAAACACTCCGAAACAATTTAGGTCCATCAAGTAATTTTAAAAAATATATATAATATAAATGATAAAAATACAAATTTCAAAACATTTCAGCCAGTCTAGAAATACATTTTATTTTATTTTTTTGCAGTGTGTACGTCTATAATCCTGTTGACTTTGAAGTGGAACGTGATGGCACAAATTTGAGTTAACTTATCCATTGAAAATACGCTTCACAAATGTATTTCAAACATCCATTTTCTAAAGCTTTTGGTTTAACATTTTTCTTAATCTTCACATAATCTCCAGTGTGTATCGGTCCATTGTTACAGCTGCAGTTGAACACACATTTTCCAAAAGCGCACAGAGCTAAAACTTTGAATTTTGTGATGTAAATAGCCGCGTATACGTCCAGTTCTGGAGGCAGCAGCTTGCGTGTCAGCCTTGTGTATACAGAGGCAGGTGAAGGCCCACGGAGGGACGTTGGCTCGGCTCGCGCTCTATTTTGGAAACAGTGTAACAAGAGCCGGTATAAATCTATGTTAATGGCCGGCTTGGTGTTGTGAGAGGGATTTGTCAGTCCACTCGGGTCTAATACGAGCTCCGCAGCCGCTATGATTCACGGAGACACAAAGATGGCGGAGAAGTGGGGAAATGTGCCCGCGTTTCTAAACAATTTATGCATAACCAAATGATTAGCAGATGTTTTTGTGGGGATGCCTTTTCTAGCGTTTTAAAGTAACGCGAGATCTGCAGGACTCTGTGTTGTGTCTGTCTGTGTTGTCTGATGATGATAATAGAAATGTTGGGATTAATGCAGATTGACAGGCGACACAGAAACTGAAACAGGACACACATGCGCATTAGACACGCTCGGGTCGCTGTGCGTGAGGTCGCCGCAGTGGAAGAGGGGACGTAGTTTTACGTACGGCCTGGACTGTGTGTGTGTCTGCTTTAGCTGACTCAAAATGCACATTATAAATTACAGAAGGCCCTTTTATTTATGAGTATTTAGACCTACAATTGTTATGAATTAATAGGTTGAAGAATATGTAGGCCTATTCGTGTAAAAGGAGCCTACCGTTATAAAGCAAAAAAAGCGTAGGCCTTGTTTGCATTTTAATGCAACATGAATACACAATTATGTGTTCCACAAAAAAACTAGACAGTTTGAAGCTGTTAAATGTAGGTAGTAATAATCTATGAGCGACATGTTTAAATGTTCCCAAAAATATATATTTCCTATAAGTTACGTTACGTAGGCGCCATAGGGCTTTTTCACTCTAGTCACTTTCTACGCGTTGCAATAGTGGTATAAGTAATAATCTTTGAGCCGGTCTTGTTTTGTGCCATGACTGAAACAAAGGCTGTAAAATTACAAAATTATCCAATATATTGCCTGTTTTTTATGAGTCATAGATTATTATTTTCAAACCTAATTACGTCCTAACCTATTTACGCATATTGTACAGCCTAATTACACTCTGAAGTTTAAACTGTTTGCAAAGCAATATTTCAAAATACAGACATTTCCTTTAACCTAAACAAAGCAGGGCCTTTAGCTAAAACGCGTTATTTATCACGTTGATCCGGGTCATATTTCAGAAGCGCTGTTTCCATCCATCCAGACCCCACAGTCCGTGCGTCACGTGACTGCAGCCCGTGCGTAAAGAGACAAATGAGCT
This sequence comes from Mugilogobius chulae, assembly GCA_038363315.1. Classification (NCBI taxonomy): domain Eukaryota; kingdom Metazoa; phylum Chordata; class Actinopteri; order Gobiiformes; family Gobiidae; genus Mugilogobius; species Mugilogobius chulae. The sequence continues at coordinate 65,222,892 of CM076396.1, forward strand.
GTCACGCCGCTCTGCCGCTGCTGAGGAAGGCTTTTGTAGATGCATGATCCTTTTTACGCGCTGGATTATTCTGATCACTTCTTCTCTGTCTTCTGTCTCTTCTGTCTTTTGCCCTCTGCAGTTAGCGACAGTCCATCCTTTCCCAGCGCCAAACTAGAAGAATGGAGCGCTATTAACAGGACTAATTTCTCCGCAGCCGCTGCCTGCTCGCCGCTAGTCAATGCCATGGATAAAGCGCATTTAGAACCCGAAGCAAAATACGCACAGGTAATGAACCAAAATATGATCATTTGTTCCACTTATTAGCTGCTGTCTTCATTACGCACGCACAACTGCTTTATAGATATTTAATGCCAAATTAATTAACATGAAATAAAGAAGATAATCGCCATGATAACTTATAGCAACCAACATCCAAATCCAGCTCCATGTTGTGGTGGTAAATTTTAAAATAAGGAGCATAAGTTTTGACTTTCCTTTCCCTTCTCTAGGCACTGGTTGATTTTTTAGACAACAAATCATCTTAATTTTATTATTATTTTTTTAATGAGACTGTTTCTATAAAGACATAGCAGCTCTTAACGTAGCTCCACACACTCTCCATAATGTTGTTTAGCATAATTGTGATGAAAGACTACTGGATAACTATTTATTTTATATTGTTTGCAAACGCAGGGCGTATTTACAAAATGATATATTAAATTATGTCTATTTAAGGTTGATTAGAAATGTAATATTGTTATTTTAGGTCTGAAATGGGTCAATAGAATTCTTAGACCGATTTTTAGGCAGACATAGTTTATTCAAAACAACAACAATTAGATCTAAATCCCTCAAATGTAAATTACCTTTGTAGTATGGTTGTGGGTTAAAAAATCTTTTAAACATGTCTCTATTTTTCAAATGAATGCCTCCAGAAAAATAATAAATAAACATTCTAATGCTTAAGTGCCTTAATTTATAAGAAAGCATGATTTGACTTTGGCTTCAAATTGATATTTTAAAGTATAAAATTATGCTCTAGAACTTTTTGGCCAAAAAAACAGACTTGAACAAATGATTATTACTTGGATGTTTTTGTTGGACTGTAAATTTGATCTATATCATCTTTATTCTCTATTCTTGCTTGTTTCCGTGCTTTAGTTCCTTTAGCAATAGCATAGCATAAAACTGCATGAAGCTAATGTTTTCACTTTGTATTTCAATGGGCTTATACATTTGATTTTTATGTGCCGTTGTAAACACTTTAATAACTTGTATTTATCTAATATTTGCTAAACCAGCGGTTCCCAAACGTTTCAGACCAGATCCCCAAAGAAAATCAAATGCAACCAACTCACAACCCCCACAGCAAAATTATATCGTCGTCTGTAATAAGAAAAACATCAAAATTAGGTGAAAATGTATTTATATTCGTAGTTTATTGCTTTATGTGATCAGAATGCATTAAAACTTGCTACTTTCAATTAAAATAGAGTAAATACCAGGTCGTAATTGGTCAAAATTACATCTTGAAATCTTCTCACGACTATCACTTTGGGAACCACTGCGCTAAACTACTGTGAAAGATCTAAGGGAAAACAATACATATTTGGAGGGTTAATATGGTTGTATAGAGCAGTGGTTCCTAAACTTTTCAGACCGGGACCCACAAAATGACAATGTAACCAACAACTAAATAGAATTTCAAGCTGGAAAACCATTTAAATAAAATCCAGTCAAATCTTAAAGTTAAAAGTTATAAAAACAGATATATTTGTAAAATGAAATCTAGAAATCATCTTGCGACCCCCAGTTTTTGACCCCATACATAAAATAATACATTTTCATGTGATTTAGAGTTACAGGAGATTGTCATCAATTATAATCTGTAAGAAAAATATACTTAAAGGTGCATTGTGTAACTTTTCAAAAATAGACTCAAATAAAAGCTTGTTTTTGACATTTAGATTTCTTTGTTGCACTAAATAAATAATACAAATCTGTATCTTTACTTTGAGCTTGCATGGCCAGAAAATGAACCGTTGTTTGTCGGGAGGAGGCCCACTCATGTTTGTTTCTATAGAGAGGAGGCTGCTGTAGCTGTGTTTTTTCACATTATGGCATAAAATGTATTTAGACCCATTCAGAATGTCCTAAAGCAGGGGTTCCCAAAGGTTTCACCTCGGGACCCCCACGGCAAAGAATATATACTTTTGTAACAATTTAAACTGTACAAAACCATTTAAATTAGGTTTAATTGTGTTTATTTCGACAGTGTATTGCTTTATATGACCCCAATTCCCCCCAAAACTGATTAAATGCTATGTCATAATTGTAAAAATACATTCTGAAATCATCTCGTGACCCCCAGATTTTGCTTCGCGACCCCCACTTTGGGAACCACTGTCCTAAAGTATGGTTGTAATTCTAATGAATTGTGTTGTTGACTTTTCACCTCCAGAAAATGCAGTGCACCTTTAAAAACTGATTGAACCAGGAAATAAAAAATATATATATACTGTATATATCCAGTAAAGAAGAGAATATAACCTTAATAATCTTATATGTCATTCTGTCACGTTAACCCAGGCTTATCTTTACTTCTTGGCTCACATTAAGCACCATTATTGCACTTTTTTGGAACTGGCAGGTCCTGAAAGAAAGTAATATCTTTTTTGAGGACTGGCAGCCGTTGGAGCTAATAATGCTGGAGTTTGCTCTTGTGCGTCTTGGCTGTGAGAGATTCTGTGCAGTAACACTTTTGACTGGAGGTTTGTGTGGAAGACGAGAACGCAGCCAAACTCGGGGATTACGCAAGAGTTTTATTGTTTGCATTGAAAAGGCATTTGAGGATCAAGGCCTAAAGATTTCAATAAGTTTCCATTATATCTGCAGGACTTTGTGGAGTTTATCTGAGAGGAATCCAACTTTTAGCCATGAGAAAGTGTGCTAAAATAAAAGAAAATCTAAATAAAGCCTAAGGGGATGGTTTTGTTACACTAAAATATTTATTAAAAAGCCTCTCTAGTCTAAATAAAGTTTTTTGAGCAGATATATCTTGCAGATACTTGTTCTGACCAATCACGCTGTTTCTTATTTTTTTAGACTTTTAGTTCTCCAGCACTGCACAATTTGGCAGCTCAGTTGAAATGTGGTTGTGGTTGTGAGTTTTGGTATTGTTGTCACTTTAAGTTGGCTTGTAGCTGGAATAATTACGACTGTATTTCCCAATATAACTTAAAATGTCCATCTCCATGAAGAATGTTGTATTTGGAATAATGCAGATGACTTTTTATGAATACAAGATTTTTATACTCACAGTGGCGCAGTGGTTAGTGCTCTGGCCTCATGGCAAGAAGGGTTTGTCTTTTGAAGACATTGCATGTTCTCCCCGTGTCTGTGTAGGTTTCCTCTATCAATAAAAACTTCAATAGGCTCCAGCTATGGAACAAGCATGAAAAAGAGATTCTTACACTTTGCTGGTTACATGAAGGTCAACAACTGAATGCAAAACAGATGGCTTTATGGCAATAAATTAGCATATTTTTGTTTACCAATAGAACAAAATAAGTTTTTACTGTAAGTAGGGCTGAGCCATTTTGACAAAAAAATGAATATCTTGATTACTATTTTCAGATGAGCATCAAGTTTGTCTTTGAATGTAATAGTTGAAGTTTAATGATCAGAAAAACGTGGTTGACTAGAGACAGTCTTGGTTGACTTAAAGCCCATATGACAGATTAGCTACCATTTTCAGGAAACCATAGCAACAGCAATGCTTACCAAAATATTAGTCTTTGTTTCACATAATTATTTATTGTTTAGCAGTAAAATACGATTTTATTGTGAAATTCAAAATCTCTTCCGCCTTGAACACGGAAGTGAGCGGTGACGTAGGCGGAGGGACGAACTTGACTAACGTTCGTAATTCTCTATTGACTTGAATGTATTTTTATGTTACAAACATCGGTGTTTCCTAGCCTTACTGCTCCTGCCAGGACATTTTCACCTCCCTCAGTATTTAGGATACACTGTAGTTTATCAACAGAATTGCTTGAAATGTGTTTATGTGTGTTAAATAAATGAGCAGAGTCACTTGAATCGGGAGACACACACAGCAGCTGTGCAGCTGGCTGGCTCCTCCTTCTTCTCTTCCCTCTTCCTCACAGCGTCTCGTGTTATGATCACATGTTACAGTAGCGGACGTCCACTTCGCAGACAGGGAATTGTGAACTTTTGTGCCTCTGTTTTTGTAGAGAAAGTTGTTTACGTGGCGCTCAAAGCGATAGGTTTATATCAGCAGCGCGGCGCGGCAACAGGAAGACTCCAGCGGCTGTTTACTGCACGGAGCATGTTTTTGACGCGGCTCACAGACTCAGAAACAAAGCAATGCTTTGCTGGAAATGCAGACTGGATTTAAGGTGAACTTGTGGATTTAGACAGTGCGTCGGGGGCCGGGGCCAATGGATTTAACGCGGAAAGAAACAGAACAGCCAGCGTATCTGCAGAGCCCTGATGTGGATACGAACAGCTGGATTAACCCGTGTCCCCGTCAGACACATGTGTTTTAAGCTTCCCCTGGACATCAGCGAACATCGTCTTACATCGTCAGACATCCACGGTGAGTAAAAAGTTTGTTTGTGAGAGTTATTTGACTTGAAAGGCTCGTTACACGTGCGTAATCGCCAGGCGCTGTTCTTATGTGAAGCTTGGAGGAGGATGTGCTCTGTTGTTGCCGCTGTAATAATTTGGCAAATGCATGTGCCATGTTGATCATCAAGAGCACATAGACAGGAACAAACAGGGTATTCAGGTGCTGGGAGGCTCACAGACGAAGGGCTTGCGGGAGGTGAGCGCAGAAGGGCGTCTGACCAGTGCAAATGCTTTGAGCTGTGCCGCGCTCCATATCTCGGGTGTATAACACTCCTCTGACATGTGATTAACAGATGAAGCTGTGTTTGGGCTTTGTTTCACGTGTGGAAGGCTGGGTTTCTTTATTCCTTCATTTAAAAAAGCTACAGCCTTTTTTTGGTCTGGAAAGCATTACACAATGTGTCCACTCAGCAAACTCTTATTGGTCTGTTCACTTACAATAATTAACCATTTTAACAAAAACTATATAAAAAAAACTAAAGGTGAACACACAAAATAACACCCTGATATCTAATTTAACTATATATAACAATCAGCTCTTTACAAATCCAGGCGACAGTGCAGATATTTGATCAAAAAGATGCTTAGTTTTACATGTAAAACAGCCTGAACTGATGCTGCGTTCCCCTCCGTCTACGTCATCCTCACAGCTCCAGGGGGCGCCCTAGCAACGGATAAACAGCACTAGAAAGTGCATGGTTTTATCAAGTTTTTTATCATTTTTGGCAACTTTTGTGGAACAAAATGAATATTTATCATATCTACGAATATATTTTAAGTGGATTATATTAAAAAAATAACATTTAAGCAACCTGTCATATGCACTTTAAGATACGTGCTAGTCGATTAGTCGACTAAATGTAAAACTAGCAAGTGTCCCAATTTGTTGTTGTTTTTTACAGCTTCTGTTTGTGCATATCTTCAAGACAACAATCACAACATTATCTCAAAGTCGATAAACTGCAAACCTGCCTTTAGTCTAACGTCAAATTAGAAATGGTTTTGTCACCTATAAAGCTGTAATGTCAACATAAATTTGATAATTACTAGACTTTTATTTCTTTCTTTTCATTGCTTTCTTAATTAAAACCCCTTCTCATCTTGACATCCCTCCAGAAGGTCTTGATACATTCCTTTTTGTTAAATATTTTATAAAAACGAAGCACCTGGAAATGCTAAAGTTAAGAACATAGTAGCTCTTTTATTTAGAGTTAAATCCGACAATCTGATGAGACTCTGTTTTTACTGTAAAGTAAAAACCTGCCTAAAACTCATTTTGACCTCCATTACCTTCAGCTTTTGCAGAGGAATTTCAAAACCCAAAATAAGCCAAATCTAGTGTAATTCAGGTCTCAGCTGTAAACACCAGCTTTACCAATCCAAGATTGCGTTTTTCTTTTGTTAAACTACAGGGTTTCAGCTTCACAAAGACTCCAGGCATTTGTTTGTACTCAAAAGGATTTTAGATGATTTTAGTCAAACGTGTGAGGGAAAATAGGCCAGAATAACAGGTTCAACCATCTTAACCAGGGATATTCACAGGGGCGTAGCACCAAATTCTGGGTCCCAGGTACAAACTTTGCTGATGGGCCTCTAATACATAATCTTGTGTTTTAAATATTTCTCAGAATTTTTCTATTCGTTTGCGTTTTATTTCCTTCTAGACTACTAATAAATGCTTTTGTGTATGTGTCACTCTTAATAATGTATATTAAACACACTCTTTTACCTTTTAGCTAACTTGTTTTAAGCAATACACTTGTATGAATTTGGCCAAAAATAAACTTTGAAAGTCCTTGTGACATTTCTGGTATAATGTTGCTGGATTTATAAGTCATGTTTTGACAATATTCGAGTGAAAATGCACATTTATTGAACGGATCATTTTGTGTCAAACTTGGCTATATTTGTTCACAGAAATCTGCTAACTCTTGCTTATAATAGTATGATTTCTAGCTTTTATATTTGTGAATAATTTGGCCAAATAAATATTTTTCTTTGGCTGAAGTCCCTTTGCCATGTTTTAGATATCACAAATAATTATATCACAAACATAAATGGCCAGCTTTTGGGGCCCTTTCCTGCCTTGGGCCCGGGGAAAGTAGTACCATTTACCCCCCCAGTCCAACACCCCTGGATATTCAACTATATTTTCCTAAGGGCCAGTTTTTTGAGGTGTCTTGGTCTCGTGGCCGGAGATGAAAAATGTAAACTAACTGTTGAAACTTTGGAAAACACAAATATTTTCTTCATTATTCCACAAAATTACCACCACATTCCTGATCAGACTAAACCAGAATCTAAAAAACAGGAACAGATTCACATTTCTTCTATTTTTAGCTGTGTTTAGACTCTAAACAGTGACCTCTGAGTGTCTTTTCATTTGTTTTTCTGCTGGACATGACTCTTTTGTTTACGCATCATTAAGCTCCGTGTTTTCATTAGACACAATCTCCTTTGTTCCTGAGACGTTTCGGAGAGCTTCCAGTCATTTCTTCCACCGCAGAAACACAACTGAGCCATATAATACAGGGAATAACAGCCCAATAAATCACATTTACGGAGAAAAAACAAAGGATTACTCGCCTGGCGCTCTATTAAAACACTTGAAAATTTCACTTCTACAAAAAAAAAATCTAAAATCCACAGAGCTGCAGTAAAAAGAGAAGATGTCACGCTATTATCCCGTTAAACAGTAGCTCCGAATCGGAATAATGAGGTTCCAATGTTAAAATGTAAGGAGACTTGGAGGTAATTGTTTCTTGGAAGCTTGAGAAAACTTTCCGATGTGTTTGTTTATGTTTGGCACAAAATAAAAGCAGGTTATATTCTGGCGTAGAAGGTTGTTTAAGGTGAGTAAATGTGCTTTTGGAGACAGAACAATGCAAAAGTCTCACGTTAAACAAGTTTCATTCAGCTGGTTTGAAGCATTTATAAAATATTTTCTGCAATAAGGCGAGAATCTACAGCACTTAGACCATTTTTTTGGCCTATAAATCTCATGCCAAATTAGCAGAGGTGTGGGCTTGAGTCACTGTTTTGTTGGCTTGATAAAAGGACTGACTTGGGACTTGACTTGGACTTGAAGGTTATGACTTGAGACGACTTGATGCTTCTCCTTAAAAAATAAGTTGTGTAATTTACATTTACAAAGTGAATATGTCCTTTTGTGTAAAAAATCAATGTTTGATTTTAAAACTTGAAACTAAAAGCTGAGGCCTTGGACTTGTCTCTCTTTAACTTGGGACTTGAGTGGACTTGTCTCTCTTTGACTTGGACTTGACTTGGACTGTCTCTCTTTGACTTGGGACTTGACTTGGACTTGTCCCTCTTTGACTTGGGACTTGACTTGGACTTGTCCTCTTTGACTTGGGACTTGACTTGGACTTGTCTCTCTTTAACTTAGGACTCTCTTAGACTTAGGACTTGACTTGGACGTCTCTCTTTGTCTTAGGACTTGACTTGGACTTGTCTCTTTGACTTAGGACTAGTCTCTCTTTGACTAGCTCTCTTTGACTTGTCTTTCTTTAACTTAAGACTTGACTTGGAGTTTTCTCATTTGACTCGACACAGTAACTTGGTCCCACCTCTGCTAATTAAAACAATTACTAAAAAATGACTTTTTACGGTGAAAATTGAACAAATTTGTTATTGTAATCCAAATAACCAACCCGATCTCACTGAAATGTGTTTTTATAGCAAGCAAACGTGTTCTTTTTGCACGTCTATGATACTTTTGGCTGCCCAGTTATTTCTATGATCAATGGATACACGTGTTGTTATATATGAATATTAACAAAATCCTAATCTTAACCAATCCAAGCCCCAGACCTAAACTTAACGTTAAACCCAAAGAAAATGTTCTGACGTGGCTTCAACCAAAACAAGAAAATAGCGTCTCTGTTTGGCGTATATCACAACATGAAATAGATACACCGTATAATAGACACACATTTACTAAGCAATTCTTTCACAGACTCAACAAAAACCTTGTATAATACCCCTTTAATGTCTTATAATTAGACATTTACTAACTCTTAATAAATTATCTTGTTGTAACTAACACCACATATTATCAAAGCTTATTAGAATCACATTTCCTGCAAAAATACCTTCACATCTCCTTCATTTCTCCACAAATTTCTTTCTTCCTGACGATGCGTGAGAAACATGAGCGTGACGGATTTGCTCCATTTGTCCAAATTGGTAGAATTAGATGTTGTGCTTTCCATTCTATTCATAATTTAATTAAGGTTTATGTGTTTTAACTGGAGCAGCAGCTCGGCAGAACAGGCTCGTGTGCAAGTGCATGTAATATGAAAATTATAGAGTGGGGGAATATTGTTTTTACATGAATAAGACACAAGAGACAAAAGTGAAAGTAACAAAAAGTACAAGTGAATTACTCTTTTTTTTTATTTTATTTTTCAAAACTTTTTAATTATGATTTTTTTTTTTATACATTTTAATTTTTATTGATTTATTATCATATTATTATACAGAAGTGAAAGTGAAAGCAACAAAAAAAAGTGCTAGTGAATTATTATTTATTTACTTTATATTAGGGCTTGTCTTTAATCAAAAAATGAAATTGAATCCAAATATATCAATTATTTGGTGATGGGTTTTGAATCAAATGATCGAAAATCAATCTTTTGTCATTAAAAATGTGTAGTTTGGAGCAAAAGTCAAACTTTGAGGCAGAATATTGATATAGAATTTAAAAAAATCTAACAAATGTTTTTTGTCCATGAATGGCATTTTTTCATTTCATCGAAAATCGAGATCAATCAATATGAGAAAAAAAAAATTGATTTTTTTTTTTCCCAGATCGCCCAGCCCTACTTCTAGTTTTTGTGATTTTTTATATATATATATTTTTTTTCAATATTTGTTGTCATTTTTATATTATTTATTTTTTTAAACCATTTTTACTATTACAAAAGTGAAGAAATAACCAAAAAGTGCTAGCAATTTCCTCTTTATTTACTACTTTTATTTTCCAATACTTTTAATTTTGTGATTATTTTTTCAATTATTATAAGTATTAGTATTAGTAGTAGTAGTAGTAGCCACTAGTAGTAGTAGTAGTAGTAATAGTATTAGTAGAAGTAGTAGTAGTAGTAAGAATAGTAGTAATAGTAGTAGTAGTAGCCTAGTAGTAGTAATATTTACTTATTTAGATTTATTATTATTATTTAGATTTATTAATATTATTATCATCCTTGTTTTTTATCATTATTATTACTATTATTACTACTATTATTTTATTTTTAATTATAATTTTTAAATTATAATTTTATTATATTTTCTTATATTTAATTTTTGTATTATGTTTTATTTATATTTTTAATCATTTTATTCACCCAATAATAATGATGTCAAACTCATAGATCTATCATGGTATAAAAATGAGATTTTCCCGAGAAAGTGCCAGTAGATTTTTTTTGCACCAACATTTAAAACAGCATCACATCTTGTTATACTGTATTTGTACGAAGAAGCTCTCAGATGTATTATTCTTCCCAAGGCTATGCTATAGTGTCTTTACTCTGTCTCCTTATATAAAGATGGCGGCGGTTAGCATGTTAGCATTAATAACAGGGCAATTGGGGCATTGTAAACCTGAGTAAAGTTGTTGACATGAGCGAGGCAGGTGTCTGTGCCAGCTGCATTTCTCCGCTCTTGTTAGCCGTTAGCTCGTGCACTGATTTTAATAGAAAAGGTGGTTCCAATTTGTGAATAAAGGGACAAACTGTAAATGTTGTGGTTGGTAAGGGCATTGTTAGCGAATGAGGCTGGGAAAAATGTAATCAGGACTTTAAATATGGAGCAAAAAGTGATGGGAACATTCAACACTGTTTGGATAAGTTTGAAATACATAATAATAGATCTATTAAATGTGTCAAAGCTTATGTTGGCTAGTAGAGATTGCTTTTGCTTTCGATCATAATGCAAAGCTAATCAAAAGCTCATTAGTTGATGGTCAGCAGTTAGCATTCTGGCTTCACAGGTTCAAATTGTCACACTGCAAACACAATTTAGGTTTTATTTTTACAACTTCCTCTCTTGAATCCTTCGACACATGGTTAATACTGACAAGTATTCATTTTTGGTTGCAACTATGGCTTATGAACTTTTTACAAACAACAAAGTGAAACTGGAGAGGACCGCCCAAGCTCAGCCAATCAGAGCGCAGCTTTTGGCTCCTGATGAGAAATATAAATCTTTATTGTTCAATTCAGACAGTAAGCAGTGGTTTCATTTAGGACTGCAACAAGTTAATCGATTATTTGCAACTAATTGATTATTGAAATAATCTGTAGCTAATTTAGTAATCGAATAATTGTTAACCTTCTATAGGTTTCAAATGTCCAGGAGCCTCAGATTAAATAGAAATAACTGTTTCTGATGTAAAAACTTGTTTGCCTACACCAAGTGTTACGAGAGTTTTAAAATAAAGGAATAGACAAATACAAATACGCTCTTTATTAAACATTTTGGTTTTAAACTAGTGTTGATTAGGCTCAGGATTATTCTAAATCTCATCAGAAAATTTAGAAATTTGTCCTGTTAATGTGATTGTGTGGATGTTTGTTCAATTGAATATTCAGTTTTCTATACCAGTTTTAGTGTTGATTAGAATCTGATTTTAAATATTCTTGACAAACCTAAAATCTTCATCTCCATGACGTCCTGAGGCGACGTTACCACAGCTCACATTGGCCAAAAATATTGTATTCAAGTTTTCTGTTCTAAACAACAAATCGATTAATCGAAAGAATTGGCCAACTAATCGATTACCAAAACAATCAGTTAGTTGCAGCCCTAGTTTCATTTGCTTTATAAAGTGTTGCATTTATCATAAACTTTTTACAACAATTAACAACCAAAAAAGTTTAGTTATCCCAACTTTAAAATCAATTTTCCCAGCACATAAATCTTGTTATAGTATGTATTCAAATGGAAATTAATCTGCAATGTTCTGTCTATATCTACTATTGTACAGTTTGTTTACCAAACTCTACTAAGTTCATCTGTTGTTGTTAGCATTGTGGCCAAGTTAATAGCAGCTAGAACCCAGTTGTTCCCCCCTGTCAGTGCCCACTTCGTACCTCTGCCCACTTTTTAGTGCAACACGAATTAGTCTTTTAAACACATTATTTGTAAGTGTACATGTATTATTATTTATTTATATTGATATTTATGAATGTGTCTTTGCCTAAGAAAGCCAAAACGGCACATTTATTTATCGCCATTTTAAGCTAATAGATAGCAGCCGTAACTAGCTTAATCAGGCATTTACGGCTTTAAACAGTAATAATCTCATTTTACAGTCATTTGCTTTGTTGAAATCTATAAGGGAATTTTGTCTTCACAGTTTAGTTTCATCTGTGTTTACTTAAAATGTCATTACGAATAAAACAATGTAAAAAAAGTAAAGCTCAAGGTACAAAGAGGCACTGACAAGTCCCCTAACAGCTATAAATAATAATAAAAACACATACTGTCTGAACTGAATAATAAAGAATTTTAGTTCTAATCAGGAGCTGAAATGCTTCGCTCTGATTGGCTGAGCTTGGGTGGCCCTCTCCAGTTTCACTTTGCTGTTTGTAAAAAAGCTTATAAGCCATAAATGCAACCAAAATGAATACATGTTGATATTAACCATGTGTGGAAGGATTTATGAGAGGAAGTTGTCAGATTTAAAACCTAAATTGTGTTTGCAGTGTAAAAATCAGCCCACCTTTAACATGTATGATCTCATTTACATTAATTTTGCTCTATTGTGTTGCCTTAACATTGTGTATTCTTCTGTCGCGACACTGAAGTCATAATTTACCATGTCTTATTTGCATTCATTTGGCCCCATTGTGTTGTATTGACTCTGAAAATCCCTCGTATTTGCCTGTACGATCGCTCCGTACAGTAGACCACCCACGAGCCTCACTGAGCCTGTCGAAAATCTGAAAAATTCCTCCGGCTTTCTCCCCGTCCTGGATCCAGCCGTGCATTCAAGCTTCATATACTCCTCCGTCATCTCTCCCTCTCTCCTTTCCTTCTATTTTTTTTCTTTCAAACTTGTGCTGACATCTGTTTTTAGATCCTTAAACCGCACAAAAATGCCCCCCACCGAACATCTGAGTGTCATCTCCAGATTTGAAGCAGTAATGCGCGGGCCGTGAGCGCGCATTCATCAGCTAAACTGGAAATATGTTTTGTACACTGCAAAAAAAAATACCCATCTACACTTGCTTAACATGACTTGGATGCAGAATTTTAATCTGGATTAATCTGGTGTCAAGACATTTCTGGCATGTTCTAAAAGAATTTGCTCTAAAAATAGGAAAATACATTTGCCAATAGAGTAAGTAAATTATTCTTAGCCCTGTGGTAAATAATTTAGCTTAAAGTAAGGAGCAATGTCTTCAAACAAAATCAAAACAGTTTGAAACAAGGGAACAAATCTACAGGTATTAAGAAATAAATCTTAATTCTGAAATTAAGGCTAAAATCCAAATCAAGCTTTTTAATCCATAGGTCTTGAAATTACTTTTTTGTGGTGTATATTGAGGACTAATATTCAATTCAGTTTTTTAAACTTGGCTTCAGAGGCTTTTGAGCAGAATCTATGAGCAGTTTTTTGACACTGAACCCCTTCCATCTTTTACACTTTAAACCAGGGGTTCCCAACCACTGGTCTGGGCCCCAAAACATGGTCATCTGCTACTGGGGCCCAGAGGCTCTTTTAAAATATATTTTATTTTTTTGTCCATCAATACTTCTTTGTGCTTTACTGAGCCACTTTATATAATAAAAATAAACAGCAAATTCAAGCAATAAGAGAGGTAAACATATATGCCATAGTTGGTTGTATGCATTTTACGTTGTTGTTATTACCCTAAGGTCATAGGAAAGAAAATGTTCGATAAGATTATAAATAATACATCTTTACAACCACAAAGAAATGAACTGGGGCTGCAATGCATGGCATTTTTACGCAAAAAAGAATGAAATTGTACTAATCATATGATATCAACATGTCCTGTTAGGTCGTGGTATATACCTTCTTGTGAGATCGAGTTGCCTGCTCATGAGTGGCTCTCCACCACCTTTCATATACGTAGCTTCCCAAAATGCTTTTAAATTACTCATGTAACATCTGTTCATCAGAAATTTACATTTTGCTCAATGTAAAAAAAAATTATCTAAAATGCTTAGAAGAACAGATGTATTGACTTTTTGTTCAAAATGGCAGATCTGTTAAGCCAAAGCTCTTCAATGTCAATAACTTTACCAAGCAGCACAATTTAAATTACTGTTTTTATTGTTGAAAAGTGACTACTACATGACAATTTTTAACCTTACAAGTTTTACTAGAATCTACATTTTTGGAGTTAGTTGGCAGGAATGGTGGTAGGTGAAAATAGAGGATTTTCTGAGCACTAACATCAGCTGCAGGACAATACAAGATTCCTCAAACACTGGAAAAAGCATAATATGTTCCTAGATATCTGACTGACCTCTGACCTCTATTGCTCTTTTTTGTTCTGCAGACGCCGAGTGGTTTGCCCAGCACAGTGAACAGCTATGTCACGGCGGGCAGCATCCCTCCTTACCCCCTCCCACCCCAGTGTCTCCCTACATGGGGTACAGCGGCACCAGCTCGGCCTATGTGAGCGCACACACATGGCAGGGGCCCAGTGGCAGTGCGCTCTCTCCCCACAGCTGTGACATCGCCGCCCCCATCGCCTTCAAGAGCATGGCCCCGCCGCGGGACATCTACGCGGCCACGGCGTCGGTGCTATGAGGGCGGGACATCTACGCAGCCATGGCATCGATGCTTTGAGAGGCGGGACATCTACCCAATCACGGCATCGGTGCTATGAGGGACAGGACATCTACGCAGCCATGGCATCGGTGCTTTGAGAGGCGGGACATCTACCCAATCACGGCATCTGTGCTATGAGGGGCAGGACATCTACGCAGCCATGGCATCGATGCTATGAGAGGCGGGACATCTACAAGGTCAAGGCATCGGTGGTATGAGGGCGGGACATCTACGCAAGCACGTCATCGGTGCTATGAGGAAGGCTGGGCTGATGTGGCATGGGATCAGTTGTGGAAGACGATTTGTTACTAAAGTGAAAGTACAGTTCTATAAGTGTAGAAATCTATGTTGAGTTAGAGATTAACAGTGACAATAATGAACGCATAATGACTAATGAAACTTAACCGAATACAACTCTGAGTGCACTAATGATGATAAGGATAAGAGGTCGTGGGTACGACCATTATCAAGTGGGTGGAGTTTGCATGTTCTCCCCGTGTCACCGTGGGTTTTCTCTGGGTACTCCGGTTTCCTCCCACCTCCAAAAACATAGGGTATGTTTAGGTTAACTGGGCATCACTGTAAATTTACCCTGTGAGTGTGTGAGTGAAAGATTATCTGTCTAATCCTCCGACAAGTTGGCCACTGTCCAGGGTGTTACCCTTTTTTTTTTTTGTACAATACTTTTGTACAGGACAAAAACCCTAGTAAACATTAGCTTTACATCTACAAACTAGCATTTCAGAGTATCCTTTTATTGTGGCAACACACTACACAGTCTGCACAATATTCTAGGGTCTAATCAGCATCTTGATATGCTACAGCTGTGGCAGACACTGTGGGGGCAAGATTTATCCTCCAAAGGGAAGAAGTTCTCACTATGGCAGTGCACTTCATATATAGCCTGTAGCCCAAATCCCTAAATATATAAACCCAAATTAACATCTTAACCTAAGCCTAACTTAATCCTAACCTTGCCCAATGTTTGAAGTATACTTTAGATCACGGGTGCCCAAACCTTTTATCGTTGGCGGGCCAAAATTTGCAGATTTTTTCTTCGGTGGGCAATTGTGTTCCGTTTTAGCATGCCAGGAGAAAACTTGACCAAAAGACCAAAGTGTGTTTAGAAATGGATACTAATGCTAAAGCTAAAGTTTGACTATTCAAAGATAAACATTTTACAAAAGTCAATTTATCTTGTCTAGAGTTGTATTTATATTTTTGTTCATTGCAGTTTATGCAATCGTTTTGTCTTAAACTTTATGCTATTTATGCTAGCCTAACCTAGCATAGCAACTCCATGCATTAGCAAAAAAATAAACAACTGTGCAAATTTAGCACCAGTGAAGAAAAAGTGCAATATTTACTTTCATTCAAGTTTAACCCAACCAAAGCACTTACTGTTTGGATACTGACCTGTCCCATGCCAAACCAGTCCAGAGCCACTGAGTTTGTCCCACGCAGGCTTCCATACGCCATCTTCCACTTGTCTTTATGAAGGAGCCGGGCCAGGACCAGACCAAACGGGAGAAGAACTCTTTATGAACTGAAGGACAATCGAGAAACACCAAAGACTTTTTAACAAACTGTTTTTACAAGGCACTTCTGCAAAAGTCGACCAGCAAAATAGGTAATTCCACAGAGAGACGGGAGATTTGCATTACTGTCCCAGGGTGCTTGTTCAAAATAATATTACTTTCTGTTTTGTACATTTGTATGCTCTTTTCATGTTTTACAATGTGGTCCCTCTTCTTTAAAACCAGTTGTAGCTCAAGAATTTATTTATTAGACCCAAGTATGTTGAATGAAGTGCAATTTGCCTTAAAAAGACATTTATGGAGCTCCATTGACGGACATTTCACGGCAAAAGAATTGTCTAGACTGGTTTGAAATGAGTTGAATTCAAAATATTAAATTTAATTTGAGAAGGCTGCTTCCCTGATTCTTGATTCTTATTTGATGAAACCCACATTAACAATATCAAAATGTAAGTATTTCTTGTGAACAGAAAAAGAAAAGCGCACTTATGACATCTGCTCACCTCCATATGGATTATCATTTTCAATCTCTCCACAGATCTGCAGAAATTTTAAAGGTTCACTGCATAACTTGTTAGTCAAAAACAGTAGACTTGATAAAATGAAAATAGTTAGGTAAGAAATCTTTCATTATATAGCACTTTTTGCAAATAAAAATCATAAAGCGCTTTACAAATGCATAAAAGCTGTAGACTGAATTGCACAAAAGAGAAATTTAGGTTTGAGGTCCTGCAAGTCAGTTGTTACATCGGCGCCAGTGTCAGATCCTTTCAGAATATGGAAATACAGAAGCAAGCAAAATGCAAATGCATGTATATTTATTTTTATTTGGATGTTTTAGTTGGAATAAAAACATTATAAAATGTGTCTTTAGACTTGAATCTCCAAAGACATAGTGTCCTAGAGGAGCCTCATCTCTCTTGTTTCTAAGGAAACTTCCTTTAGCCATTAAAGACAGCACAGTGGCAGAGTTCATAGTATTCTCTTCTTCACAGCAAGAAGTTTGCAGGCTCAGATGGCCCGCACGACCCGGACCTGTCTGTGTGGAGTTTGTTTCTCCCCATGTCTGGGTGAGTTTCCTCTGGGAACTCCAGTTTTCCAAACCAACCAATTACATGCAGGTTAGGAACGCTTGTTTGTGGTCGAAGGTTGAGGCGCCAAGTGTTTAGGCGACTCAACCTCAGCTGAGCTGCCCCAGGATTGCCGCCATCACTGAGTGGGAGGCGAAGTTGCTGTGTGAAGCACTTTGGAAGACATCTGTCTGTGTAAATGGGCTAAATTAATAAATCATTATTATTATTTTCTGCAGGCAAAATATATCTAATGCACAGTACATCAATTTAAATTGCCCTAAACTAATGTTTTAACTTTATATTTCAATAGAAATATGCATTTAATTTTTCACCCCAAGATAGAGACACAATGACACTTCAAATTTATCTGTTTCTGGACTGAAAATAATCTCTTTGAAAACATAAGATTCCAGTGGCAAGCCTGCATCCTTTACATGAACGCTAATGCACAAGTTTTTCAAAACTAATGAGTGGTTGTCCTCTCCTGGCGTTTTGAATCAGCTTTCTTTGCATGAGCACATAAAACCAAGAACTTAATTTGTCGTCAGTCATTTAGAATAAAGTCAAACTTCCCTCACACTAAAAAAGTGTTTTTCAGTCCCACAAACATTTTCCATAAGCAATCCTGTTTGTTTTTATTCAATAAGTATTGCACCTCCATGATTGGCTAATTCATTTGTCAATCATATTCACTTAAACCGGCAGCTAAACATGGTGACCAGACAATACATTTAAAAAAAATTATTATAATTTAACCTAAACACATCAAAAAATTTGGTTGATTTTTATTTTACAGTGACAATGACAGTGACAGTGACAGCAAAAAAGTTCCATAATGCATCTTTATTAATGCTGGAATCTGAAACATTTAAGCAAATACATTAATATTCAGAATTCAACTCATTTTAACCAAGTCTTTATATTACATTTTGCGTGTTTGGTATGAAAAATTGGCATAAATGGGAGTGTACCATTCTCAATGTTGCACAGAGAAATTGAATGTATGTTATTAAAAAGCTTGGTTGATATAAACTCTGTGTCCTTTTCCTTTCTCTGACGGTGAACGTGGAGCTAAAGCCTGTTTTACATGAGCAGGAAGCTGATTTTCATAAAGAAATGCCGACTCGGACAAAGACTGAGACCTGATGCCACAAGTCACGGCTCAATGGAAAAATTCATTAGAAGGCACAATGGGATTAAATGGGCCATACAACAAAGATTGATTAATTACATCAAACAGATTTTTCCAACCATTAATATAGTTTTATGGGATTCTAGTTTAAATGTTGTAGGTAAATGAATTTGTAGCTTTGGAGTGATTCGGATCACAAGATTCAGCTTCTTTGATGGATTAAAGCAGATTATAAAGCATAAGGTTATCAAAGGAGACATCTGTGGTTTTGCCCATATATTTAGTAATAAAACATACATATGTAATTAGTAAATTACATTTTCTTATTGTAAAACAGAATTATCTTAAAAGGTTAATTTCCTTTCAAAATGGCAAAACTGGTAAACCGCCCTTTATTGTGGAATTAGCTTTAGCAAGCCAATAAGCAGTTTCGATCGTACGTTTTTTGTTAATAGAAGTTATGAGATGACATACAACACTGTAAATGTCAGCAGTGAGTGGCAAAAATGAATGAGAGTCATTGGGGAAAGAACATTTTATCCTAACAACTAAAGTCGGAAAAAAGCAGCTACAGTCTCATAATAAAATAAACAACCACAACTACTGCTGAATATTGAGTTTGTTTGTGACATGTACAAAGAGAAAGAAAGATAAACAGTGGCAGAAAAGCAGAAAAACTAGAAACACTTGTGTTTCTCTCACATTTCTCACTGACACAGACTTTAGGATCACACACGAGAAACTACTTACAATTCTATGCTTAAATAATATGTTTATTACTTCTTTTAATGAGTGAATTGAACTGTAAAAATGCCCTAAATCTCCAGTTGCAGTTAGCATATAAGATAGCGAAAGGGCTTGCTACAACATTCTGCCAGAATGCTAAAGGGCGTTTTTAAATAAAGAATGTCAGTGTGTGGCAAAAACATGTATAAATATAAAACTATAAGGTCGGATTGTGACATCACACATCCGTAGAATGTTCCGTTGGTAAAATAAATTAACTAAAATTATCATTTATTTTATAGCATATTTTGACACTACAGAGTCAAACAAACAACAACTTAATAAGACTGACACGGCAGATTATTAGGTTGTTCCACGGCTGCATAGTTCACTTTCTTAATATTATTTGCTAATGTATCCCTATGAAGTTCTCCTAACAAGAAACATGGCGGACTTGCCATATAGTATTTCCATGGAGTCACAGTCAGGGTCCTGCTTACATTTTAATTCGATAATTCGCCATTTTTTCATAACAACTAAGACTTTATTCACGCTTTACTAAGTATAATTAAAAAGCTGAAATATGAGACAGTGACTACAAACTTGTGAGATGGACTGAAGAAGCGACTTGAATGAGTGACAAAACTAATTATATTTTGTTCAGTGAACATAACTCATAGGTGTTAGCTTAGTCTAGTAGCTTACTGGAATATTATACAATAATCAGTGTGACCAATTATTATTTTCTATTTGTATTACTATTTATCATTTCTAGCAAATATTTACAATACAAAATACAGACTGCACTATACATGACAAAATAGCTGTAGATTCTTAAACAATAAATAAAAGAAAATTTAAAGGTTCAGTTTTTAAATCATAAAACAATTCCTCAATCTGTAAATCAAAGTACATTTAAGAGAGTTTGCAAAATGTGAACTAAAATATGAGAAATTAATTTAAAATAAATTGTCTTGAAATCTGTTTTTTATTCTTTGGTTGTATTTTCTGGTTAAGGTGGTTTTAATGAAGGACTTTGATTATTTGACTTGCTTCGAGGAGTTTCTGCCTTCTTTCAATAAATACATTAACATTTCAAGCCAGACATTTTCTCAACCCATGGACACATTCGATTCAAACTAAGATCTCGTAAAGAGTCAAAAATGTGTCAAAACAAGTGAAACATGCTAACAAAATTTAGCAATTTTATTCCAACCTGAGTAAAAGAACAAAAATGAAAATTAACATTCTGAATTCTATAGTTTTAACAAAGACTAGATCATAACCTTTTGCGTTGTGGACATGACCCGAGGCCCAAATGTCAAAGCTGTTTTGTCTAGAATATAAATAAGCTACAATTGCACTCTTAATTGAAAGACAGCCTTTTGCAGCAGCTAAAAATAGTCTCTGGTCTAGTCTTTTAAAAGAAAGCAGTGAGAGGTATGTTGCCGTCAGACTTAACCATGTCCCGTGTGCAAGACGCCATAAATCCAAAATATGTAGCTTACGTTGGAAAAAGCATTTTGTCGGCCTCCTGGGGCGAGGTGGAGTCTCCGGTCCACTACAAATATAGGCCCAAATCAGACACGCTTCAGCCACAAAAAAGTCCATCCGCCCCATTACAAAAGAACAGCAGCGTGGACAAATGACATGTTAGCTAATGCGCTACAGAAATACCTCGTTTCCAGGAGGTAATAAATTAGGAGAGAGTCTAAAAACGAGCTGCGGCTAGTCCGGCGTCGCGTGACTCTACAAATCACTGGGATAGATTTATACGGACCAGATAAGAGAGGCATTCGTCTTGTATATTAGCATTAGCTGTTAGCACGTGTTAGCGAGGAGGTGCTAGCATTAGTTATGGCCCAGCGTGCACAGCGTAAACAGTTCCAGTAGCTCTGCCGACGGGGTCAACAGGGAGTTCACTGCACAAGCTTCACTTGGATTTATATTTAACATTCACAGACATACAGCAGGTTTCTAAATGATGAAAAATTAATGCTGTTGCCATGACAATAAACAGTTTGTGCATGTAATGAATGGAAAAAGTCATTCACAATTTTGTAGAAGAATTTCAAACCCTACAACTAAGGCCTGTTTCAGTGGATGAAATCTTTAATCAAAAGAACGTAGCACAGCAGGCCTATTTGTTGATACGATTTTGAAACTGTCTACTCTGTTGAGTGAGCCTGAATATGAGAACAAAACATTGCCTAGAGCCTTTTGTGTGTGTGTGTGTAAATCTTCAAAATGTTGTTGAAAACTCGTGTTTTTTTGGACTGGCTTTTAATTCAAGCTGAGCTGGACAATTCACGACTCTGTTTAAGTACTTTTTCATTTTTAAATTGTCTGTTATTCAGTGTTAAGTCATATTTTTGCCTTGTGTTTTGCCAGAACAGCTCTTTGACGCATGTATCTGCTTGGAAATGTGTTTTATGAATAAATTTGACAAATAAGTAAAAGGCAAGCCCGAACATTGGTGCCACTAAACAGGTCCTAAAAGTAAAAACATTTATAATAACATCAAATGTAAATAAATGCAACATACGTTATTTTAAAGCTTCCAGTGCGACTTTTTCTGCTTTGATTGAAAATAAGAAAATGCACTATATAAAGTTAATAAACATTCTTATCATCAGTTTCTGCAGTGTAAATAAACTGGTCATTTAACAATTTCTAAACGTGTTGACGTTGACTAAACGGAATTTTATTTCCCTCAAAAATGCACAAACGCATTAAGTAATGGAAAGAAACGCTAACTGAAGCAAAAGTTTTTCTGTTAAATCAATTTAACATAGGCCAACAACAAGGTAAACAAAAAGTAATTTGTAAGTTTACTTAAAGTTTTTGAACTAAATACAGTGGCGGTTCTTTCAGACTTTAATTTGGTTTGAATCAAGGTTACAGACCTTGATCTGTACAATATTTTACTGAAAGTCTATTTCCAAAGTAAAGTATTCTAAGCTAAAGGTTCTCATGCTTTTCACTTTCACAAAGTGTATATTATTTCTATTTGGAACTTGTTTATAATATGGTTGATAGTAGTTGCTAATAGGAAGTACAACTGAAAAAGGTCACAGACTAGGAAAATACTAGGTAAAAACATTAGGAAATTGCAACACATTCTGATGTTCACTGTCCAGCCTCCTCTGTCATGTGTTTTATTAACACTTGAAAAATGAATTTGCTTATAACCCTTTGTGTGTGCATGTCTGAGACAAACCCAGTAACTCCCCTTTCCCTAGCGTTAGCCTTTAGCGTGTTAGCTCTCCCCTTTGCCGGCTGCAGTAATAACAGCGTTAGCCTGCTGCGTGTGTGCGACAGTGTCAACAGTCCCCTCTGCGCTTGGCTTCATTTGACTTGGAAAGCACGGCTCCCGCATCCAGTGGTCACGGACCGTTGCATCGGGATGGTAGTGTTTCTGTCGACCACATCAGAGCTAACACACTCTGTACTTACAGCCTACGGAGAAGCCTACTGCCCAAACCGACGACCAGAGAGTAGGCTGCTTTGTTTGTGCCTCGGCCTACTCATAACAACTTTTACTTGTGGCTAATTTGGTTAAGAAGATTGTGTGAGTTGTTCTTAAAGCAAAGTGGTTCAAGTGATTGATGAGGAATGGAAAGAGAAATTTCAAATTAAAATCTATTCAAAGTCAACACTAATTCAAAATACAATCTTTCAATATATATAGGCTATATGTATTTAAGAATTTGCTTTTTCTGTATGGGACACACATACCCTAGTAAAAAAAACAACACGACAACAATGGAGTATGAATAAACATAGCTACCACGGAAATAATGTAAAATCTGCCATGTTTGTAGAACTTTCATAGGAATACATGAATAAAAACAATACAAAAGTAAACAAAACAGCTGTGGAACAAGCCAATGAACTGCTGGGTTACTACTGGTTTATCTATTGCTCTGCTGTGTCAAAATATTCTTTAATAAACGCTATTTTTAGTATTCAGCCATTTAAAAACTCCATTGTTTTCAGACCAACATTCTGCTGTTGTATGATGTCACCTTCCCAAGCCATATAATGCAGTGGAGTTCAGATTAAAAACAACAACAGGCAATGGATTGAAACTACCAAGAAATGAACTCTCATTATGAACTAAAATGTGCTAACTTAAGCAGCATTTGTGCAAATAAACCTCTAGAGTCAGTTTGTGGAATCATAGGCCTATTTGTGGATTCTATCTTGATGATGAACAGAAAACGTAACTCACATAATTTGTTCAAAGAAAATACTTAAACACAACTCATTAGAAATGAAGTTAGAGGGAGGATTTGTAACAATACAAAATGTGCAGGCAACCTGAAACAAGATGTACTATATTATTTTTAAATACCTTGCAGAGAGATGAACTGGAAGTGAAATCCAAGACCTGCAGAAGTCGTGTCGTGTTGTATGTCGCTTTATTCCAAACAGAAAGTAGCCAGTAGCATGTTTTTAAAGCAAAAAAGGCAGGGACTTTACAAAAATGTAAAATCCTTTTTTATACATGGCAAAGAGTTAACAAAAAAACAATGTGTTTTGTTTGGGCCTCCAGACCCTCCAGCACAAGTTACAGAAACAAAATGGCTGCCAGAAGTCTTTAACATGAGGCAGTCATGTGATCTAGTCACAGGATCACATCAAAGAGTACAAAGTGAGCAAGATGAGTATAGTCCATAGACATAAAGTGCTGCTACAAACATGAATTTACAAAACTGGGTTAATATCTAGATCATGTGTGTCAAACACAAGGCCCAGGGGCCAGATGCGGCCCTCAAGGTCTTATAAAAATAATTTTGTTTTATATTACCACTAAGAATGTGTCTGAAATGCTTTGACTGAAACTAAAGTAGATGTGCCACCAACATTTGTTGCATTAATAAACATCAAATACAGGGGCTATTATTTGTCCAAGATTAGTGAAGTTTAATGCAGTCATCACTGGTCCTTTAATGACAACCAGGATGCCAATGTGACCCTTGGTGAAAATGAATCTGACACCCCCATCTAGATCATCATTGAACCCAGAAAATTCAGTTGCTTTTAGCACATGCATCCAAAAGGATTGTCTGTCTAATAACTTAAGTCTGTCTCCACCTTTTATGCTTTAATCTGTTCAATTCCAGATACACTTGTACTAATGATGCTCTCAAGTCCAGCTTCTAAACTATAATGAAGGTTGGCTATTTTATGGCACTTTTATGCTCTGCAAGTCTTTGTTTTTATTTGCGTTTTGTCCTTACAATATAGAAGTGTTCAAGGTCACTTTGATCTGTACACAACAAAAGTTCTGTTACAAATAATGAATGATTGTATATTGCATTTCTATCTGTATTGACATTTTAAAATTGTGTTCTCTATATTATAGGTGATTACAATTGCCACAGTTTTTGTTGTATTACTGTGATACTTAATCCTTATGTTCAATATTTGGGCAAAGTAAACATCCATCCAGAGCCAGTAGCGGGATCCAGCTCCTTTGACTGTCTCTCATTCACTTTCTGTTGAAACGACTGAATCTCTTTGTAACTGTTGCTTTCAGACTTTTGGCCATAAAACTTTAAATACTCTACATGATCCTGCTGTTTTTATTTCTTTGCTGATTTTGTAAATCAAGATGTGGACAATAACTAAAATTAGCGATGGACGGCCTGTGTAACCTGGCTCTGAGATTGCTGTGAGACACATTTGGATTTCCAAATAAGGAACAGGTCTCTAAATTAGCTGCTAGAACAGTTAGCCAAGAAAGGCGTCACTGGCTTTTGTTAGAAGTTTTACTATTGTCTTTGGAACTCGTTGACCCTATTTTGTAAAGA
The DNA here is from genome assembly GCA_038363315.1 of Mugilogobius chulae. Taxonomy (NCBI): domain Eukaryota; kingdom Metazoa; phylum Chordata; class Actinopteri; order Gobiiformes; family Gobiidae; genus Mugilogobius; species Mugilogobius chulae. The sequence continues at coordinate 65,247,647 of CM076396.1, forward strand.
TAAACAAACAAAAATCTTATATCTTAATAAGAACCTGCTAGGCAATTGTCTTGGGGTCAATACTGACTTATAAATAGTTTAAGAGCTGTTGTCTGGCAAAAATTGAACGTCTCCAGACATAAATCATGGATGACAAGTACTTTTTTCCCAAGGGCCATGTTGAATCCAGAGTGACACATATTTTCAAAAACATATCTTAATTTAATAGGCTGGAGAATGCATAAATTGTCATGAAAACTTATTTATTTATTTGAAGTACTATTTGCAGGTACATTCACATTGTGTCTGTACCAGATTCAGCATCATTCTAATTTCCATCTGTACTCCTTGGCAAGGAAACATAACAAACAATAGGAAACAAATAGCATATATTAAAATAGACAGAGGGGTGCACGGTAGCCAAGTGGTTAGAGCTCTGGCTTCCCAATAAGGAGGTCATGGGTTCGACTCCCGGGTCGGACCATATCAACATCACACGATCTCTCTGGGTGGAGTTTGCATGTTCTCCCCGTGTCATTGTGGGTTTTCTCCGGGTACTCCGGTTTCCTCCCACCTCCAAAAACATGTATGTTTAGGTTAATTGGGCATCACTGTAAATTTCCCTTAGTGAGTGAATGAGAGAGTGAATGGTTGTCTGTCTAACCCTGCGACGAGTTGGCCACTGTCCAGGGTGTTCCCCGCCTAAGGCCCACAGTTACTGGGATAGGCTCCAGTCACCCACGACCCCTAACGGGATTAAGCGGTAGAAAATGAATGAATGAATGAATGAATAAAATAGACACAAGAAAGTGCATGATGTAAATAGAATATGCAAACTCTGACGCAAATGTATATATTGTTTAAATGTACAAACTACAATATTACACTGCAAAATATCCATTTCTAGCCTTGCTTAAAATGACTTGAATTCAGAATTTTAATCTGGATTTGAGTAATTATAACTGAATATGATTTAATTGCTTACATAATGTAGAATATTTTATTGCTTTCAAGGAATTTTTGACCTGTTTGAAGAGAATTCTTTATCCCATTGGCTGAAGCAACGTCTTCAAATAAGATCAAAACACTTGGAACAAGGAAAATGATCTAGGTATATAAATGAATAGATGTCAAATTGGTAAACTTTTCTAAAAATAAGGTTAAAATCCTAGAATCAAGACATTTTATCTTGTCTTTAAATTCATTTTTTGCAGTGGATTTAAAGTGCCGATATGTAGCTATCAGATGGTGCCCACAATTGTAGCATGATAGTGTTGTACCTGCTCAACTTAAGGCCCAGGTTCCAAATCAGCCTTCCAAAAATCTAATCTGGCCTTCAATTCGCTTTCCAAATATTAGAAAAATATAGCTATCTTAATTTAATTATTGTTTGCTGTCTGAAAATAAGATTTGCAAATTAATATTTTTCTTGTTTTATTTCCAGTTGCATTTTTAAATACATTTCCACTGAGAAAATCCTCTTTTTCATATACGTCTCTACAAATCTTATTTAAAGACTGGTAAAATAACTTAATTTAATTTAGGCTTTTATTCATGATTATGATTTTTACATGCATGCATATTTTAGTGCTGATTTAATTCTGCTTTAGACCTTGTTTCCTTGTTTTGTCCTGGTTTAAATCTGGTTTAATGCTGAGATAATCCAGGTTCATATTTGGTTATGTAGTTTAATGCTGATTTGGACATTTTGTAGAGCAATAAAATTGACTGTAGCATAGTTATTATCACTATAGAAACAATTCCTGTGAATATTTAGTGCAACCTCATGTCAAAAGTAATGACGTATTGTGCCACTAACGACTTTTACAGTGGTTCTTGGAAAAGCTGGCCCTCAAGGTAACATTATTGAACTAATGATTGATTTATCAGATGGTGTCTTTATCAGAAGTATAACATCTGATGACGAAATACTTGTTTTAGTGTGACCAAGACTGATGCTCAAGAATCCGGTTTTTGACAACCCGTGAAAAGTTGTGGAAATCTGCCATCTTCTAGGCTTTAATATATTTTACACAAAAAATAATCAATACCAAAAATCTATTAATATTGCAATGACACAATATCCAACGAAAAAAGAAATACGATTACAGACTACACTGCATCTATTTACCAGCTTTGTTTTTCTCTGGCTTTAGACAAAACAACTTTCCCTTTGCTCTCGTTATGCAGCCTCTGACTCAGCGCCGGATTAAAGTGTGGTCGTTCTAATTGACGTTGAGAAACATTTTGTCTTAGCCCGGCTCTAAAACGAGGCATTTAAAAAAGCTGCCCTCGACACGTGTTTATAATTAATGAACCGAACTCGGATGTCATATGGTTATCTTTACTCTGAGGCATGCAATCAGAAGCAAGTCAAGTCCTGTGCGGAGTAACACAAAGCAGAGGAGAGGCTGTGAGCATAGGCCAACGTGTGTTTCTGCTCAGCCCACATTTTGAACACAAGACTGGTTATTTTTGTAACGCCTTGAAGCAGCACCGAGGCGAGACAGGTGAGCAAATGCAAAGATCTGTAGGACAAAAAGGTCAGGGGAAAGTCAACGCCCCTGTCCTGTCTGCAAGATTTTATTTCACTGATTTGCAGATTTTACAAAAACAAAAATGTGTGTTTGTATCTTTGAAGTTGATATGTTTATTAATTTATTAGCACATACTGTATATATAATTTTTCCTAAAGGTCCTACCTATACTAATTACATGCTTCCTTAGAAACATAAACAGATATATTTAATTTTTTTACATCAGTCCACATGTTTTGCTCATTTACCTATTGCTTTCTGAAACTTTCTTTTTTCACTTTTCACAGCTTGTAGAAGTTAGGCTGTTGGCCACAAAGATAACAATAAATGATTTCCTGAATTTTACCAATCGAGAGGAACACTTTTAGACATAGGCACAACACTTTTAACCTCAATAGGCACATTAGCAATATGATAGTCAAAAAAGGGTTAATCTTAATTATTTTAGTAGTGTGTTGTGTTATTTGACTGAAATTCATTACAACATACTGTTTTCAATGCAAATAAAAGAATAAATACAGAATAATATTTGTAAAATTATATCTAAAAATCATTTTTACGACCCCCAGAATTTGCTTTGCAACCCCCGGGAACCTTTATGCTAGGAGATAAACAAGTTTAACATATTTTCTGCATTAAAAATGGCATAGTACTTTAAACAAGTACAATTTATTGGAAACGTAAGAAACCTGACCAAGTCACACTTTACATTGATATAAATTGATATCAATATTAAAACTAGGATTAAACTTAAAACTCAGTGTTCACAATTGCTGTTGACAAATCCTTAATTTGCTTAAAAGTTTACTAATTTGCTTAAGATAGACAATTTTGAAAAGTAAAAATGCAATCCTCGGACAACAGACTTACACCAGTGGCACTTGAGGAGGAGCCGAGATGACGGAAAAAACAAAATAATTCCATCCGGTTATTTTGCCCCAAATCCTCAGGACATGTGGAGCTAAACCAGCATCGTTAAACCATATCAGGCTAAAAAAAAACATGTTGGCTGACCAAAAAATAAGGACAAGGACACACAGTTTTGTCTGATCTAGTTAAGTAACTCTCTGAAGGTTTATGCTTGTCTCACATACACAAATGTGTTCTTATCAAATTCAGAGCAGAATTTGTGTCAAAAACAGCCTTGTTTGTTGTTTAACAAATGGTAACTTTCTAAAGTTTGAACAAGACAGAAAAAAACAGCCTAATAACAAAGAAAGTGCGTCTCACACCCAGATCTTTACTTAAACTTTGATGGAAGCAGCGCTAAATTTGTATTTTTTTCGCTTTACTTATGCAGATTTTAACATTATGAGCATATTGCAAGGATGGAAATGCAGTTAAGGTCTACATCAGGACTAAAGCCAAGTGTCCAGAGCCAAGCTTTAGTTGCCTGCAGTGAAAGATTTCTGAAAATGTCAAAATCTAGTTGTGGGTCACAGCGGCTTGTAGGTGTCATAGGGAGACAGGAACAAAGATTAAACTTTTGAACAGTGTACAATTATAGAAGAGCTGTGATTTCTGTCAAACTTGTCTGATATTTTCAAATCCTGTTCTCGGAGTGAGACTTCTCACTGAGTCTATGATCAATCTTTGTCAAGCGTATAAACACAAGAGTCCTCAGAGTAACAGCTATAACCTACTTTGCCACATGAAGAATAGATCCTGACATTCACTCAGACAAACGTTTGTCAAAGCAAGATTGATGGTGTGAACAATCGCACAGTGTGACTGTAGCTGTCATACAATATTCAATTCTCCATGTCTTGTAATGACACTTATATGTCAGCATTCTTTCATTGCAGAAAATAACAAATGAACTCATTGTTTGTTCTATTCTAAAACACCTTTACCTAGTCCAACGCATTTGGAAACTATTGTGAGTTAGTTCCAGTTTATCTAGACTTATCAGTTTGTATGTTTCTTTATTGGCACATTGAAAACAATTTGGACTGTGTTTTTCCAATATTTCTTTTGTAACAATCAATTGTCATCATTAAAACAATCTCTAGACCTTGTAACAAAGTCCTTCTTACATAAGGCAGCAGAACTTGGAGGAGTGTCTAAACTGTATTCACTCTTAAACAATTTTTTTCCCATGTATTTATTATAAAAATATAGCATAAGTAGATCAATTTCTTCATTTTAAAACACAAAACTGGTCTAAAACGAATGAAAAGGTGGGTCCGAGGCACTGTCTCTTTATTCGTTCACGCCAACGCAATTCAACACCAGGTCTTCATAAGGGCAACGTTAATCCCACCCAGGTGCATGAGCTCGTGTAACATGTGACCATGATCATGGGACCATACAAGAACAAAAATGTTTCACAGAAAAAACAAACAAACATTTTTGATGAATAATACATCGAGTTGACAGAAACTGCATTACATTGATAATTTGATGTTTGAGAATCATTAAAGGAAAGGTAGAAAATCGATTTCCTCATTGAGGCCAGGTTAGCTTGTGGCTCTCAATTGGTAAATCTCTCTCTGTAGTAAGGTCACAATCTGTCCCCTCCCCTTGGGTGAGACAGAATGTTTTCAATAACCTGGTCTAAAACGACTAAAATTGGCTGCAAACTAGAGCAGTTTAGGATCTTTTGCGATTTTTAGACACTGCAAAAAAAGAAAAGTCCACAGACATAAGGACAATGAAACAGGTTCATAACGGTCACAGGAGAGTGGAGGCTCATTAGCGGTAAGGAGCTGTTACACTGCACATTGTGAGCGTGAAATGAAAAAGTTCCAACAAACTCCTCGTTGGCCCTGTTCTATATAGTAAAGTCGGTGCTTTGCACATTATTCAAGAAGCAGGTGCGTTGGAGATGACGTGCATAATGCTCGTAAAAAAGAATCACAAAGCAGGTGAACCTCACGACGTTGCATCCTGACAAATAGTCGCAGTGACGCCTAGACATAAGGGAGATTCCATGCCTAGAGCAAGACACCTCTCCAAAGGGGCACATCGAGCTTAAAATCTGGCCAAAACTCCTGCAGTGTGCAGCCGGCTTTAGAAATAGAAAAAGTCCCATTGACATCTTGTTCAAAACTGCTGCTCTCTTTATTGCAAAGCTTTAATATAACAAATATAAAAATACATGTTTTTATTGTTGGAAAGTGACTAATTGGCCATTTTGAACCCTAAATATTTTACTGAGAATAAGAAAATTGTGAGAAAATACAGACAAGTGGGCGGGGAAAGATGCCATAGGTGAAAACAGGGAGTTTTTGAGCATAAATCAATCCAAATACAACTGTGAATGACCTAACAATGAAAAAACACGACTAGAAAAGGCTTACAAAATCAGAAAAGTGCATTTTACATTTTAGGTCCCCTTTAAAACATTTGCCGATAGAATGCTTCTTCTTTCATCAAGTCCCAAACACTTGCCAGGACTCCATTGCTCGGTATGCGTTTACCTCACATAAATTATTGCGTCTACCCACAGCGAGTGTCCTCTGGAGCGGCAGTATATTAATCATTAGATGTAGCTGCAGGTGGAGTCTTGTTTGAGATCGCAGAGTTGTCAAAAACAGGATTGAAACGTTCGGGGACGTTTACAGAAATTAGGAAAAAGACATGTGGAAGATTTATGACGATGAGTTCAAGTGAAGTGTGAACCGGTTGCTGGGTTACAGGCAAACACGGGAGAACACGAGGGACGCTAAAGTACACACAGTTCTGACTCACGTTTGGACAGTAAAGGTGACTCGGTTCTTGGATTGGTTTGACAGTTCAAGCTCTCTTTGAATCTGTGTGTGAGATGAGTGAGGTGGAATTAATAGGTTTCGAAGAAATAAATTCACTTTCATCTTGCGGTGACATTCTTGTTCATATCTATAAACAACGGTGGCGTAAAGCTAGAATTATGTTTGTGGTTTGGTGTGAAAAAGACTGCTAAGCAAGAAAGGAATATAATAGTTACAAGAACAGCCAACTCGTCCCACAACACATTTCAAACAAAGCAGACTGCTGGAAAAGCATGAGAAAAGGTTAAAGGAGAGCTGAAATGGAGAGCAGCAATGTGATTGGTCTGACAGCAGGTATTTGTGATCAGCAAGCTATGGAAATTAATGTTATAAAGTTTAGAAATGGCACTGGTCTTTGCAATGAGACACAGGTTTGTCTGAAAGTACTGCTCACTTTATAAAGATCAATATCATGCATTAACATACTGCATTGAGAATCCATTTCGACAGCCATGGCGAGCCGGCCCAATCACAGTGCAGCAATGTGGTTTGGGCAGAAGTTCGGCTTTCATCATGCAGACAAAGATAATTAACAACGGATGTGCTTTGGACCATAGAATATGATTAGTGACGCGCAGCTGATTCGAACACTTAGCATCTGGCTAGTCCGGTTTGGTTTTGAAGAATCAGAGCGTTCTCCTTGCTTTTTCCCCTATAGCCGTTAGCATAGCTCGCAAAATCACCAAGTTATGAAAGATGCAGAGAGTGTCAGCTGTAAACAAATACACCACATTAGCAGAGTCAAAAGAGCTTGTTGTTGAAGTGATGTTTCACATAATAATAAGTAAGCTTTATTTGTATGCGCTATTCACAAGCAAGAGTCTTCCAAAGGCTTCAAGCAATAACCCTCTTTACTAATAGCAGCCCTGGAGCAGCTCAGCAGAAGCGATTGCACCTCCAAGTGTTCCCTAACCTGCATGTTATTGCAACATGTCCTTCTGTGGTGAAGAGGAGATGGGCTGAGGACTGGTGTTTCTGCTCAGGATATGTAATGGTTTAACATGATGTGTAAAGAACCAATTGTGATATTTTCCTTTGTGATAAAATGTAAATGTATTTTATTCTATATGTTGTCAGTTTTCACAAAGTAACAGTTAATTTCCGGTTTTTTAACCTTTAGATTTGAAGAGCCACTTCCTTTATACAGTAGCACTTTACTACAAATTATTTGATATAGACCTAAAATGCAAAACGTTGACCTGGAGCAAAACAAACATGTTTTGTATTAGCTGCTCTTCGGAAGCTGTAACGGTGTATTTGCAAGACACATTGCCTTTAAAGTCAGCAAGCATCAGCAAAGTCCCAACCTTTTTCTGGGTGGTGATGAAGGTGGAAGGAGGATATACTACTGTATAAATGATCCAAATGACAACATCCTAATTTATACTCCTGTTTTTGAACTCATTTTTGCATTGAATTGCCTACGATGTCTATTCTGTTGACATTGCTGAACTCTTTTTTTTTCCCACACACACCACACAGACAGACCAGACGAGTGTGTAGTACAGCTGTGACTCTGATTGACAAACAGCTGTGTTCAGACTCTTCTCTGTTTACACATGTCACAGTCTGAGGTGTGTCAGGACATATTGGCTTGGGTAGTTCAGCTTCTATTTATATTAAACGGAATCTTACCACTGCCAGCTAAATAATTATGTTCAATTGAAAATAAATTGTTCTATCTGACATTGTAATTGTGGTGAAGACAGTTTAATAAAGCATGTCATTTTGTTACACTAATAATGTGATTGCAAAGAGAAGATTACTGTATTATCTAACGCTTTCCTTTGACATTTCTTTTGGCATCTCATGAAGTTCACCATTGTCATATAAAAAGGCAGACCAAACTTCTCTGACCTTACTGCTCGCTCACTTTTCTTTCTGTCCCACACTATCACTGGCTGCATGCACACAACCAGTTTAAAAAACAATAATACACTACATATGAATGATGGAGTACAAAGCAGAGACTGAACCAAAGTGAACAGGGAGGATAACATAATTTACCTTTTGTAATTTTCAATAGATAAAAACTACAACATAAAATGCAAAGGATCCACTCATCCAGTGTACGCAGACACTGAGGCAAAGTGAGTTAAGTGTCTTGCCCAAGGACACAACGACAGTCCACTCTTGTTGTCCCACTGTGGCACCTGCTGTTCCAAAGGTCTCCCATCCATGTACTAACCAGGCCCTAACTTGCTTAGCTTCTGAGATTTGTTGGGATCAGGCTTTGACAGTCAAGTGTACGCTGTAAGTTATTGAAAGTGGATTTTAACAGTTTATTTTTGTCTTTATTTATTTATTTATTTTTTACTTCTGCATAAAAGTAGCTTACAAGAAAAATCTGAAAGATTGAAACACTTCTGTCTGCTTTCACTGTAATAGTTTAGCAGAATTGTTCAAAAAGAAGCAGTTAGAAGCTTTGTAGAAACCTATAGAGAGATTGTTTGTTTATCAACATGGGCAATATGCGCTCCCGATATTGACCAAGCTGGAGCAACAACTCGTGCAATGTTTGTTGTCAGTTAACTACAAGAGTTTATACTGGAGAAAACAAAAGTTAGGCTGCTAAATCAAAATTTGTGAATGCAATTCGATCCTAAAACCCTTAAAAGTTATATTCAGGTGAAAAAACTGCTAGAAAACACTGTCTCAAGCTTCAGGAGACAGAGGTCTGTCAGACCGTTCAGACCTGATCCAAACAGCAGCTCTCTTCCTGGTGCGTTTTAATCAAAAAGTTTCCCCAGCTAAGCAGATGGAGGACGTCTCTTTCTGCATGGAGCATGCGCAGTGACGTCGACCCAAAAATCCTTTTATAGTTTTGGGATTTGGTTTTATGAACGTCATTTTGTTGGTCCAGTATTGGGAAGTTGGTTCAGATTGTCCTTTTGCCTGCAGAAGTTGTTCCAAAGTATCCATACAACAAGTCTTAATTCAAGTGGAATGCCAGAGTTCAAAACAATCTCAGACCAATGTTTCTAGATGACGCTGGAACTATTTCATCAAAACTTTCAAAGAATCACGAGAATGTCTGACTGGACATGGAGTATTTGAAACAAACAGATGCATTCAGGTCTCTCCTCACCTCCCGACACGAGCACACGCTGCAAGCTGTCACCCTCTCTCTATCCAGAAGCCTTAACAACTCCATCAGTCTGCAGATGTAGCACTGTTCATCTGTCACCAAACGCCTGCAGCACTTCAGCCAACACAGACACAACGCTAACAGTACAGAAGACAAATAAACTATTCATTTTACTTAGATGTGTCCGTTTTATATATTAGAAAAGGTAATAAGTAAGAAAAGCTAGAAATGCTTAAAATCACAATCCATTTTGAAACAGTTGTCATTACATTTACAGTTTTTGTTGACATTAGCTTGTGCAGCCGTTAGCAACATTAGCATAACGACAAAAACGCAGCAAGTGGAGTAGAAAGAAAGTCAAGAGGAAATAACACAATTGCAAACACTAATGAAGCAGGAGCAGCCCATGTTTCCATCTCTCAAGTTTCCGAGCAGGAATTCAAAGTTGGAAGTAGTGTTTCTGTGAAGCTGAACTAGCGATCCAGGACTGGGAATGACTGAACACACCAATGTTTTGTGTAATACAGTTTAAAAAGTCTGAAATGTTTGTTTCTTTGAATAGAATGAGTTTACTCAACTTCTTCATTAATCTGATTCACTGTAATTTCCAGCATAAATATATTTTCTTTACAAACTGACAGTAGACTGGTGTAAGATACACTACATGTATTATATATGATATGTGTCATCAGAATCATATAATGTTTCATACACTGGCCATATTCATTATCAAAGTCTGATCTCAGAGACTAAGCATGACAGTGGTCAGTCTTGGATGGGAGACCTCAGGAGCACCAGGTCCCACAGTGGGATGACAACAGGAGATGTTAGTGTGTCCTTGATTTAAAGAGATTTGAATGCCTTGAAAAGATGGAAAAGTGAAGAAGAAACCGACAGACATGACGAAAGTTCTATTTAGTGAGAGGAGGCATTAGTCCATTTTGTGGACACGTAAGCCACCTCAAAACAAAAATACAGTTTTGTCTATATGGCTAAGGGGAAGGTTTTTAATAGACTAAGGCACAATTACATTAAAGGTGCAGTGTGTAACTTTCTGAGAGGGGAATGTCAATTGTATAATTCAGTACAAATAGAAAGTTGAAACCGTTGGGGCGTTCTTAACGGGAACAAATACATTTTATGCCATACTGTGAAAAAATATATGTAACGGAACATTGAAACAAACAGGAGGAGGACCTCCTTCACAGCAAATAATGATCCATTTTGTGACCATTCAAACCCACGTTATTTTTTATTTAGTGCAAAAAACAAATACATGTTTTAATTCAAGTCTAATATGGCTGAGATGAGGGTATTCTAGCTGAGCAGCTACTTTCCATCTGTAGAACATGTGGAAGTGGAGAGGGTAGCATTACTGGACTGAACATGTCATGTTTTTAGTGAGGAAACCTGCACATACATGGGAGAACATGCAAACTCCACATAGACATGTCACGGTCTGGCTGGGAGTCAATCCCAAGAGCTTCTTGTTTTGAGGCCAGAACCGTGTCACCCATGGTTAGTGCATTAAAAACAACTAAATGACAAAAACTTGCTTTTATTTAAGTCTATTGTTTCAAAAACTTACACATAGCATTGTTAAGCATTATACTGAGAAAACATATTTAGTTACTTGTCATCTCTGAAGACCACTGACCATTTGCTTGAAAGACCACATTTTTTCAGTAAGATCAGTGAACATAAGTACATTTAAGACTAAATTAGCTTGTTTTCACTAAGTTTGCCTATTTTTATTTGTAGTATTGTATTTGTCGTTTGACAAATAAATAATATGGCATATTAGAGGTCACTTCACAACTGTTGCATTACAACATTGTAAAAATGGCAAAGGCAAATGGCACAGGCGTCATGATTAGACAAACACTGTTGTATTATGATTTCTGATGCAGGCTGTAGAAGAATTCTGTTTTAGAACTCAAATTACTTATCGTAGCTTTAACTTTTATTTTCCAATTTCATCATTATTTGCATTTAAAAAACTCACACCAAACTAAGTCAAAGTTAAAGATGCAGACTTGAGCAGCAGGTGTGGAGCGGGTTTGCATACTTGACCTGGCAGAGGGACAGAACGTGAATTTGGATGTTGTTGTTTTAGCTTGCACTTAGCTTGATTTAGCAACGACGCTGCAGCGCTGAGACGAGCGGATGATTGACGTGAAGTTGGCGCGAAGGGTAAGAAGTACATGACAGGTTCTTGAGAAACAAAGAGGAAAGATGAGAAGTATAAGCTGTAATGTAACATGATACTGCGGTGAGAAGAACCAAAGACAGCACAATGTGACTAGAGAGAAACGCCTTAGAGTCAGTGTAAAAAGTCAGAAGGCTAATGGGTTAAATTAACTTAAATATTTGTGTGAGATAGAGAGAGGGGGGGCAAAAAAGAAAAGAGAGGGAGTATGAGAGAAACAGAAATAAAGAGAGAGAGGGGTGGGGGTGTCAGTGTGAGCAGGAGAGAAGAAGGAGGGAGTAAGAGGGTCAGAGAGGCAGTGTGAGCACAAGAAAGAGAAAGTAAGAGAGAAAGAAAGAAAGAGAGAGAAGAAAGGTGCGAGTAAGAGAAGAGAGAGAAAAGAGGGGGAGAGAGAGAGGAAGGAGAGTCAGAGTGTGAGCGAGAGGAGAGAGAGCAAAGGAGAGAAAGAGAGAGAAGAGAGAGCGAAAGACAGAGAGAGAAAAGAGTCAGAGTGTGAGCGAGGAGAGAGAGAAAGAGAGGAGGGAGAGTAAAGAGTCTGAGCATAGAGATGAGAGAGAGAGGAGGGAGAGAAGGAAAGAGAAAGTTGAGAGAAAAAAGAGAAGAGGGGTCAGAGAAAGTGTGAGCAGAAGAGAGAGATAAAGCAAGAGAGAGTGTGAGGAAAAGAAAGAGTGATAGAAGAGAGAGGCAAAGAGCAAAACAGATAGTCAGGGAGAGAGTGAGAGAAAAGAGATGAAAAAAGAGAGGAAGTAACAGACAACACACATACATTGTAAACCCATGCGCGTGAGTTGTCTGTTATTCTCTCTCTTGACAAACCATTAAGGCAGAAATGACTTACACTGCCTTATTACTTTTTACAGTGTAGTTGATAAAAAAACTAAAGGGTACAAAAGTAAATAGCAACTTACCTGCAGGGTCTCGCTATAATGCATGAAGTATATATATAAAAAAATAATCACAAGACTAAAGAGCATTTAATTATTTGGTAATGTTTTTATTAGGATCATTTACATACTTGTATCTACAGTCACTACATTTACATACAAGTCAAAACAACCGCTCGTCCCGCTCCTCACACAAAGTATTATGGGAGAAACGCACCTGCACATGTTCCATAGCCTGTACAGCACCTAGCAAAAGGCTAAAGCTAATGACCATGATGGCAAAAACGCCAGTGAGCAAAAACAATTGACACACAGCACCCACCATCTTTGATCACCGGGGCTTGGAATTAGTGCACTGCTAAAAAAAAGTGGGTGGTGCATCTCATTGCCCACTTTTAGGGCTTTTCCATTAGTACCTGCTTGGCCCTACTCTACTCTACTCGGCGCGACTTAGCCCTGGTGCGGAGCTTTTCCATTTGGGGCTGATCGCGCCGACCAGGTACTTTTTTAGTACCTGCTTTACCCCAGGGCCAAGTCGAGCCGACCAGATACTAAACCTGACGTCAGACGCACGTCGCCTGTTGCGTCACACAACAAGTGCCGCTGATTTGTTGTTGTTACTGTACGCTGTACGCTAACGTGAGTCGCCGCTAAGCTAGCTGCCGATAGCACCGTAATGCTTCTACATTTCGTACTCTCTGTAGCAAAAAACAGCTCAGTGACATAAAAAACGAGTCCCTTGTCCCTATCCGCTAAATACATAAGACAGTAGTTCGATGAGTATGTGCGTAGACCACACGGGCTTGTACGTAGGCACACGCAGGTTACCTGTGCTGCTGCGGGCTCCTGCTTCTCACAGTAAACACTGATGGACATCCGATGCACACGTTTTGAAGCAAGAGATTATAATGCAGCTTCGTCAGGACAGAGAGACGGAGGAGGAAGATGGGACAGCTGACTTGTTGTGATTGTACATCGGGACCAGAGCGGGACTTTAGACAGACGTGTCGGGCGGACGTGAAGAAGAGGTGAGTCCGTGAACGTGTTGACATGAAAAGCTTCACTCTACTGGCCAATGCGGCGGTGGATATTTGTTTTATATTACGCTTATGAAACGCTGGAGAACGAACGGTCTGATTATCTTTAATTAAAGCCGATGCGCATTGAAACGCTCGTTGTTTCAGCAGGTTGGGGAGTGACAGTGTTGGCAATTGTACCGCCCAGCTTCACAACAGCCCCACTCGGCCTCTCTTGTAATGGAAATGCTCTCCCTCTGAGCGGGGCTAAGCCGGGTAGAGGCGCGTAGAGTCGAGTCGAGTAGAGTAGGGCCAAGCAGGTACTAATGGAAAAGCCCTATTTGTATCTTGTTGCCTAAATTACATCTTTTAAAACAATTATTTGTAAGTGTACAGTTATTAATGTTTATGAATGTATCTCACTAAGGTTCACCAATTGGCTCTGTGCAGTTGTCTTGTTTGTTAAAAATAGTACATCCTGTACATACAACCACTTCCTGTTCAATTAATTTCTATGATGTTTTCACTACATCAGTTTAAAACGAATAAATCCTCTTTAGATCAGACAGTTGTGATGTTACAGAAAACATGTTAAAGACTTTACATATCAGAGGAATATTTCACTAGAGGACACTGGTTTGTTTAAAAAGAGACATGTTTGTGTCTAAATGCTAACGCTAACAGGAAGTGGTCGTATGTACCAAGTTAGCTATTTTGAACATACACAAGCCAACTGAAGTTCCGTGCACAGAGCCAATAGAAAGCCCGAAACGCCACACTTGAAATGTTAAGATAATCGTTAGCCGTTGGAACTAGCTTTACTGGGCATTTACAACTTTGAAACAGTAACACTCTCATTCTATAATCATTTGCTTTGTTTAAATCTGTGAAGAAGCGTTGTGTTAACAGTCTAGTTTCATCTGTGTTTAAATAAAATTTCAAAACACAAAGCTAAAGCTAAAATGTAAAGCTAAAGGTACAAAGTGGGCAATAACAAGGCGAAAATAAGGTGAATACAGCTTGAACAGAAGTGGTCTGACCCATTTTCGGTTAAATTTTGTAGTTTAAGCAGCTCTGTGTGTATGTAAATGTAGCGACGCTTGTTTGAACGGACGATATTTGAAGTAAAAATACCCAAAAGATGTTAATACAGAAGAAAAACTCTTGTGGGAGTGTAGTGTGATGCCATGTGCTGTGTGTTTGTCAGCGGTAAACAGGTTTCACCATTTCTACACAAATCATTTATCATTGTGTAACTGCAACAAACAAATGCCTAATGTTTCATTCTTTCACATTAGTGTGGTTAAAAACTACAATCTTAAACAAGAAGGAAACGGTAAACTGGACTGAATTAAGTAGAATGTTTCTCTATTATCTAATGCAGTTTAGGAAGTTAGAAATAAAAGAGAGAGAGAGGGAGGGAGAGAAGGAGAGAGAAAGACAAAGAGAGAAAGACAGAGAAGGGGGAGAGTGGGAGAGTGTCAAAGAGTGTGAGCAAAAGAGAGGAGAGCGAAAGACAGAGATAAAAAGGGAGGGAAAGCAAGAGAGAAAGAGAGAGAAGGGGGAGAGAGTCAAAGAGTGTGAGCAAGAGAGAGAGATAAAGAGAGGGAGTAGACAGAAAGAGAGAGGGGGAGAGAAGGAGGAAGAGAAAGACAGACAGAAAGAAATAGAGAGGGGGGAGAGCCAGAGAGCGTGTGAGCAAGAGAGGGAGAGTTCGAGAGACAGAAAGAGAGAGTGAGAGAAGAGAGAGAGAGAAAGAGAAGGGGGTAAGAAAAAGAAATATATAGAGAGAAAGAAAAAGAAGTAAATTAATTAAGATATATCTTAAGTTTAGCAGATTTTACTTGTTAATTATCTAACGGCGGAACAAGACTTTTTGTGATTAAAATATATATATATTTTTTTGGACGACATACAGTATGTGGAGGGAATCTGTTTAGAAGTATACTGCTGTAAAACTATGATACATATTTACCGCAAAAAGTCAAAACTAGAAAAATGTGATAATGTGTCATCAGGACTTTAACCTAAATTGCCCTTGTATTATAAAATGGTATTATACATTTTAATGTATGTATGTATGTATGTATGTCTGTATGTCTGTATGTCTGTATGTCTGTATGTCTGTATGTCTGTATGTATGTATGTATGTATGTATAAGTGAATAACACAAATGGTAAACTAAAGCACATAGATAATATTAAGCTAATATTAAATTGATCCCTTTGTAAGACTAAAAGATTACAGTACATACAGTATAGAGATATGAACAGTATAAACAGTGCAGTTGGTTTGCAGTTTTGACTTTTAAATCGACCGTTTCCAGTATTTTCAGGCTTTTATTAGTACACAGTAACATTTATGCAGATGAATAGGTTGCGTTCACATTCTTGTGATGAGATGTTGGGAGACATAATGTACTGGTAACTTTATAGATAACATTTTTTTAGAAGAAATATTCACAATAGAAATAAATGAATAATGAACCTCATGTGAGTGAGCCGAACCACGGCCGTTTCGGACTCTCAAACCAATCGGGCCGGACGAAGACCAGATGGTTTATCTAGTGTTTGTGAATTCACAAATACCGCGAGATAAACCATCTGGCTGGCCAGGTTAGGGGGGAACTGCTTCTGCATAGAAACTACAAAATCATCAAAGTCAAGACTGATTTAAAAAAAAAAAATCATCATCATCATCATCATCATCAGTTAATACTATTGTTAACAATCTTATTAATCAACTACACTTGAGAAATTGTACTTTTCACAGTACATTTCAAGTTGTTTATTTGTATTTATGTCTTGAAAAATGTTTTATTTGAAGCAACAGAACTTTTACTTGAGTTTTTTGGTTCCTTTTTACACTGTGCATGCTTATGGTTTTCACAAATATAGAATGTGTGAAAATTGTCCCTTTTTTTCTGCACCGTTCCACTTTTTAAAATTATTATTTGCCTGTTTTCTGAAAAGACAAGATTTTTTGCGTTTTTATATTTATAAAATAAAAATTAGGTGTTACAACAATAGAATTATTGTTAAACTTACAATACTTTCTTCACCAAATTATACTTATATTTATTCACTGGCTATTTATTCTGTCCATATGTTGCTGTTGAGACAGTCACATATTGTATGAAAAATACAATACACATCAACATATCTACAATAATCTGACAGCAAATTCAGGACAGAATCAGATTTCTAGAATCTGTTGCATGTGAACGCAACCGACTGTGTAACTTTTCTGATGGTGCTGCCTTTGTCCACGGGCAAAGCTAAATTTAATAGTAGTTTGTGGAATATTCCAGGTAAAGCAACATCACCATGGAGACAAAGCTGTCAAACTCTGAATCAGAAAAGTTACACAGTGCATCTTTAACTTTAATACTTCTTGTTTCATGTAAACAGTAGAATGTTGTGATTTGATCTGAAATGTTCTCTGACGTCTGACACATCTATAATGTTACTCCTGCTCAGTTTCTTCATTAAAACAGGCCTCCGCTAAGGCTTTTTGGTTTTGTAAAAACATGATAAGAACAGTATTTAAGATTGTTTTAAAGTAACCGTTTGGTCAAGTAGAAATATTGGCACTGAGGTTTTCCCTAAAGGCACTTTGGATTCTTCCCTTTTTTAAGTTTTACCAGTTTCTGTTCAGCCATCCAGACACATATTCATAAACCAACAGCATCACAGCTCCACCTGGAACGACAAGAAGAGATTCAGAAAAATGTCAAAAATCATATGAAGGATTATTCAGTGTTGAGATGTCATTTCTACTTCAGGTTGCATTCTGTTTCATTCACGTTTGTTTGAACCAAAATCCTGCATGTTTAAGTTGTATTCTTTACTTTAACTTCACTTTAAATTCCACACACCTTCACAAGAATTCTCTGAATATTTTATATCCATTATTTGTTAAAAATTTAACGTACAGCTATTTTGGTTTAGCTTAAACCTTTTTATTTTTACATTAAAATAACTTAATAATAGATCCATTTCTCCCAGCACAGTTATCTTAAGGTGCTTACACACCAAAAAAAGAGGAAAGACCCAGGTACAAATCCCTAACCTGGCTCACGCCAGATGGATCTGTGTTGAACTCCTATATCTGAGTTCTCACTATATCCATCTGGGACTTGACTCGCTGAAAGCGTTCGAGAAAAGGCGGGGCGTTTAGTGAAATACTTCGAGCTGATTGGGTGTGGGGCCTACCTTATTTGAGCTTAGCCAATCACAGCAAGAACTCATAATGGTGTATCCAATGTCCGCGTGAGATAGAACAAGTGTCACACATACTGTTCTTCTTTAAAAAAGAAATAACTCAATGTTCTGCTAAAACTGCATCAAAAGCAGCAGAAACACGTACATCCACAGAGCAGCCATTTTGTTTAGCTTGAATTAGACTCGGCGGCGGCGCTGGAGCGCTAACAGCCTGTGTTTGCCCGCCCTGCTACAATGTGATTGGGCCTCACAGTGCTGTGATGTGAGTGAACCGAAACACCGCTGGTTCAGACTCTCAAACCAATCGGGCGGTGGAAGGCCAGATGGTTTATCTCGTGTTTGTGAATTCACAAATATCGCGAGATAAACCATCTGGCTGGCAGGTTAACAAATCACAAGTTGGGCAAAATGGTTTTTTTTTTCTGCACTGCATACTAACACATTTAATAAAGACATAGTGTTTGTTTCGCATTTTAAAACGATAACATAATGTTGAAAGTCACACACCTGCAGTCACTTCAAACCAGAGTCCTGTATGCTACCAACTCGAACATCTGATATTGAGAGTTGTAGAGTAAACTAATTCAAATGACGCTAAAATGCTCTAAAGATCAAAACTACCACTTGATGACATCACAAGGTGTTGCAGACCATTTTGAGCTTTGGAGACGCACACAGACTAAAAGAAGAATTACTCAAACTTTGTGAATGGAACAAAATACAACGTTAGGTATGTTTTTTTTGAAATGGTAACAACATTCTGACACGACTAAAGCACCTTTAATTCTTTTGAAAATGTGAGTTTGTCTTACCAGGTCCAAGCCTCATGATCTTGGGCACCAGTCCTTTGTAGAGCGCGAGGTATCTGCAGGAATGAGAAGGAAAAGTCAAAGTAGTTCATTTTAGGAGTCCGTATTTTGTATGTTTTTTATGGTTCTATGTGGCCAGTTCTATAAAGCAAAACATAAAAAGTTGCAGCAGGCAGTTTTGTGGCTTTTACTAAATTATAGCATTTAGCAAAGTGTGAAAAGCACAAGGATCTTTACACTATGCACCATATTAAGTTTTATACAGTTTGGCCTCAGCGCAGGAAAATCAAGTAAACTTTGTTGTTTAATGTTTATAGGAGAAATGATGCCGTTAATCATGTTTGTGTATTTCCTCATTCATAGTTGTATGTATAGTCCAGTTCAGCAGTGTCACATTGTGTTATAATGTCTATGGGACTTGTCTGATGTCCACTGTTTGTCCTGCGGTTTAGGCTGAACCAAAATTAAGATTTTATAATGTGTGTAACTAGAATGTATGTGAAGTTTGAGTAAAGTTTGCATATTAATCTTTCAAATAAAATAATATAATAACTTACCAATGTAGCCCAGTTAGCCTAATGTTAAATCAGTATAGATTTTAAATGGCTAAATGCTGAAAATAGCGTTTATTAAAACCTGCTCTGAGACTAGTGACTTGAGACGACTTGATCTTATCCTCAACATAATAATAGGGCTGTAGGGTTTGGGTTAAGGGCCATATTAGCAGCATGATTGTCATTAAAGGGCCAGTGGTGACTATAATAAACTTCACTACTCTTGGACAAACTACAAACAATAGCCTCTGTATTTGTTGATGCTACAGTATAATGCTTACACATCTATATAAGTCTATTAGTTTCAAACAAAGCATTCCATTAGGTTTAGTCCCATTATTCCTAGTGGTAAAAAATTAATATTTTTATAAGACCATGAGGGACAACTAAAATGATGTGGAGGGCCGCATCTGGCCCCCCGGCATTGTGTTTGACACGAGGTCAATGGAGTCTTAGTCAACCAACATTTTTTTTCATCGATCAATAAATGTATTATTTGGTACCACTTTATATTAACTACACCTTAATTGGCCTTAGTAAACCATGACTAAAGCATAAATAAAGCATTAGCAATTCATAAACTAATGGTGAATTAATGAATAAAAAGTTTATTAATGCTTAGTAACTACTTAACTAAGGAGCTAAGTTTAGGATTTAGGGTTAGGGGGCAGGATTCGGAGTAATTAAGTAGTTACTGAGCATTGTTAGCTTTTTCATCTATTAATTAATCATTTGTTCATATTGAATTAAGTCTTTTATAAGGTGTTATTAATGATTTATTCAGCCTAATTATT
Organism: Mugilogobius chulae; assembly: GCA_038363315.1. NCBI lineage: Eukaryota > Metazoa > Chordata > Actinopteri > Gobiiformes > Gobiidae > Mugilogobius > Mugilogobius chulae. Next base: position 65,267,492 of record CM076396.1, read on the forward strand.
TTGTATTTATTCTAAAGTGTTACCATTATTATAAGGATGTACAGCAATAAAAATAGGTGAATCAGCTAAAGTCTAATGGTCTAAACTACCATCTTAGAAATAAATAAACTAGGTTTATTTCCTATTCATTTTCACAGATTGGCTCAGATGAATATAATACTTTTTAACATTTGAGCTTTTGCTATGCCCCAGTTTTAGTCAATTATCGGTCGATGCAACATGTCTTTATTTGACCCAGAATTTCTTTGTAACATGTCCCTTCTCACTTCTCTTGAGACTTGCAAAACACTGACTTGGTTTCAAAATTATCTCATTGTGCCATAGTCCTTTTGTTAACTTTGTTGCATCGTTTTGGCAAATGTATCCCTTTGGAAGCTTAGCATACTTGCTCCAAACATGTGGATCTGTAAAGTAACTTATTCTGTTCAAAATGACAAATACATCAAATACAAACAGATAAAACCTTACATCTTAATGCAAAAGACAAGTCACTGACAAGAACGACTGTGAATGGTAGTGAGTCTTTCAAACCGGTAACTTCCTTCAGACACGAAAGTACTCTGAGTCTGCACTTGATGAAAAAACAGAGTGAAAGTTGATTGTGGAGGTCATTGCTCCGCGTGTCTCTGGCTACCTGTCCCTAATGCGTTCCAGCTGCCCCCCTCCTCAGCCTCTCGTGGCGTTAATAAGGGCCGACTCACTTCCTCCCCACCTCTGTCTGATTGGATTGACCTGTGGAGCGCGGCGTGGCTCGTTAGGCCTCGCTTAACGACGTCTCCCATTGGGACCACTAATTATGCGGGACTGGCTTGTGTTAGGCCGGGGCGACTGGCTGTGGCACAGGGGGCGACCCGCGGGACCGTGGGGTTTCCCTCCAGCAGCAGACAACACCGAGCTACACTTCCGCAAAATACCTTCAGAGAAAAGTCACTTGTTTCAATGTTTCAGGTTTGTACTTGAACTTTTGAGGTGCAAAAATATTACATTTAAATTCCATAAGAAACCTAGCCAGGCTGGCGTCACCTAGTGCCTCCACTCAATTTCATTTCATCCAGGTATCGCAGACTGCAGACGGTCCCAAAAGCAGGAAGTACGGTTGTCCAAACAGCAAACAGGAGCGGAGTGGTGCGTTAGCCATAACCTAGTTCAGCTGAGATAACAGACAGTTTATCAGACAGTATATATCTGTTATGCATAAGTAGAGTTTAGATTCTGGACCGGAGCCCGAACCCAGCCTAAGCCCGATCCAACTTTTGGCCGGGCCCAGGCCAACATTTCTCACTTAGTTGTCGGGCCGGGTTCGGGTCAAGACGCAAAGCCGCACTAAACACGTGTGCTTCGTGGATGATTCACACCTGCGTCAAAAACAGCGCAAAACCTCCGCAGTATGTGAGTCTTTAAAGTAACCAACTGGCGTGAGAAGTTTGATTCCCGCCTGGAGTGAGGAGAGAGACAGAAGACTTCTGCATAAGTGTGGAGCAGGTAAAAGTGGAAGGAGAATGAGAATGAGAGAAAGAGAACATGTTCTCTTTTAACCTTGTATGAGGTGTAATATTCACTTGGAGCAGGGGTCTCCAACCTTTTTCCAGGAGAGATACTTTTGCACAAGAAAACTGGCGGAGAGCTACTACTGTTAGCGATGAGCATAAATTGAAGTTAACTGTGGCATAAAGGCCTTCATGAAAAATTAGCCAATATCTATTTAGAAGTGGCATTTATGGCACGAATAAATGGAATTGACTTAATAATGCATGACTTTTTAGTCCTGAGTTAAAAAGCTCCTGTATAACTATGAAGACTGTGTAGAAACTGAAAATGGGTTTATTTGTCTTCAAAACAGTAGAACTGGTGTTCATAATGTGATCACATTTTAACACAAGTCTATATCAGCAAGCAAACAGTCTCAATACATCCAACCAGGATATTCAAAAATGTTAGGCACATAGTCGTCAAAGTGTGTTCATTTTTTTTTATTCTAAATGTAATTATTTAGGTCAGTGTAATCAATAAATACAAGTTATTTTTGATCACACATGTTAAAGGTAAACAGAACCTACAATAAAGATTTTCCAAGTAGTTCTGATAAACTTCAGACTATTCTTGTTATAGTCTAAAAAAGTCACATGTTGTCATTTTGTTTATTACCAATACTTCTGCTAGTTTTAGTATTTATTAACAACTATTTTTAAACTTTTCCAAACGATAAACATTGAAAAGCGCTCCAGTCAAATCCTTTGTAGCGTAAACGCAGAACAAACTTTCAGTGTGACAAACTTCAGTGGCCTCTCTCTCTCCTGCAAACATGTCGTGGTTCTCCTCTGGTTCGGCGGCACCACAGAGGGGCTCAGGGGGAGGGGCTGCTGCTGCTGAAGGGGAGGGGCTAGGGGGCAGGGGAAAGGCCCGGGGCAAGTGCAAACACAACATAGATCTTGGGTTTGGAGCTGTCAGTGTGAACTGTCCGGTTTACTGTAGAGATGACAGAAACGCGGCGCACACACGTGGACCGTTCCATCTGTCACTTCAACGCTTTGTTCTGACGAATGAGGACGTGACTTACTGTTTGACACCACGGTCATTAGTGAGAGTCTAATGAAAGAATGAAATCTCAACTATGTTCAAACTGCGGTCATACTTTTGCCTCTTTGTTCACTTTTGTTAACAGAAGCTTTTGTCTAGAGTGCAGAAAACCATAATGCCTGCTTTCTTTGTTTGATTTCAAATAAAACTGATGTGAACCCTCTCTTATGTCTCTGTCTTCATGTGAAATTTGACACTGAAATTGATCTAATCTTGTCTGCCTTCTTTTTGCATGTCTAATCAGTCGCTGCATTCAGAGAGGTTAGGCTTTTATTTTTCTAACCGTTTCAAAATGAGCGAACCATAGCTGATTTATTAGATTATTGAAACAATTAGGAAGGTATCAATTCCTTAAAACCTGAGCAATAAACAGAGTAGAGAGCTTCAGACGGAAAAAATTCTTGCTCTACATATTTACGAAAACATCCAGTTTAGCCTGTCGCGTGTCAAAGTAATTTCTAGGGATGCACCGATCCAGCTTTTTCTGTTTTCGTACTCGATATCAACAATACTAGTGAACTGAAAACTATAAGACATTTGGTCATATAGTGTTATGTAACTATTATTTATAGTGCAAGTCACAATTTAACAACTTAATCTGAATAAAATTCAATCATTATGAGATGTTTTGGATGAACATCAGCTGTAAATTATCTCATTTGTCCAATTAAAGCCACATAATGGTATCGCTGAACCAATATCATGGAGTCGATACCCGATTCAGTAAAATCCCTGGATCGGCAACTTATATCTGATCCCAGTATAGGATCGGTGCATCCCTAGTAATTCGGATTTTCTGTGATTGGTGACTCAGCGCATGAAAGCCGCCTCAAAATTGAAACCTAGTTCCAGACCCTCCGTCTTTGTAAAGTGTCTGTCAAAGCGTGTAGGGACTGGTGCTCAGGCAAAAGTAAACCCATCTAACAAATTGTGTGTTCGGTGTTCATGCATCAGCTGACGCTGGTGTTACGCTCAAGCCTTCGTTAATCTTTAAACCCAATCCAGTTGGAACATCACGCTCTCCTATCGACATGTTCTCTGTGACAGGAGAAGACTGACCCAACAATAGATATGATATAGGTTGACAATGAGCTCATATACGTGATTTATAAAAAAATAATATATTTTGAGGAAATTGTGCTACTGGGTAAGTTACAGTAAGTTAACTAAATACACCAAACCCACTCTCCAACTTGGTCTGTCATCATGCAAACACAAAACCACTCACAACTCACGAGAACTGCACTTTTAAAAATATTTATTCTGATGTGCATTTAATTGTCAAAGATGCCATCGAGGCGTCAGCTTTATAAATATTTTGCATAAAACCCACTCAATAAATCGAGATCTTTTGAGCCATTGGAGCACAAACAAAGGCTGGACTCTTTGTGACACTGAGTTTTGTAGTTTTGGCGTCTGATTCCTAAATATACAGAGCGAAAGCTGGTGTCAGTGGCCTGGGTCAGAATGACACTAAATTTGTCCTTGTTTTGACAATTCCTCTTAAAAAGTTAGTTTCGGGACTTGGATTTACCTTAAAAAGTTAAGACAAAAATCTATTAAGTGCTATTAAAAGTTTTGAATTTCTTAGGTATTTTTTTATGTAAGAGACGGATTCAGATTTTTTCCAGAATGGTTAATTTGCCTGTAAATACAGTAAGAGGGTTCTTTTTCCTTTTATCTTAAACATGTCCCGGAGCTTGATAATTAGTTAATAAAAAACGTGTTCACACCCAAAGATCAATAAAATACAAGCACATAAAAACTAATATGCTGAAGGATTTGTAAACATTTCAGGAACTTGTTTGAATAAATAAACAATAAAAACATACACCTTCTTTCATTATTAGGAAAACATGAGAGAATCAAAGATGTCTGACCCTTCCTCTTTGTAGACCAGGGCCATGGTCTGCATGCAGGTCTTGTACTTGATCTCTCCGGGCACAGGCTGCGGTCCCTGGATTCGACTCTTGGCCACGTCCCAGGGGATGTTCACACAGGATGAGATGGTCCCAGACACCAGGCCGATGGTGAACTTCCTCATGAACTCCAGAGTGGGTCCTGATGGGGAAAAGATACACAGGGCACAATCAATAAGGTGGTGCAGTAATGGCACATTATTTGATTTTGGACAGTTTTGACTAATGTGTACCAAGCTTAGATTGGTCCAGTCTGGGTTTATACTGATCTAGACTAGGTTTGGACTGGTCAACGTCGCTACAAACAAGTCCAAACTGGGTCTGCAGATCAGACAAGTTCAACGATCAGACAGGTTCAGACAAGTCCAAACTGGGTCTAGACAGGTTCAGACAAGTTCAAACTGCTTCAGACTGGGTTCAGACTGGTCAGGACTTGGATAGTACTACTCAAAGGGTTTGGTTTGGATTGGTTATGAACATGTTTTGACTGATCTGGACTGATTCTGACCAGTGTGCCAGGCCTCTTTTATTTGCTCCTGGTGGGGAAAAAAATGTTGGGCGAGTGCGAATATTTTGAGCTGCTTTAGATGTTTCAGACGGGATTTTGAAAATTCAAAACAAATGATTTTTTTTTTCATAAATAATTGTGTATTACTCATTGACTTGTGGAATTAACACATCTATTTCTCCAATACTGTGCAATCAATAGTTTTAACATGGTTTTTCAAAGATGGACCTGCCAACATACACACAGGCACACTCAGTTTTTACCGATCTTGACAATTTTGACTAGTACTTTGGACTGGAAAAAGTCTGAACAATCTGGCAACACTGATTCTGACTGGTCTACAATGAGATTGGACTGGTCCAGTTTGGGTCTATATCTGTTCACAGTGGTCCAGACTTGTTTCACTGGTGCAGACCAAGTTAACAATGTAGAACTTAGTTGGGACTAAAACTGTCCTCAACTGTTTCCAGAATAGTGAGGACTGTGTTTGGACAGGTTCTAATGCCTGATTTTTTTCCTCAGCCCAGCTATGCCGCACTGCCATTACTTTGCATTAGTGGCTATGCTATCTTTTATTTTAAAATATTTACGTCAGAAATCTGAGCAAGAATAGGTTTAAGATTTAGGGTTAGGATTAAGTTAAGTTAGTTTAGTAAAGTTTAGGACTTTGGGAAAGTTATGCTAACCGGGTTGAGACATAACTACGCAGGGGAAAAAAGACGTGGTCCGGACTGGGTTTGCTATCATGTCAGATAACAAAGAGATTTAACTGGTCCAACCTGGGCGCTAACAGGTCCAGACTGGTCAAAACTGGTCAAGACTGTCTTTTTACCGTTGTGGACTAAGTTTGGACAGGTTCTGACTAGATTTGGACTGGTTCTGGAGTATCAGCAGCACATCATAACTGCTGTACCTGGATTTAGTGATTTGCGAAACTGGTTTATGCATATTTGTGTACATAATTTCTCACGTCACATTTGCTTCAACATTTGTAAAACTAATTTGTTAGGATATGCTTTGTGGACTAAAATGACCAATAAAATATTTTTTAAAATATCAAAATACTACCATTAGAGCTTGTTTATTAAATGTGATACAAACATTTACGATACCTAAGAACTATTTTATGAAATGGCTTGAAAGAGTAACTTCTTATGTTCAGTATTTGTAGGTGAAGATAAAGGCCCACCTTAAAGTCTCCCAATTAGAATAATTCTCCTACATGTTTGCCAGCTTTTTAAAATTGTTAATTGATTAGCTGCAGCTTTGCTAAGAAAAATGTGTCCTTTGTGTTCGGATAAAACCAATCACAGCTCTAATCAAGAAATACAGTCTCAATTATAAGACCTCTTTTGCTAGATCTGCCTTTTCCTTTGTTTCAATGAGTTTAAAACACTTAACCAAAACAAGTTCTTAAAAAGACAAGTTTGTGTAAAGTCTGGCTAAGTAGAGAGAAGTGTGAAAGTAGTCTGAAATAGTTTTAGCAGAGAACTAAAATATGTGTTTGTAATTACATTAAATTAAATGTAATTGTATACTCATTATACAATGTGAAGGCCAACAAACCGCCTGTGAGGGTGAAGGTGGAAATGAGCATTTCTTGCAAAAACCTGGCACAAGCATCTTCCTTTTTAATTAATGTTTATTGTGCATTATCCCTGTACAAATAAAACCATATCATATCATATCATATCATAATAGGCTATATGGATCTGATCATTTAACTAGTCAAAGTGATTGTGAAGCAAAAAATATGCGAAAGGATGCAGAATACAAGTATCAATTTGGCTGCATCAGGTTTTTGAGTAAAGTTTGCATAATATGGGTATTCTAAAGTTCTGAGAAAACTTATGTATCAAATATGACATTATGGAATTATAGGGTTAAAATACAAACAAAATACAGAAAGAAAAAATAATCTCTATCATTTGTCTCTCAAAAATCGGTTAAATTGACCAAATAACCAGTTCAAAAAAGTAAACAAACGTGGAGCCTAAGAAGCTTGTGCGAATGATTGCAAAGCCTGCATGAAAGCCCGGATCACTTTATGGTAGCGGGGGGCAGATTAGGACTTCCTGACTGTGACGCCGTGCTCTGATTGGCTGAACAGAAGCACATGTCGGGATGCCGGGCCGAGGCATATGGGGACAATTTGTGTAATTGGAGCGCGATGCGGCCCAGAGTATTACTGTACCGGAGGAGCAGACCTGGAGAGAGCTAAGAAGGCTAATTGGCCAGGATATTTTTACAAATGACAGCAGCCTCTCGGGCCGGGCCTTTCTCAAGCGCACGGACACCCCGAGAGAAGGGCTAAGTCAACAGCTAATCCCACCGCGAGAGGGTTTGTTCAAGTGGGAAGTGAGAGCTAAGTGGAGACATGAGCAAACTGCCTGAGAGCCTTAAGAAAACAGCTCCTCCTCAACAAGAGCCAAGAGCACAAGAGAGGAGTCTTCTCAAGTTAAAGTTTGACTTAGTTTGAGGCTGGAACAGACAGAATTATGCACAATGACACCATAATCAATACAAATAATTATTACTGAAATAACTTTTTTAATTTGGTTGAAGCCCAGATGAGAATTTCTAATTTTGTCCTAATTTGGTTGGATAGTCCTGATTATCAGGGACACACCAATCCAGCTTTTTAAATTCCAATTTCGATAATGTAGCCAACCTTTAAGTATCTGCTGATACTTGATTTTGACACATGAGGGGCTCAGAATCAAAACAAACTCTAATACGCAATAATACACAAGTGAAAGTAACAAGAGAAGGCCAGAGGCTGATCCAGTAATAAGTGAGTATGATAACACGAACATATATCACCGTTCTCAACGATTATTTACAGAAATAACAGTTTTAAAGGTTAACTAAAAAACAGAAATAGCTCACGCTAACGCAGGAAACACGTCAGTATTTAGTTGTAAAACTAAATGAGTAGATAACAGACCTTTTCAAGCCGTTTTACTGAAGCGGATTCGATTTTTGCAATGTTTCACTCTGACTCTAGCCATGCCGTTACTTCTCTCTCTCTTCAAAATGTTCGTACATTGTCCGCGCTACAACACGTCGTCTGTCACTCACGGTGGGACCTTTACTGTGAGCCAGGTTGTGGGAAAGATCCATAAAATTTCAAATTAAGTCCACTGTGCAGAAACACCGCACTACTTGTTTGTTTGAATGTGACAGATCAAGATGAGACAAATGGAGGCGCTGGGTGTCTTTGAACGTTCTCTGTGTTTCTGTCCCACAGCGCCTGTACAGGTGAGGAGCAAAAGTGTTTCTACGGCACTACTTTGTTTGGCAAAAGTGTATCGTGAGCGTGAACTGAACCAGTTTAGAGAAAGATACCACGTTGCAACTTTGGTTCCCAATTGAGACAAGCTTGGTTCAGTTTGTATTGTGAATAAACCTCAAACTGATAACAAAAATAGATACACATTTCGAACTGACTGAACTGACACCGTTTTCTTGGAGTAAACAAACATTTTGATGCAGATGCAAAGCATTACAGAAAAGAGTCTTCCAGTGAAAAACAATATACAGTACATTCCAGCTTTCTCTTTGGCAATATTATACCACCACACAAAATGCAAATATACAATTCCAAATATATGACTCCGAATGAAAAATGTCTGACTGCCTCCCCTAATCCTACACAATAAGCGGTTGACAGACGTCTTGGGAATATGTAAAAACAGTACGATCGCCGGAGTGGAGGTTCATAAATAGGACAGTTCTATGGATGCACACAACCCCAGAAACCTCATCCTATCACACCAGTCTATTTGAGTCACACAAGCGTGTAATTATCACTGGGAAGATGACCACTGGTTTGAACTGCGTCACTGGAAAAATGTGCACTCCACAGCACAGGACGCAAGGAATAAAACAACTAAGCAAGGGCTAAAGTCTAAATTAAGGACATTTTCAGGGGTGTTTTATGTATGGTTTTAAACTGAGACTCCAATATTATTACACTTTTTTTTTGTCCAAATGTCCAGCAGGAAAAAAGTAGTCAATGAAGAATACCGCTATACATTGTGAGAGATGGAAAAACAAAAGGGACAATCAATTTTCCCGTCTGAGTCCCCTCTGTGTCACCCCCAGGACCAGAGTGCACTGTGGAACCTAACCACCCAAATGGGCACCCCTCTAGAATAGGGTCTGGAAGTAAATGATTAGTTACAATTTGTTCCTTATTAGTAAATACTATCAAACGATTCAGTAATAATCAGATTTTTGCAAATGCTTTGTGTCATTCATTATTATGAAGTATTACCGTAATATTTGATCTAAACTGGATGACTAAACCATGACTAATCCAGACCCACAGCAGGACTAACCGGGTTCTAAACTACTACTACCAAATCTAAAACAGGTCTAAAATCAATCCGAAGCTGAGTATTTATTTCCTGACTGTAATACCGGCGGTCTGCTTCCCATTAGTCCAGTGCCGAGTGGATCTAATGCCGGTACAGGGGCCCGTATGGTAACGCTTCCATTAAACAGAATGAAGGTTTGTTTGGGACGGATGTGAAATGTGAGACTTTGAGGATGTTATGAAGAGCAAACAGACGCAGCAGTATTAAACCTGGCCCATCTCCACCAGGGCTGCTCACTGATTTACTCTTTCCTCGTCCTGCGGGCCACTAATCACGTCAAAGCACCGACTAATCATACTGTCAAACAAGCACTGGGAGATACAAATGGAGACGGCTAGTTAGAAAAATAGTACCACCGGAGGAAAGAAATGAGCAGATTAAGTTCAAATCAGGTGTCAGGTGAAAGTCTGCACTGTTATTTTAATGTACTGTACAAATGTCTAGAAGATGCATCAGCCTGATTTATTTCACTTTTTGGAAATCATCTGATATTGCACTGTTGAGGTTTGTTCACTCCACATAGGTGAGATCTTTTTTTCTGAACAAATTGTTACTTTTTGGTCTCACAGGAAGTAGAGTGTAAACATGTGTAGGCGATCATTGGCTTTTCTGTGAGGTAAACTTACAATTTAAAAAGTACAAAATCATAATCTAACTTTATATTTGACACTAGGTCAACAAGGAGAAGATACAGGCCCTATTTTCCATCCAGCGCTGACACGGGTCTAATTTTTTCTTCTGTTGGTCGCTAGTGGGGTCTTTACAAGTGCTATATGCTGTCAGTGTAGAGGTGTGGCTCCAGCCAGTTTGTCTGTGACAAGTGAGCAGGCAAAAGTCAACTGTACTTCAATAAGGAAAAAAATAGTAATGTTCACATGACAGGCTTTAGCAACTTAATCTAAAAAATGTGTGTTTTCTTTTACATAAAGACTGCTAATAAAAAGATAATCAGATGTGAGAGTGAACATGGGACGGTGTCGGTGTGAATGCAGCTCTCTCTGACAGAGCAGAGAGATAAACCAGGAGAGTGCGGTGCTGCGTGAGCCCCGGTCCCCTCTGAGCTTTTTGGATCACCATGGTTGCGAGCACGTAGAATGGGCCGCTGGATGTTTCAGACCAGAAGCTGCCAACTTTACAGCGGTGAACACCATGTGTGGGCACGAGGAAGAGCGCACGGAACCGTTAGGCACAGTCCAGACCAGAACCCCGCTCTGTGCTTTACCTGGACCATGAAAGGAGCACCGCGCGCAACCAGAGATCAGACCGATGTGGACACAATTTTCACACCGGGGACAGTGAGCTTGTGAGTCGGGCTACAGGCAGTTGTTGTCTCTATCAAAAAGATTATAACAAGGACAGGCTGCTGCTTGTGAGTTTCTTGAACTTTTCATGCACATATCAAGATTCTGAGGTAAGTCTTATGTCACATGCATCAGATCATGTTATTGTAACTTTAGGTCGACATAACAGATGTTGTTCAAGGAAAAACACTAACTCATTGATGCTTATTAAAGAGTGAATTCCTTTTTTGACAACAATTAAAAAAAGTATTAAGTCTGACTTTTTCTGACTAAAGCAAATAATAAAATACAATTGATAGCTAGAGCTAGAGGTCTATGTTCTATTAATCTTATGATTGAGCGTGTTATAGAGCTATATTCCTTCATCATCATCTTAATCAGAATTGCCATTTGTATGTTGTTTTCCGTGTGTGAATAGTTTACTAGCTTATCAGCATCAAGGGTCGATTAAATGAAAAATGCAAAAAGTGAGGCGTCTTTCAGTGTCATACACTAAATGCAGTATTATACCAATACAAATACTGGAACCGATATATCGTCCATACCTGCTCTTCTTGTATTTACAAAAAACTGACTCCAAATGATACACAGGGGTAAAAAAAAGTCACGTCTTTGAGTAGAAAATAGCCTTGATCTGTATTTGGTCAGATGACGGTGTAGTTATCACAACCATCAAAGAAACAAGACATTTACACGTTAATGGCTCTAGACTGGACTGGTGCTTTGCTTACTTGACTGGCGGGAATGGCATCTTTGACGTTGAAGTAGAATCCAAAGTAGATCATGTTGAAAATGCCGTGTCGACCTAAAGTGGACGTGAGGCCTCGGTTCAGTCCGTTCAGTCCAAACCCTCCTGCTTTGATGATCTTCCTCGCCTGAGCAAAAGACGACGGTTGCTACGGGAAACGGGTAAAAGGACAAGTTAAAACACAAATGTAGGTGTTAATGTAAAGTATCCAGAGCAAATGAAAGCACACCTCTTTGAAAGCGTCTCTGTTGGCCTGCAGACTGACTTTGACCACTTCAAACGGGTTCACCACCACAGCCTCAGTCAGACCAGAGCCCAGACCGGCCACCGTCAAAGCCTAAAAAAGGAGACAAAAACATGAATATATCAGCTTATCATTACAGCATGTTTCTCATCTTTTTAAAAGTTTTTTGACAGAAATATTCTCTCATCGTTATCCTAATCAAAGTTGGATTTTGTGTGTTGTTTCCTGCAGAAAACCTGTTCTGACCAGCCTTTGAGGCACAGGTGCTCATAAAAATAATGTTTAAACTAACTATGTCTGCTCTCTGCGCACTGTATTTATAGTTAGATTTTTTCAGTCTATACGTATATATCCCATATTTGCCTCTGATTATGACCAAAAAGTGTTATATGAAAATCAGAACCTAAATTTATATGGAGTGTGCAGTGTTCGAAGTTGCAGAACTTCTTTTGGTCAGTCATCTTTTCCTATCAGGCCTAAACCTATGGACACTCTACCACATGAGATTATATCATGTACAGATTACAAAGTGTTTATACGCCTGACCAAGCAATAGATTTAGACAAACAACATGCCATTAATTGTTTGAGTGTAATAATATGATTTGTAAAGGATAGGGATGGACAGAGAATACAAGACGAGACGAGCCACGAGGTTGGGTCTACAAGATAGAAACGAGATTTTAAAATCATTTGCATCATTGTTTCAATTTAGAATTGTAACAAAGCAAATTACAAATTAAGTTATTATTATTTATATTTGCTTTACATTTCATCAAGCCCATAACAGTATTCTTATTTTTTAAGTGCTATGACTTTGACTGAACTCTCTTCCCCCTCTGCTGCTGCAGACAGACGCACACAGAGAAGAAGGAGCACGTCCGTCCTACTTTTTATTATTTTATTTACAAAATTATAGATGTAATGGAGTCAAATATCTCCATGTGGATCAATTTTAAATAATGTTCAAGTGTGAAAAACATTGCGTTGTTCCTGCGATGTCCGCGATTTCACTGTATTTTAAATTTATTTTTTTTAACAATTTTGCAATGTTTAGGACTAATTATCGCCGCTAATATTTGTCCTGTCAATACACAATAAAAACTGAGACTGAGACTGAGTTTTGACTGTTTTTTTGTCCAATTATGTGATCTACAATTCTATATGTGGACTGTGTAGGCGACTTTTTACTACAGCTGCTCAAAGATACGCAACTGAACCCTTTATGAACATTCCCAAGACTGCGAGACCGTTCTTTAAATGTGTGAAAACTTGATCTAAATAATGTAAATAGTGTTTGGATGTGCATGCAGTAGTTTTATGAAATGCATGACTCGATGAGTGAATGTACAAACACATTTTGTACGTAAATATGTACTTTATTGGCATGTACACCATTGGGACTGGAAATGAGCAACAGTGCTATAACTGGCATCTTTCCTCTTTTGTGTAGGATAATGTTTTTTTGTGTCCGTCTCTGATAAAACAAAAAACAAAAAAACAAATAAACTAAACTAAAGTATAATCTACAAAATTAGCAGAATTTACAAGTTTAAAATTAAGATTTGATTTGAGTAAATAAAGAGGAAAAATAAATTGCCTGAACTTGCAGAGACTGAGAAGGTAGTTTCACTGTCACAAACTCGTTCTCCATGTTCCTTTACAAATGAGAGTATTCAGTTTGTGACAGAAGAAGTCGCAGCACACCTGCGTTTGTTTTGGCTGCTCTGAATGTGAGATGACAGACACGACTCAGGAAAAAGAAAGCACAAATCTAATTGAACTTTGGCTGGAACTCTGTCCATTTGCGTAACATAATTCTGGTAATCCCCTGTGTGTGTGAAACAAGCAGCTTTTACCTCTGAAGTGACAATGATTTTAAAGCAGAACTAAGAAAATTTAAAGGAGCTGATTTTCACACTGCAAACACAATTCAAGTTAAATCTGACTACTTCCTCTCATAAATCAGCGCATTCTTTTACTTTTAGCATGCATTAATAACAAAACTGGTTGGATTATATGTTCCGTATTGTGTGACATGTGCAACAAAAAATATGTGTGAAAATGCGGTAAATTTTCACAGAATTCTGCTTTATTAAACACACGAAACCTTCATAGCGCCATTGAAAGACATTTCGGTGATGAGAAGAGCAAACGAACCAAGATGGCCGCCACATTTCTTGTCAGCGCCCACAGGCTTTAGCGGTCCATATCTACACTTCTATCTATGAGGAGGCCCTCCTCTTTGTCAAATAATAGTTCATTTGGTACCACTTTATATTAACTACACCTTAATTGGCCTTAGTAAACCATGAATAAAGCATAAATAAAGCCTTACTTATCATGAACTAATAGTGAATTAATGAATAAAAAGTTTATTGATGCTTAGTAACTACTTAACTAAGGAGCTAAGGTTAGGATTCGGGTTAAGTAGATTCGCAGAATAACATTTTCATCTATGAATTAATCAGTTCTTCATATTGAATTATCAAGGTGTTATTAATGATTTATAAGCTTAATTATTTTGTAGTTAATCTAAAGTGTTACCGTTCATTTTGAGGCCATGCAAGCCTACTCAGAGTAAAGTCAGATATGTTTATTATTTACTTAGTGTCACTAAGACATCTAAACTAGAAAAAAACAAAACATGCTTTTCTTCAAGCGTTTGGCCAAAAAGTTACGCAGTGTGCCTTTAAACCAGTTTTTGTAAATTCAGACTTAAACTAAAACGTCCCCATGTGGCTTCAACCAAAACATGTGTCATAAAAATAGCGTCTGTATTTGACACATTTCACAGCGTGGAACAGAGACACCGTATAATAGACACGCAGAACAGGGCAGAAACATGCTCACGATATGCTGTTACCTTGTTGTAGTACGTATTTCTGTGAGACTGAGTTGAATAAACACTAATGTTTCCCATTATTAGTGGAGATGGTGGCACCGCACAGTCACATTTTTGTTCCCATAGTCTAAAAACAAGCAGAGCAATAATCGATAATAAAATATACCAATATACTAGGGATGGAAAATCGATCGAAAACTTTGAAAATCGATTGAAGTATGCAGCAATCGAATTGAAAGGCCAATCGATAAGTTTGTTCATGCAGCCTCTGACTTACCACACACACTCTGTAGTTGTAAAATACAAACAATAAACAATAATAGTCACGATGTTTGAAGAAACAAAGCCTGAACTAGTGCAAGACCTGACTGAATGTGATTATTATGTTGCGTTAACAACTGATGGGTGAATCTGTAAATATGGACACTAAATATCACTGTTTGACAAAAAACACTAGTTCAACAACAGTGACTTTGTTTAAAATGTCATGTAATGTGCTTTATTTTTGCCTTAAAATGAAAAAAAAAAGTTAATATAGATAAACTAAACAAACAAAATCAAACAAAATTCAAAATCGTGCTGCCAAATCAAAACTGAATCGATTCATGACTTAAGTGAATCGCCCATCCAAAATATACCTGTAGTAATTTGATATTCATCAACAAGATTTTTGTTCTGGACTTATTTTTCATATTTTAATAAATAATAAAGTATTTTGCTTTCCCCTAAAACAGACTAAATAAAAAGAATGTAACATAGACTACATAACCCACCATAGTCTCAGTATATTTCCATGAGAAACACGACACTAAATCAAGAATATAATTTATGAACTGAATAAACGGCTGCATATTGTATAGAAAGTTCCATATGAAGTCATTTAGATGTTTATCAGGTCACTTGTTCACAGACAAAGACTCATACAGTGTGACGTGCCGGTTTCACGGCTCTGTGATTGATGTTTGCTGGAGCCTGGCACAGCTTTCACATATGTAAAAGCAAAAACCATCAAAGCTAACAGAGCATGTCTAGTTTGCATGCAGAAAATAAATAACTCATAACGTATGCGTTTGATGTCTGCAGTGGAAATGCCGGGTAGACACTTATTTGAGCAAACAAGAGCCACTCAGACTCTACCAGGACATACAACTGAGGAAATGTAATGTGAGAATCAGGCAACAAGGAAGTACATTAGAATATTATGGTTGCGGCGTGAGATATGTAATGTTATTCATTTTGTAAGATTATACTGCTTAAATTCTTCTGACCCGGGCATCTTCAGTCATTCAAAGCAAGTAAACAGCACTACTTGTCATAAAACATACAAATAATTAGTGAGAAACAGGAGGTGGTGTTGATGCTTGGTTCATGGGTCAACGTAGAGGCTTGTTTTTGAAAGAACATATGCAAAAATAAAATCTCCAGCAGCACTGTACATGTGGCTCAAAGGACAGTATTTGCAAAGTTTAATGAGAAGCTGATCACCGTGTTGTAAGTTAATTTCCTTCTCAGATAATAGGATCATTTTTGGAAGGACATTCAAAAGACATCCATAAAACTGAGACTGTTGGAGTTTTGGAATTAAAAATGACACTTCAAACCTATTCTATTTTACTGCCTCTGGTGTATCTCCTCAGGAGCAGAGAGAGCCACTGTGCAGTGTTTGGGGATCTTCTCCAGATCTTCCTGGTCAGGACTACTGTAGCTGGAGGATTGTCCATATGGTGCATGTTTTGGGTTGGTGAGGGAAACCCACCCAGACACAAAGAGAAACATATAAACTCCGTAGGCGAGATCCACCTGGTGGATGCATGATAGCAAAGTGACAGAATTTCTTGCTTAAAGCAGAACTACATACCATTTTACCTTGTTAAATGTCTTTGTAAGTCTCTGTGATGATGTATTTTGGGGCATTTGAAGCATGTGTGAAATACAGTAGCTCCCCCGCCTCCTCGAAACACATTCTCACCCGAATATCTGTCTCAATCATTGCTTAGATAGGTTTTTGCTTCCTTAAGTAAATCTTAGAGCTATGCAAAAATGAGAAAGTAAATAATGTTGAGTTGGCTACTTTAATTACACATGAGAAGCTGTAGGGAGAGCACTACCGCTGAAGCTGCTTAGTTCTGCTTTAAGGACATCATGAGTTCAAATCCAGGGTCAGACTAAATCAACATCTCTTGACCTCTCTATGTGGATTTGAATGTTCTCTCTGTGTTACCTTAGGTTCTCTCTGTACTCCGGCTCCTCTTAACTTCAAAAATTAGCGTGTTTAGGTCAACTGGAAACTCCCCTAATGACTTAAAACTAGGGATGGACGAGACAGAATTTTCACGAGACGAGACGAGCCACGAGATTGGGTCCACGAGATCGAGACGAGACAAGATTTTTAAATAATTTGCATTAATTGTTTCAATTTAGAATTTAAACAAGGCAAATTACAAAATTTGATTTGTATTATTTATTATTGTTAGTTTATATTCTTTTAGTTTAGCTTTACCTTTTCATTATGTGTATCACCTTGGATTTTTATTATTTGAACGATCTGAGTTTTGACTGAAATTGATCCGCTCCCCCGTGTGTAGCTCAGGCTCCGCCCCTTTACCCTGCTTCACAGCGCTGCTGCCGCTGCTGCAGGGACCAGACACACACAGATGAGGAGACTTTCCTACTTTTTATATGACAGAGGCCAAAATATCTGTTTGTGGATCTATTTTAAACTATGTTTAAGTGTGAAAAACACTGCGCTGTTCCTGCGATGTCCGCGCGTATATTTGACGATTATATATTTTTCACGCTAACTTTTAGAATGTTTAGGACTAATTATCTCTGTCAATATTGGTCCTATCTTTACGGAAAAAAAAACTGAGACAGAGTTTAGACTGTTTTCTGTCAGAATAAGTCCGCTACAAGTCTGTGTGTGGAGGAGAATATTTACAGCTGCTCAAAGATACAAAACTTAATTTCATGACCATGGAAAAATCTCACGAGACAGGTCAGTACGTGTGCGCACAGTATCGTGACAGTTTGATCTCGCGAGATCTCGCGGCACGAGATCTCGTCCCATCCCTACTTAAAACCTAATGAAAGCACTCAAGTCACCTGCACCACAAACTGGACTCCATAGTTGAAGGATGAAAGAAAATGTGGCAGTTTCTAAGTTTCAGTGCAATCAGATTTCTTCCATGCTATTAGATTTAGATTTTGTTTTTCAGCTATCACAAGTTAATACAGGGCATAGGTGGTAGGTGAAAACAGGACTTTTCTGAGCACTCAAGCATCAGCTGAAGAACAATACAAGAATACTCAAACGAGCCTTAATCAGTCCAAATACAACTTTGACTTAACTAATGATGAGAGAACACTTTATTTAAAGTTACAAACTCATAAAACTGTATTTTGCATAACAGGTCCCTTTAAAAGTAAAACGCATTTTATTTTAAATTAATGTATTTCAATCTTGTTCCATTTCTTCTCATGATTAGAGAAAGCATACAATTACAAATGTCAAATTTTAGTTTTCCATGCAAATATAAGCTATAAACATGTCAAAACGAACATAATACTGCATAGCTTAAAATTATTATTGTCTTGGCTTTTTAATTCTGCAACTATTTGAGTTTTGCTTTGGATTTGATTGTGATAAATTGCGCTAACCCAATTCAAAGCAAATTCTCATGTCTTCCAGTCATTAGCAATACTGGACCACAAGTCCTTATAAAATTGACACGCGGCTCAGGTACATGTGATTTGCGGTGTGGCAGCGTGGAGAGGTAATGAAGCTTTTTCCACATAAAATCCAGCTGAATCCCTTTAGTTTGGGCTAATATTAGAGGAAGCACAGGCTCTTGGATGCAGCGGTTTTGATTGGTACAGAGCGCCGTTTGTTGGCTGCTTCTGGTGGGCTGTCGTCATGGGGACACGTCAGGGTTGTCCCGTGAGCCCATTACTCTTTCTCCCATCCTCTCAGACATGCCCGCCGATGTTTACACAGCCAGAGTCCGGGCTTTAATTCACTATTTGTACTATTACGCCGCATGTTCTGGTTAATCAAAGTGAAGGCATTCAGCTGCTTTGGTTTGACGGAGGAGAGGAAATGTGAATGTGTGTGTGGATTTCACCAGAGCTAATGACGAGCGGTGATTAGACGAGAGTCGGACCACACTAAAGGAGATCAGAGGGCATCAAAGCATCATTTATAAATGAGTCAGATGTGTCAAATATGACTGGGGTTTCAGAGTGGGGAAAAACGAACACTTTTAGATGGAAAAATCTACTGGAAAAGGCAACTTTACAAAGATAGTGTGGGGTACAGTGGCTATATCAGTTTGTCAATGCCTGATCTCGTCAGATCACAGAAGCTAAGCAGGTTAGGCCTGGGCAGTACTGCTGGTGTCCCAAGTGCCACAGTGCAATGAATAGAAGAGTAAATGTTGTATGAGTGGTGCCCAACCCCTTTATCGCTATTGACTGGTCAATCTCTGAGTCAGTGGAATTCAATGCCAAAGCCCCGAGATAAAAGTGCGATTCCTAGTGCCGACAGTAGAGGATTCTACTGTTGCTAGAGCAGACAGTGATTACACAGCACGAGCCAACACTGAGAGCCCTGAACTCGCTCAAAGGAGGCATGAGAAAGAGTAGAAGGAAGAGGAGCAGGAGGAGAGTGAGAAGGGGGTAGAAAATTCAAATCTGCTCTTGCTGTGTCGTTTGTTTATTGCTGATACAATTCAAAGGAAACCTGACTCAAGCCCCTCCTCACAGTGTTACCATGGAAATCACTCAAAATAGTTTGAAGTAATACAAGTGAGGGGAAAATAATGTAAATCCATGACTGTGTCCGAATGTGCGCCCTAACTAGTATACAGTGCACTATTCAGGGGTCTCGCCATTTTGTAGTGGTGTCCGAATGTCCAGCAGATCAAAAAGTAGTGCACTCAAATTTCCCACAATGCATCTGGAAAAGTAATGAGCATCGATGGTCAATATAGACCACATGTCATAGCGAGAATCAGAAAAAACAACACGGACAGCATCAGGTCTTTAACTGTAAACAACACGACTGAAGTAAAGATGACAGGAGCTGCTTAAACTCACTGTTGAACCGGAGAATAAACAAAACACTCGTAACTGAAAGCCGTTAGCCAAGCAGATGCTAACGTTAGCTGCTTACCTTAGTTTGGAATAGAAAAAATGAATTATTCAGTCAGTTTGCGGTTAAATGTAAGTTAAACCAGACTTGCATTATGATTAGTAGTCCATAAATATATGCGTCAGGCGGAATGAACCAGTATTTATTTCAAAAGTTCATTTTTATCAGACTTTTTTGCCGACTGTTACTTTAACTCACGTGACCCGCGGTCAGCTGAAAGTAGTGCACATCGTGACCGAAATACCCGATGAATGAGTGCACTGACCAGTCACTGAACAGGGCAGGACTATATAGTAATTGAGTGGATAGGAACGAGTGTGGACATTTGGACATATGTACATCTGCTGTGATCAGTCTAAAAGTAGCATGTGAGTTGAAGAAAGTTGGGACATTCCACTATTGCCTGGTATGGATCTGGTGCAAAAATGGCTGCCTTGTTGACATCTCTCTATGAAGTTGCCTTATGATCTTGATATAAGATGAGCCAATACTCCATTAGTTAAACAGGTTTGAATTACATGAGACACTGGAACACAGTCATTTTGTTAAATGTATATTTAGAACATTCCAAAAAAGTGTTTCTGGTGTAAAATGTCCTGGTCTCCCTATTCTGATGTCATCAGTTTTCTACCATTTTCAACTTGTTTTTGATTCATTTAAAACTATCATTTATATTTACAACAGGAGTTAATCTATGACATTAAGTTAAAATAAGAACATTGTAAAAACCTGTCATACTCACTTTAAAGCACATAATGTTTCATGTCTGAGGGAAATAAATGAGCAGGTTAGGTTAGTAAATTAGCTAAATGTGTACCATCTGATACTTGGACACTTCTATAGATCTGTGTTATAAATTTAATTTGTTGTAGATATTCACTTTTTTGATCTTCAGTAATTTCTTAGTTGAAGCTACTGTGGCAAAGATGTTTTTCTACTCAAGAACTGACTTTTGACTCATTTAAACCAAAAAAAAAGTCCAGTTACAGATAAAAATCTAGATGTAGTTGTTACTTGGAAAGCCAAATCTTTTCTTTGTGTACTGGTGGAAACAATGAGAAGCAATGATTCAATTATTGGAATGATTCAAGTGACTCAAAACATTAAAACACACAAAACACAGTAAATATGCAAGATTACGCAAACATTCGAACGAAACAAACTCCATCTCAGGTATGAAAGATTAAAACAACACTATGACATAGGTAGAAGCTGATTAAGCAAAATAAACAGTGTTAAAGGAAGAGCTGGTGCATGATTGATGAGACAGGTAAACATCCTTGGACCAGTGGCTTTACAAACAAGTTCAGACTGCGCAGGTAAAATCATTTGTCTTTCTGACATGCTGCTGCTACCTGAACCTGTGTGAGCCGGCCGCACCCAACACCCTGCTATCTGTCTTCCTTAGCGGCCTGTCTGGACCTAACTGAGCCCATACATTCAACAGGTATAGTCATGGGACAAACTGGAACTTCAGCAAACACACACTCATTTAGTGAAAGGTTCTGGATGACTCTAACTAAGGTACAATTTCTTTATTAAAACATTATGACATTCTTTAGGGGACTGAGTTTGTTAGCTTTTGCTTAAGTTTATCAAATTTAATTACTTCTTGCAATTTTGGGAGGAGTTTCCGCGGCTAGATGCAGTTTTAATAAGGTCCCTGAAACGTTTTTGAGGTGTAGTTTTGCTCTATTTCTTTTTGTTGATTTTTTTTTGCTATACTTTAGAGCGTCTAACAAGTGTCTGCGCTGGTGTTCTTAATAAATATCACAATAAAAGGACAAAATTAAACATTCAACAACATTTTTTTTCCAGAAAATGTTTGATGCACCAATGATCATGGTCCAGCCCCAGCCCCAGGCCAGCCATGCTCATCTCTATTCTTTGCTCAGTTTAGGCCTTGCATTATCCATCAATGAATCAATTATTTAATGCACAGCACTAATAATTCCAAAATTGTTAAGTTGCTATGTGATATAGCAGTGTTTCTCAGAATGCGGTACAAGACAAATGTAATGTTAGCCTTGGAATTTTTGGGATACTGGGATATTGGTGCAGATACATGAAGTTTTGGTCAAGTATCACTTCCATGATATTGCTTCTGCCAAAGGTTAAGGCTTTAGTTGCACATATTGAGGCATTTTTCTGGCTGATTTGAAGTTGTATTCCCCTAAAGTTGATATATTGTGCACAATTAACTTACACACACTGTGCATGACACTATATGACCCATTTAAAACAATAAAACTGAGTTTCAAGAATGAAAAAGCTATTTTCAGTCCCTACACTGGCATTAGGCGGTAGTGAGTATCAGCAGATACTTACAGCCAAATTATCAAAATTGGTATCAGAAATGAAAAAGCTGGATTGGTGCATCTCTAGAGAAAACCACCCAGAGGAACGTTATCTAGAAACATGGAAACTCCACACAGAAAGGCCCCCCAAAAAGCCAAGTCCATGATCTTCCCGCTGTGAGGCCAAAGAGCGTAGTTCATATTCAAGATTTTGTTAAGTCTAATTTAGATTTTAATCCCAAATTCATTCTGGTGGTGCTTAAACCAACTTTTTGCTTTGGTGTAATAATACTTAAGTCTCTTTTAGTTGTAATGTGTAAACTTATCGGTAACACTTTATATTAACTGCACACTGTTAAGCATTAATAAAGCATCAGTTAATGATTAAAAAAGCATTTATAAAAAATGAGTAAACATTAATAAATGCTTTATAAAGCCTTATAAATCATTTATAAAGACTGCATTAGTAAATGCTTAAAAACGCTGTGCCTTTAATAAACAGTTTATTAATATGTAATAACTAATATCTATTAAGCCTTAACAAACATTTGTAGACACTTAATTACTTTAAAATGTAACTGTTTATTACCAAATACCAGCACACTATCTAAATTTTTGTTAGCAGTTAATAGATGCTTTATAAAACCATTGTTGAGTAAAACTGGTATTTATAAAGCATCTATTAATTGTTAATAAAGTAACTAGAGTGAGCTTATCTAAAGTGTAGTCTTATTTTGCCTTATAACACATTTATTAAAGTATTGCAAACACCAGTGCACAGATTAGATTTTATTATTCAAACATCACAGTATGAACGTTTACACACCGAAATACATCAAAATAACCACATTTTCACATTACTTTCCCATAAAATAAATACAGAATAACATGAACATCTTTTAATGGTAAAGTTGTGTCAAAAGTCTTTATGAATGTCGAGGCTGTGATTGACGCAGTTCAGGATTAACATGTTGTATTTTCTCAGACAAAGTCAATCTTCAATAAATCTAAAATGTTTTTTTGGTTTTGTTTTATGTTGTAACAATAAGTTTTCATTCACAAAACATCAAAATATTCTCCAGATAGTGTGAAGCTAAAGGAAATATTATTTAAATCCAATTTTTTATAATAATAACAAAAGTAAATGGACCTACTCACTAGTCTGAAAATGTGAAATGACAATACATTTTAATAGTATTTTAAAAACAATGTTATGAAGACAAACTCATCACAACATTTTAGAATGTGAACGGTACGTATTACAACATAAAATGGTATAAACAGTTTAAAAAGATAACCTGGCACTTACGGTATAAAATATGAATGTACACAAAATGACTGCTTAACATGACTGAAAAAGGTTTGTTTGTTTTTTCACAACAGAGAGAATGATTACTTAAAGAATGATTGATTAAGACATTTACTAGTCTAAATGTCTTAATCAACCAAATCAATGCCATACATTTTTGTAATAACTGCCATTTCATTTGCTCCAAGTCTCTAGAGATTCTTTATTGACGTCCAGGTGCTCTGCAGGAGCTCGATATGGGCACCACAAACCAACTGTTGTGGTTTACCCATGATGATGACCTGTGATGTTTCACCCTCGACCTGCCAAGAGCCCAGTTTCTTCTCTTCCATTCGCCGGCCATCCTTCCTCTTCAATAGTGAGGCTGAAAACATAAACAAAAGCAAAGAAGTTACAATCACAATGAATTAGAGCTGCAACAGATTGTTGTTTTTATTATACTTTTTTATTGTTTACAATAATCAGTTGGTTTAGATTTCAACAGGACCATGTTTGGACTTTTTTTTTTTACTAAGATGGGGTTGTCAAAAGAATCAAAATACAAACATAAAAATATACTACTGAAACTAGTAACAAAATACTAATTTTAAACTATTTTTAGTAAAATAACTCAATCAACAGTTGTGTCCATGTGGTCTAGTACACAAAATAATGTTTTTCCTAAAATGTTAGGTTGCACAAGTCATTGTCATAATGAATATAAAATGTCTATTCAGAAACAAGTAATTTTGCATAATTTATCGACATTTATTTATGATTTGTGGTCCTAAGTTTTTCATTATTGCATTGAGATTTTCTCTAGCCGAAATGCCAACACCATAGTTGTGCCAATAACATGTTTTTTGTTTTGTTTTCTGACCATCTTTATGTACTGTCACTTAAATCATTTACTGTGCCTTAAAAATACATGAATGCTGTTTCTGATATCTTAACACAATGCCCACATTAGCTACACAAACACTTACCAGGCATGTCACATCCAGAGGTCCGTTTCTATGACTCATGGAGCGCGGCTAACACACGCTAGCTAGCCCGCTAGCAGCGCAAATGCTAGCGGGCTGAGCATGGCTCTGACTGCCTCAAGATCGTATTTTATCAAGAAACGGAGAAGATCATGGCTGAATTTCGTTGTCTCTGCTTCCACTGCTTCCATGTCCGAATGTGAAAACAAAAAACAGGTTTTGTGGGTCTCTGTTCAGTTTTTTTCTTTGCTTAGCGCAGTCTGAGCGTCCCTTTTCCTTCACCAGAACCCACCCAGTTGCTCACAAACAGCTCCAGCAGCCAATCGGGAGTCACCTTACAGCGGCTCTGACCAGAATTAAGCCTCCTGATTGGTTCCTTAGAGAGCAAGCAAAGTGTGCTCTAACCAAAGTCACAGAACAACAAGATTCCTACAAAACCTGCTTGTTTTGTCTTCATACTTGAACACGGATACAATTGGAGCTGATAAAAGGGAGACTCAGCCTTGGTGTTCTCATTTCTGCATCAAATTAAATCTTGGGGCAGTCAGAGCCATGCTCAGCCCGCTAGCATTAGCGCTGCTAGCGGGCTAGCTAGCGTGTGTTAGCCGCGCTCCATGAGTCATAGAAACGGACCTCTGGATGTGACATGCCTGGTAAGTGTTTGTGTAGCTAATGTGGGCATTGTGTTAAGATATCAGAAACAGCATTCATGTATTTTTAAGGCACAGTAAATGATTTAAGTGACAGTACATAAAGATGGTCAGAAAACAAAACAAAAAACATGTTATTGGCACAACTATGGTGTTGGCATTTCGGCTAGAGAAAATCTCAATGCAATAATGAAAAACTTAGGACCACAAATCATAAATAAATGTCGATAAATTATGCAAAATTACTTGTTTCTGAATAGACATTTTATATTCATTATGACAATGACTTGTGCAACCTAACATCTTGGGCAAAACATTATTTTGTGTACTAGACCACATGGACACAACTGTTGATTGAGTTATTTTACTAAAAATAGTTTAAAATTAGTATTTTGTTACTAGTTTCAGTAGTATATTTTTATGTTTGTATTTTGATTCTTTTGACAACCCCATCTTAGTAAAAAAAAAAGTCCAGACATGGTCCTGTTGAAATCTAAACCAACTGATTATTCTAAACAATAACAAAGTATAGGGATGTTCGCGGTGACGTCAAAATGGCGATCACGTGACGCGTTGGTTGGCAGAAGTAGTTAAAACGTATTGGCGGCAAGCTGAACAAACACGAAAAAAGGCTGTGTTTGTGTCTTGCTGTGTGACTCGGTGTGCTAACAGGTTTGATAAGAGCAATCCATAGAGCTCCTACCGTGTTCAGAAAAAGCCTACACCAAAAAGAAAGCTTTTAATTTCTTTAATGGGAAAAGCAATAAGAACTAGCCGGAAGCTAGCTGGTTTTGCCAACCAATTTGACGTCATCTGTCGGCTCGGCGAACATCCCTATAATAAAAACAACAATCTGTTGCAGCTCTAATTCATTGTGATTGTAACTTCTTTGCTTTTGTTTATGTTTTCAGCCTCACTATTGAAGAGGAAGGATGGCCGGTGAATGGAAGAGAAGAAACTGGGCTCTTGGCAGGTCGAGGGTGAAACATCACAGGTCATCATCATGGGTAAACCACAACAGTTGGTTTGTGGTGCCCATATCGAGCACCTGCAGAGCACCTGGACGTCAATAAAGACTCTCTAGAGACTTGGAGCAAATGAAATGGCAGTTATTACAAAAATGTATGGCATTGATTTGGTTGATTAAGACATTTAGACTAGTAAATGTCTTAATCAATCATTCTTTAAGTAATCATTCTCTCTGTTGTGAAAAAACAAACCTTTTTCAGTCATGTTAAGCAGTCATTTTGTGTACATTCATATTTTATACCGTAAGTGCCAGGTTATTTTTTAAACTGTTTATACCATTTTTATGTTGTAATACGTACCGTTCACATTCTAAAATGTTGTGATGAGTTTGTCTTCATAACATTGTTTTTAAAATACTATTAAAATGTATTGTCATTTCACATTTTCAGACTAGTGAGTAGGTCCCCTTACTTTTGTTATTATTATAAAAAATTGGATTTAAATAATATTTCCTTTAGCTTCACACTATCTGGAGAATATTTTGATGTTTTGTGAATGAAAACTTATTGTTACAACATAAAACAAAACCAAAAAAACATTTTAGATTTATTGAAGATTGACTTTGTCTGAGAAAATACAACATGTTAATCCTGAACTGCGTCAATCACAGCCTCGACATTCATAAAGACTTTTGACACAACTTTACCATTAAAAGATGTTCATGTTATTCTGTATTTATTTTATGGGAAAGTAATGTGAAAATGTGGTTATTTTGATGTATTTCGGTGTGTAAACGTTCATACTGTGATGTTTGAATAATAAAATCTAATCTGTGCACTGGTGTTTGCAATACTTTAATAAATGTGTTATAAGGCAAAATAAGACTACACTTTAGATAAGCTCACTCTAGTTACTTTATTAACAATTAATAGATGCTTTATAAATACCAGTTTTACTCAACAATGGTTTTATAAAGCATCTATTAACTGCTAACAAAAATTTAGATAGTGTGCTGGTATTTGGTAAAAAACAGTTACATTTCTAAGTAATTAAGTGTCTACAAATGTTTGTTAAGGCTTAATAGATATTAGTTATTACATATTAATAAACTGTTTATTAAAGGAACAGCGTTTTTAAGCATTTACTAATGCAGTCTTTATAAATGATTTATAAGGCTTTATAAAGCATTTATTAATGTTTACTCATTTTTTATAAATGCTTTTTTAATCATTAACTGATGCTTTATTAATGCTTAACAGTGTGCAGTTAATATAAAGTGTTACCAACTTATCTATTGTAGATGCATCGCTGTGTGACAAAATCTGTGCTGTCTAAACTGAATAAGTATTTGATTTTGCATAAATAACCAAAAGCAGCGCTGTGTTTCACTTTGCTGTCTGGAAAAATATGTTTTGAAGAAGTAATTGCTGAAAAAAATGAATTTACGTAGATTTCAACCATGTGCAAAAGGATTAGTGAAGCAAGAATCTAGTTGGATAGATTCAAATACTTCTTTTTTGTTTTGCGAACCATTGATAAACAGCATTTGTGTCGCTGTGTCTTTTCATGTCTTCACCAAACACGAATGAATGCCTTTTTTTAGTGTGATACTGTGAATTAAAGAGCACAGAATGAAAAAATAGAGGTCAACTCTTATTATCAGCAAAATGTATCAAAATATTTTCACTTAGATACCCATCAGTAATGTAATGTGATAATGTCCAAATGCTGCAGCAGCGGCCTTAGCTCAGGACCTCGGGGCAGATGAACTGATTAAATCTTACACCACAGTCAAATCCTGCATATGTAACAAAGCTCGCTCCTATAGAGACCAGTAAAGTGTGTTTACATTAGCTTCAGAGCTTCTAAACACCGG
The DNA here is from genome assembly GCA_038363315.1 of Mugilogobius chulae. Taxonomy (NCBI): domain Eukaryota; kingdom Metazoa; phylum Chordata; class Actinopteri; order Gobiiformes; family Gobiidae; genus Mugilogobius; species Mugilogobius chulae. The sequence continues at coordinate 65,295,227 of CM076396.1, forward strand.
CTAATCAAAGCCTTTGTTGTTGGCCAGTGCTTAAATCTGAGCCTTTCTCTTCTCCGTACTTCCCTTTAACTGACAGACGGTAAATCAAAATAAAACAAAGGCTGGTGCACAATGGGATGAGACAGGCAGAGCAGATGTAAAACCACACTGTGTCACCTGCTGCTCCTCTGCCTTAGATAAACAGGACAACACTCGGGAACAGAAGATAACTACTCTGCCAGTCAATGCTTACTCCATGAGATTTATCGATCTAAGAACCACAAGCTTCTTACTGAGAGGAGCAGGATCATTACTACTGCCAGTTATCCTCCCGCCGTTCACAGTTTCATCTTATGTCCAACTATTGGTGGGTGAAATATTTCAACAAACCCTGCAAATGTTTGTGTTCAAGAGTCGAACGAAACCTGACAGCAATTATCACAAATGTACATCAATGCTTTTTAAAACTTACTCCAACTATGTCAATGTGGCAGGAGCAAAAACTGAACATTTCAAATTGTCCTGCTGTTGTGGTCTAGCTTGATTTATCAGCCGGTTTCATTTCACTCTGTGGAAACTGTCTGACGTCTCTCGCAATGATTATTTGTGCATTACCGGATGTTACGCAAGTACTGCGACTAACACATCAGTTGTAGACCGGTAAGTACAGCTCAAACATGGACGTTAGTGATTGTCGCTGTTTCCACATAAAATCAGGCTCAAGCGGCATCATCACATCATAAAAAATGTAATATTTGACTCTACATAATGGCAAACTTGCAGAACTACAAACAGATACATGAATTTGACATCACCGCTTAATTTCTATTCGCTGATTGGTCGATCGTTTCTCAAGCTCGATTCAAGCTGCAAAAAACTAGTGACCTAGTTGCTGGAGTGAAATGGAACGGAGCGCTAGCCTGGCTAGTTGTGGCAGCTTAAGACATATTCATACTGTCTAATCAGCATGTCGATTTGTCACACATTTTCGACAGTAGGATGGATTATCTCAACAAAGGAGAAGTGCTCACTTACGTAGATTTAGACACATTTGTGAAGATATTTGAATTCTGTTTATAGAAAATGTTTTCGATCTTTTCAGTTCAAATCACTAAAATGGAAACAAAACCAAAAGTGTAATAAACTATATACCCCATGACCCAATATGACTCTCTATGAATCAAAGCAATTAGCAAATCATACATTGGGCATGGAAGCATATACTTCTACATATAATTTGACTCCTGTGTGTTTGCTTTTTTTTTGTCATGTTAGAATGGTGTTACCTCAGTTTTCTTTCATTCACAAATGTTAATACTTTAGCTTTAGCTGCAAAGTTGATACATTTCAATGCTGAAATGATTCCAGTGATTCTAGTGAGGGTGTGTGGAGCACTACCTGTATTACAACTTAATGACATCACAAGGTAAAACAGCATGTTTCCCACTGATAGAAAAATCCAGCCTGTTTAATGCAATATTTGTTAAACTTGTAAATTAAACAAACACTAAAGCTTCATTTTTGATGAGGAAACATTATTAATGTGGGGAAAAATACATAATATAGGCCCTTTAAACAGACTTTTGCAAACTTGCATATGCCGGAAACTCTTATATATTTCAGTTCATATGTCGGTCTTCTCTTATTAAAGTCTTGAATCTGAATAGTTCTAAATACATAATAAGACTTGGTTTTACATGTCAGTTGAATTCAGCTCTAACTGACTCATGAACTTTCTTCTAATGACAACTGTGACATTGCCATTCAAACCTTCTCCTTTATTCCAGCGCTTTGTTTCGAGTCTGGGTATGTAATTTGGCGTTAACTGATGACAACTCATATCACACCTACGCAGTCTCCAGAGGTGTGACACGCAAATGCATCCATCTTATTTTCTTTTGGGCTACAAAGCCGTCTGACAGCCACATTTTCATATTTTGATTGAGCACGATTCAGGGTATTCTCTGCCTCGGCCTTGTGGCGACAGGAGGATGTTGTTTTTGACGCCAACTTAACGTCTTTCCGTGTCCGTTTATACGTCGTCACGATATGGATTTGCAACTCAATGTAAAAGCATAATAATGATTCAGCTTGAGCGATCTGTTTCAAGTATTAGGTGTTTCTCTTTTCCCAGCACATGATCATGTTTGTTTGAAGCAGTTTTAAATAAAGACAATTTGTATTTCAATGTGGCTGTCTAATTTGGGAAAAAGTTCTGTCACAATCAGTGTTTCTCAATTTGGTTGTATGCTTATGTTAAAGGTGCACTATCAGTTCTTTTCCATTAGTATCTGCTCGGCTCGACTCTCTATGCCCTTCTATCCGACTTAGCGGGCTTGAGTGAGGCTGTTGTGAAGTTGGGCGGTTCCCAGTTCCTGCTCTCTTTGAAATATGAATTATTTATAACCCTAAAGTTCGTTACATATAAGACTACTGTATATTTTAAAAAAAAACACTTGTACTGCAAATGAATCAGCTGTTCCTCACGTGGACTCGGAGCCGATTTAAGTTTCATTTTCACTTTCTTGCCACGTGTGGCATTGTAACAAAGGAGCAACACAACATTTGCTTTTGATACATAAAATTTCTTCTCTTTACCTGGAGGGAAATAGGAAATAGTGAAGGCTGTATTTACATTTTTTTCTCAGACTTGTTCAGCTGCATAATTTTGATTCTTCTTTCAACTGCAGTGATGAGCAGGAGACTGCTACGGCAACGTTTGTTTCATATTATACGTTTTGGGCGACATTCTTATGTGTAAACTTCAGACTGTGACTGGATCATGTGGATTTATGAATCTCAACAGACTCACACTGGAGACGTGTTTTGACTGGTTGTTTGTAACTCCTGACATGTTTCGTCTGTTTCTTTCTTCGGTAAGCTGAAACATTGCGCTTTGTTTAGAAAAATTGCAGATTGTACAGGGTGCAGTCATCTGTTTGGTAGAAGTCAGGACGTAATTGTTCAACTAGTTTGAGCAGGGCTCAGTCGTAAACTCACACAGTTTGGTAGAAGTCAGACGTGAATTGCTGTAGTTTGTGAGTGTGTCTGATGTCAGGTTTAGTATCTACTGTGTCACTTTGGCTCTGGGGTAAAGCACCTAGTCGAGGATCAGCCCCAAATGGAAAAGCTCTGCACCAGAGCTAAGTTGCACCAAGTAAAGTAGAACAGATACTAATGGAAAAGCCCTATATGTAACTTTTGAAGCAGAGGGTCACTCATCTATTTTCCACACTTGTTCCCTAACCACTAATTCAGTCGTGTTGATTCCAGGAAAAGAACCAGCTCTTGCAATGAATTGTTGACTAGCTATGTGGCCATCAGTGCTCATTGTATTGCTTAGTTTTTCACCTGCTGGACATTTGGACACCACTACAAAATAGATTGACTTCTATGTACTTCCCGAAATAGAGAAGAGTGTGAATGATCAGTAAGTCTCAGGTGTGCACACTCACCACTCCAGGAGACAAAGGCGTCAGGCCCAGCAGCTTCTTGTACTGTTCGAAGCAGAAAAACTGTGGAGGAAAAAGACAAATGAGCTGTCATCGAGTCAACGCTAATGAATGAAGTGAGTCATAACAAACAGAGCAGGAAACACGGGGTTAAAATACAGACAAGTTGAGACAATGGACGGACCAGAGCTAAACCAACCGAAACCGACCGTGAACAGAAGAGTGGTATTGTTCTAATGTGTCAGCTATTTATCAGCGTCAAGAAATTATTGTTGGAATTTAACTGAGACTAAGCTTTCAAATCTTGTTTATTAAGTTTAATTACAAGGTCCATACAACAGATTATTGAATTTGACTTAATCCTAGTGTTAATATTGATCATTCACCTACAAGTTATGAAGAAAAGAATTTAAAAAAATATTTACACACAACAGACACAGTTTCTGGGAGTTTAAGCAATAATGTAACTAAATCAATGTGGTACAAGATGTTATTATTTGTCAAATCATAGCGCCTGTGTTATTTATGTGGGTTTTGATCCAGATTTACAGTTGTGGAATTATCTCTACTTATGTCATGTTTACTGGACAAAAGACAATTATAAACCTCATCAAAGCAGATTGAAAACAAGCAAAATTTTTATGAAATCCTAAATGTTTTACTGAAAACTGTTTGCCTGAGAAGCCAGTCCTAAACGTTGACAGACAACTTTACAAAGACATGAGGTCTGGGATTAGATTGCCAGGTTTCAGTTTCGAGGGCGAACTTTCCGAGCGTGATCAACTGAAAATCACATCGAAACAGCGAAATGCTAAACTAGATGTTATGCTAAATATGTAGCAAAAGGATTTTTTCAGTGTGAAGGCTCAACACGGTTTGTTGCTCAGGTTTTAAGGCATTGCTGCTTCCTAACTGCAAACAAAGCAAATTGAAGAAAGTCCGCTACGTCCGCCATCTTGAATGTTTTGAAATGGATAGATGAAGTGATTGGCTCCGTCTTTGGTTCCAGACTCTTCTGCGTCTGAACAGAATGGAGGGGCTGGCTGCTCAGGCAGAAAAATGTCATATTGTCCATGATGTGATTAAAGGCACTTTGGTAGCACTTTAAAAGACCTCCACGGTACCTACCAGTTAAGTACCGTGTCAGTTACTAGTAACTAACAGTGACACTTACTAGTACTTACTCTGGTACTTACTGTGGTACTTACACTGGTACCTAGAGTGGTACTTTGAGTGGTACTTGTACCAGCAGTTACTGGTACATACCACTGGTAGTTACTGTGGTACTTACTGTGGTACTTACACTGGTACCTACAGTGGTACTTTGAGTGGTACTTGTACCAGCAGTTACTAGTACTTACCACTGGTAGTTACTGGTACTTACTGTGGTACTTACACTGGTACCTACAGTGGTACTTTGAGTGGTACTTGTACCAGCAATTACTGGTACATACCACTGGTAGTTACTGGTACTTACTCTGGTACTTACACTGGTACCTACATTGGTACTTTTACCACCAGTATTGGCATGCTGATATGGTCGTGGCCATACCAGCATGCCAAAGCCTGATCCCGTCAGATCTCAGAAGCTAAGCAAGGTTCTTCTGTGGTCTCCCATCCGAGTACTGCCCAGTACTCGGATGGGAGACCACAGAAGAACCTTAGGTGCCACAGTGGGGCAACTTCAGTGGTACTTACTACAGCAGTTGACTGTCAACTACTGTAGTAAGTACCACGGAAGTACCAGTATGTGTCACTTTAGAACAGGTCCCGTTGTTACTAGTAGTTGACGGTCAACTACTGTAGTAAGTACCACTCAAGTACCAGTATGTGTCACTTTAGAACAGGTCCCGTTGTTACTAGTAGTTGACGGTCAACTACTGTAGTAAGTACCACTCAAGTACCAGTATGTGTCACTTTAGAACAGGTCCCGTTGTTACTAGTAGTTGACTGTCAACTACTGTAATAAGTACCATTGTAGTACCACTATTTACCATTATGTATCATGGTATTTATCAATAAATGTTGGAATTAAGCTAAGATTGTTTTCTGTTGTTTTGTTTACTGAAACAAATAATTACTTTGGTATTTGTCAATACCCAATATTGTTTTGACATAAATAAAGACCTTGGTGCTTTTTAACATTTGCATTTTGTTGTTATTCATAATTTATAAGCTCTACTTTTTTTATTTATTACCAATAATACCACCACTGAAACATATGTGTGTGTCACACATTATTAAAAGTGGTAAGTGTACTAATAGTTACCACTGTAAGTACCAGTCACTGCTGACACAAGTACCACCTTAAGTACCAGTATAAGTACAACAGTAAGTACCACAGTAAGTACCAGTAACTATCAGTGTTATGTACCAGTAACTGCTGGTACAAGTACCACTATAGGTACCAGTGTAAGTACCAGTGTAAGTACCGCAGTAAGTACCACAGTAACTACCAGTGGTATGTACCAGTAACTGCTGGTACAAGTACCACTCAAAGTACCACTGTAGGTACCAGTGTAAGTACCACAGTAAGTACCAGTAACTACCAGTGGTATGTACCAGTAACTGCTGGTGCAAGTACCTCTGTAGGTACCAGAGTAAGTACCAGTGTAAGTACCACAGTAAGTACCAGAGTAAGTACTAGTAAGTGTCACTGTTAGTTACTAGTAACTGACACGGTACTTAACTGGTAGGTACCGTGGAGGTCTTTTAAAGTGCTACCGGCACTTTTATAATTTTGAGAATCCAGTGCAAGTTGAGCCATGTCTGCATGGTAACTAGCTAGCACAATGCTAAAAATAGAAATAACATTTTACAATGAAGAGAAACTGCAAACTCATTTTCACATACTTTGTGTATATACAGTATTACAAGATTTAGCTTAAAAGCCATCATCAGGAACAATGGCCAAAGTATATTATGTCCATGTTAAACTAAGAAGCAACAGAAGTCAAAACATTGCCGCTCTAAATTTGAAGCATATTTGTTCATGTGGCATTGTTCATCTCCAATAAGTATAAAATATTATTTTGACTTTCTCTTTAAAGTCAGTGCCATTAAAGTTTTTGGAAAGTTTTACTTTTATTTTATTACAAAATCATGTAAACTTTACATTTGAATCATGACAGGTTAAGTGACTCTATACTAAAAAATCATTTACATCATTTTATTCCCAACATCCCTGATACAATTCTTTCTTTCTTTCTTTCTTTCTTTCTTTCTTTCTTTCTTTCTTTCTTTCTGGACAATGTACAGTTACATAATGCCAAAAAAGGCAAAGATGCTTGTACCAGAATATAGCTAGAAAGCTAATTTCCATCTGCAATCCTGAGAAAAGGCATAAGAAAGAAAGTAGTAATAAACAGTACACAATTACACATCCTCCAGCTTTTAGCTAACACTCTTATTCATTCATCTTTAACATAGTGTTACCTAATGCCTCATAAAAACTTCACAATTACAATATAATACAAGAAAAATATCGGTTAATTCATATTTCTTATCATTCAAGACTTATAATAACTTAATTACATTTCATTACATCACATCACATAAGTAATAAAATTTGTGTTAATGTGTGCATCTATGCTTTACAATGAACCACTTCTTAAATTCTCTAGAGAAGGTGTGAATATCATTTTCATTTATCAGCTCAGTGGGGAGTTTATGCATCAAATGTGCCACGTTTTCATATACGCAGGAGAGTTTCAAGGTAAACAATACTTAAGGTTAAGTTTTGAATTTGTTTAGTCAGATTAGCAAGGGGATTCCCCAAACGGTGTGTTTTAAATATATCCTGTTGACTTTGTATCTTCTGCAAACACACAGACTTTGGTCAATATTGGTTTATGGAAGCAAAGAAATGCATCGCTAGCTGCAATATCAAACACATTGATCATACAGTAGACTATTCCCAAACTTGTTTTACGTCGGAAATTATATTAACAAACCGTAAACTAACAGTGCTACTTCCTGAACCCTGCAGTACAATCGTCGTAGTGGGCAGCAGGAAGTAGCACTTATTTATGCTACTTCCCACCACCCACAGTTGGTGCTAATCCCGGTCAGTCGGCGGGGTTAGCACCAACTGACCATTGAGGAAACATCAATTATAAAACTATATCTATATGAGAGTTGTTATAACAAATCTACGCCAAAGGAAACGTACTGCAGCTTCATGCACTTAAGAGGCCAACCACAGACACAGAAGTGACGCTAGAATTGTCTGAATATCAATATCACCACCTAACATTGCGACACGGTGGCGCAAGCGGTTAGCGCTCTGGCCTCAAAGCAAGAAGGTCCTGGGTTCGACTCCCGGGCCGGCCAGGGCCTTTCTATGTGGAGTTTGCATGTTCTCCCCGTGTCTGCGTAGGTTTCCTCCGGGTACTCCGGTTTCCTCCTACAGCTAAAAACATGTCCATTAATGCCTCCCCTGACCCTTCCCCCAGGGCTCCCCTGCAAAAGAGATTCTGGATCTCAGTGGGACTTCCCTGGTTAAATAAAGGTCAATTAAAATCAATTAAAATTAAACATTTAACATCGAACAATCAATCTATAGTCAATCAATATTTCTTGACTAAACGCATTTGTTAGACTAATCATCACACACAATGATTAAACTACAGGATTCTTCAGTCTGGTCACTGTTACATAGGCTATAATATTCATCGGTCCTCTTTATAAATCCGTTTACATCGCATTGATATAAAAGAATACGCCGTGGCTTTCCCATTTCCTTATTTCTCCACAGCCCTCTCTCTTTCCTCTCTTCACAAATGCATAAATTCTGATCTCTGATTGGCCAGTGTCTCGTCTTTTTAACTTATTCAGGAACTTATCCTGGTCCGGATCAGGTTATCAGTTTACCGGATGTTGCCATAGAGATCTGCCCAAGCAGAAAGCGATCAAGCGTCGTAGGACCGCCAGACCAGGTTAAACCCAGAATTAAACCCTAAATCTAGTTTTGTGGTGTAGGGCTCTGGATTACACAAGCTTAAACTCTATGATTATATACAATTAGACAGTATACAATGATATAATTTTGACTTTAGAGAAGCTTTCATCGTTGTACCATAAAGCATTCACGTGCAGGGATGGGACGAGATTTCGTGCCGCGAGATCTCGCGAGATCAAACTGTCACGACGATACTGTGCGCACACATACTGAACTGTCTCGTGAGATTTTTTCATGGTCATGAAATTAGGTTTATATCTTTGAGCAGCTGTAGCAAATATTCTCCTCCACACACAGACTTGTAGCGGACTTATTCTGACAGAAAACTGTCTAAACTCTGTCTCAGTTTTTATTTCGTAAAGATAGGACCAATAATTAGACCTAAACATTGTAAAAGTTAGCGCCAAAAATATATAATTGTCAAATATACGCGTGGACATCGCGGGAACAGCGCAATGTTTTTCCACACAAAACATAGTTTAAAATAGATCCACAAAGAGATATTTTGGCCTATATCATCAATAACTGTAAAAAGTACAAAAGTCTCCTCATCTGTGTGTGTGTGGTCCCTGTCAGCAGCGGCAGCGCTGTGAAGAAGGAAAGGGGAAAGGGGGTGGAGCCTGAGCTACACACGGGGAAGGGGGCGGAGCCTGAGCTACACACGGGGGAGCGGATCAATTTCAGTCAAAACTCATATCCTTGAAATAATAAAAATCCAAGGTGATACACATAATGAAAGGTAAAGCTAAACTAAAAGAATATAAACTAACAATAATAAATAATACAAATCATTTTTTTTTTATTTGCCTTGTTTAAATTCTAAATTGAAACAATTAATGCAAATTATTTAAAAATCTTGTCTCGTCTCGATCTCGTGGACCCAATCTCGTGGCTCGTCTCATCCCATCCCTATTCACGTGATAAACTATGTGACAAAATGGAAGGCAATCCAGTTAAATTTTACATTAGGATTAGAGTTAGGCTTGGGTCAGGTTCATTTGGTTAAAGTTAAAGGTGGAGTACTTGACTTTTTTAGTTGCAAACTAATAAACGCTGTCTTTTCTACCAAAAAGTACATTGCCTAAACAGCAGATTGTGATAAATCAGATCACTGTGCAATCAGATCACTGTGCAAAATAAAAGACATTTTATTTGTCTTTAAGAGCCAAATGCAGCGCTCTGATTGGCTGAGCTTGAGGTTTCGTCATGTAAAAATCAGCGACCCCACCTTTAAGAATTTTGGAAAGGAATGCTAATTAAGTCAAGGCATAACTGTGTTGGTGAAAAAAAACACAAAATATGAAGTCTTGATAGCTGTTCGCTTGGTTATCCGTGTTAGCGATTAGTCCGTGTTCTCAGTGGGAGCTTATTTGTAAAAGTTCACACGTCGCAGTCACCAGTTTCTCATTATAAAGTTGCTTTAAACCAGTCCACCCGCCTCTCTCTGACCTCTATTAGCACCATATGCTAATACTTCCGAAAAACACAGAAGAAACAACAGCCAGGGGACGGCCGAAAAAGACCAGAATAAAAAGTCGGCTAAATAGTTGAAATATTGACATTGACTGATTTTGCACTTGACAGATTTAGCCAAGTTTGTTACCATCAAAAAGAAAAAGTTAGCAGTGTAAGACTAAGAAAATCCATACTGCGCACCTTATTCTGTATTTAACCCAACCCTAAATTCTCCAGTTTATTCTGTGTAATTTTGGCACATCTAATTAAAGTCAAGTCACAACAGAGTCTTATTGGAGGTTTTTGATGTGGTGTTATCTCAGAAAAGTGAGCAGATAGTTCTGTAGATGTGAAAATACAATAGGATGCACTGGCTTGAGTGAGAACTTAAATTTGCTCTCGTAATTAGTTGGACAGTGCTGATAAAGCTGGTTTTGTCCATTAAAGTAACTGGATTGTTTTCTTCATCGATGTCAGTTAGTGGGCGGTCCCTAAGATGGCAACTGTATCTAAGCTTGAAGCAGCTATAGTTTCATATCACTTCATGGAAATGTCTGTCATTGCACTGGTAGGGTTCATTTGACTTTTCGGTAGCACTTTAAAAGACCTCCACGGTACCTACCAGTTAAGTACCGTGTCAGTTACTAGTAACTAACAGTGACACTTACTAGTACTTACTCTGGTACTTACTGTGGTACTTACACTGGTACTAGAGTGGTACTTTGAGTGGTACTTGTACCAGCAGTTACTGGTACATACACTGGTAGTTACTGGTACTTACTGTGGTACTTACACTGGTACCTAGAGTGGTACTTTGAGTGGTACTTGTACCAGCAGTTACTGGTACATACCACTGGTACTTACTGTGGTACTTACTGTGGTACTTACACTGGTACCTAGAGTGGTACTTGTACCAGCAGTTACTGGTACATACCACTGGTAGTGCTGGTACTTACTGTGGTACTTACACTGGTACTTACTGTGGTACCTACTGTGGTACTTACACTGGTACTAGAGTGGTACTTGTACCAGCAGTTACTGGTACATACCACTGGTACTTACTGTGGTACTTACACTGGTACCTAGAGTGGTACTTTGAGTGGTACTTGTACCAGCAGTTACTGGTACATACCACTGGTAGTTACTGGTACTTACTGTGGTACTTACACTGTACCTACAGTGGTACTTGTACCAGCAGTTACTGGTACATAGCACTGATAGTTACTGGTACTTTCTGTGGTACTTACACTGGTACTTACGCTGGTACTTAAGGTGGTACTTGTGTCAGCAGTGACTGGTACTTACAGTGGTAACTATTAGTACACAGGGTTCCTGCACACCTTCTAGAACAAAATGTAAGACTTTTTAAGACCTTGCATAGCAAAATTTAAGACCACGTGCACTTTAAAAACATTATTTTTTTGACAATAAATGAATATCTTGCACACACATATGTTTCAGTGGTGGTATTATTGGTACTAAATATAAAAGTAGAGCTTATAAATTATGAATAACAACAAAATGCAAATGTTAAAAAAACATCAATTTGTTTCAGTAAACAAAACAACAGAAAACAGTTTACAACAATCTTAGCTTTATTCCAACATTTATAGACAAATACCATGATACATAATGGTAAATAGTGGTACTACAATGGTACTTACTACAGTAGTTGACAGTTAACTACTGGTAACAACGGGACCTGTTCTAAAGTGACACATACTGGTATTTGAGTGGTACTTACTACAGCAGTTGACAGTCAACTACTAGTAACAACGGGACCTGTTCTAAAGTGACACATACTGGTACTTCAGTGGTACTTACTACAGTAGTTGACAGTCAACTACTAGTAACAACGGGACCTGTTCTAAAGTGACACATACTGTTACTTTAGTGGTACTTACTACAGTAGTTGACAGTCAACTACTAGTAACAACGGGACCTGTTCTAAAGTGACACATACGGGTACTTTAGTGGTACTTACTACAGTAGTTGACAGTCAACTACTAGTAACAACGGGACCTGTTCTAAAGTGACACATACTGGTACTTCAGTGGTACTTACTACAGTAGTTGACAGTCAACTACTAGTAACAACGGGACCTGTTCTAAAGTGACACATACTGGTACTTGAGTGGTACTTACTACAGTAGTTGACAGTCAACTACTAGTGTGACCAGTAGGGTCTTGCACATGCCCTGAGTGGGAGTTGAACCCGGGTCTCCTGCGGGGCTGTCGACCGACAAACTCATTGAGCTAAAGGGAACGCTCCCCTCAGCCCAGTTTGCCGGTCACATCTTATACCGGTAGCACCTCCACAGTACCTACCAGTTAAGTACCGTGTCAGTTACTAGTAATTAACAGTGACACTTACTAGTACTTACTCTGGTACTTACTGTGGTACTTACAGTGGTACCTAGAGTGGTACTTGTACCAGCAGTTACTGGTACATACCACTGGTAGTTACTGGTACTTACTGTGGTACTTACACTGGTACCTACGGTGGTACTTTGAGTGGTACTTGTACCAGCAGTTACTGGTACATACCACTGGTAATTACTGATACTTACTGTGGTACTTACACTTGTACTTACACTGGTACCTACAGTGGTACTTGTACCAGTAGTTACTGGTACATAACACTGATAGTTACTGGTACTTACTGTGGTACTTACTGTAGTACTTACACTGGTACTTAAGGTGGTACTTGTGTCAGCAGTGACTGGTACTTACAGTGGTAACTATTAATACACTTACCACTTTTAATAATTTGTGGCACACACATATGTTTCAGTGGTGGTATTATTGGTACTAAATTAAAAAAGTAGAGCTTATAAATTATGAATAACAACAAATGCAAATGTTAAAAAAGCACCAAGGTCTTTATTTATGTCACAACAATATTGGGTATTGACAAATACCAAAGTAATTATTTGTTTCAGTAAACAAAACAACAGAAAACAATTTGCAACAATCTCAGCTTAATTCCAACATTTATTGACAAATACCAAGATACATAATGGTAAATAGTGGTACTACAATGGTACTTATTACAGTAGTTGACAGTTAACTACTGGTAACAACGGGACCTGTTCTAAAGTGACACATAATGGTACTTGAGTTGTACTTACTACAGTAGTGACAGTCAACTACTAGTAACAACGGCACCTGTTCTAAAGTGACACATACTGGTACTTCAGTGGTACTTACTACAGTAGTTGACAGTCAACTACTAGTAACAACGGCACCTTTCTAAAGTGAACATACTGTACTTCAGTGGTACTTACTACAGTAGTTGACAGTCAACTACTAGTAACAACGGGACCTGTTCTAAAGTGACACATACTGGTACTTGAGTGGTACTTACTATAGTAGTTGACTGTCAACTACTGTAGTAGTTGACAGTCAACTACTAACCCACACGAGGTAACAAGTTGGAGAAGTGTGTGTTAGTGGTGGGGATAAACTCACTCCCCTCAGGTATAAGATCTGACTGGCAAACTGGGCTGAGGGGAGCGTTCCCTTTAGCTCAATGATTTGTCGGTCGATCGCCCTGCAGGAGACCCGGGTTCAACTCCCACTCAGGGCATGTGCAAGACCCTACCGGTCACACTAGCAGTTGACTGTCAACTACTGTAGTAAGTACCACTCAAGTACCAGTATGTGTCACTTTAGAACAGGTCCGTTGTTACTAGTACTTAACTGTCAATACTGTAGTAAGTACCACTAAGTACCTTATGTGTCATTTTAGAACAGGTCCCGTTGTTACTAGTAGTTGACGGTGAACTATATAGTACGTACCACCCAAGTACCAGTATGTGTCACTTTAGAACAGATCCCGTTGTTATATAGTTGACTGTCAACTACTGTAGTAAGTACACTGAAGTACCCGTATGTGTCACTTTAGAACAGGTCCCGTTGTTACCAGTAGTTAACTGTCAACTACTGTAATAAGTACCATTGTAGTACCACTATTTACCATTATGTATTTTGGTATTTGTCAATAAATGTTGGAATTAAGCTGAGATTGTTGTAAATTGTTTCTGTTGTTTTGTTTACTGAAACAAATATTTACTTTGGTATTTGTCAATACCCAATATTGTTGTGACATAAATAAAGACCTTGGTGCTTTTTTAACATTTGCATTTTGTTGTTATTCATAATTTATAAGCTCTACTTCTAATTTAGTACCAATAATACCACCACTGAAACATATGTGTGTGCCACAAATTATTAAAATGGTAAGTGTATTAATAGTTACCACTGTAAGTACCAGTCACTGCTGACACAAGTACCACCTTAAGTACCAGTGTAAGTACTACAGTAAGTACCACAGTAAGTACCAGTAACTATCAGTGTTATGTACCAGTAACTACTGGTAAAAGTACCACTGTAGGTACCAGTGTAAGTACAAGTGTAAGTACCACAGTAAGTACCAGTAATTACCAGTGGTATGTACCAGTAACTGCTGGTACAAGTACCACTCAAAGTACCACCGTAGGTACCAGTGTAAGTACCACAGTAAGTACCAGTAACTACCAGTGGTATGTACCAGTAACTGCTGGTACAAGTACCACTCTAGGAACCTCTGTAATACCACAGCAAGTACCAGAGTAAGTACTAGTAAGTGTCACTGTTAATTACTAGTAACTGACACGGTACTTAACTGGTAGGTACTGTGGAGGTGCTACCGGTATAAGATGTGACCGGCAAACTGGGCTGAGGGAGCGTTCCCTTTAGCTCAATGGGTTTGTCGGTCGACAGCCCGCAGGAGACCCGGGTTCAACTCCCACTCAGGGCATGTGCAAGACCCTACTGGTCACACTAGTAGTTGACTGTCAACTACTGTAGTAAGTACCACTCAAGTACCAGTATGTGTCACTTTAGAATAGGTCCCGTTGTTACTAGTAGTTGACTGTCAACTACTGTAGTAAGTACCACTAAAGTACCAGTATGTGTCACTTTAGAACAGGTCCCGTTGTTACTAGTAGTTGACTGTCAACTACTGTAGTAAGTACCACTCAAGTACCAGTATGTGTCACTTTAGAACAGGTCCCGTTGTTACTAGTAGTTGATGGTCAACTACTATAGTAAGTACCACTCAAGTACCAGTATGTGTCACTTTAGAACAGGTCCCGTTGTTACTAGTAGTTGACTGTCAACTACTGTAGTAAGTACCACTCAAATACCAGTATGTGTCACTTTAGAACAGGTCCCGTTGTTACCAGTAGTTAACTGTCAACTACTGTAGTAAGTACCATTGTAGTACCACTATTTACCATTATGTATCATGGTATTTGTCTATAAATGTTGGAATTAAGCTAAGATTGTTGTAAACTGTTTTCTGTTGTTTTGTTTACTGAAACAAATTGATGTTTTTTTTTAACATTTGCATTTTGTTGTTATTCATAATTTATAAGCTCTACTTTATTATTTAGTACCAATAATACCACCACTGAAACATATGTGTGTGCAAGATATTCATTTTTTGTCAAAAAAATAATGTTTTAAACGTGCACGTGGTCTTAAATTTTGCTATGCAAGGTCTTAAAAAGTCTTAAGTTTTGTTCTAGAAGGTGTGCAGGAACCCTGTGTACTAATAGTTACCACTGTAAGTACCAGTCACTGCTGACACAAGTACCACCTTAAGTACCAGCGTAAGTACCAATGTAAGTACCACAGTAAGTACCAGTAACTACCAGTGTTATGTACCAGTAACTGCTGGTACAAGTACCACTGTAGGTACCAGTGTAAGTACCAGTGTAAGTACCACAGTAAGTACAGTAACTACCAGTGGTATGTACCAGTAACTGCTGGTACAAGTACCAGTCAAAGTACCAGTGTAAGTACCACAGTAAGTACCAGCAACTACCAGTGGTATGTACCAGTAACTGCTGGTACAAGTACCACTCTAGGTACCAGTGTAAGTACCACAGTAAGTACCACAGTAAGTACCAGTGGTATGTACCAGTAACTGCTGGTACAAGTACCACTCAAAGTACCACTCTAGGTACCAGTGTAAGTACCACAGTAAGTACCACAGTAACTACCAGTGGTATGTACCAGTAACTGCTGGCACAAGTACCACTCAAAGTACCACTCTAGGTACCAGTGTAAGTACCACAGTAAGTACCACAGTAAGTACTAGTAAGTGTCACTGTTAGTTACTAGTAACTGACACGGTACTTAACTGGTAGGTACCGTGGAGGTCTTTTAAAGTGCTACCACATTTCTGCTTTAACCAATCAAACTTTTTTGGTCTTGACAGTCGGTCCATATGTCACTTCATCTTTATCCTCTGTTCAGCCGGTTGTGTTTCCTACTTATTGGAAACTATCTGTGGTTCCAAGTACCTGACTTGACTAAGTAGCTAACCTGGCTCTACCAGATGGATTCTCGCGATTTAATATTTGTGATTTTCACAAAATCTAGAGATTCTGGGGTTGATTTATCAAGCCAGGAGCTAAATTGTGGGTGCAAAGTAAATTTTTTATTATAAATTATCATTATTATTATTGCAATCAATGTATGCAAACTTTAATATTGGAAGATGTACATATAACATATACAAAACAGATATGCACCACTTCAAATTTGCATCTTTAGTTCTGTGTGAAAGAAAAATGTCAGCTACGCCAAGTTTTTGCTCCCCCTAACCTGTTTGGACATGAGCAAATGCTTGATAAATCTGGCCCTCTGTCTGGAGAGACCCCAACCTGGGGTTAAAGACGATCAACCAGACCAATCACAGCACCATAGTGAGTTAGGCGGAAGCATATGTGCGAACCAAAACAAAAATGTCAATGTTGACAAATGTAATCTAGTCTACTTCATTTTTGGGTGGTAAGGAACTCAACTGTATTTAAAAACATGACTTTACAACTACTTCTGGGTTTAGACGCTTCGACCAATCAGATTCAAATATTACCATGACGTTCCATTCTTCCTGACGACATTAAGCTTCAGTCTATCCAGACTGATAATGTGTAAAGTCAATTCAGTGTAACTGTGGTAACTGTGATGTTACAGTTGTGAGAAATTTGACATTTTAGAATTTGGGAAAAAAAATCTAGCTTTTAAAGTTAAAGTATTTAGTTATTTATTTTTTTGACTAAACTTTATGTGGGTTGTCCGCTTCAGTTTCACTTTGCTATATGTAAAAAGATGCTCTAAAGCAGGTGAAATGCACCTGTTTTGTGATGAAGGATTTTTTAGATTTTTTGGGAGGAAGCAACTGGACAGATTTAAATAGTTACTTCCTGTTTTGCAGCATATAGGTACACTAGCTTTAAAATATTCAGAAAAGCTGTACTTAGTAACTACAGATCAGATTACTTTAAGGTGTCAAACACAAACGCCAAACCAACCAAAGATCTGTGCCAAATATGAGATCAGACTGTACGTTCCAAAGAAGCAACACCAGAATATGTCAGTCAATATTTGTTAAGATGGTTAAACAAACGGAAACTCCCCGTCAACTCTTTAATTAAACAACCGACTTTCCATTAAGGCAGGCCTGTTTTCATAAAGCAGAAGGTTACAGAGGTTAGTCCACGGCTGGTACGGCTGCAATGAGTTCATCATTTATGTAAAACTTATCGATTGTTCCAAAAATCATCAGCTTAGTCATCAAAGAAATGTTGACTATACTATACTATACACAGACACCAAAAGAGGTTTTATTAATGTGCACTCTCCCTTAAAGAAATAAATAAACAAATTACTGAATGAAAGAATAAATAGTTCACCTTAACGGCTCTCTTGGGCGTCTCAGCCAGGATCGGAGGCAGGATTCCTTTGTAAAAGCCAAAAATCCTGAAACAGAGAAAAGAATGATTTTCAATAGTGTACCTTTAAAAAGCAGTAATCTAACTAGTCCACGGTTATGCAGATGACATCACAGCGTTTAAATGTTAGCGTGAGTGGCAAAATTGCATGAAAAGTCAATAGTGTGATTTTATATTCTCTTCCACGAGCTCAAAACACAATGTAAAGCAGCAGTCTGAAAACAATAAAACAATCTACCTTTCTCCAAAATACTGAGTTTGTATCTGCCATGTATAAAGAGACAATCAGGTAAACAGTGGTAGAAAACTAGATAACAGCAGGAACACTGAGGCTTCTTTCACATTTCTCGTCGACATTAATTTAGGACACCACTTAAATAACATCCATTACGACTTAGTTGTGACTTTACTTGAAATAGTTGTCCTCAAAATACACTTAAATCACCAGGAAGTGTCTTAAAAGAGTGAGGAAGTTGCAGCTCCCAATGAATTCATATAGATCTTTAATCCTGAAATTCGACAACAGCATGCCACAGCCCCAAACATGACATGCTGGCGACTGTATCTATCTAACTATTAAACTTATCTTTTCAAACTGACGGAAGGAGCCTTGTGAGTCACTATAAGACTACAGGAGCATCAGCAAATAAAAAAAGGTCTGGGCAATATCATGACAAAAATCTAATCGTGAGCTTGCTATGTGACAATCAGCTTTTTTGGTGATTTCTCATTTCTCTATTTAAAGCATCTGTTTGTTAAAATACAGACATTTATTTCTAACCTTCTTCTCTTAGACTCAGAGTAAAGTTTGTTTCTTTATAACGCATTTGGGCGTATGTTTTTAAGAGTCTTATGAATTTTCAAGGTCATGTGTTGAGTCTTTTGTGCTGCAGTTTCAAGTCAGGTTCCAGGTGAATTTTCAGGTTTGATTTCAAAAATAATCTATTTATGAATGAAATGTGGGTTTTCCAAAAAGCTGTTATTAGTGTTAGAATTGCCAAATTGTTCTAATAATTGATTATTGTATTTATGGGCTGAGGTCGCTTGATTTGGATTTTTTTCAAAGGCTTTGTCAGATTTTTCTCAGTCTTTGTTCTGCTCTGAGTGAGTGACAGCTGGATTTAACCAATCACTGTAAAGCAGGAACTTTCAGAAAGAAGTCAATTTTATTTACCTCAAAGGCAATAAGAAAATAGTCTACAAGAATTGTGATAAATCGAAATCGTGATAATAATTGTTTACCAAATCATCCAGCCCTATATATAGTCTCCACTGTCTGAAAACTATAAGCAAGAATGTCCTGTGGTGTTACTAATCTAAACTAAAAGAATCTATTTTCTATTTTCCAACTGCACCTGTGTAAAAACATTCATCTTTCCCAAAGGTATTTCTCAGAATGTTACCCGGACAAGTGACCAATGGAGAACTTGAAAAACTGCTGTCACTAAACGAAAGCTCAAAATGGCGTCTTCGTTTTTTGGCACTCTGCTGTTTTACTTCCAAACCACAAAATGCTCTTTCCTTCTGAACGACTTTACCTCAGATCTGCGCAGTTGATAGAGTGGATTTTCAAAGATGGCAGCTGTATAATTTAAGCTTGGTTTGCCTTTAACTCGATCATACTCAGACGTGATTTAAAATGCTCTTTGTGGCAGTGAAATAATATCACAGTAAGTTATGGTTAAATGAGCATAAAACAGGCCCCACTCTGTTCAGCTCTGGGTATATTTACTGAATGAATGGACTGAGTAAATACACACACACACACAAGTCATTTGACATATTTGAACTCACATTGAATTATAATGTCAGTCACTTTTACCAGTCAGCAAAGTTTTGAGATATGAGTGTTACAGCAGAACTAAGAACATTTTACTTTGTTAAATGACTTTGTAAACCTCTGTGATGGAACATATGTATATTTTTTGGGCATTTAAAGCATTTACCAATTCAAAAGGGGGGGGGTTGTTTTTTTCTAATTTAAGACCTCGTCCACACTTCGTCCAAGCTCAGGTGAAACAAGAAGGTCATGGGATCGACTCCCAGAGCCTTTGAGAAGTTTGCATGTTCTCTCTGTGTCTGCATAGGTTTCCTCCAGATTGGGGCAACTCAAGGCTTTAGAGCAGCATCTATAAAGGTTGATAAAGCTAATCTAGATGCTTGTTTTGCTTTCATTGTAAGGCTTATAAAAGGTTTTTAATTTTTTGCAGCTCCAGACAGAAGGCTCTTTGAATATTCAGGCTTGCCCTTGTTATAGATATTTGTTGTTATTTTCTTGTAAGTGCAACTACTTTAAGGTGTATTTTGGCAATCATTTCTGATGCATGAGTGCTGTCACAAGGTTTTCAATGTTCTGATATTCGCAGTTTGGTAAACTCACTGTTGGACCTGTGTCTGCTGTGTAAAGGCTGTATCTGCTGTGTTGTGGTGGCTGCAGTTGACATTTATCAGAATTTGTTGAGGGTCAGATACCGATGCGACAAGCGCATGTGAAGGGCATCCTGTCACTTTGTCACATCCAGAACGCTGCTGCTCGAGTCCTGACCAGAACCAGAAGTACGATCACATTAGTCCTGTGCTTAGGTCTTTACACTGGCTTCCAGTGGCTCAGAGAATAGACTTTAAAACAGCTCTGCTTGTGCTTAAGTCTCTCCATGGACTAGTGCCAAAGTACATCTCTGACATGTTAGTGCGCTATGAACCATCTCGGACTCTGAGGACCTCAGGGACTGGCCTCCTGCTGGTGCCCAGAGTCAGGACTAAACATGGGGAATCAGCGTTTCAGTTTTATGCAGCTAAGATCTGGAACAGACTTCCAGATGATATAAGACAGGCCTCGACTGTGACAATGTTTAAATCTCGGCTCAAAACATTTCTTTTTATCTGTGCATATGACTGAAATGCTTTGTCTGCACTCTTTTTTTCTTTTAAAGTAAATTTTATGCTGATTATTTATATATTTTTAAATCATGTTGTATTGTAATTATTGATGTATATTTTCCTGCTTTGTAAAGCACTTTGAATTGCTTTGTGTATGAATTGTGCTATACAAATAAATTTGCCTTGCCTTGCCTTTGTCATCGGATTCAGAGGCACAGTCAGAATGAACAAAAAAATCATTACACATATTGAACACATTTATTATTGCATGCTTATGCCAAGGTTGCGCCGGACCAATCAGGTTGGTCGGCTGCAGTCACTTGGTCTAAGTGGAGAGTTTTGGCTCTCCAGTCTCGATGTTGGGGTGAACATTTTCCGTCGTGGTCTGGTTCTGGCGAGGCTGGTTTGGTCTTCGTCTGTGGCGCTTGTTTCTGGTCTTCTTCTGGTTGGCTGATGTCCTCGTCTTCCTTCCTCTGGACTTCTTCCTCTTGGTTCTTCTTGTTCTTCTCCAAACAAGAAGCACCAAGCCTAGCCTCTTCAGCTTGACGGATCTGCTGATCCAGGGCTCTGATGGTCAGATCTATTTCGTCTAGTTCGTCCTCAGACTGTTGTTGTTTTTTCTTCTTGTTCTTTGTTTCTGGAGGACTATTAACTTCTTCTTGACCCTTCTTCATCTTTTTGCTCTGAAGAGTCTGGGATGTTGTCTGTCTCTTCTTTTTCTCAGGCTTCAAGGTTTGGATCTGACCAGGCTGATTCGTTTTTTGTTCTTTCTGCTCTGTTGAGGTCGTTGTCTCCTGCTCTGTCTCACTGACTGACACTGACTGAGCGTTCTTCAAACCTTCGACCTCCTCCTGCTCGACTTCCTTCTCCACAATCACTTCAGCCTCTTCAGATGTTTGTGCAAGTCGTTTTTAAAGATTGCACCTCCTCGTTCTTGTCTTCTGCTTGCTTGACGGTCTCTTCCTGCAGTATTTACAAGCCTCGGTCAGACTTTGAACCTCTTTTTGGAGGCTCTCATTCTGCTCCTGCAGCTGCTGGCTCTGACTTTCTTTCACGTTGAGTTTTTGTGAAAGATGTTTCATCTTCTCCTCGGCGCTCTGCTTGAAGATCATCACTGCTTCCTCCACTGACTCAAAATCCAGTTGCATCTCCTTTCTCTCGCTCAAACTTTGCAACAGCAGCTTCCAAAGACAGCACAACCTCCTCTTTTTCTGTCAGACTGTCTTGCAGCTTTCTTCTGCTCTCCTTCTCCTCCATCTTCTCCTGTTCAGACTTAGCAAACGCAGCTCTAAGTGCTTCTAACTGCTCTTGAAGTTGTTGCTTTCTTCCTTCTCGTCTTTAAGCTGCGTATGAATAATCTCAGCTTGAGTATTCTGCATTTCTTGTTTCTGCTCCTCCAGGTTTGTTTGGGTCTGAAGCAGATCTTCCCTCAGCCTCGCCATCTCTTCCTTCATTTGCAGCATTTTCTCCTCCATTTCCTTTTTGCTGCTCTCCCAGGCTTCGCTATGTTTTTTTCTAAGCTGTTCTTGTGTGTCGAGCTCTTTCTGGAGGATTTTTGTTGCGTTGCAAGCCTCCTCTTTATCTTGTTTTAGCTTCGAGACTTGCTGAGCCTGGTGTTTCATCTTCTCCTCGGCGCTCTGCTTGAAGATCATCACTGCTTCCTCCACTGACTCAAAATCCAGTTGCATCTCTTTTCTCTCGGTCTCAAACTTTGCAACAACAGCTTCCAAAGACAGCACAACCTCCTCTTTTTCTGTCAGACTGTCTTGCAGCTTTCTTCTGCTCTCCTTCTCCTTCATCTTCTCCTGTTCTGACTTAGCAAATGCAGCTCTAAGTGCTTCTAACTGCACTTGAAGTCCGCTGCATTTTTCCTTCTCCTCTTTAAGCTGCGTATGAATAATCTCGGCTTGAGTATTCTGCATGTCCTGTTTTGCTCCTCCAGGTTTGTTTGGGTCTGAAGCAGATCTTCCCTCAGCCTCGCCATCTCTTCCTTCATTTGAAACATTTTCTTCTCCATTTCTTTTTTGCTGCTCTCCCAGTCATCGCTCTGGTTTTTTCGGAGCTGTTCTTGCTGCTCGAGCTCTTTCTGGAGGATTTCTGTAGCGTTGCAAGCCTCCTCTTTATCTTGTTTTAGCTTCGAGACTTGCTGAGCGTGGTGTTTCATCTCCTCCTCGGCGCTCTGCTGAACTTTCATTACTGCTTCTTTCACAGACTCAAAATCCAGCTGCATTTTCTTTCTGTCGGTCTGGAACTTTGTAACAGCAGCTTCCAAAGACAGCACAACCTCCTCTTTTTCTGTCAGACACTCTTGCAGCTTTCTTCTGCT
The DNA here is from genome assembly GCA_038363315.1 of Mugilogobius chulae. Classification (NCBI taxonomy): domain Eukaryota; kingdom Metazoa; phylum Chordata; class Actinopteri; order Gobiiformes; family Gobiidae; genus Mugilogobius; species Mugilogobius chulae. Next base: position 65,318,065 of record CM076396.1, read on the forward strand.
CTCTTTCTCCTCCATCTTCTCCTGTTCCAACTTCACAAAAGCATCTCCAAGTGTTTCTATCTGCACCTGAAGTCTTTTGTTTGTTTCTTTTTCTTCTTTGAGCTGCGTCTGACTAATCTCTGCTCGATTCAAAGTATTCTTTGTTTCTCGTTTCTGCTCCTCCAGGTTTGTTTGGGTCTGAAGCAGATCTTTCTCCAGCCTTGACATCTCTTCCTTCATTTGCAGCATTTTCTCCTCCATTTCCTTTTTGCTGCTCTCCCATGCATTGCTCTGGCTTTCTCTGAGCTGTTCTTGCTGCTCAACTCTTTCTGGAGGCTTTTTGTTGCGTTGCAAGCCTCCTCTTTATCTTGTTTCAGCATTGAGACTTCGTGAGCGTGGTCCAACGCCATCTGTGTAATCTTGTCTATCTTCTCCTGTTCAGACTTCGCAAACGCAGCTCTAATAGTTTCTATCTGCTCCTGTAGTTGTTTGCTCTTTTCCATCTCCTCTTTGAGCTGTGTCTGACTAATCTCGGCCCGATCTAAAGAAGTCTGTGTTTCTCGTTTCTGCTCCTCCAGGTTTGTTTGGGTCAGCAGCAAATTTTTCTCCAGCTTCGCCATCTCTTCCTTCATTTGCAGCATTTTCACTTCCATTTCATTTTTGCTGCTCTCCCAGACTTCGCTCTGGATTTTTCTGAGCTGATGTTGCTGCTCGAGCTCTTCTTGGATGATTTTTTTAGCGTTGAAAGCCTCCTCTTTATCTTGTCTTAGTTTCAACACTTGCTGAGCGTGGTCCAACGACATATCCCGCATCATGTCTTTGATACACTGGAGTACAGTGTCTTTTTCCTCTTTGACATTGCGAAGTTTTTCGTGTAATTCTTGGATACCTTTCTCCTTCTCATCCAGTTTGCTTTGTCCTTCTTCTGGCTCTGCTTCAGTTCTTCTTGGAGTCGCGTCGTTCTTTGGTCCATCTCTTCTTGGATGGACCTACAGTTGTTGTTCGCCTCTAGAGCTTCTTGCAGAGCTTTTTCCATCGTGGTTTTCTCTTCTCTCTCCTTCTGGACCTCATTTTGCAGAGTCAGATTCGTGTCCTCTGCTGCACTGAGTTGTTCCCTCAGTTCCTTTATCAGGTTGGACTTTCTATTAAAGAATGTCATCTTTAAATCGTGTTTTTTGTCGTGACAATGACGACAAAGTGCTAAAAACACTGTTAAATGGGAGCTATGTCTATGTGCTGCCTCTCGGTTCAAGTCCAAGTGAGTTGTGAGGTGAAGATTCACAGACGACCAGACAAAGACTCTGACGGTGATGTCACAAAGCTCAAAGAACCGTAACTACGACGATGGAATTCTGACACTGTCGCCACGGAGACTCAGAGACAACCAGGAAGTGACCACTATTATTAAACTATTCTATTGACCCTATTTTGTCCGCCTACTTTTCTAGACGTGCACTTCCTGTTAGCTTTATTTAGCCTGTAGATTTCAGTCAATGGGTTTATTTAACTGTCATTATATTTAATTAAAATTGCCCACAAGACAGACAAACAAACTTCAGCTACCTTAAAGAGCTAAACAGGAAGTGCATTTCAAGCCAAGTGGGCGGGACAAAATAGGGTCAATACTATAAAGAGGCTGCTAATGACTTTTATTATCAAAAAGGAAACTTCTTTTCTCTCTTCTGTCTTTCACAAAGTTAAAAAGTGTAACTGAATGATGTGAAGCTGAAAAAGTTATTTTTCTTTGCTCCAAGCTTTAACTTGACCTTTGTGTAGCCCCGCCCTGTCGTGACCTAAAGATTTAAAGATTTAGTGTGTTTTTATCATTAATCCCAGGCCAATAAACACAAGTTTATCACACGCCATTGCCAAGCATCTGTTACAACATTGCATTAAATATATTGCAGGGAATAGTCCTTTTAGTTGTTAAGTTGATTAATCTGTCTAAAGCTGGTTGCACACCTCTCAAAAGCTTAAAAAAGCGCAAAACGGCACAAAATGACATCAATCCTTTGTGCTTTCCGCATTCAAAACTATTAGAGCAAATTTAAAAAAATATTATGCAATGAAACAGGACAAAGCACAAATGATTGATGCCATTTGGGGTCGTTTTGGAGCTTTGTAATGTTTTCTGAGAGGCTGCACTGCCTAAATATGGACTATATATGGGTTCAATTGTATTCAAAAGAGTGACACATGTATCCAGTAGTGACTCAACAGTTCATCAGAAACTTTTATTTACTTTATAACATTCATCTGGCTAAAGCATGTTTGCAAAGGTGGCAGATTTCCACGGTTGTTTTTGACAGTGTATCCAGAACATTATATGCTTCTTCAGACCAGCCAAAACAAACAAAGTCATGAGGTCAAGAATTAAGGCTGTTATCGATACTTTAACAACATACGTCCAATTTCAATCTATCCATTTGTAACTTGTATATACAATGGTATAGTTCTTTTAAAGTATTTTTCCACGTTGCAAAAGCATCAGTTCCAAACCAGTTCCTCATTAACATAAACATACTGTGTCCATGATGTCACCAGAAGCTGCACAAATCCTCCTTTGCGACACATTTCGAAACAGACTTTTGAACCTTTGAAAAAACACAAAAACATTATGTGTTTCTGACGCACCTCGGTCTTATCTACAGTGTTGATAACAAACTGTCACCAGGAAGCTGCTCAAACTATTTTCCTTGTGTTGTTTTAATAGGACGGCCTGCGACTGGTCCGACTGGTGTCTATTTAAAACACGCTATCACAACACTATCAACACATCACTTTTAGTTTCTAACACGCAAGTAATTAGTCCAGTGATGTAGTATTTAAACAAGGCAGGGATAATTGCAGAGGATTAAATTGTTTTTTGCCGAATGAAAACAGGTATTGTGAACCTGGGGCGTAGCTTCTGCAGGAAACAGCGTCTGTGGTCTGCAGCTGTCAGAAGAGTTTGATAAATGACAAATAAGACTTTTTCCATTAGGCTTGTGAATGTGAAATGCAAAACATGTACGAGTGTGTTCTGGGATTAGGCAAAGTCACACACAGAAAGAGTTCAATGTTTCCATGTTCTGTGGCTCAAATTTTTCTGATTTCAACTTAGTTTTACAACAGTTAAGTGGCAATTAATGAAGGAATTGACAAGTGAAAGTTACATGAAGTAATTTGAGTACTAAACAAAATTCCTCTACATGTGTCATTATATAATGACACATGTAGCTAATGATAATAAAAAATAATGGATTGGATTTATATAGCGCTTCACATTCTGCATTATTCATTAATTCTATACTGGGTAAGGATAAGCTACTATTGTAGCCACAGCTGCCGTGGGACAGACTGACAGAAGCGAGGCTGCCATTTTGCGCCATCGGCCCCTCTTACCACCACCAACCATTCACACACACACCAGATCCATACTAGGCAATGTAGGCAAAGTGTTTCTCCAGCGGTCTCCCATCCAAGTACTGCCCAGTCCCAACATGCTTAGCTTCTGAGACCTGACAGCATCAGGCTTTGGCATGCTGGTGTGGCCACACAACTGAACTTCCTGAAACAATTAATCATTTATCACAACAAAAGTGAATGTGGGCACATTTTGAAGAATGCTTCAAAACAGGTAAAGAGAAAGATGGTCCCGCCCCTCTCCCTCCCCCTTCCTTTCTGATTGGTCAATCAGAAAGGAACCTTTCTAGAAGCCTTGCACTCTGATTTGTCAAAGTGTCATCCTTTCAAACTTTAAGTCAGGGCTGTTCAAAGATATTTTACAGAGGGCTAGCTTTTTCGGCAAGCCATGGCGTCTGGGCACAATTGAGTCATAAAACAACAGTCAGTAAACATTTATCTGGATTTCCTCTTGCATATATAACAAAAGCTAAGTTACATCTGGGCAAGACAAGACACTAGGTCTGAACAAAAATAAACCCTTATTCAAACTAGATCTCAACCAGGACCAAACGAGGTTTAAAGTAAAAGTAAACAAAGACTACACCAGGCACGCACCAAGTGTAAAGTTGTGCTAGCCTCAAATGAAACAAGTAAATTAGAAAAAAATTCAAAGATCAGTCGGAGCCCAGATTTAAAGGGTTGGAGGGCCTGATCTGACCCCTGGGCCTTATGTTGAAAAGCCTTGTTTTAAGTGGTTGTGGCTAGCAAATAGAGGAGCCATTTATAATTAAGTTTTTGTTAAAATGACATACTGCATCATAACAGGGCCATGTGTCAAATGCATTCAGTAGAAATTACAGACATCCACTTTAACGTTTTACAAGATATTATTATGATTTGGCTAATCATCAACTGAGAATTCAAGCTGAGAACCATTGATCTAGGAAGAATGCAAATGTAAGTATCAGCGATCATTGTCGTTTCTGTGTGTCACAAAATCCAATAAATTATTACACAAGGTCAAAGAGGAGAACATATACAGTCTGCTATCTCAGCTGGGGTTGGTTCTGTCCAACACACCACTTCATCTTTGTTCATTGATTGTACTTCTTTGTTTTGAGAACCGTCTGCAGTTCTGCGATACCTGACTTTGTAGCTGAAGTGAAATGAAACGGAGGTACTAGATGTTCCAGCCTGGCTTCAACTTAAGAAGCAGTCAGAAATAAACATGAGCAGGACAGAATAAGACATCATCCAGGGATAAATAAATAAAGCTTAAACTAACATTATTTACTGTTATACTCATGTCATTATTTCTAGTTTGCCATTTTCCAAAAAAGATTCTCCAAATGCACAACCACAAGTGCTGCAGCAGTTTGTAAAGTGTGAGCTGGATATGTATTCTGACAGTTTGTATGGAGTCAAAGCCACACATTCTTTTAGCTTGTGCGCAAAGCTAACACTGGACACTTTCCCAAACACCTTCAGTCCATTCTGCCGGTTTATTTAGGAACAGGGGGAACTAAAGCTACACATTATACATGCAGGAGTGGGAGTTTGGACTGAAATCATGCCGGGTAAGGAGGTTTTTCTGCCAGACATGTGCGATCATCCCAAAGACCTGCAGTCACCTCTGACGGCTATGCAATGAATTTCAAGACCAGTTAAAATTGCTTGACTTTACGATTTTAATCCTACGCCATCAGTTACAATGTGACTGAAGCGTTTTGTCTAAGAAAATGACAAATTAACTTGGTCTAAGGAGATGTTGAACCACTGAGCTACTGCTGTCCAAAGTATATTGGTACATTACAGTAACATAGAAAGAAGCAGGATTATTGCAAAATGTGTGACTTTATAGTCAAAAGTAGCCACTGTGACTCCGGACCAATTCCAGCACAGAATTGTAGTTCGTCCTTCATACTTCAGTCTACTTTAGAAGAATTATTATGAACTATTTTAAAGCACACACTGAGGCGAACTATGCATTTGTGCTTTTCTCTGCTTAATTTCTACCTTTAAAAGTAGTCTGTTTACCTCTAACTTTTTTTTAAATCAATTTGCTAATTTTATGACCAGCAGTGTTTGTTTAGGATTGTTTGATATGATTTGATGTCACTGAATAACCGCGTTGTGTACTTTTTTAAACTGCTCACCGGGGAGAAAATACAGGTCACTATAATATTCTAGTAAATAGAGCTATTAGACTATATAAAGTCTAACATAGCACATGTTCTAATATGTCCACATCCATTGTTTTACATTTTGCAGATCTCAGTAATCAACACAGTATCACTAGAGGGAGTACATTTACCACGACAAAAAATACCATATTTTGAGCACGAGTTCACAGCTGTTTTGCGAACTTATATTACGCCGGTCATTTAGCGCGAATGAAAAAGCGTAAAAATTACACGAGATTTCACAGCGTTCAAAAAACACGGTTTTGATTGTAGCCATGTGGGGACCTTTTCTTCAGGTGAAACGGGTAAGTTTAGGCTTCAAGTTACTAAAATGGTTTAGGTCTGGGGCTTGGGGCATGAAATAAATGAATAAAAAAACTTAACAAGCACCATGAAATGAACTGGGACTGCGACGCGTGGCATAATTACGGCAGCTGTGAACTCGTGATAATATACGTAATTTACATGTTGCATAATGTTGTGGTAAATGTAAGCTTTCTTGTGAGATCGGGCTCCAATAATATATGTAATTGGTGGGCACTATCAATAATATCAGAAATCATCCTGGCCGCTACATGAAATCATCTGGAGGCGCATTAGGTCCCTGGGCGTAGCTACTTCTGCTGTTGTCGACCAATCAGTTTCAATATTCGTCATGACGTTGCAGTTTTTCTTAACGGCTTTCAGCGATGGTCTTTGAAGACCGATCATGTGATACACATACAGTATCTGACGTGTGGCGGTTACCTTCAGCCATGTTTAACCACAAACACAAAAAAACATTAAGGTATAAGACAACAAGGAACCTAAATGACTTTCCAATGTCAATAAGTCTGTTTGAGCATTAAACAGTTAGTATAAACACTAAGGAATATCCATTTCATTTCCTCAATGACAACCTCTCAGCAGCAATATTATATAACCCATCTCTATCCTTAATATTATATAACACAGCTCTATATTCAATATTATATAACATGACCTAGAGAAATTAAAATTTACTTCATAAGCAAATGGCTCTCCAATGACTCCTCGAAGTCTGTGTGATCATACAATCATAAAACCTTTGCTAATCTATTAGTTCAGCGAAAAGTCATAAGAATAACAGACATTTTGAGCCAAACAATGCTTAAGTAATGTGGAGGTGTTTATAGTGTTCAGTGTTTCTCTCAAAAGGACAAATTTAACTTTGACCAATTGGACTTTAACCTTTTTTGTAGAATTTATTAAGACAATCCTATATATTTCAGAATCCTGAAAGACAAGATCTGAATTGGATATTTATGTATCCTACTGGACAAAGTCAGAGTCCTCTTAGACAAGTTTACTAGGGCTGGGGTGATATGAACAAAAATGTATATCTCAATATATATTTTCATACTTTGATATATGATACATACCTCAACAGCTTACATATGAAATGTTTTAAGTTAAATAATTTTTGTCTAAGTCTGTAGCCGCTGATTAAAATCTAGAAATGTAAATGTACATGGAATAAATTCATTTGGGTGATTCCTTTTTCTAAATTCTATGCACTGACATTGTGACAACAAATGGAAAATTGAATTGATCTTCTCATTATTTGTCTTTTTTCTGTAACTTTTGTTTTTTTTTTCGTTTTAGGAACTGTTTTTACAGGATTAATTATCTTGATATTTATGATATGAATATCTCGATATACATCTATAATTGACAATGTCAAAATCTTATTAGCCGAAGTAAAAACAGTTATCATTCCTATCCAATGTATTTTCCTTAAGAACTCCAATAAGAATCATTCATCCATTCATTCATTTTCTATCGCTTGTTCCCGTTATGGATGGCGGATGACTGGAGCCTATATCCCAGTGATTTGGGCCTAAAGCGGGGGAACACCCTGGACAGTGGCCAACTTGTCTCAGGGTTAGACAGACAACCATTCACTCTCTCAAATTTACAGTGATGCCCAAAGAACCTAAACATACATGTTTTTGGAAGTGGGAGGAAACTGGAGTACCCGGAGAAAACATTGAGATTGTAGATATGGTCTGACCCGGAAGTCAAACCCTCAACCTCTTTAATGGGAAGCCAGAGCTCTAACCACTCTGCTACCGTGCACCCCAAGAATCATCCCTTTGGAATCCCTTGGGATTTTTTTTTGACTAGGGCACTGAAAGTTATCAGATATTTAAATACTAAATGAGTTGTGACAGCAGCAGTAAAATCAGCCAAATCAAATGTTAGGTGTTGTGCAGATGTTTTCCTCAGAGCTGGACCTGTACAAGCAACAGAATTTTTTGTTTAGCAAGGTAAGCTGTGGGTTAAACCAAGAGGTCCAGCAAGCTCCAGCCCAAGATAAGTTTCTGAATAAGTTAAGACGAGTCTCAAGCCAATCAGAGACGAGAAAACAACACCAGAATGTGAGAAGTGAGAGCGAAGGGAGAGAAGGGCGAGCGGAAAAGTAAGGACATGCCAGAGCAACTGATTTTTTTACAGCCTATCAATTCCTAACCCTGTTCTCTGCCTGTGAAGTTGTGAACCTGCTTCGTAGTACAGCTTACCCAGAGAGGCTCATGTCTGGGTAAGTTTTCCAAGGTAAGAGAGACTTATCCGTAAGCTCGACAAGGTTCGTCGTACAGGGTCTGAGGGTCCGTATTGACAATAGAAACACGTCTGTGGACAGTGGACACATGAGTCTAACCTCTCGCTCCTGTGAATGAGGCGGGACGGTGTGTTTTGACAACACTTCCTTCAGCTCAGATCGGCTCCTGATTACACTCGAGTATCACTATTCACACACACAGATGCTTTATGACCGGCACAGGCAGTGAACCGTGCTTAATCAGGCAAACACTGGGCATAAAATAACAAGGAAATCATTTCGAAAAGTCTCCAGGAAATGCAGGATGTTTGCACTATAAACCAAGCACTTCCTTTATTACAGGGATGGGTGATGTTTTGTTTTTATCAAATGGATTAATCTGGGTGTTGGATTAGTTTTTCCTTTTAAATACAAAATAAAAATATATTAACTTTCAGAATAGAATAACGTACTCATCTTTCTGCCCTGGCTTCACATCGGTAAGTTGGCATCACACATCTTGTGCTAGTTGCGTTAGGTTAGAAGTTGTGTATTTGTTTGTTATGTGTTACTTAAATGTAATTAGAACATGTCCCGGAGGAAACAAAATGGACATTTGGGCTTGTATATAGTTTTCGTTGACAAAGGTTTTGTAAGAATCTACCAAGGGGGTTTTCGTCAGTTATCACCATCGCCATATTCACCTTTTTCCACCTGGTTAATGCTGGAATGTCGGGTTTAGAATGACAATGATTAAGGTCAGGGGAAGTGCTAAGTTTAGAAAAAGGATTGAGGTGATGGTTAGGACGGTTTAGGCTAGTTTAGCAACAGAAATAAACTCCCAAACAACCAGCTTACTGCAACTAACATGTTAGCTTGTCTGTCTCGCGAATTGACATCAATATAGCAGCTACACAGACATAAGGACATTTACAACGATTATCTGTCTCACAGTTGCATCATGTGGCAGAACAACAGAGACAACACAGACTTGTGGAGCGCATCAGCGAGCGAGAACAATGTGTGTGACGTGATCGTGCACAGAGTGTTTTCTTTCACGTGCGCGGTTTATAAGTGAAACAACAATGCGAGTGTATTAAAGCAGATTTATAAAGGTCAAAGGAGAGAGGAGGCTCATTAGAGGTAGAGCTGTGACGCATGTGGCGTCAATTAAAAAGTTTAACAAACAGTATTGGCCATGTTCTATAGCAGAAGTGTCTAACTCATTTTCACCAAGGGCCACATCGCCATCATGGTCGTCATCAAAGGGCCGTTGATGACTGTAAGAAACGTCACTACTCTTTGACAATTTACAAATAAAAGTTTCTGTATGTTTTTTTGTTACAAATACTACATATACATCTGCATAGGCCTAAAAACAATATATTCTTTCAGACAAAGCATTTTGCTGGGTTAAGACACCAACATTACTCCTAGTGATAATAACACAAGATTAAAATAAATCTTGTAAGACCTAAGGCCGCATAAATTGATGTGGAGGGCCGCATCAGCCCCCGGGCCTTGAGTTCTATAGTCTAGTAAAGTTTCTTTAAGGAGCAGGAGTGTGGGAGACGGTGTGTGTAATGCCTATTCGAATATAATATAAAAAAGAATTCTGCACTTGTGCTCTCAGGGCCAGATTTATCAAGCATTTGCTCATGTGCAAAACAGGTTAGGGGGAGCAAATCCTTGGCAGAGACGACATTTTTTTCACACACTAAATGCAGACTTTAGGTGTTCAGTGTGTTGTATGTGCATCTTCCAATATTAAAGTTTGTGTAAAATGCTCATAAATAAACATGATTTTTTTTATTTTTGCACCTGCAATTTAGTACCTGACTTGATAAATCAGGCCCTAAGTGTTACATTTATTTAAACATGATGAGACAGTGTTTCTTCTTTATTTTATATTTTAAGAGGCGCTGTCACAAGGCAGATGCACCAGATGCTTCAGTTGTAAAGGTCCTCACGCTAATGCAGCAGGTGAACCTGATCATGACGTAGGTTGTAATGGAAACTCAATGACCCCACCGACATACGGAGGGAAACGACAAAAAATCTCTTACAAAAATTGGATCAAAACTCCTGTCGTACGCAGTAGACTTTACTGGACAGAAACATCAATGCATGTGAAAACTAATGATGTGCCAAAGTTTAGACAGATTTTATTCCACTTTACAGGCTTTAACAAACACATTAAAATTTCTTTTACAAGTGTGACCTGCACTTACATTTCCATACAAATAAGATCTTACAACACGACTACACTTAGAACACAAGTAAACAGCAGCCCTGGTTTATACGTATGCTGATGAACGAAATCTCCCGGCTTTCCAAATCAGACTTTTGTAAGACCTGTTGGCTGTAAGCGCTCAATGCAAAGATGCTCCAGCTGTGGAAAATCCCAAGTGGAAGTCCGAGCTTAATCCTTCCCAAAGTCAAAATAAACAAGTTATTTTGGTGGACGGAAGAGCTGCTGGCCGATGCTTTCTCTGTCCATGCAAATCCAGCCACAGTTTTCCGGGAGTGGTCTGCGCGCGGCCGGCAGGTGAGGAACAGGACACTAATATGTTACAGCACAAACATGGCCGACGGCATTTGAATCCTCATTTGATTTCCAATGTAAAGTACACTCTAAGTCCCCTTTTGGCAGCCCTAAGCAAATGTTCTGGAGGCAGAGCTCGGTGCGGTGAAGGAGCAGTGGAGTGTGTGTGTGGAGAGACATTTAAATGGATTTTCATAAACATTTCCTTTTTTAACAGCCTTCTCTGACACGTCGGACCCACGGCTAACCAGAGCTAACCGCTAAAGCACTATTAGAGACAATGGAGACAAAGCTAAATTAGGATTATGTAAAGCAGCACTAAATAATATCGCTCTATGTATTGTCATTTGTTTTTGGGTGGCATCCTTTTCCTCTCTGTTGTGAAGAAATTTGGACAAAGACTGCAGCTAATTATGTGTTTGTTTTATTTTCACCAAGGCAGGTCAGCCATGTTTCCATTAGCCCAGAGTGGTTCACTTTGGAGCGTACCTGAATTTTACTTTTTCTTGATGTCAAAAAGTTGCAGAAAGTTATGTGATAATTCCATGTTTGTGACACAAGGATCAGGCTGGACGCTGTATGCAGTATTTACATTATTTTTCCTTCTTTTTTTTTCTTTTTTTTTTTTTGCCTCAACAATCTGAAGCTAATGTGCTATCTTTGCTTTGCTAAATCCTTGGGTTCAACCAAGTCCAGGTGATTCAATGGCCATGTTTACATGATGTTTCTTAATTCCGAATTAATTATTCCGAATTAATTAATTCGGAATTAAAATATTTTCCTTCAAGTTTACATGGAAATAATAATTCCGAATAAAGGTTTACATGTTAAACACGCTAAATCGGCTTTATCTTATTCCGCTTAACGTCTGGGTTAGAGAGAGAGAGGAAAGGGAACGCACTTACGTCATTACGTAATTACGTCTACCGGAAAAACAAACGTCCGATAGATACGGGACACCAGCTTTTGGCTTTTTTTTCACCTGGGATTGTTGTAACGCCACGGACGCAATGATACTAACTTTTTTTGGAGTTGTTCCGATGAAAGTCTTTAAGCAGCAGCTGGAGAATCACATCATCCGCTCCACGCCATGTTCTGTGAGCGAAGGAAAAGTAGTTCCAGTTTCCACTTGTTTGGGATCAGCGCAGCGTCTCTCTCCGCGTACATGATGTACACTCCTTGTCCAAAACTTTCCGCTGCCTCTGTGAAAAGGTTAGTGTTTCGTGTTTTCTCCACCCACTCTTTTCATTATTTGTAGCTACTGTAGCGCATTTAAATACAAAAAAAAAAGTTTCGTGTCCGTGCCGCCATCTTGCATTGCGTCATCGCCGTCAGAAAGACAACGTGCGAGCATGCGCAGTGTGAACGGAATTGTTTTTATTCCGAATAAAACGGTTACATGAGAAAGGAATAAAATTATTCGGATTTAAAAGCGGAATAAACCACCCACTTTATTCGGAATTAAGTTTAAATCCGAATAAACTTTTTTATCAGGAATTAACTGTTTACATGGACTTTTTAAAGCGGAATTAATTTTAATTCAGAATTAAATTATCTTTATTCGGAATTAAAACCGTCATGTAAACGGGGCAATTGTGTAAATACCTTTTGCTCACTGGCATTTGTTGCCATATTGGCCGTTAGCTTTAGCTTTTTTGTTAAGTGCTATACAGGCTTACAAGGGAAGTTGAGTTTCTACCAGGATTCTCCACTCTGCTGAGCTGACAAGTAACAAAGTATTTTCACTCAAGTACTGTACGTTTTTTTAGTATCTGTTCTTTACTGGAGTATTAAAAATTTGGCCACTATTTACTTTAACTTCTTACATTTTTGAAAAGATATCTGTACTTTGTACGCTCTACAATTTAAAAACCTACCAATCAAAAACAATCAAACCGTCACAAAGTTACTTTTTTAAATCCACAGACTTGAAGGCGGTGCAGATCTGCTGTGATATCTTACATCAAGACTTTTTTTCCAGTTAAACAATTCAGAAATTCCCCAAACTTTCTAATATCTAACAATTCCCCATTTGTCACATTATTAAAATTGTCTCACTGTAAAGTCAGTTTTACACCATGATGTATCTATAACTTTATATTTTAATTTCTACTCAAGTAAATTTGCACAAATTCATTTTTGTACTTTTACTCAAGTAATGTTGCTTAATCAAGACTTTTACTTCAGACAAGTAACTGTACTTTTACTTAAGGAGTGAACTTCAGTACTATTTCTACAAGTGGGACAAATGCAAGCCAAGAGGAGTGGACCCTTTTGACCAGCGGTAGCCGAAGCCAAAGCTTAAAAAACTGTTATATATGAAACCGAAAAAAGCAAATGATGTGAAAATATGTAAAATAGAAAAAAAAAGTACTTTCTAGCCTGTAACGGGATTTTCCTGCTGAAGCATCAATGGAGCGATCACTGCGGCTGATTTACAACAGCTACAAGCGTCCAAATAATATATAATAGATCCATGGGCTCAACATATGACGTTTTCATCACTAAAAAGATAAGTTTGTCAAAGGATCAAGTCGACATTTGGTAGAATATTTTATGTTTTTGTTAATGGTTTTCACGTGAACCTGCCTTTTCTTTTGTCCAATCAATGTGCTTATGTACATATGGAACTGAAGTGAGTCGTAGGAGGACCTCTTACCTTCTCTACTGTCTCTGTAATAATTGTCATCAAGGAGTTGATTGCAAGATTGTAATAAACCATTCTGCTCTGACATGATATGAGTAGTAGGCCTATCTGTAATTGATTATTTTATGTTTCCTGAAGTTACAGGAGAACAAATCATTCACATCTATCTATAAAATTATTTCCTTTTTAGTATCAAACAAATCAATTTTAGTTAAATGTCATATACCACTTGCGGGTCACATGACATGAAGTGAGGACAGATCTGCTCCATGTTCCTTATGATTTAGGGTCAACAGAATATATCCTCACTCTAATGAACACTAACTTCTGTATTTAGCATTTTCACTTCTCCATGGGTTTAATAAAAGGTTAATGAATCCCCCTGATGTGTGACGTCCAGTTCTCAGTGCTGTTGTGATGGGTGCAGACTTTTCCTCACCTGTACCTGTTCCTGCCCCGTCCTGTCTGAGAACTGCACATGTAAACAGCCTGCATGCTTCATCTGCAAATATTTCCACTTTCTCACTGTCTCTCTCAGAGCGTCTCAGCGTCTGTGACCTTGGACCCTGAACACGTCGCTGCCTTTCAGCTGGAGCAGGACAAACTTTGCATTTGGCTCCAGGCGTCAGCAGCTGAGCGCACACAGACCATCCACATACAAATACATGAGAGTCTGCTTTTTTATTAGGCTTGTCCGACTAATAGATACACAGATACTAAGCAAATGGGCTGAACGTGCAGGACCTGGCTAGCTCGGTTAGCACAGTGTTAGCGACAATATCTCGTCTAATTCAGAGTTAACATTGTATAATTGTTCTGAAGTTCCGTAGTTCTGACTTCGGAGAGCGGAGGATAAAAGCATGGCTAATGCTAGACTGTAAACTAAGCCTTAAGCTGATTTACCTGATTTTTATTATATGTATCTGGCGCCATTTTTCTTAAACAACTGATTACAATGGTTTAAAAATAGGGCTGTCAAGCAATAAAAATATTTTAATCGCGAGACCATCGTCTTGATTAATCGCGTTTAATTAAATGTTTTATTTAATATTTTTTAAATGCATTTTATTTCAGTACAGAAATAAATTATGTTAAACAATAATATTTAGTTATTCACATCCTGAAAAAGCAGCATCAGATCTAAATCCGCTTCCACATTTAGCACAAAGATATTCACAGTGTAAATAAACCAAACTCAGATGAAGATCCAGAGTCATTTGAATAGATGAACCACACACTTCCTGGTAGCCTGCCTCATTTGCATATCGTCTTCCCTGTAAAAATCCTTTGACGCCAATAAATTCCGAATCTGCCATCTGCGAACCAAGAAACATGATCTGATCTATCAATGTGAAAGTGAACGTACCGGGAGAATCTAAATGTTAACATTTACATCATTTTGCAATCTATCATTAATAATTAGTTTTAAGAGCCCTAACCCTAACCCTAACCCTACTAACCAGGACTACAGGTCCCAGAATACACTGCAGCACCACATAGACCAAAATAGATAATGGAAATATAAAGGTTTCTATTGCTGAGATGTGGCAATAAAACCTCATCAAACTAACAGACCAAAAACATCTTGCACATAAAGGTAATGAATTGAACCATGTGTAATCCTAAAGTCTGTGTCAGTGAGAAATGTAAGAGAAACAAAAGTGCTGTTGTATTTTCTGCTCTATGCTACTGTTTACCTAATTCTCTCTTTTTACACGTCATATACAAACTCAATATTCAGCTGTAGTTGTGATTGTTAATGTTTATTATCAGTCTGCAGTTGCTTTTTAGTTGTGTTTGACTCTTGCAGGAGAAAATGTCTCTGTTGACTCTCATTCATTTCCGCCACTCAATGCTGACATTATAAAATGCTGTGATATCATCTGCATAACCTCCATTGTGATGTGCCATTCCTGCTTCAAACTACACTCCTGTTTCCCTTTCAGCCGTGTTTCAGAGCGCTGGCTTCTTCTTCTTCTCCTCCTTCATCGCCTCAGAGCTTCTGTCCACATGTTTGTTTTAATAATAATTGTCGGCAGAAGGAGCAGAGTTTGTGTAAGTTATGACTGAGTGGTTTAAACAGAGCTGTGATAATGGACCGCAGAGAAGACCAGACCAGATCATGTGGAGCCGCAGCGCTGAAGGAAAATAAACCAAGCATTATGAAATCATTGAGTTATTATATCAGAGGAGCGCTTTTGTTCTGAAGTGATTAAGTTTAGGATTGGATGATGTGTCTTTCCCTTTTACAAAAGCCCACTTCTGTTATCGGAGGTGGATTTAAGGAGTTTAAGTCAAAGTCAGAGCAATCTTTCATTCGTTGAGAAATAATTATGAAAATCATTAGACAGTCCATATTTTGGTCTAATAAAAATGTTAATAAATGAATGTTTTCTAGCTAGATACATTGGATTATTGGATTACCTAGACGTCGAGAGATTGGTTTTGAGAGTTCCAAAATGCCATAAGAACACAGAATCCAAACTACCCATATGGACATTTCAAACTCTAAGGATGCAACATTAGTCTCCTCAAAGTCATGGTCATAGAGGTCATCCCCAAAACAATTTGCGGAGGTGATGGGCTCATTCTGGATCGAAACCCTACAGGTGACCAAGTAACCGGGTTTAAATGAGGACATTGCCTTTTCTGTGTTTTTTATAATTATGAGATCTTCGCAGTTTAGACTGTATTTGGTATTCCCTTGTAAATAGATTTGTCACATATGACCTGCCTTTGATCTGTCCAGGTGTTCGATGCCAACTCTACGCGGATGATGCTGTCTTTTATCAAAACACCAGAGCAGGCTGCGGATGTTCTATCCGCATGCATGGCTGAGGTTAGTCAGTGGCTTATTCAAATAAACTCATTCTAAATCTTACAAAAACGATAGCAATGTTTTTTCCATCAAACAAAAATGTAGACCAAAGATTTCAAGTAAAAATGCAAAATGATAAAATTCAAGTTGCAGCTGAGTTTAAATACTGTATCTTGGGTTGGTCTTGGACCCCCATCTCAAATTTGATAAGCAATTGAGAAAATATCCAAACAATACAAAGAAATGTAAACTACTAATTCAACATTACATCCTTAATCAGGCAGCCCTGCTGTACATGCATGGCATGATCTTTTCACATACTGTATTTCATACTGCATGACAGCATGGGCCCAGCTCCCTCAGCCACTAAGCGCATCGGTTCACTCTAGCCTACAATCAGGCAATCAAAATTATGGATCAGAAACCTATCTGCTTTCATCATTGCCATATCCTTAAAAACTATAATTTATTAAGTTTTGAAAGTTTCTTAAAATGATGTTTCACAAACCAATGGATATTTTGTCGTTTTTAGCCGTACAAGAAAAAATGACTAAACACTGGACACAAAATATTCAAGTCTACAACACAACAGAAAACGAATTAAAACTATGACATAAAAATAAGGTAAAGAGATGAGTTCATAGTTCTTCTCTCACGGCTGAGTGTATTTTGGAATTAGCTCTTTTGTGCTGGACAGTGGACACACCCAAAACACACAGAGACACAGCCAGAGCAGGAGCTGGGCATTGGTTTCAGTGCCAGGTTAGAACATAAAGAGAGAGAAAGAAGGGGCACGAGAGGTGGGCATGAAGCCTTTACAGAGCTGTGGCTAGGCTAGCTCCGGTTTGTGTAATACCTGTGGATAGTTCCTTCTCATTCCATTCATTACTTATAGGAGATGCGCTAAAATGAATCAATATTTAAAATTCATAAAGCAGAGAGCGGATTTTAGCAAGATCATCACTGTCGGCGAGTTCAGACCTTCACACACGGGAAAAGACTGTGTGTTATAAAAGTGTGTATTTTGGCACAGTGACAAATAAATGTATTTAATGTTGAGACTTAATGTGATTTTTCTGCATATTTAGGAAGAATCTATGGCATAAGATCAATAATTAACTTTGTTTTGTCATTGCAAAACACAAAATGTATCTAAAATGACTTTAAAATAGAAACAGATCCACTGACTTCCTGTTCAAAACTGCAGAAGTTCTAATTGTCAGATTGTTTAAATCAGAAAGCGGAGAATCAGCCTCGATCAGCAGCGATGCACGAACTTTTACGCACGTTTGTGATGTTTACTTTGAAAACGTTAAAAATGGGATTGTTTCACTTCCCACAGTGTATTTAGTGAGCACTGAGCTGGTTTTTTCATCAGGACTGAAAATGTTAGTTACCAATGTAACTATAGTTCTATGAGTAACTAAAGCTAAAACCATTAGCTTGGTTATATACATTTCTGTGGAGCCTAAAAGATGAAATGACATTCTGATGCTAAAAATATGAAAAATTGATGACCACTGGTAATAGGCTATGATGCAAAACTTAGTTTATTCATTGAACTACAAAACAGCAATATTTAAATATAATTTGGTGTAATTATGCATCTAAATCTAAATGCACTTGGCACGGTAGCAGAGTGGTTAGAGCTCTGGCTTCCCAATAAGGAGGTCGTGGGTTCGACTCCCGGGTCGGACCATATCAACATCTCACGATCTCTCTGGGTGGAGTTTGCATGTTCTCCCCGTGTCACCGTGGGTTTTCTCCAGGTACTCCGGTTTCCTCCCACCGCCAAAAAGGTTAATTGGGCATCACTGTAAATTTCCCTTAGTGAATGAATGAGAGAGTGAATGTTTGTCTGTCTAACCCTGCGACGAGTTGGCCACTGTCCAGGGTGTTCCCCGCCTAAGGCCCAAAGTCACTGGGATAGGCTCCAGTCAACCGCGACCCCTAACGGGATTAAGCGGTAAAAAATGAAAAAAAAAAAAAAAATCTAAATACCACAGACAGACATTTTTGTACTTTTGCAGACGGGACAGGGGCGTGGATAATTTTTTTTAAAAAGTATTATTAATTAAAGTAAATACAGGTTAGTATTAGTGTCGAGACTCAAACTGTTGACATATTTAACTCATAAGTGAAGGTTTGAACACTATCTGCAGGTATTTTCAGACCGATACTTCCAGAAAAATGTGTCCGTTTTGTTTAAATTGTCTTTAACATTTTGGTGTTTTTTGAAGACATTCGTGCAGGAATTCTGTTTTCTTACTGAAATTACTTATTTTATTTGTCAATTTTTTCATGAATTGCTACTTAACTGCTGCAAAACTGTGAAAAACATTTACCACATAAATCACACCAAACTAAGTCAAAGCTAGAAAAAAGTAATAATCTGTCATATGGGCTTTTATGTCGTTTGAATATCGTGATGAAAAATGCCCTAAAACTACTGATGGCGAGCTGGATCCATGACAGTAGCTGAGTTTAGCGTCTCCGACTGGGCCGTGGCAGACTCACACCTCCAGCTGATCCACTTTATATCCGTAGTAAAGCTGTCGGCGCGCAGTAAACACGCCACTTTCCCCCTGCGCGCCTGCACTGTCTCATCCAGCTGTCAGGGGGCGGGGTTTAGCTGTGAGGGGGCGGAGTCAAAGGCAAGGCACAAGAGCAGAGGCAGGAGAAGAGAGGAGCTGGTTTGGTTTGAATACTTTTGTGTAGAAGCTAATATTAGGTCTACTAAAGATAATACAAAGTTTAAACAAGAATAACACAAGATTTATACAGTTGTAGAAGAACATATAGTTAGTGTTTATAATGTTTATGTATGAAATAGTGTCAGGACAGGTTAGAATAATGGATTCATGGAGTTTGTTTTGTGCGTGGTTGGATAGCAGCACTGATGAGAGTATTTTGAAGTCTTACCAGAATAAAATGTATTTTGTGACATTCTGTTTCATTCCTCACTATGATCAGAACTGCAAATATTAAAGATTCTGCATTGATGTCATTGTATTTCATGACTGAGGGCAACGCTGTTCACTTTGCCCCGACGGTCACCTGGATGTAACCTCGATATTAGGAATAGTGGACTCAGGAAAGTTGATTGTTTACACATTTTCCATACCTCCTAACGTGCTTTTTCTCTTTGATTTTCAGTTTTTTTCTTGAATATCAACAAGCTAAGCTTAATTATATTTGTTGCTATCAGAACCACTTGTTTTTCTGGTTTTCTTCAACTATTTACTTGATCTTCTCTTGTCACATACAAACGTAATAATTAGCAGAGCTGCCGCTGTTTATAAAGAGCAAACTGTAGCTGTCTCATTAACTTGTGCATTTTGCCACTCACTGCCGACATTTAGAGTAGTATGATGTCACTTTTATAACAGCTGTAGAAAGAGATACAAGATAAAATAACAAAACTCAAGCTGACCCTTCGTTCCTGAAGATGGTCTTGAAGCAGTCTCCCAGGCTCTTGTAGCTGTTTGGGTCACTGGTGCCTCTCTGGATCTGAAACCTGCACAACAAAAGGAACAAGACAGACTTTAGAAAATCAATAAACAATTTCAGAAAAGGTCACAAATAAAAACTATTGTATACAGGACTTTGGCAAAACTGAAGCCAGACATATCAGTGTTAGATGAGGTTAGTCGAGGGAGAATTGGATTGATTTGATAAGAAAACAGCTTTAATACATCTTGTAGATCTCAAGGATTCATTATCAGCAGTTTCACTGAGCTGACTTTTGGATCCAGACAATTTTGTTGAGTTAAGACAGCCACATATACCCTAAGTTTCACATAAGATTAAAATACTGTAAATCTTATAATATCTTATATAAGACTTTGTGGTCCACATTACATTATGTGTAGGCCGCATCGGAGCCCCTGCCCTTGTGTCTGACACGTGTTTTAAAGGCACATGGTTTGCTACCTTTAGAGCAGGATAGTCAACTTAATTTTCCGAAAGACCAGACTTTTTGAGGCCATGACCTGAGGATTGGACGTGTACGAGGTGCCGCAACTTTTAACACCATTTGGAGTCACACAAAATATCTTCAACACTAGATTTGTTCAGGCTTTGCCGCCTGTTACGTCCCCCTAGTGTAAGTCCTGGACCACACTCTGGGCAGTGGTGTTGTGCTTGGGGCACACATCCCGCCCAACTCTATACTAATAACTTTTGTGCCCTAATCAGGAGGTGGTGGCTGGAGGTACAGCCTTTATAATCAGCAGGGAAGGCCGATGCTCTCTCTCATTGCAGACCCAGACTTCAGCCAACCCATCCAGGCACTGCTCTTCAGCCTCACCTGCAGCGTCAGACCGCCTGTACCCTTTTACAACACCTCAACATAATTTCATTAAACGGGTTGTCTGATTAACATTCGCACCACACGCACCACAGCAGGCTTTCATACACTGACAACAGTAATATACAGATTATTGTTTAAAATAAAAGACCCCATCCAGGGCTAAACCAGTCAGCTGTGTCTTCCCCGTCTTTGTTTTACTGAACTAATTTCAATGTCTGGATTATACTTTGCGTGTCTGGTTTATTAACTGAGTTGTGTAATCTTTGTTAGTAGCACAATTTTGATTCACAATTAAAAGAAAAAATGCTGAGCCATATCTACGCCTGAGCTGTAAGAGATTATATATCGGCTGCAGTAGTTCAGCTTCACATTAGCGTTGGACACGTCTCTGCTCCAGTCCCGGGTTCACACAGAGTGAGAGGAAGCACAGAGCAGTGAGATGGTTTCATGTGGCAGGTCGTAGGGTCGGCAGTAACTCCTGTGTACGGGAGCCTGATGGGGCCATAAACAGTCCCCCGGGAGCACAGCCTCTTTCATATCAGCAACACATTAACGTCCCAGAGTCCAGCCTCTCCTGTCCTGCTGCACAACTCCCACGAGCCTGTAAGAGCGGCCCGGAGCAGGCCAGTAAAGACATGTCTGACACCATATTAAAGAGCAGGGCTGGAGGACGACCAGTGGCACAGGGAATAGAGCCAGTCGCCGCTCGACCAAAAGATCTGTGGTTTGAATTAGAAGGGGCTAAAGCATGTAAATATATTGTGACGCATAAATGTGAAGATAAATGATATAAATGATGTCCTGATTTGGATAACTAATGGTGTAACTAATGGTTATTTTGTTTAGTTGAATAGTCTTTAGATTGACTAGTTAGTTGTTTAGAACACAAAAAATACCTTGACTACCAGTGTTGGGTAAGTTACTGTAAGATTGTAAAACACTATATATTACTACATTTGTTTTACAATATTACTGTCTCAAAATGTAACTGAGTTACACAACTGTGAGTTACTTTGAGGTAATCACAAGGCTTGTCACTTTTACACTGAATAGTTATGAAAAAGTGATGTTACAATACTTTTTCTTCACAATATTTTATTCACCTTTAAGTCAACAGACGCCACAGAAAATCTTTTACACCAGTTTTACTGAAGTATCAATTTCCGTAGTAACTAGTAATATTTTGATGAGTAACGAGTTACACAACTTTGTTAATGAAAAGGGAATATATTACAGTAACCAGTTACTTTTGTAATGAGTTACTCCCAACACTGTTGACTACACACGGTAGAGGTTTGAGTTAATGTCATTTAAAGACTTTCTGATTAACTAGATTTACAAACAAACTACATCAAAACACTGTATTACACTATTTTATGTCATGTCAAGCCTAAAAACACAGTATTATTTAAATCATTAAAGCTGAAGCACCTGATTTTTACACTGCAAACACAATTAAGGCTTCAAATCGACACATGATTAATATCAAGATAAAATTATTTTTGGTTATATTGTTGGCTTAAAAACTTAATTTTACAAACAACAAAGTGACACTGGAGGAGTTCACCCAAGCTCAGCCAGTCAGAGCGCTGCATTCAGCTCCTGGTTAGAATGAAACTTCTTCACTATTTATGACTACGATCATTCAATTTCACAAAATATGCTCAAGGATGCTTCATTTTTACTTACATATATTTTCAATGCAAAAAAAATCCACATTTGACACTTTTAATGATTAAACTGTGTATATGTTTCATTTCAATATATGAGATAATTTAGGAAGAGGTTAGGCTCTGTTCACGTCACAGCATTCCCAAGAGGGACAAAGTCACTGTTTTGAAAGTCTCAAGTACAGTAAATCTCAAGTCTAAGTCAAGTACCAAGTCAGAGCCACACAAGTTCAAGTCCAGTCCAAGTCAAGTGGAGTCCAAAATGTCTTTGATTTGTATAAATGATCCCATTTAAAACACATTTCTGGTCACAAAAATAAGTGAGGATTTGTAAATGTCAAATTAGACTATTTATTTTTTGAGAAGCATTAAGTAAGGTTCCAAGTTACTGACAATGTTATTTCAGTGAGGTGGAGCTAATGTGAATATTGTTTATATTAAGTTTATTTTTGCATGATAAAAGGTCAGTAGATTTTAAATGAGTAA
Source organism: Mugilogobius chulae (assembly GCA_038363315.1). NCBI lineage: Eukaryota > Metazoa > Chordata > Actinopteri > Gobiiformes > Gobiidae > Mugilogobius > Mugilogobius chulae. The sequence continues at coordinate 65,340,652 of CM076396.1, forward strand.
AATCCTTCTTTAGCTATGTTATCCACTATCTGGCCTTATGACGTCACCGAGTTAGAACATGAAACTAACCTATTTTATGCAAAAGTAGTGATTTGTAACAAACTCCTGAGCAGCTGATGTTTCATCTGAACAAGTGTGTACATTTGTGGTCTTTGATGCTAAATGTTTCATGTCTCGTTCATGTATCTGCTGCTTCTGATGGACAGGCCGACTTCCTGGCCAGCGGCTGCTCTTGTGCCCCTCCTCTGCTCTTTATCTGCGCTCTCGACGGGCCGTCCCGTTTGGAGATAGCTTTATGACAGGGTACGCTCAGGCCAGGAGGAAATGAGGCGACCCTAGGGTCACACGTGGAGTCAAGGAGCACACGACCACTGCCCTGTCAACTCTCTCTCCTGTACTAACACCCAAAAACTACCTTTGACTCTCTCTTAACTACATCTGAATCTGAGAACTTACACTTCTCCCTGTAAAAACTACCCAAAACCAAACCTAACCTGCTGAATTCTTGACTTATAACTTCAAAGCTTTTGCTGCGCTCTCTTTTCAGTCGATTAATCTTCAATGGGACATGGCTTAGTCGACCAAAAATTCTTTGGTCAACTACAACCCTTCTGCCCCACATTTCATTTTATGTGGCCAAGCCAAGCAATATTTTTCAGAGTATGTGTGTTAATCCATGTTCTGTCACATTGAACAAACCACCGACCATCGAAGCCCATGTTCAGTTAGATGAGGCTAACAGAAGAATCAACCAATCAGTGTGAAATGCAAACCGAACCCTGTGCAAAATCGGACCAGTTTGTGTGAGGATACAATATATCATAATTAAATCTAAATAAAATATTGAGCACAAACGATGAAATGCTGAAAAAACGTATCAACAGAACACACTTTAGAATGAGCTTGAACAGAACTAGTAGAAAGAATGCCTACGGCAAGACGCTTCAAGATCAACACACACAGAATACGACAATGCTTTTTCAACTAACCACAGTTAAAATGAGAACTATAAAGTGACTTTGACTAAAGGAGACAACATTGGAGCAGAGGTGTGGACTTGGTTCAGGTTTGAGTCACTATTTGATGACTTGGGACTTGGACTTGACTTGATGCTTCTCCTCATAAAAATTACTTACTGAGACTTGCAAAACAGTGACTTGGTCCCAACCTCTGCAGAGAGAGGTGCTCCTTTGGTGTACCTCTCTCTACCCTGTCGTACCTCTCTCTGCCTTGTCGTACCTCTCTCTCTGCCCTGTCATACCTCTTTCTCTGGTCCTGTCGTACCTCTCTCTCTCTCTACCCCGTTGTACCTCTCCTCTCACCCCGTCGTACCTCTCTCTCTGCCCGTCTACCTCTCTCTCTCTACCCTGTCGTACCTCTCTCTGCCTGTCGTACCTCTCTCTCTGCCCTGTCGCTCCTCTCTCTGCCCTATCGTACCTCTCTGCCCTATCGTGCCTCTCTCTGCCCTGTCGTGCCTCTCTCTGCCCTTCGTACCTCTCTCTGCCCTGTGTACCTCTCTCTGACCCGCTTGTACCTCTCTCTCTGCCCTGTGTACTCTCTTTGCCCTGTCGTACCTCTCTCTGTCCTGTCGTACCTCTCTCTGCCCTGTGTACCTCTCTCTGCCCTGTTGACTCTCACTCTGCCCTGCTGTACCCCTCTCTGCCCTGTCGTACCTCTCTCTGTCCTGTCGTACCTCTCTCTGCCCTGTCGTACCTCTCTCTCTGCCCTGCGTACCTCTCTGCCCTGTCGTACCTCTCTCTCTGCCCTGCTGTACCTTTCTCTGCCCTGTCGTACCTCTCTCTCTGCCCTGTTGTACCTCTCTCTGCCCTGTGTACCTCTCTCTGCCCTGCTGTACCTCTCTCTGCCCCGCTCAGGTCGAGAGGCCCGGGACCATCCAGGTGTCTTTGATTAACTTGACGTCAGTTTGTTTACAAGCTCAGAACACCTTAAATCTTGAGCCCAGAGTCGAGCAGAGTTTTCTCTTAAACATGACAAAAGCAGGGCGAGTTTCAGACCGACGCAACACTAAACTCAACAATAACAAAGATTCGTCGAGTCGGAGGCCTCACACATTCGAAAAACCCTCAACAAACATCATTTTATTCTCTTTTTTTTTGGTTAGTTTGTTCTCTCAACGTGGAAGCAACAAAACTGTCCAGTCTGCGGGTCAATGCATGGAAATATTTACAGAGACAACTTCATCTATAGAGAGTTCTGTGGAGCGCTGTAACTTCAAAGGTCGTTTTCTCTGAATGCATTTTCCTCCAGTCGTCAATATAGCCTCTAAAGTTGTTCATACACACAACAAACTTTACAGTCTTAACAAGATGTAGAAGGTTTACACGAAGGACCTGATCATATCTAATTTCAAGCTTGATTTATCAAAAGCACAAACGCATTTTAGGCGTAAATTTGAAATTTTTTTAATGCGAATTTCAGTCAAAAACTAATTATTCCATTTTTTTTTTTTCAGTTAGAAAAATATGGAATCAAAAATAATCAATACATTTAAACTAATGTCCTTCCTTGATTATTATTATTTTTTCGAACAAGCAAAAGGTTCAAATTTGTGACTGAAAGTTGCTGAAAACAAAAACATACATACATAAACATGAGGCTCAAGGGGTCCAAGCCACAGCAAATAGTAATACTAGTTTTTACAAACTGGTTCGACTGGGTTACTTTAAATATCTGTTTAGAATATTATCTTATATAAAAATGCTGGCTTCCAAAACATGTGGCCCTTGAAAAATAATCTTAAATATCATGGTTTTTATCTTTTTTGTGAAAAAATGGCATTGTAAATAAAAGAATTTCTTATGGCCCACATGGACATAATGGTTTTTGTAAAACGACCTGTGGAGACTGAAATAAACCCTTTACTCTTTAGCAATCTACAAATATTGTCTTTGTAGTTGTTTTTGTATGCTTATTGAAATTACAAACACAGCAAAACTCTATACACTAATTCTTTCAATTTCAGACAAATCTCTTCAAAACATCCACATGATTTCTAGTGGTAATAAAAGATCAAATGAAATCTTACAAGACTGGCAAGTCAATTAAATTATGTGGAGTGCATTAGTGTTAAAAGGAATTAATGGAGAACCATTAGGCCTATTTTTCACACTCACAGCACTCTGTCCTGAGAATACATCTCACATTCAGTCTGCTGCTCCCGTGGAGTTTCTACTGTCTCCTCTTTAGATCCGGTGTTCTGTCGAGCTTGGCACCCCGGTCGAGAAAGGTGCTAGATTTTCAGTTTTTGTTTTTTTAAACCTTCACCCAAACCTCAATCCTAAACTTAGCTGTCAATTTATGCCAAAACTTAGCCACATAAATTGCTAACTATTTACCTCGGTAAGTCGGTACGTCATGAATAGTTACAAAAACCAGTGAGGGTGACCATCTCAACACCACACCGGCACACATAATCAAGCTCTCTCTCACGGGAATTGATTAATTGTGATTGGAACAGGCAGCGGCGAGCTCAGGCATCCAAGCCAACAAAACTGAATCAACGCACCAAGTTACTAAGTTATGTTAAGGATCCAGTGGCTGCACCGGAGTTGTAATGTCTGCCGTGTGAGCTTGGGATAAGCTACAATAGCTTTTAAGATTGTTGCAGACATAATTTATTCAGACGCTTAACAAGCTAGCCATTGACATACGTCCAGTTAAACTTCTAAAGCCCCAGATTCCCCTTGTGACCCTGAGCTGTGCAGGTGAGGGTCAGGACAGGGCCAGGCGTAGTTCCTCTGACGGGACAAGCCTCTCCACCTGACCTCCAGCCCGTAAAATCCCCCAAAACCCCGAATCCAAACGCCGGCCCGACACCAGCCTTATACGTCCCGCTGCAGTTTAACAGTGGTGTCTAGGCCTGGACCTCGGCGGTAACAGGGCACCAGCTCCGGGACAGTCACCCCAGTCAAACGCCATGTAGAGGTGAGCTGCTTAATGACGTGGTTAGCGCCGGGTTTGGAGCTGATCAAAAGGCAGCAGTAGACCGTGAGTTTTTTTAAAGCAGACCCATTAAAGACGCCGTAAGTCACACGGACGACCAGCTCAGATGATGTTGTGCTGTTTTACTGCGGCGGATCGAGCATTTTAGGCCCTGTTTGTCTCCGATTACAGCCATTACACAAGCTACGGACATGCTACAGACATGCTAATGAGGATTAGCTAACGCCTTTATGGATACAGAAGTCTTAAAAGTGTAAATAGAGTTTTACGTGAGGGTTTTAAAAAGCTTTGGCGTGCGAGTCTTTGCTGGGATAAAGTGTTCGCTGTGTTTTGTTATGTTGGGGTTAAGTGTGCAAGAAAAACTTTCTTCAGGTCAAAAGTCAGTTTCATCTCAAGATTTTTACCATTTTCACCATAATAAATTAAATCACAAACAGGAAAGACTTTGTAATTGTGGGCTAAACATTCATGACTTGACCCAAGAATTTTTATCATTGAGCAACATTTAAATGCAGTTGTAGATTAGTTTTTATTTTTATCATTTATGGAGCAGAAAAAAATCGGTTCAAAATAGCTTATAAATTAAAATAATAAATAAAAAATAATCTTTTTTTCTTCTATCAAGCTGTTTTTGTCTACTGAGGAGTCACATTCTTGTAAAATTGGTGCAGTTTGGAATTTTCTATTTGACAGTTTTATGGCTGACTACCTAACCTTAGCGTAAAAAGACTTTGTCAAAATAATCTGGCCCCTGGAGCCTAAATAGTGTTCTTTTTGGGCCTGTAAATGATTTGACAATTGAGCAACAGAAAATGCCCCTATTTTTGTGTACCATATTTTTTAAACAGGAGATTATGATTATCATTATGAGAAAAAAGGACAGTTTTCATCAATTAGTCAAACTGCAGTAGAGTTTAGATTCTGGACCGAACACAGACCTGGCCCACATTTCTCGTCTGGGTCGGGTTCGAGTTAAGACGCAGAGCCGAAATGAAAGTGTGCGCTCTGTGGTTGATTGACAGCCGCGCCAGAAGTGACCAGAACACAGCGCAAAACCACCGCGGTGACAAAATGTGAGTGTCTGAAATAGGGCTGGGCCACTAATCGAAAAACTGAGAGATCGAATCAAAACGAATTGTCAATATTTGGTGGTGGGTTTTGAATCGAAAATGAAAACCAATCTTTTGTCAGTAAAAATGTGTAATATTATCAAAAGTTTGACTTTGGCAGATACTGAATTTTGAAACTATATTGATATACAGTTTTAAAAAAATCTAACTAAATGGGACATATTAAAAGCTTTTGTTTGTTTATGTGCATGAATGGCATTTTTCATTTGTTTTGGAAAATCGAATCGAAAGTCGAGATCAATCAATATGAGAAAAAAAAAAAATCATGATTATGTTTTTTCCCAGATCGCCCAGCCCTAGTTTGAAGTGACCAAATGAGAAGGAACGGTGCATGTTTGGTGAGTGGAGTGAAGAAAAAGAGAGACAGAAGATGGTGTGACACTAGCAGAACAAGTAAAAGAGGAGAAAGAACGAGAGAGGGAAGGCGCGTCTTTCATGCATGTGGATCAAGAGAAAGAGGAGAAAGAGAGAAAGAAGGAGCATGACTGTGTACACAAACAAAAGAAAAAAAAGCCAGAGAGACGTAGGGAGGAAGCGCTTCTGGTTCTGGAGACACTGTACACACGTAAACACATGAGACACAACAAAGTATGTTTTTTTCTGTCATTAAAATGCCACAGTTCAGTGAGAGGCGGGGCGGAGAATAACTCTTTTTTGGGTCCAATCTAAACTCTAAATTGCACATATTTATAACAAACATAAAAATAACACTAGAACTATATTTTATTATTATTTTTGTTTTTATTTACTAATTCTTAATTTTTTTTTGTCTTTGAACACATATTTGAGGTTTAATTACCAATAACAAAAATGAAACTTTACAACTTACACCTTTTTATTTTATTCACCATTCTATTGACCCTATTTTGTCCCGCCCACTTGGCTTGGAAATGCACTTCCTGTTTAGCTCTGTTAAGGTAGCTGACGTGTTTGTTTGTCTGTCTTGTGGGGCAATTTTAATTAAATATAATGACAGTTAAATAAACCCATCGACTGAAGTCTACAGGCTAAATGCAGCTAAACAGGAAGTGCACGTCCTAGAAAAGTAGGCGGGACAAAATAGGGTCAATAGCTTTTTCAATATTATAAACATAAAACTAATATCAATACTAATAACACTCCCACACCTTCAAACATCATTAACAATACTGTTCACATTTCATTTATTGCCTCCTCAAGTGAAAAAAAAAAAAAAAAAGAAAAGAAAAATATTAAGCTTTAATTCCGCCACAACACGAATATATTTGAATACCACAATTTATGTTTTTATAATGCATAGTTGCTCCATGTTTGAAAAAGTGTTCCTCTTCCAAGACTTATCAAATACAAGTTTCAAAAAACCTGAACCTTGAACAAATCTATCACTTTATCTCCGGCGCATGAGACAATCCGGAGAAAGAGAACTTGGGGAAAAATCTTGTTTTTACAACCACACAGTTAATTTTAATGAGCGAGATCATAAAGACGGTAAAAGTCCTTTGAATCGTACCAGAGGTTAGGGCCGCGTTTTTGACCTAAATGATCCAAGATGGCAAAAGCGCTCACAGCCAATCGCATCCCAGCTCCGTCCAGCCAATCACGGCCCGGCTACAATTGTAAACTTTTTATATTTGGGTAAAGATGAAGTTAATAATAAAAACTAGGGCACAATAAAAGCGTTTGAGGTTAATTCCAGATGACCTCAGTCCAAAGCAATAACACACGAGACAGGAAAGCGTTTGAGGATTTGGGCAAAAATGTGGCAGTTTTAGTGAAGTTTGAGAGAGAGGAGAGATGGGAGAGCAGAGGGAGGGATAAAGTTTTGGGTCAGTTTCAACACAAGTGTCAGTGAGGTCATGTGACGTAGTGAGACAGTCAGATTCAAAGTCATTCTGGAGCTTCAAGAAGTGTGTAAATGATAAACGATGTAAAATATCTGTCTAATCCAAAATTAGGTGATGTGCTATATGTTCAATTTAATAGTCATTTTTATACCAGAAGAGAGCTGTCGAACACAAAGACCTTGAGGCACAAAATGGGTTTTTTTTGCACATGAACATTTTTCAGTTCCTCTGCGACACCAGATTAGACAGATTACGAACTAATGATTCAGGACACACTTAGGGGACTTTTTAAACATCCTCACACTTTAAAAAACTTTTCCAATCTAGTTAGACCAGTGGTGCCCAACCCTTTTGATCGCGATTGACTGGTTGATCTTTGAGGTAGTAGAAGTCTATCCCAAAGCCTCGTCTGTTTATATATAAAGCACAAAATTACAAGAGCAAACTACATGCGCAATCTACAAGCGCTAGTATTAAATGCTGCAGCAGAAATTCTTCACTGTGGGCTCACTGGAGCATACCGTGGCCGCAAAGCGTTAGCCGACAACGCGGCTCCTGAACGCACGCGCTCAAAAGAGGAATGAGAGTGTTACCTAACCTACAACACAGTGTTGTTGTAGGTTAGACAACAACGCTGTGCTGTCTAACCTACAGCAGTTTGTTTGCTGCTGATGCAAGTCAAAGGAGCGCTAACTTTCTCAAGCCCCTAATGGTTATACCATGGTAATCACCAAAAGCTTGAAGCGCTACAAGTGAGGTTATGGCCACAATAATTTATTTTCAAAATACTGTTACCTTTTAGCAGGTTTATAAATTGTAATAAATATTATTGCACTATTAGAGAAAGTCTATAGGCCAAGTGTGTTTCAAAATAATATAACATTTTTTTGACATTGCTAATTAAATAAAATATGTAAATCCATAGGTAGATCTTAGGGCTGTTCTCAGACTAAAAGTAGCTCACGAGCCTAAAAAGGTTGGGCACCCCGGGGTTGGACAATGTAGAGTCAAACATACTATTTTTTTTTTATTTATTGTTTGTTTTGAGCTTTTTGTGCGCTGTACTGTCATGTGAAAGGAAAACCATGCGGACCATGAAAGCTAGTTGCTTTGTGAATCAATCAGGGTGGCTGCTCCCTTTTTAAGTTATTTATTGTTATTCCTGTCTATTGTGAAGGCAGGGTGGCTTGGGGGACCTCCTCCAATTTTTTTTTGCACAAAATAGGTGCATTTTCATTTGCTGTGGGGTACGCAGATGCCCTTAGAGCTCTGAAGCTATAACTGGAATGGTGGCACTGGAATTTATTATTTCAATAGAACATAATGAAGAACATAATTTACTGTAGCTAGACTTTTGGAAATGGCTGGTCCATATCCTGAACGCTTGCATTTAAATAGAAATTCTTGGTCTTCTGCATTCATAGTTGTGTATAAAGAGATTTTATGTTTACCATTCAGATAAATACACTAACTTCAAAAAACAAATGCTGTGATATTGAAAATATTTCTAGTTTGTTACAATGTTTATCAGTGATTATGTCTCATCAGCATTGAAAAAAACAAAAACATGTGATTTAGAGAAAACAAAGCAGTAACTAAAAGTCTGTGAGCAGTGAAAGAGTGGAAAACATGATGCTTTAGTTGTGTTTCCAGAAAGTGGGTCGAACCCTGACAGGATCACCGATTTAACCAGGGCCTCTTAACCTCAGCCAAACCCTCATTATTGTAAATTACAGCGCTAAAGTTAGACACTTAATTAGATTTTAACAACAACAACAACAAAACATTAAAAACACAGCACAATTAGTGTTTAAGGTTTTGATTAAAGACCAGGAGGCCCAAACTAAAGAAACCAGGTCAGGTTGTCACTGATGAGACTTTCTACCAGGGCCCAAGACAGGTAAAGGCCCTCAAAAGCTTCTTCACAGCTGCTTTTTATCGTAATAAAGCAATAAATATTTAATGAAATGCATCATTAAGTAAAAAAGGGTGGTCTTGAGAAAAATAAATAAATACAGTAGTGAAGTTTATGTAGGGCCCGCCATGAAGTTTTAAACCTCTGCCCCAAATTATGTGCCAAATCGCCAACCATTTTATCATCAAACTGCAAAAACAAAGATACAAATTTGTAATAATCCAAGTAATCAATTCTTCCCAAGTCATTTCCAGGTTATCAAAATTCCAGTTTCTCTGTCTGATAGTTTCACCAGCTTAGAAAGTTCCACAATTAAATAAATGCTTAATTTCAGCTACTAGCAGAACTGCAGACGGTTCCCAAAACCAGGAAGTACAATCAGCCAATGAGTGAACAGAGATGAAGATGTGTTGGCCAGAACCAACCCCTGTGGAGAAAACAGACTGTACACAATCTCCTCCTTTTACCTTTTTTTACTTAGAATATGATTTTGTGCTTTTTTTTGTAAGTCCCTGTTTAAGCTCTACTTCTTTCACTAAAATGACCAAAAAGAAGCAATTGTTGCCATGTCAGACGGTTTTCATGAAGTGAAATGATGCATCTGTGGTTCCATAGAATAATACAGACAGAGATCAGTTTGGATTCTCCAGGATCACGTTTCAGCTCGCTGTGTTTACTGGATTATATTTCAATCAAATCAAATGCATTGTATTTCAAATTAACAACTTCAGCATTTAACGATTAACATTGAGAGCTAAAAACAAATAAACTGTCCTGAATATACCTTTACATGTGTGTGTCAGTTCAGAAGCATTAGTCACATGTAACATGATTTTAAGTGTAACTATGCAAACGCTTCATGAAATATTAAGAGTAACGCTTTTATGAGATAAATGGGAGAACTAGTGAAGTAGGTGGTCTTTTATGAACAAAAACTGCATGAAAAAAAAAAAAATCAAAGAACTGAGTTTTGCCTTTTAAATTCTTGATGCCCAAAACAGTCTGTTTGCTGTTCAGAAGATGCCCGATAGTGATGGGAATATCAATAACAAAGTATCAATATATCAGTATTTATACTGAACATTTTTAGAACCAATACTAATCTCAATACTAATGCAAAAAATGCATGAATTTTAGACTTGTTAGAGTCATTTGTTCATTGTTTTGAGTCAAAAACACTTCATCATGAGGTAGAAGGTTTGCAGCAGTGTAAAGGTGGCTGAATGCTCAGTCACAGTGGAGCAACACGCAGAGCCACTGCTCCTCCAGGAGCCAACTCAGGTAGCTTGGGCATCCGTTTTGGATGCCTCCTGGACACCTCCCTGTGGAGGTGTTTCAGGAAAGTCCCACTGGGAAGAAACCTCAAGAAAGATCCAGGACAGTCTGACTGGTCTGGAAACACCTCAGGATTCCTCCAGAAGAACTGGAGGAGGATAAAGAAGAAAAAAATGAATGGATGGACATTTCACTATCCAAATCTTTGTCCTTACACTATTACAGTTAATATAATACACTCTTTTGAAAGGAATTCATTTACAAGGCTGTGTGGTATTATGTACCTGTATTGCCATTGAAACAAAAAAAAGCATTTAGGAGCAGATCTGTCCCCACCCGCTAGCAGTGTTCTAGGGCCACCTATAGGCCAGGGGCCGTCACAATGGCATCAAAAACAAAAAGTGTAGTATCATTCAGAATTTTTTGGCAGTTTCAGTGCAAAACTGAGCAAATTTACAATTGTTTAGGAGGTCGGAATTCCTTTAATATTTAACAGTAGACCAATGAATGTTCCAAATGTATCAACTGTAAACGTATGTTCAGACAGTAGAGAACATAGCGTCTTAAACACACCAGCAGCAGGAGACAGCTCTATAGTGGCTGGTGTGTTGTAGTCCACAGGAATGCCTCTCCACATCTGCTCTTTATGCTCCTCATCACGTCACCAGCTCCATCTCCAACATCCAACATCTGTCACTACATTAAACTTAATGGGAGAGGTGCGAGCAGATGATTCCCATGGCATTTTTCCTTTATTACAGAGAGGACAATTAACAGCGACATGAAATGCATGTTTAGCGGATTAACAACATGCATCATGGGGCTGCCGAGACCACCGCAGACACACAGATAGAAGCTTATGGAAATTATCAATGAAGGGGAAGGATCCATTAAGGAAATACATTTTTTTTGTAGCTTTTTGTAGGCTATTGAAATTGCAATTACATGTTAATTAAAATGTTTTAATTATGTTCACTTTTTTAATTATGCTGAAGAATGATTCGTCTTCTAGAATTCTGGGATAAATTCCAGGAGAGCACCAGCCAGTTTCCTTAATAACATTGTACTTTGTTATGTCTATAATTAGCTAGACTCTTTGTGAAGCTGATGAGACCCTGTAGCCCTCTGATCTCTAATAAGTGAGAACAAGTTCAGCTCAAAAGGAAAACAGAGTTGAATTTCTGGTTTGGGCAGGTTTTGGGTTTTGACATTTCCTCTTCAAAAGCTGAAGGTATAATGAACAAACATATAAACACAACAGAGTGATCCAGAGTATCCCAAACATGCTCAATGGGTCACATGTCTGGTGACTATGCTGGCCTTGCAAGAACTGGGATGTTTTCAGTTTCCAAAAATCTTGCACAGATCCTTGCAGCATGGGGCCATGCATTACCATGCAGCAGAGTCATTGAACACATGCTCAGTGGGTGACATGTCCAGTGGGTTGTTCTGGATTGCTGTACAACAGCGTGTTCCAGTTCCTGACAACATCAAGCAAACTTCACACAGACATTGAAGAGATCCACAATCCACAACCTGATCCACTCTTTGTTAAGTGCTTCATTGCAGGAGTTAAATGGTGCTCACACCAGACACTGACTGGCTTTCTGAGTCCTCAAAGCCCCCAATAGAAAAGTACAGTAAAGTAAAGTTTATTATACTAATAAAGCTAACTTACTGACTACTATTTCAAGTTCAGTTCCAGAGCAAGTCGATGTGGGACATGTCCTTGTCACCAAGATTGTTTTGGATGACTTAATGTTCAGCATTCTCTATAACAACAAGAGAGTATTGTATGATCGTCAAAATCTCCCATAAAGACACAGATCTGGCTGTATGCCCTGGTGACACACTGTCATTCCCAATATAAACTTCAACTTCAAACATTTTAGATGCAATAAAAAACTTCAATAAGCACAACACGGTAAATAAAACATCTTTCAACAGAGTGGTAGAAGATAATTAAACGAATCCTAATTTATAACGATGACATTGTGGATGCCATAGTTTATATCAGCCTTGGACATTTGACTCATGTTTAGTCAGCTCACATTTTTGATCCAGCTCCAAACTGTCTGTCAGTGTGTCGTCTCGGAGCGTCTTAAGTTTCACTGTTGTGGGATAAACTGCCGGAAGTGTTGCCAAATTTCAAGAACTATCACAACATTTCTGCAGTTGTAGGAACAAAAGATCTGCTAGTCTGTGGTGCGTGTAGTAAACAAATGAATTGTGTTGACAACAGTTTCCAGTGAAAGTGCAGTTCACAGTAAAACAAGTCATGCTATTTTTGGCCTTCGCACAATTCAGAAGGTTTTGTTGCCAAGTCTCATGCAAATGAAGTCGAAGTTGATATAGTTAACAATAGCTGTGGTTGTTCAGCTGATATATTCACAGTGTAAAGCAAATTAAAAGCAAAACACACAAAAAATCTGCAGCAAATAATCAAAATGAGATGGACACAAACTTATTTATGCATCGACAGTAGAAAGGAGGCTTCATATGGGGCTTCATTATGCAAGTTTGATTCGAGACACAAAAAAGATCTTCTATCTTTTAGCAGTTCAACGGTAGACTGCTACTCATGCTCACTTTGCATCTCCTCTGTGCAGCCACCGTCAGTTTTCCTTATCATTATAATAAAAGAGGAGATTAGACAGCAGTCCATGCAAGAATGAACTTTTAATCACCATCAAAGGTGGTGAACAGAACCACACGAGCGTCAGGCTGAATGTGACTGGATTGAGCTGGTCTTAGTCTGAGCCTGGAGTCGGAGTCTTTACAAAAACAGTTTTTTCAAAAATCACATGTCTGAAAAAAGGAAGGGAACAGTAAACTGAATGTGAGCTGTCCTCCTTGAGAGGACCGGGTCAAGACAGGACTGGAGCAGGACCGAGTGCATATGTTAACAATATTCACTTAAGCTGCCCTTCATCTGTATTATTGACATGTAGAACTAAAAATGTCCAAAGAATGTCGGAAACAGTGAGGACATTCTGACACAGCCATGGTCGTATCTGCTGCTGAGTCACAGAAGTCCTGCATTAGCCTGAGGGGGGGGGGGGGGGGGGAGTTTAGCATCTTTACAGGGCACAGGAGAGTCCGAGCTGCAGTCCAGAGGGGAGAGAGCTGAGAGAGAGAGGGAAGAGAGAGAGGGAGAGGTCCGCTTTGAGTCCTGCTGTTTGATGGAGCCGTCAGGGATTCCTCTAGAAGTCACCAGGGTTCACCGACCAGCGGGACAAACAGAAAGAGAGAGAAAAACCAAGGTTCTAGCCTGGCTCTGACCAGATGAATTCTTTTGATAATTGTGATTTTCACAAAATCTAGAGAATCCATCTAGAAAGAGCCCCATCAAGAGCTTCTGGCTGCAGAGACGTATCGGCCAGCTTCCTCTACCAACCGGGAGCTACTTCAGGCCGGAAGCATGTATGGGTACAGACTGGTTGCCCATTCTGTTCAAATACTTCTCTCATGTGGCTATGCCAGCAAATGTTTAGATTTTTCATTTAGTTCACAAATAAGTAGGTTAAGGTTAGAGTTAGAATTAGGGTTAGGGTAAGAATTAGAGTTGGGGTTAGAATAGGTCATTTGGAAAAGTTTGTGACTTTGTCAAAAGTGGAAATTTGCCAAATATGGGCGTCCCGTCTGTATGTAAAGGTGCTATATCGAGAGGTGTGAGGGTAAGATTGGATAAGACCAACCACAGCGCCCCAATGTGGTTTAGGTATAAATGCATGGTGGAATCAAAACAAACATGGCGGTGCCAATGGACCTTGTGAAGTATTTTAACATATTTTAGCAAAATTACTGACTGTTTTGTCTTTTGAAAAACGTGCACATTAAGATTTGTGCATTCTTGGGCCGAAAAGATGTTCAGTTTTCTTGTACAGTATTAACATGAGCCGGGTTAGTAAAGTTCTCCCTGTACAGAAATGTAACACTAACCCCCTTATTAATAGTTTGATCAAAAAAATGAACAGGCTTATAGCTGAAATAATATACAAGCACTTCATTAACTTCAGTCTATATCAAACTTTTAATTCATTCACTTGCATTATTACTACAAAGTACACACTAATTGCTAGAATAATATTAGTGATTTAACCATAACACAGCCTCCTTCATTAATGAATCCATAAGTCGGTGAACAGTACTTTTCCCTGGGCGTCTCGAGTAAACATTACACCGGTCTGAAGCGCTCTCCTGCTGCTGCTGTCATCTGTCAAAGGCCTAATCACGGTTCACTTTCCTGCCCCTCTGTGGGACGCCCCTGTTCACGCTGGGACCCGTTACCATGACGACGGAGCCAGGAGGAATACCGGGAGCCAGGTTTTTCCAATCAGGACCCTGCCATGTCACCCAACACTTGAACAAACTGGAGCTGTGTGCGTAAGTATACATGTTTTATCACAGAGAAGAAACTAGACTGTGTGTAATGAGTGAATAGGTTGTGTTCACTTTACTATTACAGGTGTTTGGCAGCTAAGATTGTTTAATGCGTGTTTTGTGTAATACAGAAAATGAATGGATCTAGTGCTGCTTCCCCAAATACAGCTTAGCCACAAACTGCGGCCCGCGACCGGTTTCAATCCGGCCCCTGTCATATTTTTGAGAAACAGACATACATAATGAAGTTTAAGCGACAAAAACTAGGGCTACGACAATAAAGTTGCAGCAGATTAAATTCAGTGTTATGAGAATAAAGTCAAAGCCATAAAACACAATTTTTCAATATTAAACTTGAAGTTTTACAAGATTAAAATTATATTTTGGAACATGGAACATTGTTGTTAGTATAAAAATGTGTGTTAATGCAAACACTTGACATGTCCGATTCCTGATTTATTATTTTTTTTCTCCTAAAATTACAATTTTAACCTCACAAAACTTCGAGTTTAATCTATGAAATATCTTCTTTTTATTACCTCAACTTTATTTATTAAACAATGACTTTCTTTTCTCATATATCAGTTATATTTTTTTTTTTCTCTCGTAAAATCATAACTTTCTTAAGATTTGACTTAATCTCAAATGTTACAAGTAAGGGCAGATATTATACGCTTTGCTTCTTCTTGCCTTTCATCATTATCTGTACTGAAAATATTCAGATGCATTTCTTTTGTTCTGTCGCTTTGAATGAAATGAATAATAAAATGAAAATATTATGCTAGAACAAACCTTTTTTTACTGGTTTTCAATTTTGTCAAAGAAATGTGTTTTCAGACGAATTTGTTATACCAATGTTGACAGTCTGGCCCTTCACAACTATTCTGGGTTTAAATATGACCCTCAAGTAAAAATAATTGCCCTGTCTGCTTAGCCTATTGTAATAAGGACACAACACTCAAATATATATAAAATTTCACACTTCACAGGGCTGTTTGAATGAGAAATATAGACAATTCATCATCAAGTCTAAATATGACACATTTCAGCTCTTCATAAAAGTTTGGGAAATCACACTTTTATGGAGGACATTTAGAACAACAACAAAAAGTCTTTATATTGGAAGTCAACGGGGAAAAGGCAAAGGTGAATTACTAATTAACCAGTCCCCCTCCTTTTTAACCATTTTTTTCCTTTTTTTTTTTTTTTTTTTTTTTTTCTCTTCTCTCCTTTCTAAATCCTCATTCTTTTATTTCCTTTATCTAGTTATTCCTAGTAATGTTAAGATTATTATTTATTTACTGTTTTATTAATTTATTTTTATTATTTTATTTTATTTATTATTATTATTATTATTATTTATTTTATTTATTTATTTTTTTTCTTTTACTTCTCATACCATTACTGATCAGATAAGTTCAGATAAAAACAACTACTCTTATTTAAACACACACACCCACACACCCTCTGTCAGTCTACACAATACAAAAATATAAATAAATACAAAAATAAAATAAAAAAAAGAGCTATATCTTTACTTTCAACATTATCATTTAGCAAATTATTGTTACTAATGAATGTCAGTCCTGTCGTGTTTTGTTGTTGTTTTTATTGTTTTTGTCCTGTCTTGTTGTTGTTTTTATTGTTGTTTTGTCCTGTCTGTCATATTTAGTTTTGTTTAGGTGCCTGTGTGTCTTGCACTGTTTGTCATTGTCATGTACTGTTTTGCAACACTTAATAAAAAAAAAAAAAAAAAAAAAGGAAGTCAATGGGGAAAAAATGGCTCCAAAAAACTACAAACGGCTCTTGCAACAAAAACTACAAAATCATCAAAGTCAAAGTTGGGGCTGATTTTGAACATGTCCAAAGCTGTAATAAAAAGTCCAAACAAATTCAGGCTGGATTAACATTTTATATAAAATGAGCCACCTCCTCTGAGAATCTGCTTTTTTGTACAAATAATAAAACCTTGAGGAAGTGTGGTATTTTTAATCAGAACAGATTTTAGCAACAAAAAAGTTTGACAAATAAATAATCTACCATATATATATATATAAAAAAAAATGATTAAAAGGGCTTTAACGAAACATATAACAGCACATTTGTAAATGACATGACTCTGGGTTTTAGCAAAATTGTGAGTTGATTAAAAAAAAATGCCTCAAACTAAGGTTTGTAGTAAAAAAAAAAAATTGAAATATCTCCAAAACTGTAACACAAAAAAAAAGTAAGAAAAAGTAGAGTTAAAGAAAACTTTGTATGGTCCACTTCTCTGGATCAGTGGTTCCCAAACTTTTTCGTCTTGAGGACCCCCTAATCATGATCTCATACACAAAGTAGCCCCCACCCTTTGTTTTTTATGAATTTATCTACTATCTATCTTTTAAATATTCATATACTTTCATATACAACCATTGCGTTCTATTGTTTTATTAGGTTCCATGACAAAAAATTGCCTCTTATCATGTAAAATGTGCTGCAACAGTTTTCACATTACAATACCTGCAATTCTACCTTTCTTTTAAATCTGCAATCGTCCCAAGTACCCCTTGGCAAATGGTCGCGTACCCCCTGGGGTCTATGCACCCCGTATTGGGAAAGACTGCTCATAAAGTATACCAAAATTGAGCTCAGTAAGCAAAAAGCAAAAAGGAGTACAAAGTACACTGTAAGCAGAAACCATTGATAAGTTTCAATCCAAGATAGCAGTCATATGTATAAAGGGGCGTGGTCATGCTAAGGTTGAGTTGTGCACTTTGGAGATGGATAACCAGTATTGAATGAACAAGAGATTACATGGACATGTTTCATACCTTCTATTGTTTCTCAGAGACTCACATGTCATTTATTTCACTAGACCAAATTATCCATGTGCATACATCCTGGTTCTATAGTTTACCTACAGCTCAAAGTCAAACAGTACAGACTTAAGTCCAGACTTCTTAATGGACAGTTAAAGATGGCAAATACTAAAGCTAACACTCTGTTACGTCTGCTTCATGGGATAATATATCTATAGATGTTTATACAGTAATACACCTACAAGTCAGACAATTTTTCTTAGTAATAACTTTGTGCTTTGCCATGAAAAATCTAAAAAGTAATTTTACATGCTTTCAATCTGATAACAGACGCAAGTAACTTTAAAAAATGTCCTAAACTATTCCATGTGAATGGAATCTTGTCACAAAGGTTATGAAGCATTTCGAGTGACAAAAATGAACACTTACAGTCTTAGAGGCCCAGAGCGGTACCCATTTCATATTAGTTTGTGGGGGCCCATATGAGACACTCCCAAACGTCTATCGCCAGGCCTGAGCAACACAATAGAAAACTTGTACTTCCTTGCTGTTTACGGCCTGATTTTATATTTTACACAAAGTTACACAACTTTAAGAGGTAAAGTAGAAACAGACAATCGTTTTTCTGTTGTCATAGCAACAGTACAGACCTTAACTAGCTTGTTTGCTAATGTTATGTTGTAGATTTAGGACATTTTAACTAGCATGGCAAAGAACGCCCTCATCAACAGACTCAAAAACATATTTTTAAGTATAGAAAAGAGTAATACATTGAAGTGTGATTTCAAAATCTTTGAGAAATGTGAGAGAAGCTAGTCTTGTCATTTATCTGCTTTTCTACCACTGTATACCTGATTTTCTCTTTCAGATTCAAAACAATATTCAGCAGAGTTATGGTTAGTTATATTTGTTCACACACTGTAGATTATATTAGCTGCATTCTGAGCTGCTACATGAGAAAATGTCCTTTCTCACCATTGACTCTCATGTGTTTTTGTCACTCAGTGCTCACATTTAGAATTCTGTGATGTCATCTACATATTCTTGACCCTCTCGGTCAAATATGTCTCACTGTGCTTTTCTCAGTGAACCAGTTTAAACAGATTATCATGTCACTCATTTGCAGGTCTGTGATTGGCCAGTGTCAGATCAGTGGGCGGGTCCTGGGATGTGTTTGCTCCTGGTTAAACGGGAGGAGCTCAGAGCAGAACACGAAGGGGAAGTTTGAAAGAGGAGGGGTGAGGGCGGAGCTTTGGGGTCTGATCATTCTCAGATGGGACGCCGCGACACCCTTTGTTACCTCCAAGTGAGCTGAGACCAGCCCCTGAACCATGTAAGTAGGTGGTTTCCAGGTTAATGACAAGCTGTAACTTCAGGCTCCTGGGACCAGACCAGGGCAGTACTCTGGTACACTCACACAAGTACTTTTACTCGAGTACTTTTGGGTCATATGTTTTCAGACACTTTTGCTTCCATCACAGCTCGACAAGTTTTGGTTCCTCTTTCCATTGTAGGTAAATGTAAAAAGTGAAAAAAAGCGCTATACTCGATTTAACATCTTAAAAATGTGTATATGCAAAGTTATTTCATTTTGAACTTATAAATTCTAGTCCATAAGCTTTGTTTACTTGTTCAATGTATTTTAAACCTCATAATTATTTACCACAATATGTTAGAACCAGTTTT
Source organism: Mugilogobius chulae (assembly GCA_038363315.1). NCBI lineage: Eukaryota > Metazoa > Chordata > Actinopteri > Gobiiformes > Gobiidae > Mugilogobius > Mugilogobius chulae. The sequence goes on from CM076396.1 coordinate 65,359,628, forward strand.
CAAAACTTTTGGTATGCTAACGAGCGCTAACCACATGCTAACATAAAAAAAAAAAAAACAGGAAACAGCAATTCTTGGATATTAGCCTAAAACGTTATAATAACTTTTATATATAGAAGCTTGAAAAATAACAAAATCAACTCTATCCTTATGGTTTTATAAAGTAATACAGAAAACAGAAATATCAGTTTGGATTCTCCAGGTGAAAGTCTTAAGACTTACAAAACTGGAACGGAAAAACTGGCAATTATAGGGTTCAAACAAGGGAAGGAAAAGAGTTCAAAAACTATGAATTATTAGAAGAAATTAGTTTGTCCCATCAAAAAACAAATAGTTATGATCGTTGCACTAAATATAAAAATCAGATCCTTTTTTTCAAACAAGCTTGCAGCGACAGTTATTTGGTCAAAAAGAGGGCCTATACATTTTTTCCCAAAAAGACACTTCTGCTTGTCTGTTTCATTGGATCCCTACAAATACTTGTGTATTTTCTATACCATACACTGTTGCTGCTTCTCTTTTCTGCCCACAACCCAAACCTTGTCCCCTCCTCTCTTTTACCTCCTGTTTTACCCCAAAAGCCTCATGTTCCTGCCCGGATGGAGAGGGGGAGGTGGGGAGGGGCAGGGTCAAGGGTAATTAACTGTTTACTTTGTGTGAACATGCAACATTTACATCTTAAGTATTGAGCTTAGTCTGAGTGTCTGACAACACCGACAAGCAGGCCATAGTTTATGAAGAAGTGACCAGTTTGTAGTGATACAAACAATACAAAATTATAAGAGATTTTAGCCTTAAACCTGAGAAATGCCAGAAGCTTGATTCTCTCTGCCAACAGAGATTAGAAGTTTCATTTTTGTGAAAACTTTTTGTAATCTTGAGAAAAATGTGTGTCTGCTAAAAATGAAATTCTTGCTTCTTTCCCTTGTCATTGTAAAAGAAAAACGATCCTCAATAGTCTTGTTCTAAAGGTTCTGATGATAAACAATCACGTGGAAAGAAGAGTCATGAGTCGAATGAATGATTTAATAGAAACTTCAAACATGCAAATTGAGGTTTTTTGACATTTGGAGCAAATCAATAAAGCTTCGCACCAAATTATTTTAAAAAGGCCGGTTCAAACATCACACAAAAACTAAATGAGCCATAACATTAATCACAAAAAAAATATTTTGAGCAAAAAACAATAATGATTTTATTTGTTTCTTTATTTTTATAGACTGTTTAATTGTCTTGCTTTTCATTTTTCTATTCCCAACTACACTCAATCGTACATAACTCCAGCTCTCTGATATTGAATAACCTTTCAATTTCCTTCTGTTTTTCTTCCGACACAACATCCTCTTTACTTCCTGGTCGTATAAAACCCTTAAACATCTCACTAGTGCCTTTTTCCCAGAGCATTTCCATAAGGAGCATTTTGTCAGTTCATAATCTTTTCCCCGAGCGCGATGAAAGCGGCTGTAAATCTCACAAATGAAACATGCGCCCAGCTGGAGGCCTGTGAAGTGTGATGGATGGACTAGTTAGAGAGGTGCCTAACTGAGGTCACGTTTGACTGGTCAGTGAACGCACCACGAGGAGGGAAGCTGTTTGACTGGTCAGTGAACGCACCACAGGGAGGAAGGCTGTTTGACTGGTCAGTGAACGCACCACGAGAAGGAAGTTGTTTGACTGGTCAGTGAACGCACCACGAGGGTAGGAAACTGTTTGACTGGTCAGTGAACGCACCACGAGGAGTAAAACTGTTTGACTGGTCAGTGAACGCACCACGAGGGAGGGAAGCTGTTTGACTGGTCAGTGAACGCACCACAGGGGAGTGGAGGCTGTTTGACTGGTCAGTGAACGCACCACGAGGAGGAAACTGTTTGACTGGACAGTTACCGTAAGAAGCAAACTGACTGGTCAGTGAATGCATCGCAGAGAGCAAACCAGCAACAACAGCGTTCCATAAAGACACATCCCAGATTCAGCTTTCAAGCAGTTTATTTCTGCTCAACATTTTAAATATCTGCAATTTTTGTGTGATTAAGCACACCTGAATATAAGCTACACCAACTAGATTTAAATAAGAAAATGAAAATAAAATAAACAGTGGTCCATCGTTTACCGGCAAAGTCATCACTCAAATTTTTTTTTTTTTTTTTATAATCATTTCAAGTATAGCCAACAGTACCTAATCACCACATGTTAGACTTTTCTCAAAAAGGCATTAACATTTTCTATTTTGTTTAAACAGACAAAAGTCCAAACCTTTTTACACATTGCACGGATGTCGTGTGGGTCGGGTCTAAACCATGTCAAACGCTCTATGTTTTACCTTCAAGTGATGTGAACATCAGTCCAATAAGCCTTGTGCAGTGCATGTTCTGTTTAACAAACTAAGACACAACTTATGGATTTGGAGCATAAACTACAAAAAGGAAGTGCGCTCGGAATAGCCATTGTTATCAACACAGTCATAAACACATCTGAATTACACAAATGATGCTCCAGCCTGCACAGATTCAGCATCGAAAACTACAAGAGCAAAGAGTCAAATCTTCACCTGAAGAAACGTCAGGTCAGTTCTTCCTGCATGATCCAAACTGCGTAAGTTTGAATGCTGCTATTTGACTTATGAGTATTAGCACAACGAAGACCTATAGACTAGACCATGCGCTGTAAAGTGTAAAAGGTGAGAAGCTATAAGCAGAGAAGCTAGAGAGTAGGTACAGGAATGATTGTAATGCATTTGAGAAGAGTAAAAAAAAATCAAATTTACTAGAAGCATATTATATTTGTACAACTGGAAAATTGGATGCACTTTCGACCAGCTTGGTCTGGACCTGGGCCTTTCTTCTCCTAATATTAAAACTACTACTACAGGTGGGACCAAGTCACTGTTTTGCCTCAAGTCCAAGTCAAGTTCCAGTCTTATTCTTTTAGTTTCAAATCTTTCAATCAATTATCAAATACAATCATTAAAACGATACAGTATAAAACACATTTCCAGTCACAAATGGATAATGAGGAGGGACTAGTTCCAGTTTGTTAATGGTCAAGTCCAAGTCAAGACCTGGGTTCCTGACCTTCAAGTTTCAAGTCATCAAAGACTCACGTTTGACTGCTACTAAAAATACAGTATGTTATCAACTTCATACAACAGAAACAAACAGCAAACTAAATCATCCACTAAACTCAAAATAATGTAATTACTTTGCATTCTCTTAGCATGCCTAAAACATTTTCACAGTCGAGTAGCTTTTATTAAAAATACCTTTGCGCGACTTCACCAATCTGCATTTCCATAAACACGCCGTTTCTCAAGCATGCAGCCAACATTTTGTAACTCGGGGAGAAAAAAAAAAAAATCAGGAAAAGCCTTTGATAGTTAAGTGGAAAAAGCTAAATTTGCTCCAGTTGCGTTCATTTCGCAGCGGCTGGACATTAAAGGGGAAGTTGGGGCCTTAATAAGAGCCATGCCTGCGCGGCGCGGAGGTGTGTCGCGCCTGCTTCTCCCAAGGCCCTGCTAATAGATCTCAGCCCGCTCCGCGCTCCCAATTAGCTGGTATGTATGCGCCTTTATGAATCCAAGTGCAAACATCAGGGGCCAAAGAACTGGAGAGAAAATGATCAGGCTGGAATGTGCCACTTACTGTACCAGAGCGTGGAAGTTATATTCAAGAGTAAGTTTATGGACTGGATTTGGTATTTGGGTGAAAAGTAAAAGACAGACAAACAGAATGTGAATATCTGTATGCAGGAGGAGTCTTTGTTTGTTTTGCTTTAGTGTGGGATTAAAAGTTTGACTGGAGTCAGGCTTTGTCACTATTTTAATGACTTGAGGCTTATTAGACTAAAACTTGGGACTCGACTTGGACTTGAAGCTCTGTGACTTGTTGCTTCTTCTCAAATATTAAATAGTCTCATTTCCCATTAAACTTAACTCGTTCTTCCTCACTTTTTTATTTGTGATCAGAAATGCATTTAAAAAAAGAAGACTTACTGAAGACTTGCAAAATAGTGACTTGATCCCACCCCAGCAAATGTGTGACTTTCTTTATAGCTTATTGTACTTTAGAATATTTACACTTCACTGTGATTGGTTAAATAAAGTTGACATCACTCGAAGCTAACATGGCCAGATGGATTATTGTGTGAATTCACAAACTTGAGATAATCCATGTGGACTTCCAACAGCCTGACCCAATCACATCGCAGCAGGGTTGGTAGCAATGACGGCATGAAGTAGCGCCTGAATCAAACAAAACAAGATTGCAACTCGTGGATGTTGCTGCGTCTAATTCTGTTTTAGCAGAAATAAGCATTTTCTTTTTGAAAGAGCAGAGAGGTGTGTGTGTGACACTAGTGTTATCCAAACTGGATATTGGATAAGCCATTACGATCTGTTGCTTTGATTGGCTAACCACAAACAGAGGATTTTTTTGTTAATCAACACGGGAGATGCACGTGCACCTAACCTGTAGAAAGAGCCGCCACTCATGACACAAACAGTGGAAACAAGTCGAAAAAACACAGTTGTCAGCTAACTACAAGGTTTATAACTGTGCAAAAACAAAAATGATGCTGCTAAATCAACATTTGTGAATGAAATTTGACTCTATGACCATTAAAAGTTACATTCAGGTGAAAAACTGGAGAAAAACACTGTTTCAAGCTTCAGGAGACACATCTGTCAGACCGGTTCAGACCTGATTAAACAGCTGCTCTCGTCTTGTTTTGTTGTTTTATTCAAAGAAGTTAACCCAGCTAAGCAGATGGAGAGCAGCTCTTTCTGCATGGAGCATGCTCAGTAGAGCAGAAAGTGACGTCGACCAAAAATCCCTCTATATAAGGTCGGTCCACACCCAATCAGTTCCATGTACTTTATTAACATCCCACCTTTTCCCAAACGCTTTCAGCGAGTGAAGCTCCAGGTGGACACTGTGGAAGAACTCAAATCGGAGTTCAACACAGATCCATCTACATGAGCCAGGTTTTCTGCATTTGAACAGGCCTAAGTGAGTCTATACATGTTTGTAAATGGCTTTGTGCACCTTTTAAGCAGTGTTTTACTTCCAATAAGGAGCTGTTTTCCAATAGTTAGATGACAACTTGCAAAAGTAAAGTCTGATTACACTGTCACACAGCATTGGCCTGATGAGTTTGCAGCACAACTCAAACTTATATCTCCAGAAATTATGCAACTGACATCTCAGACATCAGCAGAGAATTCTTAATGAACAAACTAATAAACAAAATGCTATTGTTTGGGCTTTAATGTCAATTGTCTATTGACAGTAAAGCCCCACTCAACAAGACACTTTGGATTTGTTTACCAATGCTCACAAGATTCTAACCCTAACTCATGAAGTCAAGTATTCGTGTGGACAAAAGCGTGAGAATTACTTCATCTCAACACATCCTTGTATTTTGCGTCTGACGAGCTCGGTTTGCAGCTATAACTCAGCCCCAGCTCTGCCGCCACGTCTCGTCCTGAGCCCGGGCCATTAACAGGTCGTGCTCTGCTCCTAAAGCTTTATAGTCCTTTACAATCCCAGACCAGGACGCCCCCTTGTACCCCCCTGTGCCCCCTTGTGCCCCCCTCCGCACGCCATGTTTGTCATTTACTGCCACACACTTTCTCCGTGAATAAATTGCCCGGCGTGGCTTTTTAAAGTGACGCTGGGACTTTGAAGAGGAGGACCAAAAGCCAAAGGTGAGCGCTGTGGCGTGAGTCGATATGTGATACTTTGAAAGCTACCGGTGTGATTTACGCTCATGTGTTGAAACGCCCGGGCTTTATTATAGTCACAAGTCTGTCCGTCTTCAGGGTGAAAAGTGCAAACGCTCGGCTAACGTCTTCTTTAGGCCTTGTCAAGATGTCGGAGAGAAAGCACAAAAGTGCTTCATGGTCTAGTCGAAAAGACATGAAGAGAATAATGTTTTGAATGTTTAATTTTGGCACGGTGGAAAATCTATTGTTCAAAACATAAGAGAAGGTCCAAAGGCAAAACGTGCTCCCAGAGTCATTTATTTGCTGCATGAAGTTCTGAGTGTTTTAGTAATTTATCAGACTTGAAAAAGCGTGCATGTCTCAACTAAGTCACGTGAACATCACTTGACTTCTGTTTATAAAAACTAAATATTTCTATAATTATTTACACATGGATAAATGTAGTTTTGATTTGACAAAATTATAATATTTGTTGTACATTTGCTGAAAAAAAAAAAGTATATATATATATATATATATATTTTTTTTTTTTTTTTTTTTTTTCATGTAGACGGATTATCGGTCGACGTCTCTTTCTGCTCTACTGCACGTGTCGCCTGCAGAAAGACGCTGTTTGTCTAGTTGGCTGGGAAAACTTCTTTGATAAAAATAACAAAACGATACGAGAGCAGCTGTTTGAATCAGGTATGAAGACAGACGTCTGGCTCCTGAAGCTTGAGACAGTGTTTTTCTCTGCGTTTTTTTCACCTGAATGTAACATGTTTGAGTCGTAAAAATGAATTTCATTTACAAATTTGGATTTAGCAGCTTAAAATTTGTTTTTGCTCAGTGATAAATTCTTGTAGTTAACTGACAGCACTGGTTAGTGTTGCTGCTACAGCTTGTGTCCGGTTGTATGCGCATCCTTCATGTTGAGAAACAATTTTTTTTTTTATTTAATTGACCTTTATTTAACCAGGGAAGTCCCACTGAGATCCAGAATCTCTTTTGCAGGGAAGCCCTGGGGGAAGGGTCAGGGAGGCATTAATGGACATGTTTTTTTTTTTTTCAAATAACCTTCCTACATAACTATGATCAAAGGAAGTACGGTTTCTACGAATTTCCCATTTCAATTTAGTTTAGTAGATTAACACTAGTTGAATGAAATGAATCAAGAACAAGTTTGTGAAATGTTTGAAAATATGTTGAAATCAGCACAGCAACAAGTCAGCAGACCTAAGTGTATATAATTAGACCCCAAAATCCAACTAAAGCAGCACATTTATGTGGCCAGACAAGCTTGTCAAAGCCTGATGCTGTCAGATTTCAGAGGCTAAGCAGGTTGGGCCTGTGCAATGCTTGGATGGGAGAACGCTGGAATCCCAGGAGCCTCAGTGGGACGAATGGAGGAGAAACTTGTTGTGTCCTTAGGCAAGACACTTCACTCATATCGCCTTCAAACTACAGTGTGGGGTGAACTAACAGTACAACATGTGAAGCGTCTTTAGGTGTTGTGCATCAATCCATCATTTTTATCATAATTATTTTGTGGCTTAATGAGGTGGTCTTTAGAACCTTCATACTGACATACACTAAAATATGTTTTCAAGGGAAGCTAAAGTTGTGTTCACAAAACATCAATATGTTTGGAAATTATAAGAATCTTGTCAAGTTGCAGTTTTTGTTGTATTACAAAAAGTGAATCTTGCAGTCACCAAAACGAAAACATGAAATTATATTTTAGTTAATTTAAGGCAAAGAATATTTTTTTGATGCACATAATGGTTTCTGCATTGAGTATTTTTGTAAAAACTCACTTCACCAGCAAAGTCACAACATTTTAACGTAAAAGACAAACACTAAACAACACATACATTTATTATGTCCAGTTAAAACAATTCTATGTCAAAATTACAGCTTGAATATTTGGAAAATATTGTATTTATGTAAGAAAAATAAGTCTTATCTTTACTTACAGACCATGTGCTTTCTCACAAAAACATTACTAGTTACTGTGTCCGCTCTCCGAATTGTTTTAAAGTTGACACAAAGACAACATAGTTTAGCGCTGATGCTAGCCGTTAGCCACAGTGCTCGCGACTCTTGGTTTTGTCCTATCAACTGACACTGCTCTTTACATAATGTGTGGTTAGCCGAGTTGGCCACTTCATGACAGCTCCCTCCACACTCATCCATCTCTCTACAGAAACTGTCCCACATTTGAACACGGCCCACCACAAGATAACAGTCCAACAGGCCAAAAATAAGACATTATACATGAGAGCTACATTACCATTACAGCCGCTGGGTCAGGACTGCTCGTGATATAATGTTGGGACAAATTATTCTTTCATGTTAGCATGTTAGTGGTTGGTTAGTGAGCTTCTTCACTTCTAATCAGTCAGAAATGCATTGAAACCAGTGATATATTGTACATTATATAAGCAATGAAACCTTATCCAGTTAAGAAAGTTCAAATCCAGATTAAAACTCTGAATCCAAGTCATTTTAAGATAGATTAGATACAATACATTGTTTTTGCAGAGTGATATGTAATGGAGGTTGTTGATGTGGTGTTAGTTCAGAAAAAGTAAACAGATTGTTTTGAAAATATGAAAATATGGCAGCAGAGTTAGTGCTGCGGTAGCATTCAATCAAAAGCTGCTGTTAGAATTCTTATACACTGGATGATAGGAAATCTAATATCCAGTCAGTACACTCAGTGAAAACCTGTGGTCAATCTGATGGCACCTGCGAGCTCTCTCTACATCTTCGTCCGTTCTCACAAGACCCTGGTATTCACTGTATCTGGAGCCGAGAGCCACTTGAGTGAATTTGACAAACAACAGAGAAACAGTGAGATAGAATGAAGCAAAGATGAGTTAAGTGTAGCTTTCGGACATAATAAATCTTTAGGTATTTTGTATAAAAATGGCTCTTTAGCCTGATGCCGGTTTCATTTCACTTCATGAAAACTGTCTGACGTGATTTTTTTGCTTCAACCAATCAGTCCAGGAAGTAGAGCGTTAAACCTGTGTCAACGATTGTTGCAGTCTTTGAGAGGTAAACTAATGAATCAAAGATACAAAAGTTCACAGAAGAACAAACAGCAGGGTTATTCAACAGAACAGAACGGAAAGATTTACTGTCATTGTCACAGAGTACAACAAAATTACATTTGGAGTGAGACTCCAGGCTGCTGCACCATTTGTACGCCGTCACTCGCTCTTCCAAATGCAAAGCATTAAAAAAAAAAACACAGAACGTGATATAGATTTTTGTGAGTAGTGGATTGGGAAAAAAAAGAGAAGGGAAGATCTTGATATCTGAGTTCTAAGTTTATTAGCCTGACATATAGTTTGCTGTTTCAACTCAACTTGTTCTGGCCAAGACACCACTATATCTCTGTTCAATGATTGGTTGATTGTACTTCCTGGTTTTCAGGAGCAGTTGTGTGATACCTGGATTACATTGAGTGGAGGCACCAGTGATGTATTTGGGAAAATTACATCACTATCAAAAATTTTTCTGGATTCTAGTTTTCTGTCAAGGTGTATTGTATAATGTTTGACATGTAGATACTAGATATTAATTTATTTTACATGTTTTTTAAAGAAATTGAACATAATCATCACAACCTTTTTTTCTCTTTGGATTAATGTCGTTTTCAAAAGTATTTCTCATTTTAAACTTAAATTCATTTGAGTTGGCTTTTTATTGCTCTGCTCACCAAATCTAATCATTTCTAATTTTTACACTCCCAAACCACCTTCATTAAATCCGCTCATAACTCCTGCAGTCTTTTGTTGATTGGACGAAACGCTGCGTCACAAACTGAGGCCGGGGAAGGTGGCGTTTTAATAATGTGTTAATTTCTTTGGTTAAAATGTGTGAGCGTGAATGTAAACGACGCATTTCATTTTCCGTGCGACGGCGAGGTCTCTTGGCAGTTGAACGTAGAGTTAATAAGGTTTTGGCCACTCGACTAAATGTGGTATTCGTGGAACTCGAGAGGCCGCAGCAGATGTGAGCAGTGGATTTAGACAGAATGTACAAGTAAAAGAAGCTTACCGTGTTTTCACCACATCCAGCGGGTGCATGAGACAGATCTCCACCAGACCTGAGGAAACAAAAATGAGGGTTAGGGCCAAATACATGAGATTGTGTCAAAATATTAGCAATGGCTTATATCAGTTCATACTATATTGGTCGCTCTGATATTAAAACATTAGCTGATATTTTGGATGTTCTTCCTGTTTGTCCTAAAAGCATCAAGTTAGTCTATTTAAACAGAAAAAAATAAATATATGTGCCAAAAAAACATTTGCAAAATCAAAAGCTTGTACAATTCTGATACTTTCAACATGTACCAATTTAGAGACTGAAAAAAGCTTTTTGTAATCGTAAAACTTGTAAAGATGAGTCAGTGTAGAGTAACTCCTGTGCATTGCAGTGCAAATAACAAGGCGCACACCTGTTCACTTCAATGTAGCGTGTATTTAGAGGTATTTTTTCAGCAAAATAAAAACACCCACACTGAAATACATTCTAGCTTTAGGTTTGATGACACAATAGAGAACGTTCTAGGCAAAGTATAAAAATCAACAGATGAGGAGTGTCTATCAAAAAAAAAAAAGGTTACAAAGTCACTTTTTCTTTTCTTTTTTTTTGGTTAGTGGGACAACTGACATTAATGAACATTACACGAATTAGATTGGGCTCACAAGACAGTGTAATCCCTATTCATCCAGGAGTGATCCATTGTAGAAGTCTTCAAAGTTTTCATCTGGACAGTGTTTCCGAAGATCAAGACGTTTCGACTCTCATCCAAAAGTCATTTTTGGATGAGAGTTTTTTCAGATTGAAAATGACTTTTGGATGAGAGTTGAAACGCCTTGATCTTCGGAAACACTGTCCAGATGAAAACTTTGAAGATTTCTACTACTGGGCTCACACTGCCTCCGGTCCAGATCCTGATCCTGATCTGTCTGGACTAGTCTCTAACTCACACTGAGACTGGATTATGCGTGCGTATGTATGGACTCTGCCGGCATCGTGAGACCACGATGAGTTCACGGAGGTTCAGGCTCAACTTGGGACTTCACGCGATCACGGAACTGTCTATCACAATTATGGCTGCGCACCGAAAAACGATTTCCATTTAGGAAATACTTCTAAGGAATCTAAAACATGACACATTTCGATACCAATTTTAATTCTTGCCTTTAAATATACGCATCGATAAGCAGACAACAGAAATATAACTTGTGCCACATGCGCATTCCACAATGACACAGACTACGCTCCACAAACATCAAGAACATATAGTCTGTGTGCCCAAACAAACTATGCGAGAGCTTATGACTGCGCCCCGCACAAAACTGCAAGTCTCCCAAACAAAGCGCAGTGTGCTATCTTACCTTCTTAAACAGAATAAACAAAGAAACAAGTCCAGAATTAAAAATAATATAAAAAAAAAACAATCTTCGCTGCATAATGAGCTTCATAAATCCACATACACATTTACGCATAGGAATGTCGCCAAACACATAATATAATCCAAACTTTACTGTAACATCCTCCTGCTCATTGCTGCAATTTTACAGCCTCATTAAAGGCTGTAAAAAGTAGTTTTGGGCATATAATCAACATTTTAAAAGACAGCAGGAACCAAAATAAATAAATAAATAAGAACCGGCCTCAAAAAGCAAGTACAGTTTAAGTACTGGCATCAAAACCCTAGTCACACCATAAATGTTAAGTTTGTCAAAATGTGTGAATTCAAAGCTCAAATAATCAGAAAACTACAACATCTCGAAATGCACAAAATATCTTGCAGTGGATGTCCAAGCAGGAAGTAAAATCTTTAAACCACACACATCTAATACGTGATACATGAAGTTTCCCGTTCATATCCTCCACCTGTGCCACAGTCTGCTCCTGTCAGCGTGAATGACTGATGAGGTTTAGCCTGACTTCTGCCCGCAGTAGTTCCCCAAAAACACGAATTAAGATGCAACCGTACACAAAGCCATTTCTCCTCCGCTGCTTGGGCTCCATAATTACTTCCCTGGAAAAACCCCAGAAGACACACACTTCTTTTTTATAGACAATATGTTTAATTGAGCACATTAGCAGAAGCAGAATGGGTCGGCAGCTGTGTACACACTGGGACATGCGAGCAGGAGGCCGAGCAGGAGGGATACGGTGAGAAGAAGAGGCCAAAAAGCTTGATTTGGTCAGACGTGTTCGTGCCAAGCGGTGGCTTAAAACACGTGAGGGTCGTTAGCTTTGGCCGGGCCTGTGATGATCAGGGCAGTCAGAAGTACAAGACGCTCGCACGGACCAATTAAGAGCTGAGTTAAGACTGTGCTTTACCACATTTTAGAACTGCAATCTGTTAAGCTTTTTCTTACACTCAAAAGCTTACTGCACACTACTGAAGTTTGGCCCGATTTTAAGCCTGATGTGCTCATCTACAAGTTCAGTGGCCAGAGTAAGAGATTTTTGTGATTTCTCGCCTTATGTCTGTTCGTCACTGCTACTCTGTTATGACTATTTGTCAGGAGCATCATGTTGAGGTTCACCTGCTGCACGAGCGCGAGGACCTTTACAACAGAAACATCTGGTGCTTCTACCTTGTGACAACGACTCTTAAAATGTAAATAAAAAAAAAGGAAACATTGCTTCACTTATTGCATTGCTACACTTATAGTCAAAGTGCAGGATTTACGATCATTACCACGTCATCTCCAACTTTACTAAAAGCAACTTTACTAGACTATAGAACGTGGCCAACCCTGTTTGTTTAAACTTTTTAATTTCACGCCCACATTGCATCAATGTAAAAGCTCCTTACCTCTAATAACCCTCCGCTCTCTTGTGACTTTTATAAACCTGCTTTAACCCACTCGCATTTCATCGTTGTTGTTTCACTTTTATAACCGCGAATGTGAAAGAAAACACTCTGCGCTCGCTTACGTGACACACACATTGTTCTCCGCTCACTGCCGCACTCAACAAGTCTATCCTTATATCTGCGGCTTGTTCTTTTTCGACACGTCTAAAATCACAAACAATCTCAAACTCCCCTAGTGTGCAGCCGGCTTAAAAAAAACAACTATTTTTTTTTTACTTTTCTGGTAGTTTTCCTGTGTTTGTTGTCATAGGCCAGGGGTCGGCAACCTGCGGCTCCGGAGCCGCATGCGGCTCTTTAGCGCCCCCCTAGTGGCTCCTTGGGGGCCGTTCAAAAAACATGAAAGTGGAAAATTGTGTGAACATATATAAATATATTTAAGAATTTATTTTTCGTAGGAGGAAAATCATGTCAAACACCCTTAAAGTTTTATATGCTGTAAAAATGTGCAGAATAAATATTTAATTTCAACATTTCTGTCAACGAAGAATTACGTCATAGCCGGGCGACACGTGTTTTTTCTTCAGCGCCGTGGGTCTGCGGGAGGCTGTTGTAAACAAGCCAAACGGCAGGTGCGTCAGGGCCATGGATCCAAAAGGGAAACAGAACGATAGAACACAGGATTCAACGTTTTTGGACCGAATCATTTGCTTTCATTGCAAATGCGTAAGTTTTGTTGCAACCCGGGAGATGATAAAGCGTTGAACCCCGTTCACAGACGATCGAGGACTTGCAGATCAACAACAGAAGCAGCTCTGGGGAAAACTTTACCGAGGACTGAATGAAGGACTGTATTTTATGCACGAAGGCACGGAAATAACACGCGGAGTTTGGGCAAAATCAGCTGGATTTGGCGGAAAGAGATGTGTGGAACTTTGTCTCAGGTAAGCGCTTCAGTCACATTGAACGCTCATTGAACGCCAATGAACACATGATTGAGTGATAATGTAAAGCTGATTTTTGCAGAGTTTAGTCATATTTTGATCTGCATCTTGTAGTTTTGCCTCATGTCAGCGGTCCTTGGCTTCCGTGTCAAAAAAAAGGCTCGAGCAGGAGCGGGATTATAAACGCGCCCCGCGTCTGTTCATGCTGTCGATTTATGTAATAAATCCCGGCAAAAAAGTGCCACTTGTTGTCCGGTGCGACTTATACACGTTTTTTTCTCCTAATATGTGTGTTTTGGCTTGTGCACTTACACTCCAGAGCGAGTTGTAGTACGGTAATATGGTAATTATGAAAGCTCATTTTACATTTGTATCCGACTTATTATTTTGATAACAGGTTGACAACGCTTATATAAACACTTACAGCATCTGTTGCATTAATTGTAAGGCTTATACAGTATAAGGCTTTAAATTTTTTGCGGCTCCAGACCGATTTAGTTTTTGGTTTTTTGGTCCAATATGGCTCTTTGAACGTAAAAGGTTGCCGACCCCTGTCATAGGCAGAGGAAAAGTGCTTGTGACTAACAAGGGGCGATACATCGGTATCAGTGTTGGCCAATGTCAGAGTTTATACAGGGGTGTCAAACTCGTTCTGACAAAGGGCCACATTGGCATCAAAGTTGTCCTCAAACGGTGGGATGTAACTAAAATAAACCTTACTAATCTTTCTACAAATAATTTAAGACAAGTCATTTCAATAGGTTAAGACACCCACATTATAAGATCTTGAGGGCCACATGAAATAAAGTGGAAGGCTGCATCTGGTCCCCGGGCCTTGAGCTTAACATAAGATTTTTCGAGGAGGTTCACTGTTCTCTATGTGACATGTGTCTCGAGCTGCATGGGCAATATTTCAAATCTTAGATGAATCTTGATGAATCTTGTTTTAAATAATGAGTTATTTTGTTTACAATAAGTCATTTTAACAATTACACAAATGAATGAATCTTGCTTTAAGTTGTTTTATATTGTGATGGATACATTTATCAGTATTGATCGAGTAACTTCTTAGCTTGTTCCATGGCCGTTTTGTTTACCTTTTTATATTGTTTTGAAACTTGACAAGAAACATGACACATTTGCATTATTTCTATGGTAACCATTGTCACTTTCCAAGCCTTTTTAAACATATAGAATTTGATTTGCTTTGTCATTATCGTCCAGCAAATTGTTATTTTGAAGAGACTAAAGAGCAAACAATTAGACTAAATAGTGCCTCCAGTATCTAGTGTATGCTAGTGTGGGTGAATTCCCATAATTTCCATGGCAACAATTGTCTTTTGACATTCTATTCACCTTATTCTATCCCACCCACTTTCCTTGACAGTGCACTTCCTATTTAGCTCAGGCTACCTTGTAGAAATCAGCTGCTGGGTTTCTTTTATTTGTCATTATATATTTTTTTTAGATCAGTCCTGCAAGACAGACAAGCAAACATTTTTGTTACCTTAACGGAGCTTAACAAGAATCGCTCTACAAAGAAAAGTGGGCGAGGCAGAATAAGGTGAATATCAAGCTCAATTGTTTTACTTTAAGTTAAGACTTGTATGTTCTTTCTTGCTTTTTTTCTCTAATCTTAATTGCACCTCAGAGACAGAAAATAATAAAAAAAAACTTGAAGCTTGAAACGTTTTAGGTCTTTAGGTAATAATAAAATTCTTCTTGAACTGTGCATTTCTCGGTAAAAGGTAGCTCTCTGATATTACAACCTTTTAATCCCATCACAAAGCAGCTGCCATGCCTGAGTATTATTTTAACCTCGCCTGATTCAGCTTCGGTCACAGCTCATTTGTTCTGATGTGTCACGTCAGAGATCGGCCTCTGTCAGCTCAAACGTTCTGCAATGAGGAAGACGACACTCATCTTTCAACAGTAGAAACCCGGTCCGTGAGAGCTCCATCAGCCTGTTCAAACAGAGAGAAGCCGAGGATGACCAGACAAGTCCTGACAGGAGAGGAAAGAGAAAAGCCGAGGAGTCATGGACAATTCTACTGCTAAAGATTTAAGCAATGTTGTAAAGAAATTAAGCAAGTTACACTCATGAGCATGTCATCTGTGAGATAGCTACATCAGCACTGTAATGAAGGCAAATCTGCATACGCATAATGTTTAAAATGTAAACTACAACAAGAGATAACAGAGCAGCTTCAACATCGTCTCTTCACCGTTAAGACAAAAGCTGTTTTAAACTACCATTGTTGGAAAGTCTTTCGCCTCTTGTGCACTGATTGTGAGGCAGATTAGTTTCGAAGGACTCTCTAAGTTTTGCAAGATTTAGAGAGTGCATAAAACCAACGTGCCCTTGTACACAGATCTCGGAGTAGTGTGAGCACACGTTCAACAGTCATGCGAGTGTGCAGAAAGAATCCGCAGAGACAATTTTTGTCAGAGGTCGCAGTGGTCTGATGTGACTTTCAAGTCATAATACGAGCATTTTCGCGAAATACACGTAAATCCGTGTGGCTTTAGGGAAATACAGATGGGAGCTGGTGCACAAAGCGCTTTGCAAGAAACTCGCACTTGTCCCAAACCGAACTTGCCTCACAGTCAGTGTGCAGGATGGGTAAGTCTTAGAAGACCTGCACAATTGTGAATATGGATTTAAGCATGAGCTTTAAATCGCAAAGCAATCAAACAAACACAGCAAAGTTAATTTTAATAATTTTTTCTTCATGCTTGTCCTTGGGTAGCCTGCCTGCAGAGCCTCCTTGAGGGACCAAGGACCCTACTGTGGGAACCACAACATTACAGACTGTTTCAAAAATAGCTATGTTATGTTCTGCATTTCTCTTAACTTCAAATTTCAATGTATTCCTGATGCTGAAGGACGCTCTGCATATTTTATCAGAGGAGACAACTGGACTGATAATAAAACTTGTGTTAAAACCATACAAATAAGAGAAAGAATGTAATTTTTCATTAGCTATTGATCTGTGAAGTCTTTGCTACGTGAGAATGCACTCCTATTGTAAACCTGTACTGTATGTAAAGTTATTGTAGAAGAGCAGGACTGTATCTATAACATGACAGTGCAGCAGAGACAGAGCGATGACAGAGGTGAATGCCGTGTTGATTTGAGCTCAGGCCGATCCGTGTCTCACTGACAATCCTCCAGCAGCTGATAACAGACAACGGTGAGAAGAGAACAGATGTGACCCTGATGTGACCTCCAGCTCCAGCGTCACGTCTGAGGTGGAGACAAGCGAGCGTTAGACCAGATTGAAGACAACACCTGTTTACAGATATATGAAGTCTGCTGAAGAAAACATTTAATTGTTTAATTGTAATTGACCCAGATATTGACAACAGCTTCAAAGGACAAATATGATGTACTATCTACATTGTTCTTAAATTTTAAACATGCTCTTTAGAACTTTTATTATGCATCTATTGAAGTAAAATTCATTTTACTGCAGAACTCAGAGCGGTACAATGGTCCTACGCGGTTTGCGATGCGCAAAGGGGTCCGCCCCGCTTGGGGTCGAAGTGAGCTGCGGCTTGGTTATACTTTCACAGCGAACCTTGGAGCAGGCCCTCACTTTAGACCCCGTTTTAAGCATAATGATTGAACACGAGAAAACACAAACTCAGGTGAAAACCAGACAGTAAAGAACAGCAGAGATGAACTAATGTTCCTCATCAAACGCTGATTTTATCCTATGACAAACTGCCATATTTCCAGGGATGAAAACTTTATTTGTTGCTCCGATAGACTTTGCAAAGCCAGGCTAGCGCATTAACCATGGCCATTTCTAGTTGCATAATGCGTACAACAAAAAACGACATCAATGCATTTCATAAAACCAGGTTAAAATGTGGCGTAGAGACGCAGAGGCTTTGCAAAAAAAGTGAAATAAAAAAAACTTTTCTTGTTTACACCGACCCTCGCGTACAGAAACAGGTTTTTGTGAATCATTCAGATCGATGCCAGGAAGAAAAAAAATATATTTCAGGTAAATTTAGTTTTTATTATTTATCTAAAATGTAATGTGTAATGTGTGAATGAATTCTGCTGTTCATGTATCAGACCCTCGGGAGACTGGACCGGCAGAAGAAACACTCACCATCATTAACATAAGTGACCCAAACCGCTTCAAAGTGAATCGTTGTGGAAACATGGCTCATATGTCTGTGATGGAATCAAAATCAGTTTATTCATCATCTACCAATAAAATATCAATAATGATCATAAATCAAACCAACCATCGTCTCTGAGGACTTCTCTAGATTACTTTAGCAAACATGGATGGAAGAAAATAAAACAATAAACATTCTAAACAGTAATACAAACAATAAGAAACAGTGAGTGGTCAAGCATGTCAAACCAGGTTATTAGTAAACACGCAAATGAATAATTGTCCCCAGAGCATCCCCTGTTCTTAGACTTCCCTCTCAGCAAGGAAAAACAAAAAAATAAAAATAAAATAACAAACCCAGGAAAAAGAAAAGCGTTGAGGAGAACCACAGTGAACGAGAGATCCACTCCCAAAGACAGACCAAGCTATAGATGAATGAGACTAAATGCACAGGGTATCGTTTTACGCTTATTTGGTTGAGTTTGGTCAAAGTCTGTATGTGCAGAAAGTGAGAGTTTTAACCAGTGGTGTGTTTGATGCTGGTGCTGACACACACATCAGACCGAAACGCTCTTTATAAGTCACAGTTTTGGACACGGTTAATCCAAAGCCTGTAATTATTGTTGTGTGATGTGACAAGAGGTGTCAAAAGACAATAGGCCGTGGATTTCTCTGGCTGTCAACAAAGATATGGTAAATTGCACAATCGTAGTGACATGAACTTTTCAAGTCATTTTTACAAGACATTACACAAGCTCTGCCCAGGAACTCGCAAAAAGTCATTATTAAACAGGTAGAGTCAGTAATTATGAGCTTTTCTTTAACTGAAACTAATCTGAATGGGCTATAAATTTGTTAAATTACAAAGCAAAGAGCTTCTCTTGGCACTTCTACATTAGGGAGGCAGGGAACATATTGAACATTTTGATTTATTATGACTTGAAAATTGACTTGAAAATTTTATGTCGCGCAATTTCAGACAAACATTTTAAAGTTTTGATGATATAAAATAGGTTCTCTAAGACAAGACTAGGTCATTTTGTTCCTTCCTGATAATCCATTTTGAGTTACGATATATTTTGTTTCATAATGACTTCATAGGTTAACAACTGTATTAATCTGTGCTGTTTAAACAAGACAAAAAGTCTGAATTCTGCTCCAAACCTCGTGTTTTTATGTCTAGAGCTCTAATAAACAAATTAAACTGACAACTTAATTTCTATCTCTTGTAAACTGGATCAACGTGGGCCAAACCCTGATGTAGTGAAAATCAGTGAAAAATCCATTTTGTTTAAATAAAATTTTTGTTGTAAAAGACAATTTTACTGGGTCTAGTCACCTTTATAACTCAACAGATTGAAAATGTGAAAGTATCTTTTAGTCATTTTGTAGGACAGTAAAATGCAAGCTCTTTTTAAATGTAAATTAAAATAACTTCTAGCAATCTGTACCAATGACAAATCAAAGGGTGGCCCCCAAGCCATGGTTTGGACCCCCTGAAGTACATCACAATGTCAAATTATATCAGATTTTTTTTTTTTTAACAGGCCTGTCGAAGTCTCAGCACAAACATTAACTAACATGTTAGCTTGTCTGACTTCTCAAATATTTAAGAACAGTTCATTTCCAGATCATTTCTTCTGGTCTGTGAGCCATGATCAAAATTTTGTAAAATAGGCCACTATATTTTCACTTGCTTATTCAAGTTCTGGTTTAAATCTAGGTTAGCATAAACATTAGCACTTCAAACTTTGTTTGGTTTGGGTCTAGTTTTTGTTTAATTTTTCTTTGTGTTTTGTGAGACCACAAACTGAGTTGATGTGATAATTTGCTGCACACTTATCAACCCCAAAGACCATATGCCTTCAAAAATTAGAATTTAAAAAAGTTGAATTGCCTTGCTCTAGAACAGGGATGTCCAAACTTATTTCATTGAGGGACGCTTTTTTGAAAAAAAATAAATAAATAAATAAAAAATAACTAAAAATAAATACAAAATAGGGAGCAGAGCGACATGTGATGGAAATGAAGTGAATTCATTATAAATGTGCATTTGGTTTAGTTTCAATAAGCCACAACACCTTAAGTTATTTAATTTTAGGTTTGTATAACATTAAACTGGTTTAGAGTTAGATTATGACAACAGAATTGTTCAATTGACAGTAAGAATTGATACACTTTTGTAATTTAGCTGAGAGGCTGAGGGCCAACAAAATAGTTTGGTTCTAGAATGTGACCTTCTTCCAAAACTCATTTCTGAGATAAAGTTATTAATATGATAACCAGCCACACAGAAACCTTGCTGTGATGTGCTTCTTCAAAGATGATGAGAATGCAAGTTACTTCATTTGTTATTCTCTGATCTAAAGATAGAACTCAGGACAAACTGACAGATGTCGGAGATAAACAAGCGTAGAAAGAGATCCAGCTCAAGATGTGAAAAATAATCAAGAATGCAACAGACAAAACTCTCCCAAACACAGTGTCGTGTTCCAGAGAAAGAGCAGCCTGTATGAGAAAGCTGCAGAGTGATTGACGGATTGTGACGTCTTCATTTGAATGTGTGTTTTGTCTCAGGACACAAAGACTCTGACAGCTCGTGTCATGACGACCTGAAGACGTCTGTGGCTCTGGGACAGGTGATCATGGGACCTCAGAGTCAACCCTGTGACTGCAAGAACTTTAACCGAAACATAATGGAAGACAATAGACAATGGTTAACTATTGTAAAGATGCATTAATTGGTCAAAAATACTCAAAATTGTCATAAATTAAAATATTACCCTGCACAGACTGTGTTGGTTTACATTTTAGGAGTCGTCGCAGAGCACTAAAGCCTGGCAATGTCTGGCTGCTCTGATTGGCGTATGCAAAGTTTCTCCTGCAATGTACATCAACTTTATTTGACAAAATGTCGTAACAACCTCACAATGATCCACGACCATGACAAGCAATGTGACAGAAAATCACCTAAAAAAACTGTCAAGCTGAATTTGGGCTTTTTATCAGGTCAAAAATCCTCAAGAGCAGTGGTTCTCAATCATTTTCAGTCGTAACCCCTTAAATAACGACCCTACCCCCAAACACAAAATGTAGACACCTGCAAAGTGATGAAGAAGTCTTTTGTCTTATGTTTGATTTTAATTTGAAGACATAAGTCTATATAAATATAACTTGTAGACTAGCAAATAGGTATATACAGTACAGACCAAAAGTTTGGACACACCTTCTCATTCAAAGAGTTTTATTTATTTTCATGACTATGAACAATGTAGATTCACACTATGAATTAACACATGTGGAAGTATAACACATAACCAAAAAGTGTGAAAGAAGCCACCTTTTGCTTTGATTACTGCTTTGCACACTCTTGGCATTCTCTTGATGAGCTTCAGGAGGTAGTCACCTGAAATGCTCTTCCAACAGTCTTGAAGGAGTTCCCAGAGATGCTTAGCACTTGTTGGCCCTTTGGCCTTCACACTACGGTCCAGCTCACCCCAAACCATCTCCATTGGGTTCAGGTCTGGTGACTGTGGAGGCACAGGACCGCATCACTCTCCTTCTGGTCATTCATGGCTTGGATGCCTTCAGTGCGAGTCTACAATGTTCTTAGTCATGAAAATAAAGAAAACTCTTTGAATGAGAAGGTGTGTCCAAACTTTTGGTCTGTACTGTACATCTAAAACTGTATTTGAAGCTGTCAAACCTTGTTTAAGATAGCCAGGAGATCTCCAGATATAATTTTCACTCTTGTGAAGCAGAATTCACCAACTGTTGGATTGTTCACCTACTAATGTTAAACGTGAGCTGGGTTTAGACCGGTGACAGACAGATTAGTTTTATCCCACTAATGATGTGTTGTTGCAATAGTAATTCAACCCCCAAGTTGAGTACCACTGCTCTAGAGTGCCTAGGTCAAATATGAATGTAAAAGGTATAGTTGGTAACAAAGGTTTGCAAGACACAAATACGTCTCAGGTGTTCGACTCGTGGGGCACCAACTTCAGAACTTGACTATGATTTGAGGTCAAAGTACAAGTCCTCCAATTTTAGTTTTAGCCTTTTCCGGTGTTTATATCAAAATACTAAGACAGTTAAAGTTTACTAGTTTGAGAAGAAGCGTCAAGTCGTCTCAAGTCACACAAGGCTCCAAATCCAATTTGAATCTCGAGTCAAATTATAAAATAGTGACTCAAGTCTGACTCGAATCCAAGCCACAAGTCACTACTCCACCTAACTGATTCTTAAGGACGTGTTTGAGGAATCTAAGGACACGCTGCATTTTTTTTCCCTTGTAAGCCAAGCATGGTTTACATCGCAGCATGAAAAGATAATTTTATGACACACTGACAATAACGTGATAGTGATTGAAACCCTGCAGCGACATGAGCAGTACAGTCACAGTTACATGCTTGGATGAGTTTAAGGTGGAGTCTGAAAAGCAAAAGGCGTCCAAGCAAAACCAGCAGCGCATAAAGTAAGACTGAACCTCATCGAAAACATTTGTCACTATGAGGGCATGAACTAGCTCAGTGTGCCAGCCAACTGCAATGTTCGTGTGTTTGAAGAATCACTTGGATGGTAAATCAAATTATGACACAAAAAAGTTTATGGTTTTATCAATTCGTCATCCTTAAATTACTCTCCTGTCCTCTTGGTTTTAATTTATGAGCCAATTTAGAATCTAACCAAGAAAGCAAAATCACTGTTGCTAAATTTAGAGGTAAATTCATTTTTAGCCAAAGGAGAAAAAAATATGTGAACAAAAAAAAAAAGTTCTTTGATGGTTTTGTTAGACTAAAAACATGATAATTTTTTTTTCTTTACTTCAAAACTTTTGTGTCCCAGAGGATGGCCTCTACTTACTTGTTTTTCAATGTTTTAGCTGTAATATTCCACAGTATGGCATAAAACTGATTTCTCTGTGAATAAATACAGGGTGGACAAAGGTAGGTTAAAAAATAGAGAAACACAAACAAACAAAAGTTTTGAATGACTCTTTAAGACAAACAAATAATGATACACTACATTACCAAAAGTGTTGGCTCACCTGCCTTTACTCATACTATGAACTGAACTGCCATCCTATTCCTAACTTTGTGGCTGAGTTGCTGTTATTCCCAAACGCTTCCATTTTGTTATAATAGAACTGAACTCTATCATTTGGACGAAAGTCTAACTTCACTCAACTCACATTAAAATAATTTTTTGCTTCTGCAAAAATCAGCAATGTTTTCCAGTCCCATGTGATATTTTTTCTATATTTTCCGTTTTTTTTTTTTTTGTCGTAAGCAGCCATGTTGGTTTTTATACGGGATAAATTGTATTTCCCTGATTGGCTAATTAATTTGTCAATCATGCCCTCTGAAATTCAAAAGAGGGACACGTAGCCAGACAACATAGTTTTTAGATATCATCTGGATGAAGAATACCCCTTTTCTATATCATGCATGGTGTCACTTCAAACAACTAGACGGCAGCATGACATGAGTTGTAACAAATATAAAACTTTTATTTCTAAATGTTATGTGGTAATATTTTTGTTGTGCCACAGATGATTTTCTACCAAAAAAAAAAGTGTGTCATGTATCGGTAAAAGTTTCCTGATTTAGATGACTCATAAGTCACTGGGGTCTTTCTTAGTTGATCAGTATTTGATGAGTCAACTATGTACTTTGTTTAATATAAGAATTTATTAAGAACACCAAAAGAAAGGAGTGAGCTAGCTGAATCTTGACTTCAGTATTGTCCAATAGTATTGCTGCCTTTGCATAAACTCTACTGAATTAACGGTTTTTGAGTACAATAAGGTCACACACATGATCATACTTTTGGTTTGAAAAGCATCTCTAAACAATTCACATCTTTAGCTGACTAAGTATTTCTTTGGCAGAGTATAACCCTCACTTCACTGTCTTCTATGTGCGTCCTGTTTTACTGAATGACATTTAAACTATTACTGTATATACCAGGACACACGCTATTGACAATGAGCGTTCCACATCATTTGTTTTTATAGAGCATTTAGTTTAAATTGTGTCACTGCGCAAACAAATGGTTACGGTTTATCTTTACACTGGGCAATAAATTATCTGTGCGCAGAACGTCAGTTGGCTTGCTTATATACAAAATAGCTAATGAATGTACAGTACTTATAAGTATTTTCTGTTAGTGTAAGAGTCCATTGTTGAAACATTCACCACAACTCACTGTTCACCGTCTTATCTTCTGAGGATTTATTCAATTTAAACTAAAACAGAGAAAACTTTATAAATACATTGAATAAGAAATGCTCAGAAGTTGGCTATAAACATTCCAAATGACGTTCTGCGCACAGAGCCACATGTAGGTTTTTGTGAAGTCACATAGTAAATTTTACAGTGACTAATTCTGAGCCATTTGGTCAACTTTGTGTTTTACTACGAACAAAATGGAAACTGCTGATCGGGTTGACAAAAGTATCAAAAATCAGACACAAATCTTAAAGATGCCTCGGGACCTAGAGGCTTCATCCATGTACTGTGATTTCCTCTATGACCAGGGCTTCATTTGAGCCGATAAGATCCGGCAACAGTTTTACCTGATCCAGTAATGCATTCAGTCAGTGAGCTGTTTCTGTGTCTCTTTCCTACAAGTCACGGTTTTGCTGCCCTCTCTCTTATTCATAAAACTGTAAAGCGACTTACATGATGCAAGACGAGTCACAGATTGTGATTGGTTAAAAGAGAAACTGACAGTAAATCTGACCAATTACAAGCAGCACAGGCAGGTTTAAGACTTAAGTGTTTGGTAAGATCACTTTTGGGCCTGTGTCTGCTTTGTAAAGGCTGTTTGTCCTGCGTTTTTGTGATAGCTGACTGTATAAAGTCGTCTTTTACCAGACTTTTGAACTTCCATCACACTCACACACAGTTCTGAGTAAAAGTCTGGGACACAAAGGCTTATAACTTGAACTATGAAGGGACAGATACAGTGCAGAGAGAACATGTGTAATGCTCAAGCTGTCCATTTTTGTAACTAGAAAACATGTTGGTTCTGGGTGGAAACATGACACCAGGATGAGCAGCACTTCCACAGAACTGTGGACCAGAGGCTCACACATCACACGGAGGCAGAGAGATGACTATCACCGTTTATTTTGGCTCCAGAGAAAAGCTGCTCCCACGCAAAAGTGAGACACACAAATGACAAAAGGACAGGCATTGCTCAACAAACACAGGTGTCATCCATCAGCCGCACACAATGACTGCATTTCCCAGAAGCCAGTGGGGCCAGAGGACGGCTACTGGAAGATACACACAGGTGGTAGAAGCTAAAGATGTGAGCAAATTACAACATGAATGTCTTTGAAAAGCCTGTGCAATGTGTCAAGTCACTGGTCTTGTCTCGCAATGATCAGTACACAACCAAACTGTTAAAAATTTAAAAAGACGCATTATGTAAAAGTCTACTTGTCTGAGTTTGTAATCATGCTATGCAGTGTCTCTCAGATTCATGCATGTTGATTCATGCATGTCAAAATGCATGAAAATGATTTTCATGCATGTTTGAATAAGCTTGTGTTTTCTGCGCTTGGTGTTTGAGAGCTCAGAAAATTTCTGTTTTCATCTACCACCTAGTTGTCTTTGTTTTTCAGTAATAACCAAGCCCCGGTGAAACCCGGTTTCCTCCTACAACCAAAACACATCCTCCAGGACTACAAATTAAATTAGCTGTAAGCTACAATCTGGTACAAGCATCTCTGCCTTTGTGCTTAATGTAATTGTACATTGTCCTCAATAAACTTGACCTTACCTTACCAAATATGAAAGGCGCTGTGCGAACGCTACTTTTACTTACCAGTGTTCGCTGCCATATTGGCTGTTAGCTCTTGCTAGGTGATCTACAGACTATTGGACATGCATGACGAGCAGGATGAGCTTGAGTCGAGTGGAGCCAACAGTGGAAGGGTTAGGGTTCTTCCACATACTCATGATGTGGAAGAATTTGTTTTTGAACTCACTTCCTGTAACTTTTACTTGTCAATTTCCTCATAAGTTGCAACTTAACTGTGACAAATATTTACCACGTGGACTTTCAAACCGTGTCATAATTTTGGAAAACTTAGATAATCAGTCAAATTTAAGGTCACTGAAAATCTTCATTGCGAAATATGACATTCTCTACATTTTCCCAGCCTGTGACCTGACCATGAACTTCAATAAAAACTGAACGTGAGAATGTGAGTATAAACGATTAGAACCTGTTGATCCGACAAACAGAAGTGCTTATTAATAAGAATGACATGCCGCTGCAGCTCAACAATGGTCGTGTTTGTTTTCCGATGGCAGTGTGAGATAATGAGGAGGTGCAGGTGTGGCTTTGTGCCCTAATGGCTCTACTGCCGTGACTGTCGCTTTCTGAATGACGTTGCACTTCAGCGCTACAGGAAGAATCTAAACAAATAATCAGCAAAAGTAGACTGAGATCATACAATAATCGGTGCGACCTAGTGCTTCTGCTCAACTGCGTTTCATCTAGCTAGTAAGTCAAGTATCACAGAACTGCAGACGGTACAATCTGCCAATCAGTGAAGATTTTCTAATATTTGCTACCTTACAATTGAAATAACGCCAGCAAAAACACATCAGAACACATTTACACTGCTAAATAGAAAAATTAAACATGCCGGAGTTCGTCAGGACAGAATTTCTGGTCGGGAATGTGTTTTGAAGAGGGCGGGGGAGCTGCCGTATTTTGCACAGCAGACAACTGAGAGCCGACAGAAGTTCAAATGTCCAAAAATATGTACCTATCATCATGGAGACATTTAACAAAGTGCTATTTACTTTTGCTTTAAACTTGGTTTGTCATTTTTCCGAATTTGCTGACCCTACATATTTATTTAGTTTTTTATTGGTTTATTGGATCTAACACTGACTAACTGTAACACAGTAACACTAACTGTCTGATGCTCTCATCAGGGGATTTTTGGTTGACGTCACTTTCCGCCCTACTGCAGAAAGAGCCGGTTAACTGGGGAAACTTCTTTGAATAAAACAACGAAACGGATGAGAGCAGCTGTTTGATCTGGTATAAACCGGTCTGACAAAAAATACTTTGTCGTCGTGTCATGTAATGTTGTTTTCCGTTTTGGTTGTAAATGAGCCGTGTCATTTCAGTGTGACATTTCACAAAAGCGATTAGATTCATGTTTGTAAGTAATAATCGATTCTTTTTTTGTGTAGCTATTTTTTAAATGGGTTGGGCAAGGCAAATGTTGTTATAGAGGGATTTTCGGTCGGCGTCACTTTCCGCCCTACTGCACATGCGCTATGCAGAATAAGCTCCTCTTCATCTGTTTAGCTGGGGAAACTTCTTTGATTTAAACAACATATCAGGACGAGAGCAGTTGTTTTAATCAGGTCTGTCTCCTGAAGCTTGAGATAGTGTTTTTCTCGCCGTTTTTCCACTCACCTGAATGTAACTTTCAAGCGTGGTAGGTCGAATTGCATTCACAAACGTTGATTTAGCAGCATAACTTTTGTTTTCACACAGTGATAAACTCTTGTGGTTAGCTGACAACGGAGCTTTTTCAACCTTTTTCCACTGTTTGTGTCTAAGAGCGGTGGGTCTTTCTGGAGGCAGGGTGCGCGCATCGCCGATGTTGATAAACCAAAAATGTCCTCTATCGCTGAGGTACTTCACAGCACTTGTCTCTAGAACAGCTTCAACAAAGAAACACAACATACATAAACATTCACATGTGCATTATACAACATAATGAAAACACATTAGACATGAGTACAGTTCTGTTGTGAACGTTCTTTAAAGCCAATTTTTCGTGTATATGTGCAATTTTGACCAGGTTTTACATTAAAATGCCTTATTTTATTTGAAACATGACATGATGAAAACTATAATACATTTATTTATGGCACATGCTCACATTGGAGGTGAATAAGAAAAGTATTTAATTTACAGCTATCAGTGTTCGTCGTAATCTATAACTACATATGCTTTGCTCAACTTTAGTTCCAACCCATTAAAAAACAGCTACACTACAAAAAAGAATAGGCTCATTACTTACAAACATGAATCTAATTACTTTTGTTCACTGTCACTAAAATGACACGGCTCATTTACAACCAAAACTGAAAACAACATTACATGACACAACGACAAAGTATTTTTTCATTATTTATTACGTCCCAACTTCTGCTTTGCCTCATTTTTTCTCTTTCGACGGTTGCACTCCTGACTCAACCTGCATCTCATATCTCATACCTGCTCCATTAATTCTCTTCACACACACACAAAAAAAAGAAAACACATCGGGGTCAGGAATGCCAAAGGAACCCAGCCAAGCCGATATCTCTCAAATCTATCTCTCAACGAACGAGCCGGGTGCAAAAATTCAACGCGTGATTTATTCTCCGGCACTCCGCGTCGCGAAAGAATGCCTCGGCAAACGAAAACAGGCGAAAGATAATTGAAAGATAGCTAAACGTGTAATTATGAACGTCAACATATCAATTATTCAACCCAGATAAACAAGACGCCTCTGTTTGCTTTGGCGTTAGCGCAGGAGCAGAGCAAACAGCAGCAGTAGTCGTTTCAGTGTTGACTTTTAGCGATTATTAAGGGACAATTAGACGTGAGATCGCACACTTTTGTTTTGATGTGTTTGAGCGAAAGGAAAGTGGGTTTTATTGTGAGGAACAGGGAGGAAAAGATGTGGGAATAAAGGTGGAATCAGGGCAAGCTGCGACAACGCGAGGAAGGTCTGAAAAGTCAAGCTAGTGATGAGGAAGATAAGGTGTAATGGACTAGTTTTCTGCTCGTCGTCATGGAGATAATATAATGTCTGCAAAGGTCTACAGAAAGCGATCAAATGGTTCTTTTAAGTGACTTAGTTTGATGTGAAAGTCCTAGTGATAAATGTGTATCATGGTTTTACAACAATTAAGTTGCCATTTATGAAGAAAATGACAAACGAATTGAAAAGAACAGGAAGAAGTTTGAGTTATAAAACAGAATCCCTCCACATGTGGTTAAAACGCAACAAAACGCAAAGTGTTTATGGCTGCAGCTAACGATTATTTTATCAATAAATCTATCACCTAATTTTTCAAATAAACAGTTAGATAAATTACTACTTTTTATGACTTTTTACGATTTAATATGATGTAATATGATTTATTGGTGTTGATTTTGATTAGTTTATTGTATTACAAAAGATATTTTGACACTGTTATTATATTGTCAAGTCATTTATTTCACCACACTGCTCAAAAACAACATTTATTTCAATAAAGAATAGAATAGAAATAATACAAAAAAAAAAGTTTATTAAATCCAATCTGAATCAGTATTAGAAAACTAAGGTTGTTGGTTTAGGTTTTAATGCAGGGTTTCAAACAGACACAGTCAGTGCAACAGGCTGTATTAGTAGAACTAAAGTAACACACAGCTCCTGTCTCTGTGTAGTGACAAGCAGCACTTTCAGAGCTGTCATTGCAGCTTTTAAAATTTTGAATTTGTCATGCATTGTAGCCAACGGCAGAGCGGATAGCACTCTCACCTCACAGCAAGAAAGTTGTGTCCGGGGGAACGTTTGGGGGTGGTTGGAGGTTGAGCCAGGTGTTTAGGTGAATTGCTTCTGCTGAGCTACCCCAGGGCAGCTTGCCCTTTGGAAGACATGTCTGTATAAATGTGCTATATAAATAAACCATTCATTCATTCATTCATTCATATCATAACGTCTGTCATTTATGTAGATTTTAGCCCATATACAGTATTCTATGACATGGTTTCAAGGCAACAGTTGTGCCATTCATGTGTACATGTCATATTTAAATAACGATATAAACCACATCAAACTAATAAAAAAATAAAATAAATGTTTAGTGAAATCTGAAATATAATAAAAATGTAGTCTACCCTGTCACATTTCAATAAATGCCAAATATACAATTATTTTAGATTTCTTTCCTTATTTATTTTTATTTTTTTACTTTGTTATAAAAGCTACTTAATTTATATTTTCTCAGGCTACGGCTAGTTTGGGTTTTCTATTATTTCCCAATGGAACAAGCTGAACGGCAGCGTGAAAAAAGCCTTTTAATGGAAGCAATTTAATTTACTGAAAATTCTGATAATGTTTTCCGTTTGAAAACATTGTGTTTGTATAAATGTGAAATAAAGCTGAAAAGGTAAACATAACACCTGCATTCTAAAGATAGCTAACATTCTATACATTAGCTTCAGAGCATTTTTCCACAGCAGTGTTAGCATGTTATGCTAGACAATAATGCACCAAAAATGTAGCGGACAGAAACAAATATTTAGCTTCACAAACAGCCACGAATCTATCAGTTTGACAGATGAATTAGCTAATCATCTTTTATCAAAACAAACATGGCTGCTTGCAGAGAAATGTTTTGGCTCCAAGTGCAGCCTCTCCACAGACGTGACTGGACTTCATCTGCTCGTCTCCATAAAGTCTCCAGAGCAGGTAGTATATCAGGGACTTTTTGAGGGGAATTTGAGCCGCCGTTTGTGGTGTAGCGTCAGGAAGCTAACCCGCTAGCCCGTGATTGATAGCTTAAGTGTGTCTTCCAGGTGTTTTCTCTTCATTTTAAATCCCGCTCAATCATTTTTGTCAGAGAAGAATTGTACACCGTGATTTACTCTGCGTCGACCATTTACTAAGAATAGAATTTGAAGATGTTATCGGCCTCGGGTTTGGAGGTGAGAGAAGTTCACAGGAATGTCGAGATTATTCTGTTTACTGACAATCATGATTATACAAGCGATTAATCTAAATGTTAAAACAATATTATTTTGATCTAATTGTTTAAGATCAAACACTGTGCATGATTTCTACCAGAGCGCCCATGTGTTTATGTGACTTGTTTATGCTCCTGGTTACATGAAAGGTCAATGTTTTTCTTTTTTTAATCCAAAATTATAGCTTCAAAATAATGCTCGTTCACTATAACACAAGTACGTATTGATAAAGCTATAGAAGATGATGGATGCTGTTTTCAGTTGGTGCCGTCTGCTGACGAGATTTATCTGTGGAAGTGTTTGGCCCAAAGGCCATTTCAGACAGCCCAGGTACGTCTGTGTCTGTCAAACTCTATCTACGGGAGGGAGAGAGGGAGGGATGGAGGGGGAGAGGGAGAGAGAGAGGAGAGAGAGAGAGAGAGGGAGGAGGGAGGGAGAAAGAGAGACAGAGAGAGAGACTGGGGAGGGAGGGAGAAAGAGAGATAGATAGAGAGAGACAGGGAGGGAGGGAGAGAGAGAGAGTCAGGCAGAGACAAGGGTAGCAAGGGGAGGAGAGAAGAGAGAGAGGGAGAGGGGAGGGAGAGAGTGAAAGAAAGAGAGAGGGAGAGAGAAAGAGAGAAAAGGGAAGGAGAGAGGAGAGGAGGGAGAGAGAGAGAAAATGAAAGAAAGAGGGAGAGAGAGAGAGAGAGAGAGAGAAAGTTAGAGAAAGAAGAGGAGGAAGGGAATAAGAGCGAGAGGGGAGAGAAGAGAGAAAAGAAAGAAAGGAAGAGAGAGAAAGTGTGACAGAGAGAGAGGGAGAGAGAAAGACAGGGAGAGAAAGTAAGAGGAGAAGGAAGGGGAAGAGAGAGGAGAGAGGAAGAGAGAAGGCAGAAAGTGAGAGAGGGGAAGAGAGAGAAGGAAGAGTGTGACAGAGAGAGAGAAAGAAAAGAGGAGGAAAAAGACGGAAGGGAGAAAAAAGGAAAGAGAAGGGAGAGAAGAAAGAGATGAGAAGAAAGGACAGTGGTGAGTGTGAGAGAGGGAGCGAGAGAAAGAGGGACATGGAGGGAGAAAGAAAAGGAAAAGAGAAAGAGAGAAAGGGCAAGAAGAAAGAGGGGGAGAAAGAGAGAAAAGAGAGAAGGTGAAAGAGAAGGCAGAGAGAGAGAAAGAAGAAAAAGAGGTAAGAAAGAGACAAAGGAAGGAGGCGTGGAGGTGAATGAGAGAGGCGGGACAGGCCTGAGGAGCAGACGTACGGTCTGTGTCAGTGCAGTGATGGATGGACAGTCAAAAGTGCACAAGTGTCAAACACTTGTCACTAAGACACTAAACTTGTGGTGTGTAGTCAAATGTAAAGGGACATGTCTTATGTAAGGTGTAGTTTATGGACCATGTTATTGTCTCCTCTTCAGAGCTTATTTGGAGTTGCTTCTAGATTTACAGTATTAATTGTAGCTGCAATTTTTCTGTAGCAGTTTTTGTCAATACTTCTTTCTAAAGGACAAATATGAGGCAGTTTTTGCATTGTTCTCATCTTTCAGAAATGCTCCTAAACACCTCCACATTTAGAATCTCACGCAAAAGAACCAACAAAAAAGGAAATGCCCAATAGGCTAAAGCTGCCAAACAAGTCTGGATGATTTACAAACTTTAAAAAAAGGGATGCACCGATCTGATACTGGGATCGGGTATCGGCTCCATGATATCAATTCAGTCGATATCGTTGTGCCTTTAACTGGACATAATGAAACTTATTTACTGGCTGTTGTTAATCCAGAACGTCTCATATTTATTTATTTTACATTTCATTTAGATTAAGTTGTTAAGTTGTGACTTGCACTATGCATAATAGTTACATAACACTATATGAACAAATGTCTTATGTTTTGATAAGAAAAATAAGGTATTCCAGTTGCGCTAGTATCGGTTGTTATTGGATTTTGGCAGATACTTCAAGTTAAAGTATCAGAATCAGTGTCAGAAAAAAATATTAGTAGCATTACGATGTAGCCATGTTTGAAGAGGATTAAAACTCCAGATAGTCGATTTTGCAGAATATGTGTCTTTAAAAAGAGAACTCAGACCAGAATCAGACTTTTGAATGTCAAACTAAAAGTGTGCGAGCCGCAGGTGTCCCAGAGGAGTGTGTTTACTCTGCTTTACTTCCTGGACTCATCAGTTACACGGCCTTTGCATTGGCCTGGTTTGGTTTGGCTCAGTTTGGTTTGGCCTTTTCTTCTGCCTCAGTCTCACTTCCTCTGCACAGACCTTATTTGTTTAGGGAAATACTGAGAGAGGGAGAGAGAGAGAGAGAGAGAGAGAGAGAGAGAGAGAGAGGAGAGAGAGAGAGAGAGAGAGAAGGAGAGAGAGAGAGAGAGAGAGAGAAGAGAGAGAGAGAGAGAAAGTGAGGGGGGGAGAGAGATAGAGATAAAGAGGGAAGCAAGAAGAGAGAGAAGAAGGAGAGAAAGAAAGACAGAAAGGGAAGAAAGAGAGGAAAGAAAAGAAAAACGAGTTCAAGAGAGAGAAAGAAGAAAAAAATATAGAAAGAAAGGAAGAACGAAAAGGAAACAAAGAAAAAAGACAAAGGAGGATAGAAAGGGAAAAAAGAAAGGAAAGAAAAAGAGAAAGAAAAAGAGAAAGAGAGAAAGAAAGAGAGAAAGAGAGAGAGAGAGAAAGAAAGAAAGAAAGAGAGAAAGAAAGAAAGAAAAGAGAGAGAGAAAGAAAGAGAGAGAAAGAGAGAGAGAGAGAGAGAGAGAGAGAGAGAGAAAGAAAGAAAGAAAGAAAGAAAGAAAGAAAGAAAGAAAAGAGGAGAGAGAGAGAGAGAGAGAGAGAGAGAGAGAGAGAGAAAGAAAGAAAGAAAGAAAGAAAGAAAGAAAAAGGGGGAGGGAGCAGAAGGGTTGGAGAGAGAAAGAGAGAGAGAGAAGAAGAGACAAAAAGATAGAAGTAATAAGAGGGTGAGAGAGACGTGCTGTCAAACAATCCTATCCAACTGAATTTAAATGAACAACTTCTTTTTTTATCACTGTTAAAATATTGCAAACTTGAATGTTTTCTTTCAAAACAAACAGAGAAAACATTGCAGAGTTTTTGAGTTTGATGCAGAGAAACCATTTACTCTTGTTAGTCCTAAATCCTGCTGAGGTGTTGCTTCTCTTTCACACCTCTGTCAGTCTCCAGAGACACGAGTCATTACTGTCACCTAGTGGACAAATCACACACTCCTGTCAACTCCAAAACAACACCGACACACAAGGAAACAACACAAACACAGGAGACAATAGATACCGTATATAGAGCAGCACAATAAATACAACTGGACAGATGGAGGGAGGAAAGAGGAGGCAGGGGCTTGTAATATGCACTTTCATTAGCAATTTTGTAAAACTATTTAAACTGTTCATTTGTCGGGGTTGAGGATGTTGAGAAGATTATTAGGAAAAATCGATAATAAGAAGAATACAAAGAAGAATATTTGTACAAAAAAGTAATAATTGACTATTCAGTGAAAATTTTTGAAGCATTTTAAGTATTTTTAGTTAATTCCAAAGAAACTATAGCAATGTAACTCCAGGTTAAAGTTAAGGTACATGCTTTATTGACCCTGTAGGGAAATTTATCCTCTGCATTGAGAGGTGTGTGGCTGCAGACCTCCTTTGTCCCGCCCACTTTTCGTTGCAGGACGGAGAAAGCTCTCCGTACAGACCGGACACCCATATTTGGCAACCTTCGACTTTTTACGAAGCTGTAAACTTACCCAAATGACCCAATCTAACTGAAGCCCTAATCCTAACGCTAACCTTACCTGTATTTAGCATAGACATTAAATTAGAAGACGCAAAATCAGCAGCTTTGCTCTGTTGCTACAACTCGAACAGCGCGACGCCATATTCCTCCGGTAGAGGTGACGACGCAAATCAATTAAACTCAATGGCAGAAGTTGCACTTTTATGGATTAAACGAGCTTAAACAAGCGATTTCAACAAAACCATGAGCAAAACAGACTGATGTGTGTCTTATGAAGCTTTTTTAAACATCTATATGAAATTATATTTCTCAAACTACTGTATTCTTAGACTGGAAATGCTCCATCACTTACCGATGCGACAGACGCGCCTCCACAGATAAGTGAAGCTATAACTTTTATTTGGTGTAATTTATGTAATTTGTCTTAAAATTAAAAGATGCATGTTCTCTAGCCGTTAGCAGTTTTATACACAATTTTTATCTACAAGAAAATACTGAAAGGTTTATAAACTCAACAATCATTTGTAACAAGGCTCTGACCTCTGCTAAATGTGGTCGGTAGGTTGGTACCAGCTGACACTCTTTGGATTTTTAATAACATGCGCTTTTTGCTGGCTAATGCTAACGGCTATAGGAAATAAACAGAACGCTCCGGACTAGCTTAAATCTTACCGGACTAGCTCAGATGCTAAGTGTTCGATAGCATCGGACTGCGCGTCTATTTCTATGGTCTTTAGGGTATAAATGTTGAAAACAATTTAGATTATTTAGCATTAGCATTTAACCCATCCTTCAATGGAGGAGAAGTGAGCTTCACGGTGCAGCACTAGGGAACACATTTACTGCTGGAGGATGCATGTGTTGGTTGGTGGGGAAAGCGCAGTGCCCAGAGGAAACCTACCCAGACTGTTGCCGTGCCGTGCAATCAATGCTGTGTATCAATTTTTTATTTCCTATTACTGTCCATGGTAGTCTGCACTAACATTGTGCACTGACCGCTGGACCAGAGCAGCTCCTTTTGCTCCATAAAACCTGATAACAGCCAGTGATCTTGTAATAACGGTGTTTAGTGAGCTGTAAAGTCTGGAATCACTTGTAGCTCTTTTGCTTCTGTCTGTCTGTGTCTGCTCCGTCCGTTTGACTGACTCATCCTCAGAGAAAGACATCACCACTGTGTTTTTACTGAACACCTGTGAGTCAAATCAGACCGGGAAATGTCAATGTGATGGAAAGAAAGACATCTTTTAAGACACATGGCAGAATCTGTGTCTGCCTTTGTAACAACTGGAAAATTAGCTCCCGTACATCCACAAATATCACATTTTATATTTCACAATTTTCTAACTTTCATCCAATCCATAAGTCACAATGATATGATATTTCCATCTTTTATAACAGAATCATCTTAAGTCTTCCAGTATGTTCTATAAGTGATTCTATAATTAGAGGACATGACACTGGTTAAAAAATAATAATAAAGTAATTCTATGCCAGTCCATCCTGCTGTAACTTTAATAGTTGTGATGGTTTCACAACTCGTCTTCTGAAGCGTAAATACAAGTTTGCAAATGAAAGTTATACATAATACACATAAACACTGCTTTAAGTCTTTTGCATAAATTGGAGAAATGAGAATTGTCATGATGATTGATTATTTGTGAAGTAAAAGGGCTGTGTAGGACTCCAAGGTTAAAGTTCCAATAGAAAGAATCCAGAGCGTGCAATGACCGCAGCGTAGTGTAAGAAGGTTTTTTTTAGCTGGTTTTATGAGCTTAAAGTCTGTATATGCCTTGTTTCATTTTCGCCTTCACATAGGAGCTTGCACAGCTAACATAGCTGGCAAGTGAAGCCTCATGGTATATTTAAAATATCTTTTCATACTACGTGAGTCAGACCTTTATTTTAGTTTGAGATGCTAAAGCCGGCTGCACACTACAGGATTTTGGCGCGATTTTAAGCCGAATTGCCCCTCTACGATTAGGGGAGACGTGGCCACAGTAAGGATTTTCCTAAACTCCAATGGTGAGCAGCCGGCCATTCTTACACATAGCACCTAGACTGCAAGGTGTGCGTCTGAATGCCACTTGTAATTTTAAATTAATGAAAAGCCCTACCAGAGCTGAACTGGAGCGGACCGGATGCAGTCTGAACCCAGGGTAAGATAGCATGCATGCTAGTACCCTGTTTCCTATGGGCCAATATACTGTATATCAAACATGATTTATGTGCACAGAATCACAGGTCGCCGTTGAATCTGCGTCATGTCATTTGTTTTGTCCAAGTCCTGATTTAGATTGTCAACAAACAAACCAAAAGAAGCTGTATTCTGTTTATGGAGTGAAATTAAATGTGGGTTCTTCTCATTGTCATCTCTGTGTGTGTAAACAGAAGACTTTAGATGTGGCTCTGTTTGATGAACAGATCACGTTTCACACAGTAATTACACCCTCGTCTTCTCGTTTGTGTTGTATTCAATCACTGATCGTTAATATTTTCAGAGGGCTTCACATGTGACAGGAATAATCAGACGGGTTTATTGTCTCTGCAGATGGTATAAAGACAAACTGTGGAGATGGACAATGAAGAGAAAGAAGAAAAGCCCTGATTTTATGGGTAAATGTAGTTTTGTTACACTTTAGATGAAACTAAATTTGACCCTAACAGTTAATAGGTTCCTTCCAACAGAAATGTCCCATCGTTCAATTAATCGACTAGGTCAATGCTAAAGCTCTGAAGCTAAATTTTTTTTTTTTTTTTCCTGACTATTTATGTGACCAAAACTGTGCTCGAAAAGACAAAATATGGTTTATGCAAAACAACAATTTATACAAACAAACAAAAAGCAGATTAGATCCATAATTCACTCCCAAATCTTTGACTAGTTCAATTGTTTTTGTTGCTGTTCAATATGAATGCAAATAATCTAACTTAAAGAATCGATTCTTGTACAGGTGAGAACCTCTACTGATCGAACTATTGAAACTGTTTTTGTTTTGATAATGGCATGCTGCTGAAATAAATTCATTCATTCAATCAGTCGACTAATGGGTCTTTCACACCAACAAAACTCCCAGTCGCTGTCGGTAGAAGAGTGACACAGCGTCGTTCACAACTCTGAGGCACAGCAACGTAAAAGAACATTCACACAAACACTATCCAAACAGCCACCAGTTGCCAAACAAATGCCGAGTGGCATGCGCATGATGTGATGCTTGACGAAAATGACGAAACATAAGCTTCGAGCGAGTGGTTGTCAAACTCTGTGGCGAACAGATTTCTAATCTTACCTCACGGATTAAGCTCTACTTCTATTTCTCGCCACAGTCCAGACTTCGTACTGCAATCGCTGCAACTCCTCCGTCTTTGTTTTCCTCAACCTAATCGTAACCATTCTTTTCGTTCTTACGTCTCGTTTGAACCCGGGTAAATAACAACAATCCATGCTCGGCTAAATACTGTTTTTCTGTAAGTGTCATTTTCGGTTTTCCGCACAATTTTCCTGTGCACTGATTCACTGATTCTCCTGTAGCCACCAGACAATCAAACAGCTGCATATGAGTCAACTAGTGACCGCAGGCGACTCTACAAGCAAGTCTTCAAAACCCTGCCTCTATGACTTGCTCTACGCTCCTCTGACCCCCGACAACCTCATTCATACCAAACACACGTAAGCAGCCTGTCTGCAGAAGTTGCCAAATCAATTCAGGCAGGCAACCCTCGGCTTGGTGTGAAAGACTTTAACACAAATTTTATTTAACTAAGACTCCATCGACCAGTTAATCGACTAAGCGAAAAAGAACTCATGCAACTGACTAAATACTAAACAATAATGCTTTCAGAACACTGAAGCCTTCTGCACACTAAAGGAGTTTGGCCTGATATCAAGCCTAATGTCCCTCTCCATGAGATTGAGAGAATAGTCACTGAGCTTGGCATGTCTGTGGTGTCTCTGTCCTTCCTGTCGTATGGCTCAAACTGTGAGACAAACAATCATTACAAAATGTCCTTGTCTGTGGTGAAAAATCCCAAAAGATTTGATCCGGCTTTACCTGAACCAGTTTAGGCCGTTAACATGTTTTCTAGTCCGGCTAACCTTCTGCACACACAGGTGAAGTGCTGAGGATAAAAAGGGAAATCCTCTTAAGCAAAAGTCAACTTGTTTTTTTCAGTTTAGCTCCAGAGGAAAGAGGATCCAGGCTCTTAGACAGTGCTGCTCCAGTGCCACTGAAAGACCGGCCCGGCACCGGGAGGAGTCAGTCCAAATACCTGCTCCGGCTTTGGGGTTTAGAGCGATTCATCTGCAGTGGAGCGAGGAGCTGGAGTCCACAGACCCACTGCACTATGAGGTCTTCAGAAGATCAGGTTTCTCTGTGTAAAGATGGAGTCATGAGTCAGACGTGTCATAGAGAGGAAGGAGAAAGATGTGAGGTCGCTTTGGAGATGTTTGCATTGTTAAAGAGCTTGTAGTATGTGTATATTTTAGCCACTGTAGAAGGTAGGTACTGCTTTTAATGCCATCTACGTCTGAAAAACTCAAAAGCCACTGTTCCACCTAAAGCTACAGCTGTTTTAGTCCAAATGGAAGTGACTTAGATGTGCAGTGGTTTGCCTGTACATGTGTGTATATGATTGTAATGTATTCAGAGCGCAGAAATCCCCCATGTGTGTCGTCATGTGAGATCTGCTGTTGGACCGACTCCAGCTCAAATGTGTGGTCTGTTTTATCTGTGTCTCAAAGAGCTGAGACACAGGAATGACATGAGCACAGCGACACACAAGTGCTTTTTCCAGATATATTGTGAAAACAAAGACCACCATCAACATCCATAGGCATTTTGAGGTTTAAAAGAATTTAAAATATGTACTTTGCATCAGGCCATGGAGAGACTTAAAACACAATTATGCTAAAGTCTAAAAGCCACTGGAGAGCAGATACTTGAGCACAGGACTAATGTGGCCATACTTAGTGTCAGTTAGAAATGAGCAAAAGCATTTTGAATGTACTGTCACTGTCTCAAAGCGTGTTTAGAGAGGCTGATGAACAGACAAATGCATGACAAAGTCTCTCCAAGTCTGGATTAGAACTACTTTTTCATTTTGAAAAAGATTTGGAAGAAGCGATAAAAAGCTACAACAGTTATAGATTGGACATGTCCATTTATTACACCAAGATTTTTAACTTGATTTGTAGGTTTTAGAGAGAGAGGGAAGTAGGACTAATTTATAATGATGATATCATATCATCATTGAAATCACAATTATTCAAAATAAGGCTGCAATAAATTAATTGATTAATCACAACTAATTAATTTTTGAAATAGCTGTCAACTAAATATGTCATCAAATAATCTTTAACTAGTCCATGAATAGGTTCTACAGCATGCCAAGAGCTGACAAAATAAGTTTTAGGACTCAAAACGAACATGATGAACTCCAAGACGTTCTCAACCAACACTAGAGCTTTCTTTGGGTAAAACTGTGTCAAAATTTTGTTTGCGTTCTAAACAACTAATGGATTAATCAAAAGAATAATCGCCTAACTAAACGATTGCCAAAATGATCGTTACTCGTAGTAGAGAGTGAAGAGATTAAATAAATACTTGACAATATTTAACAGAAACAGACTGTTTTCTACTTTTGTAAAGAAACTGTAACTGAGTGACTTTTTCAAAGGAGGAAAAAGATAAGTATTTATGAAAAAAAAGTTATTAAACATTATTGAAATTGAAATTTGATTGTAAAATAGCTATATCTACATCTGTACAACTGCAGCTGTCAGATATTTCCTTTCCAACATTGATGACTAAGAAAGTCAAATGTTGTCAAAGACTTAAACTGTCCAGGAAAAAGTGAAGCCCGGGTTTATAAATACATGATCCGTGCTTGATCAAACTAACCGTGTTTATGGAGGATCACTGACTCAAACCCAAACGTTCTCCACAATAAAAGCGCTGATTTATAACCTGTTTGAGATTATTTTATACCAGCGCGTGCAGTGTAAACTAAAATCTGATTTGGTTAATAAAACTGCAGATGACGGCCTGCTCTCCGTGTGTGGGCTCTGGACGCTGCTCTGTGATTGGTCGGTTTGGCTGGAGTCTGGGTGTTGGCGACAGCAGCGGGTTGGACGGTGATGTGATGGTGCGTTCGGGTGCACTCGGGACGTTCGGGCGCTGCTTTTGCTATGACAGATGCAGCAGATGAACTCTTGACTGAAGGTTTATGGTGCACATGTGAGGCTCTGGTTTCCAAAAGGCCGCTCGGGGTCAGAGGTCAGGAGCTAGTGACCAGGCAGGGTTATACTTTGAGCTTTATGTAACGATTATGAGCATGTATAATACTATATTTTAACAACACGTTTTGCACATTGAATATCCATTAACCCATCCAATGCCCTGATCTCCTTTACAACATCCTTTGACTACATGCACAAAGTGTTGCATTTATTTACAGATAATGAGACAATGTTTCTTTATTTTACATTTCAAGGGTCGTCGTCGTCACAAGGCAAAATGCAGCATGTGAACCTCGCCATGTTGCGCCCTGACAAATAGTCGCAACAGAAACGCAGTGTCGCACAGAAGAGAGAAACGAAAGAAAATCTTGTGCAAAATCCCAACACAGTCTGACAAGAAGGCGTACCACAACACAAAAACTGCCTATTTTGATCACAATTTCACACCTTGACACAAGATGTCACAGCGTAAAAATACACAAGTTTTGGTTGAAGCTAAGTGGGGACGTTTTCTTCAGGTGAAACGGGTTTAGGCTTCAAGTTACTAAAATGTGTAAGTTTTGGTCTGGGTCTTGGGGGCAGGTTAAGATTAGAATCAGGATTTGGTTAATATTCATAAATAAAACACATCTTAACAACCACATAAAATGAACTGGGACTGTGACGCGTAGCATAATTACGCAAAACATCTGAGAACTTGTGTTAATCATACGTCATTTACATGTCCTGTAATGTCATGGTAAATGTACGCCTTCCTGTGAGATCGGTCTCAAAACCCTTACTCTGGCCACATCGGGCTTAAAATCAGGCTAAAACTCCTGTAGTGTGTAGAAGGCTTTACAACACACGCTGTTCTCAGCTGGCGCTGCTCACGCACGGCACGCATGTCACACAAGACGTAAAACATTTTAGCAAAATTCATTTTTACATCCATGCTTGAAAAGCTGTCATCAACCAAAGAAATTCTTGGTCGACTAAAAGTATGTCCTATCGACCGATTAATCTACCAAAAATGGAGCGTGGCAGAAGCTCTGAAGCTAAAATATTTTTCAACTGATCATTTATGTGACCAAACTGTGCTCAAAAGACTAAAAATGTTATGAGTACATGCAAAAACAAGAATTTATACAAACAATGAATAAGAAATTGTCTTTATATCGAAAAATGCAGATACGCCAAATTTGTCGACTAATGGACATTTTGGTCAACTAAGACTCTATCGACCGATTAATCGACTAAACAACTAAAGGACAACAGCCCTAAATATTTATTATTTATAGTATTTGAATATTTAGAGAAATCTATCATGTTTGATTCTCTTTTGGCTAAGCATCTTTTAGAACTGCCTTATGTGATTTACTTTTGTTTTAGACTTGAATTAGCCACATCTTAAACCATTATGAGCTCAAGTTTAAGCCTGTTATAGTCCAAGTTTTGATCTGATGGTACTTGGAGAGAAAATTATTGCATTGAGTTGGGCTAATGTTTTGAGAACCACTTGACTAAATGACTAAGACTTTTGAAAATTGCTTGGAATTGCAACAATTTTCCAACAGTACAATTGAAAGAGATGTACTTACTAAACAAACTTGAAGTAATTACATTACAATAAACTCCTTTTTGAATCCAAATAAACGCAGTATGATGTTATTCTAGGACTGATTCCTAATCCAGCAAAGCCTCATGATCAGCGCTTAGATCTGTGCATCTGTAAAAGAGCATGTTTATTTGGACAAAAACACTTGTGTCTTTACTTGCATCTACCCAAATTGCACTCTTTAGTGATCTGGAAGAGCCTCCTGCTTGTTTCTAAAGAAATATGTTCCTGTAGAAATAACATTCCACAAAATGAAGCCAAACATAGCTAGATGAAGTATGTTCTTAACCATAACTTTAACATTTGGTTGAGCAGGTGATTTTTACTGACTGGTGTCACTTTAAGCATCATTAGAGACCAAGCTCGATGTATTATGACAATGTAACATTATATGATTCCTTACTTCCCAAAATGGAAATTTCCGAAGCTTCCACATGAACAAACCTCCAGCAGGAAGCAACAAGATTTATGGTCCGTGTGAAATATGGCCTTTGAATGGGGATTCCTCAGCCTACTGTAACTATTAGCTTGACTTATTTCCCTGTATCCGAGCATGTATTTAGCTTGTGCTGCCCACCCCAGCGCTGCAGCCGCACATCTGTGGAGGGGGGAGGAGGGGGGACACATAGCTCTATCTGGGAGGCAGACTTGAAGACACTCGCGGGACACATTTGGGTCTGTGTCCGTCAGGGTCCCATCAGGAGGAGTCTTGATTTACTACAGCGCTGACCAGGCCTTCTGCCCTCCGCCCAAAACAAACAGGACAGAGGAACGCCAGGCCTGCACAACACATGCTGCGCTGACATAGGGCTGGGTCTTTATTCATAAAAAAGATAATAGTTGGACAGGGTTTCAAAGAAGAATTTGTCTAAAGAAGTCACTTTACTTTGGAGAAATGCAGATGTCGAGTCTCGGCTGGACCTGTTGTGGACCTCCATCTGATCACGCGACATGATCAATAACTTTTTATACAGAAATCTGAGTACATACTTTGTTGCAGTGAAAGAAACACTGACCATTGGGCCTATCCAGCTGAGTTGTTGTGCACCAGCTCGAGGTCGGTCTAGTACGTTTAGTTCTGACTCTGGCACCAGCAGGAGGCCAGACTCTGAGATCCTCGGAGTCTGAGATGGTTCATAAGGCACTAACATGTCAGTACAGCGTGTTTGTGCGCTGTACTGACATGACTCCATGGACTAGCACCAAAGTACAGCGCACAAACACGCTGTACTTTGGTGCTAGTCCATGGAGAGACTTATGTTGCATTCAAACCGGACACTGTTGAAGACTCCAATTTTGTGTGTTGAAGCAAATTTTGATGCAGAATATTTTCGAAGCTGAGGCCCCAACAGGCACCCTAAACCCCAAAGGGTGTTGGGGGACAAAAACACTTTTTACGCCCAACCGGCTTCTCAACGTTCCCGCCGTTTGCAAAAGGTTTTATTTTGCATGTAGGCAGACCAGGTTGAGACAGAAGGAAGGAGAGGGAGAGACAGAGGATTGCTGCATTTGTAAGACATAACTTAGACTGCCCAACTTTCTCCTCCGCCAGACAAAGTCCTTTTGCAGTTTCTGTTCTCCTCCATTGTCATGTCGTACAGCAATGGTTTAAACACTGCAATGAGCATTTTATCAGACCTATGTGAGCTCTGCGTCAGTCCATATCATGTCTCGTATTGTTTGTTTTTCGACAGAGTGACCAAGTCTTTGAAATAGCTCAAGTTATCAAAGAATTCAGTAAACTTTCATCTTGAAGAAAAGCATGTCACTACGTCCCAGTAGAGTATAGCCTGATTGGTGGACGCGGGCGTTCAGCTTATAAAAGTTCAGCAGTACCCAACTTCGGCGTTGATGCCTGAAGTAGCGGCCAAAACGTCCGCCATAGGTTGGAGCGTCTATTTTGAAAGATACAGCGTCAGCAATCAAGCAAACAAGCAATTTTAGATGCAATACGTTCAAATATGCACCACAACTTTACTGGACAGTTGTTTTTATTGATTTAACATGTAAACTGGTCGCTCCACAGCTGTCCGGTCTGAACGCAGCATAAAACACAAACAGAGCTGTTTTAAAGTCTATTCTCTGAGCCACTGAAGCCAATGCAAAGACCTAAGCACTGGACTAAAGTGATAATACTTCCTGGTTCTACTCAGGACTCGAGCAGCAGTGTTGTGGATGTACTGCAGCAGTTTTACAGCTCGTTTGGATAGGGTAGTGAGGAGGCCGTTACAATTAGTCTAACCAACTGGAGACAAATTGATGAATAATCTCTCCAAGTCTGGCTTGACAATGCCTTTGATTTTGGGAATGTTTGGTAAAAAGATGGTATAAAGCTGCTGATATTATTGACTTGAGGTGGCTATTAAAGTGCATTAAAGCTATATTTCAAACAAAGGGGCCACTACGAGAAAAACAACAAGATACTCCAATAGGTTTGTCCGCATTAGCCTCCTTCAGTGTTCCAGCTCCAAACCTCCCAGAACAGTGAGCGAAGATGGACATCCCTGCTAAACACCACGTCACCTCCAAACACGGCAAAGATTCATCATACGGCAAATTATAAGCACCTGTAAGGAGGAGAACGAGGGAGGGGCCTGTCCCACTGTCTGCCTCCT
Organism: Mugilogobius chulae; assembly: GCA_038363315.1. Taxonomy (NCBI): domain Eukaryota; kingdom Metazoa; phylum Chordata; class Actinopteri; order Gobiiformes; family Gobiidae; genus Mugilogobius; species Mugilogobius chulae. The sequence continues at coordinate 65,404,197 of CM076396.1, forward strand.
CACCCAGCCGTGACCTCTGACCCCAGCCCCTCACACCAACAGGAAGTCTGGCTCTAAAGCAATGAGTCATGCCGTTTACAAAAGGCCATTTCGACTTAAACGTGGCATGAAGTGATGGATAGTGATGTGTTCTGCAGAGAGTGACAGAGCTGCGCAGAGAAAGTTACACGAAAGAGAGACGTTTGGATGTCGAGAGAAAGGTTTTAAATGGAAACTAGTAGAGGCAGAACTAAAGGTTGAACTGTTCTCCCAAAAGCAGGGTTGGACAATATAATCAATGCTTACATTAGGAATTCTTTTTTTTTAAGCTTTATTACAAACAATTTTTTTAAATTAGTAACTTAATTATTTTGAATGCTTGAAACTTGACTTGATAAAGTGAGTAAGCAGAGCAGGACAGTATTTTGAAATGCTTAACACACTGATGAAAGCTTGAAGAGTAAAGATACGTGCGTAAGATCACTTACAGCACAAAATCAAACACTCTGGACACAGTGTTTATTTCACATCAATAGGACAAATATTCCCTGAGTTACGACCACAATTCGGCTTAATTCTTACAGAAGCTGCATAAAACAGGAAGCTACAATAGTTTCCTGACAATAGTTTCAAACTTTCGTATTTCTGTTACAAATTGCAGTGAGAGAAAGCAGCTTCACGGCTGTGTTTAGTTCACTGCAAAGAGAACAGTGTGGAGAGCAGAAGACCACACTACAGTATGAGACCCCAAACAATTTGGATCTTGGTGAGGATACATGAGCAACGTTTCCATTAGTGGTTGGTTCTGCTACGTGAGGCAGCTGACATCACTCATACGTTACACATGCTTTTTTAAATAAATAAAAAGAAAATGTACCTAAATTACACCTTTTCCTCCTGGCGTCCATCTGAGTTATTCACTAAAAGACATGTAAAATTCTTGTCTGTGGCTGTGACGAGCCAGCCTGGTAGAAACTAAAATCTACTTCCAGTTTATCGTCACTTTTTTGACAATGTATTTTAGTTTTTTGCAAAGACTGTGCAACTCTTATGACGTCAAGAGCACAGGACTGCATATCGATACCAACTCCGCCCGATCATTCGGCAATCAATTATGATGACGGATGAACAAGGACTGATTGGTCGTCTTAGACAAATCTAACCATCACTCAATTATAATCATTTTTGCTTTGCTATGATTCTGCAAAATCTGCGATGTTTTTCCACGTGATATTTTTCAATGTTTTTTTTTGTCGGAGCACCATGTTGTTAACATGGCAAGATGCGTGTCTGTGATTGGTAATAATCTGTCAAAATCTGTCATCACGGCTACAGAAATCAAAGATGACATGTGACCAGACGAATATTTAACATCTTGATTTCAGGCAACTGCAATAGGCTCTTTTTCTTCAGAAATTCAACCAAAGACCAGCGCCTACAATGGGACTAAGACTAGCACTCTGGACCAGACTTAAAGATCTGAAGAGCGTTTGACTGGGACTTGACTCGGATTTGTCTCTGTTTAACCTGAAACATTACTTGAGACTTAAATGCTACAATAAGATTTACCATTTAGGTCACTCTTGTAGCAGACAGATTGAAGAAAGAATACTAATAAAAAATTATAAAGAGCAACTTTTCTATCTGTTCAAAATCTGAGCGCCAACGTTTAAAGTAATTACGTAGGAATGTACAATTAATAAACTTTAAGCCCTAACAAAGAACAATTCTTTCATGACCAAATGGTTTAGTTACTAACGCAGCTTAGGATTTTATAGTCGGTAGTCTATGCTAACCAAAAGTATTACCAAAACATTCCACAGTGTCAAAAATGCTAAGGTTTGCAGTAATTTTACAGGAATTTTCTAAGGACGTTTTAGTCTCTTTGGGTAAAGCAGAGATCAAACACAGTGGAAAACCATGGAACAGCCACATGTTTCAAACGCACACGTCTGATAAATTACACTGATGTGGAAAAACGTCACTGCGGAGCTAGAATTCTGCTGAAAACTGGTAATTAAAAGTCAGTTGTGTTAAAACATGTAGATGTATGTCGGAGCTCCAGACGACTGAGGCCCTCTGTGTCGAGCGGCTGAATTCATTATGCTAATGCTAACACATGCTAGCACACGGGCTAATTGCTAACGACACATGCTAGCCGTATGCTAACGAGCTCGGGGCTGACAGACACCGGCCGTGATGAGAGGAAATGGTCGTTTGATTAATGTGGAGCAGAGCAGAGCAGCGCAGACGGCTCACGGCTCAACTTAAAGCAGTCAACCAAATCTGAGTCTAACACTGACTCAAGTTCTGTTCTCTGATATTGAGTTGACACAAGAAATTGGCATAAAAGCTGTGAATTATAGAACAAAATACTGGTTTTAGTCTGAGCCAAACCATTGTGGATGCTATTATTGTACATGTTACCAGAGTTAAAAAACTTTGAAAATGTTCAAAGTATTCAGTGATCAGAATTGATCAGTTTTGTCATGTAGCTACCGACTTAAACACAGCTATAGTTGTATAATACACATACACATAATAGCCATGATGTATTAGAAACAAAGCGTGAACTTGTGCAAGACCAGACTGAATGTCATTATTATGTTGTGTTAATAGGCCTGTCACAATAATTACTACATCGAGTTATCATGCGATATGTTAAAAACATCCACAATAACATTTTGGACATGATAAATGTGCATTTTTGTGCGTTTATGGCGTAAAAGCAATTCAGCTGGAGCAAAACATCACGTAGAATCCAAGCAACTAATCGCCATTAACGCCACACTTTCGACATTAGGAGAAAAGACAGGTATCAACACGGTTCAAATTCACTAGAGGAATGAACAGAAATGTCTGAATGTGTTGCATACAAAGACACACACTGAGGACAGAAGAGACCAGTGCAAGCGTGTGCGTTACGTCTATTCGTGTCCGCTCCTCACACCATGCCACTCATCGGAGCTGCTCCTCCTACACAAGTTCAGCACGAGGAAGAGAAAACACGGACCAACAAAGTATCAACAGTGCATTCATGTATTTCCTCGTGCACTGTTTATTTGGAACTCAAGCTTTCATGGAGACTGATCAGTGACATCCTTGACTTAAAACATAGGCACCCGCTTCTCAAACTCTTCATCCACAGAAGGTTTTATGCTCAGAGGCTGGAAATGGTGACGCACTTGCCGTAATAAACGTAGATAAAATGGCAAAATCAAATTGAAGAAAATCGAATGTTGTGGATGCAAAATCAAAAACTACTTCACCATCATCTGAACCTGACATCACATAGAGCAGGGGTCTCAATGGAGCTCAGGTCTGAGTCATGTTGAAATATAGGTCTGAGTGTTACACACAAAAAATGTCTATTATGTAAACAGGGTCAAACTGTCCTCACTATCGGAAAATTGGACAGAAACTGTACGTAATTTGCTGTAGAAGTTTCATAGACACATCTCAACAATATATTTGATCAGTGGGCCATTATCAATAATATTCAGCAATCATTCAAGTCAAGTCAAACACATTTCTATTGGATTGCCCAGCCCTGTGAGGTAAAATTTTAGTACTGAAATGTTATGTAACAAAATTAAACTTATATTATAAATGTTTCAAGTTCATCATTTAATTTACTGTACAAGTTTGATTTAATCTTTAAGGATCATGTCACCACTCTACATGAGCGTTCCTAAAAGTCTCTCTCTCCCTGAGCGGTCCAGCCCACACAGACTCACACACGAGGGGGGCAAACAGCCTCCTGTACAGACCCTCTCCAAATGTTTACCTTGGACCTGAGCGCCGGACAACTGCAGGCAATCGACCCTCTGAACGAGAGAGAGGAAGGGAGAGAGAGAGAGGGGAGAGAGAGAGAGAGAGAGAGAGAGAGAGAGAGAGAGGAGAGGAGAGAGAGAAGAGAGAGAGAGAGGGAGAGAGAGAGAGGGAGAGGAGAGAGAGAGAGGAGAGAGAGGGAGAGGAGAGAGAGAGAGGGAGAGAGAGAGGAGAGAGAGAGAGGGAGAGAGAGAGGGAGAGAGAGAGAGAGGGAGGGAGGGAGAGAGATGGGACAGAGAGAGGGAGAGAGAGGTGAGAGAGAGAGGGCGCAGGGAGAGGAGAGAGGGAGGGGGGAGGGAGGGAGGGAGGGAGAGAGAGGGTGGGAGAGAGATGGGACAGAGAGATGGACAGAGAGAGGGAGAGAGAGGGGGGGCAGAGAGAGGGAGAGAGAGGAGGGAGGGGAGAGAGAGGAGGAAGAGAGAGAGGGAGAGAGAGTGAAAACATAAGAGAGCAAAAGAGAGGGAGAGAGCATGAGAGGGCGAAGAGAAAGGGAGAGAGAGGAAGAAAGAGGGAAAACATGAGAGATCAAAATAGAAAATGGGGAGAGTGAGAGAGACTGAAAGAGAGAGAGAACATGAGAGAGCAAAAAGGAGAGAGAGAAAGAATGACAGAAAAAATTAGAAAGCAAAATGGAAAAGGGGGAGAGAGGGGCAGAAAGAGAGAGAGAAAGACGGAGAGAGAGAGAATGAGAGAAAAGAAAGAGGGAGGGAGAGAATATGAGAGACCAAAAGGGAGAGAGAAGAGAGAACGGGAAACAGAGTGAAAACATAAGAGCAAAAGAGAGGGAGAGAGCATGAGAGAGCAAAAAGGAAAAGGGAGAGAGAGAGAGAGAGGAGAGAAAGAAAAAGAGAAAACATGAGAGCAAAACAGAAAAGCGGGAGAGAAAAACAAGAGGGAGAGAGAGACATGAGAGAGTAAAAAGAAGAAAGAAGACTACAGAAAAAAAAAGACAAGAAGGAGAGAGAGGTAGAGAGATAGAGATGTATAGAGAACATGAAACTAAAAAACGAAAGAGCAAGAAACGGGTATGGATAAGTTTATGTCTGGGGCTTGATTTATCCGTTAAACCCCCCCAAAAAGTCGCCTTGTGTCAAAATTCATGGATATTGAAGAATTAGGGCTGATCTCCACCTGAATATCTTTTTTTTGAGGCTTGTTTTCATGATCTGAGATGAAAAACATATCAGTTCCACATTATCTTACAAAATTGTCAGAATTTTAACAATTTGTCAACATTTCTTTAAAGAATTTGGGTTAAGTATAGCATCACCTTGCTGGAAATGTATCTTAGTCAATGTCACCAACACACACAGAACCCCAATGTCTTTCTCTGAGCGTGTCGTTGGTCTGGCTCTTTACTTTTCTGGACAGCTCCTGATTTAGCCGACATCCGCAGTACACGTATAACTCCGTAATTTGTGTTTGTGCTTTCTCTGACAATCCTGACAAACGACTGGCCCCGAGTCTCAACGCCAGCCTCTCCAAAACATGCCTCTCCCAAAAAAATGTTTAGGCCTCCGCGCATGCAACGAGCGCTCAGGTGAACGCCGCGGGGTAAACGCAGCGACAAGTCAAATGATCAGCTCGGGTTTGTGTTTGTTTAAATGTGATTTTTATTGATGGATCGGTGCGACTGCGGGTCTGTATTACATCGACAGCAGCAGCGGTGGGTGGCTCCGAACGCACGAATATAAAGACATAAAACATAACTGCAAATTCCACCTCCGCGTTTGCATTTTCCGGGGCATTTTTCACGGTAAGCGCAGTTCTGTCATGGATGTATTTGAGGTGGAAATTGCAGGTTTGGGTGGTGTATGAAGGAACAGAAGGAGCAGGAGGAGGGTATAATACGTTTAAGCCCAAATGACTTCCATTTGTTTTGCCGAGCCGAGGATGTGCCGCTCATATGGAGAAGTTTACAGGGATTATGAGCTTGTATTTAGTCTGAAGGGGCCCGGACAGAGAGCACAACAGGGTGAAAGTGCTGCAGCAGACAGGACAGTAAACTAAATAAGCGTAATGGTAAAGTGGACCTATTATCTAAACAAAATATTAGACTTGAATAAATTCATGTTTTTGACATTTAGATGGTTCAGATGCACTAAGTCAGTAGTTTCCAAACTCTTATGTGCCGCTCCCCCTCTTTGATCTGAGAATTTGACAATAATATACTGTATATTGTAGACTTAGATATAAAGCAGTAAATTAATAAAATTATAATACCTTTCATATAAACTACATATAGCTTGCCATATGTGTGGCAAGCTCTGTCTTATAGAAATATATACAAAACTTTTCAAAAAACAAAAAAAAACTCTTACACGCCAGAAGAGCAATCGCTCTGAACTGGACGAAGATGGAAGCACCTATAATATGACAATGGACTAAAGAACTTCATTTTTCCAAAGGGAAACTGAAAGAATTGGTGAAACTGTGGGAACCTTTAATAACTACAATGTCTGTAAATCAGTGGTTTTCAAGTTCTTCAAGCCAAGCAACACTTGAAAGAATATTGGCTTTTCATGTACCGCCTTATCAAAACCCGGGCCAGGTTACACTTAATATCAAAAGTAATAATGGTATAAATTATAATATTTTCCAAATACAAATGTATTATTATAGTTATTTTAATTAATATTATTCTTAGTTATTTATTTCTTTTCTATTTGAGCAGGCTTGCATGTGGGTGAATGTGTGAGTGAATGATTTTTGGTTCAATTTGCACTCTTTGGTCTAATTTATGGTCATGTTTTCTGCAAAAATGAATAAAATGAATGATGAAAAGTTAAACTCAAACTCAATGGAGGCCTCCCCAGGAAATCTTGGATCGGACCCACTTTGGGAACCACTGCACTAAGTAATTTTGTGTTTTTACTTTGAGTGAGCTTGTTAAGGTTAACGTTAAGGTATACTTTATTGTCCCCGTAGGGAAATTTGTCCTCTACATTTGACCCATCCTTCAATGCCTCTGGGGCATCTCCTCAGGAGCAGTGATCGTCACAGTGCAGCGCTCGGGGACCCATCTCCAGATGTTCTTGCTAGGCTTGGTCAGGACTACCATAGCTGGAGGACATTACCCTAACATGCATGTTATTGGTACAAAAAGCAAGACTATTGGTTAATTTATTCAGTCATATGCAAATGTACAAATTGTATAAAATACACTCATAATATCATTTAGACAGAATAAGGTTTACGCAGAAGTAAAACCTATAATGCCAACACAAAAGTTAAGTTCTTTATCCAAGACAGCAACATGTCAATAACTACACCTCATCAAAGTAGATAAACTAGAGTGTACGGTAAAATCATATTTTGTCCGGTTTTCAGTTTTGAAAGTTGTGGTTCGGTATTTTTTGGTACACTTTCAGATCTGTTTTTTTTTTTAAACAATACAAAATGTGTACATTTAACTGTAAAAGGAACATTATTCTTTTAATATTAAATAATGGTGATGCTCTGCAGCAGGAATAACTCAAAGAAACAAAATTGTTTTTTAGATTTTTCTTGTATTTATTTATTTATAAAATTACTTCCCTAAATCTGTATAATTTGTTTCTTTGTATCTGCTCAGTGCATGATTCAACTAATGCTGCATAAATGAACAGTGGCTCATCACGTTGTGTGTTTGTGTATCGCTGTGACAGGAGGAAGCTCGGAGAAGCAGCTTGAGTTTTGTGGAACCTTTGAGACGGTTCTGTTTGAGACACTTTTCATGATGATTTGATAGACATCCAGTTTTCACCAGAGCTAAACAAAAAAATATTGTAATAATCAAAACAAAAGAATATTCCCTAAAGACACCAATCAAAGTTTAATTTAATCCACACATTCCAACCAGTAAAAAGTGAATAAAGGCACAACTACTCAAAAGTATCATGAGGTTTTAAGATGATTTCTATTTAGATCATTTAACAGTTTTGGTAAGGTGTAAGGTACAGCTGCACGATGTGGGAAAAATATATTACAATTTTACTAATTGTTTGTTTCAGAAATTTGATTCAAACACATTCATATATTATATTATTTTAAATTAACTTAACGAAGTAAACACATTATTTGGCTGCTTTTACAATTTAATGTCAGCAATGTTTTTTTTTTTTTTTTTTTCCTGGTTTCAGTAAAATTTATCCTTTAAACTTGTTCTAAAGAATTAACAAACCAACTGAAAGATAAACTATTCTAAACCATGTTTTTACAGATCTAATCCTCAGAGTTAGATGTTTTTAGTCAGAATAAAACAAGATGTTATTTGAGAAGAAAAAAAGATTCTTCAAAAATCTCAGGCTTTATGTCCATTAATATTACGATTTTGATTCAATTGCTTAACAGTATGGATATATTTTCAGTCTTGGTCGCCTGATTTTTTTTTCCAACCCAGTTATGCCAGACACCATCACTTGCAGTGGTGGCTATGCTAGCAAAAGTTTATAGTTTAAGATATTTACCTAAGGGATTTGGTTAAGGTTAGGGTTAGGATTAGGGTTAGGGTTAGGTTAAGTTAATTTGGTTAAGTTTAGGGATTTGGGAAAGGTATGCTAACCAGGAAGCGGCATAACTGTGTTGGGAAAAATAAAGACGCGTCTTGGTCACATTTTAAAAGTCGTTCATATTGCGGAGTCAGCCTGTGTGTGTGTTCATCCGAATGTGTGTGTGTGTGCGTCCATCTGAAAACATTTGAAGCTAATTTATGTGTCCGTGGCTAAACCGGGCCTTGTACAGTTATTTATTTTGGGTTTTGGCAGAGTAAATCTGGGTATATTTGTGTGCGCACGTCGCTTCATCCGGATTTATGCCCCGGTTTGTTTGGCCGTGGGAGGAGGACGTCCCGGAGGAGAGCGGTGCGGTCGCAGAGTAAACCCGGGGCTGGGTCTGTGTGTCTGTGGGAGGTTCACCTGTGGGCTTCTGTGGGAGAGTGAGAGGTCTGGGTCTGGATCTGGACTCAAACAGAACAGACAAGATTATTTATGGTTTATGTAATGATCAGAGATGAGAGAGAGAGAAATGTTCAATCAGGGAAACATGAGGTTACTGTAGGAATGTCGATTTGTAATTGGATTTTTTAATTAAACTATTTTTTATATACTTTTTTGGTTTTGTTATAACATTTTAAACAATCCTTCAACAACAGTAATCACAGCAATGTTTCTTATTATTTGAAAAGACATTACAAGGTTTTCACTTGATTAATGATTGTAAAAACACACACATATTTTTGTCTGGCTAACAGATACTTTTAGAAAAGTAACACAAGAAAGTAGTTTAAACAGAAGAAAAAAAGATCTATTTAATTGAATTAAAAATTTACACATTTGAATTATGCATTTGTTCAATCGGATTTTGAAGTTTAATACTTTTTCTTTTATTTATATATTTTTTATTTGATAGAGACCATTAAAGTTGTAGTAACCAACCATTTTACTTGTAAATTAATACATTTTGTGTTTTCCAATTAAAAAAATGTATGATGAATGCAGCGCTTTGTGAGTCTGAACTGAATTAAAAATAATTTTAGTTCTAATCAGGAGTTGAATGCAGTGCTCTGATTGGGTGTGCCTGGGTGAGAAGTGTTTTATAAGCCATAATTGCAACCAAAATGAATACATTTCAATATTAATGAATGATTTAGGAGAAGAAGTTGTCAGATTTAAAACCTAAATCTTGTTTGCAGCGTGAAAATCACCTTTACGTCTCCCGTACACAGACTGCAAGGTGAGCTCGGCCCGAGACGTGTTGGAGTTTCCTGCGATCAGCCTTGTACACAGCAGCAGTCCACTGCGGTCTGTTATTGCCCAAAGCCACGCGGAATGCTCATATTATGAATTAAAACCTGCATCAGACCGCTGCGACCTCCGGTAAAAATAGACTCTCTACAGATTCTCTCCGCACACTCGCGCGACTTTCGGACGTGCACTCACACTGCACCGGGGTTCGTTAACAAGGACACATTGGTTTTAAGCACTTTCTAAGTCTTGCGGGAGTTGTGCGAGTCTTGCCTTGCACCGAACTCCGACCCAGTGTACAGCAGGGGTTAACATTCCTTTTATGCAGTGCAAGGTCACCGGTTAAATAAGAAATTTAATAGAGCACTATAGCTTTATTCACCTTATTTTGCCCCGCCTTCTTTCCTTTGTAAAGAACTTCCTGTTTAGCTGAGGTTAGCTTGTAGTCACTGGGTTTATTTTAGCTGTCATTACATCTGCATAACAGAAAGCTAACATGTTACCTTAACAGAGCTAAACAGGAAGTGTGCTGCCAAGAAAAGTGGGCAGAGCAAAATAAGGTGAAAAATATGTGTTCAAACAAGAAAATGTCTTGTTTTTTGTAAATATTTACTACTTATTTTAAACGATAAACTTGACATAGGGGGTATTCCATGAAAGTGGCTTAACAAGTCTAGGCTTATCCTAAAATCCTGAGCTGAAACTAGCTTCATCTCCAACTTAAGCCTCAAGTCGTTCCATGAAAGAAATAAGCCTGAGTCTGAGCAACGCTAATTCAAGCTTGAAGATTAATCTGGGCTGTGAGCGCGCTCCCGCTGAATGTGACGAGGCCAGATCAATGGAGCGAAGACATCACTGAGAATGAGAGAGAAAAACGCTTATTTTACATGATCTGACTGAAACACGAGAGGAGCCAAAGTGCACACGGACTACAGTTTGATTTGCATCGCAAAAGTTTTCAGTTATAGTGGTTTATTCTGATGCTGGGAGCGAGAGGCAGCCCCTCCCCTCCTGTACACTGCTGGAGAAAGACGAGGCGGAGATCCAGAGGATTTATCATCGTATTTGTGACTAGTAGGCTCATCGTTTTTTAATGCAATGCACAGTTTTCCACTCCGCATGTGGAACTAGTCCCGGTGCGTAAAGTTGTCACAAAGTTGTAGCGTAACCTGAGCGTAAGTCTTCACAACCAGAACTGACCAATCAGAGCAGAGGATGTCCGTGGTGTGAGGAGAGACGAGGAAAGGAGATGCGATGAAGCGCTTTTGAGCGTAAAAGCATCAGCACGACTCCACGGCTTGTTCTCATACTTTAGTCATGCTTTCATTGCTTCATCCTTAAGAGAAATATCTGCATGTCTGTGGGAGATCTTACGTAGGTTAAATGCACGTAGGAGTAACCTACAAGTTAATTTTCCAGTTAAATATGTGGCCAATGTGACGTTTGCTCTTACAAACGCGTCTCTCCACAGCGAAAGCGGCTCAAAAAAGGATGAAAAGAAACGGTCAGAGCGGTTCTCTGGTGCCAATGCCAAGTAAATAAAAGTAAATAAAAAGTGACTTTATGAGTTGTGTTGGGACAGACAGAGAGATTTCACACAGTTGTGGAAGTGTGTGAGGATAAACATGTGATTTAAGTGTTTTTTAAACGTTTTTTGAGACAAAGCTAAAATAATCTTGGCTGTTAGCCTGGTCCCGACCAGGTTTATGTCTGTGCACTTGTTACTGCGGCAACTCAGCGTCACCTCTGGTTAGCCGCGTTAGTGGAACGGAAATGGAGATTTCATAAGCCTAGATTGGCCAAATAAGCCAGGCTTTGGCTTTAGCTCGCTTCATGGAATACCCCCATAGTTCTGTTGTTTTACCTCAGTTCCCCTAAGTTGCTCCCTCCTCTCCTTCTCTACTCTTTTTCCTCTTCTCTCTTTCTCTCATGGCTGGTCTAGATCCTAATTTGCACCAGACCTCCCCCCCTTTCCCCTCTCTCTCTCTCTCTCTCTCGTCTTATCGGGACACGGCATCGGCAGCAGAATCATATCAGTGGTGTTTAAATATAGCCCTAATTACTACAATCATTCCTGGCTGTCCGTTTTGCCCCTGCGTCCCGCTCCGTCACGCGGGCCCCACCCAGACGTTCCAGACCTCCCCCCGCGGGCCCTCCAACCCCGCTTTCGGCCCGTTTCCTGTCGGGAGTATCCAGTAAATCCTGTAGTTTTGGCTCCGGTGTGGGCTCGGGACGGCGGCGGTTGCATGACAAGCCGTGTTTCCCTTTCTAAGAGCCCACTTCCCCCTCGCGCACTTTGAGCCCAACTGAAATGTTTCCTATTGAGCTCAATCAAGGGCCCAATTACCTAATTATTCGCTTATGCCTAAGTCCGGACTGGAGAGAAGGAACGAGGAGAGAAGGAGAGAAGAGGAGAGAAGGAAAGAGAAGAGAAGAAGAGGAAAGAGAAGAGAAGAGAAGAGAAGAGAAGAGAAGAGGAAGAAAGAGAAGTGAGGAGAAGAGAATAGAAGAGAAGAGGAGAGAAGAAAAGAGAAGGAAAGAGAAGAGAAGAAGAGGAAAGAGAAGAGAAGAGAAGAGAAGAGAAGAGAAGAGGAAGAAAGAGAAGTGAGGAGAAGAGAAGAGAAGGAAAGAGAAGGTAGTGGAAGAGATGCGAAGGATTGAGAAGAGAAGAGAAGAGAAGAGGAGGAAAGAGGAGGTAGGGGAAGAGAAAAGAAGGAAAGAGAGGAGAGGGAAAGAGAAAAGAAGAGAAGAGGAGGAAAGCGAATTGAAAAGAATAGAAGGAAAGAGAAGGTAAGGGACGAGAAGAGGAGGAAAGAGCAGAGAAGAGAAGAGGAGGAAAGAGAAGAGAAGGAAAGAAAAGAGAAGAGGGGAGAAGAGAAGAGGAGGAAATAGAAGAGAAGAAAAGGAATGAAGAGGAAAGAGAAGAGAAGGAAAGAGAGAGGGGGGTAAGAGAAAGAGAGAACCAAAGTCCGGACTGGAGAGACGAGAGGAGAGAGAAGGGAGAAGGGAAGAGAAGAGAAGAAGAGAGAGAGTGAGAGAGAGACTAAGAAATGAAGAGAAAAAACGGCAAAGGAAAATGAATATGACAAAGAGAAATGAGTAAGTAAAAGGAGAACACAATCAGAAGAAAAAAAGGAAAGAAAGAGGGGAAGAGTGAAAGAGAAGAGCAGGAGAGAGAGAGAGAAGCAGAGGAGAAGGATTGATAGAAACAATCATGAGGAATGTTGGACAATTAAAGATCACAAATGACTGTTGTTTTAACAAAAGAGCGACTCAAACTCTTTCCTGTTTCATTCCACACGCACAGGCTTACGTTATGTCACAGGTGCAGAGACGTTTTTAGTCTGGATTTTGAACAACTAAGATATGAGAATGAGAGACCAAAGCTAGAATTTCAGTAAGAATGCAAAGGTCCACTCTGCCACCTACTTGTCGCCAGCTACAGGTCAGATCTGTGGAGAGGTGAGCCGGTAAGAATGTAATATTTCCAGGTATTTCTTGAACAAAAACACCATCATGTTGAAATAAATGAAAGATGAATAAAGTGAATGCCATAGTGTGGAACATTAACAAGTCTTTACTCTTTCAGCTTGTATTTTTGCAGCTATACTAAATGAGAATCAAGTCATCACAAGTCACTGGACTTCAAGTCCAAGTCAAGTCCCAAGACTTTGTTGTGCCGTATGTACAATGACTGCGAGGCAGGTTTTTTGCAAGTGCCTGTTTGACTTCTTGTAGATTCTTTTCGCACACCCAAGTGTCTTGCACTCCAATTTGCAGTGTTTTGAGGTCTGTGTAACAACAAGCATTGGTTTCAAGCACTTGCTAAGTCCTGCAGGACTGACACATTCATGAACTGCACTCGAACCGAAGGCAGTGACCTATTAGCCTATTTCAGGGTGATTCAACATAGGCCCAGGGGCCACAGCAGGCCCTTTAATATGGCCCACAACCCATCTTCAAACATTGCAAAACTCATTTATACAGCTTGATTCTGGGTTTGTCTTACGCCTCCCGTACACTGACTGTGAGGAGAGTTCGGTTCGGTTTCTTACGAAGTGCCTTGTACACCAGCTTCAGTTCACTGCGTTCTGTATTTCCCAAAGTCACGCTGATTCATATGGATTCCCGTGAGAAAGCTCCCATTATGACTTGAAAGTCGCATCAGACCGCTGCAACCTCCAGGAAAAATACACTTCTACGAATTCTCTCCGCACACTCGTGTCATTCTCAGACATGCCCTGTCACTGCTCTGAAGTCTGTGTACAGGGACACTTTTTAAGTCTTGCGGAAGTCATGGAGCACCAAACCTGGCAGGGGTCAGCATCTAGTCTTGTTTTAGTTGTAGTTCAGTTATCGAAAGTCTTTTGAATTTAGTTTTTCCACAAAATCTAATACCAGTAGTTTACAATGTCAAAACAAGACCTAATGTAAAGTTGAATAGTACTGGCCTTTTTTATCAAGTCTTGTGTCATCAAAATAGTAACTCAAGTCTGACTCAAGTCCAGCCACGACTTGCAAGTTCAATAAATAGTAAAACTTATAGCTGTATTCACACTGTACAACATAAATCACATACATATAGGAGTTTAAATAAAGTCTTACTCTTAAACCAAAGCTGGACTGAACTGCATTCATTTATAGAAAATAAGTGGATGAAAAATGTGGCTCCGGCGCTGCAGAGCTTCTGTGTCTACGGCCTCCCAGATGTTAAAATATATGTTCTGTCAGGCTGTAACTATAATAAACACGCAGCAGGTTAAAAAGCCATCACTTCTGTTCAGAGATTCATCTAACTGCAGCATCAGTGAAAGAGAAATGTGTTTAATCTCACCTGTGTGGAAGCAAACACACAAACATATGTTTTCATAAGAGAGTTTGACAAATCATCTGCAAACTCAAACAAGCCACAGTTCAGAGCAGACTTACACAAAGTTTAGTTTGTGCAGATCAATGAGTTTTCAGTTGTGCTTTGACTGGAAATATTTTATGATTAATGGTTTATATCTTGCTTTTGATTCTTTTTTTGTCCAAGATGTTTAAGCGCACCTATAACTTCTGTCTGAACAGGTAAAACAAAGAAATCATTGTGCAAAATGCAAAAACTACATATTGTTACTTTCAGACTAGGACTGGGAAATATATCATTTTACAATATATCATGATACAATTTACTGGATCATATCATAGCGCATGTATCACAATACTTTAATTGGTAAATTAAATGCAGAGTTAAAGAACATTCAAATGCTGTACACTGAGTGCGAGTTCAGTGCGAGGCAGGACTCACGCGACTCTCACAAGACTTGAATGTGTTTAAAACCAATGCGCCCTTGTACACAGACCTCGGAGCAGTGCACGTGCACGTCTGAGAGTCGCACGAGTGTGAGGAAAGAATTTGTAGAGAGTCTATTTTTGTCGGAGGTCGCAGCAGTCTGATGTGTCTTTCGAGCCCGATCTCACAAGAAAGCGTACATTTACCACGACATTACACAATATGTAAATGAGGTATGATTAGCACGAGTTCACAGCTGTTTTCGCATAATTATAGTACGCATCACAGTCCCAGCTCATTAAGACGTGTTCTTATTTATGAATATTAATGAAATCCTGATTCTAATCTTAGTATTGTGGTAAATGTACGCCCTCTAGTCAGACTGTGTTGGTCTTTCAAGTCATTACACGAGCATTCTCGTGGAAATCCATGTGATGCTGTGTGACTTTGGGCAATACAACAAGGCACTTCACAAGAAACTTCTACGTGTCCCGAACCGAACTTCCTTGCAGTCAGTGTACGAGAAGTGTTACTCTGGATGTACACTGACTGCGAGGCGAGTTTGATTCGGGACAAGTGCGGGTTTCTTGCAAAGTGCGTGTACACCATGCTGTCAACTGGGGTCCGGTTTCGTCCAAATTCTCGCGAAGAATTGAAAGCCGCACCAGACGGGTCTCCAGAAAAAATATACCCATGTGGCTCCCGCACTCGCATCCGCATTCCTCGGATTTCAGTGTACATAGGAGCATTGGTTTTAAGCACCTAAGTCCTGCGTTCCCCCACCAAACTGCATTCAGTGTACGTTCAGGGTTAGGCTCTGGTATATTATACATATGTCACAGTTAAAGCTGCTGTTCCGTCAGGATTGTGTCAACACCAAACTTTTCATAATCAATCATCACCAAAAAATGAAAGACATTTTGTATTACAACCCAGCCTTTCATTTGATTTAAAAATAAATACATTTGAAGAAGCATCATCTTTGAATTCTTTAAATTATTTCTGCAGCATTGTAGTTTTTAATAATATGGAGTTTACTGTTTACAAAGCACACTGACTTTTTCATGTTATTGTAAAAATATCACATTAATTATTAAAAAGTCACAATATCATGTTTCAATTTTGTATCACAGCCTCTTCTATCGTGACAAAAGCTTATCGTCCCAGCCTTAGTTCAGACCAGAATTTTTGCATTCAGGCACAAAACTGACGTAAAACAGTTTAGAAATAGAAAGAGATTTATTTACTTCCTGTACAAAGCTGCAGAACTGATAAACCCGCCTCTTTATTCTAAGATTTGAATCCAACAAGCAGCAGATCTGTCATTTGTATTGTTTAAGTCCTGGCTATTTTGATCCGTACTTGCTTTACTATGATGGTGAATTTGTGAAAGACATTCTCCAGCCCTGCACAATATGAACACATGTGATGCTGGCTCTTCTTCCCATGCACTTGTGGAACCTCCGATGACAAATTGCTCAGCGTTAACCTAAAAACATGCTCCAGAAACAGTCAGGCCTCATGGAGCACATCCTCAGAGCGGAGTATGGGTCTGTGGAGACGGCGGACTGTGGGTGGGCTCAGCTGGACCGGGGCGTCTGGGAATTCTGGAGAAATACTTCGGCTCACATATGTAGACTGACTTATGCTGTTGTTCGCAGAGGAATGAGGCTGTATGTGGCATCGGGTCTGAAGAGGAATCACTTTTGTAACAGGATCCTACTGGCGAGCTTTGTAATTGCTTTGGAATTTGTGTTCCAGCGATGAAGGTTTGAATATTCTGAGGTTCAACCTGATCGATAAAAAACAAATGGGTCTGAAAGAGAGAATACTCATCTTCTGAATATTCCAATACAACAAGTTTCAAATGCCTTTGTCACCACAGTAAATATCTTGACTGCACAGTTCTGTCTGGTTCATGCTCAGATGGAGGCAGAAGGTGACCAGACAGATAACTCTTTACTAGAAGTATCATTCTGATTTTTCTATGACGACACATTAGCCAAACACCACGCGGCTGCTACGAGTGAAGTTTGCTCAGGAAAAGTGGGAGAAGAGAGCCGGCGATGACAAGAGGAAATTAGCAGATTAGAGCGATGAGGTTTGGGCTAAAAGTAGGATTAGAAACACTACTAAGGATCAAATGGTTAGTAAATCGATGGACTGAAAAAATAGTGGAATCAGTGAATCTTAAACTTGTGCTGCATTAAGTTTAAAGTGTGTTCATTGCTCATGTTGCACCAGGAGTTTGACCATTATAAACTAAACAAAGAGGTTGGAGGCAGACAGAATATTCCAACTATTGGCAATCTTGCGTCTTGTAAAAATAAATGTATTTTAGATTGCACAAGGGTCTTATTAACTGCACTGAATCAAACAAGCATCTGGAGGTCTCAAACACAAATGGAGCTGGGGCCAAAATGATCTGTGTCAGGGTTGGTTGGCTGCATTTTAAAATACAGACCTTTGTTGTATTCTATATAAATATAACACAACATACATAACAATACGCCCACATTTTTTATATATATTGTTTCATCTCATATTGTACAGTAATAAAGGCCTATATGACAAAGCAGAGCAGATTAAAAAGGTAAACTAAAGTGGGAATTCAAAGTAATGCTGCATTCAGACCGGACAGCTTTGGAGCGTCCAAGGTTAAATCAATGTAAACCACGTCTTGTGTCCAGCGAATCTAGCATGTTGCTTGTTAGTGCGTCTGCTGACACCGGGTCGTGTGAAGTAGACGCTCTAACCTGTGTCAAACGCTTTGGCTGCCTCATTAGGCGTCGTTGCCAGAGTTAGGCACAGCTGAACTTTACAAAGACTGAACGCCTGCGTCCATCAACCAGGTCTACTGTCCTGTGACGTAACGACATGCTGCTCTGCTCTCACATCAAGAGAGAAGAAGAACTGTTTACCTAAGTCTTTTAATAACTTTTATTAACGAAAGGTCACTGGTTTTAGGGCTTTTTTTCAAAGGATTGGTCACTTGTTGCTCTCTGAAAATCTGGCAACATTGACACAGCAAAACAAACAATCCGGGAAATTATCTGGACTGACGCAAAGCTCACATGGATCAAAAAAACTCCTCATTGTGGTGTTTAAATCACTGCTGTACGACATAACAAGACAAAGCCAGCAAACGGACATTGCTTGGAGAAGGAGGAAGTAGCTACGTTTATAAATGCAGCAAGCCTTCATCTCTCTCCCTCCCAGATGTGCCACAAATGGCTTTTGCAAAAAGTGTGAACGTAGAAAAGCGTGTCAGGATGTAAAAAGTGTCCTTTTCCCCTGACGCGCTTTGGGGCGTTTAGGGCACCTGTTGGGGCGTCAGCTTCGAAAATATTCTGCATCAAATTTTACTTCATCACGCAAAATTGGACGCTTCAACGCTGTCCGGTCTGAACACAGTATAAGGTTGTCCTCCCCAGGCACATTTGGGTACACTGTATACATTCTGTTGCAGTCCAGTTTTTTTCCAGTGCATTTTATCAGCGAGCCACTCTCAATAATTATTAGAAATCATTTCTGGGGCCGCATAAAATCATCTCAGTTGGCATAATTTGTTGGAGCATAATTTGGATTGACTTCCAATGAATTGTCTAAAAATGTGCTGTTATTGGAAAAAAAAACATTTGCCGTGCATGATACATTTTTGTCAATATCATGTAGCCTTTTTCACGGCTTTGAAAAAGAAAACTCGTGGTTTTGTGCCTTTGACTGACACAAAGCCTTCACCCTGTGTAGCCTGCAGCTCTCCACAGTGGTTTTGACTCTGACCAGCTTGTGTTGTGTGAGAGGATGCTGTGGTTCTGGGTCACTGCTTTAGAGGAAGTGACACTGGTTTGGTTCACTTCAACACCTCAGAATCCAACCAGCGGCTCACTCAGTGCACCTGACACTCACTCACTATAGGAAATACTGAATCAATATCAGGTTACAATACTATAATGCAATAAAGATTAGAGATTTAGGTATTTGAGCAACTCCAGAATTGCACAACTCATATAAAACATAACTTATGGACAAAAAATTAAAGTTTTAAGACAAGTTAAACTGACAATCACGCTAGGGCTGGGCGACATTGACAAAAATGTATCTCTCAGTATTTTTTGAGACATTTCTCGATTACAATATTCAGATATTTCAAACCAAGCAATAAACATGTCTTTAAATGTATTAGTTAAAGGTTTATGATCAGAAAAATTGTGCTGTGGTTGATTGGAGACATTCTTGGTCAACTTAAGATGTGCTGCCAATCGATTAGTCGACTAAAAACAAATCTAACAAGTCTCAAAACTTTGAACAAATAGCTATATGAATAAAGTTTACTTACTTACATTTTGTATATGAGAGGCACTAACGCTCTGCTCTCTCTAAGCAAATAATCATTTGAATAATTGTGATTTACTCATTATTTTTTCCTCATATTTGAGCAGCCCTGTTTACAAGTCTACAACTGAAGTAACTGTGCACAAAGTGAGTTGAAGCAGGAACTCAAATGTGTATTTGGGCCACCCTCTCTGAGCCCTGCAGCTCTTTTCTGCAGACAGCTGAAGTTATGTCTACATTTGTGAGCTGATGGGCAACAAATAGTTCAAATAGTCTGAGATAAAGTCCAAAGTCCTGAGTGTAGCTGAGGCTTTTTACATTTGTCCAAACCCGACCTAAATCAGACGCAGCTGCTGGGGAAAGGCATTCATATAGACTCCACTGTTTGCAAAGTTTACACAACACAAAATTCAATTGTGGATCTCGAGCTGGGCTTCGAAATGTCCTCCATGTGCAGTGGATGTGGACGTATACAAAGGAGGACCACGGAGACAGTGGACCAGGAAAGCCAGGAAGTGGTCGTGAGTCATTTTCATCAAAGTGTTTGCCCCTGTCCAAATGAATGGCAGATGCTATGACGGCTAAAGCTAAAGCTAAAGATCTGTGAAGGTTGAATTAGTGATACATTCAGAGATTAGCTCAGAGCAGAGGTGGACTGGTCATAGGTGCATTCTGGAGCAGCACAGAACGGCCGCCTGCTCCACGGCCAATGGCTGTTGGCAAATGTTGTTTTTTTTTTTTTAATCAGAGCTTGATCAGGGAGCAGCGACTGCAACTGCATAGAAAACGGCAACCACACAGCCAAACTGCCCGGTGATATGAGCAGCACCAGTCTCTTGGATCTATTGCATTTTTGACAGCTCCATTGATACTGCAGCAGCAAAATATCTCTACAGCAAGAGTCTCCAACCAGTAGCTCGCCACCACCTTCCAAGTAGCTCGCCAAAGGATTTTAGAATCATACAAATTGTGCTTTTATGTTAAATTTGTATTTATTACATGCCTATTCTAGTGTAAATGTATCTTTAGATGCCTAATCTAAATAGATATTGGCAAAGTTTTCATATAGGCTTCTTAACGATGAAACAGATGACTCAAATTTTTGGTCATCGCCAAATGTATAGCTCGCTGCCAGTTTTCTTTTGCAAAAGTAGCTCTTGTGGCAAAAAAGGTTGGAGACCCCTGCTCTACAGGCTAGAAAGCATTTCTTCTGATTGGTACGAACAGTCAGAACATCATGTTCCTCACGCAAAGAATCATGGGGGTGACACACCTACACATGTTCCATATCCTGTGGAGCACCTGGCAAAAAGCTAAAGCTAACGGCCATGATGGCAACGAACGCCAGGGAGCAAAAGCCATAGACGCACAGCGCCCGCCATCTTTGATCACCAGGGCTTGGCCAGCAGTCGTTGAGTGACAGATGTCTGAAAAAACAAAATTTTTAATATGACTTTTGTTGACCTAAAAGAAAACAGATACAAATAAACTGCATTGACTTTCCAAAATATCCTACTTTTGAAAAAAGAAAAAATGTATATCAGATATTCACAATTCTATTCAGGGCAACCAACCAACCAAATGCAATCTTGGTGACCTACTGATAGTTTACAAATAGGTCTTGCCACCTCAGGTTAACTGAATGTATGAAAAACAAATCTAAAAGTCACCGCATTACATGAAACTATACCTCTTTTCTCAAATGTTTCTCGGGCGAGGACCCCCAAACCCCCCATGAGAACTTCTACTCAAATGTTGCCAGTGTTACAACATACAATACTTACATTTTACTGTTTATACTATGCAAAAATAATAAACCAAATCACCTACATGTATTTTATGGCAGGAATGAACAAGTCTGTATTATTGATGGTGCTGTGGTGAGTGTCCAGGGTTGTTTTCAGTCCCAGTCTGCTCCTGGCTCAGAGGCAGTGAGAGAATAAGAGCGAAATGTAATAAATCTAAGACATATTGGACTTGCTGTAGGTCTGAGCGTGTAATGTCAGTTGATTCGAGCTTGTGTCATGGTTCCACCCTGTACTACAGTGTTCGGCCTCATTTACTGGCAGAGATAGAGGAGTTTGAGTAAAATGAGATTAAAACACCCAGCTCCATGGGAATGCAGTCAGGCAGAAATGACTCAGCCGAAACTAATACTTAAATTAGATTTTAGTCCAAAAATATCTGCAAGACGACAAAACAGAGCAGAAAATGTTCAGCATAAAAACATTTGACTTTTCTAATTGGCTTTGTGCAAGACCAGCTCAGATTGTGTCTGATATGTGTTCATTTTCTCTGATCCAGCCCTTAACTCATCTTCCAAATATAAGAATTTTATATTTCAGACTGAAAACAATAGAATATATTTAGTAAACTGTGTAACAAAAAAATTATTCCAGCCAAAATATAACTATAAATTGCATAATCTGTGGTTGCAAAGTGAGAGTTCTGTGAGATATGTCCTGTTTTATATAATACTGTCCGATGTCAAAACTGGAACCAATATATTGAAAGAAAAATAACTAAAAGTACTAAACTTTGCTTTTGATGCCACAATTAGGCAAGGCAAGGTAAGCCAATTATTTGCATAGCACAATTCATACACAAAGCAGGAAATGATGCATCAAAATTATGATACAAAACGTAACAGCGTATTGTATTTTTCCGTATTAACTGACCTAATGGCAGCATGTATAGATTAAACAGAAGGGGTCCCAAGATTGAACCCTGGGGCACACCACAGGTCAACTATTATTTTTGTGTTCTGTTGTAACTTGAATAATCACGATTATCAATTTACCTAATAATCTTGACATTGGTACATTTGATTGAAAAAAGCAGATTAGCAAAATAAGAGACTTCACCCTCAAAAAAGATGCCTCCAAATATAAATATGTACTGTACATTGCATGGTCCACAAAGTCAAAAGAAAGACAAAAATCGAATACTGCAAAAGACCAAAAACCATTGCAAACATTCTAAAACCTGTACTGTCTCTCTCTCCCCTCTTTCTCCACTCTCTTTTCCCCTTTCTCCCTCCCTCATCAATTCCTTCACTTTTGTCACCCCCCCACCCCTCTCTCTCCCGCTGCAGTGATTGTGTCTTCCTGTGCGGCCCAGAGCCATGACAGGACCTCCACCAGGCCACAAACAGCCCCAGGACGTCATCTTGGATCGGGTTTGGTGACTCAGCGTGGCCCCTGGAGAAGTACGGATGCAACAATCACAACTAGACAAAACAAAAAGCTCTCTCTCTTTCTCTCTCTCTGTTTCCTTTTTTCTCCTCTCTCATTCTTTTTCAGTCTTTCCTCTCTTTCTATTTCTTCTTTCACTTTCCTCTTCTATTTCTCTCTCTCCCCTCTCTCCCTTGTTTCTTTTTCTCTTCATCTTTTTTCTTTCTCTGTCTTTCCTCTCATTCTTTCCTCTCCCTCTCTTTCTTTCCTCTTTCTCTATCTTATCTCTCTCCTCTCTCTCGCTTTCTTTTATCTCCCCTCTCGTTTTTTCTCTCACCCCTCGCCTCCCTCTCCAACTTTCCACTTTTTCTCTTTTTTTCTCTCTCTTGTTGTTTGTCCCTCTCTCTTCCTTTTTCTCTTTATCCTTTTCTCTCATCTCTTATTCTGTCTTCATTTCTTCTCATTTTTCTCTTTCCTCTCATTCTCTTTCTTCTCTCCTTTCCCTCTCTTTGTCTTATCTCTCTCTCCTCTCCTTCCTCTCTTGTTTTTTTCTTTCTCACCCCTCTATTCCCTCTATATCCTTTCCCTTTTTTCTCGCTTCCCTCTTATTTTTTCTCTCTCTCTCTCTTTGTACTGCTCTCCTTCCTTCCTTCTTTCCTTCCTTCCTTCTCTCTCTCTCTCTCTCTCCCTCTCCTCTTGTTTCCATCTCTGTCCTTCTCTTTCTTCTTTCTCTTTCCTCTCCTCTCCCTCACTCTTTCTCTCTCACCCCTAATCTCCTTCTCTATCCTTTTTCCCTTTCTCTCCCCTTCTTTTTGTCTCTCTCCCTCTTCTCTCTCTCTCTCTCTCTCTCTCTCTCTCTCTCTCTCTTCTCTCTCTCTCTCTCTCTCTCTCTCTCTTCACCAAGGGGAATCTTCACTTGATTTAACCTTGATTTGTGGACACACAGCACAACAAAGTCCTGTTTGATCTTCTTCCTGGTCATCAGCCTCTCTCTCTCTCTCTCTCTCTCTCTCCCCCTCGGCTGCAGACCTGGCCCGTCCTGATTGCGCCTGATTCGGGTTAAGTGATCATTATTGCCCCTCTGTGGTCTCTCCGGGGCGGCCCCTCCCATGGATGAAAACACACACACTGGTTGTTGTTTAGGTGTGGAGTCAGAGGAAAAAATGACGGTGGAGACATAAGAGAAGGCCTGACCCCAGCGGAAATACTTCACTCAGGAAAAGATGGAATTTTAGGCTCAGAATACATTAGTGAACCGGGTTTGGATAATTCACTAAGTCACCGGTTGTGGGAAAAGATTCAGTCAATTCCTGATCTTAAAATGTTTCATTTAAACATGACTAAAATTCAGATTACTGACGGCTTGTAAAAATAATCATCTGGTAATTGCCAGACGAGGAATAAGGTCACTATTTTGTATGACTCAAGTACATCTCAAGTCAAAGAAAAACAAGTTCCAAGTGATAGCCTCCAAGTCAAATTTCAAGTCTGTCAAACAACAAAACACATCAAATTTTTCTAAAAAAAAATTCAGACAATATATAAAAATATATCATGTCGCTCTTTCAAACTTTAGTGGGCGTGATTGACAGATTAATTAGCCAATCAGGCATGTGCATCGTCTCCTGTATGAAAACCAACATGGCTGCTTACGACAAAAAAATAAAAATAAATACATGGACTAATATGGAAAAAATATCACTAATCTGACTGATTGGTTCATTGTTCTGAGTTTATCTGAATCTGAAATTTGCTGAAGCGTGAGTTCTGGATCTCAGAAAGCAGAGAAACTTTCTGGAGATGAAAATCTACAACGCAATTCTACGAAAATAGAAAGTTAAAACCGTACAGGGGTCCCCAAACACCGGTCCAGGACTCAAAACCGGCCCGCATACCTTCTGCTATTGGGATTCTTTAATATTTATTTTATTTAAATTTTATAGTTAATCACTACTTCCTTGTGCTTTACTATGATGATATAGTGCCACCTAATCCAATAAACAGAAAATTCAAACAATAAGAGAGCTACAAATATATATTTCAACAATAATCAGCTGTTTGCTATTTACATCGTTATCGGCGCTAGCGAATCTTGAACGGCCCTGGATAGGACATTTTTGAGTGTACCGGTCCTTACAAAAAAAAAGTTGGGGACCGCTGCTTTAGGACATTATGGATGAGGATAAGTATACGTTTTATGCAATATAGTGAAAAAGGGAACAGCTTTCCATATAAGAAGAGGTACATTTCTTGGTCAAAAAAAAAAAAAAAGTCCATTTTGTGGTCATGGAAGCTGACTCTAGGTAGCGAAGTTTATAATTGGTCAAAAAGTTACAGTGCACCATTAACATCTTATGTATTTGAACTTCAAATGACAAAAAGCACGATGCTGGAGAACAGCGTCAGACAAACAAAGGAAAAGGAGGGTCAGCGAAGTAAAAGTCGTCAGAGTAAGTAAAACTGTGTTTCTTCATGTGTGGAGAGTTAAATATTATTGATGAGTTAAATATTAATTACAAAAGGCTGAATCTATGTATTTCTGCAAAAAACATTACATCTTTTAATCATGTAAACCTTGTATTTTTTTTATCCTAAAGACTGAAGCTGAAATCTAAAAGCAAGAAATTTTAAATGCCTATAAAACTGTGACAAAAGTAGACAAAGTAGACACTTGTAGGTCTCATTTGATGTACAACATCATGATTCCCGTTTGTACAAAGTCTTTTTTGTGAAGCTGTGAATATTAAAAAAAAAAAAAAAAGCAAAAATAACCTGGCAGAGAAAGAGGGTCAAAGTGAGAACAGGGCTGGCACTGAAAGAGTTAATAGTATATGTGTCACTTAAACTGGATGTACTGTATGATAGTTTTTTACTTTTTTGTTTGTTTTTTACATAATTTGGTAGATTGTCACCTGGGGAAAATATAAATGACATAAACTTTGAAATAAGACTTAATAATAGATCACACCAGGGAGACCAAGACGTTTTTAATTTTCTCATGAAGAAATTGTTATGACTCTGCATGTTTGCAAGTGTGTTTTGTATTTAATTTTTTTCATGGTTAAAAAAGCCTGTTACATTAGAGAAGCTTTGGCCCAATATTTTGCATAGTTACTAATTACTAACAAAGCTGATATAACATTTGGGTAAGATGTAAGAGCTTAAATATAAAGTATTTTTACATCAAATTCTACATCCCAAAAAAAAATGTCTTAAGGATAAAATCTTGGGCACAGTGTTCACACCAAAGCTAAATTGACTTTTCCTATCAAAACCTGTTTATCTGCTCCGACCATGACAGTACACAATCTACTCAGGCACATTTGTTTCTTCGTGTGATTATCATGTTCTCGTATCTTTATGGATCCAAGATGGAGGCCGATAATGAGCGCACAGCTGTGGTCCAGTCCTGCTGTTTTAAAACATATTTCAGACCAAGACAAGTCAGTGTGAGCTCACTTCAGATGCACAGAGCCGAGGCCAAAACACACAGGCTAATGGAGAACAGGCCGCTTTAATCATGAAGAGAGAGAGAAAGAGAGAAAAGGAAGGAGAGGGGTAATGAGAGAGAGAGAAAGAAAAAGAGAGAGACGGAGGAAGGTACACCTGTTGCACACGGCTTTTCACACGGACATGAGGACTAAGGGAATGTTAATGCAAGGATGAAAAGAACAGACAAAATTATAGTTAAAAAGAGCTGATGTCAAGAATGTTCTGTAAAAATAATGTTTTTGTTGTCTGTTTTGGTTACATTTGTAAGCTCTCCGCACAGCCCTGCATAGTTTCAGATTTACATGTTATATAACATAAACCAGGGGTCACCAACATGTCAATCACAATCAACTGGTCGCTCTGAGGCAGTGGAAGTTGATCCCAAAGCCCCGCCTGTTCATACGAACTGTAGCCGTGAGATACACGCAATGTAGCAATGTACAAGCTCAAACTACACGTGCGTTGTGCAAGCTCAAACTACACAAGCGCTGTACACATACGAACTACGTGATGTACAAGCTCAAACTACAGGGGCGTTGTACAAGCTCAAACTACACGTGCGTTGTGCAAGCTCAAACTACAGGTGTGTTGTACAAGCTCAAACTACACGTGCGTTGTGCAAGCTCAAACTACAGGTGTGTTGTACAAGCTCAAACTACAGGTGTGTTGTACAAGCTCAAACTACAGGTGCGTTGTACAAGCTCAAACTACAGGTGCGTTGTACAAGCTCAAACTACACGTGCGTTGTGCAAGCTCAAACTACACGTGCGTTGTGCAAGCTCAAACTACACGTGCGTTGTGCAAGCTCAAACTACACGTGCGTTGTGCAAGCTCAAACTACACGTGCGTTGTACAAGCTCAAACTACACGTGCGTTGTACAAGCTCAAACTACAGGTGCGTTGTACAAGCTCAAACTACAGGTGCGTTGTACAAGCTCAAACTACAGGTGCGTTGTACAAGCTCAAACTACACAAGCGCTGTACACATACGAACTACGTGATGTACAAGCTCAAACTACACGTGCGTTGTACAAGCTCAAACTACACGTGCGTTGTACAAGCTCAAACTACACGTGCGTTGTACAAGCTCAAACTACACGTGCGTTGTACAAGCTCAAACTACAGGTGCGTTGTACAAGCTCAAACTACAGGTGCGTTGTACAAGCTCAAACTACAGGTGCGTTGTACAAGCTCAAACTACACAAGCGCTGTACACATACGAACTACGTGATGTACAAGCTCAAACTACACGTGCGTTGTGCAAGCTCAAACTACACATGCGATGTACACACTCGAACTACGCGATGTACAAGCTTTTCAGAGAAAAACAAGCGACCAATGTCAAAACAAGTGACCTCAACCCTTCAATAAAAAATTTTAATTAGAACGTTGTGTATTTCCACAAAACAAGTTTAGACATGAACATATGCAAAAAGTTCATTATATTTTTAAATTAGACCTGAAAAATAGCTAAAATATGATTCTTTTATGAAGAACACAACCTTCACAGTTCATAAGCTTTAAAAAACAAAACAAAAAAACACCCCAATATCGCAATAAAGAAGAAAACTTGGCAACTGTGAGGTTGAAAAAAAGTAGGTTGGAAAAAAAAAGTCTGTTTGAATAAAGAAATGGGAAATCTCAGATTGACGATTTCATGAAAAAAGCAGATTGTCAAAGGGATGAGCTCATGATTTGATTTTTATCACGATAGTGCCCAGTCCTACTTTTAGGACATTTAGGAGCTACAGTGATTGCAATTTTACTTAAGTCCTTTAGAGAGAAGTGCAATTATAACTACACTTTTGCCTATGTGCTAGAATGCTTTAGAAAGTAGTTTAAGCCCATAGAGATGGGCAACAGCAGATATGACTGTTCTTTTTTGTGGACTATGTTGTTCTCAGTTAGAGTTGATTTTGTCTATGCATTAACTGTTTGGGTGCTGTTGTGTTGTGCCCCCTGCATGATGTCCAAGTTCTCTGATGAGGGAACACTAAAGGCTTTTCCCTCTGCTTCTTAACCCACTCTGCTCTTCCACTCCTCCGTTCCTCCGCTCCACACTGCTCACGCTGTCCAAACATGTCCAGAGGAGAGAGAAAACACAGTGTGATGTGAGCGAGGGGCCCGGGACCACCACGGCTCGGTCCTGTATTTACTTAAACTGTTGTACCCATCCTTCTGCTGCTGCTGCTGCTGGGCTCCTCTTCACACCTGCACACTACACTTCCTGTCACATGATCAGGTCAAAGGGCAGATCTTCACGTCTGGGGTCGGGTCGGGTCACATGTTTAACACTGCAGCGGCTAATGCTAATTGCTAACACAACAAGGTAATGGCAGAAAGGTTACATAATCTGTGGGAAAACTAAATAAGCTGTGAGAGATAATGTTTAGACCATTTAAATACACAACATGAGCCAATCTCTCACTACAGAGATTACAATTCATTCACAACATGTGTTTTAACAAGTTCTGTTCACAGTAATACATATGTTTGACAGCTAAAATGAATACTGGTTAAGAGCAGTTTTTAGTTGTATTGATTGAAAATGGTTGACACGACCTGTTATCCAACAAAAAGAAAGAACAAACTATTGATTCAAAATAAAATGAAGTACAGTCAGTTTGACAGGTCTATTTTGCCCTTTGTCTTAGCTTTGGTCTTAAGTATTCCTCTGTTGGCCACTAGTGGCTCTCTCCAGGCGCTATACACTGTCAGTGTAGAAGGTGCGGCTTCAGCCAGATGTGGGGGTGCAATTTCCTTCAGTGAACCTGAGATGTGTCACCCCTGTGACAAGTGATCTTTTTATTAAGTCAACAGACTTTATGTAAAAGAACAGACACATTTTTAGACAAAGTTGTTAAAGTCTGTCATATGAATAGACTTTCACCAAATAGATTTCTATTATTACACTTTTTTTCCCAAACTGAAGCTGCTGCTACAGTAACTTTTGCCTGTGATTTTAATGCAGCTGCCCACTTGTCACAGACGTAAGAAATCTCAGGTTCACTGAAGGAAATTGCACCCCCACATCTGGTTGAAGCTGCACCTTCTACACTAGCGCCTGAAGAGAACCACTAGTGGCCAACAGAGGAATAATTAAGACCAAGGCTAAGACAAAGGGCAAAATAGACCTGATAGTGTCTAGAGCTGCTCAGTTTGAAGAAAAAAAATAGCCTACATTACGATTATGATTTCCAATTTATGTTTAGGATTCTGTTTAAAGTTTGACATTTTATTTGCGTACTTAGGGTTAGGGATAGCCTTGTATGCTAGCTCAAATTGCAAATTTGATTTATTTGCGGATAGCCCTTGCATCAATCATGTCACAATACAAATATTTTAGTCTACTGTGATTTAGGGCAGAGCAATTAATTGAAAGATTGGGAGACTGAATTGGGAGTCACGGCAAATTGTTAATTATTTGTTTTTTAACTCCAGAGCTGCACAAAAGAAAAACAAGTGGTTTGAAGCAGAAGATATTTTTCTCTGTTAGACAGCTGTAGAGGGATTATTGGTCGACGTCACTTTCTGCTCATGTCACCAGTAGAAAGAGCTGCTGTCCATCTAGTTAGCTGAGGAAACTTCTTTAATTAAAACAAAATGGGACAAAAGCAGCTCTTTGAATCAGGTCTGAACCGGTCTGACAGACGTCTGTCTCTTGAAGCTTGAGAAAGTGTTTTTCTAATCATTTTTACACTGTTTTTCAACTTTTAAGGGTCATAGGATCAAATTCATTCGCAAATGTTGATTTCGCAGCGTAACTTTTGTTTTCTCACAGTGATAAACTCTTGTAGTTAGCTCACAACAGAAGTGGCTCAAGTTGTTACTACAGTTTGTGTCAATGAGCGGCAACTCTTTCTGCATTCCGGGTGCACGCACATCGCTTGTTGATAAACAAATAATCCTTCTATATGTTTATGAATTCATAACCAAAGTCATTTTTACTTTGATAAACAATGGTGGTAGTGGAGTGCTGCACTGGATCAGGATGAAAGTAAAACTCACTAAAAGGTGCTCATCAAAAAGAAAAATTTGTATGATGAAAAGAAGACTCTCTAAAAGTGAAGCACGCTGGTGTGATTCACTATTAGACCACCGAAAAACTGAATGCCTCTACTTTTTTTTTTTTTTTCATAATTTTTACTTTGTTTTTTTTTTTTTTAACTGAAAGAAATAAAAAAAAAACTTTGAGATGATCAGTATAAAGAAGTTGTTACTCCCAGATCGCCTCGCCTTTTTCAATTTCAAACTAGACTTAAATTATATTAAAAAAACACCAACGTTTTATGTCATCTGAATCCGGAACAGTTTGCTCGACAAAATATTATTTTTCTGCAGTGTGAGAATGTCCAAGACTTAAATGTGCCTTGTTCTTCAATGTGATAAAAGTCAATCAATTCAGTTATCATTTGCTTATTTACATAATTATACTTCTCCATTTTTGACCAATGATGAAGTAAAATCAACAATCTAGTGAAGTATTCAGAGACAACTGCTATGACTGAAGTTGAATGCTACAAAATCCTAAATATGTTGTCTGTGCTGTGCCACATGTGCCCCACACAGACTCGCACAGTTCACACGAGGGTCAGAGTCTGTGTGTGTCCTTCCTCCCATCATCCTCTGCTTCTGCTGCTGTTGTATTTGAGTCCCCACAGAGCCATCACTGTCCATCACTGCCCCAATGACTAACTTACTCCATGATATAGCGCGCTGGTCACTTCTATTTATTTACACAGTCACGTCTTGTCCAAATGCGTCCCATATTTCTCCTTCTCTGTGCCACTGGACGCTGCGGACTGCACACATAGATCAGCAGATAGGAGGTGGTCGCGGAGGCATTTTTCTTTATTTTTGGAGGGAGTGAGGAGGCGTTTTATGACCCGTGCTCCCCCGTCCTCCTGTAAAAATCACACAGGCCGGGCTGCATCACGCGTCGCACGGCCAAACAAAACACCGGGGCAGGGGAGAGAGAGTGAAAGGTCAACAAGAGACGCGGAGGTCGAGGAAATGCCAAGAACTGCTGCTGTAGTGATTTTTTTACATCATAAAACTGGCATTCTTTCAATCTGACAATACCAAGAGTTTCCTTTGTCTTTTGAATAATGAAGTCAGCAAATCTACAATGCTAAAACTAAAAAGATGTTATTTAAAATCACTTTTTTGTTATAACTGTCTCTTATTGTTAGTTTACTCACAGTTGTATTTGAATTGATTAATGCATGCCCACTTTGTATTTACTTGTCATTCATCCGTCCATTTTCTCTCGCTTTATCCAGAGTCAGGTTGAGGAGCATTCTGAGCTGGGAACTCAAACCCACACACTTTCTACAGATTCTCCAGGAAATCTTGAGGTGTTGCGGCCAAGTCAGAGACATGACTCTCAACCAATTCCTGGGGGTTTCGCCCAATGGGTCAAGCCTGAAATACTTCCGCAGATGCATCCAAGATGGATCTGGAAGAGACGCCTAACGACCTCAGGGCTGCTCTCGACATGAGGAGAGCGGTCTACTCAGAGTTTCTCCTGTGGACTGAGCTCCTCACCCTATCTCCATGGGAGCGCCTATACCTTGTATCCGCAATCTTTCCATCGCTCATCTCTCTGAGCTTTTGACGATAGGTAAGGGTTGGAACCTAGATTACCAGTGAAACGAGAGCTTTTTGACTCGGTCCTTCTCACTACAACGTCTGGTACAGCATCGAATCACTGAGATCTGCACCGAAATGCCACCTCTTGTGCAGGACTCTCCACACCTGGAGAGGCAAAGCACCATTTTCACTCAGTGACTTCACTAGGATGTTAGATGAGTTCCCTCTGAGTCTCTGCTTCTTCTTCGGAACGTGACGCTGAGATTGGAGATCCTCAAAATATCCTTCCACCGTCCAACAACATCCCTATTGAGATCAGCACTCCGCACACACGGTAATGGTGTTGATGAAGCATTGTTTCTCTCCTGAGGCGATAAGAGATGAATTGCTTTGAGGTCGACCAATAGCCTCCTCCGTGGCCTCTTCGACTTCTGCCACTGTGAGTTTTTGCCTCTGTGACTGCACAAGCTGCTGGCATGACTCAGGAATCCACCTGTGAGCTCACTCCCTGTGGCTCGTAGAGGTCAGTGTGACGAGGACTAGGTGGCGGTCGAGGCAGATGCCTCGATGACAAGTCCACAGACCACATTGGCTGTGGGACCTCCTGAGGAAGAAGCCCAGCTGGTGCAGGAGCTGAGCACTGTATAGACTAATACAGTCAGTCTCACCTCCACACAAGCTCGGACTCTGGAGCAACTCTGGAGAAGGGCTGGACGCTCCACTTCTTTGGCATTGCCACATGAGACGGCAGCTATAGCCCAAAAGGATAGTAAAGCTTCTGTCTGTATTTATCAGCAAGCACCTGTTTCAATAGTATCAGAAACAGGTGGCGATTTCAGAATCTAGATGACGGAGCTACAATCTGGTTTGTATCAGAGGAGAGAATAAAGTATCTAGTCACTCTGAGTTAAGCACAAAGACAATATGAATGGGTTAACAAGCATGATAGGCTAAAATACAATCAGTTGTTTGCTGCATAGGATTTATAAACACCCAAGTAGGTTTGTCAAATTATCAAAACGATTTAATCTAGTACTGAATATGATTTTGAATTTAAACCATTATCGATAGACCTCATGACCTCACGGGGACATAGATAAACTACGCACATTGTATCAAATGCAAGTAAATATTATAAGTTTGCTTTGTCTGTTTGTCAGAAATATCCTTGGACACTAAATATCCAAATATAAAACAAAATTTATTTTATTAATTAGCTTTTTAAGCCGTTTAAACGGGTGCCCAAACTTTTTTCCAAAATTGCCGCAGCACGGCAGTGCAAGCGCTCTGGCTCACATCAAGAAGGTGCGGGTTCAACTCCCACACGGCACTGGCCTTCAGTGTGGAGTTTGCATGTTCATCCTGTGTTTGGGCAGTTTCCCTCCCATAACAGCAGGTTAGGGAACGCTTGGTGATGGTCGGAGGTTGGGGCGCCAGGTGTTTAGGCGAATCTCCTCTGCTGAGTTGCTTTCACTGAGTGGTGAGGGGGATGCTGTGTGAAGCACTTTGGCAGACATCTGTCTGTTAAATGTGCTATATAAATAAATCATTCATTCTTTCATAATTCATTCAAATTTGCAATTTTTTCCTCCGCAGCCAAAATGGTATTACATTGAGCGTGCCAGGGCCAAACATAATTTTGTTTTGCAACAAAAGAATAACAAAATGTATAACAAACTTGAACATTCACTGGCGGGTTGATTTGCCAGACCACACACTGGCACCATACTTTAAAAAAAAATTTACGCAACAAAGTATGTGGGTGAGTTGACAGTATTGTGTGCCCTTCCTTGAAGGAATCAAGTTTGATGTTTAGTGGTTGATTTTTTAAGTTGGTGTTATTATTATAATTAAGTCAAACTGTCTTTGATCCAGAAGTAGTAAGGGGTTAGAAAAACACTTTCTTTAAAGCTCAGAATATAAGGTAAAAAAAAAAAAAAAAATATTACATAGAAAATCCTGTGTCCCTGTACTGAAATCTCGAATAGTCTAACATTAAAACTCAAATTCTGTTAACTGATGTCACAAACCTGATTCTGTCAGACACAACACAAACCAGTACAATTAAGAAACATTTCTTTAAAGCCTGAGGTACAGTGTTAATCTATTTTGTGATTAATGGCGCCAAGCCTGATTTTTGCTTCTCTAAAAATGTAAACAAACAAAAATTTTATGTCACATTTTGGTTGCTGAGCTAATGCATTCTGAGCCTTCGACATTTTCACCACAATGTGTTTTAAGCACTTTTCACATGAATGTTTCAGTATGCTAACTAGATGCATACGAAAGCCTTCCGATACGATACGTGTCCTGATACATGTTAATCCCAATACAATTCCTTCAATGATACATAAAGATACATTTTACTGACCAAAATGAGCAAACCCTGTCACATCCACCTCCTCCCGCTCGCGTCGGCAGCAGTCACAGCCCAGGCCTGGCTCCAGCGCTGGGCTAGATCCTATCACATCTCCCCCTTAGCCTTAGATTCTTGGGTGACTTCAAAGTGACTTGGCTAAGTGTTTAGAAGAATGCAATGGAAACAGGAAAATAATGTTCTGATTTCTGTAAACTTTATAACATCTGCTTTTGCTTAGAGTGAGTGAGGCTTTGGGGCTGCATTCGCGTCAACCTTTTTCCCACAATCTGGACTCTGCAAAATGGAAAAAAAAAGTGTCGGGGTTTGATGAATATTGAATTGAAAAGGGCAGAAGTGGCGGCCATGTTTGAGCCGGGGTTTATTGCGGTGATTTGTCCATTGCAGTGTCACAGTCCATTGGAAAAGCAGGTGAGGATGGAGAAGAAAACATACAAAGGCCTAAAGAGCGTTGCACAATAATGTGAGCGAGGCTTGTGTTTAGGCTGCGTTCACACTTGTGCATAAGCCACATCAAAACTGAAAGTAAACAAAGCTCAGAGCTAAACTTGGACTGTAGTTTTATGCAGCTAGAATACAAAACTCTGCTCTGACAACAACAGGCTGCGTATGTTCTTCAGGGTAAGGAAGCTATTGCATTATTTGGCAGATTTTATGTTAATGCTTCTGTGCAAAATAATGAGTGATACATTTATATAACATTTTCTCTTTCCTCATTTCTGCATTTGTGAACAAAATTTATTTTAAGTAGGATAATTATAGAAACCAAGGAAATTGCGCAAACAGAAGTTGTATTTGGTTGACTTGAAACTAAAATTCTATGGCTTGGACTTAACTTGGACTTGTAGACACTGATTTGAGACTTAAAGGTGTGGTAGCTGATTTTCACACTGCAAACACGATTTTTGTTTTAAATCAAACTAATCCTCCTTAAAACCTTGACACAGGTTGTATCGACAAGTATTCATCTTGACTGCATTTACAGCTTAAACAACAAAAAAACAACAAAGTGAAATTGGAGAGGACTACCAAGTACAGTCAATCAGAGCGCAACACTCAGCTCCTGATTAGAACTCAAATTCTTCATTATTCAATTCAGAGAGGACGCAGTGGTCTCATTTGTTCACAATGTGCTGCATTTATCACAGACTTTTAAGTGAAAACACAAGGTTTACTAAATTGGAAGTAAAAAAGTTAGTACACCAACTTAATACAGACTTGCTTTGCTTTGCTTTGACTTGAGATTTGACTCGAGTATAAAACCAAGAACTTAAGACTTGCAAAACAATGACTTTGTCCCATATCTGACAAGAAAAAAGTCTGAAACTTTTGTCAGAACTTAATTTGAGCTTTTGCTGGAAAACGATCCAGTTTCTCTCGTATTACAGCCACTTCAGATTCAGAAATTCAAATCATCTGATTCGGTAATTGTTATGTGAGCATAAAACGACCTGGTAAATCATGTGAACACTGTTGGAGTCAGAAGGTAGTCAACATGGCTATGTCACCTTTGCACTTGCTGCCCTTAGTGCCACCCTACTAGAGAAGCGAGACATTACATTACAAACATTTGCCATCAAAAATTCAAAGCTCCCACTACCTATGAATGCTTTTCTATGCAGAACCCATACGTAGTTCCTGGCTTTGTCCACACACTGCATGGTTCTAAGTCAGGGCATTGCAACCTGCAGCTCCAGCCACATCCGGCTCTTTATATCCTCCAGTGCGGCTCACTTTCTACCTGAAATCCCTTTGCATTTCTCGTATATGTAACAATACTGGACGTGCCGTCAGTTGTACAACTGTGTTTGGATCATTATTAGCACTAACATATGGTGTTTCAAGAAAATCGACAATCTGTCTGATGTTCCAAGACTTTTAAATTATTATTTTGGTGGTGTATCTTATCACATTATTATAATTTATTTTAATCCAGTTGTGGCTAATTTACTATCAATGTAGTTCTTTTGCAGAAAAAAGTTGCAGACTCCTGTTCTTAGTGATTCTTTTACAATAAAAATAGGCAAATAGTGTAGACGTGTTTAGGTCTTTTAAAATGCTAAAAGACTACTGCAGCGCTGTGAAGAAGTTGTGTACAAATCTTGCATTACAAATAAACTTGCTTCACTTCGCATTTGCAAAACTGTAAAGAGACTATTTGTCATTCAGAAATCATTCAGAAAACTTCCCAAAAGTTAAAAATACTCCAGATTCTTCGGCGCTCATAAACTTTCATCAGCAGAAGAGAGTTTGATTTGGAGAGAGAGAGTAAAAAGGGCTGGAGTGAAGCCGTCCCCTGTGGGCTGTGAGTAATGCAGCTGGCACCGCGTTAGCATACACACAGACACAGGCGCTACAAGCTTGTTTACACACAGGATGACAAGGAGATTTGGGGGAAAGGGGGGCGAAGAGGGGAGGAGCACTGCAAAAATATTACATCTAGACTTATTTACAATGACTTGGATTCAAAACATAAGCTTTTTTTTCTCTCTACATGTTGAAACTGTGGTGACATCATGCCATTTCTAAATGTCAGCAGTGAGTGACGAAAATTAATGAGAGTCAAAAGAACAAGCAGTATTTTCTCTTACATGAAAACACAACAAAAAAAAAAGCACCTCCAGACTGACAATAAATATGAACAACCACAACTACTGCCGAATACTGAGTTAGTCTGTCACGTGTAAACAGGTAAACAGTAGCAGAAAGCAGAAAAACGACAACACCACTTTGTTTCTCTCACATTTCTCATGACACAACTTTAGATTACACACTTCAGCCATTACCTTTTTAAGCTTAAATAAAAGTTTTTATAGCGTTTGATGATGAAATTTTGTTGTGCACAGTAAATTCTAAATAAGCTGCTTAGCATACAAGCTAGCTGAATCTGCACTGTGCCGAAGACAAAAAGAAAAGCTCCCTGGAAAAAAAAAAATGACCAAGCTAAGACTTTTTATCAAATGTTTTTTCATCATAATTGCACCCAAGTTGTATTTCACACAATTTAAATACTTTATGTGAAGCTGCACAGTGTACCATGTTGATAATTATTGCACTAAAATTTGCTGATAAACTAAGACAAGAATCATTTTTTGGGGGGAAATATCTACAGTATAAATCTTTTTTACCCAGAGAACATATTGTGTACATAACTGCAGCCTTTGTGATTTGCTAATTGCATCAACTGTATACATTTTTGCAGTGCAGGCCCATGTGAACACAATAGAGTTTGTACACAGCTTTCTACAGCCTAAGGGTCCTCTCTCTCTCTCTCTCTCTCTCTCTCTCTTCTCTCTTCTCTCTACCTCTCCTCTAACTCAATCATGCTCTAGTTTCACTCTCGTCCATCCGAGGCTAAGTCACTTCCTGTCTGTCCCCTTTAAGAGCCTCTATCAGGGCATCAGACACAGGCCCGTCCAACCACCCACAGCACAGAACAGGCTCTAAACATGGACTTGATATAACGTGGATTTACAGACTTCTGTGGTGTTCCGAGCAAACACAAGCCAGAGAAACAGGACAAAATGACATATAACACAAAGAGAACAGACGGGCTAAAACATACTTGCGCTATTTGTGCACATTATAAAGTTCTCAAACTTAATATAAAAATGGCTACACTACTCATTAGATCTTTTAACTGTGCAAATGCTGACCAATCAAAAGTTATCAGATAGCAGATCACAATTATTTAGCTGGCCTTTGCTCCACAGCTATGTCAGCTTTCTTTGTTAATTGCAGAAATTAGAAGTCTAAGAAGAGGAAATGAGGAAGAAGTCGGAAAGAAGTCAAAGAAGAAGTCGAAGAAGAAAAGTCAAAGAAGAAGTAGTAGAAATCAAAGAACCAAAGTCTTTGTCAGTAAGAAATGGGAGAAAGGTTTTTTTCCCTTTTTACACCAGATACAAACTCAATGTTCAGCAGAGTTATAGTCGTTTACATTTGTTCTCAGACTGTAGCCACTTCTTTCCAATTTTAGTTGTGTTTTGAGCTCTTAAACATATCCTTACACATTTTTGCCACTCACAACAAACTAACTAATTTAGAGGTTATGACATTTGCATAACTGATAGAAGAATGGCAGCACATCCAAAAAAGACCAAGCCTCTCTCAGGTTAAATACACAAAACAGTGACAAGAAAAGGTGATTTACATTGAAAGTATACTGTCTGAGTAAAACTGATTTGTGGAGCCATGTTAAAGAGGCAAAGTTTTTACAGTGCACAAGAGGTCTAATGAACAACATCACTTTTTAATGGCTTCACACTTTCTCCCACGATCCCCACACGAGGATGATCTCAAACAGACGTCTCACAGGTTTAAGGTACGTTTTAGTGTCCTCTGCGTTTGGACTTTCGCTCTGTTTACCAGGGAGTAAAGACCCATCATCACACGTTGAACTATGATCTGTCCTCGCCACATGTTCTCTCTACAGCAGCTACACCCCCAACATGCATACAGAAAAAACAAACAAAAAACAGAAAAGTACAAATCACAGAGCTATAGGCCTAACGAAACTCAGAAAATCAGGTGCTTATAGGCATACATACTTGCAGTTGCCTATAGTTTGTCATGGTTCAAAAAATACAAAGCAGATTCAACAACAACAACAAAAAAAAGATCACATTTGTCACCCAATTCATGAACATTGTCCCACCTCCAGGGCTTGAACAGGAAGGTTACTCAATCTTAAAGCAGAACTACGTAACATTTTGACCTTGTTAAATGTCTTTGCAGGTCTCTGTGATGACAGTTACATCTATTTGAAGCCTGTATCTGCTCTCTCAGTTGTCTTGGCAGAAACTACGGCAACTGTAACGTTCCTCCCCTTCCAATTTATGTCTTGAGAAACCCTGGCTCATTGATTTTTTTTTTTTTTCATTTAGCAGTGTAAAATGTGCGTAGATATGTTTTTGCTGTCTTAATTCAACCTTCAAAGAAAATAAAGAATAGGGTTGTAGACGACCAAAGAAATTCTTCGTCGACCAAAGGTATGTCCCATCGATCGATTAATCGACTAAAACAGGAGCGTGGCTACAGCTTTGAAGCAAAAAAGTATGTTTATTCTATTTATCTGACCAAACAAAAACACTAAAAATCTATAAAGTTCATGCAAAAACAACAATGTACAAAGAATACATATACATCAGTTCAGACCAATGATTCTGTCCCAAATCCTCAACTAAATCACTACTTTTTGGCCCTGTTATAAAACCTTATAATCTATCTAAAAAAATTGTCGACTAACAAATTTGGTCGACTAAGATCCCATCGACGATTAATCGACTAAACGACTAAAGACTACAGCCCTAATAAAGAATGTTAAGTTTTGATTCAATTCAGATATTTGACAAAATTAACTAACCAGGAAAGTCCTGCCAAATCAAAATACGCCAATGTTTGGCCAACCCAGAGGAAACATACGCAGACACAGGGAGAACATGCAAACTTGACACAGAAAGGCTCTGGGCTGCATGGGAGTCAATCCCAAGAACTTTTTGCTATGAGCGCTAACTGCTGTGCCACCATGTCACCCATGAACTTCATCTGCTACAACATCACAGTCTAACTGTTGCTCTTTGACTTTGTGACTTTGTGTGAAAATGGCCTAAAACATTGGCTCCTTTTTTACGACGTCCAGTCATATACTTTGTCATTTTTACTAATAAAATTGCACTACTAACATGTTTTATATTGGACCCTCTGACCAGACAAAGCTCTGTGGACCCCTGCAATCTTTGAAACCACTGGCCTACAATAAAGAGTAACTATTTATTTGTTGTCGAAATCAGCTATTTGGAAATAGTTTTCTGACACATGACAGTGAGGGTAAAAAAAAGATGAAATTAGTTATTGATTGATAAATTTTCCTGAAAACCTAGTGATGAGAGGACCCCAGACTCTCTCCTGAGGTCGACCTGAGCTGCGGTGAGCCACATGTTCCCAGAGTTTGTCAGACTGTGAGGCTGAACATACGAGGGTCCGCCCTGCTCTGTTCACTGTTAAACACTGTTAGCCTGTTAGCTGTGCTGCGTAGTGACAACTCCATTTTGTTTACGCCGCGGTTGTAGCTGTGCATGTGTCAGGTTTAATGACACACAGATGCAGCAGGAGGTGTGGGGAAAGTCAAGTGCAATGATGCCACAGCGCTGATATTGTACAAAGTCAGGAGGGAGTTTAGGACTGAAGTGTGGTTAATAGAGGAGAGACCACACTGAAGGAGAGAGAGATATGACAGAGACACAGGGGAGGAGAGAATCTAGAACCATGAGATATAATAAAGCACAGAATAACAAATATTTAATCCCTGATTTGCTTTTCTTGTTGCCTGTGTTAAATCTTCAGTTGAGCAGAACTTTCAGGGCTGTTAGTCATTTCTGTTTTTGTGAAATTAATATAGAAATACACTTTTGTCAGTTTTCATCGACACAGGCTGCCTCAGTAATGCTGCTAAAGCAACAGCTATTGAGTTCGTGTGGAGGAGCAGCTGTGTGAAACATCTGAGCTCAAGAACTTTGCTGAAAGTGCAGGAACAACCTTCTTGCTTCTAAAATGAACTGGCTTTTATAAGGTGTTTTCGCACATGGAAGTAAAAGAACTAAGTTCCAACATTCCTTCAGCTGTAGTTTAGTCAAAGGAACTCTCCTGTCCCCATCTTTGTGTTCACACACCAACAGTTTCTGAAACACAATTATTCACAGTTATTCCTAATAAGAATTACTATTTACACACCTAAAAATGTATTCCAGGAGCTATTGCTTTTAAGGTATTTCTCTTGAGAATAAGGAAAATTTATCTGAATGTGAAAATATAAAGAAACATGTTTCCAAACAAAGATAGCACTGTTTAACTGAGAGCACTGCCCAGAGCAGGAGCTAAAAAAGTCCTATTAAGTGTTGTCAAGTCTATCATTCCTGCTTTGTGTGAACTCGATTAAAATGGGGACTAAGAAAGAACGAGGAACTGAAAAAAGGCCTTTAGTGTCATATCTTATAGCAGGGATTCTTAAACTTTGAAGCCAGGGACCCCTTATCGGTAATAACTTAAGGACGCTTATCATTCTTCACAGTTGCGACAAATACTGTTTCTAATAGATGTTCTTAGAATTCAATCTAGACAGTCCTTGTTTTATTTGTGTGGTTATTCCCATTAAAAACCTTGTTTTTAATATTACAATTTCAATTAACAACATTTTGGGGAACCCCTAATACATCAGGCCTGGCTAATGCTATAAAGAGCTATATTGTATATTTGGGGTGTTTGCACTGTACAGTGTACAAAAAGAACAAAAATCCAGCAAAGTAGAAAAGTGCATAAAATGAAGAACATATTTTAACAACAAAAAACAAAGTCATCTTTTTTCTTTTAGACCAGTCCACATTTACCCAATGTGTTTTGATCCTCAAATTTCTTCACCAGGATGAGCTTAGAAACCAATATGAATTGAATGAAATACTTACAAAAACAGTGGTCTACTACTGGAAAAAGAAGAATTAGAACAGGCATTAAAACTTTTTTTCTATTAAGATTACAAAGCTCCAGCCTCTTTTTCCCATTGTAGCCACAAAACTGACTTTCTGACCTAATGTCCAGTGTTTGTGGTCAGAGTAAAACCTGCTAATTCCTCTTCTGCGTAAACATTCATTTCATGCCTTGTTGAAAACAGGCTGTATTGGTTTTAATAATTCCTCTGAAAACAAAAGTCATCTTCCTCCTATAAACCGACTCCATTTTCTATTCTCTCACACATTTTGTCCCGATACTGCACTGCTAATGATAAACGACTTAACTTCATTCAATTAGCTCTGATGCTAATGCTAACGTGACATGTTCGGCGGGCTGACAGACCCCATGCATTTTTCCGCAACAATTTAGCTTAATTAGCATCAAGCCCCGGCCCATCCATCATACTCCTCAAGAAACACAAACAGCGCGTCAAGGCTAGCGTAACAAACACGGCCACTAGCTACTCCGCTCAAATCCTTCTTCCACGAGGACGCGGCGGCTTCTCAGGCAAAGCTTCAGCCGCTGGGAGAAGAGAAAGGGAAGGACAAATTGGAGACATGTGTTTTGGTCAAGTTCAGCTGCGGCGGTGACAGTTTCCTGGTGAACAGGCAGAATGAGGGCAAAAGACTGTGGGATTAGCAATTAGCAAATACAGAATACTGGGTGGTATGAGAACTGCCAAAGAGGGGTTACTAGATTGAATTAATGTTAAGTAATGGTGTTTCCTGCAGGTTTATTTGTCGTAGCAGGGCTGGTTTGGACAAGTACTAACTTTATAAGAAAATAATAGGCTTTTGGTAATAATATTTGATTCCATTTGTAGCAGCTAGGGTAGGTAAATAAGGACAGTTTAGAACATTTACAAACATAAAACAAAAATCCTCAAATAAAAATACATATTGTTAGCAGAGTGGGCCACCCTGCTATATAATTTGGTTAGTTATAAAGACCAACAATATCAAAGGTTAGCTGTTAAATAATGGTCTATGTTGTGGCTCTAGATTCGGCTTTCCAAGTATCACCTGAATCTACATTTGATCTATATTGGGTTCATTCCAGGTCCAGACTAGGGAATTAGGAATGGAATGAATCCATTTTGTCACAGTTCGATTCTTTGTCGATACATGGGAAACAATTTTGATGTTTCCGATGTTGTTAAGCATCACAAAAACACACTATGTGAATTTACCAAATGAAACTTGGCTTTTCACTAAGTATTTTAAGTGAATTAAGCCAGAAGTTTATTAAGATTTCTGTCATTCCTGGGACAACTTTTGTGAAAAATGACAAAACTTCCCTCATTAAGAATCTAATAATAACAATGTATAGAATGATAGAAAAGATTATTTGTTTATCAACATTTGTAGATAAACAATGATGATTTTTGATTACTATAAAAAAGCATGCAACAACTTGTGGCCATACTGTTTGTCAAAGCCTGATCCCGTCAGATCTCAGAAGCTAAGCAAGTTAGGGCCTGGTTAGTACTTGGATGGGGACCGCTGGAACACCAGGTGCCACAGTGGGACGACAGGAGTGGATTGTTGTTGTGTCCTTGGGCAAGAAACTTAACTCACACTGCCTCAGTGTCTGCGTACACTGGGTGAGTGGATCCCTGACTGTAAAGCGCTTTGAGTGCCTTGTAAGGTGGAAAAGCGCTATATAAATAGAGACCATTTAAATAGAGACCATAGAGAGCATTCAACTTGAACTACAGGTCCCAGAATGCACTGCAGTCCAGCACTGACAAAAAACACGTGTTATCTATAGAGGGATTTTGGTCGACGTCACTTTCGGCTCTATGCATACTCCATGCATAAAGTGACGCTGTCCATCAGGATTGCTGGGGAAACTTCTTTGAATAAAACAACAAACCGGACGAGAGCAGCTGTTTTGGATCATGTATAACCGGTCTGACAGACGTGATTTTTCACTCACCGAATGTAATTTAAGGGTCGTAGGGTCAAATTTAATTCACAAATGTTGATTTAGCAGCAGAACTTTTGTTTTCGCACAGTGATAACAGTTAGCTGACAAAGGGAGCTGACTTGAATTGTTTCATTTGCTGCATATCAGGTGTGCCACATCGCCTGTGTTGATACACAAATAATCCCTCTATAGCCTATATGACACCCCTGCACTACATGGACGCAGCCATTGATCACTGATGTGTTTACTTCAAACTATTACTATAAGAGAAAAATGTATTATCTAAATAAAGTTAGTTGTTGTTTTTCTTCACATTAACTTGTTGAACTGAAGCTTTAAAAGATAAAACATGTAAAAGGTTCAATTATCAAAGTATTTAAGCGAAAATGACATTTAAAAGTTCATTATATAGTTTTGGGTAGAATCTCCAAACACAACATGAAGCTGGACATTTGTTTCTATGGTTACGCCCTCTCTATCATAATAACAAGTCACTGGATCCAGGGGGCGCTCTAGGCAAGTTCCACAATGAATCTCCAAGTTCTGGACAGTGATCTGAGAAGAAGCACAACATACTTTGACCTTGACATAATCTGTTATTCTCAGTGGATGTAAATGTGAACGCACGCACAAGGATTCTTCTGGTTCTGGCTTCGTATTAAGATTAATTAAGCCCATTAGCTGCACAAATATCAATAAATCACAGATACAGAAACTTAACCTCAACATCTAACAGTTGGAAATGTTTGAATCAAATCAAACTCTCTTCTTTGGACTTGAGGAGGAGAATATAAGACTTTGTACAAAACTCACACAATTAGGATTAGCTCACATAAAGTCAACAGTTTAATAGCATTTTAAGAGACTTCATAATGGGGAACAAACCAAATTTAAAAACATTCTTTGTTTCAAAATGAGTTGTGTTTTCAGTAATACAGCTCATTCTTTTCATATTCAAAAAGATATTAGAATAAACTTTAGATGACCTCATTGTCAGTCTTATTATGACAAATGAGATTGACAAAAACACTGTAATAAAACCCATGATGAGCAATCAACATCTGGAGCCATATTGCATGCTTAAACTATGGCCCTGGACCCAAATGTGGCCCTATAACAATTTTTGTTGGCCCTCAGACGTCTTGCTGAATTGGCCCAAAGAACAAAGAGAACTTATTTGTGTGAAATGTGAACAATTTTGCTCTCATAATCCAAATAACGAGCGTTTTGATGCTATGCAAACCTAAAACTAATGTTCAGTGTTTAACAAAACTAAGTCAAATACAAAACTTGACACTTCATTGTCA
This sequence comes from Mugilogobius chulae, assembly GCA_038363315.1. Classification (NCBI taxonomy): domain Eukaryota; kingdom Metazoa; phylum Chordata; class Actinopteri; order Gobiiformes; family Gobiidae; genus Mugilogobius; species Mugilogobius chulae. Next base: position 65,448,713 of record CM076396.1, read on the forward strand.
TGTTTTATGCGGCCTTATATATAAAACATTTGGACGCCTTGGAGTAGCCATATAATAGGATGAACATCTTTATACAGGCCTCACTGTTGTTTTTATGTTTTTATGCATATACTCAACACAATTATGTTTAATGAAATAATGACTAAAAAAGTTCAAATACAAACATACAAAAACACATCTTTATGATGGAGGAGCAGATTTTATTTTTCACAGAACTGTTTTTCTAGTTTGCAGAAGCCATTATTAACATTGATTATTGATTTTAGTTTGAGCTCAATGGAGTACCTTTAGAACCTTTGTTATATGACTGGTATCAGTATCAGCACCTACACAGAGATAAAATATCATAAAATGTGCAGAAAGATGAAGGCCATAGAATTAGAGATGGACCATGATGGACAGCGTTGGAAGTACTAGTACTTTGTAACTAGTTACTGTTATTTCTTTCAGTAACTAAGTTAGCTCATTACTTATAAAATGTTGATAATTTTTATTACAATCTGAGTAACTCAAGTACTTGCATATAAATTAATTGCTTTTATATTCTACTAAAACGTCACTTCAGGACAAAACACCACTAAAATACTGTCTGTGCTTAAAGATGAATCAAATATTATGAGGAAAATGTCTTGTGACGTCACATTTCCACAAATGAATCAGTAATCAAGTGTAAATGTTACAGGATTAGTGTTGTATAACGTCTTGTGATCAGCGCAAAGTAACTCAAAGTAATCACAGTAGTGCAACTCGGTTACATTTTTGAGACAGTAATATTGTAATACAAATTTTTCTCCCAGTAACTAGTGATATATAATGTATTACAATTTTAGAGTAACTTACCCAACACTGATGATGGACCAACCATAACTTTCACACAGTGATAGTTAGTTGACAACAGCCCTAGCTTGAGTTGTTTCTCCAGCTTGGTCAATGAGTGGCGGCTCTTTCTGCAGGCCGGCATGTTGATAAACAAATAATCTCTTTATAAAGCTGCATTTCAGCTGCAAAGAGATGAGCAGGGCATTACACTGTACAGTGCTTTTTCTGTATTGAAGCACATTCTCTGTATTGAAGCACATGAGTTCATATTAACAAAAAAACAAGCACTTGTGCTGCAGCCAAAGTCATAGAACAAGAATACAAAATTACTTAAAGACTTATTAATGATATAATAAACACAATTATCTTTATTAATGACTTAGGAACAACAAGAGATAAAACAAGTCTCACAGTTTCTCTCTAAAACTAACTTAGAGCTCAGCTGGTCACTGTGAGTTCAGCTCTCCTGTGTAGAGGACTGCTGTGGCTAAAGCCGTCCAAACTGGAGGATTTAACACCGGCCAAAATGAGGCAGATGACCAATAGGCAAAAACATCTACAGTAATATCAGCTCCATAATATCGTTCGGCGGCTGTATCGAAATATCATAGATCACAGAATTTTTATAATGATGACAACATTTGCTAATGTGCAAGTTTTCAATTGACAACAGAGCCAGCGCAATAAGACACAGGAAGAACATGGAAACCCCACATAGACCTCACACAGTATTCTTACAACTTTCATGCATTTTAATTACATTTTTCCAACTTAAGCATTCACAAAGCCAAGTTTACACACATAAAACTCAGGAAATGCTTTCTATCATACATGAAAAATGATTCACAAACAAACTTATGCAAATCCAAATCAGTTTTCCTAACGAGCCTCCATCTAAGTCCTCACGTTTGGCTTTCCACAGACCTCCCTGCAGTCCGGTTTGAGCACATTTCATTCGTCAGTCTTCTCTTCTCTCTGATGTTAAGCAGAGTGTGAAACGGCCGCTAATTATGTAGGAAGTTTGGCGAGAGGGCCGTGTTGTTTTTAGTTTAACCGAGGCAAAACTCACTCATTCACTGCGCCGGGAGCTGGCCACTTTCACAATGACAACTGCAGAATGTAGGCCGCGACTCAGGCTGGAGGAAAAAGTGCGCTAAAACAACACGGCGAGCATAAACGGACTGTCGACAGAGGCACTGCGTTTTCTTGCCTGTTTGAATAACTCTTTTCTCAAATGTAATAATAAATCTAAAGGCTGGTTTGAGATGTTTGAAAAGAAAATGGTTCAGAAGACATTGTCATTCATTGGCCACAAGTTTTGTCTTCCTGTTTATTTGGAGTTTCCATGTGATTGCTCCAGGCGGTTCAGTTTCACTAAAATGAACAGAAGGTCTTCACTGATCTTATTCGTGTCTCTATGTTCAACTATAAACACATTCATAGCTCCTCACAAAGGCATGCTGTAAAAACTCTTGATATTTCAGTGCATCACATGTCATTTGTCACTGATTTTAAATGTGAACCTGATGCTTTGATGCCACGGCGTGAACAGGCCTTCATAACTCTTCAATCTGGCACCAAGACTTATAGCGTAGTTAAAGTTCACACTAATCGAAACCAAGAACTTTCAGAGGCCACAATGTCCTGAGACCACTACAAGACTTTTAAAAGTCGAAACCGAGCAGAGACCAAGACCACTGTTTATTGAGACTAAATCAAGACCATCTATGTCATTTTCACTTTTATCAGTGTCTACATTCTCTAATGGCGCTGTTCTTTTTGCAAACAGGTTAGGTGCATGGTGCCCGCGCTGCGAGCAAACCACCCAAGCCCTGCGCACCAACCGACACCCGCCGCCTACGAGCCCGGGCAGAGGCTGTCACTTTAAAGTCTGGCAACACCAAGCAGTGCGTGTGCTCACTTCTTCCCTGCCCACAGCACGTCCACACGGGCTCACGAGCAGCAAGTCCTGGCCCACACATGCAGCCAGCCCACCTCTACACCCTTCCCCTATGAAAACACGGTTCAGAAGCTGCACTTTTCCTGCTGTTACAGCTATCGGTGAGTCTACAACAGATGACAAAAGAGAAAGTTTGCTGTGTCGAAATATCAAAAAACCTATTGTAAATCTACAAATTTTGAGTAATCTGATGTGTGGAGTGTTTTTGTAAATCCAGACATAGCTCAAGTTGTTTTTTTCTGTTTGGTGCGTTCTGACTTGTGGAGCTTGATCTGGCCGGACTTGGGCGGAGAAGAAAATAGCCTTGATTTGTATTTTGGTCAGACGACGATGGAGAGATGGAGTTGAAGTACAACTTACTAAGAAGGGGCGTGTACCTTCGACTACATGGCTTCTGATTTGCTAATCATGACACATGCACTTAAATGTCCAAATATTGAATTCAGCTCCAAATTAGCTACTATAACTTCATTAATCTCTTCCTCTGCTTCCCTGCTTTCTCCTTCTTCTTAAAAAAGCCAAACATTTAATGTATTTTTACCGCTCAGCATTCAACAAGCATAACCACCATTGTGTTAAGTAAGTCACTTTTGACATAGGATGTCTGTATTATTCTCTTGATAAAGACCATGGACACTCACTCAATTTCTTTATTTCCATATTTTATCAATTGGATAGTCCTAGTAAAACCTCTATTTTTGAGATGATACAGATGATATAAACTTAAAACCCAAACCAACTCCACATTAGAATTTCAATGACTCAAACCAGATGCAAACCATGAAAACTGATGACTTCTGCTTCACCTGAACACAAAATATCAATAGTTTACACCACAAAAATTCTTATTTCAAAGAATATACACACCAATATCCTGAAACTATTTGGTGTGTGGCTTTGGTAACTTCCATTGCATCAAATTCCGAGTTAATCATGCGTTGGGAAAATCGAACGTAGCGAATAAAGAAACTGGTTTGTCTTCATGTTCCTGGTGTGTAATTCCAGCGCCGCAGAGAGGAAAGAGTGTGTGACAGAGGTGAGAGCTGTGGCTGAGTCTAATCAAGCTAATCAAGCTAATTCCTCCAAAACAGCGTGATGTCATCCAGCCTGTCCTCGTTCAATACATTTGAGACGCAGCCAAGACTGAGTCCAGCCCAGCTCTGAATGCAACTGAGAAACAGCTTTCAGAAATGTCACTGAAATATGCAAAGAGAAGGAAGCAGGTCACAGCTATAATAATATCTTACTTGTTTAATGAGTATTGGTTATTCTTAGGTTTAAGAACAATGAAAATTAGGACAGTGCCTAAAAACTTTAGCTCGAACTTGAGTATTTGGGCTCAACAATTAATCAAAATCACAATGTCAATGGATGCAATTAGCAAAGGCTGCAAAGTCCTTCATTATGTAACTTTCTGCATAAAAAAATAACCATTACTCCTGTAGATTACATATGTTTTAAGCTTGTATGTGATTATTTTTGTTTGTTAACATGGTTAGTTTTGTCAATTCTCCTAATAAAATAAGTTTTCTGAATTGAATTCCATTATTAAAACATAAATCGCAATGTTTTCCTTTATCCATCCGTCCGTCTTAATTAAAGGTTTTTCAGAAACATAAGTTCTGAATCCCAGGCAAAGCAAAAATTAGGGATGCACCGAACCATCGTTTTCAGTACCGATACCGATATCGATCATTTGTCTTTAAGTATCTATAACAGGAAGTACAGAATTCTAAACTTCTAAAACGACATTTTAACAAAACCAATGTGTAAAAAATATAATTTACTTTGAACGCGTTTTGGCCCATTTTATTACATGGTTGCTAGGTAACTTCTTAGCACGATGTCATCATTCATAAACAGTAAGACAATTTAAAGATGGGATAAAATTTGTAAAATGTTTAGTAAAATCTGAATTATATTGATTTGTTATAGAGAGATGACCATTTCAACCTGTCACTAAGTAAGTAATCTTTATTTATATAGCACACACAGTCAAAAAAACTAAACAAACTATAAGTACACTTCTCTTAAAAACCTACAGCAGCCATGTTGGACCCTCCTGTGTGTCCCGCCCCCTGCTCCCCCTTGACCCCCCTTCTCTGCCCCGCACGACCAGGATGTTTGCCTTAGAAATGACTTAGGCCGCTCTAATTGCCCCTGGGGTAATTAGCATGTCTCCTTCCCACTTAAAGAAAACCAAGAGAGCTGCCGTGTTGTTGCAGCAGAGAGAAAGTGATCCAGCCTCATATTTTCACAATGAAGCTGAAATAATAAACGCATAAAAGAACAGAAATGGTGGTGACACGTGTAATTTTTGTAATTTTGACTGGAGACAAATTTAAACTGATTGTAAAGCTGGTATGTGATTTCAATAGAAGAGCACTGAAAAAATTAGAAATATACATTACACACACACACACACACACCACTGACGGAATCTGTAATGATGTTTTAAATAAATGTTTACTGAATGAAAACACTGCATTAGGAAGTTTATTTTTCAAATGTTTAAACAACAGACCGTTGTTTTTATCTAATGCATTAAGGAGCCATGTGAGTCACTACTTGACGTTTTAGGGTGAGAGCTGATTGACTGTACAGAAAAAGTTAGTCTGCTTCACTTTTGTCTATAGAAAGGTGGACACTCAAACGTAGGGTAGCTGATTTTCATACTGCAAACACATCTTAGGTTTTAAATAACTTCCTCTCATAAATCCTTCAAACACATGGTTAGTATTGACATGTTTTGACATCACTCATAAAAATCACAAACAACAAATTGAACCTGGAGAGGACCAACCAAGTACAGCCAATCAGAGCGCAGCATTCAGCTCCTGATTAGAACTAAAACATTTTAATATTAAGAAAATAAGAAAATAATGTGACTAGTCATGACTAACAAGAGTAAAAATTGTGATTAATTAGTTAATGTTTTTTTTTTTTTTTAATTAATTTCCAGCCCTAATTTTGACATGAAATAACTAAAAGACCTTTTCACAGTTGGAATCTAGTGATTTGTATCACAATAAAAAATGCATTTTACTAATAATTATCTTAGCTCCCAAACATCTGTATTAAATATTGATTCATAAAATGTCACATGAAGACAATTTGTCATTACATCTGTTTTCAGCTGATTGTGAAACAGCTCAAATTAGAGCTGAGCAATATCGTGATAAAATCAAATCGTGACAATCTGCTTCTGTGATGAAACAGTCATATCGTGATTTCCCATTTTTCTATTTAATGCATCGGTTTGTTCAAATGCAGACTATTTTTTCTAACCAATACTTCTCTTAGCCTCAGAGCTGCCAGGTCTGCTTCACTATAATAAATAATCAATCATTTGGAAAGTTGCGCTTTTATGAACTGAACTTTCAAATCATAAAAGATCTTGAACGTTTTTCAAGTTAGATTTACAAAAAACTATCCATTTAAGTCTGAAACATGGGTTTTTAGATAATATTCATCTCTAAAAGTCATTTTTATTTGTTGGAAATTGTTAAATACTTGTTTTCAAGTGATTCATTGATTGATTGATGAGCTGAGATCACTTGTTTTGGCAATTTTTTCTAAGGCACAGTCTCTTGTTTCTCTCTATAAATCTGGCAACACTGGACAGCCCTGGACAGATAGATTCAGCCACTGACAGGGAAGAACTCTCTGAAAATAGCAGATAATTGTATTCACCTAAAAAGCGAGTCAACAAGAATTGTGATCAAATCAAAATCATAATCTGGCTCCAAGAAAACCGTGACATTAATTTTTTATCACCCAGCCAGAGCTCAAATCAAACTGAAAATAAGAATTCAAAAATAGGTTTAACAAATTAGGCATAAAGACAAAAACAGGGGGCACCAAAATGTAAATATTTTAAAAGTCTTTGAATCACAATTTAAGCAATTCTTTGTCGAAAATGTGCATTATTTCCTCTAGCTAACAACTGGAGCAATTATTGTCCTTCATTGTGCATTAGCCGTTAGCACTGTTTGTTCAGCAGGTCCTAGAACAGCTCTGATCCGACTGAAAATAATCCTTCAGAAATAGATTTAACAAAGCAAACATTTCCTCAAGTAATCACAACACAAACAACATCTGCCCGAGCGCTGCGCCTGCGGACCGTCAAACCAGAACCAGAATTTGTGAATATGATTGGGTTTTTAGGGAGGAGGGAGGGGAGGGTTTTAGGGAGGAGGGTAAGGCTGTTCTGGGTGCAGGCAGTGTCCCACGAGTGTCGTCCATCAGGCTGCAGAGGTCCCACTGACTTTAGGACAAAAACACAGAGGAACAGAAGCACAAACAGCACCAGAGAAGAAGGAGGAGGAGATGGGGGGCAAAGGGACGTCCTGGGAGGTAGAAGAGAGAGGAAAGGAAGAGGGAGAGAGGGAAGGTGGGTGAGGGGAGAGAGAGAGAAGGGGGAGAGGGAAGGGAGAGAGAAGAGAAAGAAGAGACAGGACAGAAGAGAGAGGGAGAGAGAGAGATGGGGGCGAGGAGAGAAAGGAAAGAATAAAAGAGAGAGAGGGAAAGAAAGAGGGAGAAGAGAAGGAGAGGCGAGGGAGAGAGGGGGTGAGGAGAGATGGTTAGAGAGAGGGGAGAAGGTAAGGAAAGAAAGGAGAGAGGGAGAGGAAAGAAAGAAAAGAGAGGGAGAGAGAAAGAAAGAGAGATCAGTAGGAGAGGGAGAGAGAGAGGGACAGAGAGAAAGAGAGAGAAAGAGAGAGGAGAAAAGAAAAGGAGAGGGAGAGAGGGAGGGAGGGAAAGAGAAGGAGAAGAAGAGAGAGAAGAGAAGGAGAGGGGAGGGAAGGGGGAGAGGAAGGTGAAGAGAAATGGGTAGAGAGAGAGAAAGAGAGAGGAAGAAAGAGGGAAGGGGGTGAGGAGAGAAAGGAGAGAGAGAGAAAGAGAGAAGACAAGGAGAGAGGAGGAGGGAGAGAGAGAGAGGAGGGTGAGGAGAAATGGGTACAGAGAGGAAGGGAGAGGGAAGAAGGTGAGGAAAGAAAGAAGAGAGAGAGAGAAAGAGAGAAGAGGAGAGGGCGAGACAGAGAGAAAGAGAGAGAGAAAGAGAGGAGAAGGAGAGGGAGACAGAGAGGGAGAGGGGAAGAGCAAGAAAGAGAAGAAGGAGAAGAAGAGAGGAAGAGCAGGAAAGAGAGCAGGCCGATAATCCCTCTACACAGTTTAAGAGTCATCATCAAAGGGCAATAAAGCCTGGCACTGTCCGGCTGCTCTGATTGGCTGTAGTAAAGCTCCTTACACAACATATTAGAACCCACAAACAGACAAAAAATGATTCACAAACACAATGAATAAAGCCACAAATTACCTCTTACAAAAAATCTTACTTGGGCCACACCTCCTTGAACTTATAGAGAAGCACACTGGGTTTAAAATTGATCAAACAAAACTGTAACTTGAACCATAATGTGCAAAGTGATGAGGCATGTCAAGTTTTAATCAACCACAACCAGATTTAATAAACTTCATGTAAAATGGTTATCTGCACTACATTTCTCTGTGGTCATGTGTAGATTGTCCCTGGAGGGCTCCTGTAGTTCTCACACAGAGGAAGTTTGAGTCTGAATCAAAAACAGCCTCAGGTTAAACAGTCGCTAATGAGTCCGAGAAAAGAACATTTATTTCACAGAGTAAACTTTGAGACTGGAGCTGAAACACAACTCTACCACTGCTCACACTGGTTCATCCATTAGTTATTGTGTTACAGGAGCCACACCTGCCCAGAGGCAAACTGATGACGGAGTGGCAGAGCTGCATGATTTGGCAAAAATATGTAATTGTGATTTTACAGACGAGTACTGTACTGATTCTGTTCACATTTCAAACAGGTCCCGGAGAATTGTGAAAAAGACTACAATAAACCTAGTTTTACGTGAGTATTATTAATTTGAAGTTACTTTATTCTTAGCGGGAGAACAAATTCCTTGGTTTCCCTAACAACTGTGATAATATCTCTTCAATTTGATCTCTTAATCCTGCTCATCTGCTGTGTCTCATGTGTAACGTTGGTAAATTGGATTTTCGATACAAAGAAATGCACTTGATATTTGATACAAATTTCAATTCTACAATAACAAAAAAAGTTTGGGGACATTAACATCTGTGAAACCTCCTCTTTGGTTTCAGTTGTGCAGCTAAAAAAGTAAAACAGAGACTTTATTTTCAAGATGCCTTGGATGTCTAACCAAATATTCTCGATTACCAATGCGATTGACAGTGTGTTGAAAGGAAGTCTGCTGGTGTGGTTTAGTAAAAAACATCTCACAACTTCACTTAAGAAATATTGAATCTCCATTGCCCCACATTCAAGACATTTAAAAAGCGCTGCAAGAAAATATGTCTTAGCATCAATATATTTGGTATATTTTCAGGTTTAGATGGTTTTACTTGATGCACCTATGATAGTACGACTTAATTTGGTGTGTTTTCAATAAATGTATTCTTAATTCAAGACAAATTACTTGCTAATGACAGGGTTCAGATTGTAACAACCTGACCCTTCCCCAGAGCTCCCCTGCAAAAGAGATTCTGAATCTTAGTGGGACTTCCCTGGTTAAATAAAGGTCAATTAAATTAAACAACAATTCCTAACATCTCCATGATCTTCTTTAATGTATTCATATGTTTCAAATATTCACTTCATTAAATGATTAGGCCGGAAATTCAAGATTTTTAGGAATTGCTAAACAAACACAATAAATGTTTAAACCGCTGTTATTGAAAAAAATCAATTTGAGTGCTTTTCAGTCTAGTTTATTACTGTCAAAATGTCTTTTTTAGTTACTGTCATGCAAGAGATGTTTATTTTACAGGCACATTTTCATGAACGTGTTTTTTCTCATTCTTACATGAGCAGAATTGGTTTGAAATTTAGCTTTGAACCCATAATAGTCTTACACAAGTTTACTTTTACTCAAATAAAGGAGTTTCAGCAGGACTTTGAATTTGACCAGAGTTGTTTTTTACTCAAATAACTGTACTTTTTTTTTGGTGAACTTCACTACTTTTGCCATGAACAAAACTTATCTCAATAAGAATATATAACTTGCAATTCACTTTCTGTGAAATGACAGTAGAATCAGTCAACAAACCCAACACTAGAATTGAATTGGAACACCATGCACTAACAAACGACCCAATAGTATTTTTAGTATGCTTCTTAACAATTCATAAACATGAATGTAATAACTGTCATGGCCCAAATGTTTGAGTTATTCCTTTCACTTTGGATTGTAAAGATTTTGGGCCTTCTGTTTGACAAGTTTGAGAATCCCTGGAAGAGGAAGAATCCAACATTAAATCCTGAACATAATTATGACTGCAAAACTCTGGCAGAACACCGACGTTTCGATCGTATTTTTATATGTAAATCTATGTCACATTTTCCCCTCCGTCCAAAGAAATGTGAGTTTGAAAGGCAGAAAACCTAAATATATGACAGCGATGGAAAGGTTTTGGGAAGGAGAGCCATAATTTCAGCTTTTTTTGTTGGTTTTTGAACGTCTCATTTGAAGTCTGTCTTTGGACACAGCTGTCTGCCTCCTGTGTGTTCCACCGGCTTTTATAGAGAAACCAAATGTCAGCCAGTGTCCAAGCAGAAGTGTCTTCTTTAGAGAAAGAGAGAGAGAGAGAGAGAGGGAGGGAGGAGAAGAGAGAGAGAGAGAAGAAGAAACCAAATGTCAGCCAGTGTCCAAGCAGAAGTGTCTTCTTTAGAGAAGAGAGAGAGAAGAGAGAGAAGAGAGAGAGAAGAGAGAGAGAAAGAAAGAAGAGAGAAGAAAGAGAGAGAGAGAACCAAATGTCAGCCAGTGTCTAACCAGAAAAGTGTCTTTTTTAGAGAGAGAGAAGAGAAGAGAGAGAAGGGAGAGAGAGAAGAGAGAGAGAAACCAAATGTCAGCCAGTGTCCAACCAGAAGTCAAGTGTCTTCTTAGAGAGAGAGAGAGAGAGAGAGAGAGAGAGAGAGAGAGAGAGAGAGAGGAGAGAGATAAAGAGAGAAACAATGTCAGCCAGTCTCCATGTCTTCTTCAAGAGAGAAAAAGAGGAGGGGAGAGAGAGAGAGAGAGAGAGAGAGAGAGAGAGAGAGAGAGAGAGAGAGAGAGAGAGAGAGAGAGAAGAGAAGAGAGAAGAAAGAAAGAAAGAAAGAAAAAAAGAAAAAAGACTGTTAGTCCAGTTGCATCTTCGTGAAGAAACAAGAGAAAAGCACATGAATGGCTTTGCGTATTTGATGGTTGCATTGATCAAACTTTGTGCTAATTAAAAACTGTAGCATTAATAAATGCACAATGTTAATAAATTATAGACATCTAAATAGGCATTCAATACTAGTTGTCATGACTTGGACTCAAGTTAGATTTGAGCGACTATTTTGATGCTTTGATTAAAATGGAATAAAACTCAACTTGGATTTGACTTGGACTTGATGCTTCTTTATTTTAAATGAGATTAATTATTTTAAAAACTTGTGACATTTTAAAAATACAAGACTATACTGTAATTTCATATAAAGTCAAGACTTGGAGAGTACTTGGACTTGAGACTTGACTTAAGATCAAAGACGTAGACTTATTTGAGATTTCCAAAACACTGACTTGGTCCCACCTTTGTCTATTATTAATTACAACAACCTTTTGCTACCGCTAACGTTAGCAGCTTTGACATTTGTATTTTAAAAGTAGCTCTCTGGCAGAAAATGGTTAAAACCTACCAAAAATCCAAATAAATTGTGACATGCTGTACGTAAAAGGATATGCATAGTTTTGCCTTAACAATTAAAAAACATATACAAACTTTCCCATTGTCATGACTGTCTCTAAACCCTTTGAAATAATCGTTTAAAGCCTAACTCCACAGGCCTGACAGATGTGACTACAGCTCTCTACTGCCCCCTGTCGCCTCTGCGCTGTCACCGTTCATACTTTCTCTTTAATAATTCTTTGGATCTGCTTCTTCTTCACTCCAGGCCAAACATTTGAATCCTCTCCTCGTTAAAACGCTGTGCAGCAAATTAAGAGCAAAAATGGATTTCTTTCTCCCAGTGTCAGTGAACGCCACATGTGGATCTGATCAGAAACAGGACTCAGGACAACACACAACGCAAAATAATGAAACCAATATGAATCTTTACATATTATTGAACAAAATAGTGAATGTATTGAATTACACAAGCAAATAAAATTAAAAAAATTATAGGACAAATAAAGAGCAAATAAAAATAAGGATGAAAATTATAAAACCAAATATAAAATTGAGCGATCGAAAAATAATCAGTTTGCTATGCAACTGATTAGCAATCTGGTTTAATACAACAATAATAAAAGTCACAATGTGATTACTGCTTAATGTTTTTTATTAGTTTTGAATGAATCACTTGATAAAAATGTGAAATTGACTTACTTGTATTCAATGTTTGGTACATTTTCTACAAAAAGGTCTAAAACTGGTATCAAAACCAGAGACTCATTCAAGTATTGATAAAAAATTCCATTACCATGAAAAAATGTGATACTTTCTGATGAGTTTTAGAATATTAGTTTTAAACAAAACTAGCTAAAACCAAAAAGTTAATAAAAAAAAGTATTTGCATTTTCTGTTGAAATCTATTTATAGAAATCTGACGTAAAGAGAGGTTTTAATCATCATTGTGTTCATAATGTTTCAACAAGGATTTTTTAGTATTAAAATTGAGTTTAAAATTTTGTATTATAAAACAGGCAAACTAGTTTTACAAAAAAAAAAACTCTAAATTATAGAATTATCATATAATTCTGTTAAGGGACCTATTATGTCAATCATTTTCTAAGATTTAACTATGATGCCTTTCTATTGTTTACTTAGTTATTTTAATTGATTCCTGCATGTTTGATATTTTTTTTGTTCTTAGCTGAGTCAGTGCTCAGTCTCGTTTCACTACCCCTATTACTTTCTGTATTTACTTGTTATATTCAAAGATGAATGCTAAGTAGCATATATGTTCAAAATATTCATATCACTTTCAAAATAATAATTTGTTATTTAAAATCTGTTGCTTCTTACATTACTTTTAAATGAAGGCGGTTATCAGTTTGCAGTTTTGAACAGAAGTCTAGAGCTGTTTCTATTTTAAGTATTTTAGGTCATTTTGTGTTTTACAACGAACAAAAGAATTACTGATCTAATTGTTCTAGTTTCTACTAAATATTAAAAAACACAATAGACCCTTTAAACCTGAGGCTTTTCCACGCTCCTGGATGTTTGGAACATGTATAAAGACCAGTAAACGATTATTCAATTATTACATTAGTTGGCGATTATTTCAATAATCGATTAGTTGCAATTAACTGATTAACTTGTTGCAGCCCTGGTTCCAGTGTACTCAAGGCTCGGATCTTCTGAGTTCGACTTCCCACTGGAACAGCCCTCTAACGCGCAGTGCCTACTCTTATACTCGGAAAGATTTTCAGATTCTGAAGTAGAAAATCAAACATGGCAGCGTTTTAAGAAACAGTTTTATACAGCAATGTCCGAGTTGATAAACTGACATGTAAAAGTAATTTTGCTATTACTTTTATTATTTAAACTTGAGATCGACCGATATGTGTTTTTATTGGGCCGATACAGATTTTTTAATAGATTTTGTCAGCTGATGCCGATATCAATGAGCCTATTTTCGAGGCCGATTTTCTCATTTGATTTTTTTAAAACATAGCTGAGATGAAATAGTCTATCCAAAAATAAAATGTTCAATCTAAACTATTATTTTGTCTCATTGTTTAATGAACACAACATGTTTATGCACATTACAGAACATTTTAAAGAGTCATTCAAGTAAGCGCTCTGTTTCAAAACACAACAAAATTGAGATGTAGAACAAACCGTATAATTTCTCTCCAAAACTATAAATTGGAGCTCAGCTGATCACTGTGAGTGCAGCTCTACCGTGCAGATGACTGTTTAAACAACTGCTGGATGAAATATTGGCCAAAGTAAGGCCAATGGCTAGTATGCAAAAAAATAAAATAAAAAAATCTAAATTCCGGCCTTAAAATATCGGCCGACCGATATACTGTATAAATCGAGAGCTTTGCCTTTCGACTGAGCTCCTTCTTCACCACAACAGTCCGGTACAGTGATCGCGTCACGATGCACCGATCCATCTGTCAATCTCACGCTCCATCCTTCATCACTCAAGAACAAGACCCTGAGATACTTGAACTTCTCCACTCAAGGCAAAGAACTCTCCACCACCTATTTCCATCCTCCTCCATTATATATATATATGTCCTTTTCCTAAACGTCATCCCACAAACATCACGGATCAAAAACATGTCTCAAGTCTTAACTTCCCAAATGAGAAGCTTGGAGCTGCAGCGAGCCGGATGAATCTTCTGCAAATTACACCAGAACGCAGCACAAACGGCCTTGTGCTGTTTATGGACTGGAGCTGCAGCTAAAATAAGCCTGGGTTAAGGTCAGAAGTGAGCGCTCTTACTCCAGGGAATCCCTCTCCACGTCTCCGCTCTGTTTATTTGTGTTTCTGCTCCGACAGCGGGGGACACCAGGCCTCTCATTATTCTATTGTGAAGGATCAAGCTGCTCAAACTGAATAAGAAATGTCAAACAACAGATCGGGAATCGGTCAGGCTGAAAAGTCCGCTAAGGCTCAGATCCACAAGTTACTTTTTTTATTCTATGTGGCTTTAAATGAAAAAATCTGTGCTGATTTCAAACCTTAAACATGTATTTTACAACTAAAATTAAAGATTTAGGCTTGTGTCACTGTAACTCGAAAAAGTTCAAATGCAGTTAAGAATTAGCTGAGGTCCAGAATGGAGAATAATTTATTTTTGCTGTAACAAAGACAAATGTTCAGTGAAGTAGAAGTTAAGTAAAAGTCCTTTTAAATAAACAAATGGCTGCTGATTGAGTCATTTGCCTGGAGCTCTGTGTTAAAGTTTTTTTTCTCTGGTGACACACGAGACTTAAGTGTGAAATATTAACTCTGTCAGAGAGAAACTATTGCAGAAGAAGAATGATTTGGTGAAATAAAGGTTCCTCAGATGGAGAAATGAGCAAAGTAAAACCTGAAGTGTCCTGTGCATTTGAGACGCTTGTTTGAGCTGATTCAGACATAGTATAGGTCTTGTTTATACAACTAGGTACATGCAGTACATATGTTTGTCCAGCAAACAGTGCTGTGCTCATAAGTGACACATCGCTCTTCATTGGAGAAGAAGTTTTACTTTCACACTGTGTTCGTACCATTTCTGGAACATGACTTGTGCTCTCCACAGTAAAGGGAAGTGATAATATAGGATTTTCTGACAGAGATTTAAATGGATGAGGCCTGAAAGTGTTGTATTTTGTGATCGTGAGAACTCGTAGCCAATGAGTGTGCTGTTTGCAGACAGCCAATCACAGCACAGCTCTAGGCTGCGCTCCTCAGTGTGTAAAGTATTAATGAGCATAAAACAAAACGCCTGGCTGCCATAGTCCTGACTCTGGTCCAGGTTTAGCCTGGTCCTTAGAGTCCGAAATGGTTCATAAGGCACTAACATGTAAGAGACTTTGGTGCTTGTCCATGGAGAGACTTAAACACCAGTAAAGCTGGTAAAGTCTATTCTCTGAATTCTGCAAATTCAGAGATTCACATATGAGGCAAATACTTCACCAGGGAAAGACCATGTTTATATAAAAGTGCACATTTTAGGCATAGTGCTAAATACTAACAATTACATTAACTTAAATATAAAGTAAACAATTTGATAAAAATACAAGAAATGCCATCCCGAGTGTCTTTGCAAAAGTTGGTTCAGTTTGTTGAGGTATTTTAACAATAATAATTACATTATATATAGGTTAGCATTAGCTTTGAGACACAAACAGCACATTTTATAAAACACATGGTTTTTTCCTGGTAAAATATCAACCGCGTATGTGAAGGTCTGAACACGTTGCAAATGATTATCTGGCTGTAACTTGTGTCCACATTGTTTCAATTAAATATTTAATTATTTTAGAGCCTTTCAGCTAATTCTACAGAGAGACTATATAGGACTATCCACAGGTATTTTCAGATTTGAACTAGCCTAGCAACAGCATGAGAATGGCTTATTTTGCCCCCAGAGCTGACACTGGCAATAGTTTTAGCAAGTATGAGAAGTGCATTCGACAATGACAATAATGTTCTGTGAGTTAAACATAACTAAACAACCAACATAGGCCACTAAAGCAGCTTTTTCTAGTCAATTCACCATTTTATTCACATAAAGTTGCACAATAAACAACAGTTGACCCATTTTCTAACAAGCTCCATCTGCTCGTGTCCAAAAAGCATCTCCAAATCATCTAAAACTCAACTTTCTCGCCTGGAAAACACAGTGACAGCCCGGCGCTCCTGCCTCAGCGTCTGAAACAAGACTAAAGAGCTTCAAACATGAGGTCATCCAAACACACGTCCCATCAAAGCCACTGTGGAAGTAAATATTGGGCTCATTCTGCAGCGATTGTGATGAAATAGTTAGAATAATATTAAGCGTCTCAGGAGAGGAAATGCTGCGCTGCTAACACGACACGACATTTCCGACACACGACAGAGTAAATATACACTTTATTAAAGGAGAAATCAGGCTGTGTTTTCATAATAAACTCTTTATAGTTAGGCTCATTGGTTTAGTGCTTGTGGCTGTTAGTAAATGATAGAGAAACTATGATTTTAGCTTGTTTTTGATTTTGCTACAGTATTTTCAGACAAGTTTATTCCAACACTGTCAGAGTTAGTTACATATACTGTTTCTATTATATTATCCAGAAGAATAATGTTGAAATCAGTAAGATAAGATAAACTTTATTGTCCCACTGTAGTTGACCAAAGATATTCGTGGTCGACTAAAGTCCTATCGTCTAAAAACAGATGGAACATAGACTTGCAAAATCTGTGTATTTGTTGTTGAAAATACGAAGAAACACTGTGTAACTTTCTCGTGGTGAAAAATCTTATGCAGCAGCACATTGAAAAGGAAAGTTAAACATTAGATTGAGGCATTCTTCCAATGTCCTATACATCTTTAGCTTGGTGTCCCTCAGGGGTCTATCCTGGGACCAACCCTGTTTAAAATCTGTATTAACAAAATTGTTCAATCCAAACAAAATGTATTTTATTTCAACTATTGATGGCGCAAATATTTGGTATATGACTGGACAGTTTACCCAACTTTGACATTTATATCAATACTAAGGTTAAATCAAGAATTGTCTTTCTGTATCGAAATAAATCAGCTGACACTCATACAGACACAATTTGCGGCTGCCCATAATGGACTATGGTGACATCATCTGCTTCAAAAACTCTCCTCCACAAACTAGACGTTCTCTATGACAGCTGTGTCCGTTTTGTCACTTCTGCTCCGTTTAACACTTGTTAGCGTCTCTTATATTCGCTTGTCAGGTTGTTGCATTGATTGTTTCATTAACAAAACTCTTATTGTTAAAACCCCTCATTATCTTCGTTCCCTCCTCAATATTTCAACCAGTCCCTGCAGTTTACGTTCCATTGATTCTATCAGAACTCGCACAGTGCGGGGTCGTTCCTCATCTTTTTTATGCTCCAATAATAAATGAGCTGCAAAAAACGTGGAAGCTTTGGACTATAATCTCTTACTTGCCAAGTTATCCTTCGCACAGGTAGTCTTTGATGAATGCAGGTGTTTGTAGGCATCTCTGTCAGACTCTTATTGTAAATAGTCCACTGTGTGAAAAATGTATGTTTTATATTCTTGTAATGTTGTACTATTGTTCTTGTGCTGCTGCTCTGCCCTTCTCATTGTAAATGAGAATTTGTTCTCAATCGACCTACCAGATTATAAAAGCTAATGGCTTAGTTAACAAAAGTAACTAGACCGATTTTTATTAAACACTAAGATCACACATAATACAGAAAGAAAATTTAACAGAAAAAGACTTGATTAGCATATTTCCAAATTACTAAATTTAGATTTTTAACTTAATAAGACCCAGTCTTACAAGATTGACTTGTTTTTTTATCCTGATTTATTTTATTATTTTTTTTAAAAATTGTTTGTAGCATGCTTGTTTAGATGCAGAAACTTGATGCATTTTCCAAAGTTTTATCATTTCATCTCAACGCAGGATATACTTGAATAGGCATTTTACCTAAATAACAAATTAATTGAAAACATGTGCAGTTTAAGTTATTACAGTCCAAACACAAAGCATGATGCATTCAACACATGTACAGTATGCACACAATAATTACAGCATAGATTTACAGCAAACACTGTCAACTTTTTGAAGAAAAAAATAAATGCACATGGTCATATCAGTGTCACATTATTGTTAACGCTTCATCCTAGAACTCACAATCTGCTCCAAGCTCGATTCTTGTTGATTAAAACAGTGACTTGAATCACCAGCTCAGACCATAACAAATAACTCTCCGACTCTTGTGGTCCATCCTGTGTTTTCTAAAGCAGATATCACATGTTTCTTTTGGCTGAAACTCTCCTTCTGAATCCAAACTCTTTAAAGTGAAACAATATAAATCCACTTTGTTCATCTGTGTTTGTTTTATCTTTTCAGCTCTTTTCCTCCGCTCCATCATTTAACTCCGGAGTCTTTATTTGTTCTGTAAAACCTATTACATTAGAACAGCAGCAGCAGCGAGAGAGAAAGATCTGAACCAGGATCTGAACCGGTCTCAAGTCCGATCACTGGTTTTTCGGTCACGGCCCATTTACGGCAGAAGGATCGATTTCCCCCATAGACAGAACGAAAACATTACAGCATGTTTAAAGCTGCATTCTGGGACTTTTCTGGCTTTTACTCTCGTTCACTAAATATGATCTACTGTATATTTCAATATAAATTAACTGGAACTAGCAGCAGATTTTAAATGACTTGTTCTTTTTTGATGAATCAATCCAAAATAAAACTGAATAAACTAATGATGAGAGAACACCGTTATAACATGATTACAAACTCATAAAAATGTTCTTTCAGATTTTGGCAGTTTAAATTAATCTTTATTTTCCATGTTTAGGCTAAAGAGTTTACTATTAAGTCTGCAGATAGCTTCAAATGAAAAGGAAGAATACAGTATGCATTTACTGCCATCTTGTGGACAACAACAACATTGGTCTATAGCAAAAGAAAAAGTATAAAATGAAGCCTGGATGACGATGGTGTCTTCTATTTATGCATTATACATTGATATTATGCTGATTCTGAGTCATGTGAGCAGAACTGTCTTGTTTACATTGTGTTTGTGTGCTCTTGTTTGTATGTCTAACATGTATTTACTGTTCCCTCTTGAAAACGAGATGACAAATAACAAGGGGTATTCCATAAATAAACTGGATAACTTGACCATTATCAAGGTTCATACAGATTTTAACTTCACATTTTCCATGACTTTGTTTAACATACAGTACTTTAATTAAGAACAGTCTTTCATTAACTAATTAAGACCAAAACAAAGATTTTATGATTTTTACACACAAAAAATAAAAATCTTAAATTCCAAATAATTTTTTTAATAAAATTCTTTCAAATTCAGTGAATTTAATTTCAGTTTCATGCAGCTTAGCAAAACTTTTCAATATACTGTAATAAAGTAACTGCAAAATTATTTTTGCCCATCTTAATGAATTTTCTTAATTACATTTTGTTCAAAAACAGAATAACAATTTCTTTAAGTAATGATTTAATGAGCATAAATGAAACTATTTTTAAATTTTACTGAAAAAAAAACACAAATATTTATCAATAATCTGAATGAAAGTTTTGACTGAAAAAAGATTGGTTATTTAATTCAAATAAATGAATCTTGATGTCTCAATTTTTCCATTAACTGCCCAGTTCTACCAGCGAAACTATGTCAGAACAAATTATTCCTAATTTACTATTGAATACAACGTATTTTCAAATTTTCCAAAACTTATTTGATTTATAATACTACAAATGTAGTGAGTAGTATTGCATTTGTTTGTTTCCATAGAAATGGAGTTCTAGTAGATAATATTATGGTTTAATTCTCATTGATCTAAATTTGACTTTATTCTGCCCCGCCCACTTTCTTGGCAGTGCACTTCCTGTTTAGCTCTGTTCAGATAGCTAACATGTTTGCATGTTTTCTATGGAAACCTACATTGATTTTCTACTAGGGCTGGGCTATTAATCGAAAAATCTAATCAAATCATCAATTATTTGCTGGTGGATCTTTTGTCAATCTTTTGTTCGTAAAAATGTGTAGTTTGGAGCAAAAGTCAAATTTTGAGTTATATAGTTTCAAAAAAAAAAAAAAAAAAAAAAAAAAGTTTTTGTTTATGTTCATGAATAGCATTTTCCATTTGGTTTTGAAAATCGAATTGACAATCGAAATCAATCATAATGAGAAAAAATGTCATGATTCTATTTTTTGCCAGATCGACCAGACCTACTTTTCACTTTCACAAAGTTCCACAATATCACTTTAACCAAGGGCTTATCTATTTAGTTGCTTTTAAAATTGTTTACTCCACAGGCATCTTTTGTCAGTCAAAGCAGAAGACAGACTTTGGAAGAAGAAATGTGATTATTTTCTGTGTTAAATGGTAGAGGTAAGTGGTCGTGGTGTGTAAAATGGCAGGCCTGCTTCTATCAGTCTGCCCCAGGACAACTATGGCTGCAAATATAGCTTACCACTACAGAGTGTGGAGTGAATGAATCATGCTAAATATGAAGCGTCTTTGGGTGTCATGAAAAGTAGTATATAAATCCAAAGCATCATTACACACTAGAGGTGTGAAGTCACAATTCAATTCAGTTTGCGATTTTGCAGACACGATTTTTGATTTTCTGTGATTTTGTTAGTTTATCTATAGAGGGATTTTTGGTCAACGTCACTTTTCGCCCAACTGCACATTCTCCATGCAGAAAGAGCCGCTCCTCATCTGCTTAGCTGGGGAAGCTTCTTTGAATAAAACAACAAAACGAGACGAGAGCAGCTGTTTCGATCAGGTCTGAACCGGTCTGACAGACGTCTGGCTCCTGAAGCTTGAGACAGTGTTTTTCTTGTTGTTTTTTCACTCACCTGAATGTAACTTTTAAGAGTCGTAGGTTGAATTTTATTCACAAATGTTGATTTAGCAGCAGAACTTTTGTTTTCTCACAGTGATAAACTCTGTAGTTATCTGACAACAGCCCTGGCTTGACTTGTTTCGACTGTTTGTGTCTATGAGGGGAGGCTCTTTCTGCCGGTCAGTGTGCAGGCTCATCGCCCATGTTGATGAACAAAAAATTTAGCTTAAAGCACAAAATCAACCATAAATTACATTTAAAACAAAGCCACTGTTAGAGCTCAGAACTTTTTATGAACATTCAAACAATAAACAGTCATATTTAGTGTTTATATTTAGATCAGTTCACCATCAGTTGTTATTGTAACATAATAAAGCACATTCAGTCAGGTCTTGCATCAAACATTGTGACTATTATTGTAATATTTATTTCGATTCAATCGCTGCGTACGATTTTCAAAGTTTTCAAACTCTTTTCCATCTCTTTACAGTACTGTATATGAAAAACTATATGCTCCATATAAACCTGGAAATTTTGTGACTTAGAAAAATATCCTAATCATGTAGAAATCCTAGTGCCTATACCTTTCTTCCCACTGCACATTGTTCTGTCTCATCAGCTTGAAAGGCAAAAATCCTTGAGAAACATAAGTGTAATTTATGAGTGTTAGAACCTCTCCAATAATCACACCAAACAATTCAAGAGCGACACTTAATCAAGTTTGATCATGTCAGCAGGTTCAGACGTCATTACTACTTTTACGACTCGTTCTGAAAGTACTACACAGACACTTTACTTATGTACTTCTTGGATTACTAAAGTTCTAAGGCAGAACCCGGCAGAAGCACCACACCTCCAATGTTCACACTTAATTATGGTGTTAACAGCGAGAGGAGAGAACGTCAAGTCTCTGCCACCCGGCTTAACGAGGGACAAAACAATTCTCTGAAGCGCTGACGTGATCCGACCTGTTCGTGACGCAGCTGAGCCTGTAGTTCAGCCTATGCAAATGAGAGAGAGGGGAAGTGAGGTCGAGTCAGGTTCCAGAGTGAGAAGAGGAACAAAAGACACATCAACTGTCTGCAGGTGGAAATGTAATGTTGACGACGCGTTAAAGTTTCTCATTTTGGAGGTCTTCGTGGAGTTATTGCTTTGCTTGAAATGTAAGATAAAGTTAATCTATAATGTACTTTGGAGCTTCCAAGTAATCACACTAAATAAAGTTCTATAAATTGAATTCTTACACAGCTGGAAAAGGCAAACCCAAAGGTGGAAGCTGGTTCTAATTGCAAGTTTGTTTCCTTAAATTAAGGCTATTCAACTTTCTTTCCTAGAGGACCAGATTTTACCGAGGACCATGGCTTCTGGGCCGGTTGTAGTTGTACCAAAATGTATTTCTATCGTGATACCAACTATTTGTATTGCTCTACCAAATGTCCAAATTGACGTTAAACCACATAACCAAATCTGATCCGGGAAAATCTCCACATTAAACCAGATGTAAACCAAGCAGAATTAACTCAGGATTCAAACAAACACTGTAAAAATGAGATAAAATTGGACAGTAAGTGAATAAATACTCCAAATGTACCTTTGTTTGATCATATTTTAACTTTAAACAAAATTTAGCAAAACAACAAGAGCTAAGTGGATTAAGAAATTTAAGTTTGCCATTATATCTTGAATAATTACCCAGAAATAAATCTACAAACAAAAGAAAATATGTTTTTGTAATATTTTGAAAACGAATGAGGGCCGGATCATATCTTTGAAGGACCGATTTGGCACCCGGGCCATAAGTTGAATAGGCCTGATCCACTGAAACCACAGGAAAAGTTACAGATAAGATTTGCAGAAAGGCTCTGCTCACATTAGCGTTTTCTTCTACATCAGACAAGCATCGGTAAGAGATGGTTTATTATTACCTGACTTTTTGGCCTCTGACGAAGACGGGAGCAGCCGTCGAAGCTAGTCAGGTAATAAACCATCTCTTACCGAAGAAAACACTTTCATAGATACTTTAAGAAGACACGATCAACATCCATAACCTATAAGTATGCAACAACTGTGACTGAATAGATAGAGCTTTACAGTACATCAGGGCTCTACTATATTTTCGTAGGCCAGATTTGTTTAGGGGTCTTGGTCTCTGAGGCGGAGATGAACGATGTACCAAAACTGGGTCTCCAACATTCGATCTGTTTTAAGATTGTAAAATAACTAATAAACTTAATGTTTTGCAGAAAATACAAAATATCAGCGACATTATTTCACAAATTCACCATCACAGTACTCAAGTAAACTTAAAACATGACTACCTGTAGCCGACAAAAGCCAAAAACAAATGTCTAAACCAGGTCTAGACTAGGGATGGAACAATATGCGATATTATCGCTAATCACAATAATTAGGGGCCACAATTAAATAATCGTGGCTTTTTTTCATTATCGCGATAATCGTACGTGATGATAATCGCAAATTACGGCAGCAGATGTGCACCAGTGGCTTCATAAGAGCATCTAAAATCTGACTGCTGTGAACTCAGTAAGAAGCTGTATTATGGTCAAACAAAGAAAAGGTTCATGTGTTAAAGTTAATTAATGACTCTGAGACCAAGTTAGTAGATTTTTCTCAACATTGTAAACATTTGTTCACTTTGAATCATTATTTATTGGACAAAAAATACAATAAGTAGTTGTTCAAACACATACATATTGTGCGCTAATAAATATTTCAGTGATTTTAAATCTGTGCACTTTACATTTAGTAAATTATTGTGATAATATTGTTAATCGCGATTATTTTGGTCACAATAATCGTGAGTGCAAATTTTAATATCGTCCCATGCCTAGTCTTGACTGGTACCAACACAGAAATAAACAAGTACATTAGAACAAATATGTTTTATAATGTTTGAAAGATAAGTTGGGGGCCAAATTTAATACTTGAATCAATCGCGATCTGAATAGGCCGATCTGAATAGGTCGATCTGAATAGGCCGATCTGAATACAGTACATGATAAATGCAAAACCAAAGGCTGAGGTTGAAATCAACAGTTTTTCTTTGACCGATGCTTTTTTGGTTTTGTTTGTTTTTTGTTGTCAGGTGATCTCTGTGAGTGTGGCTCTTTACTTGATTCAAATTGCGGTCAGATTTGGCACATTTTTCAATTAGAGAAAATTTCAGGCAAAATGTTTTCTTTTTTTCCATTTTAATTTTGTTCTAACATTGCTTCCTGACAAAAAACACAGCTGAAGTTACGTTTGCGAGACACTGAACTACTATGTGGCTTGGCGGTGGGTTTATAGCCCTGTTTAAGTTCACTTATGTAAACCTTGTGGTAGAATTTAGGGAATGTTTGTCTTTAAAACAAACAAAAACTGCAATAAACCAACAGAAAGAGACTGTTCCATCATGTTAAAGTTTGGATCTTTGAGCACAGATTTATTCAGTCGTGTTGTGACAATACTAACATTTCAAACTCCATTTCCAAAGAAAATAAAAGGCTTGATTCTCCATACCAATTTGAACATCACAATGAATTAAAAAAATGCCATTCTGCAGGTTAAAGTTTTAAATGATAGTGAAATTACTATTATCAAACACTGTAGCTTAGGTCTATAATAAAGGTTATAAGTAGGTTGCAATGGCTCCGATGTTTGAATGGGATCCACATTAAAATTAAAAGTACTTGTGTCGTCAAAGTCTTCCCGAAATAATGGAAAACACTGTAGTAGATATTAACTTTTGCAGTAGAAACATTCATAACAAACACCTTTTTTTCTTGAGGTAAAACTTAAATCAGCAGAAAACTAAAATGCACTGTATTTGCAAAACACTGACAAGATCAAATGTTCCAACTTTGTAATAACATTTAACCCTAAGCTTAATTAACCAACATGACAGAAGACGTTTAGTGAAGCAACAAACAGAGCAGAGTTACACAGTGACCACATTAGACTTTACACAATGAGAAACCAGGATTACTTAAGCTCATCCGACAGAAACAATGCCCAGAACAATGCCAGAACAGCGTGTCCAAATGTAAAAGCAGGAGTTGAAGATAATCTTTTCCACGTGTGTGTGCCCTTTGGTGGTGAGACCAGGCACAGCGAGGGGTGTGGTAATAAACTTTAAGATCAGTAAAATCCAGGAACAGGCAACAAGCGCCACAGCAAAGATCAGCCAAAGAACAAGAGAGGACAAGATGACTGCTTCCTGCTTGGTTTGAGCTGCTTCCTGTTTGAGCTGCAGAGGAAGCTTCAGGAGAAAACACTGCAAGACTAGAATATAGATTATAATAAAGTTATAATAATGACTAGAGAAAGTTCTTTTGGCTGATGACTGAAGAAGAAGAAGCAAAAGTATATTTGAAAATCTAATCAAAAACAATGGGCCATGAAATTAAACTATTAAATGAGCGAGTTTGCACCAAGAAGTTCAAAAAAGTTTCATAAACAGTGGATAATTCAGATTTGACCCATACACACAGTTTGAAAATGAAAAAAAGTGGATTCTGCGTTTAGTTTCACTTTAAACTGAGTCATTTAACATATAATAATGTATTTATGGTCCTAATATTGCAGAGAAATCCACCTGTCTGTGTCTGGGCCTTTTTCCTCTGAGTTGTGAGTAGAAATATTTGGGATGCACTGGTCCGACACTGCGATCATTGAATATCGGCTCCAATTCATGCGCTTTTGTTGTATCGAGTATCGGTATCAGGTCAGACGAGATCAGGTCATTTTTCATTCAGATAAATAATAATAATAAATCACTTTGTTTATCTCCGAGGGGAAATTAAAAGAAAAATGCAGAATAATAAATTAGACATAAAATACACATGAACATTCACACTGACATACATACATGAGCGGTGGTGAAGAAAGAATGGCTCAGCATGAAGAAGCTGGACAAGTGAAGGCACGAAGGTTGCCTTCCTCCTCTGTGTCCTACAACCACACAACGCAGCCTGCGCCCTGACGGCAGCCACTCAAACGCAGGGTTCAAGACATGTGAGGGGTCCCTGAGAATCTTAAGACCGACCCTCACAGCCTGCTGATCACACCGAACAGAGAGCTGTCTGACTGGTTGACCAATTATTTTAGAACAAACATTTGTAACTCTGATCAACTGGGACCTGTTTTGGACACTGACAGAGTAGAACCAACAAATACACGAAAAAGACAAGATGCTCTCAATAAATGCATGGTAGAATGTCATGATATTTTTACTGACATCAAATGATCTTAGCTTTCTTAATAAATACTGTCTCTGGTGGCATTTTTTCAAGAGTTCTTCAGTATTCAAGGAAAACTTTAACAGATATCGAAATTGTTTCAAGATATTTGAAGATATTTATTCATGAACTGTTTCTACAGGCTCACCCTGGATGGTAGAGATGACTGTTTCTGCTAACTGCCTTTGCTTGGTTGAAAATGTCACAATCAGTTGTTTTTTGCACCATAAATAACGGTTACAAAACACTTTATGACTATTTCAGTGTCTAGACTAGTATCGGTTGCTACTGGTATCTACAGATAATAATACAGATAATAATAGATTTGAAAAAGCTGCTTTGGTGCATCCCTGATGAATATTTAGCCAAAAAAAAAAAAAAAAAAACTAGGCACTGGGCTGTATTTATCCAGAAGTAACATTACGTAAAATGGACACAAACATTGATAGAAGTGCATACAACTACTACTATGAATTAAGTATTTATATTAAAATCTAAAATTAAAAATATGCTTTTTCACAATGTTTTCATAATAGTTTGGTTAAACATGATCACTAAGTATAAATTTAAAAAGTTCAGTTATTAAAAGTATTTACTTAAGTGAAAGTTGAAAAGTTCAGTTTCTTAGTTGCATGAATTTTTGAAGAATTTTCAAACACAACATGGAGCAGTATAACTTTTTTGCGGCTAACTAACGATAATAATCAGTGTCCAAAAATCTCCAAAGATCAGACTGATAAACAGTCATAATGAGCTTATTATGGAAAGTGATAATAAATGTGTAAATAGAGCCAACTAAAGTTATGCAGAATAATGCTGCACCTTTTCTCAGTTCCCAGTTCAAAGCATTCCAACTCAGTCAACTCTTATGTAAACATTATGGCTATTTTTAACCTTTAGGCTAAACCAAAGTAATGCTAAATAACCTGTAACCAATGTTTACAAGTTTTTGTGGCAGTTTTTGTGGTGACTGTTGATCTCTTATGTGAAGTAGGACTCGCTCGATCAAGCCCCAGTTCGAAAGTGGCATTTAAGATAAAATATACTAATTCTAATGTTGCAACGCACAGTTCAAGAACGGCTGGGAAACAAAGACATGCAATCAAACAAATAATCATTTTAAAATAGACTAGAGTCCAGTACAAAGTGCCTTACAATTGGAAACCTTAACTTTCTTCCAGGAGGTCATTGCCAACTTAAACTTGTAACACTGGGACCTACAAACAACGCTGAGAATAGTGTGACCACCTGTCCAACGTTTAGTTGGCCTGTGCAGTCAGTTTGACCATGACCTTTGTCCATATTATTTAGAGAATGTCTCATTTTTGTAATGCCATTTCAGGAAAGCAATAAATACAATCAGGTTTACTATGTCCTACTGAAAACTGTGGACTATAAGCATGTTTTAAAGGACAAATATTATGCATTGTTTTGTTTTGTTCCTGTCTATGAAACATGCTCCTGAGCACCTCCACTTTGAAATCTCATGCATCAGAACCAACTAAAGTTGTGTTTCCTCCATCAAAAATTAAGTTTGAGTTCTATCTACAGACTGCAAAGGAAATTATACAAGGAACACAAACTAATCGATCTTTCCTGATATGCTAATGCTACAGAAATACTCAAATCGAGTATGAATGGTTTATGACAGGGGTTCTTAACCTTTTTGATCTCGGGCCCGAATATTCATATAGAAAGTAACCTGGGGCGCAATCTCATATTAAATGTATTATATTCTACTGATTTTGTGGTCCTCAAGGGATACTTGCGGCCCAACTTTGGGCCCCGGCCCTATGGTTAAGAATCACTGGTTTATGGAGTTAAAAATAGAGCAGAAGTGGCTTATCAGATCTCAGAGTAGGGCCGCAACAAGTTAATCGATGAATCGCAACTAATCGATTATCAAATAAATCGTCAACTATTTTAGTAATCAAATAATCGTTAACTGGTCTTTATAGGTTCCCAAACACGCACAAACTGGAAATAAATTGTTTTATAACTCCATTTGAGAAGCAATGACATAGAAAATATGTCAATTAACTGCTTTTTTGCTTAAAAAAAAAAAAAAATCTTAAAAAGGTCATGTTACTAGTAAACAAAAAATTTATTTTGATTAGTGTAAATGCGACTAAAGTCAAGTGATTATGAAAATTCTAATGAAATTTGCCAATAGAACTATATCTTTATGTGATTATCTCAAATACAGTAGCTATTTTTGCTATTTTCAAATGACAAAATCCTTGTACTTTAACAAAACAATACATTTGTATGATTGTTCCTTTGGCAAATCTTTTTAAGGCAGTTAAAATCTTAATTCAGTTAAATACTAACCCATGGTCTAATTTAATCTTAGGCTTTGTCTGGATTGAAATTTGTAAAAATCTTGTAGTCAAGTGACTGAACAACTAATCGATTACCAAAATGATCATTAGTTGCAGCCCTATCTAGATGAGGGACATTCAGAACAGTGTTTCTCACAGACAAAACTTCAGCAGTCTTTTAGATGAAGATGAAAATTAGAATAAGAAAAAAAACTTTTAAAAGTTTATTTTGCATAATATGTGTCCTTTCTTACTAGTTTGCATCCACATTTTGCACAAAGCACGACAAAAAAAACCCTCAGAGTCACCAAAAACTTATTGTCCACTTTCTACAACTTGTCATTCTTTATAAAGGACGTGCTAACCAAACAGAGAACCCGGATACGGACAAACCCAGCATGAAAGAGCAATGAACCATCTTGCTGCTGCTTCTACTCTTTGATTCTGTGCACCACTTACGTACCTCACGCTTTCCTTCACCCACAGGCGCTTTTACGATCACTGGACAAGAACTATTTACAATATTTCATCCAACTACTTTTGCTAGCTTGGACAACTTAGCACTGACAGAACGCGCGAACGTGGACGCAGCTTTACGCACAGTTTACGCACGCTTCAACAACACAAAACCATACAAAAACCAGCTCGGAAAACGATTAAACTTACCTGCAGATCCACCGGCTATGATCTGGTGCGAAGCTTCCCGGAGCATGCTTTTCGGTTTTGGGGTTGACATGTTTGATCCGAGCTTGTCTGTGCTAAAACAAAAAAGAAGTTGGTCGCGCGTAAAAGATGAATGCAAGAATGTCACGTTTTTGGTTTTCTCTTGTTTAGTCGCCAAACCTGTCCTTGAAGAAGCGTGGTTCTTCCTCGTCTGTCCGCTGTCCTCGCGTCTCCAAAAAACCGGGTCGAGGTGAAAGAAACAGCAGTCGTAAACAGACAGCTGTGCGCGCGTGTGTGCCTCCTCGTGAATCAGGCTAATGCTAGTGCTAAAGCTAGGCTAGCCGTAAAAGCAGCTAATGTTGAATCAATTAAGCTGCTACCTTCACGTGCTAGTGGGACAGCTCGGATGGGAGATTTTTGTGTTTGTGGGCGGTGCTCTTTCACGTGCACGAGGACATACTGTGCATCTGCTGCTGCTTGCAATGATTGTTACTCAATAGTTTCAGAAGTTGTGTCACAGTAATTTAAAGGAGACATGTCATGCTTGTTCTTGGAATTGAATTATAGCAAAGGTGGAGTCTAAATTTACATTGTACTAAGAATTTGTGAACTGCAATGTGTATGTAATAGCTTAAAATGAAACTGATTATTGACTTCCTGACTGTTCAAAAGTGCAGAACTGATAAGCTCCGCCTCTTCATGTCAAAGGTGGGACCAGGACCAAGGACACTTCAGCAAGTCTCAAGTCCAGTCAATAAATCAAAGAGAAGCAGGTCAAGTCCCAAATCAGTGCCTTCCAAGTCAAGTCTAAGTCCTTAGATAATAATATTATTATTTTAAACACTTTTATGTTGAATTCCAAACAAAAACAGAACAGTGCAAATCAAACGCAATTAGGAGAAAATAATAAATAGGCTTAATGAAAGTATACAAAATTTATTAAAGAAAAACAACAATAATTATATAAGAGAAAAGCGGTGGAGACTTCAAACAGTATACCTAATCTGAATTATTACCTTGGTTTCAAGACAATTAGGCCTACAAAACATTGACCATATTTCCCAAAACTGTTGCAGATTGTTTCTTGACCTATAAGTTATTTTTCCAGTGGCATGGTTGATGTCAGTCCATTGCAATAGTCCATAGGATACATATTTACTATATCCTGCAGACTTCTATCCTTCCCAATAATCTTCAAAACTTTACTATTAACCTGCAATGAAAGTGAGCCTTTAAAAGTGGCAAGGCAAGGCAAATTTATTTGTATAGCACAATTCATACACAAAGCAATTCAAAGTGCTTTACAAGGCAGGAAAATGCATCAAAATTACAATACAACATTATTAAAAATATAAATAATCAGCATAAAATTTACTCTAAAAGAAGTAAAGAAATAAAGAGTGCAGACAAAGTATTTCAGTCATATGCACAGATAAAAAGAAATGTTTTGAGCCTAGATTTAAACATTGTCACAGTGGAGCCTGTCTCACATCATCTGGAAGACTGTTCCAGATCTTAGCTGCATAAAACTGAAACGCTGATTCCCCATGTTTAGTCCTGATCTGGCACCAGCAGGAGGCCGGTCCCTGAGGTCCTCAGAGTCTGAGATGGTTCATAACGCACTAACATGTCAGAGATGTACTCTGGTGCTAGTCCATGGAGAGACTTAAACACAAGCAGAGCTGTTTTAAAGTCTATTCTCTGAGCCACTGGAAGCCAGTGCAAAGACCTAAGCACAGGACTAATGTGATCGTACTTCCTGGTTCTGGTCAGGACTCGAGCAGCAGCGTTCTGGATGTACTGCAGCTGTTTTACAGCTCGTTTGGATAGGCCGGTGAGCAGGCCGTTACAATAGTCTAACCTACTGGAGACAAATGCATGGATAAGTCTCTCCAAGTCGGGCTTTGACACTATACTTTTGATTTTGGCAATGTTTTTTAGATGGTAGAAAGCTGCTGATGTTATTGACATTGAAAAGTGCTACATTTAATACATGTATTAGGAATGTTTGAGTTTAATTGGTGTCATTTAGAGAGAGTAATAAACTGTCTAATTAACCACTTGTGTTGCAGGAGTTTGGAATGCACATTCATTGTTTGAGTTTGTTCCAAAGAGCATGCCAAGTTACGCCACTCATCTTCATATATATTAATTTGTAAATCACTTTCCCATCTTTGTTGGAGAGTTTGTGTTGAATTATTGACAAAAGTCCTCTGATAATATTATTGTGTCAAGTCGTGTCCAAGTCAAGTCTGGAGTTTACTTCATTTTATCAAGTCAAGTTTTATGACGTTAATGCAGTGACTGAAGTTTGAATTCAGTCCAAATCCACACCTGCTGCAGTGACGTCTTAAAATTACATTGTGTCAGTTTCCGGATTGCATTGATTTTCTGCATTCTCTTTTATTTCTATTGTAATACCATCAACAGTCAGACAGTTTATTGTCTATATTAGTACAAACTTAAATATGTTTGTAGCTCTGTGGGTTTTTCAGTGATCTCAGCTCTTGTCTGACTTTGTTTACAGTTCAAATGTATAGTTGAAGGTGAATTGCATCATGGGGGATGAGGCAATGATCTCTGGCTCAAAACAGATAAACTTTAACCTGCTTTTTCAAATGCGTCACAGACGGTCAATAATTCAAAGAGCAAAGATCATTTCTGTCGTGTGTCTGACCTGCATCCAGAACGTCAGCTCACCCTTTATCTGATTCTTTCTTTCAGTTTGGAAATATAGTTGGAAAATTAAGTCTCTTCCAACTCTGTGAAAATGACTTGGACGCACCAACTGTCTAGTCAGCATTTTGATGTGCCTCACCTCTAGACTGGGATGGAATATTTATTACCAAAGAAGAAGTGGTCACTAACAGAGATACATAAATACAAAATTCATCTTTAAGTTTTGACATTTTGATTGAACTTTTTTTTTAGCAATTCTTTATTTATTTTTTTATGTTTTGCAAATTAGGCTAAGCATAGAGTTG
The DNA here is from genome assembly GCA_038363315.1 of Mugilogobius chulae. Lineage (NCBI taxonomy): Eukaryota > Metazoa > Chordata > Actinopteri > Gobiiformes > Gobiidae > Mugilogobius > Mugilogobius chulae. The sequence goes on from CM076396.1 coordinate 65,480,757, forward strand.
AGCAATTGGCTCTTGGTTGAATATATGAATAGATGTATTGAGGGATTATTTGTTTATCAACACTGGCAACGCGCGCACCCGGAATGCACTGTTGTCAGCTAACTACAAAAGTTTATCACTGTGTGAAAACAAAAGTTATGCTGCTAAATCACATTTGTGAGTGAAAGTTACATTCAGGTGAAAAAACGACAAGAAAAACAGTGTCTCAAGCTTCAGGAGACAGTTCAGACCTGATCCAAACAGCTGCTCTCATCCCGTTTTGTTGTTTTATTCAAAGAAGTTTCCCCAGCGAACCTGATGGACAGCGTCTCTTTCTCCATTAGCACACTAGTTTTGTCTTTGACTGCGTTATTATAATCTTGAAATATTGTTTTTTTTTTTAAATGTGCATCATTAAAACAATGTATGATTGGTGCCAAACGTTGAGTCTGAATAAATCATATTTTTACAAGTTAATTCTGTCTGCACGATTGGGTTGTTTATAACTTGAAGTCACTGGTTTACCACCACAGTACAGCATGAACACATTACATAACTTTACATTAAACAGTTTTCTACACACACCCATGCATTTTTACAGGAGCCGAGGCGGTTTCCCCTGACACTGTGAGGTCTGTGTGCTCACGTTGTTTTGAGCCAAACTTCTGCTGTAAACTCCACAGGTTTAAGACTCCTGCAGTGGAAATAACTCACTGTGAGGCTCATTACCTTTTACTTTTACAAATCATTTTCTCATGCTTTGGGACTATGGACTGGGAGATTAAAAAACACTCTGTTCTTGGCAGACAAAGTGAAAGAACGTGAGTGTCTTGCCCTGTGACACAACAAGCATTAGTGAGTGAACGTGGTTTTATTTAGGATTTCACAAATTTACAGGAAATACAAAATTTACTTCCTGTACATTTTGTATTGACCATTTGCACACGCTCTTCGAGGGAATGCCCACTTCTCCATGATGGAGGCAAAAGCGCTGTCAGTGTGCATTACAACTGTGGAAACTTTGCCAAAAACCTGCCTGTTTCTAAGTTACTTAGAAACAGGCTGCGCTAAACCTGTAGCTTTTTCGTATTGTTACGGATTGCAGTGAACACTTTAAACAAGGTAAGTCAGTGCTAATGAGAAAAAAAATTATGACATTTGAAAAAAAAAAAAAATGCAATGAAGATCTGAAACAACTTACATCATGTGTGGCTAACACTGGCCTCACATGATATACAGCCAAGTGACTGAAAACCAAACTCTTGTTTTAAATCTGCTTCAGTGTAAGACAAAACCCTGTTTGTACATTTTATTAAATCTGCAAACAAAGCAGAAGGAAGAGGGTATGGATCAGCTAGCATTCATTAGCTTTTCCAAATACTTTACTTTGTGTGTCTAAAAGACGTCCTACTTCCACAGACAAATGTACTGAACATGCACTAGAAGCATCCATTGTTTTCCTTATCAAAAATAAGAAAATATGTGAGAATTTGTCAGTTTTGTGCTCCTGTAATACTGCGTACACACACTTCGGCCTCCATCATGGCGCAGCCACGTGATCATGTGACGCAGGTGCAAATGGTCAATTTGTCCATTTCCTCATAGTTAAATTTCCCCCCTTCATAATAAGGTGCACCGTAGCAGAGTGGTTAGAGCTCTGGCTTCCCACAAGAAGATTGTGGGTTTGACTCTCATGATCTTTCTGGATGGAGTTTGCATGTTCTCTCTGGTTTCCTCCAAAAACAAGCATGTAAGTTAATTAAGCATCACTGTAAATTCCTCTAAATGAAAGAGTGACTGGTTGAACACTGTCCAGGGTGTTCCCCGCCTAAGGCCCAAAGTCACTGGGACAGACTTCACTCATCTGCCCCCCTAACGAAAAAACAAGTGGTGGAAAATTAATGAATAGCTGAATTTCTTCATATTTTGCAACTTAAACTATTGTAAAACTTATTATTTATTAAGACACACAACATGATCGTACCTTTCCTTTTATTACATCACAAATATAAACACCGAGTTTCAAGCTTTAGTAAAACAATAGTATGACATGTTATTACAAAAACAGTACCAACGACTACGCTTAAATTAAATTACATCAAGTCTTTGTGAATGAGTATAAAGTGGGCAAACAGCTTACACTACTGTTAAAGTCAAATAAATAGAAACTCCCCTGGATTAACAGTGGTTTGATCCAACAGTTCAAGTCAATACATGTCATTAAGAACGTGTTAGCTCTAGTCTCATGTCGTAAGAAATCAGGATTTAGTAAAGGCAGTGGGGCAATGCAGAAGATTTATGTTAGTATCAGCTAAATGAATGAGAAAGTTGTAGTATTTAATATGCACTTAAAATAGGAAATATAACACCTACTCTGACCTCAGTACATACTCAAAGGTTTACACTGGTTAACTGCATTCAGCTATAAAGCCAGTGTTCCATTTATTATTATTATGAGGACAAAATTATTACTATAAACACAACATTATGAAGTTAAGGACCTGCTGTTTAAAGGTGCACTGTGTAACTTTTGTGGTGTGTGATATTTCCAAACTGGCCTAAAAATGAATCTTGATAAAATCACAACATCTTGAGATTCCATCTGGAGAGACTTGTCGTACGAGTCTGGACCAATCACAATGCAGCACTACAGCTAACCCAAACTAACATGGCGGCACCGGCAGAGGTATTTCAGCCTATTTTAGTAGAAATACAGACTATTTTGGCTTGCCTTCCTTTTGTGTCTGTTTTTCACTCTATTGAATTTACAACTTGACTTCTCCGCTCTTTGTGACTAATCAGCTTCACAAATTCACCATAACAATTGACAGATATAACTAATTTCAGAATGAAATATGTCAATCAACCCATATCCTTTTTCCAAAGCATTTCACAAAGCTTAATTTAACCAACGTACCTATCCTGACTCAAACCCTAATCCTAACGCTAACCTTGCTCATATTTCTGAAATAAATGTTGACAAATATAAACATTTGCTATCATAGCCACCTGCGAGGGGTGATTGACTATAATGGGCATCCAGTGGTGATGTTGTCTCCAGCCAGCTGCTCTTGCATCAGTCTGGAATAAGACAGGTTAATCTTTACTTGTAGATGTTATGGTTCAATCTTTTTGCACCCAGGCAATGACAAATAATTAATCCCACCTACTCTACTTTGATTGGGCTGGACATGATGATGCCCCCCTGCTTTCTTCTATTGGAGAGGCAACTGTTCTTCAAAAGCTGAAAACAGAATGTCGTGTCTTGAAGAACGTTGATGTGAAAGTTTAGGAAAAGGTTAAAGTGCCTCTGACAGGTTGGACTACTCATTTCACTAAAACAAAGTTAGGATGATTATAAGATTTAACTAAACATTTGGCAAAGTTCATCCAGTTTAGCATTTTTGTACTTCCTGTTCATAGATGACATCACTAGGGATTTGCTTTGCCATAAAAACTTCCTGTTTTTATAACACATTTTCAAACTTTTCTTCACAAACTTGTTCTTGATTCATGTAAAACTATCAATTATACTTACAACTAGTGTTTATCTACTAAACTAAATTAAAATGGGAAATTCCTTCAAACCTGTCATACGTACTTTAAAGGATAATGGAAAGGGTTTGGGTAAAGGGTAGGTAAAAACATACAACGTTTAGGCTAGTTTAGCAATAGAATTAAACTCATTACCATGGCAACCATCTCACTTCTGTCCCTCTGGACTGAACTATCTAGAACTAACTTGTGGCAAGTGTACGACTGATCGAAGGCGAGTTGCCTTTGAAAATCAAATCTACTCCTGTGTCACCTTCACTGGTTAATCATCATTAGAACAGCTTTAATTATGGTTTATTATTTCAGCCTGGTTTAGTTTATTTAGATAATCTGAACTCTAACTTACTTAGCTCTGATATAGTCTGAGTTTAGATTAGGTGCTACTGGAAAAGTTAAGTATGATATTATGTGGTACTTGTGAAAAGTTTGAGAATCACTGTTCTAGGCAATGCAAAGTAACATCTCCATGGCGACAAGCAGGAGGTAAACTCTTCAGCTGAAAAGTTTCACAGTGCACCTTTAACATGCAAATAAAAGTTATCAGGAGTTCAAAAAGTACTTTAAGTTTGTATCAAGAACAAACAAACTAAAATAATTGCATCTCACTTTAAATTATAAAACAATTAAGTAGAAAACCTTACAAAACACAATAAAAACAATTAGTGGTAATGATATTTGCAAGTATAACAAAACATGAGTAAAAAATCCAAAAGTAGGACACTGAAACCTTATTGGCCAGAGATTTTTTGGATTGGATTGCAACTTGTATTTCTATAAATCACAAACTTAATGCGACGTAAGCAACATTTTTGTTTGTCTTTTGTCTGTTTTGCAATTGAACTCTTCACTTCTACATCTAAACAAAATATTTTATGTGCAAAAAGCTGTCACTGTGTTGCTTGATTTGCTTCCCTGTTGTTTCTAAAGTTCATAAAAAGTAAAATAATGTCTGGTCTGAATTTAAAAAGAGCAGTTTGTTAATTGGTTTTGCTCTGTATAAGCAGTACCAGTCTGTTTTATACAAAGTTCTATTATTTTTGAAGTGTTACAGTTCACAGTAGCGTGGGTCCTTTGGTGGTGTAGTTCATGGAGGGGAAGTGTGGACTGTCCGTGTCCCAGTGAGGAGAGCTCTGATCGGGGGCAGAGGGAACGCCGGGGGTCCAGTGGTTTATGTAACTCGCCATTAGCAACGTTAGCTCCAAAATCTGTGAAAGGAAATAACATGGAAGATTTTACAATCATCTTTTAAGAAACCTTGTTTACTTTGAAAATGAATTCAGCTTTAAAAATGTTCCTCATGGACCTCAATGCAGTGAACAGCCATGTAAGACAAAAGAGAAGTAACTTTTGTCTTTAATATGGTACCTTTGGTTTGGCCAGTGTGAACACCAGCTTCTCCACGCTCTTCTTCCCGACTCCAGGCTCCTTCTGCTGCGTCGTCACCAACATGAAATCCTCCCTGCAGCCTCCAAACGTGATCACGCACTGGTACGAGTACGTCACCAGGGGGTGCTGTGGAGACAAGGAGTCATTAACCTAAAAGCAGAGTGAACCTTCCTAAACGCAGACTACGCAAGGTGACAAGGGCCCCACCTCTTGAGCTGTGATAGTTTTTAAAGTTTATGTCATCAACCAATATCTACATCCAAACTTGCTTGTTTGCAAAAGTAGTTTGGACAACAAATGAGTTCTACATCTCATAAACTATCAGTCAATCTATACTTTTCATCAACAGGACAAGTATTGGCTGAAGTACTCTGCAATTATCTGATAAACTAATACATCTGTAGATTTATTCACGCAAATTATTGTGGTGAAAAATTGTTTATTTCTGCATCTAAAAGATCTAAAAAAACACTGGTCTAAAATACTCCAGATCAAAGAAAAATGTATGTATTTTGCATTATCTCTTTATTGTAAGAAATATTATTTGGCCTACAATTACTTTTGTCTCTCTTTTTATATATCTGTATCTATTTTATTGTAATGAAAAAAGTCAATTTAAAATTTAAATTGAGGATCCCCAAAAGGTTAGATTTGGCTCTGCCTCAAACTTCTTTTTACTTCTCAACATGGCAACTTTGAAATTGAGTCTTTATTTTGTCAATTGATTAAACTTCCAGACAAATTATCCTTATGAATTCCTAATATGAGTTTGTTCATATTACGATGCATATAATAAAGGACTTAAGTATATAAATAAACCAGACACAACAGCTTACCATTGTCAGGTCGAGTATACACAGTCCATCCTCGTTGACCGCCAGCCAAACCTGACTCTGCTCCACTGAAGAGGGAGGCACAGGCTGAAAACGACAAGAAAAATACATTTTATTTTTTTACGTTTGAGTTGAGACAATGCATTAAATGTTCAGCAGATCTACATGACTTCTCAGTGGTGGAGAACTGAAACTACTTTTCTGAGCATTACCTTTGCAGAGAAGAGCTTGGCGCCGAACAGAGGCCATTTTCGAGCCACCGTGAGGTAAATGCGCACACACTCTGATCCACTGCAGCCGCGAAGCATCGTCCATTTACACGCCAGACACTCCGACAGCTCTCTGTTAAAGAAGACAGGAAAGCATTACATTATTGGTCTGTTTGAGAGGAAAGAAATATTGATAAGACTAGGTTTTATGAGAATATGTCAGATAATAGGACTTACTTGAACTGCTCAGCGCTAAGGTCCTGTCTGTATCTTTTAGGGTAAAACTTCTCTAAAGCCTGGGTCAGAATCAGCTGAGACTTGGGCTGAGGAGAACCAGAAGGAGACACCGGGGGGCGCTCTAGATCTCCATGTTCAACCTAAAACAGAAAAGAAAGTCAGAATGTCCAGTATATAGAAAATAACTAGTAAATGTCACACATAAAAAAGGTTGGGTTAAAATTAATAAACCAACATTACAGGTAGCAAGTCACTGCTTGCAAACCTCAAGTCTCAAGTCAAAGTCAAGTCAAAGATAAAGAAAGGCAAGTCCAGGACAAGTCCAAGTCAGTGCCTCTATATCTAGGTCAAGTCAAAGTCCTCTGCTTTTAGTTTCAAGTCTTTAAGAAAGAACAGAGATTATATCTGAGTCATTTCATCCGGACAGAACAATGCTTTTTTTTTTACAGTGCTTTTGTAGAGAGTGTTTTGACCTCTTGTGTCATCTGCTGGTTTGGAGAAGCAACAGAAGCCCATAAGAATTTGCTCTAAAAATATTTCAAACTGCCAGCAAAACTCAGGGCATTATGTTGAACAATCGATATAAGACAAAGCTCATAAAATACTTTCTGACCCAAACATTCACTGTGAGTTTGAGCTGCTTCGTTCCGATAGGAGGTTCAGATGCTCTGCCTGCACTAAAAACTGTCAAGACAATCATTTGTGCTTCAGATGATTGGGCAGTTAAATAAACTTCAACATTCAAGTTAACTAATTTATATAAACTATTTTTAGATTTTTCTCAGCAGGACTGGGCACAACAATGATGAACTAATCTAATCTCATTTAATGTACTGTACTTTGTAGATGAAATGATTTTATTCGTGGTTTCAGGTCAAGCCTGGTTTACCATGTTTTACATGTGCAAATGTTTTTATGCTGTTTGTTATACACTTGACGTAGAAGTCTTTTGTTAAGTGTCTCACTGCAATGCAAACCAATTTCCTTACGAGGACAATAAATCTACTAATATTTGTGTTTTTTCAAGTCTTACATAAGTCAAATCACTGAAGACAACTTGTATTTTTGCAATTTTATTGATTTGTATAAATTATAAAATTCTGGTCACAATCAAATAAGTGAGCAGGGACATGTTCCAGTGTCTTAATGCAAAATTGCAGTTTTTATTTTCTGAGAATTATCAAGTTGTCACAGAGCTCTAAGTCCAAGTCAAGTCCCAGACCTTCAAGTCACGTTGAGTCTCACGTTTAACTTAATTTCATTTATTCATGTCTCATAAAAATAGTGACTCAAGTCTAAATAAAGTCCATACTTCTGGCTCTTACTATCACTATGTTTTCACTGTTCACTCATGTAAAGTACAGGCCATTAACCCATTGTTCCAAGGAAAAAATGTTAAACACCAGCATTTTATCATAATGTCTCTCACTATGTTGCTTGGGAATTACTAAAGTTATGATTTGGATTTGTAATTAGCTGCACAAAAAGACTGTTGTCTGCCAATTTCTAAAAAGCTAACAGCCTACCAATATGCTTACTTTCGGTTCAGTTCAATTCAATTCAATGTGGTTTCCTAGACATTAAATTAGTATTAGTATCTATTTCAGTGCCTATGTGAGGTTTGAATCATGTCAGTTTAAAAAGAATAAGAGATCAGGCAGGGAACAGTGACTTGTGTTTGTTTTGTTAAAGACAAAAGTGTGTTTATAAAAGGATGTGTTTGATGCTATTGCAAAGCTGCCTAAAAAAGCAGCTTACATGCACTGGTTCAGTAATACAACACTATTACATAAATGTTGTTGTATAAGTATGTGAGACAGAATAAAACAGTGTCTTAAGTGACCTGAGCCATGAGAGCAGCGACTTCCATGGCCAGCTCCTTGTTCACAGGGAAATGTCCTTGTTGAACCTCGTCGTTCACCTGGTAGGCCAGCAGGAGGCGCTCTCGTTCTGTCTCTCCCTTCACCTGAGAGCGGAAACACAGCCTGGACACACACACACAAGTTTATATATAATCTGTGAAGACGTTTGTCCATTAGGTTCTTCCATAAAACAACAACCTTTTCACTTTCTAAAATTATAAAATTGTAAAATGTAATATGTCGTAAGTCTGGCACCTGTTTTTGTAGGTTAAGCGGACGATTCGTGTTCCCTCGTTCTTCCCTGGATGCAGCTCCTTTAGGGCCTGCTCCCATTTGGAAATAACATCACAGATCTAAAACAACATAGCACAGATAAATAAGACACCACACATAAACTCAGTCTTGTTTGATTGGACTTGTTCTGTGTTTGTACCTTTGCTGTTGGCTGCAGACAGTGCTCCAGGTCTTTCCCAGAAGGATCGTCTGTAAACAGGCAGAATCCAGAGAGCTGAGGCTTCCTCATCAAAATCCTCTGGTTCAAAGTGTTCAGAAACTCCTCCACTGTGGTCGAGCCGTCGAAGCCCACCACCTGCAGCAAAAACACGAGAGAATGGCTCACTTACTCTTCTTCTATGCTGCTTTAAATGTAAACACACAATGTAGGAACCAATCATAGAAAATGAATTTTGTCTCCATCTGTTGGACCAGAGCAGGCCTATTCAACTTAAGCCCTTGTTGCCAAAACGGCCCTCCAAATATCTGATCTGGCCCTCAGTTCACTTTCCAAATAATACAAAACTATGTTTTTCTTGTTTGTAGATAGATTTAGTTATTACTCTTTAGATAGTGGCCAACTCAAAATTTCTTAATGAGTCAATAAGTTACTTTCACCACTAAATAACAGTATCTAATTACTTTTTGAAGGAACTTGCCTAAAACTGATAAACTCCTCCTTCTGACACCACTGCTGTGAAGAATTGGAAAGTGATCACTCGCTGAAGAGTGTCATTTGGCTCAGATGGATAAGCGGGTGTGCGACGTACAATGTGTTGCAAGTTCGAATTAGAGTTTGCATCAGAGTTTGTTTTTTTCTTATTTTCAATTTTAGAAAAAACTTATATTCATTAGCTTATGTAAAGCAAAGGTTTCATACACGTGTCTGCAACATTAATAAGTCTCTGTCAAAGTCTCTGCGAGTTTAGCCTCACTTTAATTGTTTAACTGATTCATCAATTGAGTCATAGTAATAACATCTCCACAAAAGAAGCAGGTGGCAGACACTTCATCAGAAAAGTGACACAGTGGTTCTTTAAAAACAGTTAAGAGATGACTGTATCTGCTCTGACCTGGTAGGTTGCGTTCATAAAGTGCACTGGGATGCTGAAGGGCAGAGAGTGGTGATAGGGGTTCCTCAGTAAAATGGACACAATCTCCATCCGGGACGGTTTGGCTGCTCGCTCTCCGTTCTGCAGAGTCCGCTCCACAGATCTCTGACAGTAAACCACGTATTTACCCACCTCACTCCTGCGTAAGAGAACAGGAATCAGAACAAGAAAAGACAACTTCAGCTTTAAGAACAGCTACATGGGATTAGGGTTAGGGATGAGACAAGATCGTTCCACAAGAAATCAAAAAATCTTATCTCGCTCTCGTGGAACCAAAATCTATAAAACTTTTCATATTGCCAGCTCTACATAATTTTCCGTGGCTGGTCTCACCGTGGGTCTGCGTGACGCTGCAGATGTTGTCGTAGATACCAGAGGAAGTGATGCTGAGGCAGGAACAGAGCACGCACAGAGACAACAGCTGCCAGCACTGTGGACACAAACACACAACTTAAAAGTGACAATAACCCCGTAATATTCATTCACAAACACATTTTAAACACAACTGTCTACTGAAAAAGTATTAGGAGGGGGTGAGAAGAGACGCTGAGTGTGGAGAGTTGCAGTGTGATTGGTTTGACAGCAGGTGTTTGTGATCAGCACACAGTTTTGAGGGAAGAACAATGCCGATGCTCTATGGAGCTGGGGCCAAATCGATCGGAGTCAGAGTTGGTCGAGGGCCCCATTTAAAAATATAGGGGGATTTTTGGTTTATCAACGCATGCACACCCAACATGTAGAAAGAGACGTCGTCATAGACACAAACAGTGGAAACAAATCGAAAAAGCACCGTTGTCAGCAAACTACAAAAGTTTATCACTGTGCAAAAACAAAAGTTCTGCTGCTATATCAACATTTGTGAATGAAATTTGACCCTACGACCCTTAAAAGTTACATGCAGGTGAGTGAAACTGATTTCAGGTGATTCAAACAGATTTCATGTGATCACCAGGTGATCACATGAAATCATCTTGGGGGTGCCAGTTTAACACCACTGCGCTAATGTTTTATAGAGCAAAATTGTTCAGTTGAGGCTTAAAAAAAATACAGCTGTTTAATGCGAAAACTGCGTTAAGAAGCAGGATTTCTTGTAAATGAAACAAAACACAGCTCAAACAAAGAGGATTTTTAACATTCAGGAAGGCCAGAATGAACTTTATTTAATCTAGTTTGAATGGATTATTTGTACCTTTGTGAGAGCATAGTTGTGTGTCATACCTGTGTGAGAGCGTAGTTGTGCGGCGTGCGGCAGTTGGTCTGTTTGATCAGCTGACAGTAGATCTCGTTCTGCAGCTCCGGGTGGGTCAGACACACCTGCAGTGCATTCTGGGCCAGTGAAGTGTGATAGTCCACTGAGGGAGACTCCACCAGGACGTTTATGAACAGCTGACACGACTGACCAGAGACAAAACATAGATATTTTACTGTAATGTCATTGTGGACACAGCAGGTGGAGACAAAGCATTGGCTAAAGTCTTCTGCACACTAGAGGATTATAGTCCAGATTTTGAGCCTGATTATCTCTTTGAAGACTGCAGGGAAATGTAACATGTCATATCTGTGCAGGGTTAAAGTACAACTCTGTTACATCAATTTGTCTGATTGTAAGGTTTTAACATGTTACGAGGAACACAGCCAATCAGAGCAGCCAGACAAAGCCAACTCCTTTAACGACTCCTAAAATATTGTAAAAAGCAGCAGACTAAAACACAAACTGAACAGCAAATATAATCATCTGATGTGCTTCTAAGACTGTAAGACAAATAGTCATTGCAAAAGTTCTCGTTTGTGGCCTACACTTTTTGACACATCTTAGAAGATTTAAAACCCTGTATTGTGCAGTGGGTTTAAGTAGCCACACTTTGAGGAAAAAAAAGGTTAACATTATCTTTTAGAACTTTGCAATCTAATCCAGCTGTTCCCAACTTCCTTCTTGTAAGGATGTACATAAGACGTCACAATTTTCTTTCCAAAAAGCAGGTAACACCAGTAAAAACAATGTAAAAATGATCTTTTAGTAAAGCATGTAACAAAAATAAACAAATAATAAAATATCTTCTGAGGCTATGAAGCAAATGGGCCATGGTTCGATTTTGGGCCCTGAACCAGTGGTTGGAAACCTGCTCTAATAAATTGCAAACATTGTGTAATGGAGTTATTGTGAGTTATTCTCTGTGCACATACAGTATGTGTTTTGTTGTTGTTTTTTCAGAAGAAAAGTTATATGACGCTACCCTAAAATCCTTCCACAAACACATTTCAAACTAAATTTTCTGTGGAAAAAGCATGAGGAAAAGATGAAAGGAGAGGTTGAGAGTGTGATTGGTTTGACAACAGGTGTTTTTTGAGTGTACAAATTCATGCTGATATCACAGAGAGTCTAGAAATGGCACTGGAGAATTATTGTATTAATTTAATCAGTTTGCAAAAATTATTCAGAACAGGAGGCAACACTATTAGCTTCATGTTAATAATTCTTTCTTTATACTTGATTTTGTTCTGAAGTGGTGAGAAAGAAGAAATTGTACCTCGATAGACAATAAAACTGTCCATTTTTGTTTCTATAAAACACTTTGTCCTAACTTTCTTCTGAACAGGTTTTCAGTCTCTAAGCGCCGGTTGGGTCAAAGTAAAAACTCCTTGTGTGTTTCCCATGAGAGCAGCTCTGTGGAGCGTGAAGCAGGATCTGAGTGGGCAGATGAAAGACTGGAAAAACTATCCTCTTTTTACAATGTCACAAAATCTCTCTCTCCCTCTGCTTGATCTAATACTCACACTCTTGACCTGTTCTTTGAGTATCTACGTACTACTGCAGTGGACGTTTCAAATAACTCATAAAGTGTCTTCTCTTCTTTTCACACAGAGCCCAAAGCAGCACACGGTTCAGCTCCAATCAGAGGAGAGAACAGCTTTATACGATCTCATCCACACTGTTAATGAGGCTTTGAAGTCCAGCTCCGACACAAAGAGAGGGACAGAGGTGGGCTGGACAGACACTGGGGCGGGTGAAAGAGGGCAAACGGACAGAACACATTATAAAAGATAAAAGAGGAGGAAGAGTGGAAGAAGAATAATAGTTTGATTCATAAAGCTTATAGGACAGTTTTGAAATGTAATTCTTTAGATAATAAATAATGTATCACCTCAGACCTTAAATGTATAGCTACAAAAGCAACTTTGTTTTGACTAGGAATGCATCAAACCTTCTTTAATTATCATTTTCAGCTGATATGAATGCATGAACTTGAAAACGCTTTTTTATTTTGGAAAATAGATCATGTTTGTATGTATGTTGTTTATTGTGCAAAAAAAAACGTAGCAACATTCTGAATCAACCTAAGCCTGTAAATTAATTAAATCTCAAATCTAAATCTTACTATAAAGGCACAAACAGGAAAACAGCTGAACAGATCATGGAGCCGATATCAGATTCCAGTATGGGATTGGTGCATCACTAGTTTTGACTCATAGTTAGTTGAACATACTGATTCATTTATATCAGTGAGGCATTCTCCCATCAGGAACTGGTTTGGAAGAGTCAGGGTTTCTGCAGGGATCGAGAGGCTTTTTAAGACCTTTTTAAGACTCCAAAACATACAAATTAAGACCTATCTGCAAGTTGTGACCTACAGAATTTCACAAAGCTGCCTCTTTACAGAGGTTTCTTAAGATAAAATTTTATATTTAGCTACAATTATGAAAAATCGAATGAATGAACAAAAAGAGAATTCCATATAACCATCAACCATTGCCTGCAGTCAAACACAAGATGCGGTTTCACAGATTCACCAGCAGAGGGGAGTGTAGTTTGAGCACAAAGACCAATAGAATTTCACCTGACCGGAAAATACACATGCTCTTGAGTAAGTTTAGATCAAAAGTTTTGAAGATCCTACTGGACTAGGACTCTGAGGAGAACGACATATGCAGCGAGTCTAGAAACTTCCTCTTCTGTGAGCGAGCTCAAAGTGTCAGAGGAAGTCAAACTACTGGATTTCTTCATGTTTGGAGGATTCAATATAATCTATACTCCATGAAAGAGGCTGAATCTATAGAATCTGCATCAGAAAGTAGAAAACTGCTTTTGCAACGCAGCTTTTGTTAGTTTAAAGATAAAAAAGACACTTGTCCTCTTTGTTTTAATCATGTAAACTTTATACATTATTTCATTGTAGTGGCTCATATTCTTTCACCAAAAAGTTTAACAGAGGAAGATAACACTGACATGAAGTTTGATTTAGAATGAAAAGGACGTTATCTCAAAAGTTTGCCATCAAACGCTGAAATCTCATGAAAACAAAAAATGTCAAATGCCTATAAAAAGGGAACGGATTAATGTATGTAGACTAACAATTCTTTTTTTAATTGAAAGTAGACACTTGTAGGTCTCATTTGATATACAACATGTCATGATTCCAGATGCACAAAGTTTTTTGTGGCGCTGTGAATACTGCTTAAAATTAGCAAAAAGGTCTGGCAGGGAAGGAGGGTCAAAGTGAGAAAAGGGCTGGCAGGGAAAGAGTTAACTGCTGTAAAACTATGATCAATATTTCTCACATTTATCACACCAAACTAAGTCAAAACTAAAAAAAAATGCAACAGTCTGTCATATGGGCTTTAAACAAACCTTGAATAGTTTTATGGCCTCGGTCTCCAGTGCCTCTGATGGCAGAGTGGTTAGCGGCGCTCTCAGTCCATCTTTACAGAAGCTCAGGGCCGCACTCCTCCACAGCGCCGATTCTGGGAAGAGAAATCCAACACGACGGGAATAAACGGCATTCCCAAGACGTAAATGTGAGTGTGCATCAAAGACCAACATCAGGATTGAGTTTCAAACAGACTCGTAAACAGCGTCTGCACCGAGGATTAGCGCTGCCACACCGAGCCGATCAAAATAACATGCTACGTGCTACTGACAGAATCTGGGTTTATTTACACGCAGAGGCTAGCGTGGTGTTAGCTTCTCTGCTAATTATACTGGCGGCTATAAATGCTTCGGCTAGCAGTTGGACCAAGTCGTTGTTTTGCAAATTTCAAGTACCGGTATGTCCCAAGTCTATGGCCTCAAGTCCCAAGTCAAGTCCAAGTCGTCTTTGTTTACTTTCAAGTTTTTCATTACTAACACATTTCATTGTTTTTTATAACTAATCCAACTGAAAATATACTTCTGACCATCAAAAAATATGTGAGGAAGAACATTATTTTTTGAGGAGAAACATCAAGTCGTCTTAAATCACAGAGCTCCAAGTCCAAATCAAGTCCCAAATGTTAGTTCGTTTTGATCAAGTCTAGTCAGTCAGATTTTTTTTCCCCCTAACCCAGTTATGTCATACATCATTACTTTGCATTGATGTCTATCAAAAGTGTATATTTTAAAGTATTTACTTCAGGGTTTTGGGGTAAGATTAGGGTTAGGAATTAGGTTAGGTAAAGGTATGCTAACCGGGTCGTGGCATAACTGCGTTGGGGAAACTGTCTGAGTGAAAGTTTGACTCAGGTCCAAGTCCAGTCCACATCTCTGGTTCAGTTTGACCAGATTTTCAAAATTTAAAACTGGAACACCCTCGAGTTTTTGCAGCGAGTTATGAAAAATGTATAAAAATTGTGGGTAGTAAAATCATTCTCTGAAACCTCTGTCAGTGCAAATTTCTAAACTTTTTCTGTGTTTTGGGCAATTTTTAAACTACGAAAAAATGGCAAGATATTCCTCCCTTTACTGTTAGAAAGTGTCAAAGTAGTTAAAAATCAGAACAATTAGGACATGTCTTGTATAAAGCTCAAAATAGGAACTGTCCCAGGTAAATAGGGACGTCTAGTCACCTTACTTTGGTTGTCAGTGAGAGACAAAAAGGATGGACTTTTTCTAATAAGCTGAACTTGTTTCAGAATGGTTCGATAATTATTTTAAGAAAATCTGTCCTTGTTTTATCCACATTTTACTGTAGATGAATATTTGGATAAATCCCTGGCCTATTCTTGATTTTGTTTTGTTGTTCATCCAAAATATTGTGTTTCATATTGTCAGTTTGAGCTGTTCTGGATGTATCGGACAGTTCAAACCTGGGTCTCCGTCCACGTCCAGGAGTTTTCCGATGAGCTGTTCGTACTCTGTCCCGACTCGAGGTTTGCACTGCTGCCGGCCGCGACACTCAGGTGATACAGCCACGTGTCCTGAAAAGAGAGAAGTCAAATATGTGGTTTGTAATACAGTTCTCTCTAACAAAAAGATTGACATTAAAGTAAACCGTACTTTCTCCTGTTTGGTTCCTATGAGCAGGTAGGTGGGGCTCTGTTCTGGAGGCTGGATCACTAAAGTGCAGTGAGAGGAGACGAACCCTCGACCTCCGGCCTCATAATCCTCGTCAGAGTCACACGAGCGGTCCACCTCCTGAACTGAAGCGTCCCGGATCTGCAGCTGACCCAGAGGGAGCTGACCGCAGACAAACACAACATTATAATACAGGAGACACATACAAATACTGAAAACACGTGATAATGCAGCCAATCACAAAGTCAAACAACAACTAATAACAACAAAGATCAATGTTGCAGGATTGCTAAGAATTTACATTTATTTTTCCAAACATTTGATAAAAATGAGCACGAATTGAAATTGAATCTCTTTCTAAGCTTTTGGAGCATAAAAATGTCTGGATACACAGCAGCTTTGGAGCACAGAGGAATATGGTAAATGGTCTTTATTATATAGCGCTTTTCCACCTTTCAAGGCCCTCAAAGAGCTTTATGTGCTTCATATCATATTTCAAAGTCTAAAGCCGAAATTTTGTTGGTAAATATAAAGAGCAGATAGCTGGTGTCTCTGGCCTGGGTTTGATGGAAAAAAAGTTTAAGTAAATAAGTTTAAAAAGTCCAGGCAGAGCCCATGTAAAAATCTTTGTTGTGTGAATGACTTTTGGTGACCCTAGACCCCACTTTGGGAACCACAGTGCTAATGCTGACCACTGTGGACAGTTAAAGGTTCTTTATATCTATCTTATCTTACCAACACAGTGAAAGTTTCTTGAATCTAATAGAGGGATTTTTTGTTTATCAACACGGGCAATGCCCACGCACCCCGCCTCCAGAAAGAGCCGCCGCTCATAGATACAGTGGAACCAAGTCGAAAAAGCACCGTTGTCAGCTAACTACAAGAGTTTATCACTGTGCGAAAACAATTCTGTGCGAAACTCGACTCTACGACCCGTAAAAGCTTCAGGAGAAAGACGTCTGTCAGACCGGTTCATACCTGATCCAAACATCTGCTCTCGTCCCATTTTGTTGTTTTATTCAAAGAAGTTTCTCCAGCTAAGTGGACGGAGAGGGCTTTCTGTATAACGTGTGCGCAGTAGGGTGGAAAGTGACGTTGACCGAAAATCCCTCTACAATGAACTAAGTAAATGTAGTGTACAACTGTCAGGAGCAACAGCAGATCTTGTGGCTTAACCTGATTTGAGTGAAACCAAAGTGATTTCTTTGTCCACTCAGACAGCAGGAGAACTTCTTCTCTTCAGGACTAGATGGGAATTAACTGTAAAGCTTAATCTGGTACAAGCATCTCGCCTTTCTGCTTAATGTAATTGTACATTGTTCTTAATAAATATTACCTTACCATATCACACAGAAAAGTACCATCCTACTAGATAATTGAATCTTCTTGCTGTGAGATGAGTGTGCTAGCTTTTTAACCAAACAATAATACAAAAATACCTTATCGTCCTTTGTTCCGATAGTAGTAGAAGACTTTCCCCACTAAAGTGCACCAAACCAGCTTCGAGTGTCCGTGTTTCACCTGCAACAATCACAAACAGAAATCATCTGGTTTGTCCAAGAAAAGCAAAAAGTAGATAATATTAACTTTGTAGAAAATATTGGTACAAGATAAAGGTACAAAATTAAATTCTAAGTTAATATCTGCCAGGTCGAAGGAGGAGAACGCGCACACATTTATACTTTTGTTTCCCACTAAATTTGTCTGCAAGTCTGAACTGGTTTGTCACAAAAGGGTGACATCAGCGTTGGACAGCAGCACTACTTTTAGCACAAAACCAGCTGTGCGCGTGCAAGTATGTGTGTGTGTGTAACGCTCGGGGTCAACGGGGTTAAACACTTCAAACATCACTCAGACACAAAGCTACAATCACGTCTCGACCTGCTTCAAAAGACTCTTCCTGGAAACTCCACGGGATTTGAAAAAGAGATGGGTGTTTCCTGTAATAATGATCGCAAAAGTGAATTCAGATATTTGATTTGGACTAAAACTGGAACATTTCAGCACATTTAAAAGAATATCATTATGAAGATGTGCCGTTTTTATTGGCAACGTTGTCTAGATGCAGGATTTATCTTTTGCAGTAAAGCTTTGGCTGTCAGAGATCTGTCACCTGCGTCACTCAGACCTGTCGGATGTGGAGAGTCTAGTTTACAAACAGATGAGTTTGGACAGGACAGAAGAAAATAAGGTGAAGGAAACGGAAGAGACGAGAGAGGTTCTGACAATTTTCCTGAAACTGGAGGTCTAAACTGTGTTGTCTGTGAGGTTGTGAAAAGAAGCTCCTCTCATTTCAAAAGCACACGATGGAACAACAAACATACTCAAGAGCAAGTGAACATCATTAAACAAGATACTTTTAGGGCCTCCAAATAGCTGCTAAAAAGCTTATCTGTGCATGAAAGTGAATGAAAGATTTCAAAGTTGTTTGTTAATAATGTTATGAATCTCAAGGTCACAAATGCTGCGGTGCTCCACAGAATATCGCTGATTTGAGGCGCAAAGCTTCGCCAAATGGTTTTCCGTTTCCCTTTCATTAACAGTCCGCCAGCAGAGTTCACATTATCCTTTCGTTTGCTGCGCTGTGATTTTTGGAGCTTGATCCGGTCCGTCTCAAACACAAAAGACTTTACTGATCTGCAATTTTCTCGGACGTTGCTGGAGTGGTTCTGGTGGTTGTTTGTTCAAAAAATTGTTATTGTTATTTTAACAATTTTATCATTGCAGTATACCAGCAGTCCCCAACCTTTTTTTTTCTTGAACGGATCGGTAGGGTCAGTGGGCCTCATTCATGAAAATCTTCGTAAAATCTGTGCGTAACTTTCACTTTAAGAAGCTGCTGCGAAAACTCTACGTGTGATTCACGACGGGTTCGTAACGAGCCAAATTCCTTCCTAACAGCCTTTACGCCAAATTCACCAAACTCTAGCTACGAACGATTTTTTACATAAAAATGAATAATGCATACTTCCTTATATGGCAAAAATGGGCCGGACACAGCGCGTCATTCACAAGATTTCTGCTGGAGCTGGGAGGAGGAAGAAAGGCAGCAGCGCTTTTGCTGATTAAAAACGTCAGCGTCTTTTAAAAATGTCCAAACTCACATGAACACACTCAGAGGAAACATGTTCAAGTCACAGATGTAATGAAATAACGCTGGGCTTTTGCCGTTTATATCGCGTTTCACGTCGCGGTAGAACGAGCGTGTGGGGGGCGGGGGAAGGGGGCAGCGGCTGTAGCTGAGGTGCACAGTCAGTGCACAGAGGCTCTGGTCCTGGGGGGGGGCACAGGGTCCTGAGTCCTGTGGGGGTCAGAACACAGAGGCTCTGAGGCTGGGACAGGCTGCTGCAGGTTTATTAAAGGAGTCATTTTTAGCACGAGTGATGACTTTTTTCGTTTCTAAAATTGTTTTACATATAATAATTTATAAAAATACATAACCTACAATCATGTAGGAATTAAAATTTTGACTGAATTATATAAGAAATTCTGAAACAGCTGATTTTTTGTTCTTACGAGTGCTCCTCAGTGTTCGTAGAATTTGTTCTTACAGACGAACATTTTCCGTTAAGAACAAATTTTGTGAATGCCAAAAATGTTCGTAAACAGCCCTTCAGAACAAATTTGTTCGTAAGAACGTGTCATGAATGAGGCCCATTGTCTTCTTTTTCAGGAACCAGTCAAGGTTGGGTGGCGCCAATAACAACAATGTAAAAAGCATACAGCTGATTATTGTATATATTTTTAGCTCTCTATTGCTTCACTTTGGTGTTTTTTGGGTTAGGTGGCTCTATATTTCCATAGTAAAGCACAAGGAAGTAGTGATCGACTATAAAATAAAAATTAAAGGTCCGCAGGTCATTACCCCAGTTTTGGCTCTCGGACTGGTGGTTGGGGATCCCTGTTACATACTGTATGTGACCTGTATGATCTCGTATCTCCAGGTTCTCCACAGACAGACTGACCTTGGTGAGCCATCCTCGGGCCGTGGGTTTGGCTGAGGTCTGAGGGCTGATGGAGCTGCTGCAGGTCTGAACTCTGAGAATGTTCTGCAGGACTCTGATCCACTCCTCCAGGATGTTTGGAGAGTCGGCTGTTAGGTAGAAAGTCTTCTTCTCTGTGACCAGCTGCATGTGGAAGCAAAGAAAATACTTTTACTCAAGTCAGAGGAACGTGTCAATCACACACACATATAATAAATAAATAGAAGTTAAATTACCTGAAAAGTCTGTGCTCCTTCTCCTCTGATGATGCGACAGGATGAGTTCAGTTCGATCTGACCCTGAGGCTTCCTGATCACATCACTCTGAAACACACAGCACATCACAACATACAGGTATTAGAGTTTAAATGTTTACTTGTAG
The DNA here is from genome assembly GCA_038363315.1 of Mugilogobius chulae. Classification (NCBI taxonomy): domain Eukaryota; kingdom Metazoa; phylum Chordata; class Actinopteri; order Gobiiformes; family Gobiidae; genus Mugilogobius; species Mugilogobius chulae. The sequence continues at coordinate 65,500,835 of CM076396.1, forward strand.
GCCTAGACAGTGTCTCTCCAGAACCAGAAGGGCTTTTTTTCTACCGCACATCTCTCTCTTTATAAAGAGAGATAAATGTACAAATGTACAAAAGATACAATATATTTTTTTATTAATTTGCAACTCTTTGTTTCGTCATTGTTGCTGTAACAATGTAAAGACTCACAGGAGATTTGTAGTACAGAATTTCTCCATTCCTGAGGACAAACCAGCGCCGCTTCCACGCTTTGACCTGAGCTCCCATCTTCAGCAGATAACCCGACTTCTCCAGTGTCTCCTGCATAAACACAAGATGGAGGTTTACATTGGAGAAAGTCTAAAGTTTTCTATGTGAGTGTTACAGCAACACTGACCGGTCCGGAGCTCTCGCAGGAGTAGGCTGAAGTCCTCTGCACTTTGTGTTCAGGCTCAGAATAATCACTGTCCAGAGAGTAAGCGTCTGGAGGAATGGCATAGTCGCTCTCTGAGCTGATCGATGACATGGACACGCCTGCGGATTAAAAAGGAATAAAGAGTAAAATCAATATATTTTGTATTTGTGTGCTTACTTTATCATTTCATGAAGCAGACTTTTAAATTATAATTTAATCTATTGGCAGTAGAGGGAATTACCACAGGAAGACAAACAAACCTAGCCTCTAACAAACTTAGTTCTACCGAACACATTAAAGAAAATGAGTCTTATGTTGATTAATAGACTGAACTGAACTCTACCTACCACACTAAAGCAGAGTTTTCTGAGCCTCAGATGGAAGTAGACTTAAAACCAAAAAAACTAAATACAGAAGCTAAATACAACTCCAGGTATATTTTATTGAAGGACCAATAATATAAAATGGTTAAAAGTATACACAAACTAAAATGATATGTGTCTTTTACACCTTGTGTACACTGAATGTGAGGAAGTTTGAGACTCGTGCAGGTTCTGGCAAACTGTCTGTTACACCAGCTTCATTGTACTATGGTCCGTATTTGTCCAAAATAGTTCAATATCACATAGACGCTCAAATGTTGACCTGAAAGCTGCATCAGGCCACTGTGGTCTCAGGGAGAAATAGACATCTAGAGGATTTTTTCAGTAGACTTGTAAGGCCTGGTCTGTGTAACAAAGCTCACATGAGTCTCGACCCAAACAGAACTCGCACACCCGCTGTTAAAAGTCCTGTCCTTATTAACACCAACTTAAAATCTTTTTTATTATCTGAGCCCGAGCCTGAAGCGAGCTCTCTCTGCCCACTCACTGAACTGACATTTTAATGACAGAAAAGTACATCATGATTTGTCTCATGTGTTTACTTGTAGGCCTATGCAATGTGTCTCCAGAACAAAAAGCGCTTCCTTTCTACCACACATTTCTCTCTCTCATTCTTTTCTCATGTGCATGTAACAGTGCAAACTTTCTCTTTCTCCTCATCTTTTCCTTGCTGCGTGTGTACACATACACACTTTTTTTATTAAAAGCTGTTAACTCAAAGAATAGAAAGACTCAAACTACATTATTTAAATTTAAAAAATATGTGCATCGTAAACAACTTAAAATACAAAAGCTGATTGTTTATAATATTGTAAAAATTTGATAGAATTCCTTTAAAGCAGAACTAAGTAACATTTTAACTTTGTTAAATGTCTTTGTAAGTCTCTGTGATGATGATAACACATGTATTTAGAGCCATTTGAAGCATGTTGTTGGTTCTCTTCCAGTATGAAATGCGGCAGCTCCCACCCCTCCTGACCCAGGCTTTTTGATTTGTTTATTTAGCAGTATAAAATGTTTTTCTGATGCCTTATTTCAATGGTAAAGTTAGGCTAAAATTAGAAAAAGAAAAAAAAAATGATGTTACAATTCAGTTACTAGTTTCTTTACACAAGAGAGCTGCAGCAGGAGCACTGCGCTGAAGTTGCTTAGTTCTGCTTTAAACTGTATTTTGGCTCATGTTAGGTTGATGCATGTATCTCTCTGAATTCTCTCTCAATCTGGATGGACTGATGCTGAAAGTGGTCGCAATGTTTGTTTGAGCCTTGCAACATCGGCTTCTACCTAAACATCTTAGCTTCTTACATATTGTATCTTAATATCTGAGTTGATATATAAACCCAGTTCTCTACACAGCTGACCTCTCTTGACGGCTCGTGGGCTTCCCGGGACACTGCCTTTTTTATCCGGATTCAAAATGGAGGTTCTTAAAGACGCCAAAGAGCTGCTGTCGTCCTCAGAGCCGGAGTCGTCGTCTGGAAGTGGCACACTGCTGATCTGAGTGGCTTTCTGACACCACAAAACACATTTTTAAGTATTATAATAATCTACGATGAACGTTGTGATGCCGTGTGCTTGTAGAAGAGTAAATGTTTGTGTCTCACCCCCTTTGAGTGTGGTGTAAACAGGAACACTGATGTTTTTGTAGATGAGCTGAGAGAAAGGGCCTGTGGCTGGAAACTGAGGTACACCTGCACAAAACAGCAAACATAACAGAAATGGGAAATAAGTTTTGCAAAACATGATAAACGCTATCTATTTATATAAAGCACTTTTACACTTTTGATTTTGGCCCATATTTAAAATGTTGTTGCTAGGTAACAGTTGTGCATTATCTCTGTATGCCATATTTGCTATTACCTGTCATATGCACTTTAAGTAAAAGCAAAAGTTCATCATAAAAAGTACAAGTAGTTTGTATGTTTTAGCACGTCGTATGTCTGATAGTTTAAAGGTGGAAGAACTGAAATAATGCACAGTCGTGGTCTTAAGTGGGTGATTGGATTCAGATGTTTCACGTGGCGGTTTTTGAACCTGGAGCAAAGTGGTGAAAGTGAAAGAAAAGTGCTGAGTCTGCTCTGTGATAATCCACACCAGACCCACAGACGAAAGAGAGCAGGAAATCTCAATCAGGCCTTCCTCTAGTCCCTCTTTTCTCTATTTCTCACCCTCTCTCTTTCTCTCTCTCTCTGACCCCTTATCTCCTTCTTCGCTCCACATTTTCTTCTCTTTTCTCTCTCTATCACTCTCTGTGTCTCTCTTTATGACTCACACTTTCTTTCTTTCATTCTCTCTCTCTCTCACACTTTTTTCTTCTCTTCCATTGACATTTTGCATATGTCTCTCTTTCTCTGACTCCTTCTCTTCTCTTCCATCTACATTTTTCTTCTACCTCTCACTCTCTCTGTCATCCTCTCTTTCTGTCTCTCTCTGTGAGTCTTTCTATCTATCTATTATCCCTCTCTTTCCCTCTTTCTGTTCTTTCTCTCTTACTCTCACCCCACTACTCTCTCCCCATCTACATACACTCCCTCAGTCTCTTACACTGACCTCTCTTCTTCTCTTCCATCTACATTTTCACATTTTATCTCTCTCTCTCTAGCTCTGTCGCTCACTTCCACTCACTTTCTCTCTCTCAGTTTCTTACTCTGACCCTCTTTTCTCCTCTCTTCCCGCATTTTTTTAAATCTCTGTCTCTCTCGTCTCTCCCTCTTTATCTCTCTAGCTCTCTGTTTCTCACTCACTCCTTCAGTCTTTTTCTGCTATCTTTCACTTTCTGTCTCTTTGCCTCTCTCTCTGGCTCACCGTTTAGCACTGTCTGTCGCTCACTTCCTCTCTCCTCCTCTCTTGCTTATTCTGACACCGCTCTTCTCTTCTCCTCTCTTCTCTTCCCTTTACTTGTCTGTCTCTCTCTGTCTCTCTTGTCTCTTACTCACTCTCTCTCCCCCAGTCTCTCAGACTCCTCTCTTCTCCTCTTCCATGTATATTTTTCACATTCTGTCTCTCTCTTTCTCTCTCTGTCCTCACTACCTCTCTCTCTCTTACTTTGACTCCGCTCTTCTCCTCTCTTCCCTTTACATATTTCTCTTTCTCTCTCCCTCCCCCACTCTGCCCCACTTCTCCCATGTCATCACTCCGGAGCTTTTCTTTTTTTCCTTCCCTTCAATTTGTCTCTAACCTTCTCTAGCTCCATCCTCTCTACCTATTCTTATTTCTCCTCTCTCTCTCTACTCTTTCTTACTTCTCCTACTCCCCCTCTTCTTTTTGCAGCACTCCTTTTCTTTCCTTTTCTCGCTAACTCTGTCCTTCCATTTTTCTCTCTCATACCTTTCATCTCTCTCTCTCTCTTTCTTTATAACTTTTCAGTCTCTCTTTTCTCTCTATCTCTCTTGCTCTCTTCCTTTAATTCCTTTCTCCTCTTCCAAATGTCTACTTCACACTCTCTCTCTCTCTCTCTCCTCTTTCTTTCCTCTCTTTCTCTTTCTCTCTCTGATGCAGCCTTTATAATCACACAGTTTGCTTCTTTGTCATCAGCTCAGATTAAAAGCGCACACCTTCCTCTTCACACCTCCCGCAGAGCTTAAACTAAAGTGATCAGGTTAAGAAAGGGGGCGGGGCCACAGCTGCACAGGTGTGTGGGGGCGTGGCCACAGCTGCAGGCAAAAGGTAGTCACATCAAACACAACACAAACAGAGACCACAAAGACACACTCAGGCGAGACTCATATAAAGTGTATGTTGCGTATGATGATTTTTTGGGGGACACAGAGCCTTCTACAACCCTTATGCTTTGAAGGCTGATTTATACGTTCCACTTCCGATCTATAGGGAAGTTCTGTAGTAGTAGTAGTTTAGCAGTACCTCTTCCTCTGCTCCTACAGTGACCTCAGACACTCTCATTCCAGACTTGGCCACAGCGTAGATTCTGCTCTCCTGTTCACAACAAAGGTTAGATCAACTTTAGTTTAAGATTATGAACACAAGAAACAGAAATATTTTGAAATCCAACTTTTTAGGCCAATAGCTATCATTAATAACTTTTTTTTATGAACTGAATGACTGGAATGTTAAATATAGACTTCAAGTGTATTGAAACAACATTTGATATAACTGATGTCACTTCATTTGAATTTTTGAACTGCCAACCTCATGCCAACATTTGGCTTGGTGTTGTGGCTAATAACCTGTCCGCTAAATAGTCCTAACATGTTCACTTATAGGCTTCGCCTCTTTGGGGTAAACTTTTACTTTAACAAGCAGCGGCATGCAAATGACTAAAATATAGGTGAGGATAGGTGGAAACAGGGATTTTCTGAGAACTGGAACATCAGCTGCACTCAAGCGTGCATGAATCAATCCAAATTCAACTTTGAGTAAACTAATGATGATAAAACACTGTTGGAACATGGTTAAAATTGGATTTAACATAATAAGTCCCTTTTTAAATTATTTTTTCTCACCCATGATGGAAACCTGTGCAGTGGTGGCGTGGGCGGCTTCAGCACCTCCGGGTCCAGCCTCTCCAGCTCCTCGCCAAGCCCAGGAACGACACTCCATCTGCGGCTGCCTCCTCCTCTTCCAGTCCGGCCCCTTCCTCCACTCCCTCCATACTGTCCGACAACCCATCGTCTATGTCCGTCTCCTCCACGACCTGCGAAAACCCCGTGCAGCTCGTGCCTGTGCTTTTCAACGTGGAAGAGTCGAAGACGGGCTTGTGATGTCGATATTCACGTTCAGATGGTGGAGCTTATCTAGACTGGGCTGCGGTGGCTGTAGTGTTTCTTCACCAGCTGGATACTGTCTCTCGGAGTGACCGGAGTGCGGACTTTTGGTAGCGTCATGCTGGATTGGATTGGGAAAGGGTTGTTGGTGGAAGGAGAGCGGGATAACATGGAATTCTGAGAGGTGACTGGAGGAGAGCTCGGTCCGTGAGCCATTTCGTAGGCAGAAGAAGAGGAGGATGAGGAAGAAGAGGAGTGGAGGCAGTGAGAGCGGAATTTGGAGTTGAGTTCATCGAGGAGTTGTCCCGGTCGGAGGTTGGAACGTCGCAGACGAGGAAGGGTCTGGTGCAAAAGGTCGGCTCTGAGACAAGACTTCATGAACAGTGTCGATGTGGGATTTGGCTTTAGTGAGACTGTCAGGGAGTCTTTTGTGATCTAAAAAAATAAAATAAACAATTATGTGGAGTGTGCATGATCTCCCCGTGTCTGTGTAGGTTTCCTCTAGGTGCTCCAGTTTCCTCTACCACTAAAAACATGTACAATAGGCTCCTCCCCTCTCATTTCCCCAGTACTATAGATTGAAATGAGCTGTAAAGCTAGATCTGGTTCAACCATGGCTTAATAAATACATTGTCTAAACAAAAATTAAAGATAAAATTGTTGTGATAAATTATTTTTTTCAATCCACACATACGATATGACATTTAAAGTTTATAGGTTTTTATTGTTGATCATTTTTGGCTAACGCCTCAGCATATATAATGACTTTTAATATAATTTAAACAAATTAAACAATGTGCTCTACTGGCAAATAATATTATTTTGGTTCTTGTCTTAATTAGTTTTTTTTATTAATACAATCTAAACCTATCCTTTTTTTGCTTATTTTATATTAAACCTATTTACTATATGTACTTTCATAAGTAGGTCTGAAAATCCAAAACTACAATAGACCCATTTACAGTTAGTAAAAAAAATGACTGCGTGCACAACTGGTGCCTTGAGTAGTGCGTCTGTCCCCGTCTGTCCCATGCTTTTCAGTTTACGTAGATGTATTGTGAGCTAAAGATCGCAAAACTGTCTTTAAAAAACTCAATTTAACGAACAACAAGTGACCTCAGATTGTGTAAAAACCTTGTGTACACAAGAGAAAAGCTTCGAGCATACAGATCCCTTGATGAGTTTGACTATGTATTTGCTGAAAAGTACAGGATGTGAGTTACCACAACATTGATAAAAGATTTTTGTGTAATTTGTGTTAATTAATTATCAACAAATGGAGAACTACAGACTCACAGCAAACTGCACCTGTGGCATTATTTTGTGCTGATTTCTACAGGAGGTTTTGTATGAAAGAGATGGAATATATACTTCTATGACTCTGGGGCAATGGTATTTGTTTGTTAGTGATCACTCATGTTCCTACACTCGTCACGAGTTATAAAGGGAGTCACTGGTGCAAACGTATGGAACACATTAGGAGAGCAAGCCTTTTAGAATTGTTGAGTTTTTTAACTTTAGTATGTTTAGTACACTACTCTTTTGTAAAGAAAGCTATGAGGAAACTGCGCAGAGGGCACAAGGAGCGCCTGCCCTTTTAATGATGTAACTCTGAACAGGTCTACTTATCCTTAGCTTTTCTGTATTTATTCTCTTTTCTACAAGTTTCTACGCCACATTTAAGTAATGTATTGGGTGGATAATGATTGATTCAATGGAAGTGTCTGTCATTTGTGTCATTAAACAAAAAAAAGCTGATGTTTTTTTGTTTTACGTTTTAAATCTGTCGAGAACAAAATACAGTAATACCACCAGCACATGTACCTGTGAGAGATTTGAGGAGGGGTGTGTTTCCTCTGGATCCTGCCTGTCTCCAGCTCTCATCCTGGGGCAGAGGAGAACCGGGGCTGCCCGGGGGGAACAGGGGACTTACAGGAACCGTGTGTGTGTCCAGGACAGGAGACGTGGTCCCACAGGAGAACGACGACTTCTCCAAAAGAACTGAACCAGAAATACACAAGAAAAATACATGTTGAGTTTATATATTCACAAAGATCACATCAAACTTGGGACTAGACACAGAATTTAACCAGAACTAAACTAGAACAATACAAGACTAGAATTAAAACACTGCTGACTTTGATCCTTTGCTGAACCACCAAAAAATGCATGTGATGAATGATTTGTTAATGGTTGGAAGCAGACAAAGATCTGTTTTATGTCATACTGCGGAACATTTTCATTCTTAAATACATACCGTGATCCATCAGTACTGTTTGAATACTCACTTGAAGCTTATCTTGAAGAAGCACTATTTGTTCAGACTGTTTCTGATTGGCCGTTTTCAGCTGCTGATTCTCCTGCTCCATCTGAAAGAACAAAAGGCTTTACATAAGTTCTTTCTGAACTCAACGTTAAATCTTTATCAATAATGTTGCAAAACAACTGAATCTTGGGTTTGATCACAGGCAAAAGTTAACTGTATAGCAGCAGCTTCAGTTTGGAAAAAATTTAATAATAGAAATCTTTTTGGTGAATGTCTATTCACATGACAGACATTAACAACTTTGTCTAAAAAATTGTCTTTTCTTTTTCATAAGCTATTGCTTAATAAAAAATCTGATGTGAGAGTGAACATGGACAGTGACAGTGTAAAAGCAGCTCTCCCACGACAGAGAGAGAGATAAAGCCAGGAGAGCGCGGTGCGTGAGCCCTGGTCCCTTCTGCGCTTTTTGGATCAAGGTGGTCGCGCTCACTCATAACGGCCACTGGATATTAGACAGAGCCTGCTTTGCAGCGGGGAACATCGTGTTGGCACAAGGAAGAGCACACGGAACCATTTGGCACAGTCCAGACCAGAACCCCCGCTGTGCTTACCTGGACCATAAATGCGCACCGTGCGCAACCAGAGACCAGACTGAAGTGGACACAATTTTGCGCTCATCAACCGGGGACCGTGAGTCAAGAGCCTGCTAAGCAGTTATTGTCTCTATCAAAAGGATTATAACAATGACACACCACTGCTTTTGAGTTTCTTAAAGTTTTCACACACAGATTAAGATTCTCAGGTAAGTCTAATGTCACACACATCAAATGACTTTAGGTCAAAATAACAGAATGTTGCTAAAGGAAAAACACAAACTTATTGAAGCCAGACGGAACCATTCTTTTGACAAATATAGGACTGAGTAATTTAATAACTGCTAGCTACATAAATAACAAAATTAGAATTGAAAATTGCACTGCTACACTGTCATGTTCTGCAGATGTGTAATATGGTTCACTAAATGAACTGGGATCAGGCAAAACAGCGCATTTGTACCACGTACTGGGCACTGCACTCATAGCGGCAACACACAAAAACATCTCTTCACATTAACGCTAAGACATAGTCTGGGGGAAAAATATTGGCCAAGAAGTTCAAAGAATTTTATTATATTTCAATGTATTATTTATTGACATTTTGATTTAAGACTAATCCAGTTAGTCCAGTTAAAGTGAATAAGGCATTTTTCACTAAAACACAGTGAACATGATTATATTTAACATTTCACAAACATTTTTAGTAGTTTTCATCCAATATGGCTTTTTTTAATAAGATTTATAGTTGTTTTTTGGTCAGTAAATATGACATACTGCATTTAGAGGTAATATAACTGAACACGCTGGAGAAAAACTGCTAAATCACGTTTTTGTCCATTTCCCAAAGTCTTTCCGTCTGAACGCTCTGTAGGTTTAAACTCCCATTACCTCATAAGTACATGTTGTAAGTCCGCTTCCTGGTATTCCCACAGTATTTTAGGATTTACCGTAACTTAAAGTGAAGGTTCGGATTTGAAGCAGGACTTTCCCACAATCCACAATCCTTTGCTGCCGTCTCACCTCTCGTAGCTTCATGGTGACCCAGTCCTTAATCTTAGCCGCCTTTTCTTCAATTATCTTGGACTCCTGCGCTCTGACCACGACCTGCATTCACACAGACACTTATGAAGAGCAGAAATGGTGATTTTTCGGATGTAAGGAATCTTCTTTACCTGTTTTTCCAGCTGCGTTTCTAATCGTTTTATCACCGCCTCTTTCTCTTGAAGCTGATTGGTTAAGTCCTGGTGCTTCCGGTACAAGGAGCTCTCCGATTCGCTGGTTTGGATGTTGGCAGACTTAAGTTTTTCCTCCATGATGATGATCTAAAAAGTGAAGAAAAATTATTAAGGAGCATTAGGTTTGTTGATCACTTGCTTGTCTCCATGGAGATGTTTTTTTATTTAGCTTAATACAGTATTTATCTGGCTCCACAGTGACAAGTGAGTCACAAACCAAAACAAACATGGAGTCGACAGCGTACTTCAGCCTATTTTAGCAGAATTATGGACTATAGACTCTTTGCATGTTAGTAAACGTCAAATTCTGGTGGACGGAGCTTAGCTGGAGGTAGAAGACGACGTTGCATTATTTAAGGATGTATTCAGACCTGAAAAGTGCAAAAGTCCGCTTGTTCGATCCGAATCCGATCCGGACTCATTTTTTTTCAGTTGGTTCGCTTCGTATTCTCACTGCGCACCTGTCAAGTGGACTTTACAACGTAAACAGACGCACATATGTGGGAACCAGCGCTCTCATTGGACAGATCTAACGTGGGGGCAGGGACAATCAGAAGAAGCGTATGGATGACAGTTTGGCTTTAGTAAAGTAGCAGCGCGTTATTCGTTCATTATCATAACGGCCTTATAATAACTGCCATAGAATTGGTCTGTGTCAGTGTGGAAAAGTGAAAATGAAGCAGGACGAGACACTGGTCCAAACCCAGACTCCAGCCCAGCAGACTTCAGTGGATTTCAACCCCGAGGTGAAGCTGCAGGAGCCTGGGTTTGTGTGCGGCAGAACACGGACCTGGCGCTCGCAGGGAGGATGTATTTTGTGAGAATTTGGCGCAAATGCAGCGGACTGCTCCTTGTACCACGGGCCGGGCGCAGCAGTGCTCACGATGGAATAGTAGCCTGTCTGTGCTTTCTTATTGTTCTGAACATATGGATTTAAACGGACTAAGCGAGTCAGGACCCGGAGGCGCTTTGGTGTTGGTTTGGAAGGATCCTCGTCTCTGCTCCACGGTAAGAAGCGTTACTGTTTTGCTGTTTATTGTGCAAACACCAGGGTTATGAATGAAAAATGAAAGTGCTTATTAGATACAAAACCCGAGAAAATATCTTTATGTTTTCAGACAATGTAGACAACAGAATAAACAGCGTAGGTGATAAATATGCTTAGAATACACATCTTATAGTGTGATAATCTGGCAGATGCGCACAACATTCACAAAGACAAAACCTGAGCGGCTCTGTCACTGGCTGTAGGACAGCCCTTCTCTCGTCTGTGCGTTGTGACGGTGGCTCGTCAAGTCCAAAAAAGCTCATGTGTTTCATGTTTGTTTCGGATCGAGGCCGTTTGTATTCAGACCATAAGTGATCCGCACCACCAGAATCCGTTTGCAATCGGCCCGAGACCGACCTGAAGAGGTGGTCTCGGTCCGTTTGTTTGATTCGGATCAGAGATCACTTGTCTTTATTCAGACCTGAAAGAAAGTCCGGACTTTAGGGGAAAACGAATTCTGTACCGTTTAAATCGGACCAAATGTTGTAGGTCTGAATACGCCCTAAAACAATGTCAGCACTGTCAGAATATGTATCGGGACTTATTCTGTGGTACTTGACACAAATGTTGATGAATTACTTCTGGCGGATGGAAGCATTTTGTCTGAGCTTATGTGATTCATCAGAGGATCTGGATCTACTCTTTCACGTGACAGAAAAGGTGATTTTTACATTTGTTTCAGGTATGTTTTCTTTACTAGACTCCGTAGTGGCTAAAATGCTGTCTTTTAACGGTTCATGTCTTGAAGCTAATGCTAAATATGCTATTGTGTGCATGACACATTTACAAGTACCGGTAATTATTTTAGTAACTTACTTACATTTGTTGGAATAGAGTCGCTATTTTTGACTTTCTGTGGCTTTCTGGCTTGGTGGCTTGTAGCTCTGATAATCTATTCGCTCTGGTCAAAGATTTTGCTAAAGCGGGAAATAAGGGTCTTGTATACAAAACTTTAATAACTGACAACAGCACAGTTTTAGATACAGGGTTTTTTCAGATTTTACCTTATGGCTTTCCATAACTTTTCCGAAACAAATTCCAACATTTCCAAAACCTTGTATTCACACACATATTTCGAACAAATTATTTGTTTTCAGCAGAGTTGAGCAATTAATTGAGAAATCAAGAGATCAATTCAATCATCAATTATTTGGTTGTGCTTTGAGTCGAAAGATTGAAAACAATCTTTTGCCAGTAAAAATGTGTGATTTGGAGCAAAAGTCAAAGATTAAGGCAAGGGCCGGAGTTTTATTTTGTTTTTGAAAAAGTTAAACAAAATTGAATCAAAAATCAATATCGAACACTATGAGGAAACAAATCTTGATTATTTTTTTTCCTAGATTGCCCAGCCCCGTTTTCAGTAATTAGTTCACTAACTGAAAGCAATAATTTTGTTTAAAACATTTAGTTATCAAATATTTTCAAATCTTTTTTTTTTTTTTTTAACAAATGTGCGAAGAATGTTCAAATATTCTGTTACAAAATCATAAATTTAATAAAGTCACTGCTTATTTTATGGGCATATTTTTCCTGTCTTTTAGCTAAACACAAGCAGAATTGTGTTGTAGTAAATCATCTTCCATTTTTAACTCAAAATATTTTATAATTTTCCTAAACTTTTCCAAAATCAGTTGAATTCCAAAACTTTTCAAGGGCCTGGAAAGTAGATTTAAGTTTTCTATGACTTCTCCAGGTTTTCCATAACTGTATGAACCTTGCAGATAGAATTCTAAATAAAACAGATCAATTTGAACATAAAACTGCACTTGCACGGCTGGATAAGGACAGGTTAACCTTAGACACTAATGTCCTAGTTTCTAGTTACAGTTCACAGCAAAACGATGATAATTCCTGAGTTTTCATTTCTTTTGCTTCCGGCTAAAGGTGTGATGTCACTGTGAGGCTGAAAAGGGTCTTTTTTGACTTTTACTGTAAAAAAACATGCACTCAATAACTTTATTTGTTTAGCACTTTTGGAAAACAATTTACACAGCGTTTTACACCATCAATAAACACTGTTCTTAAAATGATCCAGAGGTTCAGAGAGCATTAGGTCATTAAACAAAACATGTGACGACTGCAAGGAGTTAAAATGTAGTTACAATTAGGTTTTAGATACATCCTATAGCATTAATGAATGTAAAACTCATTATACAGTCTGAGTCATGGTAGAGTATAGAGTGCATAAGCAGCCGAGCAGCAGCTGTGTAAGAGCTCAGGTATTTCATGTTTCTGAAGTGAGGCTCCATTAAATCACCACCTTCACATGAAACGGCCTTTAATTAACAATTCAACCAGGCAGATGTGAGCTTATACAAACCTTAGTCAGACTGTCCTGGATTTAAAATGGAGGTCTTTAATGGTTAAAAGTGTGTTTTTTCTACATATTTAGGAATAAAGTTCATATATGTAGATCATTTAGCTTTTTGTAACACACAAAATTGATGTAAAACAGCTTAGAAATAGAAACATGTTACATTTTGTACCTGTTTTTCTGCGTTTTCTGCTCTCTGATCGGCTTCAATGACCCTCTGCTCCAGCTCCTGCATCTGCACAAACACAAGAACAACTCAGTTATCAATAAAATACAAAACATGAACCATTTCTGTATCAGGAGGTAAAATATAGTCTACATGAGCTGAAGCAGTAACAAAAGACGCTCTAATCCTGTGTGATCACTGACATGAAGTGGAGGAGTTAAGAGTTAATCCAGCAGATGTTTGGATGAAAGACTTTAAAGCTGGGCCACTTCATTTCAAATGATGTTTATCTCATTTAGAGCTTTCTCAAACACATCATTTGAAGTTGCATGCATACATTTTCCGGGCATGTACACCAAAATACAATCCTTTTTCAGACGACAAACAAACAATGCAGAATACTTTGTGTGATGTAGTAATGCTTTCTCCGGTGTTTGCCAGTTAAATAAATAGATGCATTGCTGCTTTTCCCCTAATACTTATGCACTATTATTATAGATTGATCAACTGAATAACCTTTTGAACATCTCAGCCAAAACTTCTACTTCTGCTGTAGTTGTTTCATCTTATTTATTCAGAAATACTTGGCATTTGTGGGAACGTACGCCAACATCAGTCAACTAAAACAGTGTTTAATAATGTTATTTTCTTGCTAGTTTTGAATAACTTTGGAGGATTTTGTTTAACATTTCAATAAAAAGTCCACTGACTTGAATCATCTGGACACTACAGGAGTTTTGGCCTGATTTTAAGCCCGATGTGCCCCTCTACGAGGTCAAGGAGGTTTGACCTGAATAAGGATTTTTGTAAGATTTTTGTGGTTTCTCTCCTATGTCTTACACCAGCGCGAGGAGAAGCATCTGGTGCATCTGCCTTGTTGTTAGCCTGATGTATCAGTTTAGTTTACTTTACTTTATTTGTCTCCCATTGGGAGAAACTCTTTTGGAACAGAGGTTTGAGCTGCTCAACACATACAGTATACACAAAACAATTACAACAACACCAAGATCACAATAACAAACAGCCGGTTTCATTTCACTCTGTGTTGCTGGAGTGAAATGAAATGGAGAGGAGGCACTAGGTGGCGTTAGCCTGGCTACCTTGTTGTAACGGCGGCTCATAAAATGTAAAATAAAGAAGAAACATTGTTCTTTGTGCACATAGTTAAAGTTCGAGATCCTTTTTTACAAGCATTACGCATGTCATCACCAACGCAACTTTACTAGACTATAGAACATGGCCAACCTTTTCATTTTAAGCCAACAATGCATCAGTGTAACAGCTCCTTAGCTCTACAGTCTCCTGTGACCTTTATAAACATGATTTAATCCAATGTGTTCATCATTGTTGTTGTTGTTTCATTTTTATAACCGCGCACATGAAAGAACACTCTGCGCTCGATCATGTGACACACACTGTTCTCTGCTCACTGCTGCTCCACAAGTCTGTGTCGTCTCTGCTCTTCTGGCACATGATGCCACAGACAAATATCCTGTAAATGTCCTTATGTCTGTGGCCTGTTCTTTTTTGACGCGTTTAAAAATGGCAAAAGATCTTAAACTCTTCTAGTGTGCAGCCGGCTTAGAACAAAGATTAAGGTGTTTTATCAAGCACTGTACAAGAGCAACTAAAGGAGTTATATTGTGTTGTGCCAAAAACAAGCAGAACAGACTGAGATGAATAAAGTCATCCAGTGTATTTCTGTGTGCTAAATGCTTGTGACATGTATCTCCATCTAACTGACTCAATGAGCATTTACAAGACCCCAACGCACCAGGAAACATATGATTTATTCATCTTAAAATCAGTCCAACCATCTGTTTACTGCTGCTGATCCTTAAAATGAAGACAAGTAATGAGCTGATGAATAAAACGTATTAATGATGAATCTAAATGAGTAAACTTAGGTCTTTGTGCTGCTCCAGGTCAAACAGTAGTTGAAGAATGCTGGTATGTGCTCAGTCTTACGTCACCTTTTGTTCTGCATGCATGGTCCTGCTTTAAAACCACTCCATCCTTCTGCTCTCATGTGTTTAACTCATGTGTCTATAAGTTATCTTCTTTTGAAAGTTATACAGCGCAGAAGTTAAACTCAGTCACCCATTCAACCAAACAGAATAGAAATATATACAGCAGGGTCTAATGAGTCACAAAGGGCCTGAAAGTCAGAGTTGGACTATACAGTATGTCGCTACGGAGCATACGTCGCAGAAGCCCAAAATGCATATTTTAGAAGAAAAAATTTATTTAAGTTGCACTGGATAAAAGTCGCACTTTTTGACACCATAAACAGACGCGGACACGTTTTTCCTTCCTGCTCTCTGAGTTTTTAAGACACAGAGATTGCACAGAGGCCAAGAGTCACTATATGAAGAAAACTACAAGAAGCAGATCAAAACACACTAGACTCTGCATACATCAATAAGTTTTTTGGTCCATTTGACGTTCAACAATCCGATGTGACCTGAGTGTAGCTGTTTCTTACTGCAGCAGGTTCCACACATCTCTTTCCTCTAAATCCACTGCCTGTTTTGCCCAAACTCCATTTCTTCTCTCCTGCATAAACAGCAGTTCTTCATTCCTCTGAAAAGTTTTCCTTCGCGCTGCTTCTGCGTAGATCTGCGTTTCGCTGATATTACGCATGAAACAAGGAATGCCGCCGCGAGTTTTTGTTGTGCAGTCACCCAAACATCAGTGTTTGTCTTTCAAGCGATCATGGACAAGAGAACTAATCTTCTTAAAATCAGACTGAATAAACGCTCTCTGTCCGTTTTTTTTTTTTTTTTTTCTTGAATGAAGCTCTACGCACTCTCCGTGGCGTCTGTGAGATTCGTGAGACTGCAGCTTAGTCTGCCAGTTTGAAAACCAGTAAAATATGATGATGATTTTTACATTTTCATTCTAATCTGGCTGAAATAACAAATAGATTAAGAATTCTCCTTGTTTTAACAATTGCTTTGGCAGTGTGAATGTACTTTTACTTTTTGAGACGTTTTCACATGAAGAAACTTCAATAACAGTTCAAGAACAGCAGGATAATAAGGTCATGCAATGAAACAGATAAAAACTTTACTAATACAGTACTTAAATGTTTACACTGTTCAGCGCATGCAAAACTATCAAGTGACTTTGACTTTGGCCTAGAAAACAGGCACCGTGACTTACAGTTCTATACAGTTAGTAACACAAACTTGTCTATGATTATATCTATGTTTACCACAGTGGAGCATTCTTCTTTCTCACATCACATGACGACACCATCACAGACTTCACAGTTATAGTTAGCACCACAATAATAACCGTCTAAATGTAACAGTCCTGGACACGGAGCACAGTGTGTCCTCTGGGTCTGGATGTGTGAGTGTTCATCTGTCAGGCTTAAATAAACTCTAACTCTGACTCACTTTGCACTTAAGACTCCAGGCTGTCAACACAACCCAAAACACAAATCACACTATAGTAGACACTCACCTTTTTAAACCGCCTGTGTTTCAGATCAACTCCACAACGTTCCGGCCAATCAGATTAGTTTATTTGTGTGACGCAGATGAAACAAAGGAGCTGATTGGTCATTCAGACCAAAATCTAACTTAGACACAGGTCTACTGACTTTCTTTTCAAACCTGCAGAACTGATAATCCCCGCCTCTTCATTATAAAACTGAACTTTAAGAAGCAACAGATTTAAAAATTAAAACTTTTTGTTGTTGGAAAGTGCCCCCCTCTACCCTCCAGGACTACAGATGGAAATTAGCTGTGAGGTAGAATCTAGTACAAGCATCTCTGCCATTGTGCTTATGTAATTGTACATTGTCCTTAATAAACATGATCTTATCTTAATAAACATTACCTTATGCAAAACAACAATTTATACAGAAAATGAACATGACTGTTTATTTAAAGAAATGAAGCTTAGACGTAAATGTACTTCTTATTCCAAGTGCTGATGCATTTTTGCTGATTTCAAGTCAGAATGAATGTGTATTTTTCATATTTTAAGTCAAATTTGTTATCTTATGCTTCTTCCTTTGACAACCTTATTTTAAATCGGTCAAAATCTAATCAAAATGTGTACTTCTGCTTATTTTCAGGCACGTAGTCACTTATGTAATTTAAGATGATTATATTTTTCAGTGTAAATTCTTATTGTCTAATTAAAGGAATTAGTCGACTAATAAAATGTTGGTCGACTAAGAATGCATCGACCGACAGGAGCATCAGCTGCAGGACAATACAAGATCACTCAAACATGCATGAATCAATCTAAACTTTGGGTAAACTAATGATGGAAGAACACTGCTGTAACAAGATTAAAAACTCAGAAAAGTAGATTTTACATGACCGGTCTCCTTTAAAAAGCACAACTAATACATTTACCATTAACATGACTGGATTGGGATCTTTCGATTAACTGCTCAACCACACTTGCAAGAATCTATTTTGTACAAATGATTAAGGCAAAACAGAAACATCATGTCCCCGAGTCTCTCCATGTCCGACCTAAACAAAAGACAAGTTTATAATTAACATCTTTTCTCCAAACAAAGCGTGTGTAAATATTTACTAAAAGTCCTGAACTCGGTGACCTGTGCAGCTGAAGCTAAACTCTGCTCCACATTCAGGAGTCTGTGGACAATTAGATTAGACGTCCAAATATAAAGCTGCCCTGTTTATCCTGCTGCTTCCACGTTATAAAGGAACACAAGAGTTTAAAGTGTTAAATGAGTTCAATAGGCTCAGAAAAATGGTTGTTTTGATGCAGAGAAGAATAAGTCACCAATATTGAAATTCAAATGTGTTTGGGAAACTTATTCTGTTTACTTTGATTATTAAGCGTACGACTAATAAGCTATAAGGACATACGTATACCTGACAGCAACAGGATTTCCGTCTTCGTCACAGGTAGCTTATTACATCATCATCAAACTTTTATTACAGACTCGTGGTCCAGAGTAAAAAAAAACACAAACAACTAAACAAATACAGCACAACGTACCACAAATTACAGCAAACAACTGTACCAGTGTTTCCACAGTTCAGACTGGTACCTTGTGGCACTGAGTTTCACATCAGTCAAGCTCCTAATGATAACGTTTTTAGAGTCATTAAGACGACAGATGAATCTGTACATCAGACAGCGCAAGACGGCCTGAAATGTCTTAATCCCTGCTGTGACAAACAGGTGACTTGCACTCTCCCACCTTGGCCTTTTTAATAAAATCCTTAGACAGTCATTGTATGCCACATTGAGCTTCCTTATGCTTGCTTTTTTGTATTTTGACCACAGGTGTGCTGTATATAGGGATGTAGGAGTAAGCTTTAAACAGTGTCTGTTTCACTTCAACTGTACAAGCACCAAACCTGCGTATGAGCATGTTTGCTTGTGCATACATCATACGACACTGTCTGTAGATGTCTTCATCATCTGACATGTCCTCACAGATAACGTGTCCCAAATATTTATATTTGTGACAAACAGACAGATCATTCCCACATAATACAAACTGAGGAAATTTCACACTTTTATCATATTTTGTTCTACAGACCATTACAACACTTTTACTTGCATTATATTTGATGTCAAACTCAAGCCCATAATTTGAGCAGATGTTAAGAAGTTCCTGGAGACCTGCACTACTTGGACTGAATATAACAAGATCGTCTGCATACATTAGATGGTTTACTACCAAGGACCCAATCACACAGCCTGTTTTACATGCATTCAACTGATGTGACAGATCGTTCATGTACAGACAAAACAAAACAGGAGACAAAATTCCTCCTTGCTTGACTCCGTTGCCAACACTGAATGTGCCTGACACACTATTGCCCCATCTCACCTGCATTACCTGGTGCACATACCAGTAGACCAAAATTCTTAGTAAATACTGTGGCACCCCTCTCTGGCGCATTTTAAAAAACAATTTCCAGTGATTGACTCGGTCAAATGCTTTTGATGCATCAATAAAGCATAGCAATTACAACTGTCTCATCAGAAGAAAGTCACATCTTATTTAATCGAAAGACCGAGACATCACAGTTACTACGATGTTAACTCTTTCCCCTGCCAATGACAAAATATTCCGTCATAAACCTTTTATTCTCTGCGGTGATGTCAGGCTCTCTGATGCTCGTGCTGACTTTGTCTACTGTCAAATACATGATGCAGTTTCATAGATTCACCAGCAGATGGTGGAATAGTGTGAGCACAAGGACCCAGAGGAAGTCACATGACCAGGAAATACTGCTCTTTTGTTTTATTAACCCAAGACATTTGGCTGTTTTTCTTTCAAACAGATCACAGACAAAACATTCATTCATTCATTCATTCATTTTCTACCGCTTAATCCCGTTAGGGTCACGGGTGACTGGAGCCTATCCCAGTGACTTTGGGCCTTAGGCGGGGAACACCCTGGACAGTGGCCAACTTGCCGCAGGTTAGACAGACAACCATTCACTCTCTCATTCACTCACTAAGGGAAATTTACAGTGATGCCCAATTAACCTAAACAGCATGTTTTGGAGGTGGGAGGAAACCGGAGTACCCGGAGAAAACCCACAGTGACACGGGAGAACATGCAACTCCACCCAGAGAGATCGTGAGATGTTGATATGGTCCGACCCGGGAGTCGAACCCACGACCTCCTTATTGGGAAGCCAGAGTTCTAACCACTTGGCTACCGTGCACCCCACAGACAGACAAAACATGTTGGACTAAAAACATAGTTGAGTAAGTTTAGAGCAGATATTTGATCTTTAAAATGAAGAAAAGACGATCCTACTGGACTAGGACTCTGAGGAGAACAACTCATGCAGCGAGTCGAGAAACCTCCTCTTCTGTGAGCGAGTGAAAAGTTTCAGAGGAAGTCAAACTATAGTATTTCTTCATGTTTGGAGGGTTAAATATAATCTATGCCCCATGAAAGAGGCTGAATCTATAGAGTCTACATCAGAAAGTAGAAAAGTGCTGCTTCCTTCTCGACTGTAACACAACTTTTGTTGGTTTAAAGATGAAAAAGACACTCGTCTCATTGTTTTAATCATGTAAACCTTGTATGTTTACCCTAAAGACATAATTTTATTGTGGTGGCTCATATTCTGTCACCAAAAAGTAGTACAGACGAAAACAACGACATGAAGTTTGATTTAGAAAAAGGACGTTACTTTAAAGGAATTTCAAATGCCTATAAAAAGAAAACAGATTAATGTAGAATAACAATTCTTTTTTTTTTAATTTAAAGTAGACACTTGTAGGTCTCATTTGATGTACAACATGTCATGATTCCAGTTGCACAAAGTTTTTTGTGGAGCTGTGAATATTGTTTTAAATGAGCAAAAAACTCCTGGCAAAGAAGGAGGTCAAAGTGAGAAAAGAGCTGGCACTTAAAAATCAAGTTTAGTCTGTTTAGTTTATGTGATTCTTTTGTTTGTCTAGAATTGTCCAGTTCTAGGTGAAAAGTTGTTCAAAACCTACTTGAGATATGGCATAAACCACATAATTTGTCATCTATAATCTGTTGTTGTCATCATTTATAATATGTTGATATGCAATCATCTGAATAATCATAATTTCATTCATGATTTAAATAATTGTGTGTCTTATTCTGTCCATAATCCGTTCACTAACACAACTTTAGAAGAGTTTTTTTCTCTGCAAAATCAATCAGCTCTCCTCCCAAAGAGTCTTATTGTAACTCACAAGTTTGAAAAGATAAAATACTTTCTCAAGTTAAACAAAAATGGTGACAAATGCATTTAAAATTAACATCTTGCTTGATACTGTGGGTCTGTTTCTGCTCTGACTTTAGACTTTCTCAATCCACCTAAAACACATTATCCTGCTAAAGTCTTCAGTCCTGCTCCTTCTTTTTTACAGTCGCAGAGAGAAAAGAGACACACAGCCTGTCACAGAGCAGAGGTAATGTTTTTCCATCCCAAAGTGGGTCAGATCTGGAGTCCTGACTGAGCCGAGGAGGAGAGCGTGAAGCACATTTATAAAAACACACTGAATAATAACTCTTGACTGCAGCACGTGCACGTCTGAGTCAAACTAGACAAAATACAGTATTAATAAGGCTGCAGTCGACTAAACACAACTGTAGACAAAATAGGGGGTGTGGCAAAAGCTCTTAAGCTGAGTTCATACGAAACAACAATGTATTAATAAGAAAATAAGCAGCAAGAGCAATGACTCAACCATAAAATAAATAATTCACTTCTTTTTATTGCAGCTTGATGTAAAAACTCCCTCGACAGTTTAATCGACTAATATTTACACAGTTTTCCACCTGAATAGATGCATTAACAAGATATTTGTGCTGAGGGAAAGTTATTTTATAGCTAAAAACATCTGTATTCTCATTATTTAAACTGCCAGAAAAGACACCCCTTTTAGTGTACCTGAAAACACTCTTTTTCTTTGTCTCGCTGGCCATAGTTTTGTCTCCTCACACACATGCACCTAACATTGGCCTTTCTCCTTCATTGTCGGCGCTTAGACTGAAGGGGACTGAAGCTTCACTCTCACATAGTGGGCGGGTACAACTGTTGATAGACATCCACAAATATAGACAACATAGACCAGACAGATGCCCAAATTCACCTTTTTACACTGTGCTATTGTAATTGTCATGTTCGATCATCAATGAAAACAGTACACTAGATTTGTGAGCTGTACAGCCAAAAGTGAACAGGTGTTCGCTCTAGGGCCTGATTTACCAAACCAGGTGCTAAATTGCAGTGCAAAAATAAAAAAAAATCATGTGGTATTTATGAACATTTTACACAAACTTTAATTTTGGAAGATACACATACAACATACTAAACAAAACAGATATGAACCACCTCAAGTTCTGCATCTTTAGAGTGTGTGTGTGAGAGAAAAAATATCATCTCTGCCAAGGTTTTGCTCCCCTAACCTGTTTTGCACATGAGCAAATGCTTGATAAATCTGGCCCTAGGTGTTGCTGTACTTAAAGACCAACGTTTATGTGCTTGAGCAAAAGTTTCCAGGATGTTCACATTGAATTTTGACTAAAATTGAGAAACATAACAAGCTGACTGTAGATATGAGTACTTCAGTTTAACTTTGGCCTGCTGTGGCCCATAGCAGATTGCCTGGGATTCAGAGCCCTCTAGTCTTGTCTGGGAAATCCAGACGATATTGTCTAGCCACAGAGTCCCTCTTTTGAATTTCAGTGAGGATGATTGACAGGTTAATTAACCAATCAGGGACACGCATCTCCCCCTGCCCCTGCCTGCATTCAGATCAACTCCACAACGTACCGAACAATCAGATTAGTTTTGTTTGTGTGACGCAAATGAAAGAAAAGAAGTGATTGGTCGTCTGTCATTTACACCAAAATGTAACTTCCTTCACCTCTTATTAAATTTTTTTTTTTGCTTTGCTCATTGATTCTGCAGAAATCTGTGATGTTTTTCAGTTCCATGTGATATTTTTTCTCTTTCTATGTGTTCTTTTGTCATAAACAGCCATGTTGGTTTTAATACGGGAGACAATGCAAGTTTACCATATATCTCAAACTTTTCACAAACAAAATTCGCTTACCTGGGATATCAGATGTGTATTTTGATGTTTATTGTTTTGTCTGTTCAAAATAGCAAATTGGATGTTTGGATGTGCTTTCTCTTTTTTTGTTGTGTAGTTTTAACTCTACAAAACCATTAGTGAGTAAATCTAAATAACATTTCTTGCCAACAGTGAAAGTCCTTGATAATATCTGACAGACCACTTGAAAACAGTCTCCACTTGTGTAAGATGATCACACTTGTGGTCTCCAGCTCAAGTTTATTCCACTGAAATGATTAGACTTGTATAAATCCTCCGTGGATGACGCAGAGTGAGTGGACGGGACGTTTACAGACTCATCTCCGTGTCGTAAACATCAGCGTTCTCACCTGCTTTTGGACTGAATCACACGTTTAATGACTTCCTCCTGCGCTCGACAAACACCAAAACAAGAGTCGCGTGCAGAGCCGGAGAGAGGAGCAGTCGTTACTCTAAAGTATAGCTTCTCCACAGAGCAGACTGAGCTCAGATACAGTGAGAGTTTAGCTTTTGTCCTCAAGATCATGGACAGAAACAAGAAGGAGTCGTAACAGCACTAAGCCACTGTTCATTTCTTCATCTCTGCATCCATCCAAAGTAACAGTCAGAATAAGATTCAACAGTTATGTCAGAAATCGAGTTTATACTAGAAAGCTTAAGACTTCACTGCAGCTCTCTCACCTTCTCGGCCAGCAGCTCCCTGATCTTCCCGGCCTGGAGTCGGAAACGCAGCAGCTGCATCTCCAGAGCCAGGCATCGTTTGTGCCAGTCCACCCCAGAAACCTCCACTGATCCTGGGTCAGAGCTGTCCAGCACCTCCGCCATGGTGGACCAGGAGATCAGTCTGCAAGAGGAAAGAGACACAGAGAGATTAGGGCTGCATTCCTCTTCCCAACATAGAAGATCAAATGGATTGTAGTGTAGGTTTAAGTATGGCTGTGCCAAAAATCCAAAAATTGCCACATTGCAACCCTAATTTTATCACTATCTTAGTAATCGACATGCAAAATTTAATGGTCATTTTTTTTCATTTGTTAGTCCCACAGTTTAAGGCTGCATTCACAATACAAACTGAACCGGACTTGGCTCGATTGGAAACCAAAGTTGCAACATTGTGTCTTTCTCTAAACTGTTTCCGTTTGTGTTCACAAACACAATACACTTTTACGAATTAAACCAGCCCAGTAGAAGCACATCTGCTACTTGCCTGTAGAGGCGCTGTGGGACAGAAACACTTAGACAAACAGCAAAGAAGACACCCGGCTTCTCTGCTACATCAGTGGCTATGGCTCCATCCAAGACAAACACGCTGCTGGAGTTTAGATTTGTGTTTTATGGATTTATCCCACAACTTCTCTCACATTAAGGTGTGAGGGACAGACAAAGTGTTGGAGCAAAGATTTTAAGGAAGGAAAGGAGGACTGGGCATTTTGCAAAATGGTAATCTGTTTAAATAAATCTGGTTCTGAAAGGTCTGTCATCTGCTCATTTAACTCTATAACTAAATATTGGATAAATATAGACCCTTTTCTCTGCAGTAATGTGAGCTGTAGTGTTACTTTCTGTTGTTTGGTTTAATCTAACATTTATAACTTTTTATTTTTATAAATAAGGGGAGATAAGGTTCCTCTCACTGCGCTGCAGGACAGCGCATTTTAACAGGTCGTTTGTCCCTTCAGCTATCAGGCTGTTAACAGATCTGCCTGATATGAACTGTAATCTTATGTGCACTTTATACTATTGATAGTAATATTTTATTGTTATTATTGTGTGTGTAGTGCAAGTGTGTTAGTGCACCTGAATTTCTCCCTTGGGAGATTATAAAGTTTTATCTATCTATCTATCTATCTATCTTTATCTATCTATCTATCTATCTATTATCTATCTATCTATCTATTATCTATTATCTATCTATCTATCTATCTATCTATCTATAAGGGTGACATACGATTGTGTGATCATAGTTTAACTGAATCAGCACTGCCTTCTCTTGTTGATCTCACACACGTTTGTTGTGATTCTGACCCTCACGTGCTTTCAGCGTGGATCACGTCACTGTTCACTTCTGGTTTTGTTTCACTCTCGGTTCGTTTCGTTCACATTACAAACGAACCACTCCAGGCCTCGATTCAACCGACAGAGACGACCTTTCCAACCGGACCAGATTTTGCCATTTTAGTCCAGATCAGAGTTGTTTGAACGAAACGAACAAATCCTGATCTGAATTAAAAGTGTATTGTGAATGCAGCCTAAATGTGGAATAGATTATTGGTCCAAAAGTAATGTTTCCAATCAGGGCTATAGAGAACTCTGTGTAGGTCAAAGATTACCGGACAAAAACAGTTGGAAACCACTGATGTGATATAAAGTAGTAATTGTGACACGCTGAACCCTACATTTAGAAGACTTTTCTTACAGCTATTCTCAGCCAAATGTGGAAAAGTAACAGATTTCTTATGTTAGTCTTGGTGAATGTGCCGTGACTCTTAACTTCACCTCCTGTTTGGCATCACTACATTTTTTATTCTGAGCTGTTTCCACTGAGAGTGGGTTTAACTTTAATGGACCACATTTCCCATGATTCACTCTGACTAAGGCTAACTCCACTCATGACACTTTCTCTCAAGCTTTCTGTTACATTTGTAAGATTAGTCAGAATGTCATTAGCTGGACCAGGCTCAAAATTGTCCTGCTTTCATGAAAATACTGCAGTATTGCTGCAACCCTCAAGAACAGGTTCACCTTTTTCATCTGAAGTGAACCAGTCTGTTTTGTTTTTTTCTAAGAAATAGGCTTGGAAAAAAACATGAATTTATTTTTTATATATTTTTGGACTATAAGATGCAATTAAAAGGGCCACCTCCGGTTTGTTGATTGAATTTCATTTGGAGTCTATATAACTATATATCTTACCAAGGATTGTACCAAAGTATGGCTTCAACTCTATCTCAAAAGGATCATTCAGGTGATTTTCTACCTTCAGAAAGTTCTACAGTATTTCTTTGATGACTGGCTGAGGTTCATTAGTAGAACTATGTCAGTTCACTTCTCTAAATACCAGAAGTGGTAAGACAAAGCACCCATTCTGAATATCTCTATCAAGAATCACATTTCATTGATTCATCATCAATAGATACAGATGAGGAGCGCCCACTAACACCGGCTGTGCGGCAACTAACGTGCGATTTTCTTGGCCTGTTACATCAGATGCAGTCAACTGCAGTCCAGATTCGCCAGAAGCCACGAGGACTCGCGTAGACTTCCACAAGAATGCTGTAGAATGACACATCAAACCGCTGTGGTCTCAGAAAAAATTGACTTCATGTGGATTCTTTCTGCAGACCGGCGTGGCTCTCCGACCCACAAGGGTCCTGACCCGCACCAAACTCGACTGGCCGGGTAACAGTCCTCTCAGGGGTTAAAACAAATAGTCCATTCATTCTAATAAAGAACAGTATTTCTATTCACTGTTCAAAAATCACAAGAGCTAATGCAGACTTACAGATAACTTTAGTGCCAAATACTGGCCTGAAGAGAAAACTGTGTCCAACAGCCCAAAATTGTAAATATATGCAACAATGCTAACAGTAGCTACAAACTGTCATAAGGATATTTCTGTTTTGTCTTTCATGTATTCTTGCCACAAACTGCTATTATTTACAATTCTGTGGATGTGGTACGTGTACCAGTGGTGGTACTTGGTCATAATTGGGTTTGGCCAA
The DNA here is from genome assembly GCA_038363315.1 of Mugilogobius chulae. Taxonomy (NCBI): domain Eukaryota; kingdom Metazoa; phylum Chordata; class Actinopteri; order Gobiiformes; family Gobiidae; genus Mugilogobius; species Mugilogobius chulae. The sequence goes on from CM076396.1 coordinate 65,527,224, forward strand.
TATCCCGATACATACTGTATTTATCCTGATACAATTACCACAATACCATACTTATCGAGATATATTTTACTCTCTATCTGTAAAAATGATTTCAACACGTTTTTGAGTAAAATGAATATTAAGAATGTAATTTTGATTATGTAGAATAAAAAAAAAATGCAAAAAAAAATTTATTTTCACACTGCTTTTAATATTACATACAGGTGTTCTAAAAATAAGTAATTTTTCAGCAAAGCAGTTTCAGCCTTAAAGCAGCCGCCCAGTAAAAAATGTATTATGATTTTAAATATCCCATTGCACCTGCCTGTATCGATATTGTATTGCAATCAAGTATGTTACAATATATGCCCATACAGATACATCGAGTACAGCCCTAGTCATAGCTACATGAATATTTGTATATTGAGAGACAAATGTATACATGGTTTGGTCCTCTAGTTAGTCAAACAGCCTTTAGAACTACATTATTTCTTGCTTGCTTGCCATTGTTTTAGACTAATCCTGAAGCCCTATTGTAAAGTATTAAGTTTAGTGTCGGTGAAATCATTATTGCAGACTTTCTTAATCCTTTATGCAACTATTAGAATTTCCACCTGCACAAAATATCAAATAATCCAAATTCTTTCAGTATAAGTTGTTGAGTGTCTTTTTTCTCCGAGTCTACCACACACACTGCCTTCCCTGAGCCCAGCGGGAGGTCTTTGTCCCGTGAGGAGAGGGTTCAACCGTGACCCAAAGCATGTCACGCTCTGTGCTTCTGTTACCTCCAAACCCCCTCCAGACCCTCTTTAAAACCCCTCCTGCCTCTGAAGACCCGGCAGTCCCCAAATCCATTCTTAATTACAGGCCGGCGCTGAAACGAGACCCACGGGAGGCACAAAGAAGAGCTGCTTTTCCAGGACCGTCCCGTCAAACCAGGATGAGAGGGAGGGAGAAAGATTTAGGTCAGGAGTCTAAAACTTCTCACACTAAAGACAACAACAGTGGGTCAGGTTTGTGAAGAAGCACAAGGAATACATTGGCAGATTTAGACAAAAACAGTGTATAATGATTGTTAGACTACCTTTTTAAGAATGTTTATTAATTTTCCTGTCAAAGAAATGTATTAAAACATATCTTTGAAATAATTACTTATGCCTTGTCCACACTTGTCCAAGCTCAGGTGTTTCAAAACAAATATTTGCCCTAAATCACACATGGTCCACACGAAGCAGAAGTTTCAGATCACTGCAAATGAATTTTTAAGAAACCAGAGTGAAAAAATTTCAAAACTCCGGTTTAGTGTCTCCGCAGTTACGCTGTATCCACAAATTTTTTCTTATACCTTTATATGATGTTCACTGCGAAAATGTGCATCTCATTTCACTGTAAACCACAGAAGACATGGAAAAAATAAATAAATCGACTACAATCAAATAACACAGAAAAGTGTGTCATATCTTTCATTGGAAGTTTGACTAATGCATCATTTTGTTTAGCAGGAACCGGCATCATACCGTCGAAGTTTGTAATACACAGTAAACAGGTACTTTTTTGCTTTGACTAAACACTGCTTTTTGGCTATTTTGTCGTCCATGAAGTAGAGTTTAAACAAGTTAATCGATTAATTGCATTATTGAAATAATTTTTTAGTAATCAAATAATCAGTAACTGGTCTATGTATTGGTTCCAAAACATCTCATGAGCTGTGGAAAAGCGTCAGATTGAACAGAAATTACATGAAAATTGTGTAAATTTAGTGTTGATTAGTGTGGATTAGTATCTGATTTTCGATTCTTTTGACAACCCTAAATCTACTTCTCCAGGTCAGGACGTCCTCAAGTGATGTTACCTCTGCTCAAAAGTGGAACAAAAATCTTGTTTTCAAGAGACCTTTGCTTTCTAAGCAACCAATCGATTTATCAAAAGAGTAATCACGCAGCTAATCGATTACCAAAATAAAAGAGACAAGTCTACTTTTATTCTCCGGAAAGTTACTAGGTGCGCCTGAAACTTGGAATAAAAAGGGATTTAACTGTGTAAAACATTTCTATTCAAGAAAATTAGTAATTCATTAGCAACAAGGAAATTATTAAAGAAAGAACTAACACAAGTGTTTCCATAGATGTGTTTAAACTATAAAACCTACCAAATCAAAAATCTTTTTAAGTCTGATCTAAACTTGGATTAAACAAAAGCTAACCTGGTTTAATCACTGGACTAACATAAACCAGAACAAGCTGCACAAACCAAAGCATTAACTCCAGCGTAAACGAGAGCTTCACCAGATCCAAACAACAATATTTCAGTGCAGAAACACGACTCAAATCAGGTCTGACACGACTTTAGAACCACTCGATTTCAGCCAAAGAGCAGAGACTGAAGGAATGTGCAGAAGAAAGGATGAATGGTGCGTTTGGGGAGCGTGGGAAAGTGGGGCGCTGCGAGTTATTTTTACCTGAAGAGGGGTTTACAAGTGCTTGGTTTTTCCTGGTTCAGCGAGCGCGCACAAAGGTGAGGTCCGAGGTCCGAGTGATCCAATAAGAGATGAAAGGGACGAGGACAATGAGAAGGACACAATGTGAGGCTGTGATGGGAAGTTTTTAATTAGAGAGAGGTTCTGTCGCTGCTCAAACGCTTTAGCTAATTGGGATTCTTAATTTGGCATCACAAAGCTTTTAATCTGGTGATAAAGGTAAAGGTTTAATCACGGAACTTTGTGTAATTAAAGAGTCAAACTGCAGGGATTTAGTAAGAAAGACTGGATTCAAATACAGCTGTTTTTTTTTTTTGTTATTAGTTGCATTTTGACATTAAAATATATTGCAACAGATGAATAATCATATTGCAGTAGGCACATTTTTTGGACTATGAATACAAGAACATTTTTAATACATACTCAGTTGTCTTCTTTGTTCAAGCGACATGTATAGGCCAGTGATGCCAAAGTTAGTACTATCTGTTTGATTTAAATATGTTTATAAAAAGGACAATTTAATCATCATCTCCTCTCAAATAAACTAATCGCAAAACTAAATGTTTGTTATATAAGTTTGGCTCTAAGCATGCTTCAATGTAATAAATTTTGGCCCTCCAAGGAAATACTCAGCTAATTGTGCACATGAATGCAGTAATAATGCAGCATTCATGTGCTCCTGGAAACTCATAGATACCTAAACTAGAGGATTTTCGATCAACGTCACTTTCTGCTCTACTGTGCATGCTTTATGCAGAAAGACCTATCTCCGTCTGCTTAGCTGGGAAACTTCTTTGAATAAAACAATGAAACGGGAAGCTGTTTTGATCAGGTCTGAACCGGTTTGACAGACGTCTGTCTCCTGAAGCTTGAGAGTGTTTTTCTTGCCGTTTTTTCACCTGAATGTAACTTTTAAAGTTTGCAGGGTCAAATTTGATTCACAAATGTTGATTTAGCAGCATAACTTTCATTTTCGCACAGTGATAAACTCTTGTAGTTAACTGACAGCTGAGCTTTTTAACTTGTTTCCACTGTTTGTGTCTATGAGCGGTGGCTATTTCTGCATCGCCCGTGTTGATAAAGAAAATATCTCTCTATAACATTACTTTGCTGATTCATAAAAAAGGTGTATAAAAACTCTTATTGCTGTGCCTATTTTGTTTGTCAATTGCTGATATAAGACATTATCTACCTCCTGGCTCTATTAAAAATACAGAACATTGCTTCTTGAGTTGTAGTAGTCATTCAGTTGGTACTGCAGCGAGAAAATCCCCTCAGTTCAGAAAGTATTTTTCCATAGAGCACGATTTAATCACAAACTGCTCATACTAGCCGCACAGACCTACACATTTCAAGCAAGTCAGATTTTGTCCCAGTTCAATAGTCTTCAGTCTAGTTAAAAATAACTTTTTATTCTTTAGTTTTCTGCTATAGCTCTGCTCTTTGTAGCAATTCCTGCTCTGACAGATGTAAATGTTCACAAATTTTCAAACTGCATGGTATTTTCTATTAGTCACTAGACTGTGTTAATTACTACTAACCTAAAATTTTGAAATGACAACTAAACAGACCCTATATGGTAAAGTCAATTTAAATGCTGTCATTTAGAGTAAAGTATCAAAATCAGGACAACATCATAGCTTTAATGTCATTGGTTTCTCCTGATTCTGTACAATCATTGCCTGCATATTGATTGATTTGTAATGCAGAAATAATAGGGAGTTTCTATATACTGTATATATTATTTTCCCCAGCTTTTTTTAACCTTCTTCTTTATCGGGTAACCCAGCTCTATTACCCAACAAACCGTCCTCATGCCTGCACAGTGACTAGCGAGTGTTTTTAGCTTTTGTTTACGTCTTTACTGTAACAAAAGCCAGCTTCACTTCACTCCCACATCTCCTTTTAACCATGAGCTCATCCTGCTGCGTCTGAGGCCATTTTTATCTGTCTACAAGCTCCAAACCGCTAACCTTTGCTTACTTTACCCACTTTAAAAGAAACACGTGGCCATCCATCTGCTGCTCCTGGTACCGGCTGCTTTAACAACGACACAGCAGTAACTTTTAAGCACGTGCTAAAGGAAATGTAAAGGGAATTAGCATAGCAGTGTTAGCGGCAAATGGCTTGTTAGCATCCAGCTGTGATAGCCTCAGGAGCAGCTAGCAGGCTAACTCTACAAGGATGGATCAGGAGTTTAGCGCTTAAAATGGTTCACTTTCTGAAATAATTATTAGGGTGAGCAGTGCATGTTTACATACAGCATATTCACATAAGCAGCAATAGGCTGCATTAGGGTTGGGCGACAAAACAATAATATGTCACGAAATTGAATCTTTTGACAAATTCAGAAAAATCTGACTAAAGCTCAATTTTGAGCTGTTTTAGTCTTAGCTTTAGCCTTAATTAGTGGGCAGACAATAGTCTATCACAAAATAATTGGACGACGATATGATGATATTGAAAAATGGATATCGCCCAACCCTAGGTTGCATTGACGTGACATCACAGCAATCAAGAGGCCAATTAAATTTAATACATATAATACATCATTGCTTGCGGTTTTATTTTCCCTCAGGCAGAGGTGGGACCAAGTCATTGTTTTCCAAGTCTCAAAAGTCTCTCTCAACTCAAGTCTCAAGTCAAGTCCCAAGTCAAAGAGAATGATCCGATTCTTATGAATGACTCCTCACTGTGAACGATGAGAATCGAGTCATGGAGGTGAACGATTCATTTCCCTCTTTAGGGAGGAAACAAATACAAATGCAAGGACAAAAAGAAGGCTTTTTATCAAGTCACCTCACACACCGTCCTCTGCATATCGCGATGGTTACACAAGTGTGTGTGTAAACAGGTACACACAAGTAGTGCTGTCGTCTTTGGACTCGCAGGTCGGGATTACAGATTTTACCTTCATAGTAGCAGTTGTGGTGGTGATCATAAAAGTCCGCCAGTAACTTTACATTTAGACAGCTCTAAGTTTGTGTCCTTATTCGTCTCATTTCCCTATGATTATGAGTTCTATTGTAGTAAAGCACGCATCATTTAATCTTAAAAACCAGTGTCCCCGGTGTCTCTGGTTTAGCTATGTTTGTCTCAATTCTCCTTGTCTGCTCTTCCCTTGATGTGAGCGAGAGAGCAAAAGGGGGAAAAAAGGAGCCAAAGAAAAACACAAAATCCCACTTCAATTTAAACGTTTTCGGTCAAAATTATTTATTAAAATGAGTTTGTTCTCTGTTGCATTTCAATAGGCACATTTTAGTTTCAAGTATTTTCTTAATACTAAATTACACAAAAAGGCTACAGCTTGTATTTTTGCAGTTTAATTGATTTTGATTAAGAAGTGAAGAGGACATATTTCAGTTTGTTCATGTAAAATTATTATTTGTTGTTGAGGCAAAGCACAAGTTGTCTCAAGGTTGAGAAGAGTGTCTCACAGAGGTCAGGTCTTGAGTAACTGAGCTTCAAGTCCAAGTACATCTGGTTTTATTCCATTTGGGTTTTTTTTCCAAGTCAAGTTTCAAGTGAAGATTGAAACCGAAAAGTAGCTTCCAAATGATCAAGAAAAAGACCAACTGAACCTTTTCGTCAAGGTATTATCATATTTGACACAACAATAAAATCATTCTGAAGGACAAAAGAGTATTTCCATAGTTCTCTTGAGCAGGACACTCTGGTTGCAGTGTCCAGCCGTCTCAGGTCTGGTGTCTGGTCTCTGGTCTGGTCTCCTGAGTCTTTGTAATCTGCTGGTGAAGGCTGTGTTTACGAGAGCGCATGATTGTAGGGAGCGCAGCACTTTGGACTGTGGCTGTCTGCTGCTTAAACACTGTCTGCCTCTGTGTCTGTGAGTGAACGCCGACTTAAAGCTGCACCAGGGAACATTCACTCAACCAATCAGTGGCATTATTAAACAAATCACCTAATGTAAATCTCCAAATACTGCTACTCAATATAGACATGTTTCCACTACTTTGCATTGAAGCAGATTGATGATGATGCTTAGAAAAGTCTTGTTTTCACCTACCCCTTATCACTGCCCATACGTACAGTGATGATTTATATTATTGGCCTGAACCACTGGTGGTTTGAAGCAGAGACTTGCATCAGGCGGGAATACGGCTGGGCAACGTACAAGCTTTCAAGACTGGTTCTTTTTTCAGTTTCTGCTTTTTTTGGGGGGTTGTTAATCATAGGCCCATAACTATTTTTTCAACCTTTAATGCTACATGTGTTGAATTTCTTTTTAAACGCACAACATTTTAAAACGCTTATGGTTTGTTCAGTAACAACTCAAAACAAAGGCGCATGTTAATCTGCTGTTCCTCACATGGAGCGCTTTAAGTTTCACTTTCTCGCCACATGCGGCACTGTACCAAAGGAGCAACACAACATTTGCTTTGACACTAAAACTTTTATCCTTCTCTTTACCTGAAGAATGAGGTGAAATGAAGAAGGCTGGTTTACATGTTTGGCTGCATCAGACGCGCCAGCAGTTTACACTTAGGATTGTGCTTTCAACTGGCACATGTGCAGAGGATGTTTCATGTTCTCACTTCCGCGTAAACTTCAACTGTGAATGGATCATGTGAATTTATGAAGCTCAACAAGCAGACTTTTGACAGGAAGACTCGCTCCGGCGTGTTTTTAACAACCTGTTCTCACAGATACAGTATACCACGCAATGTGTCATGAACGCAATTACGTGTGTATTTTAAACTTAGCCGTTAACCCCCAAAGACGTCCTGTTGTCCTCAACCACATTGCGTGTCATGATGACAGAAGTGTCATCATGACACGCAATTTGTCATGGCGTGGTAGTTACTCGCAAGCCATGAGAATACGTGGTTTTAAATTTTTGCAAACCTGCACATGTTCTTCGTTTCTTTGTTGAAGAGACACACTGGGCTTCGTTTGAGAGACTTGCAGTTGTGCAAGAGAAAAGAGACGTGAATCATGCCGCTAGTTGTGCAGGGCCACTCCTAAGCTCATGCACAGTTTGAGAGAGTAAAGTGTTTGCTGTATGTGGAGTAGAGTAGAGTGGTGGCGCATATGGCAGGTGTGGCATTTTTGTTGTCTGCTTATTGACGTAAAGATTTAAAAGAAAGGAATTGAAAAAAGGGCAGAAAGAGTGCCATGTTTACACTTCCAGTATTTCTCAAACGCCTTTTGATTGGTTCCAAACAGAAATTGTTTTTTTGTTGCCTAGCTCAGGATTTCGCAGGACAGGTGAATAAACCCTCGGATCTGGCAGTTTTAGATTGCCTCAGGTGAGTATTGGACAGTCGCCGGCGAGGTCAAAGCACTTCGGATTCTGACCAGACCGAGCTCTCTCTACTGTCTCAAAATTCAGACGCTGTGAAGGAGAAATGTCAATGTTCCTTCAGGGAGACGCAACAGTCACTTGTGTCGAACAGGAATCTCAGATGGAATCTCTATCGAGCAAAAAAAAAAAAAAGGTTAGATATAGACTTTTCCAAAAAATAAATGATAGCTATGCAATCAAAGTGAGAACTGTCTGTTACATGTCACATCTGTGGAGAACGAAGGCCGCTCACAGTATATGCTCGAGTCATTCAAGACAAAGCAAAAACTCCACACCTCCTTCTTTCTCTCTCTTTCTCAAATCTGTCAGTGCCTAAGTCAACACAAACAAACTGAACAGATCCTTGTTTGGAAGCTCCAGGCCACCCAGAGCGGACAGAGGGAGGCACGGACGCGCTCAGGCCCAAAATGGAGAGCCGTTCCTGGGTTTGACACAGACAGACAGGCCCTCAGAGCTTCTCCACTTCCACAAAGCCGAAAGAAAAACAGCAGCCAGAGCAAACAATGTGGGGACAGTGAATGGAAACGCGGCCAAACAGAATCGAGAGAATTTCTGAAGCTGCAAAATGTGGTCGACGCTGACACTTCTGACAGATCTACACTGAGATTTGATACGGTTTGCGGTGGACCAGACGATTATGAGTAAATGCTACTGTCCAATAACCTACTGTGTTTTTAAAGGCAGTTTATCGTGTCTCGGATCACTTCTAATGCTGGGTTTCAGGTGACGTTACATTTATTCTGACTTAAGAAACACTTCTGCACATGATAACTTGACTAAAAGGGGGCGTGGCTTGGCAAAATCTGCTCAATTGAAAATGTCTGTAATTTAACCACGAAAAGTCTACTGACAAAACCACAAGATCATAAATGTGCAAATACAGAAACTTATAGAAAAACTAGTGTTTGTCAGTATTAAGACAGTCACAAAATTACAAGAACTCTGCTTTATCAGAGAGTGCACACTTTACTGTGATTGGTTAAAGACAGCTGTCACTCACTCAGCAGGAAAAATGTTGGCCAATAACAGAAGATGGGAGAGGTGCATGACACAACACTCTTTTTAACACAATTTGGGGTCACACAGTATATCCCTACGTTAAATCTATTTTAGCATAGCAAAATAACTGCTACATTAGGTTTATGTGGAAAAACAAAACACAAAAATATATACAAACATTACATACTGCCATCCAATGTAGAATAACTGTAAATAAAATGAAGGCAAGAACAGAATCAAACCAGACCTAAGCAAGTTCAAACTTAAAATTATACCAGTAAATACAAAACAATTTCCTATTCTAATGGTTTGATTTTCTAATGGTTTAACAAGTGTTTTGATTGAAGCTACGTGGGAACATTTTCTTTGGGTTTACTGGCTAAGGTTAGGTCTAAAGTTTAGGTCCAAGGCTTGGAGTTGGCAAAGATTTCATTATTATTCATGAATGATGACACATTTTTCACTCTAGAAATGAACTAGTCCAGCAATCATGGTACATTGTGTGGTCTACATGTGCATGTACATTTACATGGTCTACATGTGCATGTACATTTGCGCGGTCTACATGTGCATGTACATTTGCTTGGTCTACATGCGCATGTACATTTGCTTGGTCTACATGCGCATGTACATTTGCGCGGTCTAAATATGCATGTACATTTGCTTGGTCTACATGTGCATGTACATTTGTGTGGTCTACATGTGCATGTACATTTGTGTGGTCTACATGTGCATGTACATTTGCGCGGTCTACATGTGCATGTACATTTGCTTGGTCTACATGTGCATGTACATTTGCGCGGTCTACATGTGCATGTACATTTGCTTGGTCTACATGTGCATGTACATTTGCTTGGTCTACATGTGCATGTACATTTGTGTGGTCTACATGTGCATGTACATTTGTGTGGTCTACATGTGCATGTACATTTGTGTGGTCTACATGTACATTTGCCTGGTCTACATGTGCGTGTACATTTGCCTGGTCTACATGTGCATGTACATTTGCCTGGTCTACATGTGCATGTACATTTGCCTGGTCTACATGTGCATGTACATTTGCTTGGTCTACATGTGCATGTACATTTGCGCGGTCTACATGTGCATGTACATTTGCGCGGTCTACATGTGCATGTACATTGCGCGGTCTACATGTGCATGTACATTTGCGCGGTCTACATGTGCATGTACATTTGCGCGGTCTACATGTGCATGTGTATTTGCATGTTATACATGTGGATGTACATTTGCGCGGTTTACATATAATTGTACATTTCATGTTCTATATAAGGATTTCAGTGAGATTGTTTAGCAATAACTGACCATCATTTTAATAGACTTATCAGTCAAACATGTGTCAGCATGAACACCAGAACGTGGACTAGCATGTTTCTCTACCGAGAACTGTAATGCAACAATATTAATATTATAATACACAGTTGTACAGTAGTTTTTTCTATTTCATGAAAAGTTATGTTTTTGTGAATGCAGAATCGTGGTCTGTCTCATGATCAAAGATACTGTTAAGATCCCACACCAGATTTACTTCTGTCCAAAAAGTTTAGTTGAGACGACTGCAGCCCCGGGACGTTGGCACAGGCCTGGTGTCGAGTCAGACAAGCTCCCACACCTCCTCTATCAACTCACACCATCATCAACTCTTCTTTTCCTCTGCCATAACTCACACGTTTGGACCAGATGTTTCTCTCTCTCTCTCCCTCTCTTTCCCTTTGCAATCTATCAATTCTTCTGTGTCTTTCTCTTTCATTCTTAAATTTTTATCTCTGCTTTTCTCTCAATGCTGTCCCTCTCTTCATCTTTCTCTCCTCTCTGTATCTCCTCTCTCTCTCTCTCTCTCTCTCTTAGATTGGAAGCAGGAGACTTTGGACACGTCTTCACTTAAACAGACTGAGCCGACAGAGAAGCAGCTGTTTGAGGTGACGTCAGGGAGAGAGAAAGAGAGAGAGAGAGAGAGAGAGAGACACAGAGAGAGAGAGAGAGAGAGAGAGAGAGAGAGAAGAAGAAAGAGAGAGCGAGGGAGAGGTGGAAAAGAAAGAGAGAGAGAAAGAGAAAACAAAAAGAGATAGAGACAAAAGGAGCAGCGGAGAGAGAGGACAAAACAAAGAGAAAGAGAGAGAGAGAGGAACAGACAGAGAGAGAGAGAAGGTGGGAGAGAGGGAGAAAGAGCAAAAGAGAGGAGACAAAGAAGTGAGACAGATAGAGAAAGAGAAAAGAGACAGACAGACAAAAAGAAAAAGAGAGAAGGAGCAAGACGGACAGAGGGGGGTGATATGAGAGGAGGAGAAGGACAAAAAGAGGAGAGAGAAAGAGAGAGCAACAGAGAAAGAGAGGAGGGAGAGAGAGAAGAAAACAAAGAGAAGAAACAAAGTATAAGAGAAGGAACGAGAGTGAGAGACATACAGAGAGTGAGGGAGAGGAAAGTGCAAAAAAAAAGAGAGAAAGAGAGAAATGGAGCCCTGAGAGAGAGGAAGAGGGGACAGAGAGACCGAAAGAGAGAGAAGACAAAGAGCGAGTGAGACAGTTAGAGAAAGATGAGAGCCACAAAAATAAAGAGAGGGAGCACAGAGAGAGAGAGGGAGAGAGAGAAGAGAGAGAAGAGAAAGAGGAGAGAGACAGACAAAAAGAGAGAAAAGAGAGAGAGCAGTGATGTCATCCCAAAACACTGTCAGGATCCTACACTTTAAAGGATTCACCAGGGAAAGGAAACTCTAGTATAAAAAAAAAAAAAAAAGGTAAAAGGTTAAAAAAAAAAGCACAAACATGAAATAAAATGCATTAAAACTTTGAGGCCAAAATGAAAATGTACAATATAATATGTGCTTCTCGGTTTAAAATGCTCTGCAGATGTGACACATTTTGTAGCTGTTACCTAGCAACCAAACTTCAAAGTTAACCACCTTTGCTCGATTAACTCAAACTCATAATGACGAACAATTTTACCTCACAAACTCGACATTTAACCAGATATTCTGCCAATTCTCAAATCTATTTCACTTCACCTCATTTCCAGGATTTTGGCGTCTTCCTCAAAAGCTGGGAAACTGGACTGATCCAAAGAGAGAACAAATCTAGGTCATGTTAAAGGTAGGGCTGGAAACATTTGGAACTGGAGCGTTTCTGATGAAAAAAAATGTTTAAGTCCAGATCAAATATGGATATTTTCTGTGATAAACAATTGAGAAAAGATTGTAATCTGCATGATAAGAAATATAACCTGAAAATTAACCGAATATTTCAACTTGCTTGACCAGCTTTTAACAGCATGCACAATTTCCACTGTTTAAGCATTTTTTATCCAAACTGCACAAACATTATCAGTAAAAAAAGCTATAGACTTCTGCTAAAACAGTTCTTTCTGTCATCGGTCTGGTTCAAAGTCTTATGTGTGGAAGTTTTGGGTCCCTGAGTTTGTTCCTGTGGATTTGGGAGGAAAATGTGTAAAACAGATGTATTTTCTGGTGAGACGCATCAGAGGAAGAGTCAGAGATTGTAATGTCACTGCTGCTATGCTTACGTGAGTATCTTCAAAAATTAAAAATTCGAACCGGCGAACTTCTGCACATCACATCACCTGCTTTTAAAGTTTTTATATCCCACCTGGGCGGCTGTGGCGTCAACTCAATGTGACATGAACTGAAAATGCACTGACAGTGCTCTACCATTGTGGCAGCACAGTTGCGATTTTTGTACACATAACTGCTAGATAAAAAAGGCTTGGAAACAGATAATTCAATTTTTACCCCAGACACACAATTTGAGAGAGAAAAAGTTGATTCTGTGCATAGTTTCACTAAAAAAAATTACAGTACATACTGTATGTCCTATATAGAGAGATTTTTGGTTAACGTCCTTTCTGCTTGCAGGGGAAACTTCTTTGAATAAAACAACAAAACAATACCAGATCAGCTGTTTCGATCAGGTCTGAACCGGTCTGACAGACGTCTGTCTCCTGAAGCTTGAGACAGTGTTTTTCTCTTTGTTTTTTCACCTGAATGTAACATTTATGGGTCGTAGGATCGAATTTCATTCACAAATGTAGAATTAGCAGCATAACTTTTGTTTTCGCACAGTGATAAACTCTTGTAGTTGCTGACAACGGTGCTTTTTCGACTTGTTTCCACTGTTTGTCTATGAGTGACGGCTCTTTCTGGAGGCATAAACAAAAATCCTTCTATAGGTCACACTTATTTATAGTGGGTCTATAAAAATCTATAGAGGAATTGTTTTTTTTTATCAAACATAGATGTGTCCGCACCCGGTGTGCAGAAAGAGCTGCCCCTGATTGACCAAGTGGAGCCAGAGCTGTTACTAACTACAAGAGTTTATCACTGTGTGAAAACAAAAGTTATGCTGCTAAATCAACATTGTGAATGAAATTCATTATTACGACTCATACACGTTATGTTCACGTGAGTGAAAAAACAGAGAAAAACACTGTCTCAAGCTTCCGGAGCCAGACGTCTGACGGAAATTGACGATCATGACCCGGTTTAGACCGCAGAGTTTGAAGTTTTTGCATTTGTTCTAATTACATCTATTCCAATTTTGATTTTGATATAAATCAGAATAAATTTTTGCAGAAGTAAAAAAAAAACATCCAATTAGGTTTCTAACTGTAAACATGCAATTTAAGTGAGTTTTATTACAATGACAAACATAATTTGTGGAGCAAAGCTTACATTTCTCCCACAGTCAGACCTCACTGCCTCACGCGCCCTCCCCTCCTCCTCTCTTCCTCCTACTTGTACACTCTCCCACCTCTTCACCTCTAATCTCTCCATCTTCAGACCTCTGTGTGTGTCAGGTAGTGACCAGGGTCCCTGTGAAGCCCCTGCACATTCCTGAGCGGAGGTGTAAACAGTGGTCCTCCGTGTCCGCCCTGTGCACTTTGAGCTCTGCAGCGGAGGAGGAAAGCCCAGGGGAAACGCCACTCAGGTTTCAGGAAAGACTATCCTCCAGCCTCCAGCCTGAGTGTGCCAGAGAGGTGCTTCAGAACTGTCAAGTGTGGTTAACGTGATGGAGACACAATACAGTCATAGAATAGTCAGAATGCTCCGGGGCAGTTGAGACGAGAGACAAAATACAACAAATAATCTTCAAACTGCGGAATAAAGAACTATATATTTAAAGTTCTAATCTTCTCTCACTCTCATAAACACTTTGGCACTAGTGACTGTTTTAGACCACAATCATCATAATTCACTCATTCATTTTCTACTGCTTGTTCTTGTTAAGGGTTGCGGTTGACTGAAGCCTATTCCAGTGACTTTGGGCTTTAGGCGGGGGAACATCCTGGATAGTGGCCAGCTCGCTGCAGGGTTAACACAGACAGTCACTCTATATAGAAGACTTACTGGGCTGCCAACTGTGATGAATGCATAGAGAGACTTTGAGAAGGTAATCTGATTCAACCTGGGATTTGAACCCACAATCTCCTTCATGAGAAGCCAGAGCTCTTACTACTCTGCTGCTGTAATCATAATCATACGTTGGACTTATACTGTATAGAGCTTTTCATGACACTGTCAACTTCACATTTTGCATTGTTCATTCACCCACACTTCGTATTGGTAAGTCACCACTGCCCTGGTGAAAACTAACAGAAGACCACCACCAGTGCCTCCACTCAATTTCATTTCACTACAGCTACTATACTCGCAAGACTGTGAATGGTTTCCAAAAAGCAGGAAGTACGTCCAAGTCCAAGTTGTCCAATCAGCAAACAGGAGCAGAGTGGTGTGTTGGCCATAACCAACTCGAGTTGAGATATCAGGACAGATATCATAGAAATGGCAACGATCGCTGACACACGTTTACGCTTTGCTTTCTGGACAAAAAACAACCAAAAAGCAGCAACTGGTTAAATAAAAATATACCAGCCTACTGTGAAGGAAACGAGCCCCAATGACACGATGTCAGACAGTTTCCACAAAGTGAAATGAAACTGGCTGATGCATCAAGGCTACCCTCCAACCATCATCGACCACACATACACACCAGATCTACAAGGCAATGTGAGTGAAGTGTCCTGTCTAATGACACAACAAACATTTAATCCTCTGTACGTCCCACTGTGGCACCTGAGGTTCAGGGTCTCCCATCCAAGTACTGCCCAGGCCCAACCTGAGATCTGACAAGATCAGGCTTTGACGAGCTGGCATGGCCAAAATGAATAAATCTGGAGGTTTCTTCTTCCCATAAACTTTCAGCACAGTTTAAACATTATTTTTTGGAAATGTGCAAATAAAGGTTCTTATATTTTATCTTAACATTAAAATATCCAAACAGTATTTCGAAGTTTGGTTAATTTTTGTGTGTAAATAACACATGTTTAAGCAACAGCTTCCCCATAAAGACAAGAAAGGTGTAACCTCCATCCAGAAAATAGCAGCTTTACATCAACCAAAGCAAGCATAATGTAATTCAGAATGTCAGTCGCTTTTACCCAGTGAAACGAGACACTGGAGCAAAGCAGGTGCTTTGCCAAAAGACTTAAGAAGTAGCATCTGTCGAACTGGGACTAAAATACCATTTTCAGAGATTGGTGCAAACTGAACATGAAACCAAAGTAACATCTAAGGAAGAAGTACACCATAAGTCATCAGATCTGCAATCAGAATCTGGCAACATACTTTTATAATGAATCGCCATTAATTAGAACTAACCTAAAACCGAGTCATACAACTGCATTGGAATTAAAAGTGCACAAACCTTTAAAACAACACTATAATTTACATAATATTTTGAAATGTTTAATATTGAGATTACACAACATTTTTACAAAATAAATAAATATAAGAAAACAGAACACTTACAATATCGCAAAGCCCAACAGCCAATATGTTTAATGAAATAGAGCAGCCTATAAACAGCATTTATTCTTCAACTAAGAAATATGAAAGGTAACAATTAGTCTTCAAAAAGAAGCTGAAATCTATTGAAGGAGTGCAAGAACAAAATATCAAGCTCCAATGATGACCAAACCTTATGCGCACATTTCGACACTAAACCACGTCAAAAACAGCTCCAAATCGACAAAAGTGCAGGAGGAAAGTGCATAAATAACTGTTATAATAACTCACAAAGGGTCTGTCTCTCTTTCTCCACATGCAGCTCTGCGCATCCCCCTTTCGGCTCTTACTGCCGCCTTGGGTCACGCAGATTTATGGACCCCTGTAACAATTTCTCCAGATTCTCACGTTGAAATACGGCGCGTTTTAAAAGCTTTACAGTCTCAGGTTGTGAACTCTTAACCAGCAGGCGGACATAAACTCCAAAACACCTCACTTTTAATTGCACAGATGTTAGAATCGCGCTGCACGAGTATTAAATCTACGAGTTTGGACTGTTTAGAAAGACACTCCGGGGGCTTGGCCGGGAGTTTAACCCGAAAAAGACTACGAGGAACAGGTGTGCACGTCCCAAGCGAAGAGTAGCCCTTTAATAACACCCGAGTCAGCAAAAAAGTAAGCTGGAGACGATTCAAAAGCAGCGGGGATTGAAAGAAGCTAGCATTTTAGCAGCTAGTCGTGCGTAAAAGTTAGCAAAACACAAAGTTAGCCATGCTTGCGGTTCTCACAGTTCATTTACCTGTGACTTTGTTGTCTGCTCTTCTTCTTCTCTTTCTCTCTCTCTTTCTGTCCAGTTCACCCTCACCGGTCTTTCGATGTAGCTCGTCTCATAATAATAACTTCTTCTTCCAACTTGCTTTACGCGCTCGCTTCATTCATTTTCTCCGCGCCGCTGCTGCTGGCTCACATTCCCCGGGTCTTGGCAGAGTCTTTCTCGGTGCAGTCGGTGTCTTTTGCCCCTCTGACTGCGCTGGGACGTGCACTCTCTCCGGCCCATTCAGCAGACTCGTCCCATATTGCTTTAAAAGGTCCGGGGAGGGTCGGGTTTCCACGGCAGGACTCGCCCCCCTCGCGGCGTGCACTCCACACGCGCTGCTCCGGACCCAGCTGGTGCTTTGGGGTTTTCTCTTCTCGAGATGTAAACACTGAGGCTGACAGTCGTGCCAAACGGAATCGGGATAAAATTAGACCAAATTGGGTAGTTCCGAGGAGCTAAGCTGCAATTATAAGGCTATGTATTGTATGCAAAGGGATATGTGTGGAGTATTATAAGAGTGCTTGTTTTAAGTGTTAATGAACTCATGTCTGGAGCAGGGATTTGTTAGAAGCATCTGCACGCTACAGCAGGATAAACTTAAGCTTAGCCTCGTGTGAACTAGAAAGCTCATCGTATTTTTCTTAATTCATTTTGGTCCACCATCTTTAAAAAGTATCAAACTCCTGCAAATGTTGAAGGAAAAAAATAGGCTACAAGTCAAATCAACCATTCTGATGAACAAGATTCACCTTTTTAAGGGCTTCCCTAAACTTTTTAAAGTTGTAAGTCCCTAAAACCATTTTTTAAATAAATATAGTTTGAGAATTTTCAAATTGAATGAGAATTTAGTTTGAATGGCTTCTATTTCAAACTGTCTTTATAGACGGATTATTCTGCTCCACTGCTCATGTCACCTGCAGAAAGATATGCTGTCCGTCTAGCTGGATAGGGAAACTTCTTTGATTAAAACAACAAAAACAGGATGAGAGCAGCTGTTTGGATCAGATATGCACCAGTCTGACGGACCATCCAGTGTTTTCACTGCATTTTTTAACTCACTTGAATGTAACGTGTGGAGTTGTATAGAATTTCATTGTCAAATGTTCATTTAGCAGCATAAGTTGTGTTATTGCACAGCGATAGCACAGTTGACAACAGCGCTGGTTAGTGTTGCTGCTACAACTTGTCTCAGTGAGTCGTGGCTCTTTCTGCATTCTGGGTGCGAGCATTCTCCGTGTTGATAAACAAATAATCCCACTATAAATCACAAACTTAATGAGGAAAGTGTAGCTACATAACATTTGGAGTCAAACCCACAAGGTTATTGTGAGGTGAGAGTGCTCGCCTGCTTCACTTGTCCACTGAAAAGTGAAGCAGCCAGACAATCAGCTCTCATAAAGCAGATATGTGCAAACTGTGGCCTAAATCCATTATTAATTGCTCGGACACTTTCAAAAATGTTCATTTAATTTCTAATTACTTAAAAACCTATCTTTACAAATATGTGCTTGCAAAAAGTATCACAATAAATGACGTTCAACCCTATCTTTACAAATATGTACTTGCCAAAAATCATATATGTGATATAAGCTTTTCTACAATTTGAGAGCAGTCTTTCTATCAAGAGGAGAGGAACAGTTTTCGCACAATTTACTCCAGCTGTTTTGTAATGAAAAATATAAGTCTATTTAAAAACTTCAAAATAACTAACAGTTTCCATTGATGCACAAATCTTTTGAATTTTGTTAATCTTATCATTTGCGTCAACAAATGTCTTCTCACAGAAGTATTGCCTGTTTTAAATTTGAGAATAAGATTAATTGAGGTGTGGTTTACCAATTACTGTGATGGTTCACTAACAAGCTTCTTCCAATTAACGTTTATTGTGGAGTCTGTCTTCAGGATGAGTTCACACAAAGTTATAGAAAGCAATCAGACTCCAAACACAAAGATCCCACTTACTGTCCACGATCCAACCCAAGAACAAGTATAATCTTTACATTCAGATTACTTTATATTTGCTCATGATATTAATCTAAAATAGAAAATACTCAAATAAACTAGGCCATTTTACTTGAAGTTATAGCTCAAATATTCGGCTCACATAAGAAAAACAAGTAATTCTAACTTTTGTCATTTTAATTAAAGTAAAACTATTTGTTAATTTTTGTTCTCCAATCTTTTATGAGAAAAAACTCCAAAATTCTACATCGGGTTGCCCAAACTGTTTTCCTCTGTGGGCCAAAATCAATATATTTTTTTCGGAAGAGCAGTTATGAATGACTTTGCAAGACACAAGCTAATTTTACCTTGCATCTAAAAAGTTTATTTGCATCTGTAATATTTATTTTGCCAAGTTTTAAATCATCAGTAATTATTATTTGCAAATATCAATATTTAGAATTTTATTGCACAAGGTTCACAAAATGGCACATTGACTTGAAATGTATTTATCAGGAATATAAAATATCTGTGCAAAACTTACTGTGGCCAAAACTAACGCTAAGCTTTTGCCCATCCCTAGTTTTACATTTTGCTTCTAAAAAAGTCATGATCATTATTCTTGTGTCCCTTTTATTATATTGTGACTTGAAAAAAGTTGATAGCTTAATGATTATTTTTGACATCCACAGTTGCAAAACAAGTTCCAAGTTTAATTAAAACAAGTGTAAATCAGTTGTATCCATGCAGATACAAACTATATATTTATGCATAATTAATTCTTTTTTCATCAGACTGAGCTGAATGAGAACAGAACTTGTTTAGAGAGCATTACCCCTGTGTTTCTTTTAATGCTCTGATAACACTTCTGTCCCACAGAGTTTAACAGTTTGATTCCTGCAAACCTCAACAATAAACAAACGTTCTGCACTTACTCTGCACCTACAGCCTCTGTCATGGTGGTCTGTGCCGTCTGGAGCTCAGTATGGACTCGCAGCGTGGAATGTATACTGATTCAGTGTTTCAAGTTGTTCTTAAGGAAAGAGCAGACATAAGAAAAGCCAAGTCATTAATGAGTCAATAATGAATACATTTAAATCTGCCATTGGTCAAACACAAAGAACATCACAAACAAATACAACGTACCAGCAGCTTTGTATACTTCCTCTGTTCTGACCAAGACCTGCTTAGCCAAAATGCACATGACATCTCATATTTTGCCTATTGTTACCCAGAAATAACTGGTTAATAGTCAGGGCAAGGTATTAAATGACACTGTATGTTCCTCTGTAGTAAGTGAAAGAAAACAAGAATCTGTTGTGAGCAATGGTGACTGAAGAGGTGTGAATGTACTGTTTAAATGTTAAGATACACAAGACTCTTGTCTGGAAAATAGAAATAATTAAAGAGTATTGCCTGGCCACAATGTCCTCTTTCATTTTTACTGGACGTAACTGACAGATCAATTAGCCAATCAGGGATATGCATCATCTCCCGAATGGAAACCAACATGGCTGCTTTAGATGAAATTATAATGGAAAATAATAAGCGAAGCAAAAACAATGAGTGAAGTTAAATTTTGGTCTAAATGACGAATGATCAATGAGCTTCTTTCTTCGCAATTTGCTGAAGCGTCAGCTCTGGATCCCAACATGCCTCCATCATGCCTCTGGAGCATGTCCTCAGGACTGCCACAGTGCAGCCTTTAGGGACACATCTTCAGATCTTGCAAGCATGCAAACTCCACACAGAAAGGTTCCATGGGTCAAACCCATGACCTTTCATTGTGCGGCACGAGTGCTAGACACTCAGTCCAAAAATGTGCCTTCATCCCTTTTACACACAAAATGAATTTACCTTATTTAACCGGGAAAGTCTTACTGAGATCAGAATTTCTTTTTCAGGGAAGTCCTGGGCGAGAGAGAGTTGAGGAGATATTGGACATGTTTCTGTGGTAGGAGAAACAGGAACACCTGGAGGAATCCTACGCAGACACAGGAGAACATGCAAACTCCACGTAGAAAGGCCCTCGAGTGCCTCAGAGTCTTGCTATGAGGCTAGAGCACTAACCATTCTGTCTACTTGTGTTTTTATCAGATGTGAATTAACTACAGAAAGAGTTCAATGCGCTTAGAAATTTATAGTGCAGTATTATCCTAACATATTCTGGAAAATCCAAATATTATCCTAAATATATCAGAATAATGGCAGCACGGTGGCAGAGTGGGTAGCGCTCTTGCCTCACAGCAAAACCATTAGACTACAGTATCCTGACCTAGTCTAGCAACAACAACAACAAAAAAATGGAAATGTGTCCTCGAGCGCATCTGCATTGAAGATGGATTAAATTTCAATAAAGTGTAAACGCCAACTACAGTGCTTACTTTTTTATTGTGACATGCACTAAAACAAAGTTAGATTTTGCCAGTTTAAATGCAGTAGTGATGTCATAACGAGGAGTGTCTGCTGTAAACCTAATGTGATGTGATTTCCAGTACGTCTGCTGCTTTTATACAACCTCTTCTTCTCTTCTTCTTTTTTGTGAACATCAGACTGTCGTTGGGTGTGCCTCTGCTGCATGCCTCTCATAATAACACGCTTCATACAAACACTCTGTCATCATAATACATCTGAACCACTTTATTTCATCATTGTTTTGGACCAGAACAATGTGGGACAGAGAAATAACTAGGTCACCATATTGAGCTCGAGTTTTGAGCTGATCACATCTGAACGTGTCCAAAGCACTTCGTGGAAATTGTGTCTGAAAAATGCATATGTTTTCCAGCTCCACAAACACACCAATTGTCAAAACAGAGCCTGAAGAGTGGCGATAGAGGAAAAAAGCATTAATTACTCATCAGATTAAAATGGTTTTGTGCTTTGTCTTTGATATAAAAATGCACTTCTTTGACTCTGACTGACCACTGAATGACCACTGCTCTGATATACTGACATTTTCCAAAGATTTGAGTTTCCGTGGAGGTTGAGTTCCACTGGATCGAGCAGCGTCAGACCTGGGTCAGACTTAGACTTATGTGGACCAATGCTTCCAGTCACAACAGCAGAATCCACACACTTCTGACACAGAGGAAAGACTAGCATTATAACAGTTTTCTCTCAAGTTGCATGTTTGCGTATTAGTCCTGCAGCTGATTCTCGTGCACTCAGAAAAGTCCTGTTTTCACCTACCACCTATCCCTGCCCACTTGTATGTATTTACTTGTTAGTTGTAAGTGTTGTGTAACTGCTTGGTGCATGGGTCAGCTGGTAATCCATGGGTTGACAGCATGTGCCACGGATTCTGGCAGGACGAATAGCACAATGAGAGGAATTTCAGCTGGTTTATGATTTAACTTCAAGTGACTTGAACGTCAGTCCAATAAAGGGTCTTTCACACCAAGCCAAGGGTTGCCCGTCTGAACTGGTCTGGCAACTTTTGCTGACAGGCGACTCACGTGTGTTTGGTGTGAATGGGATTGTCGGGGGTCAGAGAAGCGGAGCAGGTCATGGAGGTGAGGTTTGAAGACTTGCTTGTAGAGTCTGCGTAGCCAGTTGCCACACATGCAAGCTGTTTGATTGGTCCGTGGCTACTAGTGCACGAAAATCATGCGGAAAACTGAAAATGATGCTTACAGAAAAACAGTATTTAGCTGAGTATGAATTGTTATTTACCCGGGTTCAATGGGACGCGATAAGAAGGAGAATGGTTCTTATTTGGTCGAGGAAATCAAAGACGAAGGAATTGCAGAGATTGCAGTACAAAGGCTGGACTGTCATGTGAAATAGAGGTTGAGATTAATCCGTGAGGTAAGATTAGAAACATTTGGTCTCCTTCAGAGTTTGACAACTACTCGCGTGCAACTTACGTTTCAACATTTTTGTCAAGCATCACATCACGCGTATGCTCACTCGACAAATGTTTGGCGACTGGTGGCTGTTTGGATTGTGTTTGTGTGAATGTTCTTTTACATCGGTGCTCCCCAAAGAGACTAGAACAGATGCCATGAGCTGTTTTGAGCAAAATAGAACCATTATTCAATTCTTGACTCCAAAAAGTAAGGAAAAAAAGCAAGAAAATGAGGGAGAAATGGCACGATACCGTATCAACAGCCACAATCATGAACACATCTGAAGTGCACATGAAAATCATGTTTTTGTAATTTCGAAATTCTATATTATTTAAAACATTAACACAATATAGAATTCTATTATTGATCGGGCTTGTATGACCACAAAATGGACTGTTTTTTTTGGTCTGGAGGAGGCTTCTTTTTGTATGTTTCCAAAGAAAAGCAAATCCCTTAGCCGTATTTTTCCCCACATTTTTGCATAAAACTTATTTATCCTCAGCCAGAATGTCCCAAAGTATGGTTTTAACTAGTTTAGTAGTCAAGACTGACTGCAGTAATCGAGACCTTTCCGAGACCACAGAGTCCCAAGATCAAGACAAGACCGAGTTAGACCAAGATGATACCAAGACCATAGTCCATCGAGCCCACACCAAGACTACCTTTGTATCTTTATACAGTTATCAGTGTCTACATGATCTTATTGTGCGGGCTTATTGCAACTGTGCCTGGGACAGGTCACTGTGCTCCCGGTTGCCAGTTTAGCAGAGAGTTGGAGGTAATGAAAGGAAGTCTCGGTGTCCAAGACAAGACAGAGTCCAAAAACTTTAAAAAAGTGGTTTGAGTACTAACTACACTTAGCTTTGTATTTTTTACAGAATTGTCTGTGAAAGTTACACAGACAACTGAATCATCTGTAAAACTCAACTACAAGTAGCAAAACGACCCGTATTGAATCCTCACTGGACAGAACGTCCAGAACGTCCCACCTGCATCTCAATCCCAACGTCGCCTCAGTTTCTCTAGGAGTCTATTGACATCAGCTCTGCTCGCCTTCTACATGCTGTCTCACGTGATTCCCAAGCATCTGCGCGTCTACCACTACTCTACCTATCACTCACATGTAACGCTGGCTGATGACCCTTACTCTCCTGTATCTGATGTAGTATACAACCACGTCCTACTGCATAGACCTGTGCCTTCTCCACCGCAAATCTCGTTCTCACGACGACACACGCTCGCACCAGTGCCACCACACATTATGACGTCACATTCATCTTCTCTGTCATCCAGTCGCATTTCACAAGGATCCCAGACCCTCATCATTAAGCCCGCATACTAACCTCACGTACGGGCGACAGACGAAGACGTCTCGGATACATCGTATTCACTAGAACACTTGTGCAATACCTCACTGAGGCACACATCTAAGATATATTAGACTATTGTCGTCCTTCATCACTTTATCTTCCAGCGTCTTTATCCATAGCCTACTCATAGTTTTCCCGCTGAGTATATCCACAAACTCGAAATCCATCATACAGCCTTCCACAAAAACAGTACTTTAATGCACCTGTTAAAGCTCTATTGACTTCCTGTTCAAAACTGCTGAACTGATTAATGCCAATTTTTCTATTCCGGATGTTCGCTTGGTCTAGCCACTTTAATAAAGACCTCCACCGGACCCCCCCGTTAAACCAGTTAAGACCGTGTCAGTTTACTAGTAACTACAGTGGCCACTTACCAGTACTACCTCTGGGTACTTACTTGACTACACTGGTACCTAGTGGTAACCTTTGAGTGGTACTGTACCAGCCAGTACCGGTACATACACATCGGTAGCTACTGTGCGGATTTACACTGTACTACACTGTTACCTACAGTCCGGTTACCTTGCCTCCCAGCATTTACTGGATACATTACCACTGGGTAGTTACTGTACTACTGTGGTACTTACTGCGGGTACTTTACACTGGTACCTATAGTTGGTACTTGTACCAGCAGTTACTGGTACATAACACTGATAGTTACTGTCTTACTGTAGTACTTACACTGGTACTTAAGGTTGGCACTTGTGTCCAGCAGTGACTGGTACTTACAGTGGTAACTATTAGTACACTTACCAACCACACAATGTTTCAGTGGTGGTATTATGGTATAAATAAAAAAAGTAGAGCTTTATAAATTATGAATAACAATAAAATGCAATGTTAAAAAAGCACCAAGGTCTTTATTTATGTAACAACAATATTGGGTATTGACAAATACCAAAGTAATATTTGTTTCAGTAAACAAAACAACAGAAAACAATTTACAACAATCTTAGCTTAATTCCAACATTTATTGATAAATACCATTATACATATGGTAAATAGTGGTACTACAATGGTACTTATTACAGTAGTTGACAGTCAACAACTAGTAACAACGGGACCTGTTCTAAAGTGACACATACTGGTCCTTCAGTGGTACTTACTACAGTAGTTGACCGTCAACTACTGGTAACAACGGGACCTGTTCTAAAGTGACACATGCTGGTCCTTCAGTGTACTTACTACAGTAGTTGACCGTCAACTACTAGTAACAACGGGACCTGTTCTAAAGTGACACATGCTGGTACTTGAGTGGTACTTACTATAGTAGTTGACCGCCAACTACTGGTAACAACGGGACCTGTTCTAAAGTGACACATACTGGTCCTTCAGTGGTACTTACTACAGTAGTTGACCGTCAACTACTAGTAACAACGGGACCTGTTCTAAAGTGACACATGCTGGTACTTGAGTGGTACTTACTATAGTAGTTGACCGCCAACTACTGGTAACAACGGGACCTGTTCTAAAGTGACACATACTGGTACTTGAGTGGTACTTACTACAGTAGTTGACCGTCAACTACTGGTAACAACGGGACCTGTTCTAAAGTGACACATACTGGTACTTGAGTGGTACTTACTACAGTAGTTGACAGTTATGTACTAGTAACAACGGGACCTGTTCTAAAGTGACACATACTGGTACTTCAGTGGTACTTACTACAGTAGTTGACTGTCAACTACTGTAGTAAGTACCACTGAAGTTGCCCCACTGTGGCACCTGAGGTTCTTCTGTGGTCTCCCATCCGAGTACTGCCAAGGCCCACCCTGCTTAGCTTCTGAGATCTGACGGTATCAGGCTTTTGGCATGCTGGTATGGCCACGACCATACCAGCATGCCAATAGTGGGTAAAAGTACCACTGTAGGTACCAGTGTAAGTACCACAGTAAGTACCAGAACTACCAGTGGTATGTACCAGTAACTGCTGGTACAAGTACCACTCAAAGTACCACTGTAGGTACCAGTGTAAGTACCACAGTAAGTACCACAGTAACTACCAGTGGTATGTACCAGTAACTGCTGGCACAAGTACCACTCAAAGTACCACTCTAGTACCAGTGTAAGGACCACAGTAAGTACCAGAGTAAGTACTAGTAAGTGTCACTGTTAGTTACTAGTAACTGACACGGTACTTAACTGGTAGGTACCGTGGAGGTCTTTTAAAGTGCTACCCATTTTTTCTGTTAGAAAGTGGCTATGGGACAGTTTTAAACCATACATGCTTCACTTTGAGTATTAATCTTTTGAAATATATCAAGTAAATACAGACAAGTGGGTGGGGATACGTGGCAGGTGAGAACAGGGATTTTCTGAGCACTTGAGCTCCAGCTGAAGAACAATACAAGATTACTCAAACATGCATGAAACAATTCAAATATAATTTTGAGTGAGCAAATGGGGAAGGGAGGCCATTATAACAAGGTTGAAATCTTTGAATAATACATTTTAGGACCCCTTTAAAGCAGGGGGTACTGGACTGTTTTATAATAAAATATGAAGCTCTCTCTTTTATACCAATTTGTAATTTCTAAATGCAGCAGTTTGTGAGTAAATCTGACTCTGTGTTCTTCTGAATAAAATAATAATGTATTTAAAAAGCCCAAAGCAGCGTGTTGATTGGCCGCTCCACTTTCAGTTTCACTTTGCTGCCTATAAAATGCTGATCTTAGGAAGTGATTGCACCCATAATGAATGATATTTAGAAGAATTAGTGAAAGCTGGACACATTTACACTTTCTGTTTTTTGCAGTGTGAAAAAGCTACAACTGTACGTCAAAAGTCTCACATTCCTCCCTGTTTTGCCTCCTGTAATTTCACCAAAAAACTCCTCGGCTCGACTGTAAAACATGTTTTCTGTCCGATCAAAGTCGCTGCGTTTGAATTATGTCCTTGTTTTGCACCGAGCTTTTTCCTCTCGCGTTTTATGGCTCGTTAAAAACCCACCGCAACAACACAAATAAACAAAATGTCCGCCGTCTTCTTCACTTCAGGTGCCTCGGTTCTGATTAGAAGATTAGATTTTTATTGTCTTTGTTGTGAAAAAGTGAGGAGAGATTTAGAGGAACAAGTCATTTTTTTGTGGCGCGATGTCTTTGAGGGTTTTATGGACGTTTGGCCGGCCGCTGGGGAACCGCGAGGGAGTGGAGAGAGATGGAAAGTACGTATAAAAGGAGGAACATAAAGTTTTACCAGCGACAAGAGGGGAGGAGAGAGAGAGAAAGAGAGAGAGAGAAAAGGGGAAGAGAAAGGAGAAAGATAGAGAGGGAGAAAGGGAGAAGAAGAAGGTGGTTAGGGAAAGAGAGAAGAAAAAGATTGAGAGAGAGAAAGAGAGAGAAGATGAGAGAAGAGAAAGAGTAGGGAAAGAGAGAGAGGCAAAAGAGATTGAGAGGGAGGGAGAAAGGGGAAAGAGAGAGGGAGAGAAAGAAGGAAAAACAGACAGAGAAGAGAGAAGAAGGGACAGTGTGGGAGGGGTGGGAAGAGAGGGTAAGCAGGGACAGAGAGAGAAGGAAAAAATGTGAGAGAGAGGGGGAGAGAGAAGAAGGAAACAGAGGAAAAGAGAGCAAAGCAAAAGAGAGAGAAAAGGGGAAGAGAGAGAGAGGGGGGAGAAAAAGAGGGGGGAGAAAGGCAGAAAAGTGAAGAGGAGGGAAAGTGGAGGAAAGAGAGAGAATGAAAAAAGAGGGAGAGAAGGGGAAAGAGAGAGGGAAAGACAGAGATAGAAGAGAGAAAGAGTGAGCGAGGGAGAGAGGAAAGAGAAAGGTAGTGAAAGAAAGAGAGAAGGAAAAGAGAAAGGACGAGAGAGAGAAGAAACAGCGAAAGAAGGAAAAAGTGCAAGAAAAGGGAAAGAGGGAAGGAGGGAGATAAGGGGAAGGGAAGAGAGATAAGCAAAAGAAAGTGGAAGAGAGAAAGGGAAGATAAAGGGGGAAGTGTAGAGAAAGAGAGGGAGAGAAGTAAATACAGAGGGAGAAAAGAGAAGGAGGGAGAGTGCAGAGGGAGGGAAGACAGAGAGAGAGCAGGGAAAGAAAGACAGAAAGAAAAGATAATAAGAGAAAAAAGAAGAGGAAAGAAGGAGAAAGAGGAAAAGAGAGAAAAGAGAAAGAAGGAAAAGAACAGAAGAGAGAGAGAGAGAGAGAGAGAGAGAGGTGAAGTGTGACATGTTTGAACAGAGCTGTATACTTAAGCCGGCTGATTAAACTCAAGAGGCATTTTAGAGACACGACCACAACTGTAAACTAAACCAAGCACGTTTCTATGTTCTATTTATTACAATAGGTTTTTCTTGTTTATATTTTATTATGTAATAGTTCTAAGTCAGAAGAAGTAAATGCAGCCTTAGATAGATCTCTGACATCTTTTTGCAGTTTTTAAGTCTATTAAACTTTGAGATTTTGCTGGAGCATTTCTGCAGCTTTAGCATATCAGGTGAGATTGCTTTGATTATTTCCCCTGTGTAATTTCCTTTGTAGCTAATAGAAGGAGAAGTGAGGAAGAGGAACTACTATACATTATGAGCTGAAAAGGATGTGACATTTGTTTTTTTTTTTTACCTGTTTCTTTATAAAACTCTGTCTCTCTCCCACTCCCCTCTTTCCAACTCACTCTCTTCCCTCTCTCGCTCCTCCTCCATCTCCCTGCTTTCTCTCCTTCTATGTCTCTTTCTCTCCTCTCTGATTCCCTCTCTCTTTACCTTTTTACCCCCTCCTCTCTCTCTCTTTGCCTGTGGTTGGTCCTTGCCCCTATGGCCATCTCTCTCTCTCTCTCTCTCTCTCCTCTCTCTCTCTCTCTCCTCTCTCTCCTCTCGGTTTTTACCATTTCATCTCCCTCTCTCTCTGTCCATCACTCTCTTCTTTCTCTCTCTTCTCTCTCTTTCTCATCCTCTCTCTCCCTTGCTCTCCCTCTCTCTTTCCCCTTTCTCTCTTGCTCTCACTCTCTCTTTCCTCTCTCCCTCTTCTCTTTCTCCCTCTCTTTTCTTTCTTCTCTCTCTCCTCTCGTTCCACCTCTCTCTTTTCTCTTCCTCCCTTTCTCTTCCTCTCTTTTCTCTCTCTCTTTCTCTCTCCCTCTTTCTTCTCTTTCTCACTCTCTTTCTTTGCTCTCTCCCTCTTTTCTCATTCTCTCTCTCCCCTCTCTGTCTACTCCTCTCTCCCTCTATCCCCCTCTCTCTCTTCTCTCTTTCTCACTCACTCTCCCTCAGACCCCCTCTCTCTCTTTTCTTTTCTGTCTCTCTTTCTTTCTCCCTCTCTTGTCGTCTCTTTCTCTCTCCCTCTTTCTTCTCTTCTCACTCTCTCTCTCTTTAGTCCTTGCCCTTGTGGCCATGTGCTTCCTCTGCTGCTTGTGTGGTCCTTTTGACAAGGCTCAGTCCTGCTCCTGGTCACTCCTCTGCACGACTGTCCTCCCCCCCTCTCTCTCTCTCTCTCTCTCCCTCTCCCCCTCTCCCTCTCTCTCTATTCAGAAACATTACAGGCCCGGTAATGAGGATAGTGACAAAAACACAACACTGGAAAGACTATCGTGTCATAAATCTACAACAGGACTGTCCAAAGTCGATAAATCACGAGTCTGAATCCAGATTTCGACAGTATATAGAGATTTAACACTGGGATGGTTAACATGATAGACTTTTTGTTAACAAAGTAAGTTTTTTTTCAATTTCAATGGATTCAAATCAGATTATCAGAAAAAAAATCTCTCTTAACGAAAAGGCTGTGTTTAAATGTCAACACTACAGTATTTAGGAATCGCACCATTTGTCCAGCAGGTCAAAAAGTAATGCGCTCGACATTTCCCACAGTGCATCTGGAAAAGTAGTGAGCATCAACAGGCACTGGTCAATACAAAGCTGCGGTTTATACCCTGTCCTCCCCAAAAATTATTGCAGGAGTCGGAAAAACAAAGTGGACAACAACAAATCTTTAACTAGAAACAACACGACTGAATGAAATGTACAGGACATGTCAAAGGTGCACGATTATTATTAAAAAATATTTTGAATTGATTTGGGATCAATATTTCACAAAACCGAGAAGCTATTGAAGAAAGAGTAAAATATTATTATTTCATATGAATACAATTTCATTGGCAGAACCGGATGCTTATCTTTAGTAAGAATTATTTTGAATTGATTTAGGATCAATATTTCACAAAAACTAGAAGTTATAGAGAGATTATTTGATTATCAACGCGCACGCACGTGGTATAAGAGCTGCCGCTCATTGACCAAGCTGTAGCAACAACACTCGCCAGGGCTGTTGTCAGATAACTAAAAGACTTTATCACTGTGAGGAAACAAAACTTATTCTGCTAAACCAACATTTGTGAATGAAATTCGTCTTTACAACTCATACACGTTACATTCAGGTGAAAAAAAGAGACAAACGTCTGTCAGACCAGTTCAGACCTGATCCAAACATATAACTCTTATCTTGTTTTGTTTTCTCCAGCCAAGTAGGCGGACAGTAGAGTCTCTTTCTGCAGGCGACATGCGCTTTGGAGCGGAAAGTGATCGATAAACCCTCTATTGAAAAAGTGTATATTTATGACTGAAATATTTGTACAAAATATGACTCTTCCCTATGAAAAAGATTTCATTTGTCGTACCTGATGCTTATCATTACTAAACATTATTTGTAATTGATTTGGAATTAATATTTCACAAAACCCACAAGCTGTTAAAGAAAAAGTGTACATTTATGACTAATATATGAATAAAAAATGAATATTGCATATGAAAACAATTTCATTGGCCGTACTCGAAGCTTATCATTATTAAGAACTATTTTCAATTGATTTGGGATGAATACAGTATTTCACAAAACCTAGACGCTGTTGAAGAAAAATTGTCTCTTTACCACTAAAATGTTAATTAAAAAATGAAGATTACATCAGTAAGATTTCATTGGCCGTACTCGATGTTTATCATTACTAATAATTATTGAATCTTAATAAAAGCGTCCCATCCAGCTCAGTGACCACATTATATATTCTGAATCTCTAGAAAATAAAGTTGAACAGCTAAATCGTTACACCAGTGAACATTAGTATTTACTTTTTAACTCACTAATATGTCAAGACCAACAGCTTCAGCAACAAGACAGAAGATTGACGGCAGCTTTAGCAGACAGCGTGAGCGCGGTCAGACATAATCCTAAAATAACCCACGGCTGTTTAAGCACTTTACAGTCACCTACAGTAATGCTACGTTGTGCTGCAGCTAACATGCTAACGTCTCAACACAATACAGACCTGAAGGCTCGGCGCAGGTCTAAATTACACTGATCTCCTGTGATTAGAGGTGTTTTTGGATCGGACCGTGTTTACTGTGGTTAGAGGGCGACGCAGGCCAAACCGAAGCGCCGCAGCAGTTAAGAGCAGCTGTCAGAACGGGCTTAAGATCTGTCCACGTACAAGTCAACAACGCAGCAGTCAAAAACAACAGAGCACATTTCGTACTCACATGGAGGAGATGGAGAACACCATAAAGTTTTTAAGAGCCTATGTTGATGAACTCTTATAAAGCAAATACTCTAAGTTGTGTTGTGTTTCATTTGCAAATGTTTGAGTAATCCTGCTTTTTAGACTGTGTGCATCTGCAAAGCTCAGAGTAGCCTGTTAGCCTAATGGTTAAACTTCAGAAAACAGACAAGGTTGAGATCAGGAAAAGGTTTAGATTAGGCTTAGGATTAGTGTTAGGAGACAGCTTGGTGACCATTTAGATTAGTTGATGGCGTGTTGAAATCACACAAGAAAAATGCTAAAACATGTGAAAAGAATGAGACAAAAGTTCGGAAGAGCAAATTTTTGCTCGCATTATAACAACCAGCAAGGACGACAAAATAGCAAAAAGATTTGATAGCCGTCAGACGGTTCTATAGACACTGCCTTGAAAGAAAGAGATGAAACTTTTTCAGTCATATGCACAAACAAACAGAAATGTTTTGAGCTTAGATTTAAACATTGTCACAGTTGAGGCCTGTCTTAGATCTTTTGGAAGACTCTTCTGGATCTGGGGCCTTGTCCACACAAAGACAAAACGAAGATAATTAAAGAAAAAAATTGCCTGGAGCCGATCTTATGCTGCTTTCAGACCAGACAGCGTTGGAGTGTCCAATTTACGTGTTAAATCAATATAAACCCACGTCTTGAGGTGTTCGGCAAATGTATTTATAATGCCTTGAAATTCGCATGTTGAAGCTTCTAATAATGACGCGTTTGTGAAGTAGACGCTCAACCTGTGGCGGACACTCTGGACGCCTCATCAGGCGTCAACGCCTAAGTTGGGCAATGCTGAACTTTCAAGCATGAACGCAGGAGTCCACCAATCAGACACTGCTCCCCTGTGACATAGTGAGATGCTGTTCTCCTCTCACATCAAGATGAAAGAAGTAGTTTATTGATGTCTTTTAATAACTTTTGAATGAAATTAGTTTATTTTGGTTGTCAATATTCACAAAGCGAGAGAAAAAAAGTACATACACAATCTTATTAATCACAACCAAAAAAGGATTGGGCTAAAGCACGTTGCTTGTACAAGCCCATCCTGAACATCACAATCAACTTAACAATTCAGACATAACCGTAGTCATATGATCTTTTTGTTAAGTTTACCATATACTTTAACTGGCTACAACAATGTATATGTATTTATCATTACATATTTTAATCTTTTTTTAAATTTAGACAGTGAGTTAATTAATTTTAATTGATCATCAAGATCATTCCAGAGTTTGATTCCCACAACAGAAATACATCTTTGTCTAACATTGGTTCTAACTTTACCTGACTCAAACCGTAGCAAACCTCTAAGGTTATACAAACTACTTCTCAGTTTAAAAAAGGATTGAATACCTGCAGGAAGGTCATTATTTACGGCACGATACAAAATTTCTATAATTCTCAACTTAACTATGTCCTCAAATTTTAATATATTTGATTTAATAAAAAGTTCATTTGTTGAATCACGGAATCCAGCTTTATTAATAATTCGTATTGCCCTTTTTTGTAATTTAATTATCACATCTAAATATGTTTTACAGGAATTTCCCCAGATTTCTGAGCAGTAAGACAGGTAAGGAAGTACAAGTGATGAATATAATATATGCAAACATTTCTTATTTAATAAATGTTTAGTTTTATAAAGTATGCCAATAGTTTTGGAGATTTTACTCTTAATATGTTGTATGTGTGGCTTCCAGCAAATTAGGTCATCTATAATCACTCCCAAAAATCTTGTCTCATGAACTCGTTCTATTTGAATTCCATTCCAGCACAATTTTAAATCCAAATTTAACTTACTGGATCCAAAAATCATAAATTTTGTCTTTTTCTCATTCAACGATAACTTATTCATATCAAACCAATTTTTAAACCGTATCAGCTCTCTCTCAACTTGTAAAATTAAGCTTTTAATGTCACGTCCAGAACAAAATAAATTTGTATCGTCAGCAAAAATAATTAACTTCAATAATTTGGATACTTTACAAATATCATTCAAATAAAGAATAAATAATTTTGGCCCCAAAACAGAACCTTGCGGAATGCCACATGATAACATTTTTGGGTGAGAAACTGTTCCATTAATTTCGACATATTGTGGTCTATTGTTTAAATAACTTTGTAACCAACTTTTAGCCACTCCTCTAATCCCATAATTATCACACTTCTTTAAAAGTAAATTATGGTCAATAGTATCGAATGCTTTTCGTAAATCGATAAATATACCAATTGTATTTTCTCTATTATCAACTGCTGATGTTACATTTTCCATGAAATCCATAACTGCTAAAGCTGTAGATCTTTTACTACGGAAGCCATATTGTTGATCACATAAAATACTATATTTTTCAAGAAAGCTATCCAATTGCAGAACAAACAACTTTTCAAGTATTTTAGAAAATTGATCCAGTAGTGAGACTGGCCTGTAGTTGTTTACTATTTGTTTTTCACCATCTTTGTAGATTGGGAGCACTTTAGCTAGCTTCATTTTTTCAGGAAATGTTCCTGTTTCAAAGGATCGATTGCAAATATAAGTGATAGGCTTAACTATACAATTAATCACCTCCTTAATCACTGACATATCAATATTATTACAATCTGTTGATTTCTTATTTTTGCTTTTTCTGACCACTTCTAATACATCACTTTCACACACTGCCCCTAGAAACATTGAATTTTGTTTAATGTCGGTATCAAATTTTCTATCTATAGAGTGGGTTTGTTGTATTTCATTTGCTAATTTTGGACCCACATTAACAAAAAAAAGTATTGAATTCATTTGCAATTTCTTGTGTATTATCAATAACTTTGCCATCATTATTCATTATCTGTGTTATCGAATGTTTATTTCATGTTGGTCAATCACCTCCTTAATTACACTCCAAGTTGCCTTAATATTTGTTTTAAACTTTTGCAGTAACATACTGTAGTAATTCTGTTTATGTTCTCTCATAATGGTTGTCAGTTTATTTCTATAATGTTTATACTTATCTTCATTTTCCTTACTTGAATTTTTATAAATTTTTTGTATAACATATTTTTCTTTCTACATGACTTTGCAAGACCTTTTGTCATCCATGAATTATTTTTACCTTTAGATTTTGACTTTGACTTTCCTAACTGGACAATAATAGTTGTACAATGATATAAATGTATCAAGAAATGCATCATAGGAATCATTTGTATCTTCAACATAGACCTCCTTCCAATTGTGATCACCAAGTTTAGCTTTAAATGCCTCAATTGCCTCTGGTTGTCTCATTCTCTGCAACTTATATGAATCTACCTTTTTAATTCTTAACTTAATATCAAATAGTACAAAAACAGGCAAATGATCACTTATGTCTGTCACAAATAATCCACTCTTAACCTTTCTGCCTGTTATGTTAACAAAAATATTATCAATCAAAGTAGCACTATCCTTGGTTATTCTACTGGGTTTAGATATTAAAGGGTACATACCCAAACCAAATATATTATTAACAAAATCTGATGTTTTTTTGTGTTCACATGATTTCAACAAGTCAATATTAAAGTCACCACATACCAAAAGATCTTTACCATGTTGTTTAGAATATAGTTCAGATACTTTCATATTAAAATCATCAATACATGATCCTGGAGTTCTATAGATACAACTTATAACTATACTTTTTTTCACAAATTCATTTCTTATTTCAACTGTAACACACTCCATCAGCTCATCAACAGACACTGACATTTCTTTAATAATCTTACAGTTTATGCCTTTTTTCACAAACAAAGCAACTCCTCCCCCCTTTTTGTTTTCCCTATTTTGTTTAAATAAATCATAGTCCTCTAATTCATTCTCCAGGTCTCTATCATTACAAAGCCAAGTCTCTGAAACTGCTATAACGCTAAATTTAAAATTAAAATTTTTCAAATAATCTTTTATCTTAGACATATTTTTATAGAGACTCCTGCTGTTAAAGTGGATCAAAGAAAATTGTTTTGGTGATGCTTTAATATCACTCTCAGAGTAATACTCGCAGTCCACGTTTAGATTCTCGGACAAATAGCCATCAGGATCAATTTTTGCTTCCAAGTCATAGGATTTATATTCCTGATTTTCAAAAGTCTTAAAGTCTGTTGGATCTTCTATTTGTTTTATTTATTTCTTCCTTTTGGTTAGCCTACTTGGTTTTACTACCAGGTAGAACATTTATTTTTACCCAGTCATTTTGTAATCTTATTTAAATTTGTCCAAGTCTTCAATGTTTCGTATGGTTATTATTTTGGCTTGCTCTGGTGTTCCATTAAGTTTGATCATTACTTTACAGTTTCTCGTCCAAGTATCCTGGATCTTCTTTTGTTTCTTCAGTATCCGGGCCTGTCGTGCAATTTCTGCATTTTTTTGTGTGAG
Source organism: Mugilogobius chulae (assembly GCA_038363315.1). Taxonomy (NCBI): domain Eukaryota; kingdom Metazoa; phylum Chordata; class Actinopteri; order Gobiiformes; family Gobiidae; genus Mugilogobius; species Mugilogobius chulae. The sequence goes on from CM076396.1 coordinate 65,562,667, forward strand.
ATGCTCATTTACATACCCATTAGTGCCCTTAAGTTTTTTTGCCATCTTAATCACCTCAATTTTGTGCTTACGGTTGACAAATCTTAAAATTATTTTTGGAATGTTCCCTTGCTTCTGAGGGATAGTGTGGCAAGCAGATATGTTGCTACTTTCTAGAGGGATGTCTTTACTTTGAAAAAAGTTTATGACTTGCTGTTCAAGTGTGTGTAGTTCACCTGGTGGGGCATTTTCACCCTCTTTGTCACCGGCTGTAGTCCTGGCATAGGTGCGATGTCTTGTCACCAATCCAGTTACAACCAAGTCCTCCATCCTTGTATATTGTTCCAAGTCATCCACTCTTCTTTGCAATTCTTCAATCTTCTTGTCCTTTTCTTTAATTGTGTCCTTCAGTTGCCTCACTTCATCGATTAAATTCAACAAGTCTTTTTGCTTTACCACAGAACTCAACTCTGCTGTCAGGAAGTTAAGTGATTTTTTCACCTCTTCCATGTCCTCTGCCATCTTCTTTGCCATTTTTGTATCCTTTGATCAAGCTATGTTCCTGAATTGTTTTGCTGAATCCGATTTAAAGTTGACTGCCAAACAAGTAACTCCAGGTTTGCCGTGTGCCAAAAATATTCCCCAAATAGGAGACAAGGTGTTCATTAGCTCTCAAATACTTAATTTGAAGCTTGGATGGCACTTTCCCACAGAGATATTTAGTGGATTGTCAGAGCTGAACAACCCAGCTTGGTTTTTAATGAAAGGTTGCTTGTTTTTGGGCTTTTTTCAAAGGCTTGGTCACTTGCTGCTCTGAAAATCTGGCGACATGGCAAAACAAACAATATGGAGCATGATCTTGTCCCCCCAACAACCAGATGCGCGGAGTGCTTCAAAATATTCGGTGTCAGAATTTGCTTCGACGCGCAAAATTGGACTCTTAAAACGCTGTCCGGTCGAACGCAGCATTAGTCCACACGAATCAGCCTGAAGCCGGTGTAATGCCTGCAACTGACCAGAGTGTGGCGCTGTGACACTGACACAGAAAGTCACAAAAACTAGAGGAAGACTGACATGAGCGGCGCAGAAAAGTTGCTGAATGTAAACAGAAACTTAGCAAAGAATTCTTCTAAACTTAGGAGACATTCTGAATGAACGACCTGGATGTAAAACTTTCAGAAGAGACACAGAAAGTGGATTTATGCTTCAGATTATTTGGAATATTTAGACAAAACATCAAAACAGATTAGATGATTTAGGTGATTTTAGTCAGGTGTTTTAGGGGAAAATAGGCTGGAATGATAAGGCGTTATAGCAACATATATGCGTTTGCACCAGAAAAAACAGATCTCATGAATCAACTATAAACATGATGTCATTTCCTCATGTAAACCCGGTGAAATCTTTTAATACAACACAACAAAATAAAGAATAATATTGGAAATGATGTTCTTATGGTTTTGAATGTGAGAATTGGTGTCTGCGTTTGTGTTCTGTGGTGTTTTGGTCTCGTTTTGGTGAGAAAACGTATGACTCGTTTCTCTCTCTTTCATGTGTCTGAGCAGGAGTGAGGTCATCTGTGTGGGACAATGACTTTCACAGAGTCTGGCACTAAAAGAGAGAGAGAGGGGGGGGGGGTAGAGAAAGAGAGAGAGAGAGAGAGAGAGAGAGAGAGAGACAAAAAGGGAGAGAGTGATAGAGAGAGGGAGACAGCTTGAAAGAAAGAGAAAACAGAGAGTAAAAGAGAGACAGAGACAAAGAGGGAGACAAAGAGAGAGAAAGAGATGGAGAGAGAGAGAGAGAGAGAGAGAGAGAGAGAGAGAGAGAGAGAGAGAGAGAGAAGAACAAGAATGAGAGACAAAAAAGGAGAGAGGGGGAGAAAGAGAGAGAGAGAGACAGAGAAAGAAGAATAGAGAGAAAGAGAGAGAGGGACAAAAGAGTGAGAAAGAGGTTTTGGTTAAACATTTCATGATGAAACTGCTGTATATCGATAAAGAATGCCCCAAGTTAATATAACTTTCTATTTTCCCCCAAGTTACACCAGTGTCACAAGTGTTTGTCAGTGTCAGCTAAACTAAGGCAAGAGCTTCTGAATCAAAGTAAGTCAGTGCTGCCTCTGCTGGATAAAGATGTGTAGCAGCAAATAAAATATGTTTTTATGTGCCCACAAGAGGGCGCCAGATCATCAGTGTCTGAAATGCCTCCAGTCACAGGAGACACATGATGGAAGTGAAAATGTTTTCCATTGTCTTACAGTTTAGAGCCATATCCAAACTCTTCAGCACTGCAGCTCCTCTGTGAACTTACCCTGGATTTAAAGCTGTAAATCTATCAAATGAAAAAAAGTGAATTTGCTTGTTGTATTGACATTTCTTGGAGGGCCGGGCCTTTCTGTGTGGAATTTGCATGTTTCTCCCCGTGTCTGGGTGGGTTTTCTCCGGGCACTCCGGTTTCCCCCACCAACCAAAAACATGCATGTTAGGGTAATATCCTCCAGCTACGGTAGTCCTGACCAAGCCTAGCAAGAACAACTGGAGATGGGTCCCCGAGCGCTGCACTGCGGCGATCACTGCTCCTGAGGAGATGCCCAGAGTCATTGAAGGATGGGTCAAATGCAGAGGACAAATTTCCCTACGGGGACAATAAAGTGTACCTTACCTTACCTTACCTGCAGAGGACTCAGACCCCACTTTGAGAATCACTGGTTTAGAGCAACGGTCCCAAGATTTTTATTTTGTAAGGACAAGTACAGTCACAGTTTTCTTTCCAGAGATCAGTGGAGATTGTGTAATAACAACAATGCAACTGATTATTGTGTATATGTTAACCTTGTATTGCTTGAATGGAAATAGTGATAGACAATGTTAAAAATAAAAAAAACATTTTAAAAAAATCCTTTAACGCCCAGTAGGTTGGAGACACCTGGCATGTCAAAACTGCGGCCCAGGAGCCAAAATGTTGCCCTCAGATTAATTTTTTGGGACCTCCTCAAGAATTTACCTAAACAGCAATAGTCTATAAAATTGCAAGTATTGATTTAACACTTAAAAAGCACATGCGTTAATGTTAAATCAACTCCTGAGAAAGAGCTGCAATAACTCTTGCTAGTGTTAGTTCTAGAGTTATTCAGCTCTATTTCAAGAGTTACATTAAATAAACGCATACAATTTTTATTATGTATCAAGAATTTTGCTGTGCACCATGGTGGTTTACATCCAAATATGTCTTGTATTTCATTTAAACTTGAATTTTGTAATGCAGGTTCTCTGTGTTTCAACATGCAACCCTTAATGGAAAAAGTTTGAACAGTCCTGCTCTAAACGTAAAAACAGAGGTAGTACTTACACTTGCTAAAAGAAAATGAGTGTTCTTCTGACATATGATTTTGACAAATAAATTAATTGAGAGTAACTACAGCTTCTTCATTAAAACTGTGACTAAGTTTTAAAGTTCATCAAACAACTGAAACGCCCCAAGATGCAGGTTTACATTGACTTAAATTACTTGAACAAACTTTACACAAACATGATGAACAGAAAAGCCTTCGTCCTAGTCTCAGTTCAATGATGACTGATGTACAGTATCACAAAGGTGTCAGAGTTTATTTTGTCCAGTCATGACAATAAAAACATAATAATCACGTTTCAACTGTGTTCAGATTGTGAAACACAATCAGATGTTTGCACTTTGTTTTTCAGCCACTATTGTTTCAAACTCACGCTGGATTCATTTACAAAGAGACACTGTTTACATGTGATCTTTCTTCAGTTTGACAAAGAAGACGCTGAACTTTGTGCAAACGTATGCTTCTAGAGCAGATTTACACAGATACACCAAAAACAGCCTCACATTTTAAGCTTGACTATAATTTTATATTCAAATCAATTTTGTTAGGCTAAAGTCACATTTTTTACTTTGGGCGTTAGGCGGGGAACACCCTGGACAGTGGCCAACTTGTCGCAGGGTTAGACCGGCAATCATTCACTCTCTCATTCATTCACAGGTCAAATTTACAGTCATGCCCAATTAACCTAAACATGCATTTTTTTGAAAGTGGAAGGAAACCGGAGTACCAGGAGAAAACCCACGGTGACACGGGGAGAACATGCAAACTCAACCCAGAGAGATCATGAGATGTTGATATGGTCCGACCTGGGAGTCCACTACTGTCTACTACTACTATCGCTAAACTTAAGTCCCAAATGTTCTAAATAAAAGAGATTGATTTTAATATTAAATTACACTTGCCCAGCTGGGTTAGACACCAATGTTCTACTTAGTTCAAAACATAACGTTGTCGGAGAGCCAATGTCTCAAAAGCTCAATAAAATGGATTGAACCTGACATGGTCTGTTGTACATTTTATCTGAGAATACTTAGTTAGTTTTGACCTTAAGGATCAATAATTGGAGGGTCTTCTCTGTCTGAAATATTGCGAAAAAGAAAAACAAAAAACAAATAAAGGCCCTATTAATGCATATACCCTTCAATTTTTGATTAAATTGTTGATAAGTATTCCTTACTGGGGCTATTCAACTATACAGTATTTTCCCGAGGGCCAGATTTGGTGGGGGTCTTGGTCTGTGGGCCAGAGATATTTGATGCAGTTGGATACAAAATGGTGTCACACAAAACATCTTCAGCATTCAGTCTTTTTTAACATTGTTAACTGCTAGCTGTTGACATTTTTAACCTATAAAATTTTGCGTTTTTTGGGAAGAAAAAAACAACAAAAAACTAAATATTGCCTACATTATTCTACAAAATCAGAACTACGCTGAGTCATGGACTAGACATATAAGCAGCTCTGAACAAAGACTAAACCACAATCTAATGTCTAACCAGAAACATACCAGGTTTAAACTAGTACTAACATAGAATTAAAGAAGAAAAAAAACATTTTTTCCCCCCCAATGTTTAAAAGATGGGTAGGGGGCCGGATTTAATGTTTGAAGGACCTGATTGGCCAGTGGGCCTTAGGTTGAATAGCCCTGCCTTACTGGTTTGGGTTAGCTGTCAATAAATACATTCCACCTGCAAAAAGCACACGCAATATATAATATTTTTTATGAATTAAAAGCCAAAATATAAGTATTTTTTCACTTTTTTTTTCTTCTTCCATATTTCATTTTTACTTCATTGGCAATGAATTATTTCTTCAAGTTTTGACCTCAACCAATATACCATTCTTCTCAGCAAAGTAATTATTAATCCTCAAAAGCTAACAAAAAAAATCACAAATGAAAAGTAATAATAAATCCTCAAACTTTGAATGTGAGGGCAATGAGTTTTCAAAATGTCTTTCTTTTTATTAAAACACAAATATTAAACACCAAGTCGGTTTATATTTCCAAGCAGTTTTATATAAATATTGTGTGTTACAATGAATAAAATGTGAATTTCTGATCTGCATACTGTATGTTCTAGTTTATAACTAAATACACAGAAAACACAAAAGGCCTCCTTTAAGAACAAATAATAAATACTTGGAAACATGAATTAAAGCATAAAGTCACGTTTGGGCAGTTTGCTAACTCTATTGTTCGTCCCACTTGTTTACAGATGCAGCTCTTTGCTTCGTGTCTCAGATGTTTTGCAGCTGTCCCGCAACAGAATTCAGTTAAACCCCAAATGCTCCAAATGCTCTGGCTCGTAATGGCTTGGCTTTCCTCACAAACAATAGAAGAAAAATGTGAAACGACCTTAAAACGACCAAGCCGCCCCTCTTTTCAAGAAAAAAAAAACTCTTTCAAAAACCAAAAACGTGCTCGCAAAGTGACAGATGCTGGTGCTCTGACTTCAGCTTTGGCTTTTGTCTCTTAAAGTCTGTTCAGTTCTTTAATCTAATGCCATTCGAGATGAGATAGGTGGTGGAAATATGCTTTTGTGAGACAATTAACGATGTACAAGTGAGCTTTAGCGTCTGATTTAGCCTAAATGGGGGCACGAAGGTTACGACCTCGCTATCAACTTAGCTAACGAAAGCGACAAGACAATCGAGGAGTTTTCGAAGAAGTCTCCTCCTCCCCCTGCGATGCCAAGGCCCATTAAATAACGGACGTCCTGATCAAACACAAGAACAATCGCTATTCAGGATGGTGCTGAGGTCCTCCGAGGAGACAATGGACGAGCCATGGAGTCGGTTAAATGTGTGACACTGTCAGAGCAGCTCCTCGAGTGCAGAGGTGCTCAGGACAAGAATAAGTCTGGTGCATAGTCACAACTTTAAACTTGTTGTATTCATTGGGTGCACAAAGTGGACAAGTGATGACTGCTGTTGTATGAAGTCATGTTAATCACTTGTCACTTCGACTTCTGTTCTGCTTTGAACTCAAGGAGACAAACATCACTGTGTTTTACAGTCCTGGGTTCTTGGGTTAAATAATGAAACATTGGTTCTGCACTGTCAGGACTTGCGCTCTCAGGACCTGCACTGTCAGGACTTGCGCTGTCAAGACCTGCGCAATCAGAACCTGCGCTGTCAGGACTTGCACTGTCAGAACTTGCACTGTCAGAACTTGCACTGTCAGGACCTGCACTGTCAGGACTTGCGCTCTCAGGACCTGCACTGTCAGGACTTGCGCTGTCAGAACTTGCACTGTCAGAACTTGCACTGTCAGGACTTGCGCTGTCAGGACTTGCGCTGTAAGGAATTGCGTTGTCAGGACTTGCGCTGTCAAGACCTATGCTGTCAAGACCTATGCTGTCAAGACCTGCACTGTCAGGACTTACACTGTCAGGACCTGTGCTGTCATTATCTACAATGTCAGGACTTGCGCTGTCAGGACCTGTGCTGTCAGGACCTGCGCTGTCAGGACTTACGCTGTCAGGACCTGTGCTGTCAGGACCTGTGCTGCCATGATCTCCAGTGTCAGGACATGCGATATCAGGACCTACGCTGTCAGGACCTGCACTGTCAACACTTACACTATCAGGACCTGCGCTGTCAGGACCTGCATTGTCTGGACCTGCACTGTCAGGACCTGCACTGTCAAAACTTACACTGTCAGGACTTGCACTGTCATGACCTACGCTGTCAAGACCTGCACTCACAGAACCTGCGCTATCAGGACCTACACTGTCAGGACCTGCATTGTCTGGACCTGCACTGTCAAGACCTGCACTGTCAGGACTTACAGTGGATTTACACTAAGTGCAACTTGGATGCGAGTCGTGACTCACGCGAGTCACGCAGAACTTAGAAAGTGCTTAAAACCAATGCGTTGATTTACATCGTGCTCCGACATGTCCGACTGCGAGTGCGAGAGTCGCGCGACTCTGCGGAAAGAATCCGCATGAAGTCTATTTTTGTCGTAGACCGCAGCGGTCTGGTGCGGCTTTCATTCATTATACGAGCGTTCTCGCGGGAATCTACGTGACTCCACGTGGCTTTGGACAAAACCGGACCGCAGTTGACAGCATCTGGTGTAACAGGCACTTAGCAAGAAACCCGCACGTGTCCCGACCCGCACTCGCCTTGCAGTCTGTGTAAATCCAGCGTTACACTGTCAGGACTTAACACTGTCAAGACATGCACTGTCAGGACTTACACTCTCAGGACTTACACTGTCAGGACCTGCGCTGTCAGGACTTACACTCTCAGGACTTACACTGTCAGGACCTGCGCTGTCAGGACTTAACACTGTCAGGACTTACACTGTCAGGACCTACACTCTTGGGACCTGTGTTTTCAAGACTTGTCTTTGCAGGACATGCACTCTGAGCACCTGCACTGTCAGGACGCTCTTGGAAATTGACTTCTTGAGACCTGCGCTAGCTCTGTGAAAGCAGTATATGTGAATATACTTTGGACTATTTACTATACTATTATGAGATGTGTGTCATTGCTTCTTGGTCAGGACGCTCTTGGAAAGAGATTTTTATTCTCAAATTGGGATGGTTGAAATGTTTAATGTTGAAGATGCTCATGAGCTTGTTTTACATGAGTTGGGAATAAAATGTAACTTATTTACTTATTGTTGTGATTGTGAGTGAGTGACACTTTTCAAAGCAATCAAAATCTAAAATATATCAAGATATTATTTTGACTAAAAGCATTTACTGCTTTGATTCTGAGTTAGTCCTAGTATCTGGTCTTGTTCTAGTTCTACTTATTCAAACGTCTTTTCTATTTTATTTTTTGCTGTATTGTACAAAGTTAAACTGATCCAAATATTTTGTGCAACAACAAAATAAACATCTGACCCTCTGGAATCTAAAGTTCAATCGTCCTACTTTAGATTAAGAAACCAGCTTGTTGCACACTGAATGGTGAGTACAAGTACAGTTATGTCTCCTTCACCACCTTTGACCAAGATTCTTTTTTCCATGGAAAGCGACTGGACGCCCTCCGCTCCCCCCTCGATGCCAGGAGCTATTAAATAACGGACGTGGTGATCAAACGGAGGAACAATCAGCCTTCGAAGACAATGGGCCCCTGCAGAGAAGCTCTGAGGAAAGAGTCGGGTCTGTGGAGAGGCCGTGTGGAAGCATCCAGGCAGACGCACACACGTGATCCGTACACTGTCTGAAGTGTGTGAGAATGACCCAGTGAAGTTGGCCGAGCAGCTGGTGCGCGGGCCCAGACGGGACGTTGGGAAACTGTACAGGAGGAGAAACAGATGAAGTGATGAGTCATGGAGCAGGGCTGTGGAGAAATGCTGGAACAATGGTTGTCACATTGGTAAATATATTAGGCCTGAGTTCATTTAGTTCTAGAAACCAAAGCAAAAAAAGTAAACTTGTGATGAGCTCTAAGTTTTTGTGCAGTTTAAAGAATTGTATTAAATGTGAATGAGTTTAAAGTGTGTATGACAGGTTTTTGCGATTTAGCTTAAGTTTTCTATATATTGCAAACACAAATGATAGTATGATATAAATGGAGAAGAAGTTTGTGAAGAAAAATGGCAAAACATGTTTGAACGATACATTTTCCTTGTAAACATTGAACAAAATGATCGTGTTCTTCTTTCTGTTTTTTTATTAGAGTTAAGAAGTTTGTTACACTAGAGCCGTCTTTTCCAACCTTTTTGAGTCACGGCACACTTTTTTGCTTAATTTCTTCTTCTGCGGCACACCACGTATTCAAATGTGGCCAAATCAAGCTATTTCTACATCTTTGAATTATGATAATTATAACTCTGAAGAAGGCTGTTATGATCCCCTACGAGTGGGAAGCAGATCAGCATGTTCTGCTTTTAAACAAATAATATTTAACTTTGAAGTCGTCCAGAATAACTCTTTTATTGTATGAAGAGTGCCTTGGGTTTGCCCTCTTTTCTGTAGCTTTGCATTCCCAAATCACCAATGAGCTCCTTCAGACTTCACTGAATGTGAGATTTTTTAATTTTCTTTTTTCAATCTTCGTATTATTAAATGCCTAAATGGTGACTGTTTTTTCTTTCTTTTATTGTGTAAAAGCTGTTCCAAACATTGCCAAATTGAAAATCATTTAATTAAATTGATTAGGCTTATTTTAAAGATTGAACACACTAGTGTTCCCTGGCACTCTGGTTGCATGGTTGCTAAGCAACTTCCTTGTGTGACATCACCATTTATGAACAGGAATTACATTTTAATCCTCAAATTAGCTAAACTTGAATGAAATTTGTAAAAAAAAATCTAGCAAAACCTTAGATATAATTATCCTGACTTAGATTTATTGATATGAGTTAAATCTGTCATAGACACTTTAGAACAGTGGTTCCCAAAGTGTGGGGATCGCGACTTTATTTAAGATGGAATTTCACAATAATGACTTGGTATTTAATCTGTTTTTAGCTGGAACCACCATATTTGACTGAATTATGGTCCTATAAAGCAATTCTCTTTTCAATTACCTCAATGTGAATGGTTTTTCCACTTTGAAATTCTTACAGACAAGTTGGTTACATGGTTGTTTTGGAGGTTCCTGCCTTTAAGAGATTAAACAAAACAAATAAATCAGAAACTGAGTAAATAATAGCAGTCATTTATTTAGTTCATTTCAAGTTTAAAGTTTTTTACTGATCAAAAGGCCACTAGCATAACTTTAGAACAGCTTTTCGAGGCAGAAAAGTGACATGTTCATGACACTAGTTGGGAGGACAAACACAATTTTCTTCTTCTCGTCCGGACCGTGACTTGTTTCATCCGCTTTAAGTGTCCTGCTTTGTTCAGATGGTTTGTGTTTGTCGACTGTGTTTCTCCGGCTTCAGGCTGAATTATGCACCATTCTCCACAGTCTGCAGAACGAAACAGTAAACTCATGCCATCCTCGCTCTTCTACGCTCTCATACTTTAGTTTATATGTGACAGGAAGCGTTGTTTATGGTGTAACGAATGTATTTTATAGAGAATGAAGCTTTTTCCTTCATTCTTACTTTGTTCTGTTGTTGCCTGATAAGTTTCCTTCTTGTTTCAACTTTACGACTGCTTCTACATTGTGAAGCTTCGACCAATCAGCTTCAAATATGCCGGTTAAAAAATCAGATACGTGGATTTTAAATAATATGAATTCAAAAAGTTGTGTCTTTTTAACAATTTATTATTATGCCAAATATTGTGCTTCCATTTTTGTTATTATAGGACTACAGTGCATCATCAAAGATCATTAGAAGGATGTGCAAATATACACTTCAAATAAACAAATAGAAATTAGTTAAGTTACAAATCCTTACAGAACTGTTGTTTCGAATATTTGCAAAAATTAAACATGGAGTATATCGTTAAAAGTAAAAAAAGCTACTACCAAGATGGATAAAATAGAGATTTTAGTCAGTCAATCACTCATTGTTGTCTTTGTCAATCTTTATCAGTCTGATTTTTTTTAAACATGACAGTTGTTTAGCTGCAATTTTTCTTTACAAACAGCTTAAGCCGGCTGCACGCTGGAGAGTTAAGGATCTTTTGTGATTTTTTGATAAGACAAAAAAGAAGAGGCCGCAGACATAAGGGTATTTAAAACGATTTTTTGTTTCACAGTTGCAGAAGAACAGAGACGACACAGACTTGAACAGTGTCACATGATCGAGTGCAGAGTGTTTTCTTTCATGTTCGCGGTTATAAAAGTGAAACAACAACAATAGTGGATTAAACCAGGTTTATAAAGGTCACAGGAGAGAGGAGGGTCATTAGAGTTAAGGAGCTGTTACACTGATGCAGGACTAATTCTTCTCAAGAGCAAGATTTTTCATTGGTGATGGTCACGGGGCCGGGTAGATCTACAGCACATGACCAATGTTACCAAAATATAGTGTTGGACTAGACCAGGACTAGACCAGTCTGAATCAAGAGTAACAGGTCTAAAGCAGAATTACACCAAAACTAAAAAGGGACCAACTCAGGTATAAGGTGCACCACCAGAATTTAGCCTGCAGACAAGAAATATGCATATTTGCAATTCTTGGAAGATTGGTTGTGGGCCGGATCAAAATCTTTGAAAGGCCAATTTGCCCTTGGGCCTTAGGTTGAATAGACCTGTAGTAGGCTAAAGTCGGTGCTTTGCACATTGTTTAAGCAGCAGGTGTGATGGAGGTGACGTGCATAATGTTTGTAAAAAGAATCTCGCACTTTGACTACGAGCACAAAGTGTTACATCTATTTACAGATGATGAAGCAATGTTTCTTCTTTAGTTTAGATTTTAAGAGGCACCGTCACAAGGCAGATGCACCAGATGTCTTCAAGTGCTGTGCAACTTGTGAAGCTCACGATGATGCGTCCTGAAAAATAGTTGCAGTGATGCACAGACGAAAATCCTTATTCTGGCCACGATTTTCTGAATTCATAGAGGGTCACATCAGGCTTAAAATCGAACCAAAACTTCTGTCGTGTTCAGAAGGCTTTATTCAAATGAAAATCTCTGATTTGTTTTTGTGAGCCCAATTAAGATCAGATCACAGACACTTTGAAAACACTCATTGAACTCCATAGAGTTCAATAGAATAGAATCCAATAGAAGTGGAAAATCAACTGCAAATTTTCAAAATAGAAAATTAAATGTTTTTTTGCCAAAATGTCAAAAAAAAATTAGATAGCTAAAGGAATAACAATTTCAGACTATTTTATAAGCGTTATTTTTATGGCCAAAGTGAGGTGTACAGGTGTTCTATTTAGTGCAAAAACGTCTTAATAATAATACAAAAAAAATATGTTTCAGTTTAAAGATGCACTGTGGAACTTTCTGGAGGTGAAAAGTCAACTACACAGATCATAAATGTTTATACTAAAGTCAGAACTCCTCAGTGTTTGTCCTGAGCTGCAGTGTCACTCCCAACCACTAGATGCCACTTGTGCTCTGTTCTCTGAGTCTTTAGATTCAAACCAGACTGATCCAAACCATGACCGAGCACTTCTCCTCTCACAGACTGAAGCTCAGATCTGAAACATGACTGAGTTGTGCTCTCGTGTGCCGTAAACTCAGCACAATCCATGTTTACTCCCTTCGGCCTTCACAATCACAGTGTCCTGTTTCTTAAAGTGTGACTGGATCTGATGGGACGTCCTGGGCGTTTTCCGGGCACAGATGGTTCATACGCAGCTTAAATGACTTCCCAATGTAAAACTGCAGCTTGTTGTTGTTGCATTGTCTATGGGCTTGGACAGAAACCCTTGGGACTAGGCTCATAACATTTCTGTGAGTCCAGGTCAGGACAGCTGTGGCAACAAGCATTTATTATCACTTTTACAGAGTGTAAAAGGATTCAGCCATACTTAATGAAGAGTCGCTCAAGTCACCTCTCAGATCAACTCTACAACAAACCGTCCCATCAGCAGGAGTGTCAAACTCAAAGGAGCTGAGGTCGGAAAACATCACACACAAGTGATTAAGTAAATAAAAGCATGTAACCAGGGTCCAACTGTGAGTAATTTGCTGTGTTCTGGTGCATTTTAGAAGGTTTATAGTCACATCTCAACGATACATTTTGGTGGGCCAACACCAACAATGAGAAATCATCCTGGGGGCCACATGAAATCAACTGGAGAGCCGCATTTTCCCCCCAAGCCGCCTGGTTTTAACAGCTATAAGTTTAGGTCTGAAATTACAAAAATGGGAAACTTTAGGGCTGGGGCTTAGAGCTGGTTAAGATTAGGTTTTCGTAAATATTCATAAATAACACATTTTTACATCCATTATAGAAATGTACTGGGTACAAAGACACGCAAAAACAAACAAACAAAACTAAAACTGCGAGTGTACATACACATTTCAATGACATCAGGTTGATATGATCCACATGAAACAAAGAAATCTAACTTCCCCCACTTCATATATATTTTTGTCTCCTTTTTCTTCTGCTTCATTCAGAGTTGGGGCGCAGAGGCAGCAGTCTGAACAGGGAGGCCCAGACTTCCCTGTCCACACACACTTCCTCCAGCTCTTCAGAGGGAATCCTGAGGCATTCCCAGGCCAGTCAAGAGACATAGTCCCTTCTGCATGTCCTGAGTCTTCCCCGGGGTCTCCTGACAGTGGGACATGCTCGAAACACCTCACCAGGTAGACAAATCCGAAAATCCTCGCGACGTGGAGGAGCAGCAGCTCTACTCCAAGTTCCCCCAGTGTTACTGAGCTCCTCACCCTATCTCTAAGGGAGCGCCCAGCCACCCTGCGGAGGAAACTCATTTTGAACGCTTGTATTTGTGATTTTGTCCATTTGGTCATTACCCAAAGCACAACTGACTTCATATAATTTATTTATTTATTTAGCATTTTTGTTGTAAGCAGCCATATTTGTTTTAATATGAGAGACAATGCATGTCATGTCCCTGATAATAATAACAAAAGGTGTGCATGCTATGTTGTTGTTAATTTAAACTAAACTCTGGCTCCTCAAACTTGTGAAAAAGCGCTTCCAAATGCATAGCAGTGAATAGGTACAAATTCCAAANCACAGGTTCAAATTTACAGTCTAGTGCCCCAATTAACCTAAACATGCATTTTTCTGGAAGTGGAGGAAACCGGAGTACCCGGAGAAAACCCACGGTGACACGGGGAGAACATGCAAACTCAACCCAGAGAGATCGTGAGATGTTGATATGGTCCGACCTGGAGTCCAACCCACGACCTCCTTTTTGGGATCCACTCTGCTACTGTCTATTGCTAAACTTAAGTCCCAAATGTTCTGAATAAAGAGATTGATTTTAACATTAACTTGCACTTGCCCAGCTGGGTTAGACACCAATGTTCTACTTAGTTCACAACATAACGTTGTCGGAGAGCCAATGTCTCAAAAGCTCAATAAAATGGATTGAACCTGACATGGTCTGTTGTACATTTGTATCTGAGAATACTTAGTTAGTTTTGACCTTAAGGATCAATAATTGGAGGGTCTGCTCTGTCTGAAATATTGCAAAAAGAAAAAAAAAGAAAAAAAAGGCCCTATTAAGCATATACCCTTCAATTTTTGATTAAATTGTTGATAAGTTTTCCTTACTGAGGCTATTCAACTACAATATTTTCCCGAGGGCCAGATTTGGTGGGGTCTTGGTCTGTGGGCCAGAGATATTTGATGCAGTTGGATACAAAATGGTGTCACCCCAAAATATCTCTAACATTCAGTCTTTTTAACATTGTTAACTGCGAGCTGTTGACATTTTTAACTTATGAGACTTTGCTTTTTTTTTTTTGGGAAGAAAAAAACAACAAAACAAATATTGCCTACATTATTTTACAAAATCAGAACTACGCTGAGTCATGCACTAGACATATAAGCAGTTTTAAACAAAGACTAAACCACAATCTAATGTCTACCAGAAACACACCAGGTCTAAACTAGTACTAATACTTTTCTAATGTTTAAAAGATATGTAATTGGCCAGATTTAATGTTTGAAGGGCCGGATTGGCCCCTGGCCCTTAAGTTGACTAGCCCTGCCTTACTGTTTGGGTTAGCTATCAATAAATACATTACACCTGCAAAAAGCACATGCATTAATATGTTTATGTGAAAAATTTAATTTGTTATTATTTTTTATGAATTAAAAGTCAAAATATTGGTGTTTTTTCAACTTTTTTCTTCTTCCATATTTCCATTTTTACTTCATTTGTAATGAACTATGTCTTCAAGTTTTAACCTCAACAATTTAAATCAGCAAAATAAAGAATACAGTATATTTTCATTTTTCAACAATTTTATTTAAAAAAAATAAAGGCTACGTGCATTAAAAAGGCCATTCTTTTTTTTTTTTTTTTTTTTTTGCGATATTTCTAGCAAAGCAGACCCTTATTGATCCTTAGGGTCAAAGCTAACAAAAAATCACACAAATTTTTTCAGATTTTGTCTCCCTTTTTATGAGTTATGAGTTTTCGGGGATCTATTACAGTTACATTTGCAATGAAAAGCCGAACTTATCAAATCTGCAGTATTAAAACACAAAGTCGGTTTATATTTCCAAGCAGTTTTATATAAATATTGTGTTACAATGAATAAAATGTGAATTTCTGATCTGCATACAGTATGTTCTAGTTTATAACTAAATACCTAGAAAACACAATAGGCCTCCTTTAAAACAAATAATAAATACTTGGAAACATGAATTAAAGCATAAAGTCACGTTTGGGCCGTTTGCTAACTCATTGTTTTGTCCCACTTGTTTACAGATGCAGCTCTTTGCTTCGTGTCTCAGATGTTTTGCAGCTGTCCCGCAACAGAATTCAGTTAAACCCCAAATGCTCCAAATGCTCTGGCTCGTAATGGCTTGGCTTTCCTCACAAACAATAGAAGAAAAATGTGAAACGACCTTAAACGACCAAGCCGCCCCTCTTTTCAAGAAAAAAAAAACTCTTTCAAAAACCAAAAACGTGCTCGCAAAGTGACAGATGCTGGTGCTCTGACTTCAGCTTTGGCTTTTGTCTTTAAAGTCTGTTCAGTTCTTTAATCTAATGCCATTCAAGATGAGATAGGTGGTGGAAATGCTTTTGTGGGACAATTATGAGGTACACATGAGCTTTAGCGTCCGATTTAGCCTACATGGGGCACGAAGGTTACGACCTCGCTATCAACTTAGCTAACGAAAGCGACAAGACAATTGAGGAGTTTTTCGAAGAAGTCTCCTCCTCCCCCTGCGATGCCAAGGCCCATTAAATAACGGACGTCCTGATCAAACACAAGAACAATCGCTATTCAGGATGGTGCTGAGGTCCTCCGAGGAGACAATGGACGAGCCGTGGAGTCGGTTAAATGTGTGACACTGTCAGAGCAGCTCCTCGAGTGCAGAGGTGCTCAGGACAAGAACAAGTCTGATGCATAGTCACAACTTTAAACTTGTTCGTTTCATTGGGTGCACAAAGTGGACAAGTGATGACTGCTGTTGAATCAAGTCATGTTAATCACTTGTCACTTCGACTTCTGTTCTGCTTTGAACTCAAGGAGACAAACATCACTGCGTTTTACAGTCCTGGGTTCTTGGGTTAAATAATAAAACATTGGTTCTGCCACTGTCAGGACTTGCGCTCTCAGGACCTGCACTGTCAGGACTTGCACTGTCATGACTTATTCTGTCAAGACCTGCACTGTCAGGACTTACACTGTCAGACCTGCACTGTCAGGACTTGCACTGTCAGGACCTGCGCAATCAGAACCTGCGCTGTCAGGACTTGCACTGTCAGAACTTGCACTGTCAGAACTTGCACTGTCAGGACTTGCGCTGTCAAGACCTATGCTGTCAAGACCTGCACTGTCAGGACCTGTGCTGTCATTATCTACAATGTCAGGACTTGCGCTGTCAGGACCTGTGCTGTCAGGACCTGCGCTGTCAGGACTTGCACTGTAAAGGCTTGCACTTTCAGGACCTGCACTCACAGAACCTGCGATATCAGGACCTACGCTGTCAGGACCTGCACTGTCAACACTTACACCAGACATGGGCAAACTAAGGCCTGGGGGCCAGATGCGGCCCACGACCAGTTTTAATCAGGCCCTCAAAACATTTTTGGAAAAAAAGGTGGTAATATTAATATTGCATTTTCTTAATTGATTTAGCGGTTGTGGTCTTGGTAAATGTCATAATAAATACACACAATAATACATTAGTCAATTTTCTATTTAAATGTTGGCATAATTATATATTTAAAAAAAAAATTGGCTTGCCAGTAATGCAATTTGTTATACCAGTGATTGCTGTCCGGCCCTCCGCCACTTGTCTGGATTCGAATACGGCCCTTATGAAAAAAAGATTGCCAACCTCTGACTTACACTATCAGGACCTGCGCTGTCAGGACCTGCATTGTCTGGACCTGCACTGTCAGGACCTGCATTGTCAAAACTTACACTGTCAGGACTTGCACTGTCATGACCTACGCTGTCAAGACCTGCACTCACAGAACCTGCGCTATCAGGACCTACACTGTCAGGACCTGCATTGTCTGGACCTGCACTGTCAGAACTTACACTGTCAGGACTTAACACTGTCAAGACCTGCACTGTCAGGACTTACACTGTCAGGACCTGCGCTGTCAGGACTTAACACTGTCAGGACTTACACTGTCAGGACCTGCACTCTTGGACCTGTGTTTTCAAGACTTTCTTTGCAGGACATGCACTCTGAGCACCTGCACTGTCAGGACGCTCTTGAAATTGACTTCTTGAGACCTGCGCTAGCTCTCTGAAAGCAGTATATGTGAATATACTTTGGACTATTCTACTATACTATTATGAGATGTGTGTCATTGCTTCTTGGTCAGGACGCTCTGGAAAAGAGATTTTTATTCTGAAATTGGGATGGTTGAAATGTTTAATGTTGAAGATGCTCATAAGCTTGTTTTACATGAGTTGGGAATAAAATGTAACTTATTTACTTATTGTTGTGATTGTGAGTGGGTGACACTTTTCAAAGCAATCAAAATCTAAAATATATCAAGATATTATTTTGACTAAAAGCATTACTGCTTTGATTCTGAGTTAGTCCTAGTATCTGGTCTTGTTCTAGTTCTACTTATTCAAACGTCTTTTCTATTTTATTTTTTGCTGTATTGTACAAAGTTAAACTGATCCAAATATTTTGTGCAACAACAAAATAAACATCTGACCCTCGAGAATCTAAAGTTCAATTGTCCTACTTTAGATTAAGAAACCAGCTTGTTGCACACTGAATGGTGAGTACAAGTACAGTTATGTCTCCTTCACCACCTTTGACCAAGATTCTTTTTTCCATGGAAAGCGACTGGACGCCCTCCGCTCCCCCCTCGATGCCAGGAGCTATTAAATAACGGACGTGGTGATCAAACGGAGGAACAATCAGCCTTCGAAGACAATGGGCCCCTGCGGAGAAGCTCTGAGGAAAGAGTCGGGTCTGTGGAGAGGCCGTGTGGAAGCATCCAGGCAGACGCACACACGTGATCCGTACACTGTCTGAAGTGTGTGAGAATGACCCAGTGAAGTTTGGTCGAGCAGCTGGTGCGCGGGCCCAGACGGGACGTTGGGAAACTGTACAGGAGGAGAAACAGATGAAGTGATGAGTCATGGAGCAGGGCTGTGGAGAAATGCTGGAACAATGGTTTTCACATTGGTAAATATATTAGGCCTGAGTTCATTTAGTTCTAGAAACCAAAGCAAAAAAACAATGTTTTAAACTGTAAGAACTTAGAAGAAAGTTTCTTACAGTTTAAAACATTGTATTAAATGGGAATTAATTTAAAGTGTGTATGACAGGTTTTTGCGATTTAGCTTAAGTTTGCTATATTGCAAACACAAATGATAGTATGACATAAATGGAGAAAAAGTTTGTAAAGAAAATGGCAAAACATGTTTGAACGATACATTTTGCTTGTAAACATTGAACAAAATGATGGTGTTCTTCTTTCTGTATTTTTAAGAAGTTTGTTACACTAGAGCAGTCTTTTCCAACCTTTTAGAGTCACGACACACTTTTTTGCTTAATTTCTTTTTTGTGGCACACCACGTATTCAAATGTGGCCAAATCAAGCTATTTTTGAACACAAAATTATTAAATTTTTGCATAGAACATCTTTGAATTATGATAATTATAACTCTGAAGAAGGCTGTTGTGATCCGCTACGAGTGGGAAGCAGATCAGCACATGTTTTTAAACAAATAATATTTAACTTTGAAGTCGTCCAGAATATCTCTTTCTTGTATGAAGAGTGCCTTGGGTTTGCCACTCTTTTCTGTAGCTTTGCATTCCCAAATCACCAATGAGCTCCTTCACACTTCACTGAATGTGAGATTTTTTTAATTGTCTTTTTTCAATCTTCGTATTATTAAATGCATAAATGGTCTGTTGGACTGTTTGTTCTTTCTTTTATCATGTAAAAGCTGTTCCAAACATCACCAAATTGAAAATCATTTAATTAAATTGATTAGGCTTATTTTAAAGATTGAACACACTAGTGTTCCCTGGCACACTGGTTGCATGGTGGCTAAGCAACTTCCTTGTGTGACATCACCATTTATGAACAGAATTACATTTTAATCCTCAAATTAGCTAAGTTTGAATGAAATTTGTTAAAACCTAAGATATAATTATCCTAACTTAGATTTATTGATATGAGTTAAATCTGTCATAGACACTTTAGGACAGTGGTTCCCAAAGTCTGGGGATCGCGACTTTATTAAAGATGGAATTTCACAATAATGACTTGGTATTTAATCTGTTTTTAGCTGGAACCACCATATTTGACTGAATTATGATCCTATAAAGCAATTCTCTTTTCAATTACCTCAATGTGAATGGTTTTTCCACTTTGAAATTCTTACAGACAAGTTGGTTACATGGTTGTTTTGGAGGTCCCTGCCTTTAAGAGATTAAACAAAACAAATAAATCAGAAACTGAGAAAATAATAGCAGTCATTTATTTAGTTCATTTCAAGTTTAAAGTTTTTTACTGATCAAAAGGCCACTAGCATAACTTTAGAACAGCTTTTCCAGGCAGAAAAGTGACATGTTCATGACACTAGTTGGGAGGACAAACACAATTTTCTTCTTCTCGTCTGGACCGTGACTTGTTTCATCCGCTTTAAGTGTCCTGCTTTGTTCAGTTGGTTTGTGTTTGTCGACTGTGTTTCTCCGGCTTCAGGCTGAATTATGCACCATTCTCCACAGTCTGCAGAACGAAACAGTAAACTCATGCCATCCTCGCTCTTCTACGCTCTCATACTTTAGTTTATATGTGACAGGAAGCGTTGTTTATGGTGTAACGAATGTATTTTATAGAGAATGAAGCTTTTTCTTTCATTCTTTGTTCTGTTGTTGCCAGATAAGTTTCCTTCTTGTTTCAACTTTATGACTGCTTCAATTAATCACTCATTGTTGTCTTTGTCGACCAAAATCTTTATTAGTCTGATTTTTTTAAACATGACAGTTGTTTACCTGCAATTTTCTTTACAAAAAGCTTAAGCTGGCTGCACGCTAGAGAGTTTAGGATCTTTTGTGACTTTTTGATGCGTCAAAAAAGAAAAGGCATTTACAACGGTTGTTTCACGGTTGCAGAAGAACAGAGATGACACAGACTTGTGTGCAGCAGTGAGAGGAGAACAGTGTGTGTGTCATGTGATCAAGTGTAGAGTGTTTTTTTTTTTTTATAAAAGTGAAACAATGAAACGTGAGTGGATTAAACTATGTCACAGGAATCACAGGAGAGCGGAGGATTATTAGAGGTAAGGAGCTGTTACACTGACGCTTTGTGGGCCTGAAATGAAAAGATTCCAAGAAACTCTGTGTTGGCCATGTTAAAGTAAGCCTATTCAACAAATTCTTCCTGAGGGCCAGATTTTTCATTGGGTCATGGTCACTGGGCCGAGTACTTCCACAGCACATGACCAATGTTACCAAAATGTAGAGTTGTATGAAAAATCCACGTGTTTCAGTCATGTCAGTCACTGCTGCTATAGCCTCTGTTTGATTTGAATTACGCTGCAACTGCCCAAACCAGCACTGAACCTTTATTAAGCAAGACTAGACCAGGAGTAGCAGAGTCAGAATCAAGAGTAATGGCAATAGGCTGCTAGCATCAGGTCTAAAGCAGAATTGCACCAAAACTAAAAAGGGACTAACTTTTAGGTGCACCACCAGAATTTAGCCTGAAGACAAGAAATATATGTATATTTGCAATCTTTGGAAGATGTGTTGAGGGCCGGATCAAAATCTTTGGGGAGTCAATTATGCCATGGGCTTTAAGTTGAATAGGCCTGTAGTAGGCTAAAGTCGGTGCATCTCACATCGTTTAAGGAGCAGGTGTGTTGAAGATGACGTGTGTAATGCAGATGATGAAGCAATGTTTCTTCTTTATTTTAGATTTTAAGAGCCGCTGTCACGAGGCAGAAGACCCATGTCTTTTCGCGCTCCTGCAGCAGGTGAACCTCATCATGATGCTCCTGACAAATAGTCGCAGTGAAGCAGCGACATAAGAGGAGAAACCACAAAAAATCTCTTACAAAAATCCTTACTCTGGCCACACCTCCCCAAACTCATAAAAGGGCATATCAAGCCTAAAATTGGTCCAAATCTCTTGTAGTGTGCAGAAGGCTTTATTTAAATGCCAAATGTAAAAAAAATACAGCTAAAGGAACAACAATTTCAGACAAGCAAGCCTTTCTCTTTGCCTTATAAGAGTTATTTTTATAGCCAAAGTGAGGTATGCAGGTGATCTAATTAGTGTAAAAACGTCTTAAAAATAAAAGACGCACTGTGGAACTTTCTGGAGGTGAAAAGTCAACTACACAGATCATAAATGTTTATACTAAAGTCATAACTCCTCAGTGTTTGTCCTGAGCTGCAGTGTCACTCCAGACCACTAGATGCCACTTGTGCTCTGTTCTCTGAGTCTTTAGATTTAAACCAGACTGATCCAAACCATGACAGAGCACTTCTCCTCTCACAGACTGAAGCTCAGATCTGAAACATGACTGAGTAGTGCTCTCGTGTGCCGTAAACTCAGCACAATCCATGTTTACTCCCTTCGGCCTTCACAATCACAGTGTCCTGTTTCTTAAAGTGTGACTGGATCTGATGGGACGTCCTGGGCGTTTTCCGGGCACAGATGGTTCATACGCAGCTTAAATGACTTCCCAATGTAAAACTGCAGCTTGTTGTTGTTGCATTGTCTATGGGCTTTGGACAGAAACCCTTGGGACTAGGCTCATAACATTTCTGTGAGTCCAGGTCAGGACAGCTGTGGCAACAAGCATTTATTATCACTTTTACAGTAACAAAGTGTAAAAGGATTCAGCCATACTTAGTTGAGAGCTGGTCAAGTCACCGCATCTCAGATAAACTCTACAACAAGCCGTCCAATCAGCAGGAGTCTCAAAGTCAAAAGAGCTGGGGCCGAAATAACCAAAGTCAGACTTAGTTGAGGGCCACATTTTAAAATGCAAGGCTCACTAAGTTATATTCTTTACACACATATTCTATTATATCCACACTTATTGTTTTACATTTTACATCGAACACACACAAGTGATAAAGTAAATCAAAGTGGATAACCACAGTCCAACTGTTCTGCCCTGGAAAATTTTGACAAATTATAAATAATTTGCTGTGTTTTGGTGCATTTTAGAAGTTTTATAGTCACATCTCAATGATTGTTGGGCCATCATCAACAATCAAAAATCATCTTGGAGTTCACATGAAATAAATTGGAGAGCCACACTTGGCCCCTGGGCCGGCAGTTAGAGACCCTGGTTAAACAGCTATAAGTTTAGGTCTGAGGTTACAAATATGGGAAACTTTAGGGCTGAGTTGGGCCCAGGCCAGTCGAGAGACATAGTCCCTCCTGCGTGTCCTGGGTCTTCCCCGGAGTCTCCTACCAGTGGGACATGTCCGAAACACCTCCTCAGGGAGACATCCAGGAGGCATCTGAAACTTCTCTCAATGTAGAGGAGCAGCAGCTCTACTCCAGGAACCCCCCGTGTTACTGAGCTCCTCACCCTGCCTCGAAGGTAGCGCACAGCCAGCCTGTGGAGGAAACTCATTTTGACAGTTTGTATTCACGGTCTTGTTCTTTCAGTCATTACCCAAAGCAAAGCCAACTTCATATTAACTTTAAGCATGCTATGTTGTTGTTAGTTTTCTTGCTAAACTCTGGCTTCTCAAACCTGTGAAAAGCACTTCTAAATTCATAGTTTTGAATAACCACACATTCCAAATGCATTGGGTAAGTGAGCAAGACACTTGGACTGTTGCGAGGAGTTAAAATACAACTCAATCATGAGGTTGTTCTTAATATAATACTTCAGCAGTCTTATTTACACTATGGCATTGAACATTTCTTCTCTTCTTCTAAACCCACAAACAGGATAATCACAGTGTTCGCTGGAGCTGTGGTGACGTAACAGTAAAGCGCGGTGATAAAAGTCCAACAAGTTGGATCCATTATGTCTGTTTGGTTTTCCGTTTCCCACAGAGTCCGGCTCAGATTTGGAGGAGGAATCTGGCTCTGGACCGGTTCAAAGTGTTTCAGATGTGGATGAGTTCAGGAGGAGGGAGGGGCCAGAGGAACATGAGGAGCACATTTACACATCAGAGACAGTTATTCTGGAGTCTGATCCTGGAAACAGAGATGAGATGTCCACAAAAATTATGCTAAGAGAGGGGTGTTTAGAGCAGTGGTTCCCAACCTTTTGTGTCCCAAGTACCCCCTTATTTTTGTCTCACACGCCGAGTACCCCCTAACTTGTGCTTTTAGGCAAACAAATGGGTTTTCTAGTAGAATATTACCAATTTTTGCTTTTGTGTTTTCTTCTTCTCATGAAATGCTTGCTTAAAATGCTTCAAAAGTGTTAAAAAAAATCATCACAAATAACATTTTTATAATAATAAAAATTAGATTTTACCTTCTGTTAAAGTCTGAAATCATTCCAAGTACCCCTAGTGAGGGCCCCCGGGGTCCACGTACCCCTGGTTGGGAAACACTGTTTTAGAGGATGTCTCACAAATTTGAATATCAAGAAAAAGCTCAATATCTTTTGTAAACCACTGTATAATTTATATTTGTGACACATGGAGTGAAATAATCCATTTTGAGATATTTTGATTATTCTGGTGTAAGTTAGAAAAAAAGTTAGATTTCTGCAAAGTTTCTCATTTGTATGCTTCACTTGGTTGTGTGTTCCTTTGCATGAGTTACTGTATTAGGGTGGTGAGGTCTGGAGGCGATCAGTCTGTGGCTCTGCTCAGGTCGACCTGAAGCCCAGGCTGCTGTAGACAGAGGCCTTCAGATCATCTGAAGGTTGACTTTGGTGTCTCTCTTCTTCTTTATAGATTCTCTAAAGTTCAGCTCAGGTGAGTTTGCAGACCAAACAAACACAGTAACACTATGATTGGTGAAGCAGCTTTTGGTCCGTCTGCCTGTGTGGACCAGAGTTAAGTTCTGCTGAAACATTAATTTTTTTTTTTTCTTTAGACGATTAAACGTTGTCCGGTCTGAACACAGCATTAGAGTCAAACTCTGCACACCAGAAAACACCACAGGTGAGAAAAAGGTCAGAAACTTGGAGAGTTTTCTTTCTCACTCTTGTGCAGGCATGTCCAAACTGCGACTCGGGGCCAATTGTGGCCCTTAGACAAGATTTTGTTGGCACTCATACTGTGCTAAATTGGCCCAAATTACAAAGAAATTATAAATCTTTACTGTCACTTTGAACAATTCTGTTTTCATAATCTAAACTACTGTATATAAAATTAAAAATGAATGTTCAATATCTTATTTTAGCTGTTGTAGCTCCTCAAAACTAAGTTAAATGCCTAGAATGCACTTTATTTGCATATATTATGTGGTCCTCTGCTACAAATATAAAAAAGTTTTGACACCCCTGCTCTTGTGCAACAGTTAGACAGTCTGCGTGGGAGTTTTCTTCTCCATGTTTCTTGGCTTTTTTTTTCCAGAGGCTTGGCCACTTGTTGCTCTCTGAAAATCTGGCAACGTCACTGCTGATCCTAGAAAACTAAAAGCACCTGGAATCTACCGTGAGCAAACCATTCCAACAAAAAAATGCTGATGTGCTTGAATCTGAAGTTTCACAATGGAGGCTGCTTGATAAAATAATCTGTTGTTATTTTTAGAAATTATATCGGGATCTTCAAACTGTGGTCAGAGTTCCAAATGTAAGACCAATTTGTCTTGTTCCTCCAACCTCCTAAAGAATACGCCCAAACAAACATTAGTAATAGCTTTTCACGAGTTTTCACGATCTTTCTCTTTAAAGTCAATTAATCAATCAAGTATTTTATTATGTACTATGATGGTTGTCACTAGGCACAAGGCAGCACAACAAACAATTATTTCTCTTGCCATGCCTCCTGAACTCGTAAAGGGAAACATCAGGCTTGAAATTAGACCAACACTTCTGAAGTGTGCAGAAGGCTTTAACAAGACAAAGAGGCCCTACCACGTTAAAGTGCTTTTAGTGCCTTAAATGGCAAAAAAGTGCTAAATACTGTCAAATATAAGACTCATCAACAGCCACAACTATATCATTCCTTCAGTGCAAACTAAAATAACTCTTTTCTCTCTGTTTCTATCTCTCTGAATAAAAGTAGTGGTTGTAATTACCGTAATGACTGATTTCACTGCACTCCCCCCCTCTCTCTCCTCTCTCTCTCTCTTTCCCTCTGGCGTCCCGCGGCTGGATGTGGCTTTGTTTGGGGTAAGAAGATCCTCTGTTTATGCAGAGGTGGGTGTCCCGAGCTGCTCTTTGAAGTGCTCCTCCTCCTCTGTAATATTTCATTATAGAAGCTGTAAGTAGGACATAAACACAAACACAAGTGGCATCAATGGGAAATGAAGTGGTGACTCTCCAACTGTTTTCACTGGTTAAAGAAGCTGCAACAAACTATTGGCTAAATGTGACTTGTAATCACACTAGCCTCAGTAATTCTAATGCTAAGCAAATTTTTAATATACAGTAAGGTAAGTAAGAGGGAGTTGTGGTAAAGAAATAACAAGAGCTCTGGTGCTTAAAGTGAGGCTAAACATGCGGTCAGAGACTTACTCCGCCCAAAACTGCACCTCAAACAGACTCGCAAAAGTGAGAGACACCCGGAGGCTTTTTAAGAGACGCCCAATGGGTGTGAACAGACAATGATTGACAGCACCAAATATGGAGTGATGTGAGTTTTGTGTGGGAGTGATCCTGACATGTGGAGAAGTTCACAGCTCTGAGGCTGTGCACAGGTCTAGTTTCTTACTTGCAAGTCAAGATTCTTTTTTATTAACTTTGCAGACATATGTGTGAAGCCTTTGCTTTAGCCGACATATGCACATGAGCTTATGATGTGAACATGAGTGAGTATTTTGAAAATTTGAAAATGAGAAAAACTAAACACGGAAACAAGTGTTGAACATGCGCACCCTCGCACCACAAATTTCCAGCTTGCCTTACCAGCGGTGTCAGAAGGAGGAGTTTAGATATCCCACCTGGCGGCTCGTTTGTCGATGTGTCGTGGACGTGAAATTAAAAATCAGCGACATTGTTTAACCATAAGCTCAGTCGCAGTTTTGCACACATAACTGCAAAAAGGCCTTTCAAAAAATAAGAAAATGTTGCTTGTATTGAGGTAAAAATGTCTAATTTCAAGTGAAATAATCTGACAGTGCAGTAAGAAAATTTGACTAACCTAGTTGTTTTGATGTGTTTAGTTTCTCTTTAAGATTAGTTGCAATTAATCGATTAACTTGTTGCAGCCATTTTAGTGTGTCCTTTAATTATAAAACACACACAATATTCAAAACTGTCTAATCAGTATTTTGACATAACTCATCTGTGTGGGATGGATTATCTTGGCAAAGGAGAAGTGCACAGGTCACAATAGATCTCTTTTAAAGTTTTAATCATGCTGAGAGTCACTGGCTCTGGCTCAGTTCTTCTTTACATCTCTCTACAGCAGTGTTCTTGTTTTGTACTGTAGTTGAGAAAGAATGTCCAAAATCAGCTTCTCCGTCAGCTTTTCAGACTGAGTCATTAGCAACAGAATCGTGTTTGAAGAAGTAAAATCTCCAGATGAAGCACAATTTCTCCCCAAGAAGGCAAAAGTGCTTCTCTAAAAGAGTTAGACAGTTGGTGGTTTGAGGAACTGAAGACATTACACAGATGAGCAAGTATAACATGTTCAATATAAAAATACTTCTGTAACTGCACTGTAAAAAGTCACAAGGACAAGCAGTTATAAATGAACGTATATCTTTGTGTTGATATACAATGTAAGCTAAAGATTTCAAAATAGACTTTTAAGTTTTAAGAGGAAGAGAGAGACTGAAAATTAGCATAAAATGTTAATATCTCATTGACTTAAATCAGGTTTAGGATATCAACAAATTCTGTATAAATCTCCAAACATTGGTCACTTGTAACGCTTGGTGAGAGTAACGCCTCCCGTACACTGTGAGTTTTTAAGCTAAATTGTCCCTTTGAAGATCTGAACCAACCCTCAGCCCATCTTCCAAATATTGCAAATATTTTACAGTCTACAGTGAAAAACAAAAAAAAAAACAACTGTAGTGTGAATTTAGATTTAGGATACAAATCACAAACAGTTAAAGGATTACTTAAGCTTACAGCAGGTCACGGGACCCAGACCCACCCTGTTGGATTTTACTTATTCTATAAGAATCTAAAGCCGGTTCCATACTATACAAGTTTAGGATCTTTTGTGTTTTTTTGATGAGCCAAAGACATACAGACATTTACGATTCTTTGTCTGACAGTGGCATCAAGAACAGAGACGACACAGACTTGTGGAGCAGCAGTGAGGAGAACAGTGTGTGGTGTCACGTGATCCAGCGCAGAGTGTTTCTTTCATGTGCGGCGTTATAAAAGCGAAACACGATGGATTAAAGCAGTTTATAAAGGTCACAGGAGAGCGGAGGCTCATTAGAGGTAAGGAGCTGTTACACTGATGCATTGTGGGAGTGAAATGAAAAAGTTTAAACAACTCATGTGGCCATGTTCTATAAAGTCAGTGCTTCGCACATCATTGAAGGAGCAGGTGCGTTGAAGATGTTGTGCGTAATTTCGTATGACAAGTGTTACATTTATTTACAGATGATTAAACAATGCTTCTTCTTTATTTTATGTGCACGTGCAGCAGGTGAACCTCACGATGATGCGTCCCGACAAATAATTGCAGTGACACACAGACATAAGGAGAGAAACGACTAAAAATCTCTCACGAAAATCTTTACTCTGGCTACGCCTCCCCGAACTCATTCAGGGGACATCGACTTAAATCAGGCCAAAACTCCTGTAGTGTGCAGCGGCTTAATAAGACAAAACAATCGAATAAGATTTCTTTTAGAATTGGACAATATCTGAAGATAATTGGATATTTATATAAGGATATAAGATAGATTAAAATCCAACAGAATTTTTTGACCAGGGTAGTAACATTACTGATTCCACACAAAAACTGCTTAAAACTCTGAAGTGTTTGCTAAGTTTGTTGAATATAAAAGTTATCAGATAAACAGAGGTCGGTCGAGTTCTCCACCTCTCCACACTCTGACCTCTGACCCCACACTTCAGAAAGGCTCTGGGGTCACAGCTGGACACCGTGTGAGGAGTGAGACCTGTCACCAATTA
The DNA here is from genome assembly GCA_038363315.1 of Mugilogobius chulae. Classification (NCBI taxonomy): domain Eukaryota; kingdom Metazoa; phylum Chordata; class Actinopteri; order Gobiiformes; family Gobiidae; genus Mugilogobius; species Mugilogobius chulae. The sequence continues at coordinate 65,591,157 of CM076396.1, forward strand.
ACAGCCTGTGTTTACACTCGGGTCACTGTGGACTTGTTTCACTAAGTGGCTTTGAGATTACACTATCAAGTCGGTTTCAAAGTTATCTGCAGCTCAAAAGTTTAGTATTGATCCAAGAAATCCAGACATTTAGAGTGTGCAAGTACAAATAAATATATAAGCACCTGTATTAGTCAATTGTTCAACTAGAGGCAAGCATAAGAATGGAGTTATGTTTCTACAAACATGGCTTCTAATTCATAAATCAGTCATTTTCTCAATTCTTAATTTGCAGTGTTGATCTGAAGTTACTAAAAAGGAAATAAAAGAACACCTCCACAGACTTAATTCATTTTGTGCTGTTCATTTAGAATCCGTCATCGTAAACGTCACAACAAAGCGCCGCTCTGCTGGACCAGGTGTCGAGCACAGAGAGGCACAGGTCAGCTTTTTGTGACCAGAGGCAGGGTGTAGGACTGGGGAAGGTAAAGGGAAGTGTCCTCAGGGCCCAAGACAAGTAAAGGCCACGAATTCAAGTTATTCTAAGATCTACATTTAACACTTCGGTTTGTTGTATTTTGAAGATTATTTACTTTTACAAATAGGTTTTACCACAACTGCAGCTACTTTTATCCTTTTGAATGATCTTCTTAGTTCAAAATTTGCATTTCCATTCACTCTCCTTACAGCGGCTCAACATGAGGTTTTACAAGTCAGACTCTAACAGTGCATTTCAATCGGAATGAAAAACACTTTCAGATGCAAAAACTACATCTGTCCCTTACTGTCCTCATAACGCAGAGACTCTTCTGACAAATAAATCTGTCTCTTCATAGGTCCATTAGGACTAAAAGAGTCACATTTGTTGTACAACAACGTCAAACCAGACAAGAAGAAGTGTGAGGACGTGAAGTAAATGAAGAAAGAGATCAGGGGAAGAACTAAAGACACTGTTTTGTCCTGCCTCTGTGTCTGTCCATGTTTGGTCACATGATCAGAGAATTTAGACCTTCACTGTGGCCAAGATTAGACAGGAGCCAACTTTTAGTTATTCTAAGAAATGCATTGGCCTTGTCAGTGGAGTTTTTACATAATTGTTGCATGGAGGTGAACAGTGGAAGATCGCACTGGTTCTGGAAATATTTTGTTCATTGTAAAGTGCCATAGGCTTTTCAAAAAATTAAGAGTTTAAAGACATATTGCAGGGCTAACCATCTATGTGCTAATCAGATCACAGCGGGTTGTTTTCAGTCTAAAAAGACATCTAAAAGTTAAAATCGTCAAAATGTCGTAATAACTTCGTAGTTTAAAAAGCTGAAGAAAGGTTTTTTTTTAGGTCTTATGTTCATGACTCACCACAGAGCTGTTAGCCCCGAGGACCTATGGTAATTTAACATGGGGTCTGAGATTGTGGAACCAGGAAGTGGGCGTATTGCTCCATATGCACAAAAAGTAATTATTTAAAGAAAAAAAAAAAAAAAAAAGGACTAAATAACTTGAAACATTTTCAGGTTGATCTGGAAGTTTTAGAGAATAAAGTAGAAGTTTTAAAAAGTTGTATTTATGTGACAATAAAATAAATGTAATCTGGTTTAAAATCATCCTTTCATCACATATAAATATTCAATAAGAGCGACACATGTTTCTTATTGTAAATCATCAGAGCACAGAGCTAATGTAACAGGTCATTATCTAAAGTGCAGGTCAACAGCTCCTTCAGGCTGTTTTCAGGGTTAAAATTATCGCTGTGACTTGTTTGAAAGTTGTTTTTTGGAGGAATGTAGCTCAGTCAGCACAAAATAACCATAAAGTCAAGCATGAACGTGACAGACACAAATCATTTCTGACTTTGAATAGATTTGGTCAAACAAGCATAGAGTTTTTTTTTCCACTAAATGACATTATAAGTGAGTAATTGTAAGTTAATATTCACAGATCTAGGCCATAAACGTCACATCCATCATGACAGATCCAGATTAACTGTTTGACAAAGACTGATCCTTTTGTAGGTGATTCAGTCTTTTCACTTACATCTGCTTTCTTTATGTAAAACCAGAGAAAGACAGGTTTTACCAAAAATATTTATGAGGCTTTCTTTTCTGTGACTCACTAAGTTTACATGTCTCAGAGAAATGTCAGAGTTGCCCAGTCTGCATCTTTAAAACAACCTTGGGCTTCTGTTTTTGGAAAGTCGCTTCTGTATTTTGACAAATGCATATGTTTACCTTGTAATTTGTTCTTTTTTTGTGTGTCTATGCATTGCAGCTCCAGTTGATGTCTATGGAAGTAAAAGAAAAAAATGTATTTTTATTTATGTAAGAAAGTAATATTTCTTTGTAAAGCGCATTTCACAGACAGAGTCACAAATCGCTTCACAGAGAGATGAACCCCTCCCTCTTCACATCAGAGACAGGCTTACCACCCAGACACGGGGAAGAACATGCAAACTCCACACAGAAAGGTCCCGGGCCGAGCAGGAATCGAACCCGCGACCTTCTTGCTGTGAGGCCAGAGTGCCGCCCTAGATCATTTTTTTGCTTCAGACCTAAACTTAGTCATTGAATCCAAAAAAACATGACTTCAACCAAAATGTGTCAATGAGACGCTAAGAAAACAGTGTCGCTGTATAATAGACACGCAAAAAAAAAAAAAAAAAAAACAGGGTTAGAAACAAGCTCATGATACTCTTAACAAAGTATAAGATCCACATTTTCGGTAAGACTGTTTGTGTAAGAGTTGCCAAGTCTATTTCCTTAAAGTGAGTTTGGGCTTTTATGGCGGGAAGTTGTAACATTTTGACAGTTGCGTTTTCGTTTTTTTTGTGTTGTTGTTTTTTTTTTTTTTTGAATAAAATTATATTACTGAATAAAAATACAGTTTAAAACATGTTTTGTCACAACACTCAATCCCTGTCCTGTTCAGTAGACCATTCAGTGACTCCATCTGATCTTTTGGACAGGAAGTGCACAACTTTCAGCTGACCGTCTTCGTCTTGCACGCACATATTTATGGACAACTAATCATGAAATAAGTTAGGTCAACAGCAAACTGACTGGATAACTAAACTTTTACAGCTCAAACTAAGGTAAGCAGCTAACATTAGCATCTTTATGGCTAACGGCTTTTAGTAACGTGTGTTTTGGTTATTGTCCGGCTCAACAGTGAGTTTAAACAGCTCTTTTATCATCTTTAATTCAGTCGTGTTGTTTCCATTTGAAGACTTGACACTGTTCGCTTTGATTTTCTCATTCTTGCAATGAATTGTGGTCTATATTGACCAGCGATGCGCACTACTTTTCCAGATGCATTGTGGGAAATTTTGAGTGCACTACTTTTTGACCTGCTGGACATTCGGACACCACTATAAAATGGTGTGAATAGTGAACTATAGATGAGTTAGAGTGCACATTTGAACGCAGCCTTATTATGTGGTGACACAATGGTTAAGCGATTTATTATTTTATTCGCTTTTTATTGAAGGACTGAAAACCTGGCAACCTTGAATTGTGTCCTCATACAACACAGTCTGCCCATCAGATATTCTTCCACTTTCTTAAACTAGAGTGATATTATTTTAAGGTGACAGCACACTTACCTGAACACAAACACTCCACCTCGTGCTGCCGTCTTTGCCCTTTCTCAAGTTGCTTTGCCCAAAAAAACAAAGACACTCTCCTCAGTTTTGGCCCTAATCCTTGACCCGGCTCAGTGCCACAGGGAGTACAGTGTCTGTGGTGCGTTCAGGGAGTGGTGAGAGTGTAGGATTTCACTAAGAATGTAATGATAGACCTGTGAGCTGCAGATAAAGAGGAGAAACCCCACTCTACCATAGTATCAGCTCACACAATACAGATTTGGATTCGTCTGTGGGCTTAAGTAACAGGGATAATAGAGCTACACATTTAAACATATTTATAGATAAGCTTAAGGTATAAATGGCTGGAGGTGTAGGAGGAGCTGGAGTTTTTCTGTGGTAGAATGATGTGAGGAGGATTGTAGCAGATACTTGGTCAAAATATATTTGAAAATATCGTGACATGTGTTCTTTTGTTGACAATACAGAGCGCAGAAGGCTGTGTTTACGTGATCAGTTGATTCTAAAGGATTGGCTTCTGTTCAAACGGATTACAGCAAATATCCTGAAATATTGAGTAAGTTTAGAGCAGATATTTGATGATCTTTAAAATGAAGAAAAGACGATCCTACTGAACGACACATGCAGCGAGTCTAGAGTAGAAATACTAAACTTCTTTCATCTCTCTTCCGTGAACAATCCAAAAGTGTCAGAGTAAGTCTACTGTATTTCTTCATGTTTGAAGGGTTAAATATAATCTGCTCCATGAAAGAGGAATCTGCATTAGAAAGTAGATAAGTGCTGCCATGTAAACCTCTTATTTTTATCCTAAAGACATTATTTTATTGTAGTAGCTCATATTCTTTCACCAAAAAGTAGAACAAAGGAAAACATGAAGTTTTATTTAGAAAAAGTACGTTAGCTCAAAAGTTTGTTGTCAAACGCTGAAATCAAAGAATAAAAACAAATACTTTCAAATGCCTATAAAACAGAACGGATTAGACACTTGTAGGCCTCATTTGATGTAAAACATGATTCCAGTTGCACAAAGTTTTTTGTGGAGCTGTGAATATTGCTTAAAATGAGCAAAAAGTCCTGGCAGGGAAGAGGAGGGTCAAAGTGAGAATAGGGCTGGCACTGAAAGAGTTAAACCAGGGGTGTCAAACTGGGGCCCAATTGCTCCAAGAGTTCATGAGCACAGTGACTTGTCCCAGGCACAATTTGCAAAATAGGATCATGTAGACACTGATAAATATAAAATTACAGAGATTGTCTTGATTTGGTCTGAGGGAGCCGATCCAGGCAAATGAAAACATGGCTTATAAGACTAAAACTGGGTTGAAGAATCCAATGAGAAACGTGTCATTTCAGACCTGAACATGGCTCAAATTTAAGTTTTCAGTAAACATGTAAATCCCATGAAACTAGATGAATAAACAAACTGATGTGTATTTGTGCGCTGCTCGCCCGACGGAGAGAGTGGACAGGAGCGAGACGAGATGTGGACAGTCAGAATGTGGACACTTCAGCCGTGCCAGACATAATAAATATGAGGAGTTCAACACGAGTTCAGCCAAACCACAGGACTCTTCTGTTTGTTTATACCGTCTTAAACTGCTGCTCCAGTTCAGCGCGTCCAAGTGGTTCTGAAGGCTGTCAGGTAAATCCACTCCAATTAATGTGCAGTCAAACTAGCTTAAAAAAACCCCAAAAGAAATGAAATCACAGCGGATTCTTGTGTTTTGCCAAAGAACACAGCGATAATTTGCTCTAGAGTTAGTGTTGGCCCTATTTCTCAGCATTTTAAAGTAAATACTAAAGCAACTTTGGCTGTTAAGCTGTGTGTATGGTGTTTAAATAGTATTACCTACTGTTCAAACTTATTCATTTGACTATTTAAAAGCAAACTTAGCAAATGAGCAAGTGTCAAGTCAGAATAGTCACAAACTTCCTGCCTCACTGCAAAGGCCAGTGTCATTTCTAGCTGTGACATCAAATACACAAAACTGTCTGTCAATCAGCTCCTCTCCACTCTCAGCCCCTCCTTTCGCCTTCTCCTATTCTTTTTCAGCAGCCAGCTCTGTTTGAAAAAGATTCATGGTTGAAGTTTAGAGGGCGGTGTCAAACTCAGATGGAGCGTGGTCGAGGGCCATTTTAAAATATAGATCCTTCTGTGTTATATTCAAATATGACAATTGGGCTAAAGCAGACTGCACACTAGAGGAGCTTAAGATCTTTTGTGATTTTTTTGATGCACCAAAAAAAAGAAGAAGCCGCAGACATAAGGACATTTACAAGGATTATTTCTCTCAAAGTCGCATCATGTGGCAGGAAGAAAAGATACGACTCAGAGCACAGCACTGAACAGAGAACACTGCATGCATCACGTTTTTTTGCTTTTGGTTTTAAAAAATCACTCCAAAAACGTGCTAGTTTACATTGGACTAAATAGCCGCAACTAGTGATGTAACGTTCGCAAACGATCCAATTCTTTTGAACGACGAATCGGGTCATGGAGGTGAACGATTCAATTAATCAATGGTGGAGGAAACAACAACAAATACAGGGGCGAGACGGAGCTTTTCTCATTTAAATGTGCACTGTAACTTTTATGTGAGGTAAAACGTTCATCTACACAATTCAGTAGAATTAGAAAGTTAAAACCCTACTTTGGAACTTTCTGAATGGAGATGAATACATTTTTTGCCAACATATGAAAAAAATCTGCTAAAGGAACAGTTTTTTCTGCAGAACCAGAGGTGTTCGGGCTCTCTCCAAGCCAAATAATAGACTATTTTGTGGCCTTGCAAGCCTGCTCAAAGTAAAAACGCAGATTTGTATTAATTTTTTAGTGTAACTAAGACATCTAAATGACAAAAATATCCATATATTAAAGTTTATTTTTGGTCAAAAGTTGCACAGTGCACCTTTAAATGTGCGAGTACGAGAACACAGAGCACCAATCTTTCCTGGTGTCACCTCAGACAGTGTGTGTCACTTATACAAGTGCGTACTGCATAACTACGCATGTGTCACGCACAATTTAGCATTAAATCTTGCGTCATTACATCTGCAAATTTCAGTTTCAATATAGAGCAAGACTACTTGGTCTGTGGAGTTTGCATGTTCTCCCTGTGTCTGTGTAGGTTTCCTCCGGTTTCCCTATATAAAAAACAAGAACAATAGGCCCCTCCCCTTCCCCTCCAGTTTTTCCATGAAAATGAGATTCAGACCTCCAGAAAATCAGTGATGTAAGCGAGGGCAAGAGGCAATTGTTCTTAAAGAAGTCTTGTATTTTTTAGGAAGAACTATGACTATGATCTGTGTCCTGTGGCATCGTGCCGCGCCTGGTGCCGTTCATGTCCCAGAGTGTTCTGGTTAAACCAGGAGAGCGCCACATCAGAGACCTGGCTCATTGAATCTGCAAAGACATATGGACCATACACGAAAGAGAATGGCTGGAAGCAGAAGCTCGTCAACATACGGAGATGATCACAGGGTTCATCCTCTGATCGATTCTGGCCTATCGATTTGATCACTGCCTAGTTAAAGCGATTTTCAAAGTTTTCAAACTCTTTCCCATGTCTAGTTTGGATGTATTTTGCTGTCTTATTTCAATCATAAAGTTACGCAAATGATAAAATAACTAAAATAATTAATAAAAGAGTTGAAACACAATCCTGTTTACTGTGGATAGCTCTAAACACACATTTCACTAAAAGCCCAGAGCAGAGACACGTCAGCTTGTGTTTACAGAGAGCCCTGTTTACCTTTCGAGAACGAGGCGTGGACAGCGGTTTGTCATCAGGGTCAGAGGTCACAGCCAGGGTCAAAGATCAGTCACTGAGATCGAGCGAGGAGTGAGGAGCCGACACAAGGAGCCTAACTCACGCCTCTGGTTTGTGTTTCTAAGTGGCTTCGTTTATGTAAGAGAGAGGAGTGACCCAGCGGCATTCTGGGAAATCCGTCTGCGCTGGTGTCGCTAAGCTAACCACACTTTCAATAATATTTTATGAAGTGTGGAATTAGCCAAAACCCAAACACCACAAAGTCATTTCCCAGTATTAGAATTCAGAAAATTCATCAAAGTTTTTGTTGTTTTTGCGAAATTAGAATAAAATGGCTAAAATTTGGCAACGAGATTTTAGCTGGAAACAAATTTGGTTTTAAGTAAAAATGTCTTACAGCATTGGCTTGAAATAAGATCAAATTTATTAAAACATGACAGAAGTATTTCGAAACGAATAGGTCCATCAAGTAAAAAACATCTTAATCAGCAAAAAAAAAAAAAAAAAATCCCAAAGAATAAAGATTAAAATCTATATTTCAACACGTTTCAGTTAATTTAGCTTATTACATTCTTTTGAATTAATTTAGTTTCTATTTTCACGAGGAAAGTTTGTGTTTTAACATGAAATGTTTCTGTTTTTATGAGTAAAGTTACGTTTCATCGGGAAAGGTTTTATGACCTCGGCTCTCCTCTCCTGCACTCTCACAAAGACAGACTCGTGAGTTTAAGGCCTAGTTTACAAGACAACGTTCCCCAGAACAACCAGTGCGCAAGAACCAGCGCGCGGGGAAGACGCAGACTGCCGAGAGTTGGACACAAACATGGGGAAGACAGCTCGCTTTTACCGGGCGCAGACACTTGGACATCTGTTAAGGTTAAGGTACACTTTATTGTCCCCGTAGGGAAATTTGTCCTCTGCATTTGACCCATCCTTCAATGCCTCTGGGGCATCTCCTCAGGAGCAGTGATCGCCGCAGTGCAGCGCTCGGGACCCATCTCCAGATGTTGTTGCTAGGCTTGGTCAGGACTACCGTAGCTGGAGGATATTACCCTAACATGCATGTTATTGGTTCTGCGTGTTCATGGTTAAATAATACTTATGAAGCGAGAAGAAAGTAGTGAGTGCGTCTACAGGCCAGAAGTCAGATCAGCAGGTGCTCTTCAAGGATCAAGCGGCAAGACTTACTATAAGAAGAAGGAAAAGAGATCCGAGGCACACTGGCTAAAAATAAAAGTCCTTTATTAGAGCTACAGGGACAGAGCGACGCGTTTCAACCACGTCTAGGTCTTCATCATGGCTTTGAAGCGCTCCACTTATGGAGCGCTTCAAACTTTCTTTTCTTGTGAACACACGAATTTCACTGGACTAATCGAATCAGCAACCGAAGAGGCTTAGGAAGATTGTTTTGTGTCTCCTTCTCTGCAATATGCTGGTAAAAAACACTGTTGACTTAACTTTGTGAGAATGAAAGGTGCTTTGGTTTAAAGACACATTTTTGGTGACTGGGCAGTCTTTTCTACTGTGTTAAAGTAGCGGCTGCACGCGCAAATCAGTGACGTAACCATCTTCATTGACTACTGTTTTTTCCCGTTTACACCGCGGAGTGTCCACTGAACCTCCGCGGCAAAACTACCTCTTGAATGTATCCAGTGGAACGCCGATTCAATGAACACGCAGCACATTGTCGTGTATAAAAGAAGCCAATTTGACATAGAAACGTCACAGAGCTCCGCATGAGCTCCGCTGTATTGGACCTCATGCTGAAGCCTGTAGCCTGGCAGCGATCCGTCTGGGAATAACTTCCAAGTGAAACAAGCGCTGCATAGTTCCGCCACAGATTCACGCCGTTTTTTATTAAATATATGAATTAAACAAATCACAGAGGCAAAAAAAAATAACCATTTTACTCAATGAATTGTTTCAGCCCTAACAAAATTCAACGCAGTCTCTCATTTAAAAGTGCACATATTACTTCACGACAGACCTTATTTCCCAACACTACTCGCATTTCACTTCTGAGCTCAAAATGTCTGCTGAATCATGTTTATAAACGTTTTCCCGCATTTTCACACGTCAGCTTTTTCTTGCAGTAGAACGTTACTTTTATTTGTGTGGTCCATGTTTAAACCTGTAGGCTCATATTTTAAAGTGCCTTCTGCTCCGAGAGAGAAGGGTCAGTTTGGGCTACTGCTAATCCGCTAAAGCTAACCTCAGCAGTGTTATCTGTGGAAGTGACTCTGGATTAACAAAGGGAAAGAAAGAGTAGCTACATTTTTCTCTACATAGTGAGAAATCGAAGAAAGAAAAAAAAAAGTAACTTAACTCTTTAAACGCCAAAGTATCACTTCTGCACCAAGTCATTCAATCCATCTCAGTAGTTTGGGAAATTTCCAGGCAAGATATCAGTTTGTATTCTTCAGGCTAAAGTTTCAAGTCTCTATATCTGCTGGATTGTGTTTCAAGTGAACAACCCTCAGCTGATTGCATCTTTACAATAAGACAGCAGGCCTACATTTTGACTGTTGTTTGACTGCTTTACCCTTTATTTCAAAAGACAGAAGGAACATTTCACTACGTTATTGAACATCATCATAACATTGTATGTGACAAACAAATCTATTGATCTATCTATCAAAATATGTAAAAGGCGAAATTAACTTTTTCTTTGTCAATTTGTCAATGTCTATTTCTCCTATTAGTCCTTTTATTCGATGTCGGGCTCTCTGATGCACGTGCTGACTTTGTCTACAGTCAAAAATATGATGCAGTTTCACAGATTCACCAGCAGAGGGGGGTGTAGTTTGAGCACAAAGACCCAGAGGAAGTCACATGATCTAAATACATGTGCTCTTATGTTGACAGTAAGCAGCGCAGTCGGCTATGTTTACGTGATCAGCTGCTTCTGGAGGCCGACTTTCTTTTCAAACAAATCACAGGCAAAACGTCTTGGACTAAAAATATTGTTGAGTAAGTTTAGAGCAGATATTTGATCTTTAAAATGAAGAAAAGACGATCCTACTGGACTAGACAAATTGAAAGCGAGTCTAGAAACGTCCTCTTCTGTGAGTGATAGAAATAACAATTATTTTTTTAAATGAAAAGTAAGACACTTGCAGGTCTCATTTGATGTACAACATGTCATGATTCCAGTTGTACAAAGTTTTTTGTGGAGCTGGGAATGAACAAAAAGGCCTGGCTGGTAAAGAAAAGAGGCCTCCCGATTCTCTGATTATGTTTTAAACCATGCAAGCTTTAACTTTTTTGCAGCGAGTTATTTGATAAATTTTAAATATTGACTTTCAGCATGAATCAGAAGTCACCTTTGCAGTCACAATACCTGTCAAAAATACCTTTATACCAAAATATCTCTCTGCTTACTGATGTTTTTGGAGCACCTAAAAGCATGAAACTTACGGAGCAATGTTGTCTTCCATGCAGGAAATAAAGATTACCCAATCACTCTGAACATGAAAAACAATAACGTGCTTAAAATAGTTAAAAGTTGTTTCTGTGTCACAACAAAAACACTCTTTGTCTCACTTTCTTGAAACAGCTGAAATCCATTGTCTGTGAGATTGTCGTTGGTTGACAGATCTCTCTCTCTCCCCTTTCTCTCTCTCTCTTCTCTCTCTCTTTCCTTCATCAGACAGGTGTGTTCTTCTACCCTCTCCTCGCCCTCTCTCCACAGGCCCGTCTCCCGCTGCCCAAACTCTGCAGGTCAAAGGCTAATGGAGCAGAGTGGCGCCGGCCGTCCTCCTCTGGATCCCGGCTGGATTTGGTAAACACTGGAGCTGTCAGTGCAGATTAATACAGGACAGGGACGAGAGAGAGAGAGAGAATGAGAGATAGAGAGGAGAAGAGGAGAGAGATGAGAAAGAGGGGGTGAGAGAGAGAGAGAGAGAAGTGAGAGGTCAAGGAGGGAGAGCGATACAGTAAGTTTAAATATGGAACTAGTTTTGAACAGTATTCTACAAGGCAAGACTTTTCAAACATTGGCAATAACTTGACTGATTGATTGTCCGCTAAGTGTTATTATGTTTGTTTTCAAAAAGTAATTTAATCAGTATGTAGCTCAAAATGGAAAGGGTAGACGAAAAACGTACAAACTCCCACCCCAAGAACATAATTTCTATTCTGAGGGTGCATTCAATTAACCAGTACTGTCTATATAGATACAATTTGAACACTGCTTGTTAATAACAAGAAGAAGTCTCTCAAGATATAGATGTATAAAAGCACACAGGTTGACCAACATGTGTCAACAGGCCGCAGCTCCCAAACTCCAGTCGGTCCCAGCTGCAACAAGCCAACACTGCAGCAGCAGGCCGGCAGTGCAATAGACAGTCAAGCCAACGATACAACAACATTTTAATGCAATGGAATGAGCCATCACCTCAACAACTACAATTTTCTCCATTAATAACATGTATTGACTGAAATAAATGAAAAGTAACAATTAGACAACTACATGCAGCTCCGCTCCTCCCCAATCCGCCTCAGAACTTGCCGCAGACCTCTTGCCCACTGTCTCCGCTCTAGTCCTCAAGTAGAGAATGATCCAAAACACAAGTTTGTGAAATAAAAGTCCTTGTTGAAGATCAAATAACTGTATCAGGAGCACAGACGACTCCTGTGTTTTATGAGATCACAACAGTAAATGTGTTTTCCTACTCCGTTGAGGGCCTTCTTTTTAACTGTTACGAGCATGAACTCAATAATGTTTTCCTCTCATGTGACAATGACATAGTTTGTAGTTAACAGTCTGCTGTGTCCAAATATCAAAGAAACTTTATGTAAAACTACCAACTTTTCGTTATTTGATCAAATCCCAGTACATGCGGAGTGATTTTACGTTGTAATTCCGAACATAGTTTACTTTCTTTTTCCTGTTTGGTGCGTTCTGATCTGCAGAGACTGACTTGGCCGAACCTTGGAGTGGAAAAAAGCCTTGATCGATATTTTGGTCGGACGGTGACGGAGCGCGGAGCTGAGGCGGAGCCCTGCGCAGCGGATACGGAGGATGTGGAACGGTTCCTGAATTGGCTGAAGCAGAGCCAAAGTCAGAAAATGTTTTGGCTTTTCGTAGCATATTTATGTAAAAAAGACATGAAAACGTGCTTATCATACGTTTTTAGCCTCTCTTCAGAGACTTTGTTGAAATTGGACAAAGATGATGATTTCTGACCAAATTATGAAACTGGGCCTTTGAGAAAGCTTCAACCAGGCCCAATCTTTAGAAAAACTAGATCTGAAAGTTCTCAAATGTCACGTGGTGTAACTCCACTGTACAATACATAATACTCTCCCCTCCTCAGTGACCTTTGACCCTGCCTCCCGCTGCAGTGTCAGTTGAGAGGGGCGAGGCATGGGGTCCAGAGAGGGGGACAGGGACCAAACAATGCCTATTGAAATGACAGTCTTTGACACTTTGAGGAACTGCATGTCAGAACAGAACCAGATAGTATTTCTTCCCGTCTTCATGGCGTAACTTTCCGATTTGTCCCGTTCTTCTTCGTGTCCAGTTTTTGTCCCAGGACCCTCCGCACACGGCCAAAAGCACAGAGGAAATGAAATACTGATTGTAATAAATGAAACAGGGCCAGGAGGAGCAGAAGAAGGAGGGAGAGCACAATATCAAATCAGTCTGGTTTTATTAAAAGGCCCGGGGATGTGCCTGCGTGACCCGGTGACAAACTGTCTGTAGGAAATTTGTGCAGTGTTTCCAAAGAGCAGCAGGTGCGCGGATTTAGGAGCTACAGCGGCCCTCAAGGCTGTTTTGTTCTGTTACGTATTTAGAAAAATATTATTTCTCATCTTATAAGTTGTCCAAATTGAATTATGACACAACTTCTGCATCTGACTGAGAACTAAAGCTTTAGCAGAGAGACTTGTTGAACCAGTGTGTATCTAGTCAACTGAAGTCAATAGCAGCTAATTTATAGCGTCTAATTTTGAGGCAAGTTTTAGGGGTAGTTTATACGACAACAAGTTCTCATGAATCCGTGACGTTTCTATGTCAGATTGGCTTCTCTTTTACCCGACAACGAGCTACGTGTTCATTGAATCGGCATTCCTCTGGATACGATTCAAGAGATAGTTTCGTCGCGGAGGTTCAATGATACACTGCAGTGTAAAGAGGACAAAACAGTTGTCAATGAGGACGGTTACGTCACTGATTTGCGCTTGCAGTAGCGCTACTTTAGGACCGCAGAAGACTGCAAAGTCACCAAAAATGCCTTTTTAAACCAAAGCACATTTCATTCTCACAAAGTCAAACAAAGTTAAGCCGACAGTGTTCAGCTTTTTTACCAGCGTGCCGAGGAGACAGAAAACAAATCTTCCAAAGCCTCACCCGGTCCTGATTCCATTAGTTAATTGAAATACGTGTGTTCAGAAGAAAAGGAAATTTGAAGTACTCCACAACAAGTATTATTCGATCATGAACACACAAGACAGCTGTCCAAGTGTCTGCGCCCGGTAAAAGTGAACTGTTTTCCTCGTGTTTGTGTCTAACTCTCTGCGATCTGCGTCTTCTTTGCGCACTGGTCCTCGGACCTCCGTGTTTGTTTCAGCCGATCTCCCTCTCTGCTTCCTTCTCCATTTTTCCATTTTATTGACATAAAGAACATGTAAACTTGTCAGTGCTTGTGTTATCAGGCTGCGTGGGGTCATGATAAAGTCATCTGGAGTCCAAGCACAAAACGGCTTCCTCCTGACGCAGCAGAAGAACTACAGCATCGTTGTCTTGTAAACTAGACCTTTGTGCTAGTTGCAAAATTGTAGCTAAAGTGAGTTAGTCACTTTAACAGCAACAAATTTTAAATGACACATTTCTGATGTTGCAAAGTTTTTACATAACAAATCTAAACCCTAAATGTGTTATTCAGAAACGCTTTATTTATTGCAGACAAGTGGGCGGGGATAGGTGGTAAGTGAAATCAGATTTCCTGAGCACTGGAGTATCAGTTGCAGGACAATACAAGATTACTTAAACTAATGAGTGAGTGCTGCTTTAACATGGTTACAAAGTCTGAAAAAGTGGGTTTTACAGAATAGATCCCCTTTAATAGTAATTAAAGTGTTTGAACGATCAAATTTTACCATCAAAGTTGAACCGGCCCAATCTTCAACCTTTGCCCTACTTCTCTGCACTGTACAGAGCCTGAATACATTACATTTTCCCGCCATCCTTCAGAGCTGCCTTTTGCATTTCAGCGCACACAAAAGCTCCTCAGGCCAGTGCATATGTAAATACACCGGCCTCACTCGCATAAAAACACGGCAGAAGAAGAAAGCCCAACAGGATAATGGCATCGAAGGAGGGAGGGCCCAAAGATTAAACGGCTTCAAGTCTTCCCAAAGCTTCCTTGTTTTTTTGGCGGCGTTCCAGCGTGCGGAGACAATGCGTTGCTGTACGGGAGAGAAGAGGGGGGCCGCAGACGCACAAGGGGGCTCCCGCGAATCAAAAGGACCAAGGGTTAAACTAGTGCAGAATTAGCATAGAGAGCGGGACCCATGGAAAGCCCTGACCTGACAGGCTCCAGAAGGCATGTGGAGGGCCGGGCTACTGTCCTGCTCGCTTTATGGAGCTTTCAATGGGCTCATAACTTATGTTCTATATGGTTATAACGAGATCTGACAATGTGGAAAACTAGTTTGAATATAGCTGTTGCGTAAGAGACTATAACCTGTTTTAAAAAGAGCGATCACAACTGAGTCTGAAAAGCCAGCTGGTATTCTGAACGTATCAGAGAGAGGAGTTTATTGGAAATTGCTTTAGTCCCAGAAACTGGAATTTTAAAGTAAAATTTTCAGATTGAATTGTTACTCTGTAGGAAAATAATCACAAACTAGGGCCTTGTCCACACTTGTCCAAGTTCAGGCATTTCAGAACAAAACCAAAACCATACATCATCACATGAAGCAGGAGTTTTAGGACACTGAAAACAAATCTTTCTGAAACCAGGCCCCAGAATGAAAAGATTTCAAAACTTTGGTGTAGCGTATCCACAACTTTTTTTTTTTCCATGAAGGCATCACTTCCCCCGAGTCACGTCACATCTGCAGAATGTACTGACCTTTATATGATGTTCACTATTCCACCATAAACCACAGAAGACAGGGAAAATTTAATAAATCCTCTACAATCTCCATTAAATCCATTTTGTTAGAGGTCGCTTAAAGTATGGAAACTTGACTTATTAATGAAACAGCCCAGTCTCCAAAGAAAATGTAGATATAATTTAGGCTACAAGTAACTAAAAGGGTAAGTTTAGGACTGGAACTTGGGGCAGGTTAAAATTTACCAGTTAAACCTGACCCTTGCCATGTGGTTGTTTTATGTTTTACTGCAGAACTAACGTGGAAACTTTGTAACTTGCTGAAAGCATTTCGATGTAAAAATCTGAGGATTTTGATTTTAGTGACTTTAGAAAGCCACTACAAAGTTATTAATATTTCCGCATGAACAGAACAGGAGAACTTCTGCTAAACATGGATCTGCTGGTGCCAGAATCAGGACTAAACATGGACCGTCCTCAGAGTCAAGACTAAGTATGAACCGGCCTCCTGCTGGTGCCAGAATCAGAATCAGGATTATTTAGTGAGGTTACTGTGAGGTGAGAAGGTTCCGGTCTGTGCCAGGACTACACCAGGACTATATCTCTGGGAGCTGTTGAAATGTTGCCTAATGTTACACAAGAGTTGATAGTTTATCTGAGGGTGGAGTGAGATGGAGAGGCTCTGCTCTTCGTCAAGTGTCAAGACCAAATCCTCCCACAAAATCTCACTCCCAAATTCTCACTGCTTCTTCATGTTTGTTGAGCAATATTTTAGAGCTTAGTTTTGAAATGAAAACACTTCTCTACAATCTGTATTTTGTGTCTGGATTGAGTCCAGGTGGGGGCTGGACTTCAACCAACAGTGTTGCCAGATGGGAATGTTGAATTATCGCACCAGAGCATTATTGTATTTTGCAAAAAATGTACGTACTGTTTTTAATTTTGGGCAAGGGCACATTCTATGACATACAGTATAAACATTCTTAGATATCATTCTAGAAGTTAATTTGGAAGGGTGAAATAATACAACAGCGCTTCTATGTTTAGTGCAATTCACAGCAAGTTTTCACCTTTTCACAGCCCAACTCAATCGGATTTAAATTAGTGTCAATAGAACTCAATCATACTTGAACTAAAAGTTAAATAAAGCATTGATTCGCTCTCTCTTTCCTTCGTCCGATGTCTCAGTTTTATTGCTCTTGCAGCATCTTCATGTATTTACATTTGGTCTTACCTCATTGGGGCAGACGTGTCGTTGCTGTTGTCCAATAATATCACAGAACACCACTAAAGCTCTGTTGTGATAAGTGTTTACTGATCCTGGATCAGTTTTTTTAGTCTTTAGCGAGCTCAAATTATTAAAGATGAAGAAAACACTTGGAGCTTTGAAATTATCGTACATTTACATAGAGTTTTAATGTGACTTAAAATGATTGATCGTACATCTTACAGGGGGTGAAATTATCGTACAAATACAATCATTGTCTGGCAACACTCGCGACCAACCGAGAGGGTTTAGCTGTTAGCTGTCAGCCTAGTTTTTTTAATGTATTAGCCTAATTCAAACTTACTTTGTGGTGAACAAAGCTAGTGGGAATCCTGGGGAACCATTTCCACCTTGTCTTTGTTTTTTTCTTTCTACTTGTAAATTTGTTGACTGTTTTCTACATGTGTCGAGGGACAACGTGGACCTGGAGGGCAGGCTGGGATATGTGCCAGGGTAACTGTGTTGCACCAAGTGGCATTAATATTTAAAGGACAATTTTTGACAATTTTATGGACTTACAAATTGTACATTAAAACTACTGACATTTTAAACAAAGCTAATGTACACAATACATTTTTAGTAATTATGGAACATGACACTTCTTTTAAAGGACCTGTGAGCCGCTTTTTGTTTTATTTTCCCTGGCTGGTCCACTGCTGGTCTCAGTTTATTTAACGTAGGTTAATAGGTTAAAACATACAAATTAAGATCTATTTGCAAGTCGAGATCTACAATATTCACAATGCTGCTTCTTTTCCAGAGACTTCTTAAAATATAATTGTAGATTTTGCTACAATTATGAAAAATGCAATGACTTAACAAAAAAAAAACTTTTTATGCAGCATTATCAGCATTCTCTCTGTTTTATCAACAATATATCGTAGAAACACACCAACTGTGTTATATTATTGAGAATATTACTGACAAAAAAGCTGCAGCAGTATGAAACAGATCCTGACATGAATTGCTTGACCTGCACAAACATTTTTACGACCTACAATGTCAAATTTAAGACTTTATAATGCCTTACATAAACTTTTTTATTCAAGACTTTTTTAGACTTTTTAACCTCTCCAGAAACGTTGTGTTAACGCCACATTAAGAAAGAATGAAACCAAACTAATCCATAAAAGAAACCAGTTTAATCCATCAATAAGGTATTTTTAACCAGTTTGGATGTAGGGAGAGTGTTCTTTGCATTTTGTTATGTCACACTTTGAGCTGAGATGGAATATCTCTGCAAAGGAAAAGTGCTCACTAAGACAGATTCACACAGACTGATGAACGTTAGATAGAAGTGTAATTTTTGTTTGTAGAAAATATGTACAATGTATCTTTGAGCTCATCTGATAAGAAATGGGAGAGAATCCAGTGTTACAGGGTCACTCCCACAAACACAGAGGCGTGTCCTGAGCTGGTCTGCAACAGTAATTAAAAACTTAAATCTACAAACAAACCTAAAGCTGCAGTTTCCTTTTACACAATAAGTATCCACTCCATTGTTTTCCAACCACAACAAATCCTGCATCAGCCCTGCTCATGTTCTGTCTTCTCCTCCCTCCTCGGGGCAGTTTTTTACCCTCCTCTCTCTCTCTTTTACCCCTGAGGTACAAAAGGGGCGTGGCTCTGCTTGTCCCAGACGTAAACACAGGTGACAAATGGGTGTGATGCGGCGTCTCAAGTTTCCCGGGGGAAGATTTATAATGTGACACGGGGACAAAAGCAGGAGGCGCACAAAAGCACCTATATGTGGAGCAGAACAACAGCAGGAGGGAAATCACGGCGCGGCGATTGTCCACGTGAATGGTCTTACTGTCAGAGAGGTGGTTCGGCTGGTGTTCCTATACGTGAAGGTGAAACTCAATATGTATCACACAGTAGTTATTACAGTATATACAGACTCGATTGTCAAGCTCAAACTGTGTGGTGGCTTATACACTGTTGTGGAGTTATCACAGAACAGAAGGTGTAATTATTTTTATGATATTGTATTAGTTTAGAATGGGTTACCTAGCTAAAAGTATTTAATTATATTTGTACAAACGAGGATAGAGCTGTTGCAACATGTTACACGCTAATTTAGAGCGTTATGGTCCAATAGAGCGAGACTTTATTGTGACATACTGTAAAGAGCAGAAACTGGCACCACTGCTTTCAATAAGAAGTTAATGGACTTGTTTCTTGATGAAGTTGTTTTTGATTAAGATTGCAATTCAAAATGACTAAAATGAAAAATAATGCCCTGTGTATCTGCGTTCAGACTCGACAGCGTTGAAGTGACTAAAGCGTCCAGTTTACATGTTAAGTCCATGTAAACCTGCGTCTTGAGGCGTCCAGCGCATTTGCGGCGCGAATTGGCGTCTAGCGCGTGTTAAAATGCGTGTGTTCGAGCGTCTGCTGACGGCGCGTCTTGCAATGTGGATGCTCCAACCAGCGGTGAACGCTTTGGTTGCCTCATCAGGCGTTGACGCTCGAGTTGGGCTCTGCTGAACTTTCAAGCGTCGAATCCCCGAGTCCACCAACCAGACACGACTCACTCTACTGTGACTTGGTGTCATGGTACTCTGCTCTTACATCAAGAGGGAAAGGAGGACTGTTTACTGATGACTTTTAATAACTTTTATTAACGAAAGCTTGCTTGTTTTGGGACTTTTTTCAAAGGCTTTGTCGCTTGTTGCTTGGAAAGTCTGGCAACACGGCAACTGGCGTTGGGGTGTTTTGGACTCTTTTTTGAGGCGTCAGCTTTGAAAATATTTTGCGTTAAAATTTGTTTCAATGCGCGAAATTAGACGCTTCGACGGTGACGGTCTGAACACAGCATTATAGATTATGCCTCTGGGCCCCAACTATGTCGTTAAGAGTTGTTTTGTGTGTAATTAAATTATATCGATACCTATATTTGTCAAAAGATTATTCAGTCTGTGCTTCAATAAGTTTGTGTTTTTCCTTTAATTCTGTTATGTTGACTTAAAGTTATAATAAAATGATCCGATGCTTGTGGCATGAGACAAATCTTGATCTGTGCATGAAAAGTTCAAGAAACTCAAAAGCTGCTCAGGCGTACAAGCACAGATGCAGCAGGCTTCCTGGGCAGAAGAACGACTATGGAAGGGCATCCGACACAAATGCCCCATAACTAGAGCTTATTAGACAAGTAGGTGTCCTGGAGAAGGACACATCCAAGTTGCACGTGTAAAAGATATCCCACTGAGTGAGCATCGCCGGTGGACAGTAGGTCCACACTATGGAAGTACTACAGCCAGCATAAACTTGACTTTATGGGGAAAAAGTCCAGATTTGGCCCTGGCTCACACTATGGGAAAATGCATTAAAAGGATCAAAGTTAAAATATATTTATTTTCAACAAGTTATGCACCACATTTAAGTGTTTTTCCTCAGTTTCTCTCATTCTCTCAACAGCAGGTGACGTTATCTCGAAAAAATGAGACCACTACTAAGAAGAACAGTGTAGATCTGAGGTTCAGATGAGAAGCTCAGATCTGCAGCTTTATACTACTTCAAGAGGGCGCATCATTGTCATTTAGAGCTATTTCATAAGTTACTATTATTGAAGCACTCTGTTTCTATAGGTTTATTGTTCCTTCATTAGATTAAGGTTTGATCTTCCTCTAGCGTGCCACACTGTAAACAGATTTGTCGTGGCCTTTACAGAAGCAGCTGATGTGACAGAAGACTGATGTTGTTATTGTGAGACGGAGGAAGTGTCTCTGACGGAGCAGGACATGAGGGTCAGGAGGACTTTAGACTTTTCCTGCTTCACAATCAGCAGCTGGACACGACAATGGGACTGTAGGAAACTCATCATGTCCTTTTAGTCCACATCAGCATCTTTACCCAGCACACACAGGACTCTGGACTCAGCTGACATGTTTACCAGCTCTCACAATACTCACACCTATAATCAGATAAGAAGGGATGAGAGTTTTATACATTTGCCAAAGAAATTAATAATTTTCTGTTTCTGGCTCCAAACACCATTAAATTAATCCTGCAATCATTAGTTGGGTCTTTTTGGTCAGTTCAATAAATAATAGTCACATACAGACACATACTTTTAATCTTTTACCTGAAGTTTTGTCTGTGACTTATTTTTGCACTTGGAGTTTAAGATTGTTTGTGATTTTTAGACGTGTCAAAAACAGAACAGGTCACAGACATAAAGACATTTACAACGATTATTTGTCTCACAGTGGCATCATATGTCAGAAGATTAGAGACGACAGACTTGTGGAGCAGCAGTGAGCGGAGAACAGTGTGTCACGTGATCGAGCGCAGAGTGTTTTCTGTCATGTTTGTGGTTATAAAAGTGAAACAACAACAACAATGATGAAACGCCAGTGGATTAAAGCAGGTTTATAAAGGTCACAGGAGAGCGGAGGCTCATTAGAGATAAGGAGCTGTTACACTGAAGTTACACTGTGGACGTGAAATGAAAAACTTGAACTTGTGTCCTGTTAGAACTGTTTCTAATCTCCTGTTTGCGCCCTTTTACTCAACTTTTTTTGACGGCTGTAAAATTATAGAAAAAATGTTTTTTTTCCAAACTTTTTTTGCTTAAATCTGTTAATCCACTTCTGTTTCGACTAAATATACCAAAAAAAAATATATATATATATATATATAATCAGTGTTTTATTATTTGTACAGATGTATAAAAACAATGTTCTCAAAGGAGGTGAAAATGTGACACAAAATGGCTAATTTTTCATATAAAATGTAAATTTAAACTGGATTTGTTTGGACCTTTTATTACAGCCTTGGATATGTTAAAAATCAGTCCCAACTTTGACGATTTTGTAGTTTTTGTGCCGAAGCAATTTGTAGTTTTTTCCCCCTCTTGTTCTGTTAGAGCCATTTTTCCCCCATTGACTTCCATTATAAACACTTTTTATTATTGCTCTATAAAAGTGTGATTTGTGTTTGTTCTTTTTCAGAAGAGCTGACGTGTGTCATTTTTAGACTTTTAGATGAACTGTGTGTATTTCCCATTGAAACAGGCCTGCTGTGAATAGTAAGACACAGTTTCCCCATGTTTTCCTACGGAGCGACCAGGAGACAGGACATGTTTGAACTCTCTACTCTACACACCATTATATCCACATACACTAAAATAATAACATAAGTACGCGAAAGAGGCTTGAAATCATGCTCATATAATGCTGTTTTTGTGTCATGTACGCTTTCTTGTGAGGCTGTGTTGCTGATACAGACAACCGCTACAAACTGAGGATCACCCAACAAGATAAAAGTTACACTGTACAAACATCTCCCATGGGGTGCACGGTAGCAGAGTGGTTAGAGCTCTGGCTTCCCAATAAGGAGGTCGTGGGTTCGACTCCCGGGTCGGACCATATCAACATCTCACGATCTCTCTGGGTGGAGTTTGCATGTTCTCCCCGTGTCACCGTGGGTTTTCTCCGGGTACTCCGGTTTCCTCCCACCTCCAAAAACATGCATGTTTAGGTTAATTGGGCATCACTGTAAATTTCCCTTAGTGAGTGAATGAGAGAGTGAATGGTTGTCTGTCTAACCCTGCGGCAAGTTGGCCACTGTCCAGGGTGTTCCCCGCCTAAGGCCCAAAGTCACTGGGATAGGCTCCAGTCACCCGCGACCCCTAACGGGATTAAGCGGTAGAAAATGAATGAATGAATGAATGTACAAACATCCCCTCATTCAACCTAAAACATCATCTTTTGTCAAAGTCACACCTTCTTGTTCATTCTCCTGCTTCATCCAGTTTGAGGACAACATGTTGTTATTTTAAACTTCTTAAACAAAACATTTTACTTACAATCCCTGGGAACAAATAAAGCTGATTATACATAATCTGTACGAACACACTGTTCTTCTCACTTTTTATTTGAGGAAAATGTCAGTCAGCCAAACTAAAGTAGGCCCAGTCTACATCTACAGTATAAGTTTTAACGTTCTTGTCTTGAAGTATTAATGTGTGACAAGAGGAAACTAATGGAAGTCCAGCCGTTTTACAGATTGTACAACACTTCCATTTGTCTTTTAATCCAATAAATGCACATCTTTTCCCATTGTTGTGTGACTTTAATACTTACAGCAGCGGTTTATATGGAAGAACTGGCTGAACTGACTGTTTCCTTGTGTTTTTATAAGGAAAATGTAAGGACCAGCTTTAACAGCAGATGCAGGTTAATAACTATAATACCACCCACAGAAATCTGCATTAGTTCTGTTACCACTTCAGAAAGTCAAAACACATTGTACTGAAGCAACAACAACACTGCTAAATATGACATTTTTCCAGTTTTGACTTAGTTTGATGTGATAGAGGTAAATACTGTATTTATAATGGTTCTCAGCACTTCAGTTGTAATTTATGAAGACATTCAAACATGTCATCAAAAATCACCAAAATGCATAAAGACAATTTTCACACATTGTCCCATATTTCAAGATGTGCATCTACACTACAGCATGTTAAAGGTGTATCATGAGCATGTCTCTAGTCCTTTGTTGTGTGTATAGATGTAGACCAGTAATATGCATAAGCTTCATAAAGGCCAGCGCACACCGGAGCACTCTGCCGCGCGGCAAATTGGGTGCCTCCGGTAATTTCTATGAATGTACACACACCGGGCTCGCGGCGGCGCACGGCGGTGCTTTACAACGCGCCGTGATTTGGTTTTGTTTGTTTCCAACTTTCAACTTTAAGTACACACATTTGTTTCCCTTTTTGTTGGCAGTGCGTCGCACTTACGGACTTAGTGATGAGCCGTCCCTGTTCTGCACACTACAAGAGTTTTGGCCCGATTTTAAGCTCAGTGTGCCCCTCTATGAGTTCAGGAGGTGTGGTCAGAGCAGCAGTTTTTGTAAGAGATTTTTTGTCGTTTCTCTCCTCATGTTTGTGCGACTATTTGTCAGCATCAAGCATCATGGTGAGATGCACGAGCGCGAAGACCTTTATAACAGAAGCATCTGGTGCATCTGTCTTGTAAAAATGTAAAATAAACAAGAAGCATTGC
Organism: Mugilogobius chulae; assembly: GCA_038363315.1. Lineage (NCBI taxonomy): Eukaryota > Metazoa > Chordata > Actinopteri > Gobiiformes > Gobiidae > Mugilogobius > Mugilogobius chulae. The sequence goes on from CM076396.1 coordinate 65,614,844, forward strand.
CTCATCATCTGTAACGCTGTGTGCTCGTAGTCCACAAGTCTGTGTCGTCTCTGTTCTTCTGCCACATGATGACACTGTTAGACCAATAATCTTTGTAATTGTTCTTATGTCTGTGGCCTCTTTTTTATTGATGCGTCTAAAAATTGCAAAAGATCTTAAGCTCCTCTAGTGTGCAGGCAGCTTTAGTTTAGGTCTGAAGTTACAAAAATGGATACTTGTAGGTCTGATCAAATGTTTAGTGAAAGCTTAAATATGCTCATGTTCATTACGTGATCTCACCTGTCACTATAAACAATGAGTCAATCTCTTGTGACGTGCCCATGTTTCTTACTTCTCCTCAAGGCTTCTGCTCCATTACACCCGGCCCACGCTCCAATGATACCCTTTTAACAGGTGTCCCAGGGCTCTCTCTCTCTCCATCCCTTCACCCCTGAGCTGAAACGGGACACCTCCCACTCCCTTCACTTTGTGTGGGACAATACTGTGGTCTGACACCCAAACCAGCTCCTGCAGCTACACCTACGCTTGTCAGGACCAGAGCTTAACCTACATTAGACGATTCAATCTCGTCTTTCTGATATCAAAGTCTTACAGAGTCACAAAGAGTAGTTGTAGTGAGAGTGAGGGTAATAGTAGAGTCAGCAGTGGATCTCATTGGCACACGGAGCAGCACGCCTGATAAGTCTCAGGCTGCATTCACAATTCGCTTTTGATTTGGATCAGGATTAGTTTGCCTAGTGTTATGTTACTGTTTTGTCTCCCTCTGGTGTCCTTTTTCTATGTTGCAGGCTTGGCCTTCGGCTGGTGGGAGTGGTCTCTGGGCAGGTGCACCTGGCTACAATCTCAATCAAGCTCAGTATTTGGTCTCCCGGCTCACCTCCATTCACCGCCTGATTGTTCCGTCTTCTCTGTGGTACTTTTGGACTAGTCTTAGCTCAGTCTTGCCTGTTTTTTGCCTCTTGCATTAATTCAAGATTTTGTTGTTTTTCCTCAGTAACTCCTGCCTGCTCCAGAGACCTCCCAGCCATGCCAAGCCAAGCCCAGACCTGTTAAGCCAAGCCTGCAACAATAAACTTCCTTTTTTGAACTGAGTTGCCTGTAGTGTCTGCTTTGGGGTCCAGATCTACAACCCTAACACCTAGTTTGGTTTGATTGGGTAATTGTGAACGTGCAAACGAACTCTGATTTGGCATAAAATGTCAAAATCTGGTCAGGTTTTGTATTGTGAACGCAAAAGAAACCGAGAGTGAAACAAAACCAGGAAGTGAACAGTGACGTGATCCAGGCTGAGACGCATGTGAGACTCCGAATAAAAACAAACAGCATGTGTGGGATCAAAAACGAGATAAATATTATGCAAAAAAAGTAACAAGAGAAGGACTGGGGATGATTCAGGTAGATAATTACTTAAAACAAAAAAACGTTAGTTTAGGTGTAGCTCATTAAAAAGTCCTATTAACTTATGGATTTTTTTAAGGTATTTTTTATTTGTAAGTTTAGAGTAAAGCTGATTTTGACCCATCCCAGAATGGTTGATTCGACTGTAAATAAGATGGCTTCAATTCGATTTTTATCTATAACATGTCAAGGAGCTTGAGAGTTGATTTTTATTAGAAGAGAGGCAAAAATATATTAATTAAGAAAACTTAAGCAAAAAAAGCAAGCTCCATTTAACGTCCACATTATCCATCTGGAACTTCCCCCACTGAAAGCGTTCGTGAAAAGGTGGGACCCCTGGTGCAGTGTGACTGATTGGTTAAACCTGGTTCAGAGCTAGTGGAGAGTCTCTCGAGTTTGTGAATTCACAAATGTTGTGAGAGAATCCAACTGGCTGACCAGGTTAGAATGCACGTTACTGCAGCTTATTTGCACTGAAAAAAGGGATTCTGCCATAGTTGGAGTAAAGTATTATTCTATAGGAATTAAAAGTACATTTTTAAATTGTGGTCACTATTTATGTCTCAAATCAACTTGACTTTCTCAAGTTCGTTGATAAACTACTATAACAAGTCCATCCGTGCATTCACCAAGTTCAGGCCTGAGTTTGTGAGATTTGTGACATATGCACGTAATCCTCCTGCCTTTCGGCTGGCAGTTGCCAGTAGCAACCGGAGAGAAAGTTTAAATTTTACTGCACTGAAGGCCGGCGCTCGCTGTTTAAGCTGAATTAAAGGTGAGTTTTTCAGTTCCGTTGGTCAAAAAAGACGTTATTTGTAATATAGACAACTTAACTTTAACTAGTTGGAACAAACGACGGTTGATGGTGCTGACGTTAACCCTTGTGCACCCCTTTAAAAAAATCACACCAAATGCACCCAACTTTTTAACATTCATTATTTTTATTTAAAAAAAAAAACAAAAACGTTTCCTCAACTTTTCACATCAATCTCTTCATACTTCTGCTCTAAACCTAGATAATAAAATTTGTATAAATTGTTAAAATTTTAACCCCTTAAATGCTGTTTGTATGTGAGAAAGTGTCACATTTTTGATGAGGGAAAAATGCAAAAAGTGGATTTTTTAAACCAATTTTTTTATTTTCATGGTGTGTGATTTGTAGAAGCTGGTGGTGGCCTAAAATAGTCCCAAAACTGATTTGATCACTTTTGAAGTTTTTGCATAAAGTCAGTTTTTAATTCAGAAAAACACCATTGGCCCATCTCTGACATAGTCGTGACACCTAACAATACCCTATTACATTTTACATATTGTAAACTTTTCTCCAACTTTTTTCACATCAATGTCTTCATTTTCTTTTGCTCTAATCATACTTATACAATTTTGTTTTATATTTTGAAGTTTTAAGTGGAAAATTACTGTTAACACACTATTTAGCCATAGTTAAAAAATGTGCCAATTTTGTGCAAATGATTTTCAAAACAATAGTGATAGTTTTAGATAGTAGTTTTCATTATCTTTTCGCAGCATTTTTTTGCTCCAGTCACACTGGCATTTTTCCTTTTGATTTTTCCTGATAACCACTCACATTTTCGAAAGGAGAAAATGAGAATGTGTATTAAACTCTGAAGGAGGGTTGTTGTTAATGTCTTCCCCTGTCTCCTGTTGAAACCTATAGAAATACATCAGTCGTATCATATCTGCAGCTCTGACAGACGCTGCACATCCTCCAAAAATACCAAACATTCTTCCACCGTCTGCGCAGATTCAAACATAATCAGTGAAAGAGGATGTACACGCTGAAACATCCTCCTCCACAGACACGGACAGTAAGTATGTGTTTCTATGGCGACAGACAGAGGAAGCACTGTGAACATCCACTGTCCAGCTTGGAGAGAGAAAGTGGTATTTTGAGACTGGCACACTGGGCTTTTGTGTGGGTGAGAGAGGAAGAGAGAGGAGAAGAGAGATGTGTGAAGAGAGGGAAAGAGAAAAAAGAGAGGGAGAAAGAGAGAAAGAGGAAGGGAGAAAAAGGAGAGATGAAGAAAGGGAGAAAGATAAAGAGCGAGACAGCGAAATAAAGAGAGAGAGTGACAAAGAGAAGGAAAAAGAGGAGAGAACGTGAGTAGAGAGAGAGAAAGGAAGAGATATAAAGACAAAGGAGTGAAGGAGAAAGAAAGATGAGAGAGAAAAAGAAAAGGAAGTTAAAGAAAGGGAGAAAGAAACATGGAGACAGAGAGAGAGAAAGAGAGGACAAGACAGAGAGAGAGAGAGAGAGAGAGAGAAGGGAGTGATACAAAGAGAAAGTAAAAATAAAGAGAAATAAAAAGAGTAGATATAGAGAGAAAAAGAAGTGAGTGAGGGAGAAAGAATGAGAGAGGGAGAGAAAGGGGAGTTAAATTGAGAAAGAAAGAACTGAAAGATAGAGTGAGAGAAACAGAGAAAGAGAGGACAAGAGAGAGAGAGAAATAAAGAGGGTAGAAATAGAGAGAACGAGAAATATAAAGAGAGAGAGCGACAGGGAAAGAGAGAGACAAGAAAGAGAAATAGGAGAGAAAAAGAGAGACACAGGAGTGAAAGAGAAAGAAAGTGAGAGAGATAGGAGGGAAAGAGAGGGAGTAAGAGAGACAAGAGAGAGAACGACAGGAGAGAAAGAGAGAGACAGGAGAGAAAGAGGAATAGAGAGAGAGAGGGAGAAAGAGATAGAGAGGAGAGCAAGAGACAGAGTAGAGAGAAAGGAGAGAGAGGAGAGAAAGAGAGAAACATGAGAGAGATAGAAAGAGAGGGAGAAAGAGACAGAAGAGAAAGGGAGAAAGAGACAAGTGAGAAAGAGAGAGAAAGGGAGAGAGACAGGAGAGAGAGAGAGAGAGAGAGAGGAGAGAAAGACAGGATAGAGAAAGAGAGAGACAGGAGTGAGGAGAGAAAGAGAGATAGGAGAGAGATGGAAAGAGAGGGAGAATGAGACAGACAGGAGAGAGAGGGAGAGACAGATCTATCCCAATGACACACAAAATAATACCCCCCCCCAAAAAAAAAAAAAAAAAACTTAAGTTAGACATTGCGTCTTTGCTTCATTCTAACACACACTGTACGTCCAGCGTGACTCTGCATCTCTGAACTCTCCGAAGCCGCCGATCCCTGCTCTGTCCTGTTTGCTCAGCTGCAGTTTGGACTCCAGCGCCGCGCCCCTCCGCTCTCCGGGGGGTCACGACCTCTCACCCCTCACCCCTCCCTCCCTCGCAGGGGTTATTTGCTCGCAGCTCATCGCTCAAGAAGACCGTTTATAGTTCCTCTCTCCTCTCCTGCAGTTTAGCCTGTTGTCAGCGCGGCCATTGATCCCGTCTTAATGAGCTGATTAGTAGATCTGCCGCTGGGACGTCCCGTAGAGAGAGAGAGGGGAGGGGCCGGGGGTCAGAGGTCGCGCCGTGCTAACACAGCGAAGCATTGAGGCTCGGGGATGTAACGTGAAGTCAGTGGTTGTTTGAAGAGAAGAAGAGAGTCTTTACTAATACACTGTTGACATGCTTTGATTCGTGTTAATGGACAGAAATCACAAAGCAGCATTTTTGGTTTGACCCTCAGACAAGGGAAGAAGAAGCTGTGTAATTATCTAGAGATTTACTATTTGGCTAACGAAATTAACCTACATTAAAAAAGCTAAAAATTAAACAAGTTATGATAAAAATCTAGGACTGGGAAGTAACAGAACAGGCAACAGAAGTGGCTCAAGGTGTTAGGTGAAAGTTTAGACAGACATTGCAAAGTTTGGATAAAGAGAGTTTATCAGCATGGATGTAATTCTGATCGATGAAACAACAACGTGACACAGAGCCACATTTACATTGCCACAGCTAATTCATGATAAAACAAACCCAAAACACAAGACATGCTTAAGTCATAAACAAAGCAAAAGGATGTTGTCATAAATCAAGAAGTATCTGTCACCATTTCTGGACTAAAGTCTGTAAAAATCTCAGACGACGTCAACAGATTACAGATGTACTGGTGTAAATATTATTCCTTGTAAATAGAACTTAAGTTTATTTTATACAGCGATTTTCATGACACCCAAAGACACTTCACATTCTGCATTCTTACATCGAGCTCACACTGCCTCCAGACATCTATCACTACATTTTGTGTTTTTGTGCAAGAATGAACCGAGACTGAGTTCCACCTCTTGTCTGTTTTGAGCTTTTAGCATGTTCTTCCTTCCATTTTTAAAAGGACAGAGACTATAAATGGAAATGAGAGTACCAGCACTTCTTTTATCCACTTAAAGCACTTCTACATTTGAAAGGTGTCAAACCTTGTTTAAGATATCTATCTTTATCATCAGGGGACCTCCTAAAATCATTTTGCGACTCTTGTGTGTTCAGTGGTTCTCAAACTTATTGCACCAACTACCACCCAAAAATTTTTTGAGTACCACCTCATCTTAAATTATATCTATAACCAGACTATTTCAGATCTATACTAGGTCTTGAGTAGGAATACACCATTGCCACAGCAGTTTTAACTAAGACATGCCTCAAAGAAGCTCAAAAAATGTGAAGAAAATGTCCTCTAAATTAAGTTAACACTAGAACTAAAGAGGTGTCCAAGTACCACCAGAAGAACCTCAAGTACCACCAGTGGTACCACAAACCATAACAAACCATAATAATCCAAGTCCTGTCCAGGCCCAACCTGCTTAGCTTCAGAGAGCTGATGAGATCAGGCTTTGACAAGCTGGTATGGCCACAAATCTACACCTTCAGAACTTTGTCAAGTCACATTATTCTGCTCAAATCTTGTATTCAAATTACTTTCACATTCTAAATCACTACTTGATTAATCAAAAGAATGATTGCACAACTGATTACCAAAATAATCGTTTGTTTAACCCTATATCGGAGCAACAACAGCCACATCTCCATGACGACTTCTTTAGACATGTTTCACTAAAGGATTGTGTGAGTCTGCATCTGTTTGTCCAGAGCAGAAACACTGGAGGAGGAGCCGAGCTGAGCACTTCCAGACCTGCGCTAATGAAGACGGATGCTAGCACGCCGTGTCCAGCCTGACCCTGCCAACTCTGACCTACGACCTTTACTGCCTTCAACAGAGCACAACACGGCAGGGGAATGCAAGAACGTCTGCTTTTAAATTACTTCAAACTACATTTCAGGATTAGTTTGGAAGCTTTTAAAGTTGGACTAAGGTGACCAGACATTCACGCATCTGTCCCGAATCCTGTTCCATGTGTCGCAAAAATCATTCTAACCTCACAACACAGTATCACAAGAAAGTGTAGATATACAGTATACAGTACGACATGAAATAATGAATTAAACTACACCTAAACTCAACATAAACCTAATGAAATTACTCCTAAAACCAACAACGCCACTGGAGATCAATCCGGAAAATAAAAGGAAGGACACAAGTTCGTTAAATTGAGTGGACAGAAGCAGAAGTTTACAAAAGTTTGAATATTTGAATTATAGTTTAGTTTCAGTTAAAAGTCTTAACTTTAACTTTAACTTTAACTTTAATCAGTTGCACACACATCAAGCTGCAGTTTAAAGTGCATATGTTTTGGACCAGCCCTTAACACATTATCCAGCACATACACCGCACGCGACCTCGGACTCACACTGCATCCAGTCCAGTCCGGTGTCTCCAGTATGGCCAATCCGGCGCTCCGAAAACGTTTCATTTGTTTCAAATTTTGGCCGGACACCGAGCCGATTTTGTTGTGAAAACAAGACACAATATAAAAGGAAATCAAGCGAGCGCGGAAGTGAAGTTAATCTGGTGATTTTCAAAATAAAATCATTACTTTACCACTAATAATACAAAATACGTCAAAACTCAACATACACACAAACATAAAACACAGAGCATGTAAATACACCTCCCGTGCTTATCCATTGTGCGGTGAAAAATCAAACAGAAATGAACTGACGTTAAATCAGCCCAAAACTCGGCACATGTGTTCTTTGTTTACATACACACGTGTCAGCGATCGCGTAATCTCCCACGTTGAGCGTCAACCTCCGTGAGTTCGGGGTCTCGCGAGGGTGCGGCAGCAGAGCCTGTGGCTGCAGCAGGACTGTAGACCTCCATAGCTATGTGAGTTACCCACCCTAGCAAGACTGCTCCGGTGACTAAACTGGAGTTGGATGGAGGCAGTGTGAGCCCAGGGTCAGGGTCCAACTTATCTTACAGTCCTCAAACTACAGTGACAGTCGCAAAAACCTGATGATACATGCTTCCTCGTCGCATGTTCTGGTGGCTCGGGTGGAAAAGTGTCAGAGAAGCTTCTGACCTTTTCGACAGAAATAGTAAAGTCAGATACTTTTGTCATGTCAAATAGACTCATATTTTTCCGAGGTTTGTTATACCGAAATATGGTGAAATCAAAAAGTTAAAAACAACTTAGTTTGGTGTAAATGGTGATGAAAGGGTGACATTGACCACCCAAGTAAGAAAAGTGCATTTTGAGAAAACAGTTTTTAAAATCATAAAACAGATTTGACAGTTTTGATGAAATCCTAACTGACCAATAAAGTTTTGCTTGTTGTGTCTCTCCATAACATTCTGACATTTAGTAATTTAAATCTAAAAACATGTGCAGCCTTGGTAAAAGTATAAACAGCTGTACTCACTCTCATTACAAAAGTCTTTCCAAGCCTGGCCCGAGCAGCAGAAGTTTACACACCATAAAGCGGCGCAAAGTGTGGAAAATATGGAGCTGCAGTAAACAAGACTCAGACAAAGGACGTATTGTTGAAGAATGAGTATTTTCAGATCAAATATAAGAAGCCCGAGCACGCATGTAGGACAAGTATTCTGTATGTTCTTAGTGTGAGTTGTGTACTTTGTGTCTTGACAGGATAAAAACTGCTGTTACTTTAAAACATTCTGCTTATGTTAGTAAAACTATATAAACTTAGTCACCTGTACTTTTAGTGTGGACCAGAGAACATAGAACAAACAGATAGATTATCCACAGTCTGCATCACACAATCACACAACTGGGAGAAAAATCATTTGTGTATCTAAATCTTCCAAAATGCACCTTTTTTTAAATTCTTTTTGTCCTTTTTGCCCAAAATTTAAGTTAACAAAATGCAGTAAAACAGTCAATAAACCCAGTCTTCGATCTCTTAATCTAATGCCTTGCTGTTTTAGGAACAGTTTTGTTCCCACTTCAATTGAACCCCTAATAAATAAATGACCAACTTAGATTTTATTTTGGCAAAGCTGAAATAGGTTGTTGTGTCTTATATATTTGCACTGTATTGAGATCTGCAATGCAGGAAGTGGGACCATGTGTTTGTGTCTGTACCTCATGATGTAACTTTTTGTCAGACGTCATCTTGTTCGAACGCTGCAACACAAATCTACCTACGGGTACCAATAAAGTAACCTAACCTAACCTAACGTGACAGTCAGCGAACAGGGCAGAACCCATCAGCAGCGTGTTGATGTCACAAGCCCAATCACGCAGCCTTGGCGCCAAGGTGAGGGAGGTGCGATGGCGCGACAGCAGAGCAGCGACAGCACAGTATCCCAGAACCACGAGAAGACCTCAGACAGCAATAGCATGGGTCAAACGGCACCAAGTGTGACCAGTGTGTTTCTTTCTGCGTTGTGTGTGCTGGTTTATGAATGTTGATGCAGGAGTGAACCACAGGACACAGCCGAGTGATTGGAGGCCATCTAATCCGGGTTACAATAAAAGTGAGCAGAGTCAACATGTGCTGCTACAAACAACGGAACAATGTAAAGGCTTGATTTTGACTTAAAAACAAGCATAGCTTGTTCAATGATCAAAATAAAGGTGAAATAATGAATAAAATGCACTTACAACACAGGATTACATTCAATGACCAACCTTTTCCCACTGCAGGGTTTTGCAAAAGGGAAAAGAATGTCCCGACCCCCCAATCTACACTAGTGCACTGCAGGAACACACGAAGAAGAAACGTGAGCTGACCACGACAGCATAGCAGCCGGATGCCAGGTATGTAGAATAAACAGCAACAGAGACAAATTGAAGAACCGAGACACTCTGATGTACAAAAGAATAAAAATCCTTTAATATAGCAGAGACATACCAATGGGTCTTTGACAGGGCAAACAAGGCAACACAAAAAAATATCACACAGGTGTTTAAATAGGCACAGTGCAGTCACGTGACACGCCATGATTATTGTTGGATCTTCTGCTGGGTTCATGGTCTTTTTGTAAAAAGTTTTGGATTGTGTGGTCTTATCTAGGAATTTAAACAACTTTGCTTTGACAGTGCGTGAAAGGTGAACATAGCTAGAGACCACTGTAGTGTATGCCTTTTTGCACAATAAGAAAATTCAGTCCTGCTTCAGATTCACCAGAAAAAATTAAAACTTACTCAAAAACACAACATGTACCTTCATAATCTCTCTAAAAAAATACTTTCCTCTAAGCTATTTGGTTCAAAACTATAAATAACCAAGAAACGATCTCTCCAGATTTCACAACAGATTTCAGAATGCGATGGCATGCAGTTTTAAGGTACATTTGTGTGTTTTATCTGTCAGATTTACGACTTCATAACCAGTCTCCACCCTGATCGCGAAGCCAATGTTTGCAAGCTACTGTTACTCAAATCACATTTCTACAACAGTCGTATATCAATGCACAATTAGCAAGAAATGTTGAGTTAAAGAATGAGTTTGTCTGTAAATTATCGTCGTATTTCTGTGGGTGTTCTTATCGTTTTATTACAGAGGGATTAAGGAAGAATGTGCGATGTATTCTGATGCAAGCAACTAGAAGGAGAATAATAGAATGGACTGAAACTATTGATAAACTTTAAGTAAGGTGATAAGTTGCTTCTAAAAGGACGGTTTTCTTTTCAAACAGATCACATTTCTTTTCTCTCTGTCTCTCTCTCTGTGTCTCTTTTTCTCCCTTTTCTCTCTCTCTAGTCTTTCTATCTCTTTTCTTTCTCTCTCGCTCTCTCTATAGTCTCTTTCTCTTTTTTCTCTCTCTTCTCTCTCCATAGTCTCTCTCTGTCTCTCTAGTCTCTTTCTCTCTTTTTCTCTCTTTCTAGTCTCTTTCTCTCTTTTTCTCTCTTTCTTTTCTCTCACTGTCTCTAGTCTCTTTTTCTCTTTCTAGTCTCTTTCTCTCTTTCTAGTCTCTTTCTTTTCTCTCTCCCTTTTCTCTCTCTCTCTGTCTCTCTTATCTCTCTCTCCCCCTAGTCTCTCTCTCTCTTTTCTCTCTCTCGCGCTCTCTCTCTGTCGCTCTCTAATCTCTCCGTCACTCTCTCTAGTTTCTCTCTCTCTCTCTATTTTCTCACTTTCTCTAGTCTCTTTCTCTCTCTCACTCTCGCTCTCTGTATAGTCTCTCTCTGTCTCTCTTTTTTCTCTCTCTAGTCTCTCTCTCACTCTGTGTGTGTCTCTTTCTTGCTCTCTCTCTCTGTCTCTTTCTCTCTCACTCTCTAGTCCCCCTCTGTCTAGTCTCTCTCTTTTCTCTCTCTCTGTCCAGTCTCTCCCTCTCTCTCTCTTTGTCTCTTTCTCTCCCCCTCTCTCTCTCTGTCCAGTCTCTCCCTCTCTCTCTCTTTCTCTCCCCCTCTCTCTCTTGTCTCTCTCTCTAGTCTCTCTGTCTTTCTCTAACCCTCTCTAGTCTCTCTTTCTCCCTCTTCTCTCTCTCTCTCTTTAGTCTCTCTCTCTCTCTCTCTCTCTCTCTTCCCCTCTCTCTCTCTCTCTCTCTCTCTCTCTCTCTCTAATCTCACGACTAAACTAAAGTGTCCTGGCTGTGACCTGCTCAAAGTTAAATTTAGCTTCAGTGACACAGACAAAGAGCTGATCAGCAGATAAAACACGATCAAACAGGACTTCTCAGCACTTTTACATCTACACAATCTTTCTCCTGCACTGTTCATGTCATGTTTCCCCCACAGATGTTCATTTGTGGGCGTGGCCTCTGAAATAGTCACATTGCTGCACTAAAGTCAATTATAAACCTCATTAAAACAGTGACATTGGGTGAAAAGAAGCAAATTGTTCAGTAAAATCCTTACTGAAAATGTGGTCTAACTCTTACTTTATGCACTTCAAGTCAAAAACAAAGACAAAAAATTAGCGAGAAACTGGTCTGAAAGATTTAAAAATATACCAACTTTCTCTAGTACTCTCAGCTTTAACCAAAGAATTTATAACAAAAGTCTAGAACCTCATATAATCTGCACACATGGCTCAGACTAATCTTCTCTTTCCTTTTCTTCAGCTGAGAATCATTGAACCGGTTTAAGTTCTTGTGTTTTTTACAAATCCTGTTTAACTAAAGGCAGAGGGAGGCCAATATTTGCAGAACAGTGTGTCACCAGTGCGATGTCATCTATTTACAAAAACGTGTTTGGAAATCATTAATCATCAGCTCTTTCCCAAAACACATCAGAAGAAAAGCAACTTTATGCACTTTTTAGATTAGTAATCCTGTTACATTTAAACTCGAGGAGCTGCTGATTAATTTTTAAAATATATATACTGTATATATTTTTATCAGAGTTTTTAAACAACACATGCAACACAAACTCTTCTAGACCAGTTTCAGTGCTTAGTTTTCATTCTGAGGTGTTTATACTGTAAAATATCAATGCAGTTTATGCATTTCTTCAACTAACTCAAGTTACTCTGTAATGTAGTAGTGTATTTTTTTAATTGAAAGACTGAGTTACAAAAAGTTGAATATATTACAGTAAGTTACTTTGTAATGAGTTACTCACAACCCTGGTGAGTGGAGCTTGGCTCTGTCTGGATGCTTGGATTAGGCGTTTTCATACATGAAAGTACCAAGAACTAGTCCCTACATTCCCCCAGTTCCTGTTTAGTCAGAAGAACCAACCTGTCCCCATGTCTGTGTTCACACAGCAACAGTTGCTGAAAGTGGGTCTAACTGGCTTTAGCATTAGGATCTGCATAGTCTGGAACATTTAAATAAGTGATTAAGTGGTGTTAGGAAAACAAAGATTGTTGTTTTTGATTCCCCATAAAATTATGATTTACAAAACCTAAAAACATCACTAAATTAACACCAGAACTAAATTATTGGTATTTATAGTTATAGTTACTGCTTTAATTAATGCTTAAAATGATTTTTCTTAAGGATAAGGAATGTTTATCAAAATGTGAGAACATTTAAAGCTTCTTTCCAATCAAAGTTAGTACTGTAAATGTGCTTGTGTCACTAAAACGTTTCTGGTCTGCCTGAAAGTACCTGCCCAAGAGCAGGAGCTAAAAAAGTCCCTAAAGTGTGGTTCCAGTCCATAGTTCCTGCTCTGTGTGAACACACCTAAATGGGGACTGGAACTAAATAAGTTGGGAAAAGGGCTATTTAAAGTTTCTTATAACATGACTGAACCGCACAATCTGACATATTTCTGACAGAATCACACTTAACTCACAGATGAGGAGGGGCAGACCAGGTTAAAAATCAAACCGAAAGTATTGACCTATTGTATACAGAAGACTGGGCTATTCAGTTATATTCACCAGTGAGCCATATTAATACAAAACCTACAAAAGTGAACATCCACTGTCCACAAACAACTGGTACCATTTACTAAAAATCAACTATTTTCACTGAAATAAATACAAAAACAAGACAAAGCCAAAACCAGCCCAATGAAATCAACAACCAGACAAAGCAGAGCAGCTTTGACAAGACCAGGAGTTCCCAAAGTGGGGGTCGGGACCCATCAGGGGGTCATGAAGCACAATCTGTGGATCGTCAGATGATTTCAAGATGTAATTTGACTGACATTTTACTTGGTGTTTAATCAGTATTTTTTAGCTGGACGCATCATGTTTGACTGAATTTGATCACACTGCTGAAATATATGCATTTGAACACAATTTTATTGGTTTTCTTGAAATAATTACAGACTTCCATTTTATTTTGCTGTGGGGGTCGCGAGTGTGTTACGTAGTTCTTTTGGGGATCCTGGTCTGAAAAGTTTGGGAACATCTTGACTAGACCAAGCTTACAAACCAAAACTAAACTTACTTTACATTTGCATAACATCTTGCCTGGAAAAAAAAAAAAAATATATATATAAATAAATATCATCTGGTCATTGTCCCTGTATTGAGTTTCAGTGAGCATGGACCACATTTATACCCGAGTCGCTAAACAAATACATGAGAATAGACTTGCTACAGAGTGATTTTCCCTCAGAGAAAACTCCCACCTCCTCAGAGCCAGACGCAGACAGCTTTAGACAAACCACAACACAATTTAGGAAGAAGAAAACATGCAGATTGTAGATTAAACTTGGAGCACATCTGAAGCACCTCAAACCACCATCATAACAGACGTGAGCCTGAAACAAAGCAGCTGTTCCCCACCACCGCCGCCTGGAACATGAGCAAACACAAACAAAACACGAGGCTAAAGGAGCTAAAGAGAAGGAGTTTACATTTTAGATACAGGAATTCATGACAAAGTACACTTAAGCTGCCTTCAAGCGTATTTAGACGCAGAATATTTTTGAAGCTGACGCTCCGAAGCTCATCAGGAGTGTTTGGGGACAAGGACACTTTTTACACTACAACATGCTTTACAAAACAAAACATTGCATGGAACACGTAACAACAGAACACCAAATTCTACAAACTTGATCATTTCTCATATCGATCAACACACGTCTTCTGTCTTCTCACTAAAACCTCAGAGGCAGAAAGCTGAAAACCGTCGGAATGGATTGCTCATTTCTATGTCAAGTTGTCATTTTATAAATCACAAACTTAACGTGGAAAGTGATAAACGTAACATTTTTGTATGCACACATGTTTTATAAATGAGACCCCAGATCATGTCCCGTATTGTCACCAGATTTTCAGAGTAGTGAGCGACCAAGCTTTTGAAAAAAGCCCAAAAACAAGTGAACTTTCGATAAAAAAAGTTATTTAAAGACGTCAGTAAACAGTTCTTCGTTCCTCTTGATGTAACAGCAGAGCAGCATGTCACTAGGTCACAGGGGAACAGTGTCTGATTGGTGTACGCCAGCGTTAGACACTTGAAAGTTCAGCACTGCTCAACTCGGGCGTCGACGCCTGATGAGGCGACTAAAGTGTCCACTGCAGGTTTAAGCGTCTACTTCACAAGACGCTGCATCTGCAGACGCATGAACAAGCGAATTTCAACGCGCTACACGTAAATTCGCTGGACGCCTCAAGACGCTAACCTGGCTCACGCCAGATGGATCTGTGTTGAACTGTGATTTAAGTTCTTCCACAGTGTCCATCTGGAACTTGACTCGCTGAAAGTGTTTGGGAAAGGTGGGACGTTTAGTGAAATACATCAAGCTGATTGAGTGTGGGGCCTTATTTGTGCTTAACCAATCACAGCAATGTATTGTAATTGGGTATACCATGTCTGCATGGAATAGAACAAGTGTCACACACACCTGCCTGCTCTTTCAAAAAGAAAATACGTATTTCTGCTAAAACAGAATCAAAAGCGGCAGAAACACGTACATCCACAGAGCAGCCATCTTTGTTTAGCTTGAACCAGACTTGGCGCTAACAGCCCTGCTACAATGTGATTGATTGGGCATCAAAACCATGCTGCTGTGATGTGATTGGGCCGAAATTGGGCTGGTTCGGACTCTCAAACCAATCGGGCTGTTGGAAGGCCAGATGGTTTATCTCAAGTTTGTGAATTCACAAATATCGCGAGCTAAACCATCTGGTTGACCAGGTTATCAAGACGCAGGTTTACTTGTAAACTGGACACTCCAACACTGTCCGGTCTGCACGCAGTATTACTCAACCTCTTATACCTAAACTAAAATATTTAACACATTGCTGTTGGACTTATTATTGTCTGAATTTTGTCATTGAGATGCGGCAAAAACAAACAAACAAAAAAACAAGACATTTATTTTTGGCAATATGTATGTAAAAAGTCTGTTTAATTTTCATATTTTTTTGTTGCTAAATTAGACTCTATTACTCACACAGAGAGCTGAGATAAACTAAAAGTCATGCTATGCATCATTTCACCAAAGCCACAAAACTTCAAAAAGTCTCCCAAAAGGTGTCGTCTTTGCACCATTACGTGTTCTCTGTCCCATCTCCAGCTGTTCACTCTCCTCTGTGACACATTTACTCTCCAAACTGCCTGTCTCTCTGTGTACAAGCTGTAAAACGCTGGCAAATACACAGCTATGTCCTCACATCTGACCCCGAAATCATGACAAAGTCCACCAGCCCGCCCTGTCTGCTGTTTAAACCAGCATGAAGCAACACACCACCACAACAGCAAACACACGAGGCTCAAACAGGGTCTAGAGGGGTCTGGTGGAGGGACACAGGTCAGGGCTTGTGTGGACTGTATATATTTAGGTTTTTCTCATGTGTGTCATGTCTGGTGTTGATTATAGTCAGAGTTATGGGAAAAATAACCTTTGTTTAGGTTTGGATATGACAAAGTGCATCGGTTTTCTTGTTGAAAGTTGCTGAAAGTCGTAACTGTGCAGCTTTGGGTTGAATCCTGTGAGAGACTGAATGAACCATAAAGATTTCTTATCAGGAAAGGTTTTGTCATCATTATAGGGACGCAATGATCCTGCTTTATCTGTTATCGATTTCAGTACTTTGGCTTTAAGTATCTACCGATACTCGATATTAATCAATACCAGAATAAGCACTGACATAGCTTTTTTCTTTTAGTGTTTTTATAGTGTTTCTTATAGTGTTATTTATTGTACAAGTGACAACTTAATTGCTTGGATAGAATTTTAATCATTATGAGATGTCCTTGATCAGGGATGTCCAACCTTTTTCAGCTGGCGAGCCACTTTTAATCTGAGCACAGCCCAAAGATCTACCTGTGAATTTACATTATTTTATTTAGCAGCAATGTCAAACAATTTGACTTTTAGACTAGTCTAAATATATGACACACTTGACCTAAAGACTGTCTGTTATAGTGCAATAATATTTTATTAAAGTGTATGTTATAAACCTGTTTAAAAGTAACAACATATATTGAAAGTAAATTATTGTGGCTACAAAAAAAAAGCTATTAAAAAGTTTAAGCTAACATCACCTCATTTCAATACTGTGATTGGTGATTACCATATAACACGGAGTGGAGGAGCAGAAAGTCAGCTTTCCTTTTTGACTCGCATTAACAACAAACAAGCTGCTGTAGGTTGGACAACAACACAGCTTGAGCAGGTTGGAGTCTGCGGCACAACCGGTCTCCTCCTGCTCCTCTCTACCTCTCCACCCCGCTCCTTCTTCTCTGTCTCATCCCTCTTTTGAGCACTTGTGTTCAGGAGCTGCGTTGTCGGCACGCGCTGAGCGGCAACTGTGCGCTCAAGCAAGCTGACAGTGGAGGATTCTTGTTGCCGCATATAAAACCTGCGCTTGTAGATTGCACTTGTAGTTTGTGCAGATTGAGTGTGTAATTTGCGCTTGTTTTCCGCTTGTAGCTTGCGGTTAAAGTTTGTATTAAAGGTGGGGTAGCTAACTTTTTTAGTTGTAAATTTGTAAACTTTGTGCTTTCCACTAAAAAGTATAGTAAATGCAGCACTTTGTGAAAAAATGAGACCACAGAGTACTGTCTGAACTGAATAATAAAGAATTTTAGTTCTAATCAGGAGACGAATGCAGCGCTCTGATTGGCTGAGCTTGGGGTGGTCACTCCAGTGAAACTGACATTTATAGACATTTATAAGCTATAACTGCATCTAAAATGAATACATGTCTATATTAACCATATGTCGAAAGATTTATGAGAGGAAGAATTAAAACCTAAATTGTGTTTACAGTTTGAAAATCAGCTACTCCACCTTTAACAGACGGGGCTTTGGGATCAACTTCCACTGCCTCAAGATCGACCGGTCGATCGTGAGTTCTAGATCAACATCTGTAAATAAGTCCAGGGTACAGTAAATGTCATACGCATTTCTGACAAAAGCATAAAAATTAAAACATCACAGATTTCTGCAGTATCATTGAGGGAAGCAAAAAAAAAAAAAAGTTTTATCTAACCGAATAAACAGATAACAAACAAACTAACCTGATTGCCTGGTGCATTGTGGAGTTGATCTGAAACACAGGCGAGGAGCATGGTGACCAGACCCACTCTTCACAATTTGCTAAATCGCGGGCTCTGAATCCAAGTGACGTCATCCTGACAGAAAGAAGAGGTTTTCAACCCCACAGCCATTTCTGACGAAGCAACAGGAGAACTGTAAAATCCAATTCAGAATCAACATGAAGGAAAAATAATGCTCGCTATGTCCAAAGAAAACTGTTTCCTCTGTGACCCATGAAGCAAAGTCAATAATACGATTCCAGTATGTTAATCCCTTGTGACAAAGCCAATCAAATCTATGGAAGACTCACATGGAACAGTTGCCAAAGTCAATCAGAGCAAGTGACTCTTAATAAATAATTACAAAGCAAGACAAAACCATAAAATCATCACATATTTTTCCACTTAAAACTATTGTTGTTATTTTGGAGTGAGATCATACAAGCCATAAACTTGAAATAGCCTCAATCCTGTGAAACTGTCTGTAATTGTTCGCAGACGATGATGACGCGATGCAGAGGAAGTGGACTTTTTGTTTTTATGACGATGGGTCTGATAAATCACACTGGCCCATTGAAAACACAGGCTTTACAAAAACAGTGTAAGTCGATCTGTCCTGAGCTCAGAGCTGTGTCCACGTCAGAACGAACACAAAAGGAACCGGAGACACAGGTAACACTACGTCACAGGGACATTCACACTGCGTCTGTGGACTTTTGGAGAGAGACAGTCGAACAGAACATCTCCAGAACATTCCCAAGCTTCAGTACCTCAGCTCAAATTGAACAAAAAATGTGTATTCAAGTGATTTTTGTGTTTTAGCAACTAATCATTTACGAAAGAACTAATCACCTATTTGTAGTCCTAGAACAAAGTCTTAGAAGATCAATAGGCTCCAGCTTCCAAACAAAGTAATTTTCAACCTGGTGTGATTTGAACATGGCTTTTAGATGAAAGTCAAACATTTAGATTTTTTTAAAACTTTGTCCAGATGACAAACTTTGAAGCCTTTTTCTACTACAGTCCACTAATGGACTAATGAGGGATTACACTGACTTGGTTATGAATGGAGTAATTTCCAAAGGTGTGGACTTGCATGTCTTGAGTTGGACTTAAGTCAGACTCTAACCACTATTTGGATGACTTGAGACTTGAGTGTACATCGACTATGAGGCTGGTTCGGGTCGGGACATGTGCGGGTTTCTTGCTAAGTGTCTGTTACACTAGATGCAGTCAAGTGTGTTGAGGTGTCCTCCAAAGTCAAGCAGGTTCTTTTTGTTGAAGGACGTGTACTCTGTTCCTCAGAGATCAGTAAACAGGCACATCGATGTGAAGCACTTTCTAAGTTTTGTGGGGCCCACGCCAAATTCACACTCAGGGCCTGATTTATCAAGCCGGGTGCTAAATTGCAGGTGCAAAAATGAAAAAAATGATTGTTATTTATGAGCATTTTACACACATTTTAATATTGGAAGATGCACATACAACATACTAAACAAAACAACTCATGTTCTCTATTTTTAGTGTGTGTGAGAGAGAAAAATGTCAACTCTGCCAAAGTTTTGCTCCCCTAACCCGTTTTTGCACATGAGCAAATGGCTGATAAATCTGGCCACTAGTGTACATAGTCAAGGTAAGACGTGACTTGGACTAGCAGCGCTAGTCCATTTTACATAAGCAAAATGCATCATGTTTCTCCTCACTTCTGCATTTGTGATCAGAACTTGGTTTTAAATTTGATCATTTATTGGGGATTCACCCAATAATCAACAATATTGATCGTTACTTAAGTAGGGACAAGTTAACTCTTTAGAAAATTGGGCACATAGTGTCATATAAGCTGTAATTTATTGTGTAAATATGTGCAAAAAAAAGAAACTAAAATCAGAAGACTTGCGGTGCACCAACCTGATAAGTGTACATTTACCACGACATTCAGGACATGTCAATAGTGTATGTTTAGCACAATTTTACAACTTTTTTTTTTGTAAATATGCCATGCATCGCCATTCCAGTTCATTTCTATGGTGGTTGTAAAGATGTGTCCTTAATTATGAATAATAACGAAATCCTGATCCTAATCTTAACCTGCCCCAAGCCCCAGACCTAAACTTACCCATTTTTTACCTGTTACACCAAAAGAAAATGTCCCCACCTGGATTCAACCAAAACTTGACTTGCCTCTCTTTAACTTGGGACTTGGACTTGAGGCCATATACTTCCTTGAGACAAAACAGTGACTTGGTCCCATCTCTGACTTCCTGTCTGCCACCTCTGCTCATAAATACTTGTCATCATTAAATCAAACTCTTCTTCTTCTCTGTCCCTGTCTTCAGTCCCAGCTCAGTCCGACCTGTCCCGCTGCACGTTCTGGCCCTCGCGCGGCTCCTTCTATGGGGAACATCCCAAAATAACCCCCTCTGCGCTCCCATATCTGGACTTGTATAAATAAGATACAGTGCACCCTGGGACCGTCCTGTAAACACGCACAGAGGGGGGCGTCCCGCTGAGGAATCCCTAAATACATCACTTTTTGTGGGAGGGTTATGAGTGCGCTGGCCTTGTCCGTCCTCTGAGACCCGAATCACAAATAAACAAGGAGTTAAAGGCCAAGTACAGGAAATGATTCAACTTTAAGATTCTGATGTTGTGATCTATTTAAGCCATGAGACAACAAAAGAGCTGGTTTAAAAATACGTTTGTTTTGGATTGCCTCAGATGCATCATTGCTTTTTCTTTGCTATTTATTTATGCTGTACCGGCTGTGGTCAACCAAAGAAATGATTGATTGACTAAAAAGATGTCCTTTCAATCATCTATCACCAAACTGGACCTGAAAACAATCTCACTCCCTCTTTAAGCTTGATGATTGGACAAGAGAAAACACAGGCTCGGATGAAAACCAGACGGAAAAGAGCAGATAGAGAAACACGAAATAATGTTCTTTGAACATTTTTCTGTTGGATTAATATCGCCCATATATTGTAATCAGTTATATCTCTGTCAATATCACCCAGCTCTAATCTAGGCAAACGGAACCATGACTATAGAATTATTTGAATATTATGCCAAGTGACTAATGTTTGTATATAGAGCTCCTGCAGCTGACGTCGTGCTATCCCAGCATGCACCGTATTCAGGCTGGCAGGGGCGATACCATTAGAATTCAACGGCGGATGGGATTATCAAACGTTATCGAGTTTTACAGAATATGGATTATTTTTGCACACTGGGATTTACAAATGATCAAAAACAGAAGAAAGCCAGGCCATGTAAATGGACTGACAGACGCCATTTTGACAAAAAAAAGTGGATTTGTGCAGCTAAAGGTGAGTCAAGCTTGTTCATTAGTGTAGAGTCAGAGTGTACTAACATACGGACTGCTAGTGTGGTTCTCCAGCTGCACTAATGCTGAGAAGCAGGCAATTCAGGGGGTGGTAAAAACATCCGGTAAAATCATTGGGTCTAGTCTCCCGGAGATTTCCACCGTGTACACCACTCGCTGCCTGCGCCGGGCCTGTTCCACCTTCTGCTCTCTGGTCGAAGGTACAGGCCTTATGTCCAGGGCTTTATAGTAAAATATATTTCGCACAAACATCATCAGGGAACGTTTTAATGATATAGGAAGGTGAAAAGTGAATCAGATGTCCACAATGGCAGATTCAGAATGTGATTTATGCTTCTAAACTTGTGAAAAGCAAAGTCAAGCCACAAAATGGTAGCTAATGTTTATTTGTGTTTTATACGTACGGATATTTACGGCCTAATTTAATGCCACAGATGAGCCACAGAACTACATTAAAATTCTAAAAATCTTTAACATGGAGAATACTTGAAAAAGAAAAAATCGAAAGTAAAAATGTTGGAAAATTTCATAAAAAACAAAAACTTTGGTCTAATAGAGATAAAAAACACACAAAAATTACAAAATATTACAGCCCTAAACTGTAATTAACTTCACTGCAAAAATATATATACTGTAGTATATATTTATTTTCTATTTATATAAAATACAGCACTATGGGTCAACACTTTGGCCAACTGGAGTTTTGAACAAGGAAACTTCAGTGTTTATTATTAATTTATTATGCATACAACTTGATCTAATACACAAGTTACACAACTTTCTTTGTTCTTATTAGTTTCCACTGATCTGATAAAAGTCAGACAGAATATCTCATTAATACTCATTTGCAAACACAATAGCTTCCTTTTGTTGTGATGACTCAGGGAACATATTAGCGATGTTTTGTCTGAATTTGCCTTTACAGTATTTCACATTTCGGAAAACAATGACTGACATTTACATTAACAAAAACAGCTCAAACTGGTGGAAATCCTATGTACGCATTATTGTACAGTGACAAGGGGGAGTTTCCAGTAGTTCTGTCGCTCCGCCGTGGGCACGAAAGGGTTAAAAACAATTAACACTCCTCTGCTTGTTCCACACTGACACTGTTACTGTAGCTCTGACTCGAGTGGGTGAAGATCAAACTTAAAAAAAAACCTCAAAGACATCCTTGACTTTGAAATGCAGCTGCTGGAGAGAACCTTTCACTCTCAGGTTATAGACGTTAACGCGAATTAGTTTGAATAAAGTTTGAGTTTTAGTCATCTGACATTTATTAAAAGACAAATACACACAAACTGAAAAGATGAACAAGTGTCTGCAAAAGCGTGTGTTTGTGCCAAAAGAGATGGTCTGATTTACCTTTAGTCACACTTTTCATGACTGATGATCTCAAAAGACTTGACTTGAGACTAATTACTTGAATGACTTGTATTGAAAAACAATACAATGAAAATGTACAAAGTTCAGGGTGATGAAGAAATGTAAAAAAAAAAAAAACAAACAATTTGAATATTATACAGTAGATATTCTAATTAACATAATGTATTAAAAGTAGATTAAATTTACTGAAGACTTTAACATTTATGAACTGGAAACAATGGTCACAGGAGTAGTTTTTTTTTTTAAATTATTCTTAAAGAAAATGTTACAGCGCTCCATAGTACTCACGAAAAAAAAAATTTATCTCGTAATTACGAGATAAGATCTCGTAATTACGAGATAACTTTCTCGTATTACGAGATAGTTTTCTCGTAATTACGAGATAATTTTCTCGTAATTACGAGATAATTTAAATGGCTTTTCCCACATTCTGTATACCCACACGCTTCGTATAGGCTAAGCTAGTGACTTTATCCACAACGAGTAGTCTTTTCTGTGCTAGCTTGATGTTTCTAAATAGCTAAGATGTACTTGTGGATTTCGTTATGTTAAATTAAGTGTCTGTGGTCTTCACTGCAATGTTTACGGTCGACAAAAAGTATGAAAATAGCTCATAACGTGACTGTCAACTCACGCTACAGTTAGCATGCTATTATAAAGACGGCCAGTGTGTGAGCTGTTCACCCACCAGAAAGAAGCTAGTGGTAATCGGCAGGTTTTTTAAATAAAACTCGATCTTCTTGACTGTTGACAGTCAGTCTCACTCATCCTTAGAAATGAGCGGCAGTTTTTCTGTGGCTCCAGCGTCTGGTTTTCAATTTATTTGGCCATAAAGGAGAGAAGTGCTGCAACAGACTTGCAACATACGGGCATTTTGCCAGTACCCGCCCACTCTGGGTGATCCATGCGGAAGTGTAGCAAATGTGCAGCATTTCTCTTCTTTTTGGCCAAATAAATTGAAAACTAGACGCTGGAGCCACAGAAAAACTGCCGCACATTTCTAAGGATGAGTGAGACTGACTGTCAACAGTCAAGAAGATCGAGTTTTATTTAAAAAACCTGCCGATTACCACTAGCTTCTTTCTGGTGGGTGAACAGCTCCACACACTGGCCGTCTTTATAATAGCATGCTAACTGTAGCGTGAGTTGACAGTCACGTTATGAGCTATTTTCATACTTTTTGTCGACCGTAAACATTGCAGTGAAGACCAAGGCATTAATTTAACATAACGAAATCCACAAGCACATCTTAGCTATTTAGAAAATCAAGCTAGCACAGAAAGACTACTCGTTGTGGATAAAGTCATAGCTTAGCCTATACGAAGCGTGTGGGTATACAGATGTGGGAAAAGCATTTAAATTATCTCGTAATTACGAGAAAATTATCTCGTATTACGAGAAAACTATCTCGTATTACGAGAAGTTTCTCGTAATTACGAGATTTATCTCGTAATTACGAGATAATATTTTTTTTTCGTGATACTATGGAGCGCGTAAATGTAAAAAAAAAAAAAAAAAGAATTTAATTTCTACATCAGTCACATGTTTTGCTCACTTACCTAATGCATTCTAGCCTCAAATTGTGTTTCAAGCTTTTTTTCACAGCTGTAGGAGTGAGATGTCTTGGTGTGAAAAGTATGCTAACAGCAGTTAGCCAAATGCTAACAACAACAACAGAAAAAAGGGCAGTTTGGTGAACAAACGGGATATTATTAGATGTAGTCAGGATGTTACTGACTCATTTCCACCTGAATAGACACGTTAACAAGTAAAGAGATCTGTGCTGGGAAAAATAGATTTTTAGGCAATTTAATTGTGTCCTCGTGTGCATCGACATAAAGTATAATTAGTAGAACGCGCAGTCTGACTCTGATGCTATCGAACACTTAGCATCTGAGCTAGTTTGGTTAGATTTAAGCTAGTCCGGAGCGTTCTCCTGTTTGTTTTCCTATAGCCGTTAGCATTAGACCCGTAAAAAACGCAAATTATGAAAGATCTAGAGAGTGTCAGCTGGTACAAACCGACCAACCACATTTAGCAAAGGTCAGAGCTTTATTACCAAAATATTGTTGAGTTTACAAAGTGTGTGTATAAAACGGCTAGCGTCTTTTAAGACTATAGTGACCACCGCAGTGGCGCTGCGGTTATCGCTCTGGCCTCATAGCAAGAAGGTCCTGGGTTTGACTACGTGGAGTTTGCATGTTCTCCCCGTGTTTTCTCTGGGTGCTCCGATTTCTTCCTACAACTAAAAACATGTCAAAGTCCTCCCCAGGACTACAGATGGAAATTAGCTGTAAAAGTATCTCTGCCATTGTGCTTAATGTAATTGTACATTGTCCTTAATAAACATGACCTTACCTTATTTAAGATGGAGTAAAGGAATTCAAAACATTTCAAACCAAAAACCAAACCAAATATAAAGGAAAAATGTACATTTTTATGTGGTGCAAAAATCATTACATTGTAAAAATCATTTACAATGTAATGATTTTAATGGTGGGAGAAACTCAATGGATTATAAAGAAACTCTAAATCTATGTTTGTTAAGGTTCATTTTGTACTATTTTCTGGAGTTGAATTACAGAATAAAAAATAGTTGCTTCTACAGCCATAAACTATATTTTTTAATGCCGACTTGTTTGACTATAGAGTGGCCAGTTTTACTTGGAATCTGAATTTTTGGGAGTTATCACGAGTAAATACAGCCAAGAAGGTAAATGAAGGTGGTAGGTGAAAACAGGACTTTTCAATCCACTTACAACTTTGAGAACGATGAGAAAACTGAACCGAAAAATTACATTCACAACGGTATCTTTTGTGTTGGCCGCAGTGTGATGGAGGTTTGGCTCTGGTCTTACGGTGAGTGAGATACAGTAGAGCTTGTAGAGTTTGCGGTGGCTGGTTTTGCAGGGAAAGTATCGGGACTTCCTCTTTCCACAACAGGCAGATAAGACAGGAAATGACATCACTTCCTGTGGTGATAACGACAGTGCTGCTGCTGCAACCTTCGACACACACACAGTCACAGTCACAGAAAACACCGCAGCTGAACCACAAGTACATACTTTAGTTATAGATTCATTTAATGCTTTCAAAATGTCTTGATGTTTGATTTGGACAGTTTATGTTTGTTGGATTCTTTCGGAGAACAGTAACACTTTGGTATTACAATGTGGTGTTTGTCGTTATACTAACCAGAGAAAGCGTAGCCATGGTAACTTATTAATAAGCTCCAGTTCATGCTTCATGTTGTGATGGAAAATTCCACTAAAGAACTTTCACAGACTAATAGGAAGTTGAACTTTTAATTACAAATGTCTAGCTAAAACTTAAATAACAGAACCTTGTAGCATTTGCTCATTTTTTAAAGGTAATTTTCTACCAATCTAATGTGGAAGTGTATATATTTTTAATTAAAGGTATAAAATATTATATATATATAACATGACATCCTTCTTTTACTGTAAAAACATCCTGTTTAAGAAGATTACTGTTCGTTTATAAGTCTTTGCAGAATCTTTTTTTTTTCTTCTTACTTGTCCGACGGTCGGCTGACTAGTTGTAAGCTGCTATTTTGGTCGGAAACTTCTAATTGTTGATGAAAACTCACCTTTTTGGACTGTCTGTTATTTCGAGCTGAGCTGGACTCAGTTTCAAGTTGGGGTAGCTAACTTTTTCAGTTGTAAATTAGTAAACTTTGTGCTTTCCACGTATATAAGATAAGCACTTTGTAAAATTAGACCACTGTGTGCTGTCTGGACAGAATAATAAAGCATGTTAGTTCTCATCAGAAGCCAAATGCTGCTCTCTGATTGGCTGAGCTTGGGGTGGTCACTCCAGTTTCACGTTATTGTTTGTTAAAAGACATTTAAAAGCTAAACACTGCATCCAAAATGAATACATGTCGATATTAACCATTTGCCGAAAGATTTTTCAGAAGAAGTTGTCAGATTTTAAAACCTAAATTGTGTTTGCAGTGTTAAAATCAGCTACCCCACCTTTAATTCTTTTGATTATTCAGTATTAAATTAGGTTTGTGTTTATTGAGACAATGTGCAATTATATTGGGCACAATGGCAGAGATGCTGGTACCAGAATCTAGCTTTACATCTGTAGTCCTGAGGAGAGGAGGCACAACTGGACATGTTTTTAGAGGTAGGGAGAACCAGAGTACATGGAGGAAACCTACGCAGACACAGATAGAACATGCAAACTTAACAGAGAAAGGCTGCCTAGGAGACGAAAAAGCTGATGATTTACAAAAAATGTGCTTGCAAATAATAATGATAATTTGCAACACCAATGACATCAGTCCAGCCCTACCACCTGTCCAGGTTTGAATGTGGCCCACCTGTACAAAATATAAACTTAAAGTTGAGGTAACTAATTTTTGGTGTAAGTAGTAATAGTAAATGTAGCACTTTATGAAAAAATGAGACCACTGAGTACTCTCTGAACTGAAAAATTAAGAATTTTAGTTCTAATCCGGGGCTGAATGCTGCTCTCTGATTGGCTGTGCTTGGGTGGTTCACTTCAGTTTCACTTTGCTGTTTGTAAAAAGATATTTATTGACCATAATTGCAACCAAAATGAATACAAATCGATATTAACCAACTGTGGAATGACTTATGATGAGAAAAAGTTGTCAGATTTAATACCTAAATGTGTGAACCTCTGAACACAAATTGGACTTCGTACTTCCTTATCTTGTTTTTCCAGTGTATTTCTAGTTCAAACTATGTCGAATTTTCATAACAAAATGTTCTTTGCCAATCACTGAAATCAAACACAAAAAGAACCATTAGCAGTGTGACCTTTTCCCTTGTTTCCAGGTGAATCTTGAGAATTCGGTGACACAAACACAGACACATGACTCACACTTGTACATTAACCTTATGAAGAGTGAAGTTTGAGTGAAAGTGGTCCGTCTGCGTCTTGTTTGATCAGAATGAGTCAGAGTCTGCACTGACCACAGCGGCTCACTGATACTGAAACTAAACAGGTGACTCACTTTTACACACCTTCTACTTTCGGCTACTACACCTGCAAATATCTCAATGGACACGAGGAGGATGGGGAAGTTTCGACTGTTTAAACTTTGGCATCGTCTTTGTGTTTTAGTATCGTTTTGTTTGTTAGTTTGTTGGAAGTTAATAAAGATAAGTTTTGTTTGGCCTGGTGGTCACGTTATTTTTCTTCTGTTCTCCATGATTGTTTTTATTTTTTTAGTTAAGTGGTGTTGGCACCGATTTCTATGGTCCCATCTTTTTCTGTATTTGCACAAAAGACACTAAACTTCATGCAGGCAAGGCCTAATTAAAACTAACTACATCGACTAAGTAAAGATCAATAAAGGCCAGATTTATTTGGTTGGAGGGCCTGATCTGAAGAGAGAGATAGAAGGAAGAAAGAGAAAGAGAGAGGGGGGGCAGCGAAAAGAGAGAAAGAGAGAGAGAGAAAGGAGAGAGCAAAGAAGAGAGGACATAGCAAAAAGAGAAAGAGAAAAGAGAGAGAGAGAGAGAGGAGAGAAAGAAGAGAACAAAGACAGAAGAGAGAGCGAAAAGGAGAGAAAGAAGAGAGTGAGAGAGAAAAGGGAGGAATATGAGAGAGAGAAAAGAGGGCAGACAGAGAGAAAGAGAGAACAGCGTAAAAAAAGAGAGAGGGGGAGAAAAGGAGAGGGAGAGAGAAAGACAAAGAGAGGGAGAAAGAGAGAAAAAAGAAGAAAAGAGGAGAGAAAAGAGAAAAAAAGAGAGAGAAAAATAAGAGAGAAAATAGTGAAAAAGAGAGAGAAAGAAGAGAGAAGAGAGAGAAAGCAAAAAGAGAGGGAGACCAAGAAAGGAGAGCAAGACAGATATCCAGAGAGAAGAAAAGAGAGAGAGAGAGAGGAGACAGAGTAAGAGCGAGAACGAGGAGAGATGAGAATAGCAAGAGGAGAAAAGAGAGGGAGGGAGAAAGAAAGACAGGGGGAAGAGAGAGAGAGGAGAAGAGAGAGAGAGAAAGAGAGCAAGAGATATAGAACAGAATTTAGTTTAACTGACACAAAACGTTTAGGCAGAAATCGTCCTAGATATTTTTACAGTGTATAGCCCAGACCTGGGCAAACAGTGGCCCCCAACATGTTTGTGAGAATAAGCATTACTCTTTACACAGCAAAGCATTATTATTAAAACCAGTAGAATTCAGAATGTTCATCTTAAAGGAACCGTATGTAAATGCACAACTAGTGGTTCTTAAAGGGCATTACAATCACAGATGAACTTGGGTTGCCAGAGAGTGAAATGGCCATAGATAAAAAGCTGTAAACCAATCAGGAACAAGATTGCTATGAATCATGGGAAGTAACAAGGTAGTCACACTCTTTGCTATGGTTTGTTCCCTAGATTTTAACACAATGTGGATGGAGCCCGATGAGAACTGTATGGAAACAAGTGCATGAGCATATCACAGACAGTTGTGTCTGTGTCTGGTGCAATATCTGTTCAAACTCAAACATGTTCCTGATTCATGGCTCTAAGAAACCAAACTGGCAACCCAAAAAGAGAGAGTCATGTGAGGTCATTCTGCTTTCTGATTGGATAATCCTCTTGAGAACCAAGACACCAAATGTAAACATCAACAAATGGACATCATGCCCATTGCTTTTTAAATTAGAATATCTCAGAATTACAATGACTTTCGGCAAAAATAATAGTAGATTTGGACATGTTGACCTTGTATCTGTGAACACACATAGGTCATGTTTCTGAAGTCATTTATAGCCAGATTAGATAAAAAAAAATTTTTTACAAGATATTTAGCTTGAAGTAAATCTATTTAAACAAGACAGAAACACCTCAAAACAAGTTTAATAATCTAGGTTCATTGACTAAAACCATCTTAACCAGTAAAAAACTACAGATTAAAATTCAGCTTTCAAGACATTTTAGCAAACTTGACATGATTACGGAGCAGATGTTTGCACTTGTGTCCTTAACATACACAATGAGAGGATACAATTAATAGCTAAGTAGCTATAATTATCATGTTTTTTAATACAAAAGATGCTTTTAATAAAAACAAATTTGTATATCAATAATTGTAGACCGGCTCTTTGTCATTAGTCTGAATTCAAAAATGGCCCTTGGAGAAAAATAATTCCCTCCCCTGGTATTGACCCTATTTTGTCCCGCCCACTTTTCTAGGATTTGCACTTCCTGTTTAGCTCTGTTACGATAGTTTACATGTTTGTCTGTCTGTCTTGTGGGGCAATTTCAAACATATGTAATGACAGTTAAAATAAAACCATTGTCTGAAGTCTACAGGCTAAATGCAGCTTAACAGGAAGTGCAATTCCTAGAAAAGTGGGCGGGACAAAATAGGGTCAATATCCCCCTAGGCCTTTGTTGTTAGGACATAAACATGTTTTTCTGCTTTTATAACATTTGTGCGATTATTTAGCTTCAACTATTCAAAATATGTTTTGGCAAACTTCTGCAGAATTACAAAAATAGCTCCAGGTCATCGTCGGTCGTTGGTTGTGCATTGTTTGAGCTGTTTGTGGACTCTGACCCCAGAAGTGTGAGGAGGACACAGCTTTAGTCACCGTCTGAGTCTGTTTTAACCTTTGACAAAACCGCTTCACACAAATACCCAAAAGAGGAAAGAGAGAGGCGGAAAGTACCCAAGAATCACCGCGTTGTGCTTAAAAACACACGAGTCTAGACTAAACTGAAAGTGTGAAACAACAATGCAAAGTCATGTCTTCTTCTTCTCTGGAACGTCCCCACACTTTCCCCCGAAAAGAAGCAAAAGGACAAGATGTGATTTGAGACGAGGAGGAGTTCATTATAAAGTTATTTGAATACAAGTTTTGATTTGTGTTGGAATCAGAGTTGAGTATGAAGACAGTGTTTTATGGTCTAATAAAACAAAACAATTACAAATGAATCTAGGGCGACTCAATTATTGAATACATATTAAAGAACGACAAAGTGTTAGTGTAGGTTATTGTTAATTTTGTTTTGGTCATCGATTAGTTGGGCGATTATTCTTTCGATTAATCGACTTGAATACAAGATTTTTGTACTTTTTGAGCTGCGGTTACAGCTCTTAAGAACGTTCTAGTGGTCAGTGTTGGGGAAAAGATTGAAAAAGTAATTAGCAACACATTACTTGTTACTTTTTAAAAATGTAATTACTGACCCAAGAAAGTAACTAGTTACACTACTTTGGGATTACTTTGTGTGTATTATTGTAAACATGATCAAAAATAGGATTTTATATTTTATTTAAAAAAATAAAAAAAAGATTTTAAACTCATTTTTCCTGAGCCCTGTTCCAGATGCTGATCTGTGTCTCTGAGGAGTTTTATCTGGCACATTAAGTCATGTTTGTAGATTTCTTTTTTAACTTAAAAGTAACTAAGTGTATTTTGTTAGTAATGTAATGTAATTACAGTAGTTAGGTAACAGTAAATAATACACTAATATAACCAGTGGTGCAGATTTACAGGCAAATAGTGTTTACATTGAAAACAATAAAATACTTCTTATCTTCATTGTTGTTCAATATGAACATTTTCTCATTCAGTACATGTTTTGAAGCCTTTAAAAGATAGAGGATTGTTGAAAAAGGCCTATAAAAGTCACATACTAAGTTATCTAAATACTCTTTTGAGCAAAAACATATTTTAAGAAAACACTATTTGGCCTTTTATGTACAGCTTTAGAATGATCTACTAAACATAAAACAACTAGAACAAAACGGAAGCAGTTGTAGTATTAACACTGGTATTGGGAATGGAGCACTTTCATTGTATCAAATCACATTTGAAACAGTCTAATAGTCATTTAGAATGTGACAACACACCTGAAGTGTGGCCCAGGGGCCAAACGCCTGATAAGACTGAGATTCCTCTGTGAAGTTGGCCCTCCATCGCACATCTCCACAAAAACTGTCAGTCGTCTGTGCTTCATTCGTGCTGGTAGATTTTATGTTTTAGTGGCATATTTTAAAAAACACATACAATTTTTTGTTTGCAGCAATTCTATAATGTCTTTTGTGACCAGCTGTTAGCAGCAGCATGAGGAAATCAGAATAAAATATTAATATTCAAAACCAAAACAGCACAAATGACAGAAAAAAAAAAAAAAAAGTTTTTACAGCTTAAAGAAAGTACAAAAAATCATTGCACCATTGAGCTTTTTAAAAGCTGTTTTGTCCTTATATGACCTACAAAACAATCATTAATATCTCAAAAACTAGCAGCACAAACACTCAACATACTGTAGGATTAGTGTAGCTGAAGGATGTCTGTCTGTTGAAAAGACTGTCAAAGTTCACCAAATCAGATTTATTCTGCTAAAATATGATAAAAAAACAATTTAATTACAATCCTATTGCAAACAAACTTTTGAGATGCATTCATATTGGCTCTTTAAGGAAAAATAATATAATAAATTTGACATTTCTGGTCTAAAGAGGAGACATTTTTGTTTTTTCCATTTCAATCATTCAATAATATTTAAAGCAATTATTACCAAAAACACACAAAAATGACAGGACATAATGTTACATGTGAGACGAGACAGAGTTATTAATAATCCTTTTACCCATCATGCTCAGGGGTCACATGATCAGGAAGTGAGTGGTTCAGAAAGGCTGAGTCATGGTGGTTTGTGGCTTTAAACTTGTGAATGATCAAATTCAAAACTGTGAAGGCAAAAAGTACCCAAGTGTTTCTGCGGGAGGAGTGAACCGCCTGAGATAAACCGCAGATAATCAGGACTTTAGGCTTTAACGACTGAACGGGACCAGTTACATTATGGTTCATTTAGTCGTCTTCTTTGACCTGATCTGGAGTCAGGACCTCGTTAGAAGTTGATTCATCACCTCAGATTCAGTTCACATGGCAGCACAACATTCTATTAGAACTGCAGCTAACGAATATTTGAGTAATCGATTATTTGGGTGAATATTCCTTTGATAACTTGATTAGTTGTTTTCGAACGCAAAAGTGACTTGAACACAAGACGTTTGCCAGATTTGAGCTGAGTTAGCGTCGCTGGAGGACGTCCTGGAGGTGTAGGTTTTAAGGTTGTCAAAAGTATCGAAAATCAAACACTGATCAATACTTAAAACTTTTAGAATAATCCTGAGCTTAATCAAAACTAGTTTAAGACTTGTTTCATGAAGAATGTACAGTATTTGTATTTTGTGCTGAAAATGTCAGTCTACAGAAATCTGATGTAAATAAGCATTTTTAATTGTCATTATTAGGGAATCAGGACTATTGCTTAATATTAAAACTGAGTTTAATGTTTAGTATATGACAACACATTTTTTTTTTTATTAAAAACATGACATTTACACAATTTTTATTTAATTTCCTTTAAATCTGACGCTTTTCCACAGCTCATGGATGTTTGGAACTGGTATAGAGGGATTTTTGGGGCGATCTACAGAAAGAGCTGCCACTCATAGACCAAGCTGCAACAACTTGAGCCAGGGCTGTTGTCAGCTAACTACAAGAGTATTCCACTGTGCGAAAAGTAAGTTCTGCTGCTAAATCAACATTTGTGAATGAAATTCGACCCTACGACCCTTAAAAGTGACATTCAGGTGAGTGACACTGTCTCAAGCTTCAGGAGTCAGACGTCTGTCAGACCAGTTCAGACCTGAGCCAAACAGCTGATATCGTCCCATTTAGTTGTTTTATTCAAAGACGTTTCCTCAGCATAGCAGATGGAGAATGGCTCTTTCTGCATGGAGCATCCACAGTAGAGCGAAAAGAGACGTC
Organism: Mugilogobius chulae; assembly: GCA_038363315.1. Classification (NCBI taxonomy): domain Eukaryota; kingdom Metazoa; phylum Chordata; class Actinopteri; order Gobiiformes; family Gobiidae; genus Mugilogobius; species Mugilogobius chulae. The sequence continues at coordinate 65,647,834 of CM076396.1, forward strand.
GACAGAAAATTCTTCTAAAAAGACCAGTCAACAATTTGTCAAACATAGTTGGCGAATATTTCCAAAGTCGATTAGTTGTGATTAATCGATTATTGTTGCAGCCCTACCTTCTATAGTCCAGAAGTCTCCAACCTTTTTTGGCAGGAGAGCTACTTTTGCAAAGCTAAACTGGTGGTGAGCTACTTTTAGCTAGCACAAGAAACTGAGGTTAAGTATGGCACAATTAATTGTCTTTATGAAACATTATGTCATTATCTATTCAGAAGTGAACACAATTAGACGTCTAAAGATACATTTACTCTAGAATTAAGCATGGAATGAATACATTTGTATGGTCCAAAATCCTTTGGCGAGCTACAGGTTAGAGACCCCTGCTAGACAATTATATTTAATACAGATAAAGAGGAGCTAAAACAAATTTTGTTTAAAGTTTTCTGTTGTAACAAAGTTTATAAAGAGTCCAACACATTAAAGTCAATGTTGCAGGACTTAGGCACAAGCTTAGGATTTGTTTGAGCAATGAGACAAGCTTACAAACCAGTCTTAAGACACCAGGATTTGAACTTAGAAGTGCTGTATCTTGACTCAGTTCACTCAAACTTGGACTCAAACTTTTGACTCAGGAGAATCACAGAACACCTTGGAGCCTGCTCTGGACTGAGGCGCTGCAGACAGTTGGACTACATCCTTTTAAATGATTTCTGGGTCAGTGTGCCCTGGTTTCCTCTGATAATAGATCAACAGGAAGGCCAGAGTCCACAGTTTGAACTCCAGGCAGTCGGACTTGGCTGAATCTCTCTCTCTCTTTGATAAACAAGACTTTAGTAACAGACCAAACACACACAGAACGTCTCCATTAGGATGATATGATGGATCTCACATGGAGCTTTTGGACTGCTTTGTTTACTTTAGCGGCTTATGTTCAGCTCAGGCTCAGTTACAGCTGCAAAAATGAATCACTTCATAGCGTTTAAAATTAGCTTCTTTTTTCTTCAACTTTTATCCATGACATGTGATTGTTACCTTATAAAAATCTGGAGCTGTATTTAGCTTCATTCACTTTGGCTGCTGTTTATCTTAATCATTCACTCACCTAACTTGGTCAGCCAGAAAAATTCTCACAATAAGTTTGCAAACTCTTGAGAATCTGTCTGGCTCATCTCCTGCATTTCCAAGAGTGCTTCAGACCAATCACAGAGCAGCATTGTGGTTGTGAAAATCAAAAAACGTGCCCATCGAGGCATTTCTGTATTTGTGACTAAAAAAGACATCTGTGCTTTTGTCTATCAACTGGATTGAGCAAGAATTTATTTGTAAGTGTGTTTTGTTTTGACCAATCAGATTCAAGATTTGTCCTAACGGCTTTGAGCGAGGAGAATTCAATTTAAAGTGCTTGAGCCAGGTTACTCTCGCATGGATGTAACAATCCTATTCACTACATTCCCTTTGCAGCATCATTTAATTTATCGCTCAGTGATGAATTGTTGTTATATTACAGGCATGTCCAAACTGTGGCCCCCGGGGCCAAATGCGGCCCTTAAACCTATTTATTTTGGCCCTCAGACTTCCTGCTAGATTGGCCCAAATTACAAAAAAATATAGAGGGACGTCATTTTCCACCCTACTGTGCTCCATGCAGAAAGAGACTAGTTGGCTGGGGAAACTTCTTTGAATAAAACTTCGAAACGGGACGAGAGCAGCTGTTTGGATCAGGTCTGACAGACGTCTGTCTCCTGAAGCTTAACATGTTTTGTCACCTGAATGTAACTTTAAAGAGTCGTAGGGTTGAAATTCATTCACAAATTTTGATTTTGCAGCAAAACTTTTGTTTTTACACAATGATAAACTCTTGTAGTTACCTGGCAAAGGTGCTTTTTTGACTTGTTTCCACTGTTTCTGCATAACGGCTGAGCGCACATCCGCCGTGTTGATAAACAAAAAATCCCTCTATAGTTCTTAATGTCAAATATTAGCAATTCTTCTATCATAGTCAAAAGAACAAACATTTTGATGTCATATAAACCTAAAAAGAATGTTTAATGCCTTATTAAAAGTGTGGTGGTTCATTAAAATGAGGTCAAATACATTTATTTTTTTTACATCACTGTTGCTCCCACACTCTGTAACAGGCAGCTGCAGCTCTTTCTGCACTCAGGCTGATAATAATCCATCTCTAATATCTCTAAATTCTAATATTTATTTATACTGGGATTTGATCCATGAAATTATGCAGTATTAGGCATCTGTCTCATGATATTTGTAGCTGACAGGGTTAGGCCTTGCCCTTTTGTGCGTAGGCAAGATTTAACCAATAAGCTTCATGCTCATGCTGGATTTTGTGAACAGAAAGTGAAGACTAAATTTTTTGTCTGGACAAATAGCCTCATGTTTTATGAGGCTTCTACACCTGCGGTAGTTTGCTTGTATCTTCGTATAAGATCTGTTGTATAAGTTCATCAGCTATCTGTGGTCATAACTCAGTGAATATGTGTTCTATTGACACAAAATAAAAAAAAAGGCTTATAAACTAACTTATATAACTTATGAGTGGTAGAACTTTAAAATGCAGCAAGAGTCATTAAGGTATTTGCAATACAAGTTATGGTTACTAACATTATATGACCTACGTTCTAACAAGTTAACTGTGTCTCGTGAGTTTATTGTAACACTTGTACCACTTTACAATAACTACACCTTAATTCACCTTAGTAAAGCATTAATAAAGCCTTTATTATTCATGAACGAATAATGAATCAAACAGTTTATCAAGGCTTAGTAACTACTTAATCAAAAAGCTAAAGTTTTGGATTTTGTGTGGGGGCAGAGTTCGGTGCAATTAACTTTTTCTTCTAAAAATTAATCATTTTTTCATGATGTAGTACGTTGTTATTAAAGTTTAATAAGATTTTTTTTAACGTTTACTAAGGTGTAGGTAATATAAAGTGCTACCAAAAGAGCTATTTTCAGTCCCTATTCTGATAACGGCAGATACTTCCATCTTTTTCAGTTCCGAGAAGCCACAGTCTTGAAATCAGCACCGGAACTGAAAGAGATGAATCATCGCAAGACTAATTACAATAAAATAAATAAGTTGAGCACAATCGACTAAGACAGTGTCAAGCCTTACAGTAAACGGACTAAATAACAGCAGGGCCAGTAAACAGTTTGTCTATAATGAATAATATAAAGGAAAACTGATGCACAGCACTTTCCTCGTTTACAATGAAACGGAAATCCTCTTATGTTCAAACATGTGGTGTAACTGTAGGATGAGAGCGTCCCGTTTGATAAAAGGAGTTGGTCGTGATTAATCCCTGTTCCATATGTGGCTATTGACGAGCACAAAGACAGGACAAAGACACGCAGAGACACAGAGGTGAAAGGATCCGGTTTGAGCTCACGTTTTACACAAAAGAGCAGCAGAGGGACGACATGTGACTGATTCAGGATAGAGATGTGTCAGCTACTTTTAGATCTGTGCATAATGAAGTGTTTTAAATACATTAATCCCTCTAACTGGTTAATTAAAGTGCCAATCTGTATTGGAATTATATTTTGTTTTGCTGTATAATGATCAAATACAATTGCAGTCATTTGAACACATTAGTGAGAATATCCAGCTTTAAAAAGAGTTTTTAGTCTTACTTTCTTTATCATAAGACTATTTAATGTGCTGCTATGTAACTGTAAAAGTATGAGCTTTTGGTAACAATCAAAAAGACAAGATCATAGATACAAGTCGTCTAAAGAGTTCTCTGCAAGCTGCCAGGATGCTTAAAGCCCGCTGCACAGTTGAAGAGTTCAAGATCTTTTGCGATTCTGAGACGTGTCAAAAAAAGAAAAGGCCACAGACATAAGGACATTTATGAGTATTGTCTCACAGTCGCAGGAAGAACAGAGACGACACAGAACAGTGTGTGTGTCACGTGATCGAGTGCACAGTGTTTTCTTTCATGTGCGCAGTTATAATAGTGAAACAACAACAATGATGAGAAACGTGACAGGAAAGAGGAGACTCATTAGAGGTAAGGAGCTGTTACACTGATGCATTGTGAGCATCAAATAAAAAGTTTAAAAAGTGCAACCATGTTCTATAGTCTAATGAAGTTACTTCTCACATTATTTAAGGAGCAGATGCGTTGGAGATGACGTGTGTAATGCTCGTAAAAAAGAATTCTGCATCTGCAGAGTACGAGCAGTACTTTATTTACAGATGATGAGACAATGTTTTTTCTTTATTTCACAAGACAGATGCACCAGATGCTTCTGTTGTAAAAGTCCTCAAGCTCGTGCAGCAGGTGAATCTCACCATGATGCGACTGACAAATAGTCATAACAGAGTCCAGTGACGCATAGACATAAGGAGAGAAACCACAAAAAATTCTTATGAAAATCCTTACTCTGGCCACGCTTCTGAACTCGTAGAGGGAAACATCAAGCTTAAAATCGGGCCAAAACTCCTGTAGTGTGCAGAAGGCTTAAAGGTGTCACATTGGAGGAGCTCTGAATAGAGCCACTGCTCATTCACTAACCCTAACCCTACCCGTTTATATACATGTGACCAAAGCAATTAACCTGAAGATTCAGGCAGTTTTATTATGTATGTATGTTTTTTTTTTTTGTTTTTTTATGCGTTTTGTGCACTTACAATTATGACTTTTATTCACCCAAGATATTAATAATAATAACATTAATAATACATTAGACTTTTGTTTATAAAATGTTTATATCTTTGGGATCCGCAACAGTAAAAGTGTTATATTCATATTACTGTTTGCTTTTTCAGTGTTCTCTCAAAAATTGACGCTTCAACAGAATTTAAGCACAGTAAAAATGTAAATTCACAGTGGTATTGCCAGAGTTGTTCAGCCCTATATGTTCTGAGTTTATCCAGGTCATTGTTATAAGTGAAGAGAAAGACATTTTAAAACCAAACAGATGTGCAGACTGACACTTCTCTCCTAGAAAGCTACAACTTTTAGGGACATACGCAATAAAAGTCTCATTTATCGAGCTCACTCAGGACCAGAGGGATATTTATGTAGTGGCTGCAAACTTCATTATCCACTGACTACATTTCCCAGGAGGCTTTGGGGCTGCGCCAACTCAATCTTTAAAGCGTATGTTTTGTTACTGCTTTAAATTTCACAGTTTTTCCCAAGACACCACTGAGTATTTAGAGCTTCATATGACTCAGTGCAGATTTAAAATACAAAACAAGATGTGAAACAGTTTTAAGACTCAGCAGTTTTTTTTTAGATTTGATTGTGGACTGAAGAGTGTCAAGACGTTGAAATTGGTCTATCTGCTTCAACTTGTTTTAACTGATTAAAATTAGCTGTGTCGTAGGTGTGTGTTCATATTTTGTTGATGTTATTTTGTGTCAGGAAACTTTTTTATACAATACATTTGTGAATTAATAAAGCGAGTTTCACTTTTAGTGTAAGGAAAAGTTTTAACAAAGAAGCACAGTTTTTGTTGTGATAACGTTAATAAATGTTCTAGATAATGTATATTATTGAATACTTCACAACAGAGTTTGCGGTGGCAGAGTATTTAGAGCTCTTTATTTTGAATATTTGGCTGGACAAAATCTCAGGATCTCTCTGGATGGAGTTTGCATGTTCTCCTCGTGTTACCGTGAGCTCTCTCTGTGAATGAGAGAGTGAATGATTGTGTCTTTGCGTTAAACTTGCGATGAGTGTGCTGCTGTCCAGGGTGTTCCCCCGCCTAAGGCTCAAAGTCACTGGGAAAGACTCTAGACACCTGCTACCATGGAACTACTGTAAAATCTGGATATAGTATTGCTAGCTTATAGTTGTTGCGAATCAGCCCGTGGCCGCTCTATTACTACAGTGGAAAAAGCGAGCGATGCATGCTCACCCGCTACGCAGAAAGAGCAGCCGCTCAGACACAAACCAAAGAAGCTTTCCCAGCCATAGATGGACAGCTTCTCTTTCAGCAGGTGACATGCACAGTAGAGCGGAAAGTGGCGTTGACCGTTAAACCCTCTATAGTCTGAGACCAAGACCAACTCCGCAGTCCTTCAAGACCAAATCAAGACCATCATTGTAATTTACACAATTACATACAACTTGTCCCAGGCAACAAATTGTCTCTGGGACAAGTTACAATGCTCCTGGTGCAAGTTTACCATAGCATGGTGGTAATGAAATGTGGTCTCAGTGTCATGACCTGACCGAGATCAAGACCGAGTCCAAGACCCTCAAAACCAAGACAAGACTGAGTCCAAATGGGCCTGACTCCGAGACAAGACTAAGACTCAATACTACACTAGCTTAAGACCAATATGGCAGAAAACGCAATTGATCAAAGCCATTGACGCTCACTGGTGCCTGCCTTTTGTGTTCATTGGGAATTGCCCTTAGAAAATGGATGAATGTATCAGTATGTAGCAGTAATATAAAGCCTTTACATTTATGACTAATATTTCAGCAGCTTAATATATCATGCGATTGTTTTGGGTTAGGGTTAGCAGAAACGTGTTAAAGCAGTTTGATAATATGATAAAAATATTGGAGAAAATTAATCCTTACTTTGGCCATAGTCTTATAATTTTACTATATTTGGGAAGTTATTTCACAAGTTATACACTAAAACAATGTCTATAAATATAAAAATAAGACGAATAATGATATTGTCTAATAAGAATGGTGTTTATGAACTTTTGGAATCAAGATAAATGTCATTCTATTTTAAAAATCCTGCGTACGATCGTGAATGCAGTCACTTGTTTTAAAGATACTCAAAAATTAAGTATCAGGCCCATCGTTTATTGTACTCTTTGCTACAAAAAACGTAATTATTTCCATTATTGGTGCAGCCCTGTTACATTTGATTTAAAGACTGTAGTAAAACCCCGGCATGTTCGTATCTCCACAACATAAACATTAAAGTCGTTTCTCTTCTCTCGTACATGAGCGTGTCAGCGTCAGGAGACAGATTACATACATGTTTCACTTCGCTGGGTCAAATCTAAAGGAGGTCGGCTTTCAAACTGCCATGAATCAAGCCAAAAACAAGCAAGCCGTGCAACCACAACTAGGCCTCGGACAAATGAGCCGAGATACATCATAAAACCATCTCACCACAGTCATAGCGCAGGAAAAGAGATGCCGTAATTCCACATCTGCTTCGAATCCATCGGAAAAGCTGAAAATGAAACAAAATACAATTACTGAGCGATACTTTTTATGTGGGACGAGATCTGATGTACGTTTAAAGAACATGTGTGGGTTTGTGATGAAAAGGGAGAGTGATGTAAACTTTGTGTGAACGTCGGTAAATGCAGCAGGGACAATAGAGAACAATGCATCTGCTGGAATAAGTTGATTTTGTGGTGAAGAAAGACAGAAGATGTAAAGATGGTCGTGAATGATTTGGACCAGAGCGAACAGACTCTGCACAATAGAACTTTGTCAGCTCAGTGTTTGTGTTTGTATTTCCTGTTCAGTTCATTTCTATGAGATTTTCACCAGGTCAGTCTAAAACCAGAGTTACAACTAATGATTATTTTGGTAATTGATTTTCTTTCATTAATCTATTACTTATGTGACAAAGCAAGTCAATATAAATCTTTATAAACTTGGCAAATGTGGTGGCATACTTCAAGTCTTTTTAAAGACTTTGTCACAGCACTGACAATACTTAAGGTGCTATAACGATTTTGATGTAAACAACATAATAAGTCATCACATGTTTGCTCAATTTCTGATGCAATTTGAGCTTCGATTGTTTAGCACATTGTGTTTTAAGCTATTTTCACAGTGTTAGGGCAAGATGTGACGATGGCATAGCCATAATGTAACACAACTTGTGAACAAATGGACATTATTAAACAGAGACCGGACACTGCAGACTGATTTTCACCTGAATAAATACATTACAGAGTTTCAGGTTGTTTTGTTTTTTTTTTGCGGCATTGCTTAGCTGTGGGATAAATTCCACTTGTGCTAGCTCATCAGTAGCTTGCCGAAGATTCGTACGTTTTTTGGGTCCCTCAAAGCCCCGCTGTACCTCCTCGTTAGTATGGATTTAGCGCTGCTTGTACTTCTGCATCCATCCATCTCTTAGCGTCACCACAATAATTTAATACCTTTATTATTTTAATAAAAGCTTTCCAACAAGCCAGGCATGGTTGATGTATGTCGCGTGCGTACAACCTGTGTCAAAGACGTCATGAATTACGTCGCTGCGTCACTGAAAGGTTTTCAGTCTAAGAGAAAAGTACTTGCTCCAGAGCAGGAGCTAAGGTGGTCCCCACATTGGCCTCCCTGGTTCCTGGTCATTCTTATGTGGGGACACGCCAGAAAAGGGGCCAGGGGCTAAAATAATTATAGGAACAACAAAAAGTTTCTACAGTGCGAAAACGCCTAATGATAGCACATGTCTTAAGTTGCCCAAAAATGTCTTTAGTCAAGCATAGCTTAACTTTTTTGACCATTAAACTTCAACTAATACACTTAAATATATGTTTGAACATTTTCCGGTTGATTTAAAATAATATCATCTAAATATTGTAATCGAGAAATGCCAAAACATTATTGAGATATTCATTTTTAACAACATCGGCCAGCCCTATTGACCCTATTTTGTCCCGCCCACTTTTCTAGGATTTGCACTTCCTGTTAAGCTCTGTTACGGTAGTTTTGTCAGTGACAGTTGAAATAAAACCATTGTCGGAAGTCTACAGGCTAAATGCAGCTAAACAGGAAGTACACTTCCTAGAAAAGTGGGCGGGACAAAATAGGGTCAATAGTGAAGTGTCTTTGTTTAAGACACAATAACAGTTGTCTACACAGTCATTACTATCACTGTGCCAGCATGAATTCCCATGAAGTGACCAGGAAAAACACAAATATATGACTGATTAGGCACTTACATTGAAAAAACCTCTTTATTAAAACTCCACAGAAATCTAATCTGTCTTTATTCACAGATTCCCAGTGCATCGTCTGTTACAAGTTTTTCTCTGCTGTGAAAAGCTGCAGACCAGATCCCAGGAGAACCAGGCTGTAGGAGGCCAGGAAACTCCACCCTCCACCCCCCTGTCCTCCCTCTCTAACCTGGCTCTGGTCTCCTGCTGCTCAGTCAAGGCCAGGCTGTTTCCCTCTGCTCTCACGTAGGCCTATTAAATACATCAGTGTGTCGGTCCAAATCAAAGCTAAACACTTTTAAAACATGTCCGCAGTGTGAATTCAAATCATTTTTTTCTGAGCCAACATTAAAACTCAAAAGTGCTTTGCTGGACTGATAGACCAAACATGAATTAAGATTTCAACACGGCACTAAAATTATATTGTCAATGGACTCTAGTCTGCAGACTTAAAGCTCATATTTTTCTCATTTTGACATTGATGTGATAGTCCTTGTTTTTATTTTAGTTTTTATCATAGTCTTATAGCGGTTATGTTGAAATGTGAAAGTATCCCAAAGTAGGTTGAATCTTTCCACATTTGTCTTCAGAAAGCAACAAAACACAAAATTGTATGCCTGATTCTCAACCCAGTTGAGCTGCCTTCACTTTCCACTTATGATTATAGTTAGGATTACATTAAGTTAATTTGGAACATGCAAACTCCACGATCTCTCTGGATAGAGTTTGCATGTTCTCCTCGTGTCACTGTGGGTTTTCTCCGGTACTTCAGATTTCCTTCCACCTCTAAAAACATGCATGTTTAGGTTCATAGAGCATCACTGTACATTTCTTCTGTGAATGAATGAGAGAGTGAATGGTTGTGTCTATAATCCTGCAATAGGGCTGGGCAATTCATCGAAATTCATGTCGAATCGTCAATTATTTGGTTCGTGGTTTTGAATGAAATATCGACAAATCCTTTGTCAGAAAAACTTGGTTTGGTTCATTTTTATTTTGTTTTTAAAAGGAGGTTAAACAAACGACCTTAAGTCACTGGGACAGGCTTTAGTCACTTGCCACCCTTAACAAGAACAAGCGTAGAAAATTAATGAATGGTTAAGTTTAGGGACTTGGGAACCAGGTCACTGCATGAGTTTTTTGTCGAAAATCAAAATGACGCTTATTTTACATGTTTCAGCTAACACTGGCAATCTACGCAAAACACCAGAGTTAGAACCAAGCCTCAAGTCTTTGGCTTCAAGTCCTCGGATATGTAGTTTGTTAATTTTATATTTTACACAATCCATGTTTGCAGAAGAATCATCATGTCGTCTCATTGTTACAAGGCTTAAAGTCCAAATCGAGTCCCAAGTCTTAGTCCTTTGTTTTTCCAATTCAAGTCTCAAGTTTGACTCGAGTCCAAGTCACAAACTGCAAATCCACAGCTCTGGCACTAAGAGCTAACATTGACAATCCAAGCAAAACACATTCTAACAAAAGCAATGTCAAAAATCTGTCCCAATAAAGCTTCTCTCACTAATGAATGAACAAAACAGCAGAGCATCTTATCCGTCCCAGCAGCTCTTTAACACTCCCCTCTCTCTCCTCATCCCGGGCCGCTCGCTGACAGCTGGCTCTGATTATGTGGGTGAAAAATGGGCCAGTCACGCCAGCGCTCCCCCCCTGCAGCATTCCTACGGCGTGACTCTGCACTTTCTCCCTCCTCCTCCTCTTCCTCCCCTCTGCCTCTGCTTCTCCTCACTCATCCCAGCTCTTCCTTGTTCTGTGCTCAGAAAAACACAGCATAAGTGTACAAAGATGTCAAACCAATGCAGGAGTTTATTCCATGTACGGTGTTTTTAATGACAAATGTGAACTATTTTATTTAGTAATCGCTCTCACAAAACTTTAAACTTCACACAGATGTTTTTGTCACAGACACAGCTTTAGAACAGGCACAAATCAGTTACCACCCTCTGCACAGTCACTCAGCTTCAATCCCAAAGAGTCAAGAAGTGACTCAATGGTTGTTCCTATATACTTGGAAAGATAAGTGTTTAAGATTTAGATGAAGTGAAGTCCACAAAGTAAACTTTATCTGGATGAAACAAATAGTGCATCAAGAGATTATCGGTCGACGTCACTTTCCGTTCTACTGCGCATGTCGCCTGCAGAAAGAGACGATGTTCGTCTAGTTAGCGGCGGAAACTTCTTTGATAAAAACAACTAAATGAAAAGTTGTTTGGATCAAGTATGAACCGGTCTGATCGAGCCATAAGGACGAATTTCATTCACAAAAAATTTAGCAGCATAACTTTTGTTTTCGTACCGTGATAAACTCTTGTAGTTAGCTGACATGTCTGTAGGGCTGTAGTCGACCAAAGAAATTCTTGGTCGACTACAACCATGTCCCATCGACCGAATAATCAACTAAAAAGGGGGCGTGGCAAAGGCTCTGAAGCTAAAAGTAGAGTTGTCAAAACTATTGCAAATCAAAGCTAAAACTGGTGTCGAAATTCGATACTCATTTGAACAAATACAGATAACATTAACAAATCGAAAAAACAAAATCTGATATTTTCTGCAAAGAAAAAAATAAATAAATCACATTTTTTCAAAGTTTAAAATAATCTTGAGTTTCACCAAAACTGGTTTGAAACTAAAATGCTGGATCATAAACTTGGCTTTTGTGTTGAAAATGTGAGTCTATTGTATAAACATCTGACTTTCTTGGTTGGAAATTTTAGCATTGTGACATCCCTGCAAGAAACCTTGCTCAAAGGGACTAATAATATTATGTAGTTCATGCAAAAACTATAGTTCAAACAGAAAATGAAGAGGAAACAGTGTTTATATAAAAAAGACAGTTCAGACCAATGATTCTGTTACTGTTGAATACAAGTTCCTTATAATCTAAATAAAAGAATTAGTCGACTAATAAAATTTTGGTCGACCAAGACTCCATCGACCGATTAATGACTAAACGACTAAAGAACTACAGCTCCACATGTCTGGCTAATGTTGTTGCTACAGCTTGTGTCAATCAGCCGCGGCTATTTCTGCTATCCGGCTGCGATTGCATCCCCTGTGTTATTAAACAAATAATCCCTCTACAGAATTAATATAAGGTCAGACATAGATACAGTCGGCAGTGCGTCATATTTGGAGTATTGGGTTGCAGTGATAGACTAAAAATAGAGCTTTTTGTTGCCTAAATCTATGAAATATGCTTATTTATGTTTTAGCATCACACTAGCTCCTGTTAGCATGTTGACACGACTCCACTCAGGCTGGCTGCTGAATTTGTACTCTGAAAAGTGCTCGTATTGTATTATTCAACAGCTGGTGATCCATAAGTTAACAAAATGTGAGTGTTGTAAAAGGTTTTCAAGTGTCTGTGTTGAACTGTCAATGCTGTTTTGCTGTCGTGTGTTGTTGGAAACTGGTTAGGTTAAAAAGGACAGATTAAATGCTAGTGTTCACTATTATAGTAGCCTACGGATTAAGATTAGGAGGGTGATGGCTAAGATTAGTGTTAGGAGATGGTTTAGGTAGTTGTGTTGAAATCACATAAGAAAAAACAGCTAAAAAAAAGAAAAAGTGGTTTGAGTTGCTTGGTAGCTACAAAGATTCTGAACCATCTATGTCAGACACCTTTTTTCAGTCTGTTTACTGTTTTAAAAGTTAAAAACCAGCACCTTTAAAACAACTTCTTCACACCTATGCTGTTCAATCCTTGTTTCTTCAGTCCATATTTCTGTAAAGCCTCCACCTGCTGCTCTCTGCCAACAGTCCCACCTCCATCTGGAAAACTGGAAAAACACTTCATCCTTCATAAAAACCTGGCACAGAAATAAACAGCCCTGGTTTGCGTTTTCACTTCTGTAAACTCCAAATAACATCACTTTTGCCTATATAAGTCTTTGACACAGCGATAACATGACGTAGCACACGCTGGGTTTATTTTAAGCTTTTCACAAACTGTTTCGTGACCCAAAATGTCGTCTGGAAATAAATGTTGTTTTCTAAAGCTTGGAGATGCTGACAGATTTATAATGTGGGTATTAAAAGATCACATATCAGAGCTACATAGAAGGAGATCAAGATTTGAGACTCACATTTGGAATTGGAACAAGAATTTTTTGGTTGAAATGGAAGAAAAGTTTATTTTGAGTGTTTATTCTGAGCAACAATGGTTTAGTTAGTCAAGATTATTTAGATAAGTTAAGTTTATTTTCCATTTGTAGTTTCAAACCTGATTGATGTCGGGACTGATGTCACAATATTAAAATGATTGGAGCAAAACTAGTCATTGTAACAAGCATTATTTATTTTCCAAAATGTAACTGAGGTGGAACCAAGTCATTGTTTTGAAAGTCTCAAGTCTTTGTTCTCACAAGTCCAAGTCAAACACAGATCCAAAGACATGGAGATGAATTAAGAGGTCCAGGTTTGTAAATATATGCAACAATGCTAACAGTGGCGGATCTAGACATTTTTCTGTGAGGTGGCCAGGCAGGGGCCATGAACCTTACAATGGTGGCACAAAAATTGATGGCTAAACCAAACTGCTTACATGAATACAAGCCAAAGCATGAACTTAAAATTGCTTAAAAGTTAAGGTGCTGCTTACATGAATACAAAGACACTTAACATAAACTTAAAAAGTGCTATTCCAGTTAAGGTTTTTACATGAAAACCAGCAGTTAGGTCGCCACTGAATGCTAGTGACAGCTGTGAGCTAAATGCAAACGTGATGCTAGCTTTACCTGCCAGAGCTCTCGCAACAATCTTTAAACTCAGTTGTGACTCGACTTAAATTAGCAGTGCTAAAAGAGTATCAACAAAAGGTCTCGTCTCCAAATATGACGTGTTATTGATTCCAGAACCTGATCATCCTCATAAAGCTTCACTTAAAGGTAAGTTTTATAAGGACATAGGACAATGCAGTGGCGTGCTGGGATCATTTTTCAGCCGGGAAATCAGATGTTAGATTGGCCATTTGTTCATTAGTCACGTGATTAGTAGGTAGTTTAGTGGTTAGAACTGCGCATTAAGCTTTTGCCTTTCAGGCACACGTTCGAGTCCCGCTCAGGAACTCTCTTCTGATTTTTTTTTTTTCTCTTTTACCATATCTACTCCACTCTCATACATTTCTTCTCCATAGTAAACTACCTAGTTTTAGTCACGTCATGGTCATAGTTCGGCTTTCCTCCACCTGACTCTCCTCTGCTGCACAGCAGTGCGTTCTTGGACACACACACGAAGCACGCGCTCACACAACACATACAGAGCGTTCTGGCCACAGTGTCTGAATGAGGAAATGCGCTCCGCTCCGCCGCGGTGATTCGCGCATTTAAATCTGCTGAAGTGTTTGTTCATCAGCCGTTTTTGCTCGTACTCCGAGAATATACAACGGATTTACTTGAAACAAGTTTGACTGAGAGCTTATGAGATGTAGAGCGTGTTTCATAGACTTGAGCAGCAGCTGGCTCGCCTCCCAGCACTGTGCTCACATTTGCCAGCTGCATGGACCAGGCCTCTCTCTCTCTCTTCAACCACGGAGCGGAGGCCACCGGCCCAAAGTCACGGCCCACCGGGAAACGTCCCGACTCTCCCGATTAGCCAGCACGCCTTGGGACAATGTACAACTACATAAAGCACAAAGTAAGAGATGCTTGTACCAGATTCTAGGGGGGAAGCACATTGGACAGGTTTTTAGTTTAGTTGGTAGGAGGAAACCGGAGTACCCGGAGGAAACCAACATAGACACGGGGAGAACATGCAAACTCCACATACAAAGGCCCCTGGCCGCCTGGGAACCCAGATCCTTCTTGCTATGAGGCCAGAGCGCTAACTGAACCACCTTGTCGTGCACAAAAAAAACCACTGTGTTCAAGTCTAGACCCGAGTCTTAGGGCCCAAACACACTGAACATGATAAAAATTGACACAAGTAATGTCTACACAGCTATGCGTTTATGCGTGGACGGCTACACAGAATATGTGTGTGTGCTCCAGCCGTGAGTCAGCGCGAGCTACTGACCCGGTTTGTTTCAACGGGGAAGGTGTTCAGACTTATTTGTTTGTGTTTATGCTCTTGTATCAGGTCTAGAATGAAAACAACCACATGAAAGGGTTTATATTTCCTCTCTGGACAGGCTGATCATAACAAATGCGAGGTTTTAAAAAGTAAATGTGAAAGCTCAAATTGAGTCTTTTTGAAGTCTGTATCTGTTCCAGAATGTGCTGAGTTGATAACAAATACATAAATACGACAATAGAAGACTACTTTCTTTGTTTTCTGTGCTTCTATGCATTCAACAAACAGCAGAAAAAATAGGTTAATTTCTTTCTCTTCAGATTTTTTGTGTGCACGATGCTCGACGTGTCGCTTCCTATGCGTGCGAACGGTGTGGCTGATTTCTTTGACTTTTTGTGTTATCTAAGCAACACGAAAGGTTATTTTTAATGCACGTAGGGCTTTTTTAATGCTTAGTCCATTTTATCAACTCAAGTCATCAAAATAGTGACTCAAATCTGACTCAAGTCTGAGTCACGGCTTGCAAGTCCACACCTCTGAAAATAAATAGACTGACATGGAGATAAATGTGTCTTATGCCATATTGTGAAAATATATTGCTATGTGAACATCTTTTCCACGGATAGATACATAAATGTTTTGTACCAGGCCAAATAATGGTCAGTTTTCGGACCATGCAAGGCTCAAAAAAACATATTTCTCATTCTTCATTTACTGCAACAAAAGCGTCTAAAAGACAAAAAATATTAAAAATTTGGCCAAAAAGTTACACAAGTTTTGCACCCATGAAAAGCTCTTAACTCTTTCCCTGCCAATGACGAAAATTTTCGTCATACGAACCCAACCATAGCCTGCCAATGACAGAAATTTTCGTCATAAGCTTTTTTTTACGTGCAGCGATAGAGCGCTCTCTGGTGTACGTGTTCAATTAATCATCATTAAAATAGCATGATGCAGTTTCATATATTCACCAGCAGAAGGCAGTATCGCATTAGCACAAGAGCGCAGCGGAAGTCAGACTTACGTGTTGTTCTGTTTACATTACGGAGCGCTGTTGGCTGTGTTTACGTGATCATCAGCCTCTAAAGGATCGGTTTTCATTATCAAACAGATTACAGGCAACACATCTTGGACTAAAATATTGTTGAGTGAGTTTAGAGCAGATATTTGATCTTTAAAGTGAAGAAAAGACGATTCTACAGGACTAGAACTCTGAGGAGAACGACATATGCAGCGAGTCTCAAGAGAAAAACAAACTTCTGTGAGCGAGTTTAAAGTGTCAGAGTAAGTCAAACTACTGTAATTCTTCATGTTTGGAAGGTTAAATATAATCTATGCCCCATGAAAAGGCTGAATCTATAGAATCTGCACCAGAAAGAAGAAAACTGCTGTTCTACCTCCTCGTCTGTAACACAGCTTTTGTTGGTTTAAAGATGAAAAAGACACAAAGTCCTCATTGTTTTAATCACGTGAAGCTTGTATTTTTATCCTAAAAATGTTATTTAATTGTGGTAGTTCATTTTCTTTCACCAAAAAGTAGTACAAACAAAATAACAATGACATGAAGTTTGATTTAGAAAAAGGACGTTATCTCAGAAGTTTCTCGTCAAACGCTGAAATCTAATGAAAACAACGAATTTCAAATGCCTATAAAAGAGAACGAATAAATGTAGAATAACAATTATTTTTTAAATGAAAGTAGACACTTGTAGGTCTCATTTGGTGTATAACATGTCATGATTCTAGTTGCACAAGGTTTTTGGTGGAGGAGGGTCAAAGTGAGGATAGGGCTGGCAGTGAAAGAGTTAAATTGCACATTCAAAAGCTAGTTCTTAAGTTTAAGTTGACTGACAATGGCCATAAAACTTTCATAGATCAGCAGCCACACCAACATGCAACAGCAACAGACAGGAGAAGATAAAAGTTTTCTTGGCTGAAATGAACCATCTCCGTGTGTGTGTGTGTGGTATTGTGGAGAATTCGCTGGAGTAAACTAGCGCAGTTGTTATGAGCCGTGTTAAAAGAGCCACTTTTTATTGTCTTTGTAGAAAACTCAGTGAGGGAGGAATTCAACCCGAGACCGGCCAAGACCACAGCTGTTTTACACGTCCACATCATTATTTCTGTCACATGGAAAAGTCCTCTCACTGCAGCGCAAAAACACTTGTATCTCAATAAACGTGACTCCACAAAGCTTCTCTTGTACAGTATGTTACATGTAAAAAGAGAAAATCAGGTAAACAGTGGCAGAAAAGCAGAAAAGCTACAGTGACACAGACTTTAGGATCACTTATTACCTTTCTTTGTTTATTAAAGATGTTTTTAATCCATGTGATGAGTGAATTATTTGTTGTGCAACAGTAAAAATGTCCAAATCTCCAACTCCAAAGAAGCTAGCTAAAGTCTAAGAAACACATATCAGTTGTTCTTATCATATTTTTGCCATATATTTTTTTAAATATGGCAAAAACATTAAAACTTCTCTGATCAATGGGTTTACATAGATATAGTCGACATCACAGGCCACGTTCACCAACAGATCTCTGTGATAGAAACTTAACACGAACAGTGCATAAGAACAACAGTTTTACCACTCACTGCTCAACAACTACAACTACAAATGTGGACTTAAAGGAAATATTTTGTATCAACTATAGATACAAAGACACGGAGAGGAACAAAGTGATCCAATGGTCCAAATATGTAAATCTATTCAACAATGCTACCGGTAGCTGCAAGCTAAACGCTAACGTGATGTTAGCTTCTTTCATTAGCTTTTCGTTTACTTTTCTGACATAACTCCACATCAACAACCTCCATTTAAACGTAGTTGTGACTTGATTTGATTTTTTTTTTTTTTTGCTAAAAATACAATTAAATAGTCAGAAAACCTCTTAAAAAAGTTTAATGACTTAAAGGTTGTATGGAGGATTTTCAAAAAAATGTTTGTTGTCAGTTTTGGTCAAAAACAGTTGCAGAGATTTGTAACAGCATTGTACTTATGCTAAACAAAAAAAGAATTATAAAAATATATAAACTGTGGACATGATGAGGCCGTAAAACATTGACCAATAGATAACAAGGTACCTCATTATCTATTGGCCTCTTAACCTGTCAAGCAAACCCTCAGTGTTCCTAAGTAACTCATTGGCCCAGTTGCAGTGAAGGGCGGGGCCCTGGGAGGAAACACATGTGCATCATTTGAAAAGCAGCAAACAGCTGTTGGATTTGAAAAATCCTCCATACAATCTTTAAAGACGCTAAACATGATTTTTGCTTCCTTAAAAATGTAAACAAACAGAAATAATTAATTTTAAACTTTCTACATCATCTACACGTTTTGCTCTTTTACCTAATGTCTTTTGAACCTCTAAATTGTTCACCACAATGTAGGCCTATGTTTAGGGTGACCAGACGTCCTTATTTACCCGGGACAGTCCTTATTTTGAGCTCTGTGTCCCATGTCCCAGCAAATGTATTCAAAACCATTGATTTGTTTGAGTTTTACACAAGACATGTCCCAGTTGTCCCAGTTTCATACCACTTTGATACCCCGTAGTAGTAAATACAGAAATATATTCTTGTTTCTTAAGTCAAAAAAAACTTGCAGAAGTCTCTCATATTTTACAGTAACTAAGAATTGAGTCATGAAAGAGATGTAAATGAGCCATGAACTGACCAAATATACTTTTCACAATTGTATTATTTTTTAACCTCCCACCTGTGAGACCTGAAGGTGTCAGACTTTGTGACTGAAGTGAAGGAGAGGCTTGTGCAGGTGCATAAACAGTCGTAGGAGTGGGATCAGTGCAGAAACAGCTCGGGTCTTCCACTGTGGGCACGTTTCTGTTTCTGACTCACAGATCAGACGCACAGATAAAACACTTACAACCTTCACTCTAAACTGAGACGCAAGTATGAAGAAAACTCTGAACAGTGACGCACTCTTCTACGCACCTGTCGGACCAAAGACGGGACTGATATTTGAATGTTATTTTGGGATGTTTTGAAGGAAACAAATGATATAAAAGCTTCACTATTTATTGGTGTGTGGGCAACATCAGCTGGCTAAATGATTGGGTTTATGTTGCACATTTTGTCTGTCAATATATTGGCAAATACTGTATAATCAATGAGCAATTATATTTAACCGAGGGCCACATTCAAATCCAGACAGTGACGGAAGGCTGGACCACAATTAGTGTTAGAAATTCTCATCAATGCCGCCACATTTCTATAAAATACAGCCTATTTTATCTATTAGTGTGCCTATTTATAGTAAAATGTATTACTAACACAAGTGCAAACACATGCTCCATTGACAGATCGAACAAACAAAAGAGGTAAAAGAGCACTCGGTAGCAGAGCCGTTATGGCTTCCCAAGAAAATCGTGGGTTTGACTAACCCTAACCCTAACTCATTAGAACTTTTTTATTGGCCCTGTTTTAACATGTGGCCCTTAATGAAAAAAGTTTAGATGCTCTGCACAGAACATTGTCAAGGACTCGACAATGTGACTGAACTATAAGGCCCAAAGTCAATGGGTTAGGCTCCAGACACCTGCGACCTCTAACAGGAACAAGCGGTAGAAATGAATGAATAAAGAGCAATACTTATTCTTCAAAACTAGGGCTGGGCGATTAATCGCATTTGCGATTAGATTGCGATATGACAAGACGCGATTACGTAATCGCAGAGACGTGCAATTTTTGGCCATGTGCGTTTTGTTTTGGAAGTAATTGAAGTGCTGCGTGTAAGTGCGGCCGTGTGACTGCAGCGCCTCCGGTCTGCAGTTTCATGTTACGCTCCTCTGACACCTCCGTGTGCTTGTGCTTCACTTTTCTCTCAGTAATTCGTGTGTACATGAGATTGACGACATGTAATGACAATACCAGGCTCACTGGTGTAAAACTGTGCTCTTGTCAATACTACAGCAAAGGATTTAGGCTTAAAGCAGCGGTGAACGAGGTGAGCCCGGAGCCCGCACTGTACTTCGTTCTTTTTCTCTTTTCTCCACTCTCCCCGCGAAGTCTCTTCGTTAGTGACACGAAACATAGACATAAAAGTTGTTTCAAGTGAATGAAGGGGGGAAAGTGACCAAAATCCCTCTATACTGTATGTGTTGGCCAAAAGACAATTATAAACCTCATCAAAACAGACAAATCTTAAATATAATCATGAAAAATGTGGTCTATTTCAAACACTTTAATGCTAAACTCATTACATTTTACAACATGCAGCTTCTTCATTCCAACTTGCTATAAACAAAAGATTAATAACACAAACTACCAAACCCTTAAGCTCTGTAAATCTTAATTATAATCCGTCTTCGCCTCAGAAAACCTCGTTTAAGCATTTAACCAGGCATTAAAACCATTAGCATCTCCACACAACACGCTTCTGTATTCACTGTCAATGACTAAATCTGCCACTTCATCCACTTTACACAGCTCAATATGGAAACTCTCTCCCTCCCTCGTTAAATACTTGGGTTTTCTGCTCTTTTCTCAACAAAATCTAGTAAAAAAAAAAAACGAAATAGCTTTCCCAGAATTGGCGCTTTATTGTCCCCGCGATACCCACTCGTCTTGTAAATACTGGAACAGAAATCTTAGTTTATCCTCTGCCAAAAGTGGTGCCAAGGTACACCCATACAATCCCGCTTTTCTCCCAAACTGTCTGTCCAAGTCATTTAATTCGATATTATAACTGGTGTTTCACTCATTAAGCTCCTTTATACGCTCTGATATCATCGTAAGCTGGTTTAAGCATTTGGACGTGTGTTTGATCTTTGACGAACTGCACTGAGGAGAATTTGTTCAAACGACTCAATAAAAGTCACGTTATTTTAGCTTCAAGAAGTGGTAATGTAAGAGAATTGAAGTACATGCGAGTAGTAATAACTTAAGTAAATTGTGAGGACGAGAAGTAAGGTTTACAGCAAACAAAGTGAGGCTGAAAACTAGAAACATATTTTGCATTTGAAGTATTGCAATTGGCCTTTAATCGTGCTTTTATTTTGGCATGTTATATTTTAGTGATGTGTATATATAAAAGACACTTTACATTAGTTGTACATGAATCATGGAGAAAAACAGATGTATTATAAAATGAACGTCCAGCTAAATTGCTCGATAAACACACAGGTGTATTCGATTATTTTAACAGTAAAAATGGTCAGAATGAATAATCTGACCACTTAGTCATGGGCTTTGGATAATGACACAAAGTACAAGGTTCGGAATACCAGTGGTCTAAATAAGTTTCCTCTGCAGAGTGGCTGGGTGCTCCCTCAGAGACAGGTTGAGGATCTCAGTAACACAATAGGAACTCTGAGTAGAGCTGCTGCTCCTCCACATAGACTCCACTTGAAATAAAACACTGTACTGCACTTAGAACCTGCATAAACAGGGCATGAGTGTAGTGTATGTCAGTGTCTACTCACACAAGCCCTGACAAAACTCATATTCAATCACTTTTGCTTATCTATGCAATCTCTGTTTATATGTGCATGTGACTGTTTGCACTTTCTGAGCTTTTGTACTTGTATCGTCTCTCCAGAGGACCCACACTCTGGATGGACTGTATCTCTGGACTGGCCTGGGAACCTCTCAGGATCATTCTAGAAGACCTGGTGGAAGTGTGTGTGGATACGAAAGTCTAGGCCTCCCTGCTCAGAACTGCCTTCACGAATTGACTCCGGGAGAAAATGAATGCATGGAAATCGTCAAAATGAGAATCATAGACTTAAAAACTCTGACCTTTTGGTTGGAAGGTCCAGAAATATCCCCATTTCATTCAGATCGGGTCAATGTGTTTGTCTCCCATGATTAACAGGTTGATTCCCCAATCAAGACGCACAATGTAACCTGAGTCAGGAAGTTAATCAGCACGTTTTTAGTCAATGATATTTTAAAAATTAATTAGCTTTGTAAAATAAAGGCTTTTTAAGCTTTTATTGTATGAAGAGTGCCTTGGGTCCCATTTTTTCTTTGTAATTTTGTTTTGCCAATCACCAATGAGCACCTTCAAATATCACTAAATGTAAGATTTCCATGAGCATTTTAGAAACTCAGGTTACTTTTTGTAACCTGAGTCCTGCCTGATCATTCTTGGATTACACCAGTGGTTCCAAAGGGAGTTAGAACCCCTCAGGAGGTCATGAAGCAAAATCTCGAGATGATTCCAAGATGGAATTTTACAAATATGACCTACTATTTGTTACAGCATGTTTGAGTACATTTTGGTCACATAAAGCAATAAACAAAAGAACATTTAGACCCAATTTAAATGGTTTTCCATCTTGAAATGATTACAAACTTCATTTTGCGGTGGGGGTCATGTGTTGGTTACACGGCTATTCTGGAGGTCCATGTTTGAAAAGTTTGGGAAACCCTGGATAACACTGAAGATTGATTTGGCTGGAGAAAACATTTCATGCTAATCCTGAATTGTGCCATTCACAGTAAATTCGGTAAAAAAATGTACATAAAATTTAGCCATTTACATGTGAAAAGCCTGCATTAAATACAACAAAACTCCTCAGAACAAAAGCTGGACTGGAACAAAACCAGAGCAGGACCAGGTCTGCTCTGTTTCTCCAAAGCTGATCTGGTTTTGTGTTTTTCACTGAGGGTCAGAGAGACACGCAGACAGGAGTTTGATGTAAAGATGAGAGAGAATAGTGCAGTTTAACAGATGATCTTACTCTTCTGTAAAACATCTGAAGCATCTGTGCAGAAATGTGACCCTTTTCTGCAAAACGGATCATGACAAAGTCTGTTTATTCAGACGATTCAACCGAGAATGCAAGAAATACTGGAGAGGAATATAGGTTTTATTCACAAAAGAACCCATTGCAAAACATAACCCACAAACTGATAAACATGCAGATTATTTTTGATTTGCAAGACAAGACTTTTCCGTGTGCGTATAGTTTTACCATTTCTAAAAAAAACCAATAGTCCTTTACATTCCCGTCTCTTCTCACAGAGAATTCCAAGGTCTGGTTTTCTATAGTAAACCACAGTGCCTGTCTCCAGCATCTGTCCCAGTATCGACGTCCCGCGATAGGAAACGTCCAGTGCGATGAGTCCACGGGTATAAGGTCCCAGGCCCGGTCTCAGTCTGTCTCAGTGTAACCCTAGAGTCCTCACTGACCACACAGAGGCTGGACTGGGGCAGATGGCTGAGCTGCATTACATGTGAACAAAGCTGAAGTATGTAGAGTATTTATTGAGCGATATATAAATGTGATTGGGGAATGGGACTTTAACTACACTGCTGCTCTCCGTTCTCAGCTCTCCTTTCACCTTCTCCTCATGCTTTGCCAGCAGAAAGATTTGTTTGAAAAGTGAGGAGTTTGGAAGATTACCATGTTTAATGGACTATAAGTCGCACTTTTTTTAATATTCTGACTGGGGATGCGACTTATACTCAGGTGCGAATTATATACTGTATATACATTTGTGAATAACTATATATTACAGGTCCCGAGCTCATGTTCTCCCTGCTTCTCAAACGCAACGAGGGACAAATGCCACTTCATGCGTTCCGCCAAGGAGACCGTAACATTGACTCATGCGAGGTGCAGACTCTTCTGTAAGTGTGAAGCTGCAGTCTCACGGACCGGACTCACGCTCATGAGACGTGCATAGGGCTCTATTCAACAAAAATAACCGGACAGAGAAAGGTGATTTGGTTGGATTTCAAGAGAAGCAGTTTTCTTGACCATAATCGCTTGAAAGACAAACACGACTGCACAATCAAAACTCGTTGCCTGCATTTCTTTGTTTCCATGCGGAATATCAGCTAAGGCTCGCAGATCTACAGCAGAAGCAGCACAAAATGAATGAAGGACTTATTTTTATGCAAAGAGACAGAAATAACACATGAAATTGTCAAATGGACCAATACTTATTGCAGATGATTTAGTGATATCTTTAGAGCCGATTTATGCCTCTGTGCAATCAGTTTCATAAAAAAGCTCAGACAGGAGCAGGATGGAAAAACATGTCCGTGTCAGTTCTTGGTGTCAGATTATGTCATATTAATTTCCCCCAAAAAGTGTGACGTAAGTCCAGTGCAACATATATACTTTTGTATTTGCATTTTTTGGCTTCTGCGACTTCATACTCCGCAGTGACGTAGCGCGGAAAATACAATAGCTTCTCTTTAAGTATCTGATATGAAGCTTAACAGTGGGAGACAGTGCTACATTAAAAACGCCCATAAGAATGTCTAATATTAAAAGTTTAAAGGCATGTCGCGGACTAGACAGCGTTGTGCTAACTCAGATCTACAGCGCTATTGTTTTCAGAAACGAGTTTAAAAAAATGTAAGTCTTATGCTCATGACTCAACTCAGAGCTGATTAGTGTGACATAAACCAATGTGATTAATGAGAATTTGGGTTAGAGGAGTGTTGCATGTATTGATAGGCTCGACAGGGGAAGGTTTGGTAATGAAGCAGACTTGTCCAAAACCACTCATAACACGTCGATAACAACAAAACTTGAGACAAACTGTGCATTTGTAGCAGATGGAAGCAGAGCAGACATTTTGAGTGAGAAGAATGCATCCTCTGTTTGGGTGTGATACAAAAGACATTGATTTTTGTCTGTTTTGGACGGAGAGCTGCAGCAGATCTGGTGTCATGGTCCTGAGCCTCAGTCATGGTCAGGTCTGTCCCGGCCTGGAGGAGCTCTGTGTGTGGGGCAGAGACTGGCTCAGGGCTGGTCATCTGGTGCAGCTGAACAGACACAAACTCAGGTCCATATGTTTGCTATTGTTACCTTCTGCTCAGAATCAGCAACAAAATGTGTTTCACCTTTGTCCAAGAGCTCACAATACAGACAGAATCCTGAGACAATTTCCTAGAAGGCTGGGCAATATATTGAATATATAATCATGTGAATGTTGTTTTGAAGATATGCAAAAAAGTCTTATAAGGTTTACTTCTATTTTATCTTAGTGCCAGGAGTAATGTGGGTGTCTTAACCTAATGATATGAAACTTAAAGAATAGGTCAGTTTTTCAGATTAATGCACACGTATATTCAGTAATTGTCACTTCTATAAACATAAAATAATCAATAAAGAAACTATTATTTGTAGTACGTTAGTAAGGTTAATTTTAGTTACAACCAGCCCTTTGAGGACATCCACGATGCCAATGTGGCTCTTTGTTAAAATGAGTTTGACACCCTGATGTATATTGTCTGTAGGAAACAACTTGAACTAAAAACTCAATATTTTATGCTTGTTCTATTGGTAAAGCATATATAAGACACAGAACAACATAAATACCACTTATTTAAGGATTTATTAACCTGGTAACTTACAAAATGTAAATGCAAAAGCTTGTTTCTGTCTTGCTGGCACTAAATGTGACTTAACTCTGAGTTAGCTCTACTATTACTTGGCCTATAGGATCTTCCTGCATTCTTCTATAGAAAATCTGTTCCTGTAGCTATATTTTACTACATTATGGCAACATATTTACCCCTAATGAGAATGTTCTAAAATATGATTTTATCTTTCTATTGAATTGTGCAGGTGACTTTTTACTTCTACAAAATAATATGGTGCCACTTAAAGTTGGGGTAGCTAACTTTTTTAGTTGTAAATTAGTAAACTTTGTGCTTTCCACAAAAAAGTATCTAACAGCACTGTGTGAAAAAATTAGACCACTGAGTACTGTCTGAACTGAATAATAAAGATTTTTAGTTTGAATCAAGAGCTGAATGCAGCACTCTGATTGGCTGAACTTGGGGTGGTGGTCACTCCAGTTTCACTTTGTTGTTAGCTTCAGGAGCCAGACGTCTGTCAGACCGAACAGTCTCACGTCTGGTTGTTGTTTTTATCAAAGTAGTTTCCCCAGCACACTAGACAGACTTTCTGCATGCAACTTGCACACTAGAACAGAAAGTGATGTTGACCGATAATCCGTCTATAGTTATTATAGCTTTTAGACAAGTCTATAGCTTTGTTTAGTCTTGGGGAACCTAAACATTTCACTCTAGACTAAACTGGTTTGTTTTTGACCAAAGAATGTTTATTGTTTTATTTTCTGCCATTAATGTTTGCTAAATCAACAATCTTGAGAAGTCCTCAGAGACGACTGTTGTTGTGATTTTGGGCTGTACAAAAATAAATTCATTTGACTATTTGAGTTTGATTGTTTTTGTTTTTGAGGAATCGTTGGTTTGGTTTGCTTTCCATTTCCTTGGAGTCTCTTTAGTGCATCAATAAAAACACAATGACTCCCTGGTGGACTGAATGTGACCTCTCCTCTGTAGTGAGCCGGCTTGTTTTTTTTAAATCCTGGTGATGTCCTCCTGCTGTGAGTGGAAACCGTCCCTTCCCATGATGCTCTGGGGCAGGAAGCAGGGTCAGGAAGTTGAAAGAGGAAACGGCATTGGACTTTCCTCCTGCGAGCGGGTCGTGTCAGCTCCGGAGGGACCAGAGCAGCTCGGCAAAGTCAGACTTTCCAAATCCTGTGACTCTGGCTCCAGGATGGTTCAGGGAGAGCGGTCCTGGTTTAGTCCTTTAGTCCCAAATAATCTTCACTGCTTATTACAGTTATTACAGTTCATTAAGGGATTTAAAGGGGCTTAGGGAGTATTAGGGTTTAAGGTTATTCAGTGCATTGATAATTGCTGAGAATAAACTATTTTAGATTCAGTTTACGTCACATTAAATTTGCTGCAGGGCTATTCATTTTCCAAAGGACCAGATTTTTCGGAGGGCCAAAGCCTCTGCGTCGGGTAGTTGCACAACACAGTACTTTTTGCCAAAATTTGGATGCATAAACTATCCACTACAAGATCTGTTTCAGTGTTGTTAATAACTTTTGCTGTAGCCTCTGTTTGAATTAAACAAGGACAAGACCAGGAGTGTTAAACAGGTTTAAAGCAGGACCAAATCAGCTCTAAACCAGAATTTCATCAAGACTAAAGGTAGTAAAGTATAATTGGCTAAATAATTTGCTAACATTTGGAGGATGGGTTGAGGGTTGGATCATATCTTTGGTTGAATAGGCCTACTACAGCAGTGGTTTTCAACTTTCAAGTCCAAGTTGCAATTCTCACGACCCTTTATAAAACAATCAGAGCCATTTGCGACCCCAAACACAAAATGTAGGCCACCTGCAAAGTGATAAGTAGTCTTTATATTTGTCTTTATTTTAAAGACATAAGTCTAGATAAAGTCATCTTGTAGGCCAGCAAATAGAAATATACATCTATCACTGTATTGAAGCTGTCAAACCTTGTTTAAGATCTTAACGTTAAATTTTCACATCATCAGGGGACCCCAGAAATCATTTTGCAACCTCCATGTGGGTCCCGACCCTCAGGTTGAGAACCACTGTTCTACTGTGTCATCCAGGAGTTTGATTTCATAAAGTTAATCACATATTCGAGTAATGGCTGTCTAATAAGACAAAAATATATAAAAGTTGGGGCTGATTTTGCACTGCAAACATGATTTAGGTTAAATCTGGCTTCTCCTTCTCATAAATCCTTAGACACCAAGATCAACATGTTCATTTTTGTTGCTATTATGGCTCAAAAAACACTTCTTACAAACAGCAAAGTGAAACTGGAGAGGACCACCCAAGCTCAGCCAATCAGAGAGCTGCATTCAACTCCTGATGATTAGAAATAAAATGTATTATTATTCAGTTCAGACACTACTCAATGGTCTCATTTTTTACAAAGAGCTGCATTTACTATAGACATTTAGTAGAAAACACAAAGGTTACAAATTCATATCCAAAAAAATTAGTTACACCAACATTAAGGGTCCCCGTTAACTTTTTGGACAAAATAAACTTAAACAAAGACATTCTAGTTTAGATGTTCTTGTGACATAAATAAAAATAAAAATTGCTTACTGCTAACAAACTAATTGTTTTGTGAGCATGTTAGCATATTGTATTGTGTGCTCTTTGGACAAACACTATAAAAACTATATTTTTGATTCTGAGCAAAAGGTAACGTCTTTGAAATAATAGCAAACAGATAGATTTGTGTCTCATCCGATGCACTGTTGTTTGGCCAAGAAAGAGGCTTTCTCCAGTTTATTTCCATAGAAATACAGCTCCTTTAGCTATATTTTTTCACATTGTGGCAGAAAACTTATTTATGACACTGCTAAGGTCATTTCTGCATTGTCCATTCATTACAAAACTGCAGATTTAACAAGCAATACCAAAGCGTTTTAGCCCTAGTTTGGTCTCTGGTCGAGTTGCTTAAATCCTGTGACAAATCCACCAAATATTCCAGCTAAATCTCTCACATAAATCACTATCCATTACTTTTAACTTTCACAAAACCCTCTCAGACCGTGCTGCCCTAATCCTCCGTGTTTGCTTAGAAATCTCAGCCTGATTGTAAAGTATGTCCACACATCCGCTTTAGCCCTGATGCCCACCCAGAGCCGGTGTTAGTGTGAGCTTGGGAACTACATGAGAGATGGCAGGCGGCGGTTCACCACTAACAACGCTGTGGTCACTCGACAAACCAGTAATTACGCTTCGGATCGGATTTTCCTCCCTCAAAAACCTCTCCGTCTTCAGCCCGCGGCAGAGCTACGGGCAGGATGACCACAGCCTCGGCCCCCGCGACAGCTGAGGAGAGATCAGAGAGACCTAGGACTGGACCAGGACTGAACAAGGACCGGACTGGACCAGGCCAAAACAAAACTGAACAAGGACCAGGAATGGACCAGGACTAAACAGGGACTGAACAAGGACTAAACGGGGACTAAACAAGGACTGGACCATTGACTGAACAAGGACTGAACGAGGGCTAAACAGGGACTGAACAAGGACTGGACCAGGACTAAACAGGCACTGAATGAGGACTGAACAAGATATTAAACAGAGACTAAACAGGAATTAAACAAGGACTGGACAAGGACTAAACAAGGACTGACCCAAGACTGAACAAGGACTAAACAGGGACTGAACAAGGACTGAGCGAGGGACTAAACAAAATATTAAACAGGGACTAAACAAGGACTGGACAAGGACTGAGCGAGGGACTAAACAAGGACTAAACAAAATATTAAACAGGGACTAAACAAGGACTGGACAAGAACTGAACTGAACTTGATAAAATGAAGGTCAGAGACTTGGGACATCTCAAAATATAAATCGTGTCATTTTACAGGAGCAACCTAAAACATGTCCCTCCTCACTTCTTTTATTGTAACGAAAATGTCTTTAAATGGAATAATTTATAAAAATCTAGGAATTTGTAGGAATACAAATTGTATTTAATAGTTTGATATATACACTTAAAATGAAAATCAGATGACTTGGACTCGAATTGGACGTGTAATTTGATTTGAGGCCAAAGACTTGAGAACAAATTGAGACCTGCACAACAGTAAGTTGGTCCCTTCTCTGTTTTGAAGACTATACATCTAGATACATACTTCAGATTGCCTGGGATCCAGGATCCACGCTTGAACAGTCTAGTAAATAAACCTTATATAAAAGCTTTTTTGTGTGTGTGTGTTTGTTTTTTGCTTCGATCATTCATTCTGCAGAAATGTTTTGTCTTCCATGATGTTCCTCATGAACATGTTTGTTTTGATAGAATGCGAGCCCCTGGCTACTTCATTCATCAATCATGTCCACTGAAACTTGTAATGCTTAAAGGGGCACTGTGTAAAAAAAAATAATAATGAAGTGATCCCACTTTTGAACACCAGGGGGAGCAGGTCCAGTGCATTTTGCCTATCTACCATGCTGACATCTAGCGTCAATATTCACATTCCGGCCCGTAATAAAACATTTCAAATACGTATAAATGTATCACAATTGATGTGGATTGATTAACAGTGCTCTCTTAAGTATTCATGTTGTAAGAATAAATATGATTTAAATGTTTGTGGACTATATGTGATAATTAAAAATCCTCTCAATCTTACACAGTGCCCCTTTAAGTAACATTTGGTTTAAAGCAACTTGATTTCAGTGGTCCATCACATTTTTTGTCCTACGTATTTTCTAGGCTTTCTCTTATTATCATTGTCGTAATAAAATATGTCCTCATTCTAATACAATTATTGAACATTGGCCAAAAATACCATTTTTAAACAGAGATCATCTTTTGAAGTTCAAAACCATTACAAAAACCCCATGCTTGCTTATCAGAGTTGAAGCCAAAATTTGAAACTTTGAAACTGAAGTCTGAGTCAAGTCCCAAGTCAGTGCCCCACAAATCCAAGTCGAGTCCCAGGAAAAGTATCAAGTCATTTCACGTCACAGGTCTAGTCCCGAATCACTGACACTGATAAGACACTTTTTCAAGCCAAGTCATCAAAATATCAAGTCTGACTCAACAGCAGTCTGCTAAGTGGTAAGAAAACAAGACAGATCTAGTAGAAGCTAAAGTTTAACCTTAATACATCTTAATCAATCCCTTCAGAGAGCTACTTTTGAGCTGAATGAATTTATTTTTTATCATTAAATCAAATAGTCATAAAAGTAAATGATCTGCTAAAACCTGTGTAAAGTGCAGAACTACTCCCCCTGCTGTCCGCTGCCCGTGTACTGCACCCACGTGGCCTGGCTCTGCTTTCATCTGTTGTTTGCACAGATAACCATTGACTAAGCCTCTCTCCCACTCGCACGTATCTAATGCACTTCAGAAGAGGAGTTTAGGGCAGGTCAGCGGGCCAAAACACTGATCAAACCAAACACAGGGCAAAGGAGGAGCAAACAAACCCATAACTCACTGAAGGAAGAGAAAGAATAGATCTACAGGAATGAAAAGTATGTGTAAGTCATTAAAAAAAAGAGGCTTCTGTATCTAATCAAATCTGAATATAAGAAGTCTATGCTACGTTTTAGACTATAGTGAGTTTTTAAAAGACACAGATTTTGCTTATTTCAGGTTTTAAAAACAGTGGTGATTTCAGAACGCCTCTTTATGATGTGTTGCTGTAAACCTCATCACAACAAAGTGTCGAATCCTGTTCCAAGTGTCAGCAGTGGGTGGTAAAAATGTATGAGATCAATGAGCCGAAAAAAGAGGCTCAAAACAAGACTGAAATAAGAGAAAAGCAGCTACAGACTTAAATAAATATTAAGAACCACAACTACTGCTGAATATTGAGTTTATATGTGGCAAGTAAAAAAAGAAAATCAAGTAAACAGTGGCAGAAACCAGATAAAGAACAGGAACACTTGTGCTTCTCTAACATTTCTCACTGACAAAGACTTTAAGATTGCACATCCTGTGAAGAACTAATTTCTGTCCCTAAGCAGAATGCTTCTGAGTCTGTTTGAGGAGGAAATTAATTGTTGTTTGTTAACTGAGTTGTTGTTAAGTCTTGTATCGTATAGTATCGTTAGCAAACAAGTTACCTATGCTCTGCACAGTCAAAACACACTTTGTCAGTTGAACTGCCCATTATTTTTGTCTCAGTCAGTCCTCATGTTCAGAGGCATTTTTCAAATACAATGAGACGTCTCTGCAGAACAGAGAACAGACAATGAAGTGAGGTAAACTGGGACTGAAGGAGCAATGGCTTCTGGAACACAAGAGAATAAAAATGTACTCAAATATAAATCAATCAACTTAAATACCATTTTGGTGGTGCCAATAAGGCCGTTAAACATATATTAATAAAAATACATTCATCTTGAAGTATGAAATCAACATGAGAATGAAAAACCTAAGCAATGCAGTATATTTACTGGACTGTTTAAAATAGATGTTAGCTTGAAACTAACTGGTCAGTGATTTACGTAAACATGTTTTATTTTGATGGAAAAAGCTTTGGCAGAAAACAAAACAAACTTTATGAAACAAAGCAGAAACACCTCATCAAGTAAGTAAGTAAGTAAGTAAATAAATCTTACGGAATGAACATGGACTAAAATTTAAATAAATGTATTGATTTAGGGCAGTGGTTGCAAACCTTTTTAGGTACAATCACACTTTGTCTTTCCAGAGAAGGTCCAGGGGCCCAGTAACAGCGTAAGTAACAGCGTAAAATGCTTACAACTGAATATTGTAACGCTGTATATAGATAGCTCTTATTGCTTGAATTTGCCGTTTATTTGGTTACGTGGCACTTTATAGTAACGCACAAGGAAGTAATAGACTATAAAAGACATTTCATACATCCTCTGAGATCCGGAAGCAGATGGCATGTGGCCTGGTTTTGGACTCTGGACTGGTGGTTGGAGATCAATAAATTAAGCCTTTAAATAGTTGATAAAAGTGGATTCTGTGAAATCCATCTCCTTTAAACATTGACTCCATTTCTCTGTGACATTATGAAACAGCTCTCTCCACGTTTCAGTCTTCGGTGTTTCCAAAGCCGCAGCAGCTTCAGTTACTTGTGGTGGTTTGAGAGGAACATCTGCCTGCTTCAGCCCCTGGAGATGATTTTATTTCTCTGCAGCAGGAAACAGGTGTGTCCTCCTCAAACTGGAGAAGAATCAGCTCTGTGTAAAAGACTGTTGTAGAGAAATGTCTTCTGAGAATATGTAATTGTACTAAACACTGTCTACAGGCAACAGCTTTTTTCACACTGCCAACACAATTTAGGTTGTATATTTGACTACTTTCTCTCATTCTTCGACACATGGTTAATATCGACATGTATTTATTTTGGTTGCACCTATGGCGTATAAACTTCTTTTTACAAACAACAAAGTGAAACTGAAGAAGACCACCCAAGCTCAGCCAATCAGAGCGCAGCATTCGACTCCTGATACAAGATGCAATTGACCTTTCGCCGAGCCCCGCCCTCCTTAGTTACTGTTGCTACGTCCGTCAAATATGATAGAGTGCCATTGACTTCAATGGCAGAAAGAAGTACTCCTGTTCGCGTTAGTGACTTTTTTAAAGCGATTTTTCCGCGATATCCTCTAGATCGAGGCAAAAGGAGTTCACTATGCAGCGGAGGGATTTATTCAAAACATTAAAATACGCCACGGAGGAATATAACTCCTATGGAGGCTAATGCTACTGGTCTCAAGCTGAATCAGAGAAACCCATGATCTTTAACGTTACCTCAAATGCAACAAGCTCAGCCTTGTCCTGCTCTTGCACTGCCGGGTAAGTTCGTTTTCATATGTTAAGGTCTATTTTTCTCTATTGCAAGAATATTATTCATTTACGAGGCTATGTTAGTGAGCTAAACCTACCCGTGTTGGCTAAAGCTAAGAGGCTCGCTAATTTAGCAGCTTAGAGCGTAACTTCTGCAGTTATATCCTCGTCGTGGTAGAACTTCAGTCTAGTTTGTGTTCTTGCCTCTAGATCTAACAATACAGTAAGTCCATAGCTATAGTTAAGCATTAGTTTTACCTTTGAGCAGACATTTTCTCCATATATTTAGCTGGTAGAGGAGCTGCCCCGAGCCGCCCGCTCTGTTTAATCCATTGTATGCATCGCTCCAGTTGTTTTCGGCTTTAGAAATGGAAAGAACACAACTCCTCCGGTCAATATTTCGGGGTATCTCCGGTCCGCTTTTCATAAACCGTAGGTGCATCGCTTCACCGTCTTGCTTGGAGCTCAAGATTTGACGAACCATATTTACATAGCAACGGTTGCTACAATGTTTGATTGGACAAGAGCCGTTTGGGGGCGGGGCCCGGCGAAAGGTCAATTACTCAAATCTGCAGGAATCAATCCAAATGCAATTTTGATGAAAGATGCACTGTGTAACTTTTTAGACCAAAAATAGACTTGAATAAAAGTGTTTCATAGACTTCTAATTGACAAAACACACTAAGTAAATACAGATCTCTGTCTTTACTTTGAGTGTACTTGTATAGTCACAAAATGGACAGTTATTTGGTACGTTTTCATAGTAAAACGACTTCTCCAGCTTTATTTGAGCTATTTATACTGACTTTTCACCTCCAGAAAGTTACACAGTGCACCTTCACTAATGATGAGAGACAATGTTGGATAAAGAAAAAGTCAGGTTTTTATTGCACTTTATAAAACCCAGGGTCAGCATACATAACCCTGTGCATTTAAAAAGTTAACTAGGCTTTTTCTTATCTATATTTATCCGATGTAAAGTCCCCTTGTTTGGTCTCGGTCTCGTTCTGCAGCACTTAACCTGCCTGACTGTGTGTCTGTGTTTAATGTGTGACGTATTATCCTGCTGATGTGTGTGAGACGCTGGGATCCATGCGGTGATTCCCCTCCCGACGCGTCAAAAACCAATCCATCAGGGACACTTAATCAATACGCGACAGGTCTTTTGAACTGTGGCCTAATCTCTGCGGAGGGAACTTCTGCACTCACATTTCAGCACAGACTGGAATTTTAACACTTTACAACAACAACAAAAATGCAAAACAAGATTATTTTGATATAAGAATAGGTTGCGTTCATGTGACATCACAGCTTTCTACCGCAGAAAATCTCACATTTTTGTTTAAAGTACAACCTAAACTTTGACACTCCACAGATCAAACTTGGGTACTCATGACATCATGTCTGAAGGACGTGTGTCCAAATAGTCACATGTGGTCATTTTCTTTAACTGGTTGCACAGCAAAAAATAAAAGTGGCTTTTTTAATAATGAACATATTTGCTTCAAGTACAAAAAGTCTTGTTCCATTGGTGGATCATTTTACTTGACAGTCAAAATTTGTTAAAACCGAGATGACATGATTGATTCAGTACATTTAAACTTGCTTACATAATACTTTTTGCAGTGTGGACGCTTAAACAAATAAGCAACTAAGGGCCTCAATAAAGTCAGAAAAACACTAAATTATACCTTAGCTCAACGGGAGAGTGTCGTCTTGAGAAGCCTACTGTTCCACTTGGAGCCTGGATAACTGGTAAAGCTTTTCTGTGTCTGGAAAACACAAAAACAACAAATTCAGAAAGTGTGTGGGATAATTCATTTCCACGTAAACAGCAATTGCATAACATCATTGGGATTTGTTCACTTCACAGTTTTTCACTTTAACAAATCTATGCTTTTTGGCCTTGTTCTCACTTACCACCAATCCCCGCCCACTTGTCTGTATTTAATGGTGATAATTAAAAAATGTATATTCATAGTAAAACATGCATGCGTTTTACAAAAATAATATGTAAACTATTGATCTAAGTAATCTAAGTAAGTAAGTAATCTTTATTTGTATAGCGCATTTCACAGACACAGAGTCACAAAGCGCTTCACAGTGAGATGAACCCCTCCCTCCGCACTCAGTGACAGTAAGCAGCCCTGGGGCAACCCAGCAGAGGCGATCCACCTAACACCTGGCGCCTCAACCTCCGACTACCACCAAGCAGGGCTTAATTTGAGCCGGAACAAGCCGGAATAAGATCCGGGAACTCTCGTGGGGCATTCCGGTAACAGTTTTGTCTGCTCCGGTAACGCTTTCTAATAAGCTTTTTGTCTTTCTTCTATGAGACGCAGCTCTGCTCCTCTCCCGTCTCTCATTCACAGAAACAGTGAACAGGCTTATTTGTGGGGGAAACGGAGTCACAGACTGTGATTGGTTAAAAGCGAAACTGACAGGAAATATGACCAATCAGAAGCAGCGCAGGCGGGTTTAAGACATTGGTTCCAGGCGAGCCGCGCTCTTGTATCTTCTTCTAAAACAGGAAATATGCGTCTAAGAGGATTTTGTGAATATTTGTTGTTATTTGCGACTCGTTTTGATGGATTAAAAGCAGCGTTAGTGTCACGTGTGTTTGGAGTGTACGGGACAATAAAGAGGTCAGAACCAGCGCGGATGTAGCGGTCACAGTTTCTCGTAAGTGCAACTAACTTTACCGTGTTACTTTAATGTGTATTTTAGCGTCATGTTTGATGTATGAGACCCGTGTCTGCTGTGTAAAGGCTGTTTGTGACCTGTGTCTGGTTTGTAAAAGCTGTTTGTCCTGCGTTGTTGTTGTGACTTGTGGAGAGTCAGATATGATGCGAAGGCAGTGCTGAGCTGCAGGACGAGCGTGTGTGGGAGGGCAACTTGTTGCTGTGGATCAGATTTAGCGCAGGTGTGCTGATTTCTGTCAGAATGAATGAAAATCTCTGTGTGACATGTAAAAAAAACCGTGTAACACAGACATAATTACTTTTATATCATTTAACATCGAGTAGGTTGGACGGTTGGATTGTATTTTAGCATTTCTGAGCCTCTATGTTTACTTATTGTGTGCGCTCCGGTAAAGGCTTGACCTTGTCTGGACCCCGGTCCAAAACCCACATTTTGTTCCGGCAACATTTGAGTTACAAATTAAGCACTGCCACCAAGTGTTCCCTAACATGCATGTTATCAGTTGGTGGGGAAACCGGAGTGCCCGGAGGAAACCACTCAGACACGGGGAGGAACATGCAAACTCCACACAGAAAGGTCCGGGCCTGAGCGGGAATCGAACCCGCGACCTTCTTGCTGTGAGGCCAGTGCGCTAACCGCTCTGCCACCGTGCCGCCATATATTAGCACATATATTAGCACTTTATGAAAGATATTTTTTTTCTCTAAATACATAGGTCTTTATAAAATCATATTCTAATATTTGACACAAAATCAAAGGAGGACATAGAGAAAGATTATTTGTTTATCAACACAAGAGGTTAGCAGAAGGAGATGCTGCTGATTGACACTAGCTGTAGCAGCAACACTAGCCAGCGCCAGTTGTCAGCTAACTACAAGAGATTATCACTGAGCAAAAACAAAAGTTATGCTGCTAAATCAACATTTGTGAATAATATTCATCAACACGACTCATACACATTACATTCAGGTGAGTGAAATGACGCAGTGAAAAACAGTGTCTCAAGCTTCAGGAGCCAGACGTCCTTCAGGCCAGTTCAGACCTGATTCAAACAGAAAACAGTCACGTCTTTAGCTTCCCCAATGTAGTTTTGCCATTACCCAGTAAGCATATCCTTCCCAAATCCTTAAACTTAACCAAAGTAACTTAACCCAAGCCTAACCCTAATCTTAACCAAATCCCTGAAGTAAAATGTTTAAAACATAAACTCTTGCAGCATAGCCAGGATGCACCGATCCAGCTTTTTCAGTTCCGATATCGATCCTGATATTTGGCTTTAACTATCTGCCGATACTCGATATCAACCGATACCAGTGAAAGGACTGAAATTGCTTCTTTTTCTTAAAAAAACGTAATACATTTGGCCATATTGTGTTATTTAACTGATGTTTATAGTGCAAGTCACAACTTAACAACTTAATCTGAATAAAATGCCCAATAATATGCAACATTATGGATCAACACCACCCTGTAAAATAGTCTCATTATGTTCAGCCGATATCATGGAGCCGATACCCGATCCAGCAAAATGTCCTGGATCGGCGCCGATATTCGATCCGGGTATCGGATCGGTGCATCCCTAATAGCCACCAATGCAAAGTGATGGTTTGTGGCATAACTGGGTTGGATAAAAAAAAAGTCAGGCAAAAGGCTGTCTTTCTGCTCCAAGCCACGTGTTGTTACTGACAGAGGATTAGCTGTGATCCAGATCCAAAAAGATCACCTTCAAGATCATCCTTTAAATCAATTGCCAATACATCATGGGCTACACTTAGTTAGCAGACAATTTAAACCCAATGTAAGTAAGGATAAGCAAATCTATCTACTTCCAACATTCACTAAAAGGACAACTCTCAAGAGCCATTTGAAATATAAAACTCTTTCTATAAAACTGCCTTGTAACACAACTATTTACTGAACGCATTGCAAAACGCAGAAAAGTATTTTGATGTTTCTGAACTAAATATAAAACACATTAAAGCTGACATTTATAAGAAGCAGTGGCAGCAGCAGCAGCACATGTATTGGCTGAACTGTGGAGCCCTCCCTCTGCACTGTGGACAATCAGTTACTCTGAAGACTAACAGATAACAGATCCATGCACAAACTCAAAGATTATTAAAAGTGACGTGACCCAGATCACACAACCGCAGCAGAACAGAGAGAGGGGGAGGGAAGAGGGGGTAGAGAGAGTGGGAGAAGGGGAGTTAGAGGGGAGTAGAGAGGGAGAAAGAGAAAGAGGAGGGGGGAGAAAGAGAGAGGAGGGGGAGTAGAAGGGAAGAGAAAGAGAAAAATAGGAGAGAGAAGAGAGGAAAAGAGAGATTGGAGAGGGAGAGGGAGAAAGAAAGAGAGAGAGAGAGAGAAAGAGGAGGAGGGGGAAGAAAGAGCAAGAGAGAGAGAGAAAAGATAGAGGGAGAAGGGGGAGGGAGAAAGAAAAGGAAGGGGAGTAGAAGGGGGAAGAAAGATAAAGATAGAAGGAGAGAGAGGAGAGGAAGAGAGAGAGAAGGAGGGGGAGTAAAGAGAAAGATAGAAGGAGAAGAGAGAGGGGATAGAGAAGAGTGAGAGAGAAAGAGTTAGAGGGGAGAAAGCGCACGCGAGAGAGATAGAGAGGAGAAGGGGAGAGGACAGGTAGAGGGGAGAGAGAGAGAGAGAGAGAGAAAGAGGAGGAGGGGGAAGAAAGAGCAAGAGAGAGAGAGAAAGATAGAGGGAGAAGGGTGAGGGAGAAAGGGAAGGGGAGTAGAAGGGGAAGAAAGATAAAGATAGAAGGAGAGAGAGAGAGAGAGAGGAGGGGGGAGTAAAGAGAAAGATAGAAGGAGAAGAGAGAGGGGGGTAGAGAAAGGAGGTGTGAGAGAGAGAGAGAGAGAGAGAGAGAGAGAGAGGGAAAGGAAGGGGGAAGAAAGAGAAAGATAGAGGGAGAGAGAAAAGAACAGAAGAGGTACAGAGAGAGGGAGAGAGAGAGAAAGAGAGAGAAGGGGAGAGGGGGGTGCAGAGGGAGAGAGAAGGAGAAAGAGCAGAGGGGGAAGAAAGAGAGAGAAGGGGAAAGATAAAGGGAGAGAAAGACAAAGTGAGAGAGAAGAGGAGGAGGGGGTTAGAGGAAAAAGAGAAGGGAGGGAGAGGGAGGAAGAGGAGGTAGAAGGAGAGAAGAGATAAAATGAGAGAGAAAGAGATACAGAGGAGAAGAGAGAGAGGAGGGAGGAGTAGAATTGGGAGGAAAGAAAGATAAAAGGAGAGAGAGAAGAGGAGAGAAAGGGAGAAAGAGAGAAAGAAGAGAAGGGGGAAGAGGGTAGAAGGGGAAAGGAAAGAGAGAGAGGGAGAAGGAGAAGAAATAGAGAAAGGAGAGTGTAGAGAGAGTAAGAGGAAGAGAAGGAGAGGGCGAGTGAGAGTGAGAAAGAAAGAGAGAAGGGGAAAGAAAGAGAGAGAAAAGAGAGAGAGGGAAGAGAAAGAGACACAGGCAGAGTAAAGAGGGAAGAAAAAGAAGAGAGAGAAGGGGAAGAGAGGGAGAAAAGGAAGAAGAAAGAGAAGGAAAGAGGTGGAGTGAGGAAAGAGAGAGAGGAGAGAGAGAGATGTTGTTTCTGCTTTGTGTCCACCCCCTCATGAGCTCCAGGAGGAAGGGGAAAGGGAATGCTTGTCCTCCCCCCAGACCCTCACTTCCCTGGGGCACAGCTCGGCAATAAACGGCCTCCATAAATCCAGCTTCCTCCCTCCCTCCCTCCCTCCGCCCTTCTCCATTCTCTATCTCTCTCTCTCTCTCTTCTCTCTCTCTCTCTCTCTCTCCAAACTCCTCCCATAACTTTTTTTTTCAACTCTTTTCTTCTCTTCTGTCTGTTTCTCTCATAGTTTAAATCTGCTGACACGGAGGCTGCAGTTTTAAGGACCAAACTCAAATGTCTGTCTTTTATTCATGTTTTTGTTAATGCTACAGATGAATAGCTTCTCTCTCTCTGTGACCAATCTAAGAATACTCATGAATCAATTCGAATCATGATGGCTCCAAGAATAATGTGATATTATTTTCATGACAAGACAAGATTTTGTGCTTTTATAAAATGTTTTTCCAAACACATTTTTATCTTGACTGGAGTTGTTTCCTGAACCACTGCTGTTTAATTTACTTGAATTCCCAGTAACTCAACCACTTCTCTTGACTTGTCACAGTTAGTTAAAGTCCCAAGTCTCCAGTCCAAGCCAAATCATTTCAAGTCTGTATATGAAATCAAAGAATAAAGGTTGTATTTTTACAGTTTCACTGATGGTTAGAAATGATCCGTTTCAAGATAAAGTTCTGATCACAATAAAGAAGTGAGGAGAGACATGTTCCAGCAAAGTAAAAACACTTTTTGAGGAGAAGCATCAAGTTGTCTTAATGACAGATTTAACAACATTTCACAAGGTGTCAATAAGTCATTTAATATTGCCATTTTTATCATTAAAATGTACTTTCTGTTTGTAAATGATGACATCACACTGGGTAGTTGCCTGGCAACCATGTAATAAATTGGGTCAAAATTTTTTTTTTTTTACTTGAACATAAAAATACAGTAGAACTCATTTATTTTGTTAACATTTTTTTAAGCCATAAATCTGTTTCTTGGAAAACTTTATATTCTTCTCCTAGTGTGATGTCGTCAGCTTAGAACTCTCTCTTCTGTTTTTTCAAAATTTTTTACAAACTCGTTCTTCATTAATGTAAACTTTTATAATTACAACATGTTATCTTCAAAGGAAATACATTAGAAAAACATAAAAACTGTCATACCACTTTAAGTCCAAGTCGAGTCTTGTCCTTTATCAAGTCACTCAAAATGGTGACTCAAGTCTGACTCAAGTCCAAGTTGCAAGTTCACACCTTTGCTTATGAATATGAATAGAAGATTATTTTTTGTCACAATTCAATTCTTGTCTCAATACATCAGAGTCTCCGTTTCAATTTTTTAAAATATATTTTGTTAAGCTTCACACGAACAAACTACTTTTTCTGTGAATTGGCTAAAAAAACATGAAACAAATTACCACTTTAATGTAGTTTTGGAGAATTAAAGTTGGGTAACTAACTTTTTAGTGTTAAATTAGTAAACTTTGTGTTTCAGATAAAAGTCTATGTAAATGCAACACTTTGTGAAAAATGAGACCACTGATTACTGTCTGAACTGAATATAAGAATTTAGTTCTAATCAGGAGCTGAATGCTGCGCTTGATTGCTGTGCTTGGTGTCCTCTCCGTTTCACTTTGCTGTTTGTAATTAGTGTTTTTTATCCAAATGAATACATATTGATATTAACATGTGCTGAAGGCTTTTAGACGAAAAGTTGTCAGATTGTAAGTGTAAATCAGCTCCTCCTCTTAAGTCAGGTTTATAAGATAAACATGTATATATTAAAATGTCTGAAAAAGTTCGTATTAGCCATTCTGGATCAATTTTCATGAAACAAAAGACACAGAATGACAAAATCACTCCAATAAGAATAAAACAACAATAAGCTGCTGTTTTCTTCTTCTGACAGAGAAATGACAGTAGAATCAACCCTATTCGTAACAAAACAGAGCAAGGAGGAACACATGAAGACCTCAAAGTGCAGCCTCCAGGTTTACAGACTCACCTTATGTCTCCGGCTCTCCAGCAACCCAATCCACGACGTGGCCTCTGCTCGCGGCCTATGGGAGACCGGCTGTGCGCTCAAAGGCGGGAGACACTGCAACGGCAACAAAAGATCTGTATAAGTTACTATAGTCTTGTTCAGTGTGGCTGCGGGAGGCTTTGTGACAGCTGAGGTCACCCGAGTATTACGTTACGGCGCAGGTACAGAAAAACGGGACGGTCGGGTGGAGGAAATCCGCAGGACACATGAAGCTTAATAGTCGGAAATAGTTGTGGTCGGGAAGGAGTTAAAAGTGAGGGTCGTGTTACGTTGGAAAGTCCCACTCGGTGACGTCGCGGGGTAATTAAGAGTAAATTAATGACAAGGTAAAGAAAGAGAGAGAGGGAGAGGGTGGTAAAAGCAGCAGGCTCAGGTTAGTCAGTGGTAAACACATCTTTGAAATGAAAAGTCCTATCATAAGTCTACTACAAGCACTAAAAGCTCCCATCTGATTTCACTCACAAGTCATGTTGTGTAGCTGACATGTTTGCGTTTACTTAGCCTAAACCAAAAAAACAAACACAACTGAGAGTGGTTAATACTGTATAACAATTGCACTTGTAAATATAAACACATTCTAAGGCTGGTAGAAGGATGGACAAACTCTCACCTCACAGCAAGAAGGTTCTGGGTTATACACCTTTATTGTCTTCTGTACGAGAACTTTGTCTTGGAAACAGGGGGAAACATACTATAACACAGTAAAACATAAACTATAGAAAAACATGCACAATTACAAAGTTCCTCAACTGACTCAAAGGCAAAAGACAGATCTCCAGCTGAAGACAAAGTCTATAATAACTTTGTTAATCATAGTCCATCATTTCATTAAACTTGTTTTAAAACTTTATACTGTGTTTCATTCATGCATGTTATGTTTTGCAAGATGCACTATTGCAGGGGTTTGACAGAAAATCATTCACTCACAGGGGAGATTTATAGTGATGCCCAGTTAACCTAAACATGCATGTTTTTGGAGGTTGGAGGAAACCGGAGTACCCGAGAAAACCCACGTGACACGGGAGAACATGCAAACTCCACCCAGAGAGATCGTGAATGTTGATATTGTCCGACCCGGGAGTCGAACCCACGACCTCCTTGTTGGGAAGCCAGAGCTCTAACCACTCTTCATAGCCTATGCATTATTTGATTCAGATTCTATTACAGGTACACTACTTTAACGATTAAGACCTTATAGTCCTGGTTAGTCTCAGTTCAGTTTTGTGGTCTAGTCTTGTTCAAGATGTAGTTTACATCTGATGAATCTAATATATAAACTGGGTTTAGTCTTTTTTAAAACTCGGTCTAGTCCCACTGCTGCTCTGATCTGTTCTAGTCCAAGTTCTTGATTGACGCTGGGTTTGTTTTGGCTGACTGCATTTTTCTTTTATTAGTCGCAATAAAAAGATTTCGAGATATTGATTACTTCTGCATTTGTAGTTTAGTTTTTGTCGTCCGGCCCTCAGACCATAGCCTGTCAAACAATCTGCCCATTAGTAAATATGATTGAATAGCCCTGCTATATAATGTTTTTCATTCGGTCATGCTCTGTAATAGTCCCCAAAATGTGCAAATCTGCTTGCAAAAAGCTGCCAGCCTACTATTACGAGCAAACTGGTAATGTTTTGCAAGATAGTTGCACTACAGTGAGCCACAAAATATATTGCTTAACATGAGCAAACAACATCTATAAGGGACATAGATCTAACTGTTTAGGCCTACTCTATTACTATATGCCTACATAAAAAGTAGTAAGATATTCTTGTTCGGTCTTGTTGTTTATCTTGTTAGTCTTATGATTTTGTATGAGGCTGTTTAGCTGCAACTAACTTTAAGTGATTTTATTGAAAAGATTATATCTTTGTAGTGAGATTTTTTAAACTTTCTCAGTCAAATAAAGACTTAAATAGGTCCTAAACAAAAAATGTAAATGTAGTCTTGGCTAGAATATTGTATTCAAGTTTTAGAGTTAGTAAAATCAATATATTGATTACTAATTTCTAAGTATGATGGATTACTAGATTATTTTCTGTTTGTCTCGGTCATTCATTCTTGCTGTAAAAGTTCAGTCCAGACAGATAACTACCATGTTTATCTAACGATCTAAAAATAATCCAGAAGAAGTACAAAGGGTGAGTGGCATCGACCCGCGCGCGGAGAGGAAACGTGCAAAAGTGCGTGCGTGGGTTCATACATTTTTACCAAACTCGAAATACTTACGCACAACTTCTTCTACTGCACAACTTTTACTTTACTTTACACGCTGCTCCTGCTGCTGCTTTGACCCGTACGTGTAGGAGCGGAGAGAGAAATGCCAAACAAAAGCCGTGCAAACTTGTCCCCCCTGCAGATTTTTAGAAACAGGAACAAAAAAAAAAAAGTTACCGCCCACTCTTTCCCCAGGCTCCTCCCGCCAGTTCCCCGCAGTTAAAACCCAAATGTTGGCGCTAGAGCGGGGCAGAGGGGCAGATCTGCAGGGCCAATAAAACAGACTGGAGCCACACACGGAATCTGCGTAAAACTTGTGCAACTTTCTCCATTTGCACGCTTTTTTTTCTTCTCAGTAGTGGAGTCGGGCCGCTGCAAACATGACCACCGCCGTAGTGTCGCCTTTCTTCGACTTTGAAGTAATGAACAAGGTACTTTTCTAACTTTTTTTGCCCTGCCTGTTGCTCTCTGGAGGAGTTAGCTGTTAGCACTTAGCCGACTGCGCTGTGCTGGAATGAGGCGCAGCTCCCTTTGGCCTCTCCTGCTGCTAAACTGCCTTCGTGGATCTCGAATCTCAGCTTGTTTTGTGTATTTTTACCCCTAACCTCGCGTTTTTTTGACGACAGTGTGTAGTTGCATGATTTACGTAGCTTATTTAGTCGCGTTTTGTGATTTTGCGCCAAAAATGTAAGTTTAGACTTTGGAGTTGGAGCCATCCTAAAGTTGTTTTATGGATTGTGCTGGTGTTGCCTCGGGCCAGCTCTGATAACTGTGTAAGCACGTCTACGCTTGTGAAGACAGGGTTTTCGTGCACATTGCGTTTTATTAGTTATTTTTGAATTAAAATCCAGGCTAAAGTCGTGATTGTGTTGTTTTTCGTGCGTAAAAGCTGGCGGTAACGTGATTCCACAAGTTGCTGCACATTCAAACTCGTATTTACATAGACAACAGTAGTTTCCTCGGCTTGTGACACTACTTTATAGATTTGTTTACAAGTTAAAAGGTCTGTGCGGTCGTTAAACCTCGCCTCAGTTATGTCATGACATCTATCTGCAAATTAGGGCACTTTTGCGCCACTTTTAATGCTCTTGACAAAGCGGCCACATGCTCGCTAATCATTGACCAGATTTGTCTGGCTCTGGCCTCATGTAGCGCTTGTTAAGTAGTTTATTATTTTGGGTCCATCGGTTTAGGAAGGCTTTGAGTTTATACTGCCGCTAAAACAGTGCGTATTCCGTGGA
Source organism: Mugilogobius chulae (assembly GCA_038363315.1). Lineage (NCBI taxonomy): Eukaryota > Metazoa > Chordata > Actinopteri > Gobiiformes > Gobiidae > Mugilogobius > Mugilogobius chulae. The sequence continues at coordinate 65,692,621 of CM076396.1, forward strand.
GCGTTCGGTTGTATTGTTTGGTTTTGCATTTGTGTGAAGCTTCTGCGTGTCGGACTTCTCCTGGGGCTGCGTTTCCTCCCGCGGTTTGTGGAGTTAGTTTATAGTCATGTAAATGAGTGATTAATGTACACCTCTCTCATTTGGAAGTGAATCGAGTCAGTTTTTTTCTTGTGATTCAACAGGCCGCTGTGCTGTGCTCATTCTCTTTCAAATGAAGCAGCGCTCCGCTCCATTTACTAAAAAGAAGCACATTCCTGACCAGGGCAGCGTGCCAAACCAGCTGCTGTTCTATAGGCCTGTATCCGCTTAACTGTGGGAGCCAAAAGCACAGAGTCATGCGCAAAGAGGCCGTTTTCATCTCTGCTCCAGTGCTAATGAGAAACACATTTGGTGTTTGAGTTTGTTCTGATCCATTGCATTTTGTCTTTACAGAACAACAAGCTGCTCAGCTACAACAACAACCTGCCTGCCCCTCACACCATGCCTTGCACTGGCACAAACGTGCCCCTCTCAAGCCCCGGAGCCCTGCTGGACAGGAAGGCTGTGGGCTCTCCCTCAGGAGTGTACCAGAGGCGCCACTCCATAAGCAGCACCAAGTTCAGCCAGAACCAGTTCATCAGCAGTCTGAAGTCTGTGGACCACCCTCTCATCTCAGGGCTAAACAACAACAAGGAAAACCGCCTAAGGGAGCGCTCCTTCTCCGAAACAGGAGAGAGGCTGCTCAACAAGTGCCTGGGCCCGGCCAGTCCCACCGGGAGCAGCCAGGTCAACTCCAGCCGTTACAAAACAGAGCTGTGCCGACCTTTTGAAGAGAACGGCTCCTGTAAGTACGGCGACAAGTGCCAGTTTGCCCACGGCATCCACGAACTGCGCAGCCTCAGCCGCCACCCCAAGTACAAAACAGAGCTGTGCCGCACCTTCCACACCATAGGCTTCTGTCCCTACGGCCCGCGCTGTCACTTCATTCACAACGCAGAGGAGCGCCGCGGGCCCCCACAGTCCGGACCCCTCAACCCCTCCAACAAGATGGATCGGCCCCGCCTGCAGCACAGCTACAGCTTCGCAGGGTTCTCCAGCTCCGCTGGCCTAAGGGACAGCCCCACCTCTGTCACCCCTCCTCCTGCCTTCTTCCCTGACGAGCTGCCCGAATGGCCCAGCAGTAACCCTTTCACCTACTCCAGCCAGGAGCTGGCCAGCCTGTTTGGACCCAGCCTGGGGTCTGGTCCCGTCGGCTCGGATCCCAGCGGACCTCCCTCACCCACCAACACGCCTTACTATTTCAGACCCATGGTGGAGTCTCCCCACATGTTTGAGGCGCCCTGCAGCCCGCCAGACTCCCTGTCGGACCAGGAGGGTTACCAGAGCAGCTCCGGAGGCAGCCTGAGCGGGTCAGAGAGTCCCACGCTGGACAACACACGCCGCCTGCCCATCTTCAGCCGCCTGTCCATCTCTGATGACTAACTGTACTCTGACACGGCACTCCCCTCTACCTCCAGCCCGACCCTGCCCCGCATAGAGCTCCTAGCAATCTGTGGATGTAGTCTTTAAGGGAACCTAGAAATGATCATTTCATTGTAATCTGCACAGTCTTGCCCTGCCATGTGTCATAGTGCCAAACCGAGGAACCGAACAATGGAAATCATGAACAGACTGTCGCAGGTGCGTCTGATTCTTCATTTGTTCTTGAATGTGTAGCAGCACAGGTGGCCTTGGACCGGGCCGTGCATTGCACTAGACCCACTGTAACCACTGCCTTAGCCGAGGGTGCTCACGGACTGCAGCAGCTCAGCCTTCACAGACCTTTAGTTTTTAACAGAAAGTGGCTGGTGTCTGCGTGTTTAGGGTGAATGGACTACTGTTTGTTTTTGGTTCTTTCCTCTCACCCCTCCTGCGCCCCTCACACACCCCTCACAGCTTATGTAATTGTGGACTGGGTGATTCTCCCGGAAGGACTTTGAACTGGAAGTTGGGTCTGCCCTCTCTCTTCTTAAACTCTCGTGTTGCTGGTCACTGCCTCTCTCTCTCTCGGGGGGAAAAGGAAGCCCTGATATCAAACTGCTCCTAGCCCCGCCCCTTTCCGTACTATGGGGATTTCCAGCATTCCCGGTGCAGAGTACATCCTGATCAGATCTCAAGCTATTTTACTGTTCCACCCCCTTTTCCACTCATCACATCCCTTTGCTTTCTTTATTTGATAATTATTTTTTATTAATGTTATTATTACGGTTATTATTATTGTTTGAGAAACTTTCCAGACAGAAGGTTTGCTTGTCACTGCTTATTTAACTTATCAGAACATATTTATTGGTGATCATATGCATTTTTTGTTAATTTTGTTTTGTATTTATCTGGATAATGAGCAATAGAATATATTTTCTTTTATGTTAAATTATGATCTTCCGTATTAATCTAAAGATTGTGAAGACGTTTTGTCAAGTTTTCCTTTTTTCACAGTTTAATATATTGTACTTCAATGACTTTTGTTCTTGCAACTACACTTTGTCAAAAAGAAACTTAATTTAAAGCAAAAAAAAAAAAAAAAGACGTTGCGTTTTGATTATTTATTACTTTTCCCTCGTGTCGGACTGCAATCCCGCCTGGACTTACCCATCCTCCACAGTAAAATAGCCTCTTCATCATGGGCTTGTTTGAGTTTTTCTGGGTTGGAATGGGGTGCACTATGACCTCTGTGTAATAATGTGGAAGGTCGAACATAGATTTCTGAAAAACCCACTGTTATTACTAGCAATAGCTGTCACCAAAAGGGTTCTAGAAAGCTAAATGTTATGTGTTTCCTCTTTGATATATGATTGGATGCTTGACGCACTTGCTTGGCCCCTCTCGACCAGAACAGTGCCTTTGTGACATTCCAGGTAGCTAATATTAAGGTCTACGCCGCCTTTTATTCTTTACTATCTCTTTGAAATAAACGCGAACAATGACGATTTTTTTACTGAAAGTAGTCACTTGTGTTGCCTTCATGTGTTAAAAGAGCGGTTGAACGATTTGACGCAAAGAAAGTAAAAAGATGAATGTATTTTTCAGCCATGTTTTTATGTTCACTACAGCAATTCTGTGAGTTTCTATGGAAACAGACTGTTTCTCTTTTTGTAAGTATTGATTGCAGTTAAAAAATAAACCCGTATTTTTGGAAAAGTTCAAGTCTTGTCTCGTGGCTGGTGTTTGGATCGGGTTGTTGGTGAATATTGTTTTAAGCAGGGGAGCTATATTCTATATATCTAAAATTAGCATATTAGGCTATGTAAAACCTGTATTCTAATGACCTGTATTTCTTCTGAAAAAATATGACTTTTTTCCTCATATATTTTTTTTTTCTTGTAAACCTTAAGATTCAACTTTATTTTCTTAAACTTATTAGCTTAATCTCAGAATGTTACAAGTTTATGGTAATTTTATGAAAAACAAAAAACAACTAAGTATTATCAGCCCTTGTACTTGGACAAGTCAAATGTTTGCATAAAAATACAATACATTTTTAAATTCATAAAAATGTTCCATGATCCAAACTACAATTTTAATCTTGTAAAACTTTAGTATTGAAAAATAACTTTTTATGGCTTTGACTTTATTCTCATAACATTGTGAAATTAATCTCGAAATGTTAAAAGTTTATTGTCATAGCCCACGATTTTGTCTCTTGCATTTGTGTTTCTCAAAACATGCAGGGGCCTGATAGAAACAGGTCGTGGGCCACATTTGGCCCCCAGGTCACAGTTTGCCCAGGTCTGTTCTAATATGTCCACATCCATCGTTTTACAATTTACATCACACACACAAGTGGAAAAGTAAATCAAATGTAATCTAATTTGAAGTTTTATAGTCACATCTCAACTTTTTAATTGGTGATTCGGATGAACGTAATGAGAAATTGGTTTTAGGAAATGTTTTTTATTTATCTATCCATCCTTTGAAGATGAATTGATGTCTGTGTGTGTAGAATTTACTGCGGGATTAGTAAAGTTTATATCTATCTGATGGCCACTAATAATCAGAAATTATCCTGGGGGGCCACATGAAATCATCTGAAGGGCCGCATTTGGCCCTCGGGCTGCCAGTTTGAGACTCCTGGCTTAGATAAAGTTGGATTGGTTTGAAAATACAGTACATACAATACATCTGGAGCTGGGCAATATATCAAATTGTAAAAAATATGGTGAATGTCGTTTCTATGACATGCAAGCATTTAACTACATGCTACAAAAAGAGCAAATATACACCCAAAAAGTAAATATGCGCTGCTGTGGACCTTCGAAGTTTTACATTAAATCAAAGACGTTCACAAAAAAGAAAATGACATAGAAGATTGCTGCACTTTTGTAATGAATTTGACAAATACTTGTCTAATAATTACTTTTTAATTTTGATATTATTTACGTCATTTTATCCATTTTAAACTTTTGGCACATGTAAGGTTTTCATTTTTCCAGTGTAGCAACAAATTTGAAGATTTTAACATATTAGAATGATAGTATACTGTATATCGTCCAAAGAGATTTAAATAAATGGTTTATTTTGTATTAAGCACACTTACAGAGACAGATACAGTGCTTCATGTCAAAAAATGATCAAGAAGATTCTCGTTTTTGTCAATATCGCCCAGTCCTAGGGTCAATATTTCAGGGCTGCAACTTACAATCATTTTGTAGAATCAATTTGTTAGAATATTTATTCATCTTTTGCTTAGCCATGTGACAATTTCAATCATTTGACACAAAGCTAGCAGGGCTGTGCAATATGTCAATGTATTTACTAGAAAAGATATGAATTACCATATTGTAAATATCGTCATAATCGATAAAACTTTTGAAAAGCAGTTAGTTACAGAAAAAATGACCAAGATAACATCAATAAAACTTTCTATGTGTTGTAATAGTCTGTGTGACACAATTTAAGGTTAGGGGTACTGTCTTGAAGCAAAAATAAAACAAATGTGCTGATCTTTGACGACTCTAGCCCAGGGGTCTGCAGCTTTTAACATCAAAAGAGCCACATTGACCTAATTCAATCAAATTAAAATCAGAAAGAGCCGCAACTTTCTATGATAAAATCTATGCAACAAAGGCTCAATTTACAATTTGTAAAATGCTTGTCAAATGAATTATTGATACAAAAAGCCTTGTCAGTAACTTCCAGAACTATACTTTTACAAGTCTTTGGTTTTTAGGATGAGATTTACCAGGATTGGAGCTTTGAATAAAGCATTATACATTTGGTTTTTAGGGTCTGTCTCCTTTGTGATGAACGCAGCATAATACACTGCAAAAAAAAAAATACGAAAATGTGGCTTACTTTGATGTAAAAATTTCTTATTTTGAGTGAAAAAATCTGCCAGTGCAGTAAGACAATTTGACTAATCTAGTTGTTTTGAGCAGAAAATGCTAGTTTCAAGTACTCTCACTCTTAAGCAAATCTATTCTTAATTCAAGCAATTATGAATTAAAACAGATACACATTTGCTTAAAAAAGCTTTATATATATATAGTGTATATAAGGTAAATCAGGATAGAATATCTTAAAACAAGTCAAATAATCTTAGTAAAACTTGGTCTTATCAAGTGAAAAAATCTTAAAATTAGTCTTTTGAGATTAATATGCTCAATGAAGTTGTTTTTTCTAAATTGGATTTTCCTTTTTTGCAGTGTAGGATGTTCTTTTTATGGGGTACTTCCTTATTTTAATCATGTGCAAAGAGCAACACTGGAGTCTTCTGTCCGGTTGGAGCTCTTGTGTTAAAAGACTATTTCCAACTCAAGCTTCTTGCTAAAATTAAAAGATACCTCCCAGAAAAGGACTTTCAGAGAACCATTGTTTTGTTACAGCTTGGTTGGATTATTGCATTTGAGTCTGGATCAAAGCTCTTTTTGCAGTGTCCAGAAAGCTGCAGAGACTAAGAAACAGGAGCACATCACTCCTATTCTGTCGTGCTTGCATCAGCTCCCAGTTGCATTCACAATTAATCTTATATTTTTTCCTAAGTTTAGGCTTGTGTCCAGAGAAGATGGAGCCTTTTCAGTGGTTGCTTCCCTTTGCATCTCCGCTCTGCACACTACATACAAACACACCCTTTTACCTTGGCTTCTAACTGTATTTAGACCAGATCATCTTGGGTTGATAAAATTATGGTATTTTGCTTATTATTTAAATATTTATTTTTTGCCTGTACAGCGCTTTGGTGGTTGCTTTAAATGTGCTTCATAAACAAATTTGACATTGACAATAGACAAATTATAAATCTGTCTTATGTAATTTACTTACTCAGCAAAAGATATCACCCAGTGTTCATTCATTCATTTTCTACCGCTTAATCCCGTTAGGGGTCGCGGGTGACTGGAGCCTATCCCAGTGACTTTGGGCCTTAGGCGGGGGAAACACCCTGGACAGTGGCCAACTTGCCGCAGGGTTAGACAGACAAACATTCACACTCTCATTCACTCACTAAGGGAAATTTACAGTGATGCCCAATTAACCTAAACATACATGTTTTTGGAGGTGGGAGGAAACCGGAGTACCCGGAGAAAACCCACGGTGACACGGGGAGAACATGCAAACTCCACCCAGAGAGATCGTGAGATGTTGACATGGTCCGACCCGGGAGTCGAACCCACGACCTCCTTATTGGGAAGCCAGAGCTCTAACCACTTGGCTACCGTGCACCATCCCACCCAGTGTGTTCCATGTAAATGAACATTTCTACTTTCTAATCAGCAGCTGTAGGATCAGAAAATATGATTTCATAAAAATCCAACTTGAAAGATCTCGGAATATATAGAGTTAGAGTTGGTAAAAGGCCACATTTTAAAATATAGACCCTTCTGTGTTATATTCAAATAGGACAATTGGGCTAAAGCTCATAACACATGTACTGTATGTCTTGTATATCACATTACCGTTGCATTATATTATATTGTATCATTTCAAGAAAAATTGGGACTGTGATTTGCTGAATTCCAGAGCACTTTAAGTTTTAGAGTCACATCTCAGCAATACCTTCAAGACAAGATAAAATCGATTGATTACAGAATTTTAACCTTGATTTTCAGGAATGTTGACAATTTTATGATCTTATAGATTGATTTCCAGCTGTTTCAAACTGTTTTGAACTTGTTTGAACCTTACTTCTTACTTTGAGACTCTGTTTGGAACTCAAAGTCTCTTAGAACAAGACAGAAATGCATTGAAACCAGTGAAATAATCTACTTTAATTAAGTTAAATCCTATCCAGCTAAACTTTAAATATGTATTGTTGCAGCACATAAGAAATAATCACATTCTACGTCCCATTACCTCAAACAAACACTATAAACATTTGAGTTTTCCTGCTGCTGAACCCAGGCGTTTGGGCGTCACAGTATCGTGCGAGCTGATTGGTGGACACTCTTCCGACCAGGTTATTGATCCGGAGGTGAACACACATGATTTCACCAGATTTCGGTTACGCAAATTTAACCGCGTTCAAAGTTTCCTCTGGGATATTGATCCGAAAAACAATTCCTAGAACCACCGTTTGATGATCAATACAGGAGTTACTGTAGGGCTCTCTCTCTTCCTCTCTCTCTCTCTCTCTTCCTCTCTCTCTCTCTCTCTTCCTCTTTCTCTCTCTCTCTCTCCCATATTTCTCTCATTCATCTCTTTTGTTCTCTCTCTTTGCCTTTCCTCTCTCTCCATCCCTCTCTCTCATTTCCCCACATCCCTCCTCTTCCTTTCTCTCCATCTCTGTCCCCTTCCCACTCTCTCTTTTTCTGAACACACATGATTTGATTTGTTTCAACTCTCTCTTTTTCTTTCTTCCTCTTTTTTCTCTCTCCCTCTCTTGTTCTCTCCCTCTTCCCCTCTCTCTTCCAACCCACCTTCTTCTCCCCCTCTCATTTCTTTCTTCTTCTCTCACCCTTCTCTCTTTCCTCTTTTCTCCCCCTCTCCCCTTTCACACTCTCTTTCTCTCTCCCTCCCTCTTTTCTTTGTATATATCTGTGTACCCTCTCTCTCTCTCCCTCACTTTCTCTCCTCACTCTCTCTCTCTTTCCCCCTTTTCCTCCATTTTCTCCTTCTCTCTCCTTCCCTCTCTTTCTCTTCCTCCCTCTCTCTCTCTCATTCTTTCTCTCTCTCTTCCCTCTCTCTTTCTCCTATCTCTCTCTCCCCCTCTCACTTTCTCACCCCCCCTCTCTCTCTCCCTTTCATCTCTCTTCCATTCTCTCTCTTCCTCTCTCTTCTCTCTTTCCATCCCTCTCTCTCTCTCTCTCTCTCTCTCTCTCTCTCTCTCTCCCTCAGTAACAGGAAGTCCCTCCCTCTTCACAAAGCTCACAGTTGACCCTCAGAGACCTCTCCTTCTTCTTCTTCTTCTTCTTCTTCTTCTTCTTCTTCTTCTTCTTCTTCTTCTTCTTCTTCTTCTTCTTCTTCTTCTTCTTCTTCTTCTTCTTCTTCTTCTTCTTCTTCTTCTTCTTCTTCATCTCCCTCCTTCCTCCTCCTCCTCCTCCTCCTCCTCCTCCTCGTTTGGTTGGTTTGTAGACGTTTTGTGGGCATTCCTCGGCAAACACCAGAACAAGAGAGTTTCTGCGTAGCAACAGGACAAACAGAGCAGGTTACACAGACAGAGCAAATGTTAATAGTGTTTGAAAGAAAATGTGTGCAGACTTGTGTCCTCGTTTAACACCAGCCAGAGTTTACCTGCTCCAAGACCAGACGTGGGTATGTCCAAGTATTTTATTCACAAAAGACCACTGCCACTTCAAAATACTCATTCATAGGGGCGTTTTATACATTCACTTGAGTTATTGGCCAAGTCTGCTTCTTGATATCAACTTTGGGCTTCTTGTTTTGTAAATTTGTGGATTTTGACACAAGTTGCAGTCTTTGGGTCTAAAGAGTTGATTTTAGGTCGTTTTTCAGATGATGAGTCTATATTAAAGTTGGGATAACTAACCTTTTTAGTTATGAATTAGCAAACTTTGTGTTTTTCAATAAAAAGTATGTGGCAAAAGCAGCACAATGAGAAAAAAATCGACAATTGTGTACTGTCTGAATTGAATGATAAAAAGTGTTCATTCTAATCAGGAGCCAAAAGCAGCTCTCTGATTGGTTGTGATTGGATGGTCCACTCCAGCGCAACCGAACCACGCCACTGGCCGCTGACGTCGCCCTCTAGTGCCGGTCAGAAGTGCACCTTCCAACCTAAACAAACATGCCACTACCGAACATAGGCATATAATTAGTAGACTTGCAGTTAGACTCTGATGCTATCGAACATCTGAGCTAGTCCGGTTTGTTTTGAAAAACTCTGGAGCATTCTCCTGTTTGTTTTCCTATAGCCGTTAGCATTAGCCAGCAAAATACACAAGTTATGAAAGATGTGGAGAGTGTCAGCTGGTACAACTGACCACATTTAGCAAAGGTCAGAGCCTCGCTACAAGTTACTGTTGAGTTTACAAACGATTTAGTGTTTTATTATAGGATAAGTTTGTGCATAAAACGGCTAACACACTTCAAATATATGGAGCTAGATTAGGGTCATAATGTTTGAAACTGAAAAACAAATACTTAAAACTGAATGTGCAATTCGTATAATTGAACTTTGAAAAATAATAAAATTAATTTCATATTTTTGTTCTTGAATAATTTTTTCAAGTTTAAAATCCATTTTTACAGTTTCAGTTGTTGTTTTTTAGGTTTCAGATTATTTTTTTTCACATTCAGATCTGTTTTTCAACTTTGAATAACGTTTTTTCAGTTTCAGATTTTCTTTTTTCAGTTTCAAATTTTTGAGCTTATACTTGCGCAAGGTTAAGGTCATAATGTTTGAAACTGAAAAACAAAACTTGAAACTGAAAATCCAATTAATTAATTGAACTTTGAAAAATAATAAAATGAATTTCATTTTTTTTTTTCTTGAATAATTTTTTCATGTTCAAAATCCATTTTTTAAGTTTCAATTTTTTTTTTTCACATTCAGATTTTTTTTTCAACTTCGGATAACTTTTTCAGTTTCAGATCTTCTTTTTTCAGTTTCAAAACTTTTGAGCCAGTTCTGACGTGGGGGCGTGACCAGAGCTGAGGGAGCGTTCAGGTGTTCAGGAAGCGTAGGGGAAAAGAGCATCACATAAGCAGCCTTCTTATACATGTACTGAGGGTCGAAAACAATGACAATTTGACTTATATTTTATATATTTTTGACTTATATATGATTTTACTGTCAACAATAAGTCTTTAGGCTAACATAAATCAAAAACGATCGTTTAACGTTTTCCAATATCAATATTACGTCAAAACACGGCACATACTCGCTATTTTAAATAGCCTATTTGATTTGGGGTTTCGAATTTTGCTAACTCCAGGAAATGTATCGAGGCTTGGGCTCTCTCTCTTCCCCGGGAAAAGAGTGCTGTGATCCAGGAGGAAACAGAGCCAATCTACGACCCGTGCTCCGGGTAAAGAGCCCGGGGTTTCATCTCTCACTTCCCCGGAAAAGGAGCGCTGTGACTGGGGAAGAGCAGTGCCTTCTTCCGCTCCGAGCTCCGGGGAACGAGCCCGAGGAAAGGTTTACCACTGCCCCTGTGAGTGGAGCACTGACCCGCGTACACGCAGACCTGTCTACCCCCTCTGGAAGTGGAAGTGTTCAACCAGCTTCTCGCTTGTCCTCACGCAACCAAACGTGCGCCGCATGCGGCTTCACGAACGGGTGAAGACTATATGCTCCACACCGAACGCTGGAGATCAGTGGATACGGTGCCAGGCGCGCGCCAAGACTGCGCAAAGGAGCTGGCGCGGGACAAGGAGCTGGCGCGGGACACAACTTTTGGCACAGTCTCCAAGGTAAGTTCTAGATAGCTCACGGTGTCTAGCACCCGTCACCTGTCTGTCTGTGTTCACGGTGCTCACCGGTCCTTGAGCACATCTCCGAGTAAAATTCCCAAGGCTTGGTTTCTCACTTTCCCGGAAAAGCAGTTGAGAAGGCCCATAGCCAATTTACCGCTCTGAGCTCCAGAGAACGACCTCATGGCCAACCTATCACGCTTTCCCTGTGGTCAGAGCACTATACCGGGAGTATTCGCTTCACCGAGGACGAAGCACCGTGTCCACGGACAGCAGACTGGACACAGTGAGCCTGTGGACACGGTGTCCTCAGTTTACGCAGTATGCACACACCAACAGGTTTGCCCGCCGTCTACACGCTCTCTCACACACCGAAACACTTTAACATGTGTGGCTAGAACTTACCTTGGAGACTGTGCCAAAAGCTGTGTCCCGCGCCAGCTCCTTTGCGCAGTCTTGGCGCGCGCCTGGCACCGTATCCACTCCAGCGTTCGTGTGGAGCATATAGTCTTCACCCGTGAGGACAAGCGAGAAGCTGGTTGAACACTTCCACTTCCAGAGGGGGTAGACAGGTCTGCATGTACGCGGGTCAGTGCTCCACTCACAGGGGCAGTGGTAAACCTTTCCTCGGGCTCGTTCCCCGGAGCTCGGAGCGGAAGAAGGCACTGCTCTTCCCCAGTCACAGCGCTCCTTTTCCGGGGAAGTGAGAGATGAAACCCCGGGCTCTTTACCCGGAGCACGAGCCGTAGATTGGCTCTGTTTCCTCCTGGATCACAGCACTCTTTTCCCGGGGAAGAGAGAGAGACCAAGCCTCGGTACATTTCCTGGAGTTTGCAAAATTCGAAACCCCAAATCAAATAGGCTATTTAAAATAGCGAGTATGTGCCGTGTTTTGACGTAATATTGATATTGGAAAACGTTAAACGATCGTTTTTGATTTATGTTAGCCTAAAGACTTATTGTTGACAGTAAAATCATATATAAGTCAAAAATATATAAAATATAAGTCAAATTGTCATTGTTTTCGACCCTCAGTACATGTATAAGAAGGCTGCTTATGTGATGCTCTTTTCCCCTACGCTTCCTGAACACCTGAACGCTCCCTCAGCTCTGGTCACGCCCCCACGTCAGAACTGGCTCAAAAGTTTTGAAACTGAAAAAAGAAGATCTGAAACTGAAAAAGTTATCCGAAGTTGAAAAAAAAATCTGAATGTGAAAAAAAAAAAATTGAAACTTAAAAAATGGATTTTGAACATGAAAAAATTATTCAAGAAAAAAAAAATGAAATTCATTTTATTATTTTTCAAAGTTCAATTAATTAATTGGATTTTCAGTTTCAAGTTTTTGTTTTTCAGTTTCAAACATTATGACCTTAACCTTGCGCAAGTATAAGCTCAAAAATTTGAAACTGAAAAAGAAAATCTGAAACTGAAAAAGTTGAAAAACAGATCTGAATGTGAAAAAAAATAATCTGAAACCTAAAAACAACAACTGAAACTGTAAAAATGGATTTTAAACTTGAAAAAATTATTCAAGAACAAAAATATGAAATTCATTTTATTATTTTTCAAAGTTCAATTATACAAATTGCACATTCAGTTTTAAGTATTTGTTTTTCAGTTTCAAACATTATGACCCTAATCTAGCTCCATACAAATACAGATTTCTAAAGTTTTGCATCATTTAAGACTCTAATGACACTAATCGTCCTCTTCTACATGTCACTAGTGAGAAAATCACCAAATAAAAGTCAGTTCTTCACTTCTCTGTGGAGGAGTGACCAGGTCACACCAGTGAGGGGTTTGAGAGAAACACATGTATCAAACCAGGTCAAGTGGACATAAGTGGATTTTTCTGAGAGCTTGGGCCTAAACTGCAGGACAAAACAAGCTTCCATCAGTCTACAGGTTTGAGTAAACTTATGATGAGAAAACACTGTTCTAACATGGTTAAAAGATCATGTTTAATTAACCTTTTTCAAGCTAACACACAAATGTCTGATCCTCTCATCACTAAAAGTTCCACAGTGCACTTTTAGATTACACTCAGAACAGCAGCAGAGTGTATTTATATGTATCCTGTAGAAGTGTGGTCTCTCCTCTGCACACTGTCACCTGAACGTGACACACAAAAGCATCGTCTTTCCTGTTTGTTTAGTGTTTGCCTCTGCAGCAGTACCACCAGCCTCTTACGCCTACAGGAAGTCCTCCTCCACTCCTCCTCCTGCTGCTCTGGTGCTGTTCTGGTGGGTGCAGCTGCTGAAGGGTGCGAAACCTGCTGGAGACCACACTCACTGTTCCATTATGTCATCACTACAGCACAAACAGGTGACTTCTGCACCAGTCGCTGTGGTTCATTCATTTCCTTCTGTCAAGCGAAGCAGCAGAGACAAAGCATTTAGGTTAAGTCAGTCAAGTCAGGCCAAAATTATATTACACAAGTAGAAACATTTGTAAGTTATTTTGAGTTGTGCAATGCAGGACAAAACTATAATTACAGAATGAGAACTTGAGGCATTTACACACATTTACACATGAGGATACAATGCATGCAATCTCTAGAACCAGTCTGCATTGGTATGTTTCCTTGTTTCAAACAGTAACAGTGGCAAATTTGTTTCCAATTTAAGCCAAATTCTCCTATAACAGGTAAAAAACAGTTTGAAACCAATGACAAATTCTAAAACTTATCCAGTTAAAATGAGTCATAATACAGATATAAAATCCAGCCTAGCCGCTGAAGAAAACGTAGCCGAAACATAATAACAACGAATATTGGCTGAAGCCACATGGCGACATTTTCCTTTGGTTCAACCGGTAAATATACCCTGCCCCAAGCCCCAGACCTAAATGACCCATTTTAGTAACTTGAAGCCTAAACTTTTCCAATCTGATGTGTTTCAGATTGAAAATGACTTTCAGATGAGTCTTCAAATACGCTGTCCAGATGACCAGTTTGAAGCATTCTACAAAGCAGTTGTTAGGTAACAGTTGTGGGTTCCCCTCTATGTCATATTTGCTGGACAAAATACAACCACAAACTTCATAAAAATAGTCAGTTTAGGTGAAAACAATAATAATAACATTCACTGTTTTACTGAAGAAATGGTCTAACCTGTCATACGCAACTTAACATAAGGACTTTTCCCCCACAGCAGGCCACGCCCTTAAATATAATGTATAATGCGTGGACAACTGTATCTATAGGGCTTAGTTTTATGTTTCATCTCCTTTGTTACAAGGAAAACAAACATTTAATTTCACAAATATGCCACACATTGCAGTCCCAGTTCATTTCTATGGTGGTTGTTAAGACGTGTTCTTATTTATGAATATTAACAAAATCCTCTTAACCTGCCCCAAACCCCAGACCTAAACTTACTTATTTTAGTAACTTGGAGTCTAAACTTACCCGTTTCACCTGAAGAAAATGTCCCCGCGTGACTTCAACCAAAACTTGTGTGTTTTTAATGTTTTTCATATTGTGCTATATATACACGGCGTAACATAAGTACACGCAAAAAGGCTTGAATTTGTGCTCAATGTACGCCTTCTTGTGAGACTGTGTTGACAAAATCCAACAGTATCTAACTACATTGAAACATCTCTCTAACTCTGAATTCATGCTCTGAAACTCAAGGTAAACATCTAATATGACAGCGCCCTGCAATTTGTGAAAAATATTTATGGATCTATGATAAGAACTGAATTAAAAATGCTCGCTGTCATTAGTTTAAGCAGGCCAAACTGCTCCAAAGAGAACCGGTCTGGGGAATCCGAGCTAATAGAAACATGGCTAAATATCTGAAAATATATCATGTGGAATAAATTATGTTGCTGAACTGGCTTATGTTTTAAATAATTTTGATTGCTTATGTTTATGTTGATTGATAAGTGAGGCCTCAGTATCTTGTCATTTTAAAATCTCCATTTGCACAACATTACGCTAACTGAAACGAAATACGCCAACGCAATCTTGAGCCGTGTGTCGTTTCCCACTAGCCTATCTTAGCAGGTGTGTTAGCGTCTATTACACGCGACCTTTGACCTGGCGTTGGGCAACAGCGGCGCGTACACTTTGTAATGATGTTATCAGACGGCCGTTTACCGTGGGCTTGTTTGAGAAGGAGCAGAGCAAACACGGCGCTATGCTAACTGTGCTATTTACCTTATCAGTGCACAGCTGAGAGCGACGTGCTAGCCGTGTGCAAGCATGTGCAGGGAGACACAGATCTGCAAAAGACAAGGAAAAATCAGCCTCTGTAGTATCTATTTATAATAATAGGATAAAAGGTGGTGAAAATACAGCTTGTATATAGACGTTTCTTCACTTTCTTAATGCATTTCTGTGGTAATTATTCACCTCAATGAGTTTATGAGCACCAACTTTGATATTCCAGGTTTTGCTCTGATGTAAAACAACAACTAGCATGCTAAACAGCACTTTTTCTAATTTACACACAACATACTTAGACAACACATTGTGGAGCAGCAGCACAACTCCACGGCTCACAATTTAGTCCTGCATCGCTTCATCCTTTAGAGAAATAGCTGCATGTTCGTGCTGAATCCTATATAGTGTAGATGCACGTACAAGTAAATTTTCCAGTTAAATATGTGGCTCTTTGTGCTGCCAATCTGACATTTGCTCTTACAAACTCGTCTCTCCACAGTGAGAGCGGCTCAAAAAAGAACGAAGAAAATAAACGGCGTGACTGGCTCTTTGGTGCCAATGACAAAATGAATAAAAAGTGACTTTATAAGTTGTGTTGGAACAGAGAGATTTGTGAACTGTGGAAGTGTGTGAGGATAAACATGTGATTTAAAAGTTTCTTTAAAAGCTAAAATAATCTTGACTGTTAGCCTGGTCCCGACCAGGTTTATGTCTGCGCACTTACTACGACAACTCAGAGCCAACTCTGGCTAACTGCGCTAGTGGAAGAAAACTGGAGATTAATAAACCTAGATTAAGCCAGGCTTTGGCTTTATCTTGCTTCATGGAATACCCATGGTGAGATCCATTGGCCTGTTAACCTGTCAGTCAGACCCTCTATGTTCCTAAGCAGCTCATTGGCCCAGTTAGCAGTGGGTCATTTGAAAAAGTCTTCCTGCAACCTTTCAAAACATTAACATTATTTGCAGAAGTGGTCACATACTGCTTTTAGAATGATGATAAAAATAGATAAAATATATAGGTTTTAAGTTGCTCATGACGTTTATCTGGTGGAATAATACCTGCTGTAAATAATAGTTTAACACCAGTCAAAATTAAATAAAAAGCAAGCTGATGAGTGTGGATAGAAATGTACTCAAAAGAAAGACATGTTTTTTAGTCTAAAGTGATGATCCTCCAGCTTAGCCCAGACAAACAGGTCTTTATGCAGAGTGTTGTGTCTCTGTCTGTCAGCTGGACCTGATTTAGTCTTTTCTCTGTGACTCCTGACATCTGCAAAGGTTTCTCAAAATGTGGTGCGTGTCACGAGCGTCTGACCTCTGACCCCTTGTGCCATAGCTTTGACTTTGACTTTCAAACGAGTCTGTGCGCTTTTTGTGTAGAAGGCAACAGCAGATAATCTCAATATTATGATGCTGATTTCACTTCTGGAAATGAAAATTAAGTTAAACACATGTTTGAATCCAGGAAGAGAAACTATAGATATAAACAGAAAAATGTGAATGTTGAAGGTGAGTTACTATTGGAATTTGCATGTACATTCTCTTAAACGTGCCTCTGCTCCTACACTGTCATTGATAAGACACTGATAAAAAGATATACAATTACGCAAAGTGATTAGATTGAGGACAGTTTGATAAAGAAACGTGAAAACTTAGACAAGGAGAAATTAGATTTGAGTGAGTGCAAACGTGCCTATGATCCTACACTCACTTTCTTTGATAAAACACTGATAAAAAGCTAAAAAATTAAACAGAGATTAGATTGAAGACATTTTTGCTTTGGACTTTAATGCAATTATGAGACGACACATGGAGCATAAAGACACAGTGAAGATTGGACCCCACAGTTTACTCTTTGTAGGACGTTTTAGGAAAGTCCTAAAAGGCACCAGGTTCTCCACAAACACAAGGTGCACTATGGAAAAGAGCAATCCTTTTTGGCCGAAATGGCTCCACTACAAATTTTCTATCCTGAACCACTCGGAGATCTGCAGCGCCACAGTATTGTTGTTGCGTCTAGGTCAGGCCTATTCAACTTAAGGCCCGGGTGCCAAATCGGCCCTTCAAAAATCTGATCCGACCCTCAGTTCACTTTCTAAATACTTCAAATGTGAATGCTTTTTTTTTGTAGATTTAATTCTGAATTATTACTTAGGAAAAACTGTCCAACTTAAATTTTCTTAATGTGTCAATAAGTGCTTGAAATAACTACATAAAGTATCTTGTCTTCATTATGTTTTTACTGTCTGAAATTAAGATTTGCCACATGGATCTGGTGTATTTTTCTTGTTTCATTTGCATTTTTTTTCACTCATTCTCTTGACAGAATGCTGTATTTTTAATATTCTAGCAAAACAATCCACTTTGCTCTTGTTCTAATGGCAAATCTTGTTTTAAGACAGTTAAAATATGCTCAAATAAAGTTAAATATGACTTCATTTAAGTATTGATTCACTCATTATCCAGTTTAAGGTTTTTTTGGACTTTGTTTGGTCTTATTTCAGTCCTGGTTTAGATCTGGTTTAGACCTTGTTTGGTCCTGGTTTAGATCTGGTTTAATGCTGAGTTACCCCGGGTTCAGATTTGATTAAACGCACTGCAGTATTAGTTATTATTACTATAGAAACATATCTAGTCCTGTGAAAGTTTGGCACAACCTCGAGTGTATATGGTTCAACTACAACCGGCCCAAAAGCCATAGTCCTCGAAAATAAAGTTGAATAGCCCTGGTCTAGATGTTCAGGTTTGCACTTATAGCTTTCCATGAACGACCTCCATCTTGGCTCCAGTCTCTGCTCTTCTCCTGCAGTCCAGAGTGTTTTATTGTTCTTATCAGATTGGCCTGGATCAGTTCACAGCAGCCATCACAGACTGAAGCAGGTGAGTTTTATCTAAGTAGGTCTATGGCTGTGTGAATGTGTCACTGCCTAATCCACTGGGCCGAGCTTATCTCCAGACTCACAGGTAATGACTGTAATAGACATGACAACATCCATGTGTGACTCAACTGCACTCGAAAGCCATAAACTCATCTAATCTGTCATTCATTCTTCTGCAGAAAGCCTTTTATTGTGGATAATATTTACCTTATGATCAAAAATAAAAGGTTGTTGAAGAGATACCATGACAAAAAATGTAAAAGGAGTAAAAATCTTGACTAGAACATGTGGAAATCTAGAAGGACTCAGGACTGCAAGTGGAAATGAGAAACCTTCGTCCTTTTAGATCAATGTAGCGTTGAACATTGTCCCTGTACAATCAAAAATTGACTCTACAGTTTTGTACATAACACAACTACAGGTATAGTACGATATTCTTGATATTCCAGGAAGCATTTCAATGTTTTTTTTATGAAACAGATATTATTTATTGTCCCAGAGGTAAATTTGTGTTTAAAGTCAATTCAACAAATGACAAAATGGACGATTACATTTTCACAGAAACACTTTATAATAACTACATCTTAATTTGTCTTAGTAAATCCCTAATAAAGCAAAAACAAATACTTAATTCATTATGAAAAAATATCACAATAATGAATGAAAAAGTTCATTAAGGCTTAATAACTTCTTAATTACTACAAGCCATACCCTTCAACCCTAAATCCTAACCTTACTAATCTTTAATACACTTTTCATCCATTATTTGATCATTTGTTCATGAATAATTAACTCTTTTTTATGCTTTAACAAGACTTGTCTTAGGCTTTCGGAGGCTTTTCTCCAAATCTCATCTTCTAAACATCAGAAAAAAGTTTTGTATTTACTTTATTTAAATTTTGGTTTGGACTACTTTAGACCTGATGTGTGCCTGACATATCCCGGGGCTCACACTGTATACAGTTGGTGCAGTCATCAGAGTCGGCCAAGATGATCCAGTGTTCCCAATCCATTTTATCTGTGCATAGAATATTGGTTGACTTATTTATACAAAAAAAAACTTGGACTGAACTGGAAATGCTCATACTTATAGAAGTTGTGTATTTTGAATAAAAACAAGCCAACTGACATTCTGTGCACAAAGCCTATTCCGTCGATAACGCGGATCAAAAGAGGTGACAGCAGAAGCACCAGAGAAGCTGTAAAGGGTGTGAACTCGGGAAAAACTTCTTTAGATCTTGTTTGGTCCTGGTTTAGACCTTGCTTGATTCTGAGTTGGTCTTTGTTCAGACCTGTTTAGTGCCTAGTCTTGTCCACATTTAGTTTTGGTTCAGTAAACAAAAGGAAAAGTATATAAATGTTGGTTAAGTCTGTCGTATTTAATTTTCCCACTAAAATGTAATGCAGCAGATGTTATTTTACAATGCTAAAACTAATTTAATCATGTTTTGGCGACTCCAACAAGTGATAAAGTGGTGGCCTGTACCTTAATCCTAAAACAAAGCTTGCCGGTCTTCAGGAAAAACATTGAATAGCCCTGGTTAAATGGTTATGTTTTTATGATATGCAGTTTCATTTCAGTCCAAATCATTCTTGTAAAATATATTTTGAGCTAAAGGGGATTTTACCAGGTTAAAAAAGAACAAACACTGCCATAAAAGCATGACAATTTACTTCTATTTCCCCATTTTCACCACAAAATACATTTAAAACAGTTGACGTAATCATGTTTACATTTGCATGGTTATAAACATAACAAAAACACAGATTTTGAGGAACTGCCATCACATGCCATCTTCTTCCCTTGAGCCTTTTACCGTCACCCTTTGACCTTTGCGAAACCAGGAAGTGAAAACATCTGAGGAGCAACGAGGCGAAACCTGAAGAGGGCTCAAGATGGCCGCCGACAGGTTTTGGCAACACACCTTTCCACTTGTGAGCCTGACAGAAAAACAAACGTGGCCGCTCTCTAATGGACGGTGATGAGGAGATGTGTGGACAGCCGAGAGGAAGCGGCCAATGGGAGCGCTCCGTTTGGGGACTTAAAGTGTTGTGGGTGGGGTTCTGCTCCATTGGTCCGAGTGGGTTTTAAGGACTTCCTGTGTTGTGACTGAGAACAGAAGGGTCTGAAAGGGCAACACCTGGGACACATTTGGACACGGCTGCATAGTTCATGTTGATGTTTTTGCTCAGTTTGGGTTCTGTTTTGAAGTAATATTTTACCCTGTAATGAAAAGCCTTCTTTTATTTTGCAAATTAAATCAGAATCCTGATCCTTGTATCAAAATAACTGAATCATGATAAAACATAATCGTCCCATCTGTATAATACATAAAATTAACATTTTGTTCACTGCAGAACACACTACTGATCTAAAAACAATAACAAGATCCATTGTTCTGAAATGGCACCGCTTTAGTACTTACTTTTTGTCAGCTGCAAAGGAAAATCCTACATTTAGTATTGGGCTAAACATACTTACGTTTAGCGTAGGCCTGAACATACTTACCTTGGTGAAGGGTTAAATATACTTACATTTAGCGCAGGCCTAAACATGCTAACGTTTAGCGTAGGCGTAAACATACTTGTGTTTAGCGTAGGGCTAAACACTTACAATTAGCAAAGGGCTAAATATACTTACATTTAGCGCAGGCCTAAACATGCTTACGTTTAGCGTAGGCCTAAACATACTTGTGTTTAGCTCAGGGCTAAACACACTTACAATTAGCAAAGGGCTAAACATACTTATGTTTAGCGTAGGCCTAAAGATCCTTGTTTAGTATAGACTTAAACATAGGGCTAAACATACTGTACTTGCATCTAGTTTAGGGCTAAACATATCTACATTTAGTATAGGTATAGGGCTAAGCATAGTTGCGTCTAGTTTAGGCTAAGCATTCTTACGTTTAGTATACGGCTAAACATACTTACATTCAGTGTAGACCTAGACATACTTTGTTTAGTGTAGGCCTAAACATACTTATGTTTAGTATAGAGCTAAACATTTAGTATGGGGCTACATATACTTACGTTTAGTGGAGGTCTAAGCATACATATTGGAAATTACTGCAATATGCAAAATACAGACTTCGTGTAAGGTCAAAGGTCAATATTTTTGTCGTTGTCATTCTTTTCTGTTTCTCTTTAGTCTAAATTATATAGTATTTCATGTGTAACTAACATTTTTAGAGAGAGCTGTATTGTTCACTTCTGGAGTCAGTGAACTGTCACAAGAATCTTCAAACCTCATGAGTTAGTCTTTCTGCATCTGTTTCCTCTTGAGTCGGCCAGATTGAAACACAACTTCTTTCTCACTTCTCACTGTACACTTTCAGTTTCAAGTACAAGCTAAGAATGGATCCAGGAGTACTGCAGTTAATAATACCTCTGCTTCGACTAATATTGTTACTATTCTGACAGTTGATTATTATGAGTCACTATCACTTTCACTGCTGTGTGTGTCTGCTGCTTCTACTTTTATCTCTTGTTTCTTCGACTCACACTATGTAACTGTCCTTTCTTAAATTGAGGAAAATTTGGTCTTTAGGTTTTAAATTTGAAGCAGCTGTTTTAAGGTCTTGTTTGTCAAGTACGTTTATCTAAGTTAAATAAGAAAAGTGTTTGTGTGGGAGATAAGGTTAGTAAATTTAAGCATGTGTCTTGAATCCTGTCCCAGTTATTTTAATGCCAAGTAACAACTTCTATTGACCTATTTTGTCCCGCCTACTTTTCTAGGACGTGCACTTCCTGTTTAGCTGCATTTAGCCTGTAGATTTCAGTCGATGGGTTTATTTTAACTGTCATTATATTTAATTAAAATTGCCCCACAAGACAGACAAACAAACATGTTAGCTACCTTAACAGAGCTAAACAGGAAGTGCATTTCCAAGCCAAGTGGCGGACAAAATAGGTCAATAGAACCTTTTTTAGGACAAATAGCCTCAAGTTCTGTGTTGCCTCCAAAAAAATTTAACAAACAATATTGATAAATCTACTGTTTTACGTGGTAATTTCCTGAATAAATCTGCAGACCTATTAGTTTATCACCTGTTTTGGCAGTAAATCAGCCAAAAAGAGGCGCTGAGACATGTTAAGGCTAGATAATACCGTATAGCAGGGGTGTCAAACTCAATTTGACGAAGAGCCACATTTGCATCATGGTCGTCCTCAAAGGGCTGGTTAAAAATACAAATAAGAATCTCTATTTGTTCTTTGTGTACTTATTGAAGTCATAAATACTACTTGTGCATTTTCATGATCTAAAACATGAATTCGTCTGCTTCACTCCTTATGCTATAAAATTTAAATAAACACACATGTGCATTATGGGCGGTATATCATTATGTTCTCAAAATTGCTTTCATAGTCTCTATTTTGCACTGTGCGCTGCAAATGAATACTTACCGTAATTTCTGGATTATAAGCCGCTACTTTTTTCATGAGCTTTGAACTATGTGGCTTATAAGGCAATGCAGCAGAATTCTAGATTCTCATAGACTTACTATTAACAAGTGCGGCCTATATATGTACTTTATCATTTTTCTTACTTCAATCTTGTGGGTGCGGCTTATATTCAGGTGCGCTCAATAGGGCAGAAATTACAGTAGATATTTTATATATTTATGTGTTTATTTGGAGGGACAGAACATTAAAACATTGTCATTGCAAAAAAAATGAATTAAAGAGTGGGTCTGATCACCTCTGTGTTTCAGATCAACTCAACAACATACCGGCCAATCAGAGTAGTTATTTGGCGTGATGTAGATGAAACAAAAAAAAATGATTGGTCGTTTGACGTTTAGACTAAAATCTAACTTCACTCCCCTCACATTAAAACAGCTTTTCGCATCGCTCATTGATTCAGCAGAAATCCGCGATATTTTTCAGTTCCATGTTTTCCTTGAAAGCAGCCATGTTAGTTTTCATGTGGGAGACGATGCGTATTCCTCATTGGCTAATTAATAATACTAATAAAACTCACTGAAATTCGAAAGAGGAACAAGACGCTATATTTTATATATATCGTCTGGATTTTCCAGGCAAACCGATGCCATGTTAATTGACTAACTAGCTCAGAACTAACCCCGCCTCACATTAAAAACATGAACAATACAATACATTCGATAACTATTTACACACATCTAGCTTAAGATATTTACAGCAGACAATGTTCACAAGCTTAGCTGGATTTAAGCCATTGTTTGACCTTGAAGGTAACAGATCTGTGAGAGCTTTCAACTTGGCCTATATGGTATTCAAGTTCTGTAGACTCTTAACAGTGAAAACACTTCTAATCAAAAGAGATCTTACATCAGGCTGGTCAGCACTCTCTTCCGGCTGGGCTCCGAGTCCTTCTGCGTTAAATCATATCTTCTGCATTTGAATACCAGTTTTATTGATGAGTATGTCACAGTATGTAACTTAAAAATATGCTTTTCTAAAATACCAGTAAAGCTTTCTCATTGCATTTATATCAAAATACAGCTTTTTATAGTCAGCTACTACATTATTAACACACTGACAATGCTTTCTAGTTCAACTCTCTTTACAGATTATTCCTATTTGCTTAGCACGCAACTCTTTTAAATTGTGAAATCTCCTCAGACAACAAACGTTTTACTCCAGGGCTCAGTCATATCAAAGTCTTAAGCTTTGTATTTCTTCTTCCTGCAAACTCCTAATGATTCCAGCCCAGTCAAGTCCTAAGCCTGGAGGTCATTTCTGCGGTTTCAACTTGCACCTACAGCTAAAACTAATCCCTGATCCTCCTGTAATACTGATTTCAAAGTGAGTCAACCATTTATCTAGTTTAGTCATGTCTTAAGTTTACAAAAAAATCCTCCCGTGTTTTTCTGGATGCAGCGATACAGTCGATGTAGTAATAGTCTGACAAAGGCATTACTCAAAGGCTGTGTGCTTAAATGTTGTGTTTTTTTAGCTAGCGAGTACATGCCTGGGCGGGTTAGCGAGGCGAGGCTAAAGACAGGAGCTAGCTTGACGAGTTTCAGCCTCCAAAGAGCAGAACTTGCCCCGGAGAAATGTGAGCCGTCAGACAATCTGCGCTGTTGTTTTTACAGTGCGAGTTCTCAATCATCAAGGGGCCTAAGACGCAGCCTTGGGGGACCTCGCGTCAAGTCGCAGCAGAAAAAGTACTTAAGGGAAAAAGTACAGGTTGTTTTAAATGGGGACAATTTAGAAAGGAGTGAAAGTAGGGGAATACCGTCAAGGTTTGGCAATTTGTGGGATTTCTATCTAGATGTTATGATAAAGTTTATGACGAGACATTACAGGTGAATAAGAAAAAATATGAAATTTAAAATTTTCAGTGTGAAACTTCTGCTGTAGTTTACTCATACAAATGTAAGAAAAATGTATTACAAGTTTTTAATATTTCAGTGTTTTCATATGGAAATACAGCAATTTATATGTAAAAACGGCCAAATTGCTCATATTGGGGGCAGTCAAATTAGTCAAAAAGACCAAATTAAATGTATTGGCTAATTATATTGACACAAATAATACAAAGGTTTTTATACAGGTAATTTTGGTTGTCCTATTTAGTTTTTAATAAAATTAGCATAAGCACTTTTAAGACTTAAAAATGTAATAATCAGATTTTGCATAAGGTGTCTCTCATCTTTTTTTTCTCTCTTCCATTTCTCTGTTTTCTTTACATTTCTGTCTCTCTCTCTCCTCTTTCTCTCTCATTGACTTCTTCTATCTCTCTCATTTTTCTGTCTTTCCTCTCTCTTGCTCTTGTCTTTCTTCTCTCTTCACTTCTCTCTCCCTCTTCTCTTTGTACGCTCTCAGTTGCTTTCTGTTTTTCCTCCTCTTTCTCTCTCTCAACACTTCTTTCTGATTCTTGCTCATGCTCTCTCACCTCTCCCTACTTCTCCCTCTCTCTCCTCTCTCTCTGCTTCTCTGTCATTCTTTCTCATTCCTCCTTCCTCCTCTTCTCCCCCTCTCTTCACTTCTCTCTCTCTCTCTTTTTCTTGCTTCTGTCTTTTTTCTCCTCTCTTTTGTCTTTTCTTTCTTCCTCTCTCTCTCTCCACTTTACTCTCATTCTTTCTCATGCTCTCTTTGCTCTCTCCACTCTCTTTTGTTGTTACATCACTAGCGCACATACTTGGATACCATCTCGTTCTTCTTCTATTTCTCCCTCT
Organism: Mugilogobius chulae; assembly: GCA_038363315.1. Classification (NCBI taxonomy): domain Eukaryota; kingdom Metazoa; phylum Chordata; class Actinopteri; order Gobiiformes; family Gobiidae; genus Mugilogobius; species Mugilogobius chulae. The sequence continues at coordinate 65,717,662 of CM076396.1, forward strand.
CCTCTCTCTTTCTCTCAATTTCCACTCTATTTGGTTCTTTCTTCTTTCCTTCTCTCCCCTCTCTCTCTTTCTCTTACTCTCTCCCTCTCTCTCTTTTTTACTCCCTATCTCCTCCCACCTCACTCTCTCTTTTCCTCTCTCTCTCTTTTCCCTCTATGTTCTTTCTTTTTCCCTCCCTATCGCTCTCTTTCCCTCTCTCCTCTTTCTCTCTCTTGTCTCTCTCTTCTCTCTCTCTTGTCTCTCTCCTCTTTCTCTCTCTTGTCTCTCTCTTCTCCCTCTCACCACTCTCTCTCCTCACTCTCTTTCGCTCTCTCTCCTCACTCTCTCTCTTTCTCTCTCCCCTCTCTCTTGTCTCTTTCTCCCCTTTCTCTCTCCCCTCTCTCTCTTTCCCCTCTATTTTCTCTCTCTATTATTCCCTCCCTCTCTTCTTCTCTCTCCTCTCTCTCTTTCCCTGTCTCTCTCTCTATCTTCTCTCTCTCTCTTGTCCCCCCCCTCTCTCTCTCTCTATCTGCAGTGGTGAGTGGGTGTGTGGGAGCTGCTCTTTCTCACTCTAATCTTATCTCTGTCTATTGTGAAACTCACTCACACAAGTTCACTTTTAACTCCTCTTTTCTCCCCCACTCCTCCTCCCTTTCTTCTTCTACCCCTCCCTCACTTCTCCTCCCCTCCCTCTCTTCTCCTCCCCCACTTCACTGCAGCGCCTCAAGGCTGTAGAAGCACTCCCTGTTTACAACTTCCATAAAAGAAAAGATAGCAGTCGTCCCGCCAAGACTATTAATCTTCACAGGACCACAAGTTTAAATAACTTAACTGTAACAGACAAGAAAACTCACTGTACTTCATCCAATATTTCTGCTGAAGTTTATTTACTGCTCTAACACATATAAATACAGTCTGATTGGGATGAAAAGTCATTCTGAATTGATGGAGCATTTTTCTTGGCACTTTACAATTGTGTTTATTATTCCTGTATTAATAGCCATATACTTTAGTTAATGTCTGTATGTAATGTAAACACAGCGAAGCATTTCAAAGACTTTAAGACGCCAGTTTTAAATATTTTTATTGCCTTGTGACATCAAAACAATACATTTACTTTTTATGATCTGATTAAATCACACCAATAGGTCAGGTTTTCTTCTGGGTTTTCCTCGCAAGTCTAAACATGCAGGTTAGAAAATATTCTCCAGCTATGGTATAGTCCTGACCAAGCCGAGCAAGAAGATCTGGAGATGTTCCGGAGCGCTGCACTGTGGAGGCGCCTGAGGAGATGCTCCAAAGGCATTGAAATATGGGTCAAATGCAGAGGACCCTCTGGTCAAATACTCTCTGTACCTCCAACAAGAGGCAATCGGGTTTTTTTCTGTTGCTGCCCTTAAACTTTGGAACATGCTTCCTCTTTATATTAGACTTTCTACCTCAATTGAGCATTTTAAAATTAGCTTAAAAACTCACTTTTTAAAAATAGCTTTCACATTTTGGCTACAGTAGTTACCTAATACTATATATATTTTAGACATGCCTCAATTTATGCTTTTCTCATTTGTTCTGTTTTCTTTAAATCCTTCTGTAAAGCACTTTGGTGCAACATTTTTGTTGTTATATATGTGTTATATTAATAAAGTGACTTGGCTTGGCAACCCGCTTCCATTTTGAATCATCAGGGCTTGTGACAAACAAGTTATGAAGTGACCAGTTTAGCATACCTTTATAAAATACCCAAACTTAATCAAATTAACTTTACCTAAGCCTAATAACGCTAATCCAAACCATAGGCAGTCAAAATGCCATAAGTAAATAATTTAAGTATAAGCTTTTCCAAGCATAGCCACCAGTGTAAAGCAATGATAGGGAGCCATATCTGAATTGGGGAAAATAATTTGTGTGACAAACATGTTTTACACTCTATTTCCTGGATAACAGGGTTGTGTTCAGGTTAGAGCAAAAGTTCTTGCCTTCTGTGGGGCGATGCTGTCAGACGATTTACATTAGGTTAAATGAAACCGGCCAAGGCATCAGGCTGGTGTTTTAAACCCAACTGATACTGTAGACATGCATATTTATTAAGCTGATTATTTTGTGTCAAACTTTTATTTCCTCTGAATGCCTGTGAAAACTGAAATAAATGCTTTTTAACGACCTGCAGAAACCACGCAACAACACTCGGTCAAACAATGATCCTTTGAGCTTTGTTGTTGATTGTTCATGATGGAATTTTTACTTGGAACAACAAAGAAATCATTTCAATCAGCTACATTATTACAGCAGAGGAAGCAGCTTGAGTCAAAGTATCAAAGCTCATTAAAACAGCAGCACTCCCTCTTTCTCTCAAGGCCAGATCTATGTTTCTGTTTTCCAACTCGTAACAACAGCAGAAGAAAAGCTACACTTGGTTGAGTCTCATTCACGCGGGACAGTCTCCGTGTCCAGCTCTTTGTGGCCTTGATGTGAGTGAGTGGTGTCTTTGTAAATGTGTGCAGACTCTTGGCCTTGGTGCAGAGAACTTCCTGTAAGAGCGGCGCTGATGTCATGCTCTGTGTGTGTGTGTGAGGTGAAACTGCACAGCTGCTGGTGTTTGTGCTGACAGGATGAAGAACACTGGACAATATTGGTGTTTGTGGTCGCAGAATTAGTCAGACAGAGGTGTGAAGTGTAATATTACAGTTACTTAGAGTGTGACGGAAATCTGGAAAAACCTTAAAGATCCAATACTGCAAAAACATAAAATACTGCAAAAAAGGAACAAGTATTAATTAGGTATTTAATAAAAATGGATTCTGAAATTCAACAAAGTATCTTTTATCATATAAAATATATTAACATGTATGTAAGTCAAACACCCTTTAAATTGCAAAACTTTCTGATATTTGTGAATTTACAAACTCAAAAAAAATCGATCTGAGCCCACACTCGTCGATTGGTTTGCAGTCACAACTGCTGGTTTAATGTCTTGGTTAGAAGAGATGTTTTTGCGTGTTGGCCACTATGAGCTCCAAAGCGCCCAGCACATGGCACAAGTGCGCTGTTTAGTCTGATCAAAGTTAATTTAGTGACTCAGACCTACACATTTGCAGAACATGACAGTTTGGAAAAAGCCAAGCACAATGCAGTTAATTATTCGAATATATTGTCAAAAAAAAAAAAAAAAAAGATTAATTCTTACGTAAGACTTGCCTCTAAGACTTTTTTTTTTTTCTTTAACCCTTCTCATTCCAGCCTTTTTTCCTCACACGTCTGACAAAAATCGCCTCAATTTAAAAGTGAAACATTTTCTGATTCTTTATAGCTCAGGCAAACGGCTGGAGTCTTTATAAAACTGTATCCCTGTAGTTTTTGCTTCTGATGTCTAAGAGGTTCTCATCAGAAGTGAGAACTTTCTCCAAGCAAAAGAAAAACAGAATCTAAATTCCGCCTACATTTTTTGGGGTAAATATAAGGACGGGTAAAGCTGGTGTTACAGCTGAGACATAAATGACTCTAGATTTGGTATATTTTGGGTTTTGACAATTCCTCTGTAAAAGCTGAAGGTAACTGAGGTAAAAATGAGTTTTAGGGACGTAAAATTACTCCAAAAAATGTAGGCGGAGCCAATATAAAATTTGGAATTTTTGGGGACTTTTTTTTATTTGGAGGTTTACAGTAGAAAACTGAGTATGGATCATCCCAGAGGCTGATTTTACTCTAAATAAAGGGATACAATGGTGTTTTTATATTTACCTTTCCAGGTGCTTCATATGCTTTTTTCAGATACTGACAAAATGGAATTTAAAAAAAAAAAAAAGGGAGGTCCTTCAAGGGGACGCCGGATGATAAGGGTTCTTTAACTGTCATGTCGGCCTAAATATGTAAGAAAAAAAGGACCCAATGTGTGGCAACAAACTTACCCGAGAATCTTGAGCTGTGCGTAAATTTTTTTGGAAGCTCAAAAACAGCAACTTGTCCTTTTTATAATCATAGCTCATGATGTGGAGGATTCTTCGTCTGCTGTCCCGGTGCAGACGAGTGTGGGGTGTTGTCCACTTCGGTCTGGTCTTGTTTGCTCGGGTCTTCATAGTAAGTAAGTACGCGTGGGTTGCAAACAAAGGACACACCATACAGAGTCTGGAGTAGACCCGTTCGGCACTCGTCTGTTCCAAGACTGGAGAGCATGGACTATGAACATTATGCATGTATATGGAGGCCTGTCATTGACTGGACATGGGCGAGTCTTGGCATGTTGGCGACCAGAACACTTTGTGCGTACACCAAATGAGCTGAGGAGTGAGGCCTGGCTGTCTGTGCTTTTTTTTTTCGGGAAAAGGACTTGGCTTCTTGCTTTTTCCTGTGATTTTAATGCACTGCTCACTTGTCACATTGGCAGATAGGTCTTATAAAGGGATGCATTGAGTGTGAAACCCTCTAATCCTCTGTAAAGTGACTGGTCAGTGTGGGTTTGCTGTGGTCTGGAGCAGCAGCTGTTGTTGTGACGTTGCAGAGTTTCTGGGAAAAGTCCGTGGCACAGGTGGAGAAGCAGTTATCCTGTGATTTATGCTTTTGTATTGTGCTGCGGTTTAAAGCACTTCTCACACATCACACCGCTGTTTTCACTCACGGCTCAGGACTATTCTGTTACAGCCAGACGTGATCTGCAGACTGGAAAACTGGATCTCCAAGGAGGATCCGTTTATTATGCCCCAAGCTGTGTGTGGAGCTGAGATGTTCACCATGAAGGAAGACGGGAATATCAGGTCCAGGAGCAGAGCAGTTTGTCAAAATATTAAAGAAATAAAAGGTAATGCACACATTTCACATTTCTGCATGTCTTTGATTTAAGTAGACATGCAGTTCACTTCTGCAGTTCATGTACAAAACTCTATTATACCAAAGCTCAACTCCAAGCTCCAAACTTACCCATGTTTTAACCCCAGACCTGACCTTAGTCGTTAAACCCATAAAACCTCCCGAGCCGCTTCAACCAAAACACGTTTCTCTAAGTGTCATAAACACGCCAGAAAGAGAAATGTGTTGATGTGACGTGTTATTTACATGACGTGGTATTGACATGTATATTTCCATTTCAGAACCTCCATAACATTGGGCCTCATTCATGTCATTCATGACACGTTTTTATGAACAAATTTGTTCTTAAGGCACCTTACGAACATTTTTGGCATTTACAAAAATAGTTCTTAACTGAAAATGTTCATCTGTAAGAACAAATCCCAAGAACAATGAAGAGCACTTGTAAAAATAAAAATCAGCTGTTTCAGAATTGTATTTCTTATAGTTCTGTAAAAATTGTAACACCTGCATGATTGTGTCTTACGTATGTATTTTATATTAACAATGAAACGTGATACAAACAGCAAAAGCCCAGCAATATTCAATACAAATGTGACTTGAACATGTTTCCTCTGAATGTGTTCATGTGTTTGGACATTTCTAAAAGACGCTGAAGTTTTGAATCAGCAACGTCGGGAGACCGCTGTTGCATTTCCTCATCATTTCCTCCTATCCCAGAGAAGTCCTGTGAGTGAATCCTGCGGCCGGCCCATATTTGCCATATAAGGAAGTAGCTTAATTCATTATGTAAATATGTAAATAATAACTGTTCGTAGCTGGAGTGAATTTGGCGTAAAGGCTGTTAAGAAGGAGTTTGTCTTCTTATGAACACGTCTGATTCTGACGTAGAGTTCTCAGCAGTTTCTGAAACCCTAACCTCAAGTTCCGCACAATTCATAAAGAAACCATAAACCATCAAGATTAGTTTGAGAATTCTGCAATATTAGCATATCAGACGAACCAGATCGCTTTGATGATTTCCTCTGTGTAATTTCCTTTGAAACTAACAGCTGGAGCTCCAACTCAATTCCTGATGTTGGTAACACATGATTGTCTTGTATGCTTTACTATACATTTGTTTTTTAATGGTCTGGTTGTGGGGATGCACAGATGTTTGAAAGACGAGAACAACAATAATGCATCATATTTGTGTTTAAACTTAAGTCACCTTATAATTGATGTTATTGTCTATAAGTCCTTCAAATAGACTTCCACATATTAGCCCCAGACAGGACAGAGCTGTGCAGATTTCCCGTAGGTGACGTCTGCAGCCTGTGTACAGTCTGTGTGTGGAGAGAGAGAGAGAGAGAGAGAGAGAGAAAGAGAGGGGGAGGGGGGCGGGGGCCCCCCCCCCCCCCCCCCTTTTTTTTTTTTTTTTTTTTTTTTTCGGGGGCAGAGAGAGAAAGAGAGAGGGGGGAGGGGGGCCGTTTTTACTGGGCAATACCCTCTTTAGGCTCCTCCCCACAGACACTTCTAGCCCCTCCCACTTATTGTTCCCTTCTGTTTCTCCCTCCAGAGTTATTATCCAGACTTTGTTTCAAGCTGCACACACTTGTTTGGACAAACATGCTTCGTAAACTCTCTAAATAGTTTTACAAGTTGATGCATTAGATTTGAATACAATTCTTTTCCATTTACAGAGGTGGGACCAGTCTTGCAAGTCTCAAGTAAGTCTCAAGTCCAAGCCAAGTCCCAAGTCAAAGAGAGACAAGACCAAGCCAAGTCCCAAGTCAAAGAGAGACAAGCCAAGTCAAGTCCCAAGTCAAAGAGAGACAAGTCCAAGTCAAGTCCCAAGTCAAAGACAGACAAGACCAAGTCAAGTCCCAAGTCAAAGAGAGACAAGACCAAATCAAAGAGAGACAAGTCCAAGTCAAAGAGAGACAAGTCCAAGTCAAGTCCAAAGCAAAGAGAGACAAGTCCAAGTCAAGTTGCAAGTCAAAGAGAGACAAGTCCAAGTCAAGTCCCAAAGACAGACAAATTAGTTTCAAGCAAAAATGTCTCTCAACAAGTGAAAAAAGAAGCATGACTTAAGACCAAAACCTCAAATATGACCTGCTACTGACTGTATTTATAGCAGGAGAATCATACTTTGTCCATATTTGTAACCGTTCATATATAAGTCCTGGGTGGAGTCTGTATTGGGCTTAGGCTGCATTTGAGTCTTAAATACGACACTTCCCTTTCCCCTGTCTGTCTGAGAGCCTCCAGCTGCAGACGGGGGGACACAGGGGGGCTCTGGACTGCACAGAAAGGCCCTTCATGCAGGCTCCACATCTGGCCCAGACGAGTCAGCGGAGCGTGTGGGTAATGGGAGTCTACGCTTATGTAATTGGGCTCTTGATCCGGAGCGCTGGGTTTTAGCTTAATCCTATAGAGATGCTTATGTTCAGCGCTAACGTCTGCCTTCAATCAGGTTGTTGCTACAGTCGTACGGTAAGACTGGAAGAAATACTCGCAATCAGCAGTTTAAACATTTTACTGTGTTCTTTACCGCAGAACTTGAGATGATGTCACACAACGTGGAATTTTCCGTTAGACTAATGTTAAACTAACGGAAAGGTAAGTAATCTAAGTGCTCATTCATTCATATTCTGACATATTTTTCACCATTCCATAATTTAAAGATGGACTGAGTTAGACTTGAGTCACTATTTTGATTACAGACTTGATTCGATAAAATTGAATAAGATTGGAGTCGACCATGGCTTAACCTTACTTGGACTTGCAGACTTGGTCCAAAGTTTGAGCCATTCAACCCTTTTCATTCTGTCTTTAAGTCTGTATTTGGCCAATATATGTTTAAATCATGGTTCTCAACCTTTTCAGTTACACCCCCAAACTACAAACGTGGCCACCCCCAAACACAAAAGTAGCTGGAAGCATTCCTATATAGACAAGTATCGGTAAGACAAGGTTACCATACTTTTAATATAGAAGAAAACTCATAAATATTTGAGACCCATGATGAAATCCCTATCCTTACCTACATTGTAACGACCTGGCAAGTGATAAAGAGTCTTTGAAGACATAAACCAGATAAATTCATCTGAAGAGTGCAATCAAAATAGTAATATATACAATATTTAAATAGAATTTCATAGTATCAGGCCCCCAGGTTTGAAAACCACTGGAATTATATGTTTTCTTTTGTTGTTGGACGACTAATGCACCATTTCCATCCCTACACTGCAAACATTATATCTAGACTTGCTTAAAATGACTTGGAATCAGAATTTTAATCCAGTTTTGACTGTTTTAACTGGATAAGATTTAATTGCTAATGTAATGTAGAATATTTCACTGGTTTCAAGACATTTTTTAACTGGGTATAAGAGAATTTGGCTTAAAATAAGAAAAAAAAAAAACATATATATCCCAATGGGGTAAGAGCAATTTTTGTAACGCACTGGCAAATATTTTGAAATAATGTGTTGAAATCAGTTTGAAACACTTTGAAACAAGGAAAATAATCTGTCTCTACAACAGGCTGAGTGGGATCCAGTCCACATGCTAACAACATAAACTTTCTGGGTTTAAGGAACAACTACAAAATACTCAGCATTAGACCAAGCTGAAACTGAGGTCCAAATTCAGGCCCTCAGACCAATTTCACTTCATATTCTTTGGCCAAGATCACCTTCCATTTATTCTGTGCTTCACCCTGAAAAAGTTGTTTTGAAAAATAAATTGGACACCCTTTTATAAGACGTAGATGAAACACTGCAAGCTAATTTTCAACCAAATAGATGCTTTGACAATATTTCTGTTCCTCGACAAAACCGATATATTTACCACCAAGTACCAAATGTACAAGTACCTAATGCTAAGAACATAAAACACAAGCATCATGCAGCTCATTCTTTGTCTTGTTGCTTGGACAGAAGCCTCCAGCAGCAGCAGATCCAGAGTTTGACCAGCAGACGCTCCACAGTCTCCTGCAGTGATGGAGCTGTGCTTGTCTTGGCCCGGTGCCACGGAGAGGCCCTGCTGACACTTTATACAGCGGCAGGTTTCAGCGGGACTGGGTTACCGCGCTCACTCTTTCTTGTCTCCTCAGCCGTGGAAGCTAAATCAAAGCTAACAGTGATACGAGAGCTCCAGTCAATCTGATCAGGAGGAAAACCACACCGGCTCAAACTACTGTACATATGGAGCCCACAACAGCTGCTACAAGACACGTGTGTGAGGGCAAGTTCGTTATTGTATTTTTATGTTTCTTATCTTCCAGTTTGGTGTAAGTGGTGGAGTATTCAACTTTGTGACTCAAAAACAGAAGATCCCAGATTTAGTTTCAAAGTCAGATGGGACTGTTTTGTATTCTCTGTGTTAAGTTGTTTTATTCAACCTTTCAACTGCTCTATTGCTAATAAAATTGCACAAACATATAAGCGCATAAGATTAAGGCCCTGGTGAAAGACAATGGCCATCACTGTGTAAACAGCTGTGTTCAGTGGTGACTTCAGGAGTTTCCGTCGTCCACCGAACATGCGTATTTGTGCTACCGCCCATGATGCCTTGCAAGATAAGAGCAAGCCTGGAACTACTACACGATCGTTCTGATCAATTGGCGCAAGAGTAGAGCGGTACCAAAGCACAGCCAGAGATAAAAAACTAAACAATTTTTTAACACACATAACAAAAGAAAGTTGATTATTTGAAACTATTTTAAAATCGTCACAAATCCAACTTTGTTATGTTTACATTGTAGACATGAGTTTTGGTTGAAGCCACGAGGGACATTTTGGCATTAAGTTACTAAAATAGGTATAAGTTTAGGACTGGTTGCCTGGAAAATCCAGGCGATATATAAAAAATTAGCTTGATCTCACAAGAAAGCGTACATTTACCACGATATTACACAACATGTAAAGTATGATTAGCACGAGTTCACGACTGTTTTGTGTAATTATTATGAATGAATCTATGGTGGCTGTTAAGACATGTTCTTAGTTATGAATATTAAAGATATCCTGATCTTAATCTTAACCTGCCCCAAGCCCCAAACCTAAACTTACCCATTTTAGTAACTTGAAGCTTAAACTTACCTGTTTCACCTAAAGAAAACGTCCCCACGCGGCTGCAAACAAATGTACGGCGTAACATAACAACACAAAAAAGGCCTGAAATCGTGCTCAAAATACGCTGTTTTTGTGTTGTGGTAAATGTACGCTTTCTAGTGATACTGTGTTGTCCCTCTTTCAAATTTCAGTGGTCGTGATTGACAGATTAATTAGCCAATCAGAGACATGCATAAAAACCAACATGGCTGCTCACGATGAAAAAAATACATGGAAAAAAATATCACGTGGAACTAAAAAACATCGCGGATTTCTGCTAAATCAATGAGCGAAGCAAATGTGATGTCAGGTGTTTTGCTCTAAGTGACAGACGACCAATCAGCTTCTTTGTTTCTTCTGCGTCACACAAATAAACAAATCTGATTGCCTGGTACGATGTAAAATTGATCTGAAACGCAGGCGGGTGGCGTGGTGACCAGACGCACTCTTCTTTGTTTGCTGAAGTGTAGGTTCTGGATCCCAGGCAGTACTGGAGCTTGGGGTAGGGTAAGATTAGGATAAGGATTTCGTTAATAATCTAATCATGCGTTATGTCATGGTATACGCTTTCTTGTGAGATCGGGTTGTGAATGTATACGTTTTAGAAATATTACATAACACGAATAAATTGACCAATATGTAATGGGTCTGGCCCTTGGGAAAATCAATTTGAAGACCCCTGCAGTAGGCGCTAAAAGCAACTTAGAAGTAACAGTACTGCAAATGTTTTTAAACACATAATGAACAATTAATATTAACTAGATCTTGGCTCAGTTTCAACAGATTTTGCAGAGAGCTGAATCCAGTTACACTTTAAAACATGTGCCAACTGAAGATATATTACCCAACGTCCTGTCAGCCACTAAGAGCTTCCTTCCTTTAGAAAAATGCAGACTCCAATCTTCTCATTAATAACCTCCAAGGCAAAGAGAGGAGAGAGGAGGAGAGGGAGGGAGATACATTACCTGGCCATAAGTCTCAACATCGCGGGGGCAGAAACGTTTCCAGGGGGGCAAATGTGAACCATATGGAGCAGAGAGAGATTAGGACCACCTGACTCCCTCTTTTACCTCCCTTTCCTCTGTTTGAAGTCTTACATAAGTCTGACTGAACCAGGTTTCCTCTGCGCAGCCAAATAGAAACGCTCAGGGCCAAAACTAACACACAATCAAACCATGGACAGAGACGCATGGGAAAAACTGGAGTATATGCACCTAATTTAAGTCTGATGTAGTTTTTGTTTGGGAAGTTCACGCCGCATGTCCTGTTTTTGGAAATTATTATTATTTAGTTTCACTTTACAAACTTTAATTCCACATTACGCCTTGATATTTTGAAATTTAATGTCTGTAAAAGGTAAATGTTACGTCTATTGGTACTTGAATCTTAGTTTTAGGTGGTACTTGATGTGAAAAGCGTGAGAACCACTGGAATAGAGACATGCATGACATATTTGCCACTCAAAATGTCGTGCAAGTTATGTTATCAGGCCTTTTCCCACTGTAAGAACTTACTTCAGTTCCTTGTACTTTTTTGTAGTTCCAGTTCCCATTTTGGGCGTGTTCTCACAGAGTAGGAACTAAGGACTGGGGCCACACTTTAGAGCAGGGGTGTCAAACTCATTTTGACAAAGGGCCACATTGGCATCAAGGTTGTCCTCGAAGGGCTGGTTGTAACTAAAATTATCGTTACTAATGAAAGACTACAAATAATAGTTGTATTTGATTATCATATATTATTGAAGTGACGATTAGTGAATATACGTCTGCATTACTCTGAAAAATTACTTACCTGTACTATAAGTTTCAGACAAATCATTCCATTAGGTTAAGAAATCCAGATTACTCCTGGCACTAAAATAAAGACCTTGAGGGCCGCATGAAATGAAGTGGAGGGCCGCATCTGGCCCCCGGGACACATGTGCTTTAGAGACTTTTTTAGCTTCGGGGCAGGTACGTTCCAGTCAGACCAGGAACATTTTGATGACACAAACACATTAACAAGGCAAATTTTTTTTGGAAACATGTTTCATATATCTGACTTCGAATTAGATAAACTTTCCTTGACCTCGAGAAAAATTAAATAAAATGTGTAGCTCCAAAAATAAATGTTTACATTTGTAATCAGCAACTATAAAGTGAATAATTGGGTTTTATTGTAAATTCAGTTATGGTTTTAGCTTAGATTTATGTAGAAGAGAAAAAAAAAAACTTTTGTTTTTCTAACACCATTTAATTACTTATTTAAATGTAAATGTAACTTTACAGATGCTAATCTTAAAGCTATTTAGGCACTTTCACAAACTGTTGCTGTGTGAACACAAATATGGGGACAGGATAGTTCCTCTGACTAAACAGGCTAAAGGAATGTGGGGACTTAGTTCTTGGTGGTGCAGCGGTTAGCGCTCTAGCCTCATAGCAAGAAGGTCCTCGATGTGAAGTTTGCATGTTCTCAGCGTGTCTGCGTATCCTCCGGGTGCTCTGGTTTCCCCCACCACCAAAAGCATGTCCATTGTGTCCCCCCCTCCCAGGACTTACCTTTTTTTATGTGCGAAATGGCAACAGCAAATTTAGTTTCAATTTTTATTTAATCACATAAAGTTAATTTCCGAGAAACAAAAGCTCCACAGAGAAAAAAATTACTCAATACAAAGCTCTCTCTCTTTTTTAGTAGCTTCAAACCAAAAACCTTAATGAAGACTAATTTGTGATTTCACATTAAGTAGTTTAGTTTAAAAAAGCACATAATTAGCAAGAAAACATCTTTAAAGAAGAGAAATGTCATGCTTCATATTCTGATGTATGAAGCTGCTCGTTCCAGCTCCAAACATGAGTAAAACTCCAGTGATTAGTCCCGACTCTGCGGCCGGTGCTTCCAGATCCAGGAGAATGAGTCTGACATTTGCTGCTGTGACTAAGCAAGTTCACGTAATTCAAAACATACGCTTCATCATCGAGAGGAGACGATGGAAAGTGTGTGTCCTGGGTTTAAACTGTTACATACATGTCAGGGCGCAGTCGTTTCCCCCGAGCAGCTTCCAAACCAAACTGACTCTGAAAAGGTGCAGGGCGTTCAGAGTCATGCTTCCATTTTCCGTTTACATGTTGGCTCATTATCTAACGCCATTTTTTATGAGAAGGCTATTCAAATATATTTTCCAGTGGACCAGATTTTTTTGGAGGTGTTCGATAACTAAATCCAGCATCTACAAACAAGTCAAACTATAAATAAAAATAAAAAAGTTAGATCCAGTGTTGCTCCTAACCAGACTTGTGTTGAAGTAGATAATAAAAACAAATAAAGGACTAAACCTAGAGCTAAGCCAAGCTGTTAGTTTGGGTTACGTCAGGTGTGAAGCACATCTTGAGCAAAACTAAAGCAAAACTGAACTAGAAATAAACCAAGAATATGGTACTAAAGGGTCTTTCACACCTACACAACCCCCAATCGTTGTCGGTAGAGAGGAGCGACGCAGCGTCTGTTCAAGTGTCTTTGGAGTGCACCGATGTAAAAAACATTCACACAAACACAATCCAAACAGCCACCTGTGAACATACATTTGCCGAGTGACCATGCGCATGATGTAATGCTTGACAAAAATGACAATACACAAGTTGCACGCGAGGGACTACAGATGAAAATTAGCCTTGTGGCTAAATCTGGTGCATTTACACAAATGTTTATCAATTACACTGTCCCTGTCAAATAAATAAATAAATAAATACATATTTGTCAAACTCTGACGGCAAACAGATGTTTCTAATCTTACCTCACGGATTAAGCTCAACTTCTACTTCTCGCAGTTCAGACTTCACACTGTTGTCGCTGCAACTCTTCCGTCTTTGTTTTCCTCGGACCAAATAGTAGCCTCTCTCCTCCGTACTTACGTCCTATATGAACAAACCACGCTCGACTAAATACTGTTTTCTGTAAGTGTCGTTTTCGGTTTCTGCGCACTGATTCGCTGGTTCTCCTGTAACCATGAGCCGATCAAACAGTCTTCAAACACCCGCCTCCATGATCTGCTCTGCTCTCTTGACTTAGTTTGGTGTGACAGTCCTTGTGGTAAATAATTATCATAGTTTTGTAGCAGCTAAGTTGAAGAAATTAACAAACAAAAATAGAAAATTACAAGAAGTTAAAAGAAGTTAGAAAATTTCAGAGTGGTTAGAGCTCTGACTTCCCAATAAGGAGGTCGTGGGTTCGACTCCGGAGTTGGACCATATCAACATCTCACTTTAGTTTGCATGTTCTCCCCGTGTCACCATGGGTTTTCTTTGGGTACTCTGGTTTCCTCCCACCTCCAAAAACATATGTTTGGGTTAATTGGGCATCACTGTAAATCTCTAGTTAATGAGATAATGAATGGTTGTCTGTCTATCCCTGCAACAAGTTGGCCACTGTCCAGTGTGTTCCTCACCTAAGGCCCAAAGTTATAGCTCCAGTCACCCGCGACCCCTAACGGGATTAAGTGGTAGAAAATGAATGAATGAACAAGAAGTAATTTGAGTTGTAAACAGAATATCTCCACATGTCATCAAAAGTGACAAAATACAAAGACAACTTAACAACTGGCACTGTTTCCTGAAGCTTAAACAATTATATAACAAAACAAAGGTGTTAAAAGCTATTATCATTTTATAAATCATAATATGCTCTTTTGACAAGGTGGTTGCTAGGTAACAGTTGTAGAAAAAGCTCATTTGCTGGACAAAAGACAATTACAAACCTCATGAAAACAGCTAAATCTTTAGTAAAATCTTAAATATAATCCTGTTTTCTGTGTTCATACTCACTACAAGTACAAAATGTTCTTGTTCTTCAACAGGTGAAGATTGATCTGGTTCTTTTTTCTGTTTTTTGGCCCCAGAATCCAAACCCCAAACCTCTCCCATCAACACCCTTCACTGACGGGAACCTCCTTATGTAATGTGTGTTGGAAGCTGGAAACGGGTCTGGCGTTTTGTGAATCAGGTCATTAGGACTCGCTGGATTTCAGTGGAAAAAAAATGCCTTGTTTGTTTTATGTAAGCGGCTGTAGTCCAGCTCTGCTCATGTGGAAGAACTGAGTCACCACAGAAAAGTCTCTCTCTCTCTCCACTTCTGCACTCAGCGGGATCTGGAAGAAAACCCTCCAAATGTATTACTATACTTTCACCAAACATAATCACATTTAAAAGACAGAACAGGTTGAATAAAACGCCTTATAGAGGTTATGCACAGACGTTCTTTTAGTGTGGCAAATATTACCCAATAAAAACTGTTTATTGGGCCATTTTTTTCCTCCTGGGAGCATTTGTTTGGCAGAAGTTTAATGAAGTAGCTTTTGTGTTGTCACGGCAACAGTGCAGACTTTGGCTAGCGAATAGTTGGAGATTTAGGATATTTTTACTGTCGCACAACAACTAAAAACATCTTATTTAAGCATAGAAAGGTAATGAGTTTCTCTGTGTGTGATTCTAAAGTCTGTGTCAGTGAGAAATGTGAGAGAAGCACAAGTGTTCATGTTCTTTATCTAGTTTTCTGCCACTGTTTACCTGATTTTTCCTTTTTACATGTAACAAACAAACTCAGAATTTCACAATAGTTGGGATATGCAGTAAAGTCTTCCGGTTTCAGACAGACAATAAGTTAGTTTTGATCAGAGGCATCTTATATCGCCGACCACAGCGCATAAGGTAAAACCCAAAGATAAAATATAAGACATGGTCCATACAACCTGCTACGACCTCTCTGTCTTGATTATTTGCTCATTTCCTCTACTTCTTGAGGCATTGTTACGAAAAAACAGC
The DNA here is from genome assembly GCA_038363315.1 of Mugilogobius chulae. Lineage (NCBI taxonomy): Eukaryota > Metazoa > Chordata > Actinopteri > Gobiiformes > Gobiidae > Mugilogobius > Mugilogobius chulae. The sequence goes on from CM076396.1 coordinate 65,733,332, forward strand.
ACTCACAGTTTGTAAGTTTGTAGACAGGTTGACGGTCTTGTCAAAGATTTTCTATGACGAGTCTACAAAGGCAGAAGCTAAACTGTAGAACACAGATTATGATTAATCCTATGCAGTTTGTCTGCGCTGGAGAATGAAAGTGGATATTGTATTATAATCCATCAACGTTAGGCTCAAGCAAACCAGCCAAAAGTAACAAGTCTTTAACTTAGGAAAAAGTGGACAATATTCATCCAATATTAAGTAAATGTTTATGACTTACCTCTTGGAGTTCGTTTTACTCAAACTGATGTTTTTAGCTTTTGTCTTCATAATGGGCATTTCAAACAATCACCCTCGCTCTTTTTCTTCTCTCTCTTTTAACATAAAAGCCATCCGCGCTCTTTGACCGTCCCTCGCCCTGAGCAGCACATGTGAGGCAGGTCGTGAGGTAGATCCGATAAAACACAACATAATAAAGTCCAGCAGCGAGTTGGTCCCGTCCATGGATTTATTATATTCCTGTCTTGCTCCATGTTCGTTTGAAGAGAGACACAGATAGTGTTCCTGGAACAGCGTTGGCACTGACCAATGAAGGAGCATTGTGATTCTGTGCGTATCCACGTAATTTACACCAAAGATTCTTTTTACATATTATTCGTTTTATTTATTGATGTTACTTCACCTGTTTTCAATATGTAGCCTAAATGAAAAATATAAATCACATTAAATTAATAATTAAAAAAACACAGCTTTTGCAGGGTACGCACAGTGCGTACAGCCGACCCCTGCAGGCGCCACTGCGAAAGACCATGGCCCTGGAGCGCACGTAGGGGAGTACAACTCATTATAGCAAACGCAGACACTTGAACAGTATTTGCTGTGAAGAGCTTCAAACTTTTGCTTTTCTGAACACACAAATGTAAATTTGTGTCAATTTTCAGCACCAGGAGATGGTTTGGAAGATTTGCTTTGGCTGTCTCCTCTGCAATACGCAGGTAAGAAACACAGTACACTGTGTAGTTGTTTTTACGCGGGCTTAACTTTGTTAGAATGAAAGGTGTTTTGAATGCTGTTTTTGCTGATGTTTACACGCCGTGCACAATCAGATTATTGCTAACATTCTAATGTTTTTTGAAAGACTTAATAGTAACAACTTGACAAAGATTGAGTTGGATGTAGGGTGATTGCGCAGCTCTCGTGCAATACAAAATTAATGTACTTTTACCTTAAAGACTCATTACGGAAGCTTTATGGCTCACGCAAGAATGCCGTACAGCTTAATTTCCCCAAGAATACTGTAAGTTGTTGGTGAGAGCTGAAAGTTTGCCATAAGAAGACAGTAGGAAAACTCCACGATCGTCATACAAACTCCAGCTATTGTACGACCTGTGAGATTTGTACGAACGATTTATACGTATGGGTCATTGTGACCATAGCTTCAATGAATACAAAACCTAAAAAGCTCAGTAAGGAACATTTCCCATCCTGTTCTGTGCAATATCCTCCCAGCCTGTGTTTCTGTATTCTCTCTCAGTGTGTCTCTGTGTGTGTGTGAGCTGAATTCTGATGCTCTGCTCTGCTCTGGTCCACTCGGCCTCTTCACAATGTCTCTATTGTTGTGGTTCAAACCTCAGCGGACACGGACCAGCCTGAGGACCTCGGGGTCTAAGGTCTGGACCCTGGTCTAGTCCCGGATCCCGGTCTGGACTGGACTCACACAGACCCTCACACAGAGCCAGTGTTGGGTCCAGGGCCTAATCCTGTCTGCAGGTTTTAATGGGCGAGAGGAAGGAAGTGGAGTTACTGTTGTCTGCATGAGTCTGCACTGTAACAAAACCTGGGTTTACAGTCAAGTACTGTTGGACTACTTTATGTAATGCTGCCAAAAGAAGAGAATCTCTGTAAACATGTGGTTCATTTTAAGCAACAGTAAGGTAAATATAGCTTATAATGATCTTTATCAGAAGTAAAAATAACATCTTCATGGTCAAACTTGCAGAACTACCTCCAGAAAAGTTACACCGGCTCACACTGCCTCCAGTCCAGATCCTGATCCATCTGGGTCTAGTGGTTATTTATTATCTGGATAATTATATGACATTGCTGTTTCCACTCCTGTAATTAAGTAAAAAGTCATTTTTCCCCCCAGTGCAATCTTTTGGACATTAGAAATTATTATCTTATCATTTACACTGAATTTACAAATATTTGTTAAGAAGAAATGTGTTTTTTGTCATATTTCCTTTTGTTATGACCACAAAACCATTTGAACACAACACACTGGTAAATATCACTTCATAAGTGGAATTTACTATTTTTCCCTGAGCAAAGGAAGGCAGCATTAATTCTCTTTATGATTTTTTGCAACACAATGTATAAGCACGGGATGTTTATTTACATTTATGTGTTATATAGTTGTGTCTGTGACTATATATTTTATGTATTTGTATTTTTAGTTGTAGCGTAATTATTTATTTTGAAACCACCGGATGCACTTCACCGCGCTTGATTTCCTGTTTGTCATGTCTTGCTTCCACAATTTCACCAAAAAGGGCTCCGGAGTGCTCTGGAAAAAAGTCCTTCAACGAAAAGATCCAAACAACTGGACTGGTCGGATGCCATGTGAGAGCTTCTACATACTCATCCTCGCATCTTCTGTCTGTCCATGTCTCGAGACCAGCACAAGATAGAGTCACAATGTGCACAAGTCTGAGACCTAAAAAGTTGTCTCTATCAACACGGGTTTCAAGTACTACACTTAAATTGACTGTAAGCTACTGGGATGAAAGCTGCAGAAATGACTTGCCAATTACAACTAATGATAAAACAACTGTTAAAACAAGATTGAAAACTCAGAAAAGGGCATTTTATATATTATGTTTCCTTCATTTCAAACTTTAGAGTATCAATAATAAAACTAGAGGACATAGAGTATCTGAGGTACATGTGTCGCAAAACCCAGAGAAGAACAGGACCAGACCAATCAGGACTGAACCGGACTCAGTCTTGGATCAAATCCAGGCCAATCATTAGACACATTTGGCACACACTTTTTTCTGTTTTGGTTCACAAAGTGGGTCAGTTATTTGGACAATTTCCCTGATCCACTTACACAACAAGAAGTCATTAAAAAAGGTGGCGGCTCTTATCGTGCCATAAACCCAACAATCAACAACGCAGCTAGCAAGCAGCCAAATGTTACTTAAACTGGGCCTCCAACTGCTTCACAAATCTACAGCAATTCTCCAACTTGATAGAATACTTATTTTGTGTGATTCAATAGTGCAGTTTGAGTTTTGACATTGGACAAAAATCCATTTTCATATGGAGATGCTTTTATATACAGCCGTGCGGGAAAGTCGTAGGCAAATTCTATAGGAAATGGCCCTTTTTCCTCTATTAAAACATTTTCTGGCAACTTAAGTCTTTTTAGCACAACTAATTCAAGTCGAGTGAGAACAAAGTTTAAATGGAGGCTGTTGATGATGAGTTATGTCAGAAAAGTAAACATTAGCATTATCATTAGCATTGTTAGCATAGTTTTATATATTTACATATTTTGACCGTTGGATCACTTTATTCATCTCCATGTCTTCAAATTCATGTATGTTTCCCCCCAAAGCTCCAGTGATCAAAGGTGGCGGGTGCTGTTACTTCAAGGGCTTTTGCTCACTGGCTAACGTTGCCTTATTAGACGCTAGCGCTGCTAAGGCTATCGGACGTGCGTAGTGAGCTTGAGCCAAATGGAGTCGAATGGACCTGAAAACTCTCATCCTTAATCAGAGCAGGAGTTACAAATCAAGCAGCAGTAGCTGAAGATAAAGCTTCTTTAAAATATCTTTTGTACAAAACTATAAACTTTCAATCAGAAAAAAGTTTATGACGTAAAAATAGATAAGAATTGCCACAAGATCAGACCGTTCTTAAAGCTGTAGATGCATTGTGCTTGAAGAAAAAAGTATTTTGTAGTCTGTAGAGAGATTGTCCTGCTGCAGCACCAATGGAGCGACCACTGGGGCTGATTTACAACAGCTACAAGCAACAATACTGTATCTAGATAGTATATCATAGATCCATGTTATTCCCACATACGAACTGGATTACACATACTCCAAAAGCAGCGATGGCTGTTACAGCTGTTTTTTTTTTTTTTGAATAAACTATTTTTATTTTTCACCTGATAAAAACAAACTAGCAAGCTCCTACAAATAATATTCTGAAAAGGAAAATTGAATCCCTCTTAATTACAGTCAATTCAGCCATTATGGGATGAATTAGAATCAGTTTGTACTTAAAGTTCCTAAATCTTATTTTTAGTTAAATTACCTTCAGGTGTGAAGAGAAATTGTCAAAGCCCTGACTATTACCAATTCAGGCTGTGACTGCAAACACCGGCTTTAATGCTGTGCATATTTACCAAAGAAATTTCAAGTGGAAATTAAATTCTGTTTTTCTTTTGTGCATTTACTGTGAATGGATTAAACGCTGTTGTTCTGCTGTATTAGTTCTGAATGAGTTAAACTCTGTTGTTTTGCTGTGTTAGATCTGAATGAGTTAAACTGTTGTTTCGCTGTATTAGATCTGAATGAGTTAAACTCTGTTGTTTCGCTGTATTAGTTCTGAATGAGTTAAACTCTGTTGTTTTGCTGCACCTCTTTCACCACAGCCTCGGCTCCCTTGTTATTCTCTGACTTCCTTTATTGTCGCCACTTCCTGTTTCTCTCGGAGTTACAACACAAATCACTCATTTCAATCGCTCAATGTGGAGGTTATAATGGAGAAAACAGATGATCCCCGCTGGGCCTTAGAGAAACACTGGGCTTTGGCAAATGAAAGGGTGAAAACAGCTAAATCGCTAATATTTTTCTTATTATTGCAATTATCAAATCACCAATATAATTCACTCTGCAATAAAGTGACTTCTTGTAACTGCCTGAGTTTGAAAAATCGAATGCTTACTCTCATTGAAATATAGAGTTAAAAGGAGTTTATATCTTCTTTCATTTAAATCAGTTTTGCCATAGTAAAGGAACAAAAATTCCCTAGAAGCAAGCAAGAAGTGGCTTTTCTATGACACAAAATAGACAATAGACAATCATCCCACAACAATACCGTGTCGTCACCGTTCACATCTGACTCGGCAACATGGAATGCTTTGGGCACAAACTCGACTATAAAGCACATTTTCCACTTTTAAACTTGTTTAAAAAGCTTTTTTGACTTTGATTATTGTTATTATTTTGTTGAGGTTATTTTGCAAGATTCTTGACTTAATAATGGCTTATTATTTGCGGGGAGAAATGCAGGGATGTATTTGATGTGCGAATGCATCGTACTACAGAGGCCCGTATGAAACAGGAGGGCACCGCATAATGTGGCTGGATGAGACAGCGGAGGAGCCGTGAGCTCTATCTTTACCTGCAGTCAGAGCAGGGGAGTGCGAGTGACGCAGGAGTTCGTCCACACAGTTGGGCACAGCGAGAATGGACTGTGGACACTCCCAGAGCACGGACATCGGGCAGAACCCAGCTTGGACCCGGATAAACAACTCGCTGAACTGTGCCACACTGCGCGCACGGAAGAAGGCTCCGTACTGTCCGTGCCACGGATCCATGGTCTTTACCGGGACTCGCGTCCTAGCGGGAAGGATACGGCCCGTGCTGTCTGTACCGGGACTCGCGCGCACGAAGGGAGGATAGCCCAATCTGCACCGGGACTGCAATGCACAAGACGAAGGAAGCCCTGCAAGCAGCTGCACACTGCCGTGGTTTGACAAACCAGGACCGGAGTCTGGTTTTAGGACTAGCTCGCGCTTTACGCAGGATGTCAAGATTGTATTTTAGAAAAGAGGCTTTCTGGACTTCACTCTGACCACGCATAAATTCGGTGAGTTTGCAAGAAGCATTTTATAGCCTTTTAGTAAAATAAAATAAGTGTTTTCTTTGTGACAAGGTCAGCTGATTCAAGAGTAGGGCAGGATATGTCGTATCGCTTTTAATCCCTCAGATTTTATGCTGGTCTGAAGCGCGTAGGAGCAAATACGTTTTTCTGTTGCCCACTTGAGTGAGCAGAGCGTGCTCCGTTCTCTGTGAGTTGTTCTGTTGCCATGGGGATTGCACCGGCAGTCACATTCTGCTTTCACACATGTCAACACGGGACTAGTCCCGCGACTGTTCCCGGTAATATTACTAGGTATCGACACGGATCAAATGCCAGGACAAAATATACCGTGTTTCCGTTCTGGAGCCTTTCACACTTGACCACACACTAGGAACTTTACCGTGTAAGGGTCTATGTGTGAAAGGGGCTATTGATGATTTTCCTTTTCCCTTTTTTTTCTTTGTACGCTTTGCATTTCATGTTTGAAAGAGCGAGTGGCGGCGCGCAAAAGGTGCAGTGGCCCGGAGGTTCACTTCAAACGCAATTTCGTTGTACTCTGTGACTGTAACAATAAATCTTTCTGTTCTGTTCAAGTGATCTCGTTTTGTGTGTTTATGTCCATATAAAGTATTTCTGCTTTCAACAAGTGTGAACTAATCTAAGTCAGTCCAATAAACAGAGAAAGACGTGTCTGTTTAACCAAAATATACACTTTTTGAGTTGAACCAAAACAGAAAAAGAGACAGACTTAGACAAGGCTCTGACTGATAATCTTTTGTTTATAGGATTAGTGAAGTTCACTCAGGAGAAGTGTCCAAATAAGGCCAGACGGGTCAAACTGTCATTATTAACTTGGAGCTGTGGTTCTTTCGAGTCTTGAGTCAGTTTTATTCATGTTTCAGGTCTGATTTGGGTACTTCCTGTGTGTATTTTAGTCTGGTTTAGTCATGCATGATTAGAACACGCCTGGTGTCTTGCTTAATACAGTTGTGCTCAGAAAGTCAAAATTTAGTCTGTGGTTTAAGAAAAAATATTAGTAATGTACTTTTCTGTGTTTGATCCTCTATCGCAGGAGAAGTGATGCTGCTAAAAAGCGGTTCATTTAAACTAATTATATAAACATTCAGACAATAAACACAATAAAGACATCATGTGTTTCTAATACTTTAAATGATGTGCAAAGTAATTGTACTCCAATCATCTGAGACAAACTGTGCACCAAATGACTTAATATTACATAAGAATTCCTTTCCTCCTCAGAGACGCAGGGCCTCTAAACTCACAGTTATAAATAGTTATAAAGAGAGAGATTTGGCCCTCGGGGGAAAGAGGGAGGGACAGTCATAACCTCTACCATCAGTGACCTTTGATCTCTGCACCCGGGGGTCATTTAGGACATGCTGGGGGTCGACCGTGTCCAGTGGGATCCAGGGGGCGTTCGTCACCTCCTCACCCCGACTTCCTGCTCCGATCTGGGCCAGAGCCAAGACAACATGTGGCTCTTTGGAAGTAAACTAGACACAAACGTTAAGTTAAAGGAGCCGTGTTATGCTAAAAAGTTTACTGGTGTTAGCCTTGATACAAAAGTGTTTCAGCATCTTTAGATTACTCAAAGTTGTACATGCATTGACTCCCGTTTCTCTCAGAAATGCCAGGCAGTATCTGATTGAATGGTCAGTCTTGATGTATCAACTTCAAATCAAATCAAGAGAGAAAAACAGCAGCTTTAACAGTAAGAGCAAAGCCACAAGAGCAAATGCATGTTCCAATACTCAGCTGAAGACATGAAGCAAGACATGGAATAAAAATTTTATCCAATCACCAAAATGTATATTTGTTTACGATAAATGTTAGCACAATGCTATAGTGCCGCCTGCTTTCATTTTATCTACATCGGTTCACTATTCTAAGACACCAAGCCTTACTTGTGATTGACTAGAAGTAGTTGTACTGTCAGTGCGGTGTTCTGCACAATATCACGCTATGAGTCTCGCACTGCCTGCTCTGACGGGGCAAAGTCAGAGCTGTAGGATATACTCCTCCATCTCAGGACTGAGTTTAAACTCATCCAGGCACAATACTCATTTCATACGGTCTTTCATAGTCTTCGCAATGCTGCATTTGCACTGAGCAGCACATGCTCTCTGCATTTCTCCCTGTAAAATATATATAGGCCATTAATAATCCACTAATCTTAAAAATAATAATAGCATAATCAAACAAAATAAAGATTGAAAAATGTGTGTCTAATGTGTCGTGGTATATACACGCTTCTTGTGAGACTGTGGGCAAACAAGAAATTATACTTTTACAAGTGCAATGTGTGAATGCAGTTTTAATTTTAGCTGCCAACTATGACCTAGAGAAGAATTATTTGTTCATCAACACGTGTGCGCACAAACTGGATAGCAGAAAGAGCCGCGGCTGATTGATACAAGTTGTAAAAGCAGCACTATTCAGCGCTGTTATCAGCTAAAGGTTTATCACTGTACAAATAAAAATATGCTGCTAAATCAACATCTGGGAATAGAATTTGTCTTTACAACTCAAACACATTACATTCAGGTGAGTGAAAAAACAGAGAAAAACACAAGAACCAGAAGTTCGTAAAACCAAAACCGTTTCTCTCGTCCTGTTTTGTTATTTTTATGAAAGCAGTTTCCCCAATCAACTAGACGGACAGCGTATCTTTCTGCAGGCGACATGCGTAGTAGACCGTACAGTAACAATAACTGATAATCCCTCTATAGAATGCTTAGATGCCACTTGAACACAACATAATTTTGTGGTAATGTTTCTGGTGATAAGAAGGTTCCAGTTGGATTAAACTAAAAACTGAAACATATATCTACATAACCTTAACTTGTAAATAGAAAACTTTTCAAACACATTTTGAGGCGAAGGACCAAGTCGTCCACATCAAGTCCCAAACCAATTCACTGGATTATAAATGAGACAAATAGGAAATTCACCAGTTCTCATTGTATTTTATCCTAATAATAAACCTTATTTCAAAGACAAAGTCGCACACACAGTCTAAAAGCCTCGTTTAAATCCTTTTCTTTCTCTAAATCTTGTTTCTTTGCTCTTGTCTGTATTTGTCCCAAACAGACGCTAAAAGCAAACATGTCACTGTTACTTCCTCCACACTTTTGTGACTTTTGTGAGCTCTGCAGTGGAAAAACAAACTGATTCAGTGTGTGAGGGTGTAAAGTTCTGAGACACAATGTGAAGTGAGAGAAGGTGTGATTGGTTTTACGTAACAGGACGCAGGAGCAGGTCTGTGCAGGTTCTGAGCTCTGAATGAGGAGCAGAGCGGACGAAGCGTGTGCAGACCTGAACAGCACAAAAGCTACTACACACACTGCAAAGTAAAGGTTTGAAAGAGCACGATGTTTTAAGATACAGTTCAGAGGATTGTGAAATGATCTGATTGTCGATGGTGGTGATCAAGATGGAAAGACTGGAGGGTTTATAAATAGGTTCCCATGATTAGTTGAATAATGTGATAATTATTTATCATAGTTTTTTCATGATCCAGTGTTGATTTTAGGTTTTCACAGCAACGCCAGCATCTGGTCAAGTCTCTTGTATAAATGTTCTCTCACAGATGTGAGAGAACATTTATACAAATATAATCCAAACGGCCACCATTCTGAACAATGCTAAGTGGCAGCTGTGTGACACAATGGTTGACAAAAATGACAAAACCTCTGAGAATAGAAGTCAGAAGCCAGTCATGCCCTGGTCCACAAAAGCAGCGTTATGACTAAATCCTGTTTTTCTGTATGCGTAGTTTCGGTTTTCCACTTGTTCGCCGGTATCCACCAGACAATCAGACGGCTGTATATGCTGCAACTGACAACGCAGACTCTGCAAACAAGTGTTCAAAACCCCACCGCCACACCTGCTCTACGACCTCTGACCCCGACAGTCTCATTCACCAAACACACAAGAACCTTGGTGTGAAAGACCTTTAAAACAAATACTCCATGTCATATCTATCAAAATGCCAGGCTGTTTTCATGTGTCCATCTTCTCACTCAGTGGTTCTCAGAAATGCTTTTTGATATTTTAAACAATGTAGTTTGACACTTTTCAAAAGCAGTGATGGGTAAAGATTCCTAAGATGAATTGATAACTTTATTAAAATAAAGAGAGATACTTAATCGTTTTGTAGATAGTCTACAATTGTGTTTGAGATTGTAACAAACTTACAGTGTTTTTGAGGTCACAACTGAAAACATTGAGAATCACTGGCCTATAACTAACATTCTTTATTAAATCCTGCCCTGACAGTAAATTTATATTGGAGTCGAGATGTGATCATGTACTCTGCCATTGCGTGAAAAAGAAAAATTTCACTTATTATGTTCTGGTCAATCTGTCTGATGTCTTGTGAATGTAAGGTGGGTTTGATTTCTTGAAAATTGCCTGTTACAAAACTCCGTCCACTGTCTTTAACCAAAACACAGACTGCGTGGATTCCAGCAAAAACCTCACTGGTTAAGGCACTTTCTGAGGCCTGCAGATCTGTGTAAGCCTCAAACTGCATCATATCAGGAGTCAATGCACATCAGGGACAGGCACATATAATCAAAATATTAAACTTGAATCTCACATTAAACATCAGAAGGACTAAACCAGAAACAGAATGTTTAGGAAATCATTAAATAAAATCATGTTCAGTGTTTAAGTGAAAAGTTAAGCTTGAGACTGGTTCAGACTTGTGTCCCAGACCTGGATTTACGAACAGTCTAATCAGTGTGAGAATCAGTTTGTCAGTGTGTATCAGTTTGTAACGTGTTCGTATCAGGACAGGACGAGCCTCAGGGCTGCTCTTCCCACACTCACACCAGCTTTTACTTTCACTTTAGTTCAACTTTTCCTCTTCACAGTTTAAATCATCATATGTTTTAGAACTGGGACATTCAGGTAACAGTGGTTTAGCACTCTCACCTCACAGCAAGAAGGTCTGAGTCTTATAAAGCCCAAGTCTTTTGGGGTTTGGATGATTCTCTCTCTGTCAAAGGCTGGCACAAAGGACAGAAAAGATGCTCCAGCTCGAAGCAGAGGAAACATAAAGAGATAGTAAAGTGTAAGTGTGGAGTAGAGACAAGAGCATTTTCGTTCATAAATATGGTGAATGTTTTTGCCAGGACAGTGGCGTGGAAAAGAGACGTGAGAGTACAGACATTCAGCAAATCTGCAGAACTAGAATATATTCTCTCTCTCCTCTGTTTCCTCCTTTCTCTCTCTCTCTCTCTTTCTTTCTTTCTTTCTTTCTCTCTCTCTCTCTCTCTCTCTCTTCCATCCTTTCTCTTTTTCTCTTCTCTCTTTCTCTGTCTCTCTCTCATCTCTCTGTTCTTTGTCTCCCTTATTCTCTGCGTGTGTTCCTCTTCTCTCTCTTTCTTTCTTTCTCTCCTCTCTCTTTCTCTTCTCTCTCTCTCTTTCTCTCTCTCCCTCTTTTCTCAGTCTCTTTGTCTCTCTCCCTCACTCTCTGTTTCTCTGTCTGTGTGTGTGTCTCTTTGTGTCTCTCCCTCTCTCTTTTTTTCTCTCTGTCTCTTTCTCTCCACTCTGCCTTTCTCATTTTCTCTCTCTCTCTTTGTCTCTCTATTTCTTGCTCTCTGTCTCTCTTTCTACCTCCCTCTTTCTCTCCTCTCTCTTCTTTCTCTCTCTGTCTCCTCTCCCTTACTTACTTACTTACTTTACTTTCTCTCTCTCTCTCTCTTTTCTCTCTCTTTCTTTATTAATCCTCCCTCCTCTCATATAAAGGTGCATGTTTTCTTTCATCTTACAGACTTTCAAACTAAAAAGGACAAAATGATCGATATTTTCTTGAAACACATTTGGTTATTTAGCAAAAACTCCTCCAATAGATGAATGAGATTTAGTGTATATTTACAATAATAGTCGTTTATTATAAATCCATTTGTTACTTCATTCTCAAACCTTTAGCCTGACAGCAGAGTGTGTGTGTGTGTGTGTGTGTGTGGCTGCTCCTTTGTCAAGTGTCTTCATAGTGAGGGACATTTTTAGGACAGATGTGCAGATAAACTTCTCAGAGGTGTGTTCTTGGCACTGACTCTCACGTCTTATCAGTCCAATCGAGTTTTAACAGGAGTGAGTCATCGTCCTGACCCAAAAACCAGTTCAATCACAACAACGCAAGACACCAGCCACGTCAAACCTTCAGCACAGTTTATTGTTTTGTTTCATTTCTGTTGGATATAGCATCATAAAAAAAACATGTGTAAACTTAAATTAAACCAGGTCTTTTTCAGCGCTTTTTGTATAAAATATGTTTTAGCAGTAAAATGTCTTATCTTTCAAGCAAACCAGCACAAACTCTGACAGAACAGGTCTAAGTCCTCTAGATCAGTGTTTGTCAATCTATTTTGTCCTGAGTACTCTTGAATCTTTGTCTCAGCCTTCACATCTCATTTACAGTAGTTTGAGATTTTAAATGAATACATTTTTATTTTGTGGTATTTTGTTTGAGCGATATTAAAGTCCCAAATTGAACACACAAAACAATTTTAAGACTCAGTTACCGTATTATTTTAGTGGCTTCTTTTCACCATCTGACAGGAGATGCGACTTATTCTCAGGTGTGACTTATAAAATAACAATGAACTTGTAAATAACTATTAATATATTATGGGTCTCGACCAGACTCGAGCTCTCCCTGCTTCTGTTTCGTTTGCTGCTGTTCCGTCTGTGAGAAAGACACTGTTGCCTCCGAGGTGCAGCTACTTGCATAAGTGTGGAGCTAACATTTATAAAACTGCAAACCTGGAGGCTGCAGTCTCATGAACCACACTGACGCTCAGTAGAGCGTATAGAGCTTCATTCAACAAAAATAACAGGATAGAGAGCGTTGATTCGATCTGATTTCAAGTGGAGTCGTTCTCTTGACCATGATCGCTTGAAGACAAACACTGATGTTTGTCTGGTGACTGCACAACCAAAACTCCTTGCTGTAGCAGCATTTTCTTGTTTCACGTGTAATATCACCGAGCACTCGCAGATCTACGGCAGAAGCAGCGCGAAGGAAAACTTTTCAGAGGAATGAATGAAGGACTGCTGTCCATGCACGAAGAGACGGAAATGGAGTTTGGGCAAAATGGCCGTGAATTTAGTAGAACGAGACGTGTGGAACCCGCTGCAGGTAAGATCGAGATGGTTGAACGTCAAATAGACACAATACTAATTGCAGATGATTTAGTGAGAGTATAGAAGCCGATTATTGCAGAGTTTAGTCAGGTTCTGCATCTTGTAGTTTTGCCTCATGCCAGCAGTCCTTGACAGGAGCACGGTGGAAAAACGTATCCCACGTCTGTTTATGGTGTTGATATATGTAAAAAAAAATCACCCAAAAAGTACGACTTATACTCCTGTGCGACTTATATACGTTTTTTTTCTTCTAAATAATGCATTTTGGGGCTTTTGTGACGTATACTCCGGAGCGACATATAGTCTGGAAAAAAAACGGTATGTTGAAATTCACAATTTTAAAGATCTGAAACCATTTTAAGTACCCCTGAAAGTTCCCTCAATGCCTGTTTGGGAAATACTACTGATCAAGGATTTTTAACTTTATTTTCTCAAGGCTAGCTAGATCTTTCAAAGGATTGTGGTCTCAGGTAGAGATGCACTGAGCCAGCTTTTCAGATCTGATACCGATTCAGTATCTGCTGATGCCCAATATCAACCAAACAATATCCCCCAACGCCCATCACTTGCACTTTATACAGACTTTACACTAAAATCCGATGGAAAAGAAGAGACAGAGAGACAACTGCTGCACTAATAATACAGTTACTGACAGAAGTTTTCCTCTGATCAGGCTCATTGTTTGCTGAGAATGGTGGAAAAGCAGCTGCAGTGAATCCCACACAGCTGAGTCTCTGTCACGGTGCATTATGAAGACTGAGAGGTTTGGAGCGACGCGTGGAAACGACTGCGTGATCGGACACTTGTTTCTGCTGCAATGTCACAATAAGATCAGAGCAAACTAAGACACGTGTAAAGATTTCACCAGCTGGTCGTCTTAAATCTGGAACTTAAGACTAGCCTAAAGTTACGACCTGTAATGGTGCACCAGCTATGACCCAGTCCAAGTTAAAGGCCCCTGTGTAGTTCAGATACAGGAGAAACATTATTGTTACAAACATTAACAAAATGACAGAGGCGAACAGAGACAGACAGAAATGAGCTTTTATCGGTTATTTGTCTGCATGTTCATACACGTGTAATAATTTCTAATAAATTAATAATGCAACTCCTTTAATTTGCCTGTTGAACTAGAGACTGCTTTTTGACAGAATCTTGTGGCACAACCAGTCCTTCCGGCATCGCTTCAAAGGGTTGGCCACTTTTTCTTGAAAATGTCCTTTTTGTTCAATATCTGACAAAAAAAAATTATGAAGCACCAGGAAATGTTAAAGATAAAAATCACATTGTGTCCCTTTTATTTAGAGTCAAATCAGCCATTCTGGGATGAATCAGAATCAGTTTCAACTGTAACTGACAAATAAAAAAATTCTTCCAAAATTTAAATAATTTTTCTTTAATTTCCATTCAGCCTTTGCAGAGGGATGGTGAAACCCAAAATATGCCAATCTAGAGTCATTCTAGAGCGCCCCAGGGCAGCTTGCCATCACTGAGTGAGGGGGGGCACTTTGGAAGACATCTGTCTGTGTAAATGTGCTATATAAATAAAGTATCCAATCATTCAGGTCTCAGCTGTCAACTCCAGCTTTTACCATTTTACAAAAGTTAAAACTACAAGAATACAGCTTCACAAAGACTCCAGACATTTGCTTGTGTCCAAAGAATCAGAAAGTTTTAGTTTGAATTTTTACCGATTTTAGTCAAACAAGTGAGAGAAAATAGGTCGGAATGAGAAGAAGTTGCTCTGGTGCGCTTGGGACTAACTTTGTTCACTATGTTGGACGTAAGTAACTAAGCCCGGCGTAGTTGAGAATGACTTGACTTGCAACCAGCTGGTGCTGGAAGGTAATTGTCTTGGTATTTTTTCACTTTGTGACGACACGTGAAAAGATTCTGTGTTCAACTCAATTTACCAACACAGTATCAGAAGAAAACGTAAATTTACAACAAAAAGCAAGTTTTTACACTCTTTTTACATCAATATGTTGAAAAACCAAAACGTTTAATAACCACAAGTTTTGGTTGAAGTCACTGTGACATTTTCTTTGGGTTTAACAAGTACTTTTAGGCTTCAAGTTACTAAAGTTTAGGACTGGGGCTTGGGCAAGGTTAAGATTTACCTGTTAACCTAAAGAAATGTCACCATGTGACTTAAACCAAAATTCTTTTCATAATATCTTGGCGTAAAAACACAGCGAAAACGCACTTATCTTATGTTTTTTACATTTCGTCGTACATCTACATTTTTTTCGGAGACTGGGCTGAATATTAAGGCTTATATGAAATGTGACTATTAAACTAAAATGCACTGGAATGCAGCAAAGTGCAAACAATTTGTCCAAATTTTCTTGGAATGATGCAACGTACGATAATGCAATGTGCCACAATGTAAATTGGACATACGTACATGTGTTAGTATTTTAGCTTGAGCTGATTGGGTTACTTTCAACTTGTGCCCGCCTACCCTAGTTTGTGCGCTACTTCCTGTCACCTGCGCTAACAACCCTCCTCAACCCGTTCTGCTGCGACGTCATTTGCCATTAACTGCTTGTTCAGACTGCAAACCAATCAGCTGGCGCGGCCCAGATGGATTTCTCAAGTTTATGTATTCACCAACATCTCGAGAATCATCGACTGGCCAGGTAAAAAAAATACAACTAAGGAAACGTCTTCCATATACAAGACAAAGAAACACACTGCTCAAAGTAAAACACAGACTTTTATTATTTATTTAGTGCATCAGAAACAAGTGACTATTTTTGGACACAAACTTCTAACCTCATGAGTCACCGGCAGAAGTATGTCCCTTTGAAGCTTCTGTACCTGTTGACGCTGCTCGTTAAAAAGACCATAAACTTTCCTTTGTCTCGTAAGCAGCAGCAGCAGCAGCAGTGGTTTATCTGAGTGTAAAATCTCTGAGAACAGCTGGAGCGAAGCGTAGAATCAGTCAGTCAGAGGATGTGTCGCAATCGCAGAAAAGCGCCGCAGTTCCAGTCAGCTGATTCAGCGTTTGAAGAAGGCTTTTGTGTATAAATAAAACTGATTAATGCAACCGTGGCTCAATATTTGGTGAAGAAATCTGACCAAAATGAGAAAAAAGAGAAGTTGAAAATGTGGATGTGTTTTATGCATCACTAACTACACAACATTACAGACTACATTTTTCAGTAAAGCATTGTAAAGGTGATATAATTGGGATTTTACTAAACATTTTTGCTTGTTTTTATCAATAACATTAGTACAATGCCAAGTCCCTGATTCAAGCAAAGGCAGTTTGAGGAAGAAAGGTTGAGAACCACAGCTCCAGATGATAAGACGTCACTGAATCTTGTGTAAAATGTGATTCAATGCCAAGTTTCTCCTTGGTCAGATCAGTGCAGTAAAAATGATCTATAACCACAATTAAATCAACATGACGTTTTTTTTCCCAGTGCCTGTGTGGGGCCTGGGAGACACGCTGAAATGATCTGAGAAAAATGACGACGAAGGAACTTAATGACACAGTAACTGGAGCCAAGATTCACTTTCCACCTGCATTTGTCTGTCAACTGTTTGTGCACAAAGACCTGCCCAAGACGAACCAGGAAGAGGCTGCTTTTCAACAAGAATCCACATGTTCTGACAGCCAAGATGAACTGCCTTGTATAATTGGGTCATTTTCTAGCTTTTTCCAGAGTTGTGAACCCGGAGGAGACGTTTTGATACAGACTAGTGTTGTTCATTGTTATATACTGTACAGTACAGACCAAAAGTTTGGACACACTTTCTCATTCAAAGAGTCTTCTTTATTTTCATGATTATGAACATTGTAGATTCACACGGAAGGCATCCAAACCATGAATGACCAAGAAAGTGATGGGGCCTCCACAGTCACCAGACCTGAACCCAATGGAGCAACACAGTCTCACAAGAAGGCGTACATTTAGCACGACACAAAAATAGCGTATTTTTAGCACGATATCAGTCCTGTTTTGAGTACTTATGTTACGCCGTACATATAGCACGATATGAAAAAGTGTAAAAATGACACGAGATTTCACCGCGTAAAATGCCACGAGTTTTGGTTGAAGCCATGTAGAGACGTTTTCTTCAGGTGAAACGGTTAAGTTCAGGCAAAAAGTTACTAAAATGGTTAACATTAGGGTTGGGTCTTGGGGCAGGTTAAGATTAGATGTAGGATTTTGTTAATTTTCATGAATAAGAACACGTCTTGACAACCACCATTGAAATGAACGGGGCCTGTGACGCGTACTATAATGACGCAAAAGAGCCTTAAACTCGTGCTAATCATACGCAATTTACATGTTGCGTTATGTCGTGGTATATGTACGCTTTCTTGTGAGATCGGGCTGAATGGAGATGGTTTGGGGTGAACTGGACCGCAGTGTGAAGGCCAAAGGGCCAACAAGGGCTAAGCATCTCTGGGAACTCCTTCAAGACTGTTGGAAGAGCATTTCAGTAGACTAACTCTTGAAGCTCATCAAGAGAATGCCAAGAGTGTGCAAAGCAGTAATCAAAGCAAAAGAACCTAGAATATGACATATTTTCAGTTGTTTCACACTTTTTGGCTGTACTATACTTCCACATGTGTTTATTCATAGTTTGAATGTCTTCAGTGTTAATCTACAATGTTCATAGTCATGAAAATAAAGAAGAAAAAAAGTCTTTGAATGAGAAGGTGTGTCCAAACTTTTGGTCTGTACTGTACATTTTAGCCTGGCTTCAGTCTTGATAAAAAGATATAAATGTTTACCTTTGGGAAGTAAAATGCGTTCACCATGATAAAGAAATGTTTAAATCAGTGGTTCTCAAACTTGTATGCTAAGTACCACCAAAGAGGCGCTCTGAGTGTAATCTTAAATAGAACTATTCCAGGTCTCCATTAGGGCTGTATCACAAAGAAAACTACACAAGTAACATATTTGTAAGATTGTTTGAGCTTTCTCACAGAGTTCTATGTAAATGTGTGCGGTTGGAATAAACCCACACGTGTCATAGGCATTTGACCTAAATTTAATGAATCACAACACTTTTAATAAGGCAATACACATTAATTTTAGGTTTATATAACATTAAAATGTTTATTTCAACTATATTAGATGAATTGCTTAAATTTTACATTAAAAACTACACTTTGAAATTTGTTGAATCTGATTTGAGTTCTTCCACAGTATTCATCTGGAGCTTCACTCGCTGAAAGCATTTGGGAAAAGGTGGGACAATTAATGAAATACATGGAGCTGATTGGGTGTGAGGCAGACCTTCTTTGTGCTTAACCAATCACAGAAATATTCAGATTGCTGTGGGGCAAATGACGAAGCAAGCCAAACTCTGCAGAGGAAACACAAAAAGTTAAGCTGCAGACTTTACTTTCTTATGTAGGTCAGTGTAAACGTATGTGCTGCTGTGTGAGTGTTGGTATTTTTAGGTTTGGGTTGAAAACAAAGGAACATCATGTGTGTTTGGGTGTGTCCCGCTCTGAACAGACGTTATCAGGTTACAAGGCTCTGACAGGTTGCCAGGTTTGGAGCAGACTTTCAGCCAAGAGTGCAACATGAGACTAATCTTAATCTGTGGGACTGAGAGAGAGGGAATAAGAGAAAGAGGTTTAAGACAGCCTGATTTAAATCTAAGGAAGAATGTTCACTTCTGTGCTCAAAGTGCTTGGCAAAAAGATAATACTGTATTTTAGCAAAAACGGACACTTCTCCAAGTCCAGACTAGAACTAAAGAAGCTTTATAAAGATGCACTTTTCAGATAGAGGAGCTGCGACCAGTTTTTATGTCTTTATGTATTTATTTATGCATCTTTAGTTTGAAAATACATTGAAAACCCTTCTTTGCCAGTGAAAATCACCAAAAAGCCCCTAAGAGTGCGAATAAATATATTAAAAATTATAGCAAATAATTTTATCCACTGTAGTTACAATTAATCAAAAAATTGGAAAGAATATTAATTATTTTCCTGGGAGAGGACCCCCAAACCCCCTCGTCATAAGTGGGCTCTCTGATATGTGCCATTTACACTATAGTGGACTTTGTTATGACAAACCATTTTGCATTGTAATCCTGAGATCAAAGGTGTTGTTGCTTGAAAACAAACTCACAAGGTCCTATTCCTACCTGTTTTGAACCATTTGTCAGCTTTCTGTTGGTGTTATAACACTTTATTTCATTTCATCTGGATCAAGGCTCTGCTGTGATTCTCCTGTTGGTGATTTAGGAGCTTTTGGAAATGTAAAGGGGCTTAGGATTGGAGGACGGCATAAGACAAGATGTACAAAACTTGAATGAAGGACGTTGGGTACATTTAACTGAAATATTGAGCATAATTATGAATAAACTGGGCCATTAGGAACACTTAATTAAGAGCCACATCAACTAAATATATGAAGGAAAACAAAGACAAGGTGCTGCCTCTTGGAGACTGCACTGTCTGGCCCATTTACTTTACGCAAAAGTGTGGTTCAGGGTTTGAAGTGTGAGACAAAAGTATCAGCTTATAACCCAGAATTTATAGTAGTCACTTTTCGGACGTGGCTATGAAAGTTTATATTTTTCAACATTTAATCCTCAAAAATGGATAAGGTTAAGATTATGACTATGGGGTTAGAAAATGTAATTAGACTTACATTTACGGCTTTGTGAAAAGCAGAAAGTTAAACATTGGCATCCAGTTTGTAAAGAGAGCTGCTTCTGGCCTGTAGCGAGAGGTGAGTGAGACATTAGAGGTCTGCAACCAGATACCGCTCAATATTTGAGAATCTTGGTCGCAGAGTGAGACATACTGATGCCGTGTCTGTGATTGATCTTTGTCAAACATACAAACAACAGCTCTGCTCAAAGTAAAAGAAAAAAAAAAAAACTTCCAGCAGTTTTTACAGATACAAAGACACTGCTTGCACAAAACACTATCGACTAATTTTTAGCTGACTTTACTATTCAGACCCTAAAACTTGATGTTTACTTATGTACTTAAATGACGACTGTATCTGTTTTAAAATTTATAATCCCTCACATCTTGTAGTCATAGACAAAATAACTCGGAGGACTGGTCTTTTTTTTTAGCCCCACTCTGGTCCAGACTTAAATCCACATTTGCAAAGTTCATATTTCAACATGCTTTGAGTGCAAACAGCTCTGAACCAGTGTCATGATTACAGCAATTAAACATAATCCCCACACAGTTCCTGTTTTGATTGCTGAATTCCATTTTTCAATTAGCAAATGTTATTTCTTCTCCGGGCGACTTCTGAGCAACATAAACAGAAAAACACTTATTTGAGTCTAGCTTTACACTAAATTCCAAAGTAAACAGCTCCACACATGTTTTATTTTTAGAATCCAAGATGGCGGCCGGTGGGAGCAGGAATGCAGAGATGGTTTCCAGGTGCAGCTCTGACGGAGGATCACGTCTGGTCTCCATCCATCACTGTGAAATGCGTGTGTGGACTTTAGCAGAGAGCGGCTAATGTGGCTAGCTCCAGATGCTAATGTTCTGCTGGGTTGTGAAATGTGTGTGTGGACTTTAGCAGAGAGCAGAGCTAATGTGGCTAGCTCCAGATGCTAATGTCCACACTATTCCCAGCTCATGGGGAAATGTATTTCTGAGTTGAACGCTCGCTCAAGTTGATAACACAACTCAGACGCTCAGTACCGCATGCTTTCTTAGATAAATATAATCTAAGTACCTGAAGTATACACAACTTTTGGTTGCAGCCACGTGGGGACGTTTTCTTCAGGTGAAACGGGTAAGTTTAGGCATCAAGTTACTAAAATGGGTATGTTTAGGTCTGGAGCTTGGGGCAGGTTAGAATCAGGATTTGGTTAATATTCATAAATAAGAACACGTCTTAACAACCACTATAGAAATGAACTGAGACTGCGACGCAAACCATAATTACACAAAAACGCAGTGAACTTGTGCTAATCATACGTAATTTACATACTGCGTAATGTTGTGGTAAATGTACGCTTTCTTGTGAGATCAGGCTCTCAAATTAGACTAAAACTGTTTAAAAATCCAAGAATCAAACTTGTCTTGAATTTTAAGAATATATAGACTATTTAATATATAATGATCTTCTTTAAGAACACAGCTGCAGATACAACTGTAAGTTATTAAGGAAACAAATATATAGAAAAACAGTTCACTTCTGTTCGTATTCATACCTTGACAGTTTGGGCTGCACACTAGGGACCCCTGCCAGAGTCATAGGCACCGAAAGCAACAAATACCATCGCTGGATCAGGGAGGCCATTGAAATCTGAAAACACGCCCACCAGACTGTAAATCAGGACGAGGGGGCGTACCAACTCTCTCACACCTGGGACACAGTTCTGAAGAGACTGGGTATAGAGGTATAAACCAGCTGACCAGACACGTCACAGGAACACCAAGTGACACTTCTGAAGAAGGCTACAGTGTGCAGTCAAAACGGTCAAGGTATGAATACAAACAGAGGTCTGTTCATAAGAAAAAACAACACATAACTATAACAGAAGACTTAATAAATTAAATGGGATTAAGAGAAACAGCTTTTCTCATAAACACACTTCATAAACTGGCCCCCAGGCCGCAGTTTGCCCAGGTCAGAGGCTCAGAATCCATGAGATAAGTGAACAAAATGTGTTTGTTTATATTTTTAAGACATAGGCTACAGTGTCTTTAATGCTGTTGGACATTCCAGGCAAACATATCATTTCCTTTTAAAACACTTGTTTATTTTATGGATGCTCCAAATCTTCTGGTTAAGCCTTATTTACCTTTTTACTACACTAACAATACAGTTTAATGTTGTGTAAATGTCTTTCATTGTACAAAACCGTTCTTTTCATTATCCCATGAATCAACTTCTTCACAACACTCGACTTCCTCCTGATATAAAATCGCTAATCCTTCGTAAACGTTTTGATTTCTGTGTCAATAAAGTTCTGAATGGATAACAGGAAGCACTCTGGGGTTTGTTTATACTCTTGAGTAAAAAGGCGGGCGTGTAGGTGCCAGGACAAGCCCGCTGTGAGCTTTCTGTTGGGATATAAAAGAGGGAGGAGCAGAAGCGTGTTCAAACTGGGATCTTAATACGAGCTTGTCACTTTTGACCCGATTGCTAAAGAGAATAAAACCGCTCCACACCCAGCGGTTTGCTTTGTGTCGGCCTGGAGCGGTGTTGACAGCAGCACAGAGGTCGCTTGGTTCATTAATAATTAAAAAAAAAACACTTATAGTGGAAAGTTAGATGGTGTTTTGGGGTTTGGTTGTTTAGAGTTTTGACCTGCTTATGTCATAGTTTTTAGCTGCTTAGACCAAATTCAGGCTAAGTTTCTTACAGTTTATAAGGTGACCAGAGTTTCAAAGTAAAAAACTGGGACACACCTGAACTGACTGCCTGACCAGCCAGACCCGCCGACATTCTGTTCAAACACAGAAGAGTCTGGAACCAAAGACTTTGCAGTTAGAACGATCCATTCAAGACAGCAGATGTAGCTAATAGATTATTTGCTTCGGTTTACAACAATCAACAATTCAGTTCCTTAAAACCTGAGCAACAGTCCACTTTGAGAACCTTCAGACTAGAAAAATCCTCACACTACACATTAGTGCAGTAGTCAAGACCGTAGTAATTGAGACCACGATGAGATCACAGAGTCCCAAAGCCGAAACAAGACTAAGAACACTGCAGGCCAAGGCCGAAACAAGACTAAGAACACTGCAGGCCAAGGCCGAAACAAGACTAAGAACACTGCAGGCCAAGCCGAAACAAGACTAAGAACACTGCAGGCCAAGGCCGAAACAAGACTAAGAACACTGCAGGCCAAGGCCGAAACAAGAGACAATTGTAGGTCGAGATCGAGACAAGACCGATGTCCACTGAGATAAAATGAAGACCGCTTTTGTAATTTTGCACAGTTGTCAGTGTCTACATGATCTTTTTGTACAGGGCTTGTTGCAAGTTTAGCAAAGCATGGTGGTAAGGAAATGTGATGTGTCCAAGACAAGATCTAGGCCAAAACCAAGTCAAGATAAGACTAAAGCTGGCCACACACTACACAACTTTCCAGTTGTGACTAATTAGAATGCGAGTTTTGCCACACACTACAAGACTGGACTGAGAGTGATTCTAGAACGTTGGAGACCACACACTACACAACTGAGACCACAAACTACACAACTGAGACTGGCAACTGAACACAGGATTACTCCATCAGTAGAACAATAATGCACAAACAACAATGCAACACAGTTTATAAAGAGTTGAGTTTAGTGCTTCAATTTATTTTTTATTAGATTTTTGATTAATTTTTTTAATATTATTTTTTTGGTCTTTGATTAATAATTTCTACAACAAGACAGAAAAAAAAGTTTTGTTTAGCGTATTATTATTTATTTTTGCCATAAGCTAAACACATTGGTCACATTGGTCATGTGACCCTACACTTCCGGACGGGATGCCGAATAACCATAACACCGGTACAAACACGCTGGTTAGCTAGCTCTCTTAAAATCACACTAGAAATGGCGGAGGAGGTGACGAAGTTGGATATTTTTCCCCTTTGGATTTTACGTGGATGCGTTACTTTTATGAGATTTTATCAGAAGAAAACTTGTGTTGTTTGGAGTGAGTAGGACGTCAGCAGCGCCTCGTGGAGAGAGAGGAGGTGAGTGCCCTGATACATCATGTGTCTATGGTGCGCTGCTGTTGTTGTTTTGGTCATCAGAGGTGTAAGCGTGTGTGCATTTTAAACACGGTCCAGTTGACACGTTGGGAGCTTTCACTTTGTGCCTCGCTGTTACCGCTGCTTTTGCGCTTGTTCCTTCAGAAAAGACGTAACAGAAAGTTTAACCTCACACGTTGTTTCCAGTGACTCCTCGGCTGTTTTCATTAGCGCTGGGCTCCGTGTTTGCCCAGAGGAGCGTCAGAAACGGTGAACAGCACCGGAGCGAGGCAAAATCGGGCTTATAATTCCAACATATTTAAAAACCTGCGACTGCAGTCTAGTCTAGTCTAGACCTGCCACAAACTACACGATTGGAACGCCAGTCCAGTCGCTGACCCTCACACCTACACGAGTGACACAACTGCGACTACCTTCAACTATCTTCGACTAATCTCGACTAGGCGTGACTAAGTGCGACTGAAATTAACATGGGAAAATGAGCAAACAGTCGTGTAGTGTGTGGCCAGCTTAAGGCTGGCTCACACTGCATACATTGCAACTCCGGTGCAGCCTTCGAAGCCTTTACATAACTCAAAAAATCTGAGAGGCAAGTGTAAAGTGCATGCGATACATTTTTCAAAATCAAAATTTGTCTTACCCATTGTACAAAGACGAGTCACGTAGTAAAAGAAGTGTTGGGAATATAACCAAAAATCCTGGAGCAACGGAGCTTTGTCTGGGCTTTGTTTACTAGAACTTCCAATATAAATGGCGAGTTATCACGTGAACCATGTGAGTTCAACTCCAAGACGAGATCAAGTAAATTTAATCTGGAGACTGGGCCTATAAGACCAAGATGGGTCTCGAGTTCTACAACACTACACTGCACATTTACAATAACATCTGGTTTAGTGCATTGCTGTTTCAGCATCATTTCTGGGTTTCTGTGTTTGGTTGACTCCGCTCCAACAGTCTAATTCCAGACCCTCGCGTCTTTGTAAAGTGTTTGTCAAAGCGTGTAGAGACCAGCTGTCAGGCAACTGACTTGGAGTGTGAAAAAAATCATAAAACATTCATATGTTTGGGCCTCTTGGTAACAAAAAAGATTTAAAAAGTGACTATAACTTGTTTTTCATATACTGTTTCCTAATGTACAAGAGTAAATTCATCTTGAGGTGTTTGTCAAAAGAATTGCGTATTTCTTTTAGCCATGTAACTCCTTTTAATTGAGACTAACATTTATTTCACGGCTGCTCCTTCTCCTCTCAAAAGGCCGGATGTTTTCAAAGTGGGATATTGGTCCTAAGTGATTCCAAACACAGATTTTTATGAGGAAGCGGAGGATCGTAAAAACACGCACATGGAGGTAAGACATGTTTTGTTTTGGTCCACGTTTTGCTTGTACAGTGAAACATCTCAATATTTATATTTTTGTGGGACTGCAGTAATATTTGAAGTTGTATTTACAGTAAAGTCATGTGTTACAGTAACATGAAGCTGGTGTAATGTTTCTTTATGTTTTTGCTCATAAAAGAGGTGATCGTGAAAGAATTTATAGGGCCAGATGCGAAGAAGAGTGAGGCGAAGTCACTTGGAGATGGATTTTGGTGAGAAGTCTGCTCTGAGCGTCCCAAAATAAACATTAAGAGCCATTAAAGACCCAGATACTGCTTTTAGTATTGACACATTAGGACTAGTAGCATAAATCAGACTCTAAATCTGCTACTTGTGTTCTTCTGATTCACTTTCCCCCTTCTTATCTCATTAAACATTTCCCTGATGATGTTTGTGTGAAATATATTTGACTCTAAAGCCCTGTACATGTAACCTTTACTCATTCTGATCATTTAAACAATCTGATCCTGAGACAAAAGTGAAAACATGTTGTAATGTAAAGCTTTTGTACATGGCAAAAGCTCATTTTCTTTTGTCATTGTGATAAACACTTGAAAATCATTTTGGTTTAATTGGTTTAACTTGGTTTAGGTGCACTTTTGCATTTGATTCACCACCACATTTGTGGAGAAACAGACTGAGGAGGAGTGAACACATCATTGTGCACTGATGTGTCAAGATTTCAGATTTCATTCTGAACAATGTTGTCCTGTAGCAGCTACTGTATAGTCACAGTGTGTGAAGGATTAGTCTAGGCTACAACCAAAGTCCAAAGCCAAGGCCCAGTTTGTTCTTTAAGTGGGCAAAGGAGCGTATTTCAACCAGATCTCACGAGAAAGCGTACAGTACATTTACCACGACATTACACAACATGCAAATTACGTATGATTAGCACGAGTTCACAGCTGTTTTGCGTAATTATGCTACGCGTCACAGTCCCCGTTCATTTCAATGGTGGTAGTTAAGACGTGTTCTTATTTATGAATATTCATGAAATCCTGATTCTAATTTAACCTGCACCAAGCCCCAGATCTAATCTTACCAATTTTAGTAAATTTATGCCTGACTTACCCGTTTCACCTGAAGAAACGTCCCATGTGGCTGCAACCAAACTCGTCCTATTTTGACGCTGTGAAATCTCGTGTCATTTTTACACTTTTTCATATCGTGCTAAATGTACGGCGTAACATAAGTACTAAAAATAGCTGTGAAGTCGTGGTCAAAATACGCTGTTTTTGTGTCGTGGTAAAAGTACGCCATCTAGTGAGACTGTGTTGCAATAGCGTATGATTAGCACGAGTTCACGGCTGTCCTGCGTAGTATGGAACGCGTCACGGTCCCAGTTCATTTCTATGGTGTGGGTGTAAAGATGTGTTCCTATTTATGCATATTAACAAAATCCTTATCTGGATCTTACCCTACCCCAAGCCCCAGACCTAAACTTACCCATTTTAATAACTTACTCTTTACACCAAAGAAAACGTTTCCACGTGGCTTAAAACAAAACTTGTGTATTTTTACACTATGAAATCTCACAAAAGTACACAAAATTTGTGTCGTGGTAAATGTATGCTTTCTTGTAAGACTGTGTTGCGTATTCACACTTACAAAAGTAGTTAGTTTCCCCGTAAAGTCCAGACTTTTTTTTTAAACATAAGCGCACTCTAATGCAAACAATGGGACCGAGACCACCTCTTCAGGTCGATCTTGGGACGATTGCACTGGTGCGGTTCGCTTATAGTCTGAACCCGACTATACCCAAAACAAACACGAAAAACATGTGCTTTTTGGAGCTTATTGGGCCACTGTCAGAGCGCCTTACAGATATTTCAAATTTGTCAGACAATTCAATTTAAACTAATGTATTTAAATATGTTTTTACCAACACAGTCTCAGAAGAAAATTTAGATTTACAACAAAATGTCCAAAACGTTTGAAAACATTTTTGCGCCAAAATGTATCATGAACTGGTTGAAGCCTCGTGGCGACATTTTCTTTAGGTTTAACGGGTAACTTTAGTCTTCAACTTACTAAAATGGGCAAGTTTAGGACTGGGACTTCGGGTAGGTTAAGATTTACATGTTAAACCCAAAGAAAATGTCACCACATGGCTCCAAGTGAAATTTTAAACGTCCTTATCGTATGTTTTTATCATTTCGTTGAATATCTAAGTTTTCTTCACAGACTGGGCTGTTTTCTTACACAAACTGTTGAACAGTAATAGTCTGAATACTGATGTGTCCACTATTGTCCCTCCTGAGTTACAATCAAACTGTATGTTGCTAATTGAATAAACTAAAGGGGGATTTTCCCGATTCTTAGAAAATCAACTCAAATGAACCATAACAACATTAGTCCATGAAATGTATTTGTAAAAGAATACATCAAGCAAAAATGTCAACAGAGCCATTATGAGTTGGTAAAATGCAGAAATCCCCTCAGAGAATGATCAGGACAATTAAACTGGTTGTATCAGTCCAAAGTGTGACCTGGACAAGGAGTTTTCTGTTTTAAAAGAAGACATAATACTGTGTGTCCGATCGAAATGACTTTAAAAACACTACTACAACCAAACCCTGAGAGTGGACTTATTCAGAGCAACAGTTTATTAAATATCCTCACTCTATTCACAGAGTGGTGAAAGTCTAAGAGTAAATTATCTTTTGAATGGACAGTTAACAACTCCAATAATAAAATAATAAAAATCAAGCCATTCTAGTGATGCTATTCCAAGAAAAACAAATCAATATAACAAATATATATTGTTTCATCCCATCCCATCCTCTTCTCATTGTACATGCTTCCACTTTGTCGTATTTTTTCAAAATTCAATGTACACTATCACCTATATGCGGACGACACCCAGCTTTATATCCCAGTTTCCTCACAAGACAGTCGATCGTTAGCTTGTCTTCATAAGTGTTTGGATGAAGTGAAATGTTGGATGTCCAACAACTTCTTACAATTAAATGAGAATAAGACAGAAGTTATCGTTTGGCTCACAGTCTGACTCCATCAAACCGTCCCTGGGTCAACTATCAGCCAACACACATGATATAGTCAGAAATCTTGGTGTTTTTATTGACTCTAAGCTAAATTTTGAAAAACAGATCAGTAATGTCGTCAAATCTAGCTTTTTTCAGCTAAGATCCATTGCCAAATTAAAGCCAATTCTGTCATACCAACATCTTGAAATTGTCATCCACTCACTCATAACAAGCAGACTAGACTACTGCAACTCCCTCTATGTAGGACTCCCACAATCAGCCATCTCAAGATTACAGTTAGTTCAAAATGCAGCAGCCAGGTTTTTAACAGGAACAAAAAAGAATGAACACATCACCCCGATTTTAGCTGAACTCCACTGGCTCCCAGTCAAATTTAGAATACATTTTAAGATTTTATTATTTGTTTTAAAGCTCTTAATGGCTCTGCTCCTTCATACATTACCGATCTCTTGACACCACACTCAACTTCTCGTCCGCTCAGGTCCTCCTCTCAACAGTCACAGCTCAACGGTCGCGCTTTCTCTGTCACAGCACCTAAACTATGGAATAATCTCCCACTACACATCAAGACCTCTACATCTACAGAACAGTTCAAATCCCTGTTAAAAACACATCTTTTCGATCAAGCTTTTAACTGAATTTTGTAAATTGAATATTGTGTATCTATTGTTTGCATTCTACTTTAACGTTTGTTTACTTATCTTTTTTATCTATCTTTTACCTCTTAATATTACTGCTATTTCTTTTTTATCACTATTTTTATTGCAAATGTATTTGTGTATGTAACTTTGTGTGAAGCACTTTGGTACAACTCTGTTGATTTTAAATGTGCTATACAAATAAATTGGCTTGGCTTGGCTTGGCTTGTTTCTACTGTAATAAAGTATCTATCTATCTATCTATCTATCTATCTATCTATCTATCTATCTATCTATCTATCTATCTATCTATCTATCTATCTATCTATCTATCTATCTATCTATCTATCTATCTATCTATCTATCTATCTATCTACTGATGGCCTCATATACTGTATTGTGGTATTTAAACAGATATTTTTTGTGCTGTCCAGTCTCTTCTTGTCTCTGTTCTGCCACTCAAAAATACTGTACAACCAAGAACAAATAAATAATGGTTTATGTTTGCAGAGGCAGCAGTCTAATCAGAGACTCACAGACTTTCCTCACCCCAGACATTTCCTCCAACTCAGGGGTCCCCAAACACCGGTCTGAGGACCAACACCAGGCCACAGGCCATCTCCCACCAGGCTCTAGAGCATCTTTGATGCCAGGAAGAAAAATAATAATTCAGGTACATTTTCTTTTTTAAGAAATCCTGTGTTATGTGTGAGTGACGTCAGCTGCTCACGTGGCAGACCTTCAGGAGCCTGGACCTGCAGTAGAAACACTCACCAACATAAGTGACCCTAACTGCTCCAAAGTGAACCAGTCTGAGCAACACAGTCTCACTAGATACTTTTACCACGACACAAAAACAGCGTATTTTGGCCACAACTTCACAGCTGTTTTTAGTACTTATGTTACGCCGTACATTTAGCACGATATGAAAAAGCGTAAAAATGACACAAGATTTCACAGCGTCAAAATAGGACGAGTTTTGGTTGAAGCCACATGGGGACGTTTTCTTCAAGTGAAACGGGTAAGTTCAGGCATAAAGTTACTAAAATGTGTAAGTTTTGGTCTGGGCTTGGGGCAGGTTAAGATTAGAATCAGGATTTCATTAATATTCATAAATAAGAACACGTCTTAACAACCACCATTGAAATGAATGGTGACTGTGACGCGTACTATAATTACACAAAACAGCTGTGAACTCGTGCTAATCATACCTAATTTACATGTTGTGTAATGTCGTGGTAAATGTACGCTTTCTTGTGAGATCGGGCTTGTCTGAGGGACCCAGGCTAATGGAAACATGGCTTAGCCCAGCCACACTGTGGAGGAAGCTTATTTCAACCACCACAAGATAACTGACACTATCACACAGTGGCTGTGATCTTGTCCTTTCAGTCATTTGTCTGTGTTAATGTGCTATATAAATAAACCATTCATTCGTTACCTAAAGCTCATGACCTGGTGAGAGTTGGAACATAGTTTGACCAGTAAATCAAGAGCTTTGCCTTCCGACTTCTTCTTTACCACAACAGTTCGACGAAGAGAGCACTGATCCAGAAAGTATTATCAATATTAAATACATATTATTGTGGTATCATCCTTGTTAGTGAATGCATGTTTACTTTAGCATGTCGAGAGTAAGCTAACTTTGATTTTAATTGCAGTCAGTGAATGACACGCTAACACAAACTTGATCACGGCTGAATCGTCTCTTTGAAGTCACTTGTTCGTGTTCGGAAGCAGCTCCCGGTAAACACCTCAGACTTTTCTTTTCTCACTGATGGTTCACAAAGAGCCGAGCGTCCTTTTCACGAGTCTGTGAAGTGACGCAGTGAGCAGAGGAATCCACCAAACCTCCCGTGAGTCTGCTGAAAAGGACACGACACAAGAGATCCAACGTGTAATTTCCTCCTTAATCCTCTAATCCTGCAGAGTTCTTTATGCGCACAACAAAACATCCTCCACAGACCAATAATGTGGATTCTCTGTGGCTCTGATGAAAGGGACCAGCTAAGAATACGGAAAAAGATGATGCTTGGGTTTGTATTTGTAGTTATTTTACAGATTTAACAGCTCAACTGAGACCAACACCATGTTTGTTGAACTAAAAAGCATTGTAAACTTGTGTATATCTTTAGTCTGAGTTTGCATTTTCTCAAAACTGACACTTTTATGACTAATATAAGCCCCTTTTTCTGGTTGTTTCCATGAAAATCTTGCTTATTTAGCTGTAATAATCCAGAGTGTTGCAAAAAACCTCAATCAAGTCTCGATCACTCGATTTTTTGATTAATGGCACAGCCCTACAATAAGCACAGGACATTTCTTTACTTTATTTGTGTTGAATAGTGGTGTATTTATCTATAGTTTACGTATTTGTATTATTAGTAGTAGTGTAATGATTTTATTATGAAAACACCAGATGCACTTCACCAGCGCTCACTTGAATTCCTGTTTGTCGTGTCTTATTTAGACAACTTCACCATAAAGGAAAAATGTCTTCCAATAGAAAAGATCCGGACGTTCAGAGCTTGTCCGGATCTGGACAGATTGCTGTGTGAGAACCTCTCGTTACTTTTCAAGAAATGAAATCCTCCAGATGCCAGACCAGAGTACGGACTGGATGCAGTGTGAGCCCGGAGTAAGTTCTCCTCTGCACCTCTGCTTTCAATTCAATTTATTTTTGTACAGTCCAAAATCACAACAACAGTCATTCCACTTCACACGGTCAAACAAAAGTCAAAGAATCAAACAGGGAGATGGTGAGGAATCCAAGCGAGGAGGGATCAGGTCCCAGAAACCAGGGGGCCCCGAGGTCCAGGCCTCGACACTGGAGCGGCAGCATCTAAAACAGATACACTCCCCAGGGCGAATGGGACAAGTCATTTATTCATTTTCTACAGTTTGTTCTCATTGGAGGTGATGGGTAAATGAGCCTATCCCAGTGACTTTTTTTTAACTCGCTCATTCACTAGGGGAATATTACAGTTACTTTTGGAGGTGGGAGGAAGCCGGAGTACTTGATAATACCCAGAGAGATCAAGAGATGTTGACTGTGCATGCCCATGTAATTTAGTCATATTTACGTATTTAGTCTTTTCACACTGGATACAACTGAAAGTAATGTAATTAGTGAAGCACACATTACTTTATAACAAGGTGATCTCTCATCTGGAGTCTGGTGATAATTTATTTATTTGTTATTCTTAGAAACGTGAATGAAGCTAAACACAACTGCAGTATGATTGGTTAAAACAAACTGAAGAAAATGACAGAAGATAACATGTCTCTGATCTGATCCAAGCCCTAAAAGGCGTCTTGTTTATACTGAATGACTGAAGATGATTATTATTAGCCTGTCATTACGTAAATAAAACAGACGAGAGCCGTTCAAACCTGCAGACTTCACTCGACCTGGATGACTCACAGTTCAAAACCACAAAGGCACGTTTGAACTTCACTTCCTGTTGTGTGAGCGGCGCCTTTTCACCAGCTTCCTGGAAACTCAATCAGACACAACTATCACATAACCAATCATTTATAACAGATCATCATTAATATCGTTTCAATTACCTCCAGGATCAGATACAGTTACTACAGATTACTACTGCTTCTGTTTGTCTTGTTCATGTGACTTCACAACATTCTACGGGCCAACAATACAGATGCTTTGCAGCTAAAATTTATTCTGTTTAGATGTAATTTTTTAATGCAAGAAAGTGAATGAAAACATTTGCACACTTCCTTCACAAAGTAATTCAAAGATCTGCTCTGAGCAAGCAACTCAGTCCGCAGCAAACAGAAACTGAGCAGTTCCAAACTTACATATTTCAGATCTCAGAAGCTTAGCAACTTAAGGTCTGGTTAGTGCTTGGATGGGAGACCGCTGGAACACCAAGTGCCACAGTGGGACGACAAAAGTGGACTGTGATTGTGTCCTCAGTGGATACTAGGTTGTAAAGTGCCTGGAAAGGTAGAAAAGCACTTTAAATACATTTACCATTTATTGTTCACTGTTTCACCAAAATATTAAAAACACACAGACCTATGTCGCTGAGCTCCACATTACATTAGTTTGAGATCCTCCTGACCACTCAACCCACCTCTCTCCTCTGGATTAACCTGTTCCCATCCGACTAGATGAGCCTCTTTCCCTCAACCTGATAGTCTCTGACTCTTCAGACTTGAACTCTACCTGCAAGTTCATGCACGTCAATCAGGGCGTTTACATGGAGGCCAGGAAAACCGGATAACTAGCCTAGTCCGATTTAAACTAGTTTTCCAAAGCGCATGTAAACCCGGGCAGACCTATTGAGGAGCTGTAAACCAGTTTTCGGAAAACCGGTTGGCGCATGTGGTCCCGACCGATTGTAGTCTGATTTCAGACTCATGTAAACAGACAATTGGTCTGCAGCTGGACAAATGAAACTGAGCATGCTCACAACCCTGTCGACTCCACATCCCAGCAACAAAGTTAACATTTGTACAACAAAAAAGGTCCTGCACTAAATAGACTCACATATAATTTAAGCACAGGCTTAACACGGTCCT
Source organism: Mugilogobius chulae (assembly GCA_038363315.1). Lineage (NCBI taxonomy): Eukaryota > Metazoa > Chordata > Actinopteri > Gobiiformes > Gobiidae > Mugilogobius > Mugilogobius chulae. The sequence goes on from CM076396.1 coordinate 65,766,618, forward strand.
ACATGTTTAACACTGTTCTAAATGTTTAAAATTGTCCTACGTGTTTCAAAAAGAGAAGTGTGGAATTTTACAGACAAAATTGCAAACAGTTATTATTATTAAACAACATTTAAATAATCAAGTGTGACTCAAGGAGTAAATCTGATCCAGCAGGTCTCTCCAGAGTAATCTGTTTACTCTCTTGCATGTAAACAGGAGTAAAACTGGTTTGACCGATTTGAGGGGAAAACCAAATAGAGTCCGGTTTTTTCAGCCAAGTCTGATTTCCCCTGATCATGTAAACGCACTTGGCAAAGTGGTGGTATTAATAAGGATTTCTTGACAAAGTCGTATAACAACTTGTACAAACTGTCAACAACTGCCACCCTATTTTAAATTGGCTTACAGGATAACCAGATTTAATTCTCTCTTACTCAGGTTCACCCAAGGTTCGTTGACTGATAGACAAGAGACAAGGAAATATAATTAATTTAGATTTTTATTTAGCAGTGTTTGTTTTTAAAGATTTTGTAGCACTAGAAACAAATAATTTTTACAATAGGCAGCCACATTAACACTGCCCTCCTCAGACATGGACAAAACCAAAAATATTAATTAAAAAACACTCTTCCCCCTACACAGTTCCCGTTACACATTAAAGTTGCTCAGTTCAAGTTCAAAAAATTAAACTGTCCCACACCCAGAGCACGTATTTTGACTTACTGGTTAGTTACATCTCTCACGCAAAAGAAAAACAGCTTCCTACTGCACCTCTCAGAAGGGGGGCTTGACGCCTGTGCCGCTTCTATTGCAGGACCGACAACTGTTCATTTAGGTCGAGACGTTCACTTTCCATATATGCGACTGCTGTTGACCAAATCGGGACAGGATACAGAGCGATGCACGGACCCAGGAAAAAGGAGAGGCCCTCTCCAACCGGAGCCAGGTTACAGGTGGCGTGCCACGTGAAGTGTTCACACGCCGAGTGAACCACCGGTCAACCGCCGGCCCGAGACCGGGAAGCGCACTTAACTCTTTCCCTGCCAATGACGACAACGTGTCGTCATAACGAACCCAACCGTAGCCTGCCAATGACGACAATTTGTCGTCATAAGCTTTTTTTTATATGCGGCGATAGATGGCTCTCTGACGCACGTGTTCGGTGCACCAGTAGTAAACAATCATGTTGCACTTTCATATATTCACCACCGGAGTGCAGTATCACATTAGCACAAGGCCGCAGAGGAAGCCAAGGACCGGGAAAAATGCACGTCTTTCCTGTTTACATTAGGCAGCGCAGTCGGCTGTGTTTAGGTGATCATCCGCATCTAAAGGATCGTGTTTCTTTTCAAACGGAATTACAGGCAACACATCTTGGACTAAAAACATTGTTGAGTAAGTTTAGAGCAGATATTTGATCTTTAAAATGAAGAAAAGACGATCCTACTGGACTAGGACTCTGAGGAGAACGAGTCATGCAGCGAGTCTGGAAGAGAAAAACTAAACTTTTTCTTCTGTGAGCGATCCAAAAGTGTCAGAGTAAGTCAAACTACTGTATTTCTTCATGTTTGGAGGGTTTAATAATAATCTTTGCCCTGTGAAAGTGTCTGAATCTATAGAATCTGCATCAGAAAGTAGAAAAACTACCGTGATGTCTCCTCGTCTGTAACACAGGTTTTATTGGTTTAAGATGAAAAAGACACTCGACCTCATTGTTTTAATCACGTGAAGCTTGTATTTTTATCCTAAATACATTATTTCATTGTACTGGCTAATATTCTTTCACTAAAAAGTAGAACAGACAAAATAACAATGACATGAAGTTTGATTTAGAAAAAGGACGTTATCTCAAAAGTTTCTCGTCAAACACTGAAATGTAATGAAAACGACGAATTTCAAATGCCTATAAAAAGAGAACGGAATAATGTAGAATAACATTTATTTTTTAAATGAAAGTAGACACTTGTAGGTCTCATTTGATGTACAACATGTCATAATTCCAGTTGCACAAGGTTTTTTGTGGAGCTGTGAATATTGCTTAAAATTAGCAAAAAGTCCTGGCAGGGAAGGGGTGGAAAGTGAGAATAGGGCTGGCAGTGAAAGAGTTAAAGCCGGGTTAGTCACTGCCATCGCCGGGGCTTGACGCTGTGCACGACGACGCTCACGTTAGTGACTTTATCCAGCTACAAGCACGCTTCTGCTGGCCGCGCGACAGCCATGTCTTCTCCGGCTGGACGTGACGTCAAGGAGGAGAGGTCAGGTGGGGTCGAACGAAAGCAAGGGGAGGGCTTTATATAGTGGAGCGGGGGCGCGCATAACCCGCACCACTACATTCATCCCCCCCAAATTGTATCGGCGACCCGACGATAACCGACCTGACAACCACCTACGACTAATCACCAGCCCAACCACGAGCCCCGGGCTACATTACACACGGGAGGAGGGGCGATGAAGCGAGCTTCCCCCAATGGGCTCAAACTTACATGACTACGCACACTCGGCCAGGGCTCTCCTTGTTGTCCACTCAACTGGAGTTACCAGTATTTTACTGCTGCTGCCCCACCAGCAGCACTCCCACCCCAACCCGACCTGCAGCTCCACCTTGACGCCGCTGCTAAAAGAGCCTCCCCTTTCTATTAGACCTACGAAAACGTGCTGCTGTGCTACATCAAAAAAAAAAAAAAAAAAAAAAAAAAAGCAAAATACACAGACATAGGTAAAAACAATGCAAATATGTCAATCTCAGTAGCAAGCCTGGCAGTACAGCTTTAGAAGCAAAACAACTGTCATGTTCCATGGACAAGTAATATACAATGAGAATGCACACTGCAAATAAAAACTTGAAATCACAGCAAATTCAAAGAAAGATAAAATAAAACATAGAACAAATGTCCAGTTGCACTCTTCTCCTGCATGCAAACCCGCTTCAGACAAAGCAACCAAGTAAAATTGCATTTTAAGCTCAATAAAATAAAAAAAAATTAAAACAAAATATGTCAAATTGGAAGGTCTCTGTCACAAAATCAGTCATCCTCCAAGCAAACGCCAAAATGTGGCAAAGTTTGGTGGTATTAATAAGGATTTCTTGGACAAAGTATAACAACTTGTACAACTGTCAACAACGCCACCCTAGTTTAATTGGTACCAGGGAAACCAGATTTAATTCTCTCTACTCAGGTCACCCAGGTTCGTTGACTGATAGGACAAGAGACAAGGAAATATAATTAATTTAGATTTATTATTAGCAGTGTTGTTTTTAAGTTTGTAGCACTAGAAACAAATAATTTACAATAGGCAGCCACATTAACACTGCCCTCCTCAGACATGGACAAAACAAAAATATTAAAAATACACTCTTCCCTACACAGTCCCGTACACATTAAAGTTGCTCAGTTCAGTTCCAAAATTAAATGTCCCAACGCAGCAGCACGTATTTTGACTTACTGGTTAGTTACATCCAGTGCTTAATTTTGTAACTCAAACGTTGCCGGAACAAAATGTGGGTTTTGGACCGGGCTCCAGACAAGGTCGAACCTTTACCGGAGTGCACACAATAAGTGAACATAGAGGCTTAGAAATGCTAAAATACAACCCAACTGTCCATCACTACTCGATGTTAAACGATATAAAAGTAATTTTGTCTGTGTTACACGTTTTTTATACACGTCACACCAGAGATTTTCATTCATTCTGACAGAAAATCAGCGCACCTGCCGCAAAATCTGATCCACAGCAACAAGTTGCCCTCCCACACACGCTCGTCCTGCAGCTCAGCACTGCCTTCGCATCACATCTGACTCTCCACAAGTCACAACAACAACGCAGGACAAACAGCTTTTACACAGGGAGACACATGTCACAAACAGCCTTTACACGGGTCTCATACATCAAACGTGACGCTAAAATACACATTAAAGTAACACAGTAAAGTTAGTTGCACTTACGAGAAACTGTGACCGCTACATCCGCGCTGGTTCTCTCTTTATCGTCCCGTACCACTCCAAACACATGTGACACTCCCGCTGCTTTTAATCCATCAAAACGAGTCGCAAATAACAACAAATATTCATGAAATCCACTTAGACGCATATTTCCTGTTTTAGAAGCAGATACAAGAGCGGGGCTCGCCTGGAACCAATGAAAAGTCTTAAACCCGCCTGCGCTGCTTCTGATTGGTCAAATTTTCCTGTCAGTTCCGCTTTTAACCAATTACAGTCTGACTCCGTTTCCCCCACAAATAAGCCTGTTCACTGTTTCAGTGAATGAGAGACGGGAGAGGAGCAGAGCCGCATCTCGAAGAAGTAAGACAAAAAGCTTATTAGAAAGCGTTACCGGAGCAGACAAAACTGTTACCGGAATGCCCCACGAGAGTTCCCCGGATCTTATTCCGGCTTGTTCCGGCTCAAATTAAGCCCTGGTTACATCTCTCACGCAAAAGAAAAACAGCTTCCTACTGCACCTCTCAGAAGGGGGGCTTGACGCCTGTGCCGCTTCTATCTGCAGGACCGACAACTGTTCATTTAGGTCGAGACGTTCACTTTCCATATATGCGACTGCTGTTGACCAAATCGGGACAGGATACAGAGCGATGCACGGACCCAGGAAAAAGGAGAGGCCCTCTCCAACCGGAGCCAGTTACAGGTGGCGTGCCACGTGAAGTGTTCACACGCCGAGTGAACCACCGTCAAACCGCCGGCCCAAACCGGGAAGCGCACTTAAGCCGGTTAGTCACTCCATCGCCGGGCTTGACGCTGTTGCACGACGACGCTCAGTTAGTACTTTATCAGCTACAAGCACGCTTCTGCTGGCCGCGCGACAGCCATGTCTTCTCCGGCTGGACGGACGTCAAGGAGGAGAGGTCAGTGGAGTCGAACGAAAGCAAGGGGAGGGCTTTATATAGTGAGCGGGGGCGCGCATAACCCCACCACTACACACTAAATCTTGCCTTCGACCTGCCTGTTCATGAGAGTGGATCTCTCTTTCTATGAAGTGTTAGGGACCAAAGAGAACAGTTGCATTCAGTCAGTACAGTGTTTCTCAAACTGTGGTGGTATACAAGCTGTCTCTGTTGGTACTAATGACAAATCTGTTCATTTTTCTGTCCTCCTTGGAGTTAATCACCTTTCAGAGCTGCCTCATCCGTAGTTTTTAATGTTGACTTGTATGATTTTGTCTGATTCAGTTTAATTCTGATGTTTGGGACACCGAGCTATCTAAGCATTGTTGTGCAAATACAAACAGACCTAAATCATGTGTTTCTTAAACCTGCTGCAGCTTCACTTTTCACCTGCCTTCAGGTCAGGCTGTGGTTTGGACTATTTTTGTTTATAGTTTCTCTTCGTCATGTCCGTCTGTGAGCCCACGCTGCGTCTCTTTCCTCCCACATCACAAAACGACCCACCACAGAAACACGACATCACAGAAGACCAGCTCGGAGCGTCTGAGGCGGTCTGGGGGACGATTCCGACCGGAGCAGGGGCTGCTGGTGGTCTGCTGTTTACAGAGGAAACATGTGGAGTGATTGGAGAGATTATTGGTGGTTTGACATTTGGAGATAAGGTCAAAATCAGATTGTGAAGTGACAGATTGAGTGAGAGCATGTAAACAGGACAACAAACAAAGAACATGAGTATGATATAAGCATGTTAATAACTTTATTTATTCACATAAAACTGCTGTCAGATGAACAGATGACACCAATATGATTAAAATAGTATGTCACAACACAACTCTAGCTGTAGTCAAAAGAAATGAACTGACTTTTTATGGTTCTCATTTGTCATTTTGATCTCAATTGTCTGGTTAGCAGAACGTTTTCCTAAAGCTTCAAATGGAAGGTTTTTTGATGATAACCTTACCTTTACTGTAACCCCAGACAACCTTTTTGCAACATTCTGGGAACTTTCTGGGAAGTTTCCCTAATTTAAAAAACTAACCTCCACAACCCTCACCCAACTTTCACAGGATGCTCTCAAAACATTCTCCTAACTTTCAATAACTTTCTCAAATATTCCTAGAATGTTCCCTTAAAAAAATATTAAGAAGTACCCTCTACACAAAGAACCTTCCCAGATTGTTCCGGAATGGTACTCTTTTAACTTTAAAGTGTATTTAAAAAAAAAAGTTGGATTTGTCATGTTTACAAAAAAGTTTAAGGACAGCCTTAAAACAATGTTTTTTGCAGTTTGTTTGAACATTTGAAATGTGGCTCTCTCAACATTCTGGGAATGTTTCTAACCTAACCTTGCTTAACGAACCACAGGTCAACGTTCCCTTAAGGTTCTCTGTTTGCTGGATTCTGCTGGTAAAATGTTGTCTTGCTGATCTGTCACTTTCTGTCTAATATTAGGCTAAACTTACCAAGGAAAGTGCGGAATAATGTTAAAATTGCAGAACTCCATCCACCAGAAGACAAAAGCAAACAATGAAAGAGTCTAACACCAATGGTTTTCAAACTATCATAACAAGTATCACATAACATTGTCTTTCCAAGTAACACCAAATCAGATCTAAATTTCAACTAAACCTGCTCTGAAATGAGTCTCAAGCTAATTGTAGTAAACTACTTCTTTGTAAAGATGATTTACCCAAAATGTCAAAGACATATTCATAATTTGACAAAATGATTAAAGAAATAGTTAAGCTGCAGATACATTTTAAGTTTCAGAGACTGCCTGCTTCCCACTGTTTGAGGAACACTGGTCCACACAACACTTGTTTTCTACCGAGAGCTTATTGACAAAATAATAATGCTGAATATGTCTCTGTAAAATTTGAAAGCTGATCATTCTTTTATTGAAACTTTTTACATATTACAATTTACACTTATTTACCATATTTGGTTTAAAGATATTTTCAATGGACATCGATTGGTTCCATTGTGTTTCACCCACTGCTTCCTGAGAACTTCTGTGGGTGACACTTTGGTCTCTTCAAACACCTCTGCACTCTGAGTTTTGACCCAGAAGACTCAACTGTTCCATCAGATAACAGCCTAAAGTCGACTAACGAGCAGACAGCACCACAACAAACAGATCCGAATCAGACACAAGACTGCATCAAAACAATCATTCTTTGTACTGTATAAAACTATTGCAGAGGCACAGTTTATTTCTTCAGAAGTTAACTTGAGTTCAGATAACATTCACTGTAAAAGTAATAAGGCAGCTTCACACTTTCAGCTTTATTTCACTTAAACTCATGTGTATGTGAGTTGTCTGTCTCTCTTCATCTTCTCTTGTCTCTGTCCTCTCACTTTCCTCTTATGCTCTCTCTCCCTCTCTCTCTCCTTCTCCCTCTCTCTCTTGCTTTCCCTCTTCCCTCTGTTCTCACTTTCTCTCTCGTCTTTCTCTCTTTCTTGCGTTTCTCTCTCTTGTGTCTCTCTCTCTTTTCTGCCTCCCTCTTTCTCTCTCTCTTCTCTCTCTTTCTCGCTCTCTTCTTTTCTGTTTCTCTCCCTTCTCCATCTCTCTCCCTTCTTCCTCTCTCTCACTCTCTGCTCTCTTTCTCTCTCTCTTGTGTGTCTCTCTCCCTCTTTTTCTCCCTCCCTCTCTTGTGTTTCTCTCTTCTCTTTCCTTTATCTCTCACTCTCTTCTCTCGATCCCTCTCTCTGTCTTCCTCCACCTTTCTCTCTCCATCCCTCTATCTCTTTCTCTCTCTTCTATTTATCTCCCTCGCTTTCTCCTCTCTTTCTCTCTCTCTTCTCTTTCTCTCTCTCTCCCCCTCGCTTTCTCCCTCTTTCTCCCTCCCTCTCTTGTCCCTCCCTCTTTCTCTCTCTCCCTTTCTCTGCCCTCGGTCTCTTGTGTCTCTCTCCTCTCCCTCTCTCCTCTGTCTCTCTTCCTCCCTCTCTCTCTTCTGTCTTTCTCATCTCTTTCTCCCTCTTCTCTCTCTCTTCCCTCTCCTACCCCCTCTCTCTGTCTTTCTTATCTCTTCTCTACCTCTCTTTTTTCTCTCCTCTCTCTCCCTCCCTTGCTTTCTCTCTCTTTCTCCCTCTCTCTTGTCTCTCTCTTACTCTCTCTCCCTCCCTCTCTCCTTCTTTCTCCTATCGCTACCCCCTCTCTTCTCTCTCTTTTCTCTCTCCCTCTCTCTCTCTTCTCATCCTCTCTCTTCTCTCTCTTTTCTCTCTCTCTCTCTCTCTCTCTTCTCTCTCTTCTCTCTCTTTTCTCTCTCCCTCTCTCTCTCTTCTCATCCTCTCTCTCTCCCTCTCTCTCTCTCTTCCACACACATGATTAAAACCACATTATTTATCTCAGTCATAGTTAACGACGTAGAAGAGTAACATGTGTGACGTACACTTGTGCTGACTCACACTAAATATAATTAGTTGTTACAAACTTATAATTAAATGAGATTTTATTCTTATTATTGACAAAACAACCATACGTATCAATTACTGCTTATTGTTAACCTCAATAGTAAAATAACGCATTCGTTTAATTACCCCTTCTCTGTGAATGTGGACAGTTTGCATTTTAGTCATAAGTCGTTAAAGTGTTTTGCCAAAGACACGTCACCGGGAAGCTGTAGGTCAAATTACAGTAATGGATTTAAATGTTTATGATTTATCTAATTGAAGTGGTTTTAATGCACTTGATTACCGAGTTATTAAAATGACTAGTGAGAGGGTGGGGCCTGTTGTTGTGGCAGTTCTAAGTTAAAAAATGTAAAAACAAGGTTGCATCATTTCTATATATATAAGTGATTTAGCATACAATATGGAGAAATTACATTTTAAGTGAGCCTCCGGGTCGCTGCACCTTTTGCGCGCCGCCACTCGCTAGAACTTTTGTGAGATACATTCATAAATATCACTATAAATAAATACACTTGCAAATGACATAATTTCAGCCTGCGTATGAGTAGTTGTGGAGGAATGTTGGGACTGTCTCTTGGTACTTTCATGTGCGAAAACGCCTTTTGTCCTCGTAGGTGTTGCTGTAGTCAAACACTAACGTTTATGTGCCTGTGCAGAAGCTTCTGAGCATACGCACAACAACTTTTGACTAAAATTCAGCACTGACTCTGATTGGGGAATGACAAAGCCAAATGAGGCCGTAAACACGGGCCTAGTCATTTTGACCAATCAGAAGCAAAAGTTTATAAAGATGTTTTAAACAAAACTAAAACCATTTAACCATTTGCACAGTAGCATGGTGGTTAGCGCTTGTGCTTCCCAATAAGGAGGTCGTGGGTTCGACTCCCGGGTAGGACCATATCAACATCACACGATCTTCCTCGGTGGAGTTTGCATGTTCTCCCCGTGTCACCTTGGGTTTTCTCCAGGTACTCCGGTTTCTCCAAAAACATACATTTTTAGGTTAATTGGGCATCACTGTAAATTTCCCTTAATGAATGAATGAGAGAGTGAATGTGTCTGTCTAAAGCTGCGACGAGCTGGCTACTGTCCAGGGTGTTCCCGCCTAAGGCCCAAAGTCACTGGGATAGGCTCCAGTCACCTGCGACCCCTAACGGGATTAAGTGGTAGAAATGAATAAATAAAACCATTTAAATCAACGTGTTCTCATGGATTAAATAGGCCTATAGCTAAAATAGCACACCGTGACAAATTGCGTGTCACAACGACGCCCTCTGCTGTTTTGGCGTGCAATTACACGCTCGTCTTTTCGAGCGTGGTCTGGACACGCCTAGTGGTTGACAACAAACACGAGGTTTTTCAAGGGATTAACGCAAAATTTAAGTCTGAAGATGCAAAATGGGTAAGTTTAGCTCTTTGGCTTGGAATTGGTTAAGGTTAGGATTAGGATTGTGTTTGTCTTCATGAATAATACCACCTGTTAACATTCACCATTGAAATGAACTGGGACAGAAACGCGTGAAATACACACGCATAAAATAGAAGTAGCGTTCATATGACACGCTGTTTACAATAGTGTGGTATTGACACGCTTATCCATGAGAACAGGCTGTTTGAATCGGAAAAAAGTTTATGACATGAAAATAGGTAAGGAACCTTGAGCAGTTTTGTTTGCATTGCACTCTAGGGAAAATGTTGTTCTAGTCTAGAGGGATTTTCCCACAACAGCACCAATAGAGCGGCCACTGAGGCTGATTTGCAGCAGCTACCGAATCCAGATATTATAATAGATCCATGACATTTCCTGCTATAGGTTAGGTTACAATCTCTCTAGTCATTATAATAGTTCAGTGCATGTGATATTTTGCTTTGTTGAAACGTGAAAATCTCTTCCTGTGTTTTGAAAAGGCTCACTTAAACGTCTCTTCTGACAGTTATAATGAGATATTGTTGACAGTGATGGACAGCTCTTAAACATCCTCCGAGCAATTTTGAAATGGTTTGGATGTTTCTGATGAACATTGATGACGACGACACTGAAAGACGACGACGGCAGCTGGAAAGAAACAATGTGTGTCACTGCTGAGGATTTCATCTAGAGCTGGGACTAGTTTTGGCTACGCCAAAAAACACACTTTATTAGCCTTTAGATTCCTGCATTTGATCCGTTCTTCCGAGTCACCGGGGAAATATCTCAGGAGAGATAGCTGGCTGATATATCTTTAAACTTGTAATATTTTAATTTTTCAAAACCCCTGTGGCACTTTACAATGGAGCAATTTACTTCCAGAACCAGGTCGGTCCTCCATCGATGCTCATTACTTTTCCAGATGCATTGTGGGAAATTCATTTGGACACCACTACAAAATGGCATGTGAATGCCAATGAGCAACAATTTTCCAGTTCCAGCTGTCATGTTGTGTAGGAACGTTTTACTGAAGAACTCTAACAAACTAATAGGAAGCTGAGCTTTTGACTACAGTTTTCTAATAATTACTTCCGAACGTACACCTTATTTGTTCTAAAAATTTACTTTTATTTTAGGTAATACATTTATCTTTAACAGCTGTAAATTAAATGACTAATGGAAGTTGCGAAATTGATGTGTCTATAAGGTAAGGTAAGGTAAGGTACACTTTATTGTCCCCGTAGGGAAATTTGTCCTCTGCATTTGACCCATCCTTCAATGCCTCTGGAGCATCTCCTCAGAGCAGTGATCGCCGCAGTGCAGCGCTCGGAGACCCATCTCCAGGTGTTGTTGCTAGCTTGGTCAGGACTGCCGTAGCTGAGGATATTACCCTATCGTCTATACAGTATAAAGACATGTAAACCTCTGACAAAAACTAAAGAAGATAGTAAATACCATAATTATAACTGCAATCAACTAAATTAAAAAATCTAAATTAAATTAACACTGTTCAGGCAGTACATATGAAGTCTGAGCTTGATGGGAGGCTAAAGACCCAGTGAAAGTTGATGTTCTGCCCAAATCCTGCTTTCACTTCAAAGAGCCACAAAGCCAGTACAACTCAATGGAACAATCTGCATTTCTATAGACTCCCACACACTCCCACTCACCCCTCCCTCACCCAAAACACCCCCTCCCCCGTCAGAACACTGTAATACCTCCCACACACTCACTCACACACGCTGCCATTGTGCTGCTGGGCAAGACTCTTCATTCATTATTCTAAGAGTTCTTTAAATATTTCTATATGCAGTTTTCTGTTTAAACACATATTATTACTGGTTGTCACACTCACTATATCCCAGTTTGTGAACTTGAAAAAAAAAAAAAAAAAATAGATTACCAGAACCAGTGAATATATAGACATAAAATCACAACCTTGGTTTTTTTTATTTGTCTGAACTAAATGGTTGTTGTGTTGTGAATTTCCTTTTTCCTACTATTCATGTTTGCTAAATTAATAATCTTGGGAAGTCCTCAGAGACGACTGTTGCTGTGATTTTGGGCTATACAAAAATAAATTGATTTGATTTGATATGAATGTGATCATTAAAAATAGTGGAATCTGTGTTTTTAAAGAGAGGAAGCCCAGCACGTTTCTGTTTTTTACTATAATTATTTATTTATTTTTCAGCATCAGCAGAGCATTTAAAATACATGCCATGGATGAAATAGACAAAATATAAACAGACCAGCTGACGATGATGTACTTTAGTCAATGATGCTCAAAAGTAGTAGGAAGAAGTTTTAAAACTTATATTGTCCTACCCCTCCTGTTATGATTACATTTACATTTCTTTTTCTGTCACATTTCATTTTCCATTTCTTTTTGTAATACTTTTACATGGATATTGCAAAATCAAAACAAAACCCAACCCAACACAGTATGTTCTCTAATTCTTTTGCAATACGTTTTACATGAATATTGCAGTATATTACCAACGTACGTACATTGTTCCGGTGATTTATTTGAGCATTTAACTAATAAAATTGCACTCCTACTACTACTACTATTACTACTACTACTACTACTACTACTACTACTACTAACTACTACCACTAATTATTTAGCATGTAAAAAAAAAAAAAAAAAAAGACTTACTGAGTCAAACCCAAGAAAAAACATGTCACTGCTTGACAGTTAAACATTTAGGTCCATGAATGATGTTTTGTTGCTATGCTAACTATGCGTCTCCTAAAGTCATTTGCATACACAGGCTACATTATATACTTCATATTTTGCATATTTCCTACAGCTTAGAGTCTCATTACAAACCTATAGGCTTTTCCCATACGTTTAGACTTTATGCTAATGTTCTCTTAATCCTGACTCATTGTATTGTTTAAATAATAGAACAATGTCAGAGCGCTAATCCTTTTAAACAAGCTTGGGACGTATCTACCCCCTTTTTACGTTTACTATATAGAACTGAATTTTCTCACATATTAAATGACAAATTATTATTCAGTATGACTCAATTTTACATAAAGACAGGAAGTTTTAAACAGAGCTGTGGTTCTCAAACAAATATTAGTACCCCCAAAGAAAAAAGTGATGGTAGTGATACATTTACTCGTTTGACCCAACAGTTAAGATGTTTTTGATATTGCAATTGTAGTGTTACAACAAAATCAATAGTAAAATTGTGATTTAGTTTTACAGATGTAGATGACTCCTCTGGTGGTGCTTTCTCATCTCTATTCAGCTTATGGCGCTCTAACATATTTGAATAAAGTTTAAATGTATTTTTGCATGTTGGGGAGGGAATGTGTCGAGGTGGCTGTTGTTTGGCTGTGTATGTGATTGTGGGTGGGTTGTCTAGGTGTGTGGTAGTTGGATGAGTTGTCTGGTTGTGGGTAGTTGGGTGGGTTGTCTGGTTGTGGGGTAGTTGGGTGGGTTGTCTGGTTGTGGGGTAGTTGTGTAGGTTGTTTGGTTGTGGGGTAGTTGGGTAGGTTGTTTGGTTGTGGGGTAGTTTTGTAGGTTGTCTGGTTGTGGGGTAGTTGGGTAGGTTGTTTGTGGGGTAGTGTTGTAGGTTGTCTGGTTGTGGGTGGTTTTGTAGGTTGTCTGGTTGTGGGGTAGTTGGGTAGGTTGTCTGGTTGTGGGATAGTTTTATAGATTGTCTGGTTGTGGGGTAGTTGTGTAGGTTGTCTGGTTGTGGGGCAGTTGTGAGATAGTCTGTTTGTGGGGTAGTTGTGTAGGTTGTCTGGTTGTGGGGTAGTTGGGTAGGTTGTCTGGTTGTTTGGTAGTTGTGTAAGTTGTTTGGTTGTGGGGTAGTTGTGTAGTAGATAGTCTGGTTGTGGGGTAGTTGTGTAGGTTGTCTGGTTGTGGGGTAGTTGTGTAGGTTGTGGATTAGTTGGGTAGGCTGTCTGAGTGTGGGGCAGTTGGGTAGGTTGTTTGATTGTGGGGGAGTTGTGTATGTTGTCTGGTTGTGGATTAGAGTGGGTTGTCTGATTGTGGGGTAGTTGTGTATGTTATCTGGTTGTGGGGTAATTGGGTGGGTTGTCTGGTTATGTTGAGGTTGGGTTGTTTTTTCTGGCTTTTGGATGGGTTGTCTGGATGTGGAGTTGGGCAAGTTGTCTGGATGTGGGGTGGGTTGCCTGGTTGTGGGATAGTTGGGTGGGTTGTCTGGTTTTGGGCTAGTTGGGTGGGTTGTCTGGTTGGGGGGTTGTCTATTTGTGGAGGCAACTCACCCAGAGTTGTCTGGCTGTGGGGTGGTTTTGTGAGTTGTCCGGTTGTAGAGCTGGGTGGGTTTTCTGGCTCTGGATTGGTTGGTTGGATTGTCTGACTGTGGGGTCATCTGGCTGTTGGGTGGGTTGTCTGGTTGTGGGGAGGTTGATTTGTCGGGTTGCGGGCTAGTTGGGTGGGTTGGACTGTCTTTAACACATTGCAAAGCACTTTTTAGTTTGATTTGATTGAGTTTAATTCCCTCAAAAGCTCATATTTAAACCAGAGTGTGGTCAGACTGTCGGTGGTCTGAAAATGCACATTAGGCAGATTAAATCCCAGATAAAAGACGCAGGAGTGAATGGAGAGATTTGCACAAACGCTGCTCTAATTAAAGTCTGGTTTCTTTTCAGGACAGAGGCACAGAGCTGATCCGAGGGAGGCTCCTGGTCCTGTTCCAGGTTTTTAAAAACGATTTAAAACCAAAGTATTGAGAGCTCCTGATTGATCTGACGCCGAGTTTCTGCTGAGACTTTACTCTGTACCAAAGACAAGACAGAATCAGGACTGAACTTGACCAGAAGTCTCAAGCAGTGGTTCCTAACTTTTTAAATTCATGCAGCACACCTCCTTCACAAATATGACCACATTGAGTTATTGTAATAGAGGCCACGCCCACAGACAGACCTTTTTGGGGAAAATAAACATTGAGATGGCCAGAACAACGGTTTTACCACCACTGCTTAACAACTACAACTGTAAATGTGGACTTAAGGAAATATATTGCGTCAAATATAGACACAAAGACCTGGAGATGAATAAGTGATCCAACGGTCCAACTATGCAAATATATCTAACAATGCTAACCGCAGCTGCAAGCTAAATGCTAATGTCAAGCTAGCACCGCCTGGCGTGTTTCAGCAACTTTCTTTAAGTTTCTGTTTAAACATGATTGTGACTGGACTTGAATTAGTTCTGCTAAATTTACATTTAATTAACCAGAAATTGTTTTAAAAGTGATATAAAGTTTAGCTTTCTTCTACCTTAGCATTATATTTGGTAAATGCTAGATAGTCGGGTAGTTGGGTAAAGGTTAAGATAAAAACAGTTTAGGCTCGATTAGCAACAGAAATAAACTTAGGCCGAAAATACATCTTTTAAAACCATTTATTTGTAAGTGTACAGTAAATAGCCTATTACTTTATTATATTGATATTTATGAATGTATCTCACAAAAATTTGCCAATAGGCTCTGTGCACGGAATTTCAGTTGGCTGTGTACCTTCAAAATAGCTAACTTCTGTATGTACGACCACTTCCTGTTAGCGTTAGCATTAAGACACAATTATGTCTCTTTTTAAACACACAAGTGTTCTCTATAGTGAAATATTCCTCTGATATGTAAAGTCTTTAACATGTTTTTTCAGTTACATTTACCACAACTAATCTAAACTGATCTAAAGAATATTTATTTGTTTTTTCTATGAAGTTTTCACTACATCAGTTTAAAACGAATAAATATTCTTTAGATCAGACAGTTGTGGTGAATGTTACAGAAAACATGTTAAAAACTTTACATATTAGAGGAATATTTCACCAGAGGACACTTGTGTGTTTAAAAAGAGACATAATTGTGTCTTACTGCTAACGCTAACAGGAAGTGGTTGTACATACAGAAGTTAGCTATTTTGAACGTACACAGCCAACTGAAATTCTGTGCACAGAGCCCATAGAAAGCCTAAAATGCCACTTAGGCTATTTATCGCCATGTTAAGCTAACAGTTAGCAGTCGGAGCTAATCGGTCATTGACGGCTTTGAAACAGTAATAATCTCATTTTACAGTAATTTGCTTGGTTGAAATTTGCAAGGGGGATTTGTGTTTGACAAATTAGTTTTGTATGTGTTTATTTAAAATTTCAAAACAAACAAACAAACAAAACAACCCACAGTAACAGAAGTAAAGCTAAAAGTTGCCAGTTACAGAGTGGGCAATGACAAAATTCTAATTGAAAATACTGTAAAAACAAGGCCACATAATTTATAGATTAAAGGGAGGAATATAACACAAGTGAAAAAGTCATTTCTTATTAGTTTGTAGAAGATCTCCCTACACAAGATGGCTGCCGGAACTGGACATTCATTGCTATAGGTTGCCATGGCTACACTTTTTCCCAGGATCCAGGCTGAAGATCTGAGAGATAAATGTTGTTCCAGTCGTGGTGGATTCAACACAATGCCTTTCACCTTTCTGTCAGTAGATTTAAACACATTCAGAACAATTATGTCAATGAGAAGTCTATTACTCATTTGCAGAAGCACGTCATTCCAATAGACTCTCACAAAAACGGCTTTTCTTTGTTGTTTTAGGCCTGACTCTGCCGCACAGCTTCTCATTCAGCAAAGTCAGAATCATTAACCTGAGCTAAACACACGTATTCTGAACAATAGGTTGCGTTTACAATCTAGAATGTCATTGGGCCAGATGGTGAGCAAGAGCTAGCTTTTCCTACTAATAACATTTCACTCATTTTAAATCTGGTGATGCAGATATTAGACCCGTTCATCTTTTACGTTCCAAAAAAAAACAGCATTCAAACAATACTCGGTAACACTTTTCATAACTATTTTTAATTAGTCCAAAAACATAAAGATTTTATTCACTAAGAACAGTGACAAAATGATGAATCAGAAAGTTTATTAAGGCTTGATAACTTCTTATTTATCACAAGTCCCACCCCTAAGCCCTAAACTCAAATCTTAGCTCCTTAAATAAATAATTACTAAGCCTTAATATATTCATCCATTAATCAGAGATGGTAAAAGTATTGAAGTTCATTACTCAAGTAAATTACAGTTTCTTGTGTAAAAAAAACCCGACTCCAAGCTGCTGAAACTGGTTCACTTGAGTAAAAGTAAAAAGTACAAACACACTGCCGAAAGTCATTTTCTAGGCTCAGTTAAATATTATAAAACTATATATTTGTCAGCTTATTTAACTTGTTTCAAGACATTTCTGGCGGTTTTCAAGAGATTTGAGCTTGAATCAATATTACCAGTGAGGTGAGTAAAATGTTTGACTTCATTAGCAAATAATTTGTCTTGAAACAAGAAGAAATTTATTGAAACAAGACAGAAAACACACGAAACAAGTGATATAATCTAAGTACATCAAATGAATCCATCTGAACCAGAAAAAATATCAAAAATCCAGGTTTTAAGACATTTTAACAGATCTCATTTTTGCAGTGCATAAAGTTGGTTTGTAATGATGTGGTGTGAGAGATGGGCTTTACAGTAAAACAATTATAATTTATCTGACTTTTATCATGTGATGTCATTTTTGTTAAAAATTATGTGATGTCATTTTTGTTAAAAATTATAACGTTTTTGGCAATTTTCAACTGTTAATTTGTTAACAAAGCCATGATACACGACAGCAGCAGGTTTGGCCTGGTTTTAAAAGGAAAAACAAATGTAACTAACCTGATTACAAAATGTAGGGAGTCGAAAGTACAGATACTTCTTGAAAAATGTAAGAAGTAAAAGTAAAAAGTCACTAGATTTTGTAATACTCAAGTAAAGTACAAAGTTAAAAAACTACTTAATCACGGTACTAAAGTAAAAATACGTAGTTACTTGCCAACTCTGCCATTAATTGACCATTTATTAAAAAGTAAGTCTTTATTTATGGTTTACAAAGGCTTTACTAAGGCTAATTAAGGTGTAGTTAATATAAAATGGGCACGCAGTATAATTTTAGCTGCGAAAGATCTGATTGAAATGTGTAGAATGTTGTTATGTCACGTGAACAGAACCTATTGACTTACTGTACCAAGAGAAGAATGTTATTCCTGCTGTGAAACATGGGAGGCTCGCTTGTGTTCTGCTGCATCTGGCACGTGGTGTGTTGAATCTGTGCAATCAAATCTCAAGACTATCAAGGCTTTTTGGAGAGAAATGTGCAGCCTAGTGTCAGAAGGCTTGGTCTCTATTGCATGGTCATGGGTTTTCCAACAGAATAACGACCCAAAACACAAGCAAAAACTCCAAATAATGGTTTAGAGAAAAGCGCTGAATTATTGTGATGTGGCCCAGATCTCAATCCCTTTATGGAAGGATCTGAAACTTTACTCATATTTTACATTTGATTTTGACACACATTTTGTGGCAGTGTAATTGTAGAATCTGTGAGTGTTTTCACTTAATGAACTGGTCCTAATCACAGCGGAGGAATGTCGTCTGAGCGCTCTGTCACACTCTCTCTCTCTGACGCTCACAAAGACACTATTGTTCTCTCTCTCACACACACTTACACACTCTCTCTCTTTCTCTCTCTTTTTGATTTAATAGGCTGTGTTCATGCAGTCGAATGTGATGATGAATTGGCTGCCCTTGTCCTGCTAGATGAATCGTTTCCCTCTCTAGCTTCACTGACTTTAAGTTCAAACTGCTTCAGATACGCGTCAGTCCTGGTCACATCTACAGCCTGTTCGTTCATGGGAGTAGATCTCTCCTTCAGATTTCTCTTTTCCCTCCGGGTTTTCGTGAGTTTTCCTCGATGAAAAGGAGGGTCCAAGGACAGGGATGCTCTGGGACAATGTTTGTTGTTGGACAATAAGTTTTTGTACTTCTGAGTAAAAAGCTTGGTGACTACCAAATCTTAACACATGACTTAGACTTGTCTCTCTTTGACTTGGAACTTGACTTGACTTGTCTCTCTTTGACTTGGAACTTGACTTGGACTTGTCTCTCTTTGACTTGGAACTTGACTTGGACTTGTCTCTCTTGGCTTGGGACTTGTCCTCTGTTTGACTTGGAACTTGACCTGGACTTGTCTCTCTTTGACTTGGACTTGTCTCTCTTAGACTTGGGACTTAACTTGGACTTGTTTCTCTTTGACTGGAGACTTGACTTGGACTTGTCTCTCTTTGACTTGGGACTTGACTTGGACTTGTCTCTCTTTGACTTGGAACTTGACTTGGACTTGTCTCTCTTTGACTTGGGACTTGACTTGGACTTGTCTCACTTTGACTTGGGTCTTGACTCAGACTTGTCTCTCTTTGACTCGGACTTGTCTCTCTTTGACTTGGACTTGTCTCTTTTTGACTCAGACTTGTCTCTCTTTGACTCGGACTTGTCTCTCTTTGACTTGGGTCTTGACTTGGACTTGTTTCTCTTTGACTTGGACTTGTCTCTCTTTGACTTGAAACTTGACTTGGACTTGTCTCTCTTTGACTTGGGTCTTGACTTGGACTTGTTTCTCTTTGACTTGGACTTGTCTCTCTTTGACTTGGACTTGACATGAGACTTGTCTCTCTTTGACTTGGACGTGTCTCTCTTTGACTTGAACTTGTCTCTCTTTGACTTGGACTTGTCTCTCTTTGACTTGGACTTGTCTCTCTTTGACTTGAGACTTGACTTTGACTTGTCTCTGTTTGACTTGGGACTTGACTTGGACTTGTCTCTCTTTGACCTGGGCCTTGACTTGGATTTGTCTCTCTTTGACTTGAGACTTGACTTTGACTTGTCTTTCTTTGACTTGGAACTTGATTTATTTTTTTCTTTGACTTGGACTTGACTTGGACTTGTCTCTCTTTGACTTGGAACTTGACTTGGACTTGTCTCTCTTTGACTTGGGACTTGACTTGGACTTGTCTCTTATGTCCAAAGACTTGAGACTTGCAAAACAGTGAACTGGTCCCACCACGGAAAATTGACAATGAAACTGAAGATTGATTGATTATTTAGGACAAGTCGTTGTAGTAGTTGTATATTTTCTCACCAATGTTTAACTCATGCAGGACACATGAGGAGGGGAGGACACATGAGGAGGGGAGGACACGGGACACATGAGGAGGTGAGGACACATGAGGAGGGAGGACACAGGACACATGAGGAGGGGAGGGGCGCAGGAGCATTGTGCAGTCTGGGATGGGACAGTAACAGTATAGTCTGAGGTGACATGTGCAGAGAGAAAGAGACAAATCACTCACTGTAAAGAAAGTTGAGGATTATGGACGAACCACAACTGAACCGTGTCAAACCAAGCTAAATGGTGCAGATTGATACAGGCCTGTGTCAGAAATCACAGAACACAACATTTTCACAACATATGTTACCAATTCACCACAGAATTTTCAGTTAAAGTTTTTTTTTTAATCGTTTTGGTGTAAAAAAAATATATATATAATTGGTATCGAATATAGACCATGTTCCTCAGCAACCAAGAAAAGACTTTTTAAAAAACTTGCCCCTGTCTACAGACAGCAACTAAGGAAATTCCCACTAATTGTCCTTTGTGGTAACCTGTGTCACATCTGATGGATCTCTGTTGAACTCTGATTTGAGTTTATCCACATTATCCATCTGGAACTTACCCCGCTGAAAATGTTTGGGAAAAGGTGGAAAGTTTAATAAAATACTTTGAGCTGATTGGGTGTGCAACCTACCTTAGTTTGTTCTTAACCGATGACAGCAACGAACCATTATGACCAACACAGTATCACTAGAGGGCGTACATTTTTTTATTTTTTATTTAACCTTTATTTAACAAGGAAAGTCCCATTGAGATTAAAAACCTCTTTTTCAAGGGAGTCCTGGCCAAGTGGCAGCAAAATTCAATACATTACAAACAAATAAATACATACAGTACATAGACATTAAAATTACACAGGTTAAGAAAAACAGTTACAGACTATTGAAGCAGTCTCTAATCCTTTCAATTTGGTCTTAAATGCGTTTAAGGACAAGAATTCTGTTACATTTAGCACGATATGAAAAAGAGTAAAAAAACACGGGTTTTGGTTGAAGCCACATGGGGACGTTTTCTTTAGATGTAACGGATAAGTTTAGGTTTCAAGTTACTAAAATGGGTAAGTTTAGGTCTGGGGCTTAGGGTAGCTTAAGATTAGAATCAGGATTTCGTTAATATTCATAAACTAGCGATGTCTAAACAACCACCATTGAAATGAACTGAGACTGTGACGCGTACCATATTTACGCAGGACAGTCGTGAACTCGTGCTAATCATACGTAATTTACATGTTGCGTAATATCGTGGTAAATGTACGCTTTCTTGTGAGATCGGGCTCTTAAGATGTATCCAATGTCCAGATAGAACAAGTGTCACGCATAGACGATTCTCTGCTCTTAGGAAATACTCTGTATTTCTAACTTGATCTCACAAGAAGGCGTACATGTATCACGACATAACATGTAAATTACGTACGATTAGCACGAGTTCACAACTGTTTTGCATGAATATGATACGCGTCACAGTCCCAGTACATTTCTATGGTGGTTGTAAGACGTGTTCTTATTTTTTAGTCTTAACGTAATCCTAATCTTAACCTGCCCCAAGCCCTAGACCTAAACGTACCAATTTTAGTAACTGAAGCCTAAACTTACCCGTTAAACCTAAAGAAAAAGTCCTGACGTGGCTTCAACCAAAACTCTTCATGTCATGCAATATATACGGAGTAACATAAGTACGCAAAAAGGTATGACATTGTGCTCATCCCATGATGTGTCATGGTAAATATAGGCTTTACTGTGATGCTGCGGTGATATTTCTGCTGAACAGAATCAGTAGCAACAGAAAAACACAAGAGATTCATGCGCTACCTGCTGTCGTTTTTGATAACAACCTACTTCTCCTTTTGCTTTTGAATTTGGAATAAAGTGTTAAAAAAGCTGTGCTTCCATTGAACTAACACAGAGTTTGGTACTAAAATATGACACTTCTGTATTTACAGGTCTGTGTATTCAGCAAAAAGATGGAGAGATTAGACAAACATGAGGGAAAGCACCTTTTTTCCTTTTACAATACACAGCACAATGGTCTAGGAAATTGTACTTATTTGTGGAAAGTACCGTGTCTCTGTTGCGTTAATGCAATTGGAGTAAATGTAACACTTCAGCTCAGCAAAATCTGAAAAAGCCAATATATAGACATGTTTTGACATCCTAAACTCACCCATGCCGTCTTTGTATCTGCAGTAGTAACAGTATTGTGTAGTGTATTTGTCTTTTTCTCCTCCATCAGCGCTCTGACAGAAAACGTCCTCACGAGACAATGCTCCACAATCAGAACAAAAACACGATAAGACGTGGGCTCAATGCCAGGGTCACTGCTGCGTCTCAGCTTTCAAGGCATTTTACAAACAGCTCTGATAGGACCGACAAGATAATGCAGAACACACACGGTTCAGAGAAAATAATAGTGTTTTTTCTGCTTTTATATGTCACTTCTTAGTGTTTTAGCCTCTCTGTATGTCATGTAATGCATTAGTATTGAAGAATGTTAGATAAAGTATGCAAAGACTTTATGAAACCACCAGGAACATCATCTAGCCTTTATGAAACTTTCTCAAAGACACTCAAAACGTGGATGAAAATAGACTTTCAAGATAATTTTCATTAGGAACCTGAACTTGTGTGAAGCAGAATGACAAATTACAATATATCCCATTTAGAGTTTAACAATCAAGAATATCACAATTCGAATCATCTTGATCTTTTCATGAGCAGTTCTTGGTGCTGTTGCAGATCCACCTCTGTTCACACGATTCTTGAAAAGAGAGTGTTCCTCAACCTGTTTTATAATGTAGTCCAGCCCATGGCCCATTTACCATGATGGGCCAAATTACATTGAAGTTGTTTACAAGGGGTCAAGAAAACCAGATAACTAGCCGAGTCTGATTTAAATCAGTTCTCCAAAGCGCATATAAACCGGACAGACCAATTGAGGCTAGAGCAGGGCGATAATATACCGTTGGTGATAATATTGCAAAAAAATGTTATATCGTTGGAATTTGTGATATAAATGTGCGCACACAGAAACTTTGGCCAATATTTCTAAAGCCTAGAACTGAGTGACTTGTACTGATATAGAGGCTAAAACAGAGCAAGAAAAGATGTGAGGAGTGAAAACAGAGCTGAAATACAACTAAATACAAATATATACAAAAAAATATTAGAAATTAGGCAATCTTGTCACTTATATCGTTATCGCAAATATTTTCTTTTTTATCGTGATAACAATTTTATACTATATCGCCCTGCCCTAATTGAGGCTGTAAACCCGTTTTTAAAAAAACTATTGGTGCATGTAGTTCCGACGATTGTTGTCCAATTTCAGACCCCATGTAAACAGATAATGACGTTGTGCACAGGATGGGAAACCATTAGCTGTTCGTTCTGTTCTGTTGTGGTCCTGATTTTCTTATAGTCCTGTTTCAGGCTTTTATTTTCTCGCGTTGTTGCTTAGCTGTGTGGTAAATTCCAATTTGCGCTATCTCATCAGCTAGCTTGCTGAAAATTCCTATGTTTTTTAGGGTCCCTCAAAGCCTCGCTGTACCTCCTCGTTAGCGTACGGACTCAGTGGTGCTTATATCTCTGCATCTGTCCATCTCTCGCCGCCATCAGTAAACTTTAATGCCATTTTAACAAAAACTTTCCAATGTGCCTGGCGTTGTTAATGTGCATTGCTTACGTACAAAGTGCTCAACGACGTCACGAATAACGTCACTGCGTCATTGAAAGGTTCTTGATGTAAGAGAAAATCACTTGCCCATGAGCTAAGTTGGTCCCCACATTGGCCTTCCTGGTTCCTGGTCCTTCTTATGTGGAAGAAAAGGGGCCAAAAAAGGGTCCAGGAGCTAAAAAGGTTACAGGAACAACAAAACGTTCCTACAGTGTGAAATGCCTATAGTCTGATTTCCCTGGTCATGTAGCTTATTGATTGCTTTTTTGATATCCTTGCCCTATACTGTTTTGTCTCAAAGTCGCGGCCCAGGAGGCCAAATTTGGACATGAGCCCATAAAATAAAGCCAGGCCTGTTTACTAAAATGCAACCATGGACCAACTCTGACTCCAATTATTTTGGCCTGAGCTACATTTATATTTGAGACACCTGTGTGACACGGTGGCGCAACAATTCAAGCATCTCTGTGCTTAAAGTAATAGTACATTGTCCTAATAAACATCACCTTTACTAAACCCTAAACTAAATTAGGGTCATCTGACCTTATCTCCATGTTTCTACGTTTTTCCACTGACAATGAAAAGAAAACCCTTTATGAGCCTGTCAGGTGAAGATATGATGAAACAAATGCCCTAGGATGCGGTGTTTATAAAACAGACTAAACTCTTGCAGTACAAGCTCTTAAAATAAAACCCTAAACAAGTCCTAGGTAAAACTCCCTCCTGTTACATTTGGTCTTAGATATAGAAGGACACAGGTCACTTTGCTTTAACAATGGTTCTTTCCTTTGAGGGAACAACAACAAAGAGGCACTTCCTGTCTGGCGCTGCTGCATGCGTCCTCACTTCCTGTGGACATGTGGCTCCGAGCACACATCAGCAAATACAGGCTCCCGGGACGATGACCTCTGACCTCTGAACGCTCTCTCACACGCACACGACCAGACTGTAATGAATGTACTGTACAGTTTATCCAAGAAGAAAAGAAAAGAATCAATAGTTTACATCTAGAGCTAATGTCCTCTTCACAGCTGCCTCTCTGGTTCCTGTGATGTGGAAATGTGGCTCAGAAGCAGACAGAAACTCATTCACAGTATTGTCCTTCAGTACAAAGTGTAAATATTTCTTAGCTCTGACAAACCCACATGGCACAGAGTTATTAGCCACATTAGTCCATGGGCCAGATGCCAGATTTTGCCAAATGGGGCCAGAGGTGGCAAGGGCTATCATACATTTTTGGAAAGGTCAATATCTAGCTTTATATTTTTGCATGATAGACTTTTCTGAGCTTCAGCGATAACATAAATATCGATATATTGAAGTTTACAAATCACATGTTAAAAAATGCACTTATGACACTGGTTCATATTATAGTTTATTCCATGTACCGCCCATCGGATAATCATTTAAACTATCATGTTTGGTATTACTTTAAAGAAAACAATCTTTCTTTCATTTAGGCAGATTTGTTGTCCTCTCTCATGATTACTATGGCAACTATAGCTTTTCAAACTGTCACATGAGAACAATTTTTACCTTTTCTGAACTTATAGCAATAAATGAGCACACAGCTCTCAGAGCAGTTCTGTCAGAACTTTCACTGGTAAAAAGTGAGCTGTACAACATAATCATATTTTCTGTTGTGTAACTATAAAAAAGCAAATGACACTGGACTCTATAACCAACACAAATGATAATCATAAGATAAATTTGCTAATTGGTAAACAGAAACCACAGTCACAAGTCAACTGTGCTCTCCATGTGTGTTATAAACTGATTTAGCACTTGAAAAAAAAAAAAAATTCTCATGTGTCACATTGAATATTTGATCCACACTCAGTGATGGTAAGGTAGTACCATAGTCACAGCTGCCCTGGGCAGTGTGACAGAAGTAAGACTTTTGGTCTTGTATTAGCCCCTCTGACCAAGTTCAACCTCAGTGATGTGACCAGATTGAGCTTTGAACATTTGGCCTCAGTGCCTTTTCAGAAAACTAAATGTTTTTTGAAGGTTTAAAAGTGCTTTATGAATAAAGATGGTATAGTATATTTTCATAAGCTACATGTCAGCTGTATAAATGTCTATCCAAGCCTTTCCAAACCAGACAAACTGCTACTGTAAATGTACCAATAATTTTGAACTTCTGAGCGAATTTGAATAGGCCCAACTGAATAAAAAAAATAATAAAAAAAAGAAGAAGGTACATACCCTCTTTATAGTATAGAATAGTTTAATAATAGCGGTCACTTCCTGGTTGTCTCTGAGTCTCCGTGGCGACAGCGTCAGAGTTCCATCGTCGTAGTTACGGTTCTTTGAGCTTTGTGACATCACCGTCAGAGTCTTTGTCTGGTCGTCTGTGAATCTTCACCTCACAACTCACTTGGACTTGAACCGAGGGCAGCACATAGACATAGCTCCCAATTAACAGTGTTTTTAGCCTTTGTCGTCACTGTCACGACAAAAACACGATTTAAAGATGACATTCTTCAATAGAAAGTCCAACCTGATAAAGGAACTGAGGGAACAACTCAGTGCAGCAGAGGACACGAATCTGACTCTGCAAAATGAGGTCCAGAAGGAGAGAGAAGAGAAAACCACGATGGAAAAGCTCTGCAAGAAGCTCTGAAGGAGGCGAACAACAACTGTAGGTCCATCCAAGAAGAGATGGACCAAAGAACGGCGACTCCAAGAAGAACTGAAGCAGAGCCGAGAAGAAGGACAAAGCAAACTGGATGAGAAGGAGAAAGGTATCCAAGAATTACACGAAAACCTTCGCAATGTCAAAGAGGAAAAAGACACTGTACTCCAGTGTATCAAAGACATGATGCGGGATATGTCGTTGGACCATGCTCAGCAAGTGTTGAAACTAAGACAAGATAAAGAGGAGGCTTCCAACGCTACAAAAATCATCCAAAAAGAGCTCGAGCAGCAACAGCAGCTCAGAAAAATCCAGAGCGAAGTCTGGGAGAGCAGCAAAAATGAAATGGAAGTGAAAATGCTGCAAATGAAGGAAGAGATGGCGAAGCTGGAGAAAAATTTGCTGCAGACCCAAACAAACCTGGAGGAGCAGAAACGAGAAACACAGACTATTTTAGATCGGGCCGAGATTAGTCAGACACAGCTCAAAGAGGAGATGGAAAAGAGCAAAGAACTACAGGAGCAGATAGAAACTATTAGAGCTGCGTTTGCAAAGTCGGAACAGGAGAAGATGGACAAGATTACACAGATGGCGTTGGACCACGCTCACGAAGTCTCAATGCTGAAACAAGATAAAGAAGAGGCTTGCAACGCACAAAATCCTCCAGAAAGAGTTTGAGCTGCAAGAACAGCTCAGAAAAAGCCAGAGTGAAGTCTGGGAACTCAGCAAGAAAGAAATGGAAGAGACAATACTGAAATGAAGGAAGAGATGGCAAGGCTGGAGAAAATCTGCTTCAGACCCAAACAAACCTGGAGGAGCAGAAACGAGAAACAAAGAATACTTTGAATCGAGCAGAGATTAGTCAGACACAGCTCAAAGAAGAAAAAGAAACAAACAAAAGACTTCAGGAGCAGATAGAAACAGTTAGAGATGCTTTTGTGAAGTCGGAACAGGAGAAGATGGAGGAGAAAGAGAGCAGAAGAAAGCTGCAAGAGTGTCTGACAGAAAAAGAGAAGGTTGTGCTGTCTTTGGAAGCTGCTGTTACAAAGTACGAGACCGACAGAAAGAAAATGCAGCTGGATTTTGAGTCTGTGAAAGAAGCAGTAATGAACTTTCAGCAGAGCGCCGAGGAGGAGATGAAACACCAGGCTCAGCAAGTCTTGACGCTAAAACGAGATAAAGAGGAGGCTTGCAACGCTACAGAAATCCTCCAGAAAGAGCTCGAGCAGCAAGAACAGCTCCGAAAAAGCCAGAGCGAAGACTGGGAGAGCAGCAAAAAGAAATGGAAGAGAAAATGCTTCAAATGAAGGAAGAGATGGCGAGGCTGAGGGAAGATCTGCTTCAGACCCAAACAAACCTGGAGGAGCAGAAACAGGAAATGCAGAATACTCAAGCCGAGATAGTCAGACGCAGCTTAAAGAGGAGAAGGAAAAATGCAGCGGACTTCAAGAGCAGTTAGAAGCACTTAGAGCTGCATTTGCTAAGTCAGAACAGGAGAAGATGGAGGAGAAGGAGAGCAGAAGAAAGCTGCAAGACAGTCTGACTGAAAAGAGAAGGTTGTGCTGTCTTTGGAAGCTGCTGTTGCGAAGTTTGAGACCGAGAGAAAGGAGATGCAACTGGACTTTGAGTCAGTGGAGGAAGCAGTGATGAGCTTCAAGCAGAGCGCCGAGGAGAAGATGAAACATCTTTCACAAAAACTCAACGTGAAAGAAAGTCAGACCCAGCAGCTGCAGGAGAAGAATGAGAGCCTCCAAAAAGAGGTTAAAAGTCTGTCCGAGGCCTGCAAAATACTGCAGGAAAAGACCGTGAAACAAGCAGAAGTAAAAAATGAGGAGGTGCAATCTTTAAAAATGACTTGCACAACATCTGAAGAGGCTGAAGTGATTGTGGAGAAGGAAGTCGAGCAGGGAGGTCGAAGGTTTGAAGAACGCTCAGTCAGTGTCAGTCAGTGAGACAGAGCAGGAGACAACGACCTCAACAGAGTGGCAAGAGTCGAGAAACAAGCGCCGCAAACGAAACACCAAACCCACTCAGCCTCGTCAGAACCAGACCTCGAAGCAGAAGGAAGAGAAGAGACCGACAATAGCCCAGACACTGCAGAGCAAAAAGACACAGAACGTTCAACACGAAGTAACTGAAGCCAAGAAAAATGAGAAAAACAATCAAGAGGAAGTGCAAACAACAAGTGAGGCTTGTCAAATACCTGAAGAGGCTTTGGAGAAGAAGAACAATAAGGAGCAAGAGGAGGTCGAAAGTTTAGTTGAGGATTCAAAAGTCAGTGAGACAGAGAAGGAGACAATGACCTCAACAGAGCAGAAAGAGCAAAAAACGAATCAGCCTGGTCAGATCCAAACCTTGAAGCCTGAGAAAAAGAAGAGACAGACAACATCCCAGACTCTTCAGAGCAAAAAGATGAAGAAGGGCCAAGAAGAAGTTAATAGTCCTCCAGAAACAAAGAACAAGAAGAAAAAACAACAACAGTCTGAGGACGACATAGATGAAATAGACCTTACCATCAGAGCCCTGGATCAGCAGATCCGTCAAGCTGAAGAGGCTAGGCTTGGTGCTTCTTGTTTGGAGAAGAACAAGAAGAACCAAGAGGAAGAAGTCCAGAGGAAGAAGAAGACGAGGACATCAGCCAACCAGAAGAAGACCAGAAACAAGCGCCACAGACGAAGACCAAACCAGCCTCGCCAGAACCAGACCACGACGGAAAATGTTCACCCCAACATCGAGACTGGAGAGCCAAAACTCTCCACTTAGACCAAGTGACTGCAGCCGACCAATCTGATTGGTCCGGCGCAACCTTGACATAAGCATGCAATAAAAATGACAAAAAAATGTTCCTGTGATTTTTATTAACATTGGTATTTTATGAGAGCATGACAATAAAATTACTGTATTTTTTTCCAGCTGAAGCTCATTTACTTGAGTTAAAGTACAAAAGTAAAACACTGCAAATACTGTATGCTTAAGTAACAAAGCAAATGGTAAAATGGAGTTAGCTGCCCTGTAGTGTAAAATGTTCTTGACAGTGGGTCATGTGTCAAATGGGAAATTGTTAGAAAGACAGTTTTGTGGTCTTGTTTAACTGGAAAACACTCTCAATATTGGGCATCACATTGTCTTTACGAGGGAATAAAAACGATCTGTGGACTTAAAAAAGGCAAAAGGCAAAACCCGCGAAGTAGTGATCTTTATTTTTTGCTCTGTTAGCTGTGTGTCATTTATGCTATAACACTGGCTAACGTGAGAAAAAAAACAATATTTTCTAGTAAAAACAAGACTATTCTACTCAAATTAAAAAAGAAAAATAAATCCAGAGAACTTTTCCAAATCAAAAAGCTCCAACAACCATCAGAAGTAAAAATATAGAAAATGGCCTGAGTTCTGTGAGAATCCCTCTTGTACTTTGTAGCTCACTGTGAGGCTGGGTTTTAAAAAAGTTATTACATATTGTACATTTTCTGAATCTTCAGATTCCAGAGAATAATTTGAGATCACATTTGTGTGTCTATCATGTTCCTAGAGCTTTCAGAAAGCTAAAACAGTTCAGAAAAATTGTAAAAAATTGTTCTCATGTGACAGTTTGAAAAGCTATAGTTGCCATAGTAATCATGAGAGAGGACAACAAATGTACCTAAATGAAAGACAAGATTGTTTTCTTTAAAATAATACCAAACATGATAGTTTAAATGATTATCAGCTGGGCGGTACATGGAATAAACTATAATATGAACCAGTGTCATAAGTGCATTTTTAACATGTGATTTGTAAACTCCAAAAGTGGATATTTATGTTATCGCTGAAGCTCAGAAAAGCTTGGATATTGACCTTTCCAAAAATCTATGCTAGCCCTTGCCACCTCTGGTGAGCCCCATTTTACAGACAGTAAAGTAAACATAGAGCTAACAATCCAATCCAAGCTAACAACAAGACAAAGCGCTGCATTTAATGCAATTGTTGCCCATTTTTTAAGCAGTTCATGTTAGCAACTTTACTAAAGAGCAATTGTACTCACTGTTTTACATTTCTCATGTCTTTGGCTGAAACGCCAACGAGATCTTGAGAAGTGTCTTGTACACCAGCTGCATTTGCCCAAAGACGCTCAGATTCACGTAGATTCTTGTGAGAATGCTCATATTATGACTTGAAAGTCGCACCAGACTGCTGCGACCTCCGACAAAAATAGACTCTCTACAGATTCTTTCCTCACATTCACACAAGTGCTTGCACTGTTCTGAGGCCTGTGTACAAGAGCACATTTAAGCACTTTCTAAGTCTAACACCTCCCGTACACAGACTGTGAGGCGAGTTCGGTCCAAGATGTGTCAGAGTTTCTTGCGATGTGCCTTGTACATCAGCTCCAGTCCACTGTGGTCCGTTATTGCCTAAAGTCGCGCTGATTCACGTGGATTACCGCGCGAATGCTTGTTTTATGACTTGAAAGTCGCATCAGACCGCGGCAACCTTTCTAAGTCTTGGGGTAGTTGTGTGAGTCCCGCCTCGCATTGAACTCAGACTCAGTGTACGGCAGAGGATACGGGTGTCGCACGAGTCCTGCCTCGCACCAAATTTGCACTCAATGTACGGGAGGGGTAAGAGTCTTTCACATCAACACAATTCAGGAGCTAATGGCGATCCTAATAAACAAACAAACAAACCCCAGTTGCTGTCGGTAGGGTCAAGCAACGCAGCATCTGTTCAAGTCTCTTTGGGGCGCACCAAACTACAAGAACATTCACACAAGCAAGATCCAAAGTCGCTAAACAAATGCTGAGTAAGGGCCCAGACACACAGCAAGCGACAAAATGACGTGCGTGAACAAGCGAAACGACAGCCGTGCGTCCACGCATGGCTGGCCACACCGCCAGATGCAGCAGAATACGTGTGCTTGTCCCGTGCACGCCTGTGGTGCGTCATAGCGAGCCACTCACCCTGTGTTTCTCTATGGGAAAGCTGTTCAAGTTTGTCTGTCTGTGTTTCTGCTCTTGTATCTGTCTATAGTGAAAATAATCACATGAATAGGCTTCTATTTCCCCTCTGGACCGGCTGATTACGGCAAACGTAAGGTTTTCAATAGTAAATATGAAAACTCAAGCAGGCAGTTCTATTGAAGCAGGGCTCCGTCACAGTCCCGGTCTGTCCCAGGACGTGTGGTGCTGATGGCAAGAGCACACATACAACAGTAGTAGCCTGATTTCTCTGTATTCTCTGTATTCTACGCTTCTACGCAGCTACGCCAGCGTCAAGCAACAAAAAAAATAGGTTGGATTCTTTCACTCCTGATTCTCGACGTCATGCTCGCTACGCTCGTCAAGCGCTGGTGGTGTGGCCGGTTTCATTGACTTTGCATGTTTTCTAAACGATACGCGTGCATCGTTGGGCTATTTTTAACGCGCGTAGGGCTTGCGTAGCACAAAATATGCTTGCAGTGTGTCCTGACAGCATGCGCGTGATGAAAAAGATGAAACAAGTCGAAGCTGCATGTGTAAGTTGGAGTCAAGTCCTAAGCCCAAGAGAGGCAAGAAAAGACATGCTGTTGTTCTTTTCACACTCACAAATGTATTGTTGTCTATATTGACTCGTTTGGACCAGCTGTTTTTCAAGGTGCATTTTGGGACACTTTCAGTAAACTCAATATGCTGCATTTGGGACATTCAAATCTAAAAAATGTGCAGTATATAGACTAGAGTAATGTGTAAAAAGCAGGGCTCGGATATTTATATCAAAAATAGAATTGAGTCGTTGGTTAATGGTGTTTCAGTTCAATTCTGGAGTTGGTTCAGATCCTTTTGCGTCCCTCCATAGCTTTTACTTTGTCATTTTTGTGTGGCAAAGGGTTGATTCCACTGTCATCTCTCAGTCAGAGGAAGTAAACAGCAGCTTATTGTCGTTAAATTAAAGTGAGTTTGAAAATAGCGCAGCTTTAAATGACGAGGGTGAGTCACATTTGTTGTTTTGTGCTTTTATGATTCGAGGGGGTGAAACGTAGATCAGAAAACAGACAGAACAGAGGGATTGTGGGTAATTATTGATGCTGAGGAGGGGGAAGTCTGGTCCAGATGTGAAAGGAATGTGCTGGCATCCTGCTGCTGCTGCTGAGAGAGAGAGAGAGAGAGAGAGAGAGAGAGAGAGAAAGAGAAGGAAGAAGAGAGAGAGAGGAGAGGGAGAGAGAGAGAAGGAGCGGGGGAGAGAGAGAGGAGAGAGAGGCAGAGATGGAGAGAGAGGGGGCAGAGAGAGAGAGGGAGAAGGGGAGAGGAGAGAAAGAGGGGGAGAGGAGAGAAAGAGAGGGAGAAAGAGAAGTAGAGAGAGAGGAGAGAGAGAGAAGAGGTGGAAAGAAAGAAAAAGAAAGAGGGAGAGAAGGAGAGATGGAGAGAAAGAGAAAAGGAGAAAAAGAGAGAGGGGAGAGGTAGAGATAGAAAGAAAGAAAAAGAAAGAAAGAAGAAGAAAGAAAGAAAGAAAGAAAGAAAGAAAGAGAGAGAAGGATAGAGAGAGAAAAGGAGAAAAAGAGAGAGGGGGGAGAAAGGGAGGAAAGAAAAGAAGAGAGAGAAAAAAATTGGACGCAGTGGGAGTGAGACATAGAAAAGTGGTGAGAAAGGAAGAGGGGGAGAAGAAGAGAGAGAGGATAAAAGAAAGAAGAGAGAAATCACACAGAAAAGAAGAGAGTGTAAAGGGAGAGAATGAGAGAAGAGAAAGAGATGAAAATGAGAGAGAGAGAGAGAGAGAGAGAGAGAGAGAGAAGGAAACGGCAAAGAGGGGAGAGAAGCAGAAAAAATGGAAGAGAGAAAGAAAAAGACAAAGAAGGAGAGAGAGAGGGATACGGAGAGATAAGAGTGAAAGAAGAGGGTGAGAAAGAGAGCGTGGTGGAGAGAAGAAAATAGAGACAAAAAGAAAGAGACAGAGAGAGAAAGAAGAGCAGGGGAAAAAGAGGGATGAAAATCAAAGGGAGAGAGAGGAAAAGAGAGAGAGAGGGGAATAGAGACAGAAGGAGAGAGAGGGGGACAGAGAGAGAAATGAAGGTGAGAAAGAGAGAGGGGGTAGACAGAGAAGAAGAAGAGAAAGTGGAGAAAAAGAGAGAAGAGATAAAAACATAGAGAGAGAAAGAAGAGAGAGAAAGAAAGAAAGAAAGAAAGAAAGAAAGAAAGGCATAAAGCGAGAGAGAGAGAAAGAGAGAGGAGGTGAGAAAGAGAGCATGGTGGAGAGAAGAAGAGAGAGAGAGGAGAGAAAAGAAACAAAAAGAAAGAGACAAAGAGAAAGAAGAGTGGGGAGAAAGAGGGATGAAAAGGAAAAAAGAGGAAAAGAAAGACAGAGGGGGTAGAGAGAGAAGAAGGAGAGCGTGGAGAAGAGAAGAGTAGAGAAGAGATAAAAACTCAGAGAGAGAAAAAAAGAGAAAGAGAATTAAAGGATAGAGAGAGGGGGAAAGAGAGAGGAAGAGATAGGGGAAAGGGAGAGACAGAAAGAAAGAGAAAAAGTGAGAGGGAAAGAAGAGAGATGGGAAGAGAGAGAGAAGAAAGTGGAAAAAGAAGGAAAGAGATGAAAGAGAGAGATGAGAAAAAGGGAGAAGAGATAAAGACAGAGAGAGAGAAAAGGAGAATGGAAAGAGAGAGAGACACTCAGAAAGAAACAGAGAAAGAGGAAAGGAAGAGTAAGAGAGACTTTGAAAGAGAAGGATGGAGTTGTTGCTGTTTGTTGTTGTTGTTATTGGTTTATAAACTTTGAAACTTGTCAACCAGCAGCAGAACCATCCGACTCTCAGCCTTTCCATCTTCTTTTACACCAGATAAACATTTACATCTGCTCACACTCTCGTTCACATTTACAACCTCAACTGTGCCCGAGTTTCCCACAATGCACCTGGCCAGCTCTCGGCCTGCGTCAGACACTGAGTCCATCTGGTTCTCATCAGCTCCTCTGGTCCAGGTTTAACCGCAGCAGCAGCAGACCACCCTCCTCAGACACTCAGGGAGAAGAATCAAGCACCAAACCAGTGTGTGGGGGGTTTGTGTTTGGCAAAAAAGTGTTTTCTCGTTTATGCAGGGCAGGATTTAAATGTGTTAGATTCTATTAACTCAGTTTCAAAGTGAATCAGAGCAATAACAAACAGGCAGGTCTGTAAAGAGCTGATGAGTTCCTTCTTGGATTGTTCAAAAAGAAGATTATCTTAAGGCTGTGTGGGCAATTATCATCATTATTGTTTATTATTTCTATTTATTTGTTATATTCATTTCCTACGTCATTATTGAGGCGTTGTTAGGAAAAACAGTGCTGGAAGACAAGTTTACGCAGGCTTAACTTTGTGAGAATGAAAGTTTTTTGAGTGAAAGAGACAGATTGACACATTTTCAGACGTAGCAGCCTACACGGAATATGAGCATATTCGGTTTTCCTTGTGTACAATCAGGTTATTAATATATTCTTTGAAAGGTTTAGACTAGAAACAACTTAAAAAGGATTGAGTTGGACGTAGGGAGATTGTGCAGCTAACATTCAAAATAGAGGATTACAGAAGACGCATTGCGGAAGATTTAAGGCACTCGCAGGAATACTGTACGACTTAATTTACACAAGAATGCCGTAAGTTGTTTATGAGAACTGAAAGTTTACCGTAGAAGACTGTAGGAAACAGTCTCTCCTCCACGATCATCATACTAACTCCAGATTTCGTACACTTGTGAGATTCTAACAATTTATTCGTATGGGTCATTGCCCCGTCTACATTGATGCTTTATCCGATAAAGATAATTGATTTGGAATAAAAATTAATTCAGCTTAAAAAATCATGTAACACTTAATCCATGAAATGTTTATTTGGATATAAACTATTCCGAATAAGTGGGTGGTTTATTCCACTTTAAATCCAAATAATTGTATTCCTTTCTCATGTAACGTTTTATTCGTCCAAAAGCCGCACGTATCCAGCGGATGTGTTTTTCCGGTAGACGTAATGACTATGTGCGTTCCTTTCTCTTTTTTCTACCAGACGTTAGCGAATAAGATAAAGCATTTAGCTTGTTTAACGAGTAAACTTTTATTCGGAATTATTATTTCCATGTTAACATGAAGGTAATATTTAATTCCGATTAATTAATTCAGAATATTAATTTGGAATTAAGAAACATCATTAAACGTGGCATTGTGACCATAGCTTTTGTACTCTGAGTAGACTTGCATCTCCCAAACTCACTTATGTCTAAGAGGAGAGCGTCTTCCTGCTTGTTTCATGGAATGTAGCTTATTTAGCTTTCAAGCTTATGAAAACCATCTGACACAGTAGTCGAGTACTTTTTTGCAATTGCTTTTTGATCTCGCCCGAATCCTGGAACTAGAATGTAAAGATGTGTCAGTGATCTTTGCCTTTTCTTTGAGGTAAACTTACAATACCATACTCAGAGAAATCAAAGAAGGAGAACATACAGTCTGTTACCTCACTATGATTGGTTCTGACCAACACACAGCTTCATCTCTGTTCACTGATGGGACAATTGTACTTCCTGGTTTTAGGAACCTTTTAGAGATGCTTGTTGTTGTTTTTTTGGTGACCTGGCAGCTGAGTGGCTTCACGCCACAGAATTTCAATTAAACTACAATTTAAATGCATTTTTGTAAAACCCTATCACAACAAGTCGCCGGTAAGACATAACAAGATGTAGCTTTCAGAAATGTTAGAAAACCAAACAATGAAGGTTTGATTTGGATTCTCCTCATTAGAGCTGGTGTAATTCTAGTTTTTAGTGTTTAGTTTTAGCGCTCCAATTCTACTTAATAAAATCCATTGTGACCAGATCATAAAGACGTGTTTTCACAACGAAAGGCAGATATTTGATTACTTCCTGTGCGCTCGCTCCAGGCCCAAACAAAAGCCCAACGCTGGACTGGATCAGATGAATTCCTGCTGCGGTTTTGTGGAGCTGCAGATGTTTTTTCAGCTGCACAAGAGAAAGTTTGGTCCAACACTGAGCGGGGAAGTGAAGGAGAGATGGAGTTTGTTCTGAGCCGCTGCTGAACAAGAAGACCCACACTCAAGTCTAATAAAGTGAAGAGGTTTATACAGGTCTGAGCTTCATTAAGATACTGTACATTGTGTTTATTTTATCACTGTAAGATTGACTGTTTAAGAGACATATTACATAACATTTACTTTCATCATATTTGTCCTTTAATAATAATTCAAAAAGTTTCATTCAGTTTCTCATCAAAACTGTTTGTGCTTTAAACCTATACTGTTTAACCTAAACATGTAAGTATGATTTCTGCCTTCAAGTTTTGGTCAATTAAACATTTTTTATATACTTTCTCTCTCTTATCTCTCTGTCTGTCCTTTCTGTGTCTTTCATCTTTTCTGTCTCTTCTCTCTCCCTTTGTCTCTCCTCTACGTCTCTCAACCTCCTCTCTCTCTCTCACCGCTTTCTCTTCTCTCTTTCCTCTCTCTGTAGTTTCTATCTCTATCATCCCTCTCTCTCTTTCTCTTCCTCCCTCACCGTCACTCCAGATTTTCTTTATTTTCTGAATGCAGGCCACTGAGCAAAGCTATACATGTTGGAGAGTGCCATATTAATTGACCTTTATTTAACCAGGGAAGTCCCACTGAGATTCAGAATCTCTTTTGCAGGGAGCCCTGGGGAAGGGTCAGGGAGGCATTAATGGACATGTTTTTAGTTATATGACTAGTTTATACCAAAATCTCTACTATTGTGTTCAAGAAGGTCTTACTCTCTACTGATGCACGCTTGTCCACTCGCAGCAGATTTATTTACAAAGTTAGTTCAACATTAGCTTTTTTGCACTTTGTTTTTGACCTATTTACGTGCACAAATGTGCTTGCTCTGATTTTAAAAAAAAAACTCGTGGATGGTTGGACTGGCATCTCCTCTCATCCACAGCTGCGAGTGAGCATACACGCGCGCACCAGCACGCACTATAGACTGAGTCTATAGCGTGAACTTTACATCTGCACAAAGCAGTGCCGTTCTGATTTGGGACATGGTCAAGTGGAGCTCAAGGTCCCACAGCGTCAGGGATCTGTGGAAAACTCCATGGCTGTGGGTCAGTTTAATCGAAACTATATAGCCCCCATCATATAACCCCCCGTTTTGACACACTTCCTATAACGTACTTGATGTACTTTTTTAAATTTCTGGCCCTGGGGTGAATGCATTCCTCAGAGACCATTAAAGCCTAAATAAATGCTGTATATGTTTGAGTTTACCTTGTTTATTTGCAAAATTTTCATTGTATTTCTCCTTTTACATGGCCCAGATCATCATTTGTCTGTATTTCAACATGCAGCTCTTGATGAAAAGTTTGGAACGCCTAAACTAAATAAATTCAATTTTACTTGTATTTTGTTAATATGATGACAAGTTCGTAAAAGTATTGTTTAGTTATAGACAGTTTTACAGTTCATGCCAAGGCTCCATAAGTATTACTGCTCTTTATATTCACAAAATAAAATAGGTTTTAAATAAAATATGATATTCTTTAGAGCAGAGCTTGTTCTGAGTCAATCAGTCGTCAGAGGCTAAAACTACAAATCCTCATCTTCACAGAGTCCATGTCAGTATGGTGGCAAAGTGCTCCTCACAGCAAAAAGGTTGTGGGTTCATCTCCAGCACGGCTCGGGCCTTTCTGTGTGAAGTTTGCATGTTTCTCCCCGTGTCTGGGTGGGTTTCCTCAGGGCACTCCAGTTTCAACATGCAGGTTGGTGAACACTTGGTGGTGGTCGGTCAGAGGTTAAGGTGTCAGGTGTTTAGGCTTCTGCTGAGCTGCCTCAGCGTGGGGAGGGAGTGTTGCTGTGTGAAGCACTTTAGAAGACATTGTATATGTAAATGTGCTAAATAAATAAACTCATGATCATCTAACTCATCCCTAATACAGGGATGATTTACAAAGACTTAGATGCTTACTTTTTGCCAGTTTGAAAAGGAGCTTACATCAGCTTTAAATCCAAAGTCGTTCGAGTAAATACGTTTGAACTATAAGACCATATAAATCATGTCCTAACCACGTCTTGCTTCACTCTCGTGTTACTCATCAGGATTGCACCAGCATCCTCCACGCACACGCTCAGTCAGCATTTCTCACTTCCTCAAAAACAACAGGAAAAGAAAAAAAAAAACGTCTCCAGTAACGCGAGCTCCAGGACAGGCCTCTGCGGTGGAGGATGAACCCAGAGCACGTGCACCGATCCTGGGCCAAGAGCAGCTGTGGCGTCCCCTGAGGCCTTACCGCACTGGAGCTGAGCGGACAGTGTGGGCAGCTCAGGGTCAATAAAGTCTTAAACTCCAGGAATTTGTACAAGGAAAGTCAAACATTATATGTGTATAATTGTGGTAGGAATCCCATTTGATTTTCTTAATGCCCTGCTGTAAAACATTAAAGCAAAACAATAATATTTTAAAAGAAAAAATACAAGTGGCAGATGTCTAAAAGAAAGAATCAGACAATCTAGCTGTATGTGCTACATTTTGACAAAGAAGAAATGCCCTTACACTAGAATAGG
The DNA here is from genome assembly GCA_038363315.1 of Mugilogobius chulae. Taxonomy (NCBI): domain Eukaryota; kingdom Metazoa; phylum Chordata; class Actinopteri; order Gobiiformes; family Gobiidae; genus Mugilogobius; species Mugilogobius chulae. Next base: position 65,805,166 of record CM076396.1, read on the forward strand.
TTGCATTCACATGATATCACAGCTTTCGACAGGCCTCAGAGCGGTTCACTTTGGAGCGGTTTGGGCCGTTTATGTTAATGATGGTGAGCGTTTCTACTGCAGGTCCAGGCTCCTGAGGGTCTGATACATGAGCAGCTGACGTCACTCACACATAACACTTGCTTTCTTAAATAAATAAAAAAGAACATGTGCCTGAATTATACTTTTTCTTCCTGTCATCAATCTGAGCAATTCACAAAAAGATGCATAATAATTTGAAGTCTGTGGCGCTGCGACATGAGGGTCAGGCTGGTGGAAACAAGAAACTACTTCCGGTTTATTGTCACTTTTTTAAATTTGATTTTACTTTTTTTTGCCATGCCTCTGCGACTCAATGCTGCATTTTAATCCTGCTTTATTCAATGCTCTGAGGCTGGATTATGTTGGACACATTATGCACAGGATTTACAATTTTTTACAGTGTTTTGCCTCGACAAACAGGAAACAGCTGATGCTAATGTTCTAGCATTGCTTTGTTAAGTCTATTGCAGTTATTGTTTTTTGCCTGAGCCTGTGTTTTCTCTTGTTCAATCATCGAGCCAAAAGGGGGGATCGCTGTGAGGTCTGCTCCAGGGTCCAGAGTAAAAGCAGGGTGAAAAGCGTCTCACTATGAATCCAGCGAGCAGGGCGGAACGGGTCACTTTGCACAGTGGAAACAGCATAGGACCGTACCGTACCACCTCGACCTGAGCCTATGGAAACAGGGCTAATGAGGTCCATTGTTCTTAATTACGCTAGGAAAACATACAGTAAGTGTTGTCCCTACAAGTCTTAGATTTCTAAGGAAAGACAAACGTTTCATCGCCATCAATCTGGAACCAGAGACTTGAATACTCACTACATTATGCAGGTATTAGCTATACCCAAGCCTGACTATACTTCCATATAAAATAACTTTAAATTGTATCTCGAGACAATCTGACCGAGATTAAATGCATAGCACATTTTTTTTTTTTCTGTGAGTCGACTGAGGAATCGAAATTTCTACAACAAAAAGGGAAAACTCCATCTGAACTTACATTACCACATTCTCTAAACCTCATTTAGCTCTGTATGGGAGTACATGGTGCATTGCTGGGGACAGTGTGGGAACGTTGACATGGATAATGGACAAAGACCTTCTGTGTGCGTCCTCAGTCTGATCCTGCTCTTATCAGTCTGTCTGTTACCAATCAAATCAAGACCATTATCTGTTCACAGCTCACATACTAGAGCTAACACCAGACTCCATGTTTTCACACACTTGTTTCCACGTCTGAATGTAATGTAATGCACAGGAAGGAGGAGTCCGAGGAGCAGCAGATGTTTCAGCTTTTGGGCCTGAAAAGAGCAATTAAGAGACGCAGTAACGAGGCTGGCACAGACCCCATAAAGTGTCTGGATCAGGGAGGCACTCGTTAGACCAGGGCTGATCCCGAAAACAGGACTCTCCTCTGGGAAACACGCCCACTGCAGCCCGGAAGAGACAGATCATAGGTTATGTGGTGCTGCTTTGTCTTTCTCTCTGCATGTTCTGTCACATTTTGGGTTTTGTCCAACTTTTGTTTCACTTGTCAACTTACAAGAGGCTCCAGAATGTTTTCTTCTAAATACAGATTAAAACTAACTCAAGATTTAAAGCTGGGTTTTTAACGATAATGAACAATGGGTAATTTTTTTCTAATATGGCAACTTGAGCACTATTCTCGGATTTCTTCTAATATTGAGGACCTGCATGGGCCCCTCCCACCTCCGGGACGTCCTCCCCATCTCCCTCTTCGAGATTAGTCTGTGCTTGTCCTGCTAGATGAGTCGTTTCCCTCAGCTAATGGCAGAGGTGTATTTTTACTCAAGTACTGTACTTAAGTATTTTTTTAAGTATCTGTACTTCACTTGATTTTCACAAAATCTGGCAACTTTACTTTTACTTCTTACATTTTTTCAAATATCTGTACTTTCTACTTCCTACATTTTAAAATAAAGTTAGTTACATTTTTAAGTCTATTTTTCTTAGTCTATATTAATTCTAATATTCTAACAATATAGTGTACCACAGTATTTACCACACCACTAAATAAAATGTTTTTATTGTTGTTGCACTATTTCAGCCTATTTCACACCACAATGCATCTAACACCAACTTTGTATTTTTATTTTGATGGGGTAGGGGATTTTAACACTGCAAACACAATTTAGGTTTTAAATCTGACTCCTTTCTCTCCTAAATTCTTCAACACATTGTTAATATCAACATGTATTCAATTTTGGTTGCAATTTTGGCTTAAACCCCCCTTTTTTCATATTTAATGTGAAACTGGAGAGGACCACCCAAGCTTAGCCAATCAGAATGCTGCATTCTGCTCCTGAATACAACTAAAATTCATTATTATTCGACTCAGAAAGTGCTCTGTGGGCTATTTTTTTCAAGAAGTGCTGCACTTATCGTAAACTTTTTGGTGGAAAACACAAAGTTGACTTATTTACAACTAAAAAAGTTAGCTACCCCAACTTTAAGTAAGTTGCCATCGATTTACGTTTGTACTTTTACTCAAGTAAATGAGTTTCAGTTCTACTTTTACTTTTACCAGTGTTGTCTTTAGACAAGTTGCTGCACTTTTACTTGAGTACTTTTGCCATCTCTGGCTAATGGACTCTCTATATCTGCAAATGGATTCTTGTCAGTCCTGGTCATAACCTGTCTGTCCATGGGAGTGGAACCTTCCTTCACTTAGTTCTTCTCCAGGTTTTTCTTTTTCCAGTCGTCCAGATCTTTTCTATTGGAAGGAACTTTTTCCGTTGTGCTCCAGAGCTTTTTTTGGTAAAAACAAGACACAATAAACAGGAAACCTAGCAAGCGCGGGTGAAATGCATCCAGTGGTTTTCAAAATAAAATCATTACACTATTTCTACTAAATACGTCAACATTCTTGACATATACACAACTAATTTACCATATTTATGTTTACATTTTTTGACAGAGTTGACATTGCCTGTAAACAAGCTCTAAAATCAGACCTGCTCATTGGTTTGTTTGATTACTCTAGTCATAATTCTTTTTCCACGTGGCCTAAATGTTGTATTCTTTTACTATATATAGTAACATATTTAAATAACAGAAGATGATCAAACTCTGCAAAGTCACAGAAGTTCTCACAAGCTGCATCCCATTATTGTGAACACACTGAAATGTTTAAACAGCTCTGCCTCTGTCTGCTCTCTCTCTCTCTCTCTCTCCTTCTCTCTCTCTCTCTCTCTCTCTCTCTCTCTCTCTCTCTCTCTCTCTCTCTCTCTCTCTCTCTCTCTCTCTGGGGTATCTCCTGGCCTGTGTTTAATCCACCACAGTTAAATTAGTCTTTTATGGAGCGCGGCGTTGATGGCGGCTGGAGCACAGGATCTGAATCAAAGCTAAGAGTGTTTTTTTTCTTTGGGCGCGTTGGTATTTGACTGTTTTCGTGGTCGTCAGCTCTTTTGGGGTCTCGAGCTCTGGTGGTGGTGGTGGTAAAGTGTTCACAAACCTCATGGAAAAAGTGCTTCATCACCACACAGGGCCTGGGAACACAAAACAAAAACACTTACAAATGTACTACGTGCGAACACTGACCTACGAGGGGCTGCTAATGTGAAATCTGACCAACAGGAACAAAAATATTTACCTGGACCTATGTTCTCTCACCTATGGTTATGAGCTTTTGAAAATCTAATTAGTCTGAAGCTTTTGAAAGAAGTTCCTGAGTTTCAAGTAGAACAAAATTAATGGTTGGAAGTTGGTATGCAGGTAAATAGAAATGAATATTTGAATAGTCGACTAGTCAAATACAATTTGTATCTGCGATTTTGATTATTTAGTCATTACCCAAAGCTCATGACCATAGGTGAGGTTTGGAACATAGAATGGTCATTAAATCTAGAGCTTTGCCTTTCAAATTAGCTCCTTCTTCACCACAACGATCCAATACAGCGACCTTGTCACTGCTTCCATCCTTCCTTCACTCAGGAACAAGACCGTGACATACTTTAACTCCTCCACTTGTTGCAGGACTCTTCACCACATGTAGTGGACAAATCACCTTTTTCCAGTCTAGAATCATGGCTTCAGATTTGAAAAATTTAATTTTGATTCCACACTCAGCTCAAACCGTCCCAGTGCATGATGCAGGTTCTGGTTTTATGAAGCATCAGGACAACATCTTCTGCAAACACCAGAGATGAGATGCTGTGGTCCCTAAACCAGACACTGTGGTCCCTGACTGCGCCTAGAGATTCTATCCATAAAAACAATGAACAGAAAGGGTCTTCCGGTTGGGCGAGCATGGGGTAGTCAGCTTGTTTTTCTAACCCGTGCTACATTTACCTCTTAAACCCACTAAAACGACTTTTTTCATGAAGAGTTTGCTTTGAACTTTTTTTAAACATCTACCGCTCTTATCTGACCCAGCCATGCCACCTAAAGCTGCTAAATCAACCGATAGATCTTCGGAGTTGGAATCGGCTACCTCTGCAGCGGTTAGCAGAGCCGACATAATAGCACTGCTAGCTGAGCATCGGACAACACTGGTAGCCGAGTTGAAAACGACCTTTTTTGACGAAGTTAACTGCAAGCTGGACGAACTTCAGAGAGAATCGGACAACCACGGTGAGCGTTTGACTTCATTGGAAGAAAACGCTAATACATTCGATCAGCGTGTATCTAGACTGGAGGCTACTTGCTCCGCTCTGCAGACGGCTAATGACAAGCTAAAAGCTAAGCTGGTGGATGTGGAAGGGAGACACCGACGTCTCAATGTGCGCTTGGTGGGCCTCCCGGAGGGTATCGAAGGTCCCCAACCATCCAAGTTTTTTGCAAAACTGCTTCAAGATGCCTTTGGCCAAGATGTTTTCCCTACTCCACCGGAATTAGACCGGGCTCATCGCAGCTTAGTTCAGAAACCGGGCCCCGGTGAGAGGCCGCGGCCCGTCATCATATGTTTTCACCGGTACCAAAATAAGGAGCTGCTGATTCGTGAAGCTAGGAAGCGGAGAGAGGTGAAGTATCAAGACAACATATTTCGAGTGTACGAAGATTATAGTCCTGAAGTGGTGGACCAGCGGAAAGTGTACAAAACTGTCATGTCGGACTTGTATCGGATGGGCTTGCGACCCTCGCTGCTTTATCCTGCGCGCTTACGTATTACTAAGCAGGATGGCACTCGTGTCATGTTTGGCTCTGCGGTCGAGGCTAAAAAGTTTGTGGAAGACTTTGGAGGGGACTAAACTGACTATTCTGTTACGGTGAAGTATTGAACTGTTTTTTATGTCAAAATGTTTCATAGGCTTGTGGTTATGTTCACAATGGATGTAGTGTAACGCACTTTATGGCATGGCTGGTTTATCTATACATCTGTGTTTACTATATGTATATTTGTATTTGTACATATATGCTATTTTATACTTTGGTGGGTTTTATACTTACATTTTTTTTTAACTTATATTCATATTTTTTGGGGGGTATTTGTAGTGTAGGTAGGATTAGTATGGAAGGTTTGTTTTTAGGTAAGGTAGGTGTGCTGCACGTTTTTGCAGCTAATGTCACCAGGGTGTTCAGGGTTGTTCTTTTTTTGTTTGTTTGTTTGTTTGTTTTTGTTTGTTTTTTCTGGGAGGGGGTTGCTGTCAATGTCAAGGGTTCGAATCATTGTTTATGGTGCTCTTATTTTTTTTTCTTTTTCCATCAGTCAGGATATAAATCATTTTGGAAAGTTGTATAAGACGACTGGCTTTTAATTTTTTTTTACAATATAATTAGTAATGGCCGGCTACATTAACGTAATCACTTGGAATGTTAAAGGCCTAAATCACCCTGTTAAAAGAAAAAAAGCCTTGACACACTTGAAGAACTTGGGTGCTGGTATAGTCTTTCTCCAAGAAACGCATCTCAAAATCTCGGATCATAACCGGTTGAAATGTGGGTGGGTGGGGGAACTTTTTCACTCAACTTTCCAGGGGAAGGCTAGAGGGGCTGCAATATTGATAAGTAAAAACATTTCTTTTACCTGTTCTTCTGTCCTTGCTGATCCCAACGGTAGATATATCATAATAACTGGTTCACTATATAATTTTAATGTCATTCTCGCTAATATTTATGCTCCCAATTATGATGATCCTCTTTTTTTTCTCGTGTTTTTGATCGGATACCCTGCCTTAGTTCGCATTTACTTATTATGGGAGGAGATTTCAATTTATGCCTGAACCCTGGGATGGACAGGTCATCTGTTCGAACTAGATATCCTGTATCTAAATCTGCCACATATGTTCAATCATTCCTTTCTACTTATGGTGTTTCAGATATCTGGCGCTTTTTACACCCACAGGACAGACAGTATTCCTTCTTTTCAAATGCGCATCAATCTTACAGTAGGATTGATTATTTCTTTATCGATAATAAACTGATTCCCAATGTCCAGTTATGTGATTATCAACCGATAGTTATATCCGATCATGCAGCTCTTGTGTTAAGAATGAATATACCTGCTTTTTCTACTCCTAGGAGACATTGGAGATTTAATTCTCTTTTATTAAGTGATGAAAACTTTGTTAATTTCATTTCAGACCAGATTTCTTTGTTCTTGGAATTTAATTTGACACCTGATGTTTCTGTCGCTTCGGTATGGGAGGCTCTTAAAGCATATCTCAGGGTCAAGTGATATCTTTTATGGCTAAAAAGAAGCGTGACTCGATGGCAAGGCAGAAAGATTTGGAAAAACAAATAGCCGAGGTGGATCAGAGACACTCTCAAAGTCCCACCCAAGATTTATATAAAGTACGTTTGGCACTAAGCGCCGAATATGATAGGCTCACTTCACACACTATTGAATATTTATTATTAAAAAACCGAAGCAACATTTATGAACATGGAGATAAAACAGGTGAAGTATTGGCGAGACAACTGAAAAGTGCAAGGGCTAAGCAGGTTATTCATGGTGTTGCGGCGCCGGATGGCACTGTGTTAACAGATCAACAGGCAATAAATGATGCCTTTCAATCTTACTATTACAATTTGTATAGCACTGATAACACATGCAATTCTGATCTTCTTTTTGAATTTTTTAAAGATTTACCAGTACCCTCTTTGAGGCCCGACGAAGTTTTAAAATTGAATGCGCCTATACAGCAGCAGGAGGTCTTGGAAGCGATTAGGGCATTGCACCCTCACAAATCACCGGGCCCCGATGGTCTGCCGAGTGAGTTTTACGCAACTTTTGCTGAAAAATTAGCCCCTCTGATGACTACAATGTTTGCAGACTCTTTTTGCAGAGGTACGCTCCCTAATAGTTTAAATCAAGCATGCATTACCTTACTGCCTAAGAAAGATAAGAACCCATTAGAATGTGGCTCCTACAGGCCAATTTCGCTTCTGAACTGTGATTATAAAATTCTGGCTAAAGTCCTGGCCTGTCGATTGGAAACCGTCTTGTCTAACCTTGTATCTTGTGATCAGTCCGGTTTTGTGAAGGATCGCCGTTCTTTTTATAGTATTCGACGGTTATTTAATATTTTATATACCCCCAGTGTGTCTGAGTCTGAATGTCTTCTCTCCATGGATGCGGAGAAGGCATTCGACAGGATTGAATGGGAATATCTTTTCGAGACTTTGCGCAAATTTGGGGTTGGTGAATCCTTTTCTTCCTGGATTAAACTTTTATATGCTTGCCCCTCTGCTATGGTACTCACCAACAACACATATTCAAAGCCATTTAGTTTGCATCGCGGTACCCGTCAGGGTTGTCCCCTCAGTCCACTTCTTTTCGTGTTAGCCATTGAGCCGTTAGCGATAGCAATAAGAAATAATGATTACATTCATGGCATTTCAAGGTGGGGTGCAGAACATAAACTATCTCTTTATGCGGATGATCTCCTGCTGTTTGTATCCAGGGCTAAGGACACTATTCCTCATATTTTGGATCTCCTTGTTAAGTTTGGAGCCGTGTCAGGGTATAAAATAAATCTGCAGAAAAGTCAGTTATTGCCACTCAACCTGTCTGATTCAGTCTTGGAAGAAATTACTGTGCCATTTAAGATAACAAAGAATAGCTTTGTTTATCTTGGAATAACTGTAACACGAAGATTTTGTGATCTTTTTAAAGAAAACTTTGCAAAATTACAAGTGACAATACAACAAGAACTAGCTAAATGGTCTCCTCTTTACCTTTCATTAGTTGGGAGAGTAAATGTGATTAAGATGTCTGTATTACCTAGATTTGTGTATCTATTTCAGTGCCTTCCCGTGTATATTTCAAATGCCTACTTTAAAAAACTTGATTCTATTATCTCGTCATTTATATGGAGTGGCAAGAAGCCCCGGTTGCGCAAAGAACATCTGCAGAAAACAAAACAGGAGGGCGGGTTTTCACTTCCAAATTTACGTTGTTATTATTGGGCTGCCAATTTATGCTGTATGTCTTTTTGGGTACATTACTCAAGTAATACTGGACCACCATGGGTGGAGATGGAAAAACTTTCTTTTGGGTCTTGTTCACTGTCATCAGTTATTGGTGCACCACTTCCATTGCCCAAACCTTTGAACATTAATAATCCTATAGTACATAATTCTATTAAAATTTGCCACCAATTTAGAAAACACTTTGGGTACTTGAGGATGAGCTTGAATATTTCAATGGCACTTAATCCTTTTTTCCCTCCTTCATTGTTGGATGCTGCGTTTCAGAGGTGGCAGCGTCAAGGACTGAAGTTCTTTAGTGATTTATTTGTAGATAACCAATTTGCCTCTTTTCAACAACTGACTAATAACTATAATATACCTGGCTCACATTTTTTTAGATACTTACAGGTTCGACATTTCATTATGACCTCTATTCCAGAGTTCCCCATCAGACCTCCCCAAAATATTATGGATAATATTCTTTTATTTAATCCCACTCAAAAGAAATCAATATCTAAAATGCTTGGCATTATTTTGGCTATAGAATCTCCCTCTATGTTAACCATCAAAACATCTTGGGAGCAGGATCTTCATACTACTATTAACGAAAGTGACTGGGAAAATATCATAAAGAATATTAATTCGTCCTCTATGTGTGCAAAACATTGCCTAATACAATTCAAGGTTGTTCATCGTGCCCACCTTTCTAAATCTAGATTAGCTAAAATGTACCCGCAAATTGATCCGTTGTGTAATAGATGCAAACTTTCAGAGGCCACATTAATCCATACTTTTTGGTTTTGTCCTAAAATACAGTACTTTTGGAGAGATATTTGTGAGGCACTTACTTGTATTTTAGGAGTCAAAATAACTCTAAACCCCTTTATGTTTCTGTTTGGGATCAACAATGAGGGTCTGACATTGTCTGCCGGTGGTCAGAGGATTATTACCTTTTCAACATTATTAGCTCGACGCCTCATTCTTCTTAAATGGAAGGATGCTGCCCCACCCACTGTCTCCCATTGGATCCGAGATGTGCTATTTCACCTTAAACTTGAAAAAATAAGATACTCTGTGAGGGGGTCGGAAAAGAATTTTCACAAGGTTTGGAGGCCATTTTTGACCTTCTTTGATCAGCCATCCACAGATGTAACAGATTGATTTCTACTTTTTTTATTTTTATTTTTTTTATATATATATATTTTATTTTTTATTTTGCCTTAACATTTGATTTTTTAGGCCGGGTTTTTTTATTATTTTTATTATTTAATTAGTTATTTTACTGGCTTGTTTTTTTAATTGTTATATTCTGACTGATTTTTATGTTTTTTTATTATATATATATTTATTCTATTGCACTTTATCATTATATTACTATTTTATGTATGTGATTGACAGCGGGAGGGGGGGGGGGTGTTTTGTTTGTTTGTTTTGTATTATGTTTAAAATTCAATAAATATATTAAACACTAAAAACAATGAACAGAACCAGTGACAAAGGGATTGAGTCATGGATACAGATGGGCAAAATGTGTTGCGTACGAGAATTATGCTTTTTATACGTCAATATGCAACAAAAAGCCAAAACGTAAAATAACCACACATTTTCATTGAATCGACGTGGCGACATTTTCTTTGGATTTCAATTGATCAATCAATCAACTTTCACAAGTCCTTCACAACAAAAAATACATTTAGCGGTAAATAATAAAACATTGCATTAAAGTTTGCATAAAAACTGATATTAGCTCAAAACTGTGTTAAAAGCAAGTGCCAAAAAGTAAGTTTTAAGTAGTCTTAAAACTGTCATTAGACTATGCAGCTCTAATGTGGAAAGGAAGCCTGTTTAGGAGCTACACTTGAAAATGCTCATTTTAACAGATAAATCTTAACCTACCCCAAGCCCCAGTCCTAAACACAACCATTTTAGTAACTTGAAGACTAAAGTTACCCTTTAAACTTAAAATGTCCCCACATGGCTTCAACCAAATTTCGTGAATATTTTGCATTTTAGTTTTCACATTATATTGATGTAAACAAAACAAACAAAAAACGTGAAAATATGCTTATTGTACATTTTTGACATATTGTTTTATATCTGTGTTTGCTCTGGAGACTGTGCTGCTTAGAGACAGGGTGAAGAGCTCAGCCACACGAGAGGAACTTGGAGTAGAGCCGCTGCTCCGACACGTTGAGAGGAGCCAGCTGAGGTGGCTCGAGCATCTGATGAGAAAAACCCAGGACATGCTGGAGGGACCAAATCACTGGACTGGGAACGCTCAGGATTGTGTGTGGAGAAGGACAAATTTGGGCCTCTCTGCTCAGACTGTTGCCACTGCGACTCGAGAAAGTGGAAGAAAATCGATGAACTAGTCAAATAAAGTCTATCTCTTCCCTTTGGCTGAGTGTCCCTGGCCAACACAGTATCACTAGAGGGTGTACATTTACTACAACATAAAAACAGCGTATTTTGAGCACGAGTTCACAGCTGTTTTGAGTACTTATATTTCGCCGTTCATTTGATATGAAAAAGCGTAAAAATGACACGGGATTTCACGGCATTAAATAAACACGAGTTTTGGTTGCAGCCACGTGGGGACGTTTTCTTCAGGTGAAACGGGTAAGTTTACGCCTTAAGTTACTAAAATGGGTAAGATTAGGTCTGGGGCTTGGGGCAGGTTAAGATTAGAATCAGGAGTTTGTTAATATTCATAAATAAGAACACATCTTAACAACCAACATAGAAATAAACTGGGACTGTGACGCAAACACTAATTACGCAAAACAGCCGTGAACTCGTGCTAATCATATGTAATTTACATTAGTTGGGTAATGTTGTGGTAAATGTACGGTTTCTTGTGAGATGGGGCTCCCCTGGCAGTATAAACAAGGATGCTGCTTTTGGATCCTCTTTTCAATTAAAATATTCTGGTTTAATAGATATTTTTTGGTAAAATTTTAACACATACAGTACATATTTGCCTCTAGTACCACAACAAAAGTTTAGTTTTCTATTGAAAATGCCAGTATAATCAATAAAACTCAACTTTAAATTCCTCCACCTCCTCTTGTCAAAACCTGTGTGGCATTTTGTCAGATTCAGCATCGTGAGATTTTCTTTTTGACCACACCTTGATCATTTACAGAAAACCATTCACACGACGCCTGAAAAAGAAAACAAACTATTCGAAATGAACCTGGACGTGAGCATGAAATCCGACTTCCTGAGACGAGAAGGAGGTTAAGAAAACACTAACTCAGACTTAATGAAGAGCAGATTCTTTCTCCAAAATGTGATCCGTCCACACCTCGTCCAACAGCTGATTCCATTACGTTTAGTACATGTGTTTGAGGCTAGGAATAACAAAGAAGTCTCACGCTTCCATTAGGCTTTGCGATCTTGATAAAGACTCTCACAGCACATTTGGATGGACGAGTCTCCAGTTTGGTTTGTTTGTTCTTCAGACCATACATTTATGTTTGTTTATGTGACAGTCGATCCAAAATAATCAAAGGCATTCGCAATCCCCAAACACAAAATGCAGAATATGCAAAAATTTAGTTGTTTTTTTAGTGTTGTTAACATGCGAACTACATGATCACATCGATGTACAAATATGCTTATATTTTGTGTTGTCACTCTACTAGATTAAGCCTGGTGCAGTCGCTCATAATTATACTGTGCAGACTGACTTTGGGTGCCCAAAGTAATATGCACGCCACCATTTGCACCGTGTTTCTTCTTTCGCGCGTTCATTTTGGTTTTTTTTTGTAACTGCTATTCCCAGTTAACCATCCATTCAGTACATAAAGCCCGAAGAGCCCGGGTCTGTCCTGCCTGTCAGCGCAGCTCTTACGGCACCGGGCGCTACAAACAGGAGCAGTGCATTTTGTCACTTCATACGTCTCTTGTTCGGTTCTGAATCGCATCGCAACTCAACATTCTCGTCTCCCACTTTTTTCTAACTTGATTTCCGGCGCTGCTTTAAAGCACAGTTGTGAATTAAACCATGATCTCACGGGGACAGAGCAACAACACAGCCACTCACGAGTCTAAAAGACAGCGGTCTGAGAGAGGAGAGATGCTGTATGATCGCTTATATACACACATACTGATGAAAGAAAGCGAGAGAAGAGTGTGAAAGACGCTGTATGACCGAATAAATGCGCGCACTCAGACATTTAGAGAAGCCTATCTTGGGCCTGCTTTCTCTCTTGTCCAGTCATTTCTCTCTTGTCCAGTCATTGTTCTTAAAGGGGGATCAAAGTTGAGCCATGGGTCATTCTCCTCCAGACTCTGCTCTGAAAGTAGGACCTTCTGTAGCTCTGTGGGCCTTAAACCTATGTCTTGTTAAGAAGCCAAAACACTTAGGAATCGTATATGCTCCAAATGTAGAAAATGTGTCTTGAATCCGTCTGAGACTCAGTGGGACGTTGAAGTCAAGGTTACAAAAACACAAGATTATTAATTCTGTTTTTTTTTCTCACTAATTAGCTCCAGACCTGCATCTTCACCATTACAGCATCGGTTTATCTACATTTCCTCCCTTTTGTTTATAAATCAAACAGGAATCCGACCTCCTCGCCTCATTTTTGCAGATTTATTTGAGCGAGCTGGCTTCTCGGCTCCTCAGGGTTTTCAAGGGTCATTTCCAACACTTTGACCTGTTGTTCACTTCAGACGGAGAAAGGACAGAACATGTGCTGCAGTCGTTATGAAGGAGGAGAGAGGCTTTGAAAACAGTCAGAGGAAATGACACCGACTCACTGGAATCAGGTGGGCTGACTGAGGAGCACACACTTTGTTTACTGAACTTTATTGACATAGCTACTAATTGCATACACATAGAAGTTAATTCAATCTGTATTTATGTCCTTATGCATAAAATTTTAACTGTTGGCTATTTTTATTGTGTCCTGACAGAAGTTTGTCCAGTTCATGCACAATTGTGTTATTTCATCAGCCTAATCGCTAGAAAGTCCTGGGTTCAAACCCTGGCAGCCTTTGTAAGTAGAGTTTGAATGTTCTCATGTCTGCATAGGTTTGGCTGCTCCGGTTTCCTCTACAACTAAAAACATGAACTATAAGCTCCTTTGTCTCCTTCATAAGTCTTGAGATGGATAGTAGCTTCAAAAGCTCATCTATTACAAGCATCTCTACTCTGTGGAAGTTTAAATGTGCATGATCCCAATAAAAATAGATAAATTGGGGCTGGGTATGTTTCGATATATTTTTCATACCTCATTATATGATGTATATCTTGATATCTCTAAAGGAACCATGTGTAAAATGCACAACTAGTGGCTTTAAAAAATAGTATTACAATGACAGATGAACTTGCATTGTCAGATGGTGACATGGCCCACACATTAAAGATTAACAGCTCCAATCAGGTACAAGGTTTGTAATGAATCATGGGCAATAATATAACAATCACTTTCAAGAGTCACATGAGTCTTTGTCGTGGTTTGTTCTCAAGAAAAACATTTCTACACTGAATGGTGTGAAACAAGAGCATGGACCTCTCACAGACAACTGGCAATGCAAAAGAGGGAGTCATGTGGGCTCATTCTGCTTTCTGATTGGATAACCTTATAAGAACCAAACACAAATGTAAATATCAAAAATGAACATCAGGCCCATTGCTTTTTTAAATGAAGAAAAACTCTAAAATGACTTTACATTTGAACATGTTTACCTTGTATCTGTGACACATATAAGTCATGTTTATGAAATCTAAATCTTACAGTTTCTTTAAAATGACATCTTTGAAGTGACATCATTTTTCGTAAGACTAGCAGGCTAACAACAGGTTAGCAGAAGGAGCTGCAACTGATTGACACAAGCTGTAGCAACAACATTAGCTAGACATGTTGTCAGCTAACTACAAAAGTTGTTTCACTTTGTGAAAACAAGTTATGCTGCTAATTCAACATTTGTGAATTTGTGAAAACATACAACTCATACAAGTTACATTCAGGTGAGTGAAAAAACGCAGAAAGCTAGACGTCTGTCAGACCGGTTCAGACCTGATCAACACTGCTCTCGTCACGTTTTGTTGTTTTTATCAAAGAAGTTTCCTCAGCTAACTAGATGGACACTGTCTCTTTCTGCAGGTGACATGAAAAGTAGTGCGGAAAGTGATGTTGACCAATAATCAATAAATGCAAATTTGCTAAGAATAAATGAATTTTAGCGATGCCTTATGCTGACAAAGACCAAATTAAACAGTTGATCTTGAAACTTTTCTGCGTAACTGTGACCAGCTGGTGTTTTATCAGCTCTTTTTACCCAGGATGACATCTCCACAGGTGCAGCCAAATGTATATCTTGATTGACATATATCATTTATCGCCCAAATAAACACAAATATTACCTCTAGATCCTCTCACTTTCACCTTTAGTCTCCAGGTACTGACTGCAGCTCAAATAAAACTTACTTTTTGTGGCTCTTAAAAAGTACATTTGCAAAAAAATCTATGTTAATGTTTTTAGTCCTTTCTCTTCGTTTTTTGTATTAGTAGTGTTACATATTTCTAACCTCTGAGATTTACTTCATTGTGATTCTCGACCCACTTAAAAATGTATTTATTCAGAAGACTTCCAACCCTGCTGCGATTTTCATCATCGGTTTACCTCACAGTCAAACAACGGCAGATCCACATCAGCACCAGTTTATTATTGGCTCTGAACGAGGCTGGATAACCGTCTAAGCTCCATCTGAAAGAGTAATATTTGACTTCTGGAGCAGTGAAAATAGTCCCGGGTTATTGGACGTAACCTCCGGGGCTCCTCCCTTCACCCAGGGCCCTGAGCGTCTGCTGCCCAGATGTGAGCTCTCCAGGCTGGGATATGAGAGCGCTGCAGAGGCCTGGCTCAGATTCTGGAGGTATTATCCCAGCTGAATATCTAAACACATGGGTCAGTTTCTCAAGTGAAGACACAGAACTGGGACAGAAAGAGAAGGTTATGAGCAAAAAGGAAAGCTTAAAGTCAAGATTTGTGTTTGATTTGTATAATTAAAGTTGGTGTGACTGATTTGTGATTTGCATCCAGTCAAGCTTTGACTCTGGTCGAAGTCCAATGCAGACAGCGTGAGCTTTCGTTTCCTTCAAGCTTCTTTAAATGTCTTTGTAAGTCTCCGTGATGATAGTCATGGGGCATTTGAATGTGGTCCACTGTCTCCAGTACGAAATACGGCAGCTCCCCCACCTTTTTCGAGACACATTCTTTACCCGAATTTCTGTCTAGAGAAACCCTGGATCCCTTTTTTTATTTAGCAGTGTAAAATGTGTTTGGATGTGTTTCTGTTTCTTATTTCAATTATGAAGTTACGCAAAAATGAGAAAATAAATAAATACTGTAATGTTGAGTTACTGTTCAGTTGGCTGGTTTAAGTACACACAGAGCTGTAGGGGGAACAATACCACTGAAGTTGCTTAGTTCTGCTTTAAAAATCCAAGAGGCTCTC
The DNA here is from genome assembly GCA_038363315.1 of Mugilogobius chulae. Lineage (NCBI taxonomy): Eukaryota > Metazoa > Chordata > Actinopteri > Gobiiformes > Gobiidae > Mugilogobius > Mugilogobius chulae. The sequence continues at coordinate 65,821,068 of CM076396.1, forward strand.
ACAGGGCTCACCAGATGTGCTCTGAAGCTTTCAGTTGGAAGGAACTTTCGCTGAATGAAGCCCTCCACAACCCTTTTTCCTTCACAAAAAAACAATCTCCACACGAGTGCATGGTTTTGTGTGTGCAGGATCAAACGCAGTGACAGCAGCAGCACCACCAGAGAAGCAGTGGCCTGAGTCCTCTGAGAGACTGCATTACAACAGGACACGAGCTAGACCTAGAGCATCTGAGTCCAGAATGTTTAGTCAACTAAAATGGGCTCCAGAGGGCTCTGGCAGACTGGTTCTTTTACAAAGAATCTGTAGCTCCGCAGCATCTTCACACTGAGCCATTTCCTGCACGATGAGTCTCAGAGTAGAGCTGCTGCTCCTCCACGTTCAGAAGAGACAGCTGAAGTGACTAACGCTTCTGTTGTGGATGTTTCCTGGAGAAGTGTTCATGTCCCACAGGAAACAGGCCCCAGGGATGATCTCTCTTGACCTTCAGAAGGTGAGAAGTCTTTAAAACTGAAGAAATGGGGGAATGGATGAAAAGCACGGCACAAATTCAAAAAGAAAACATTCTGGCCCTGATTTACTAAGGTGGATAATAGCACGTACTAATTTGCGGCCGCAGTTCAGAATTTTGCGCGTCCCTGAAGTGGGCGTGTTGCACGCGATCAACAAAGAGAAACTGCGTCAGTAGTGCGGGAGCAAACCGATGAAGGCGGACCTATGTAAATGACCCTTTTGCGTGCTTCAGTTTCCACATAGAGGAAGAGACTCGCAAACGAAAAAAAATTTCGACCCCGAGGAACTAAGGTCCTCGTGGAAGAAGCAAACTCTCGTCACGAGGAGCTGACCCATGCAGAGGAATATAACCATCACAATAGCCGCAAGGCCATCTGGCAAGATATCACGAATAAAATAAATGCCGTTGGAAAGGCCAACACGCCAACTCACAACTGTTGTTTTAGTCATTTGGTGGCAGAGATTTCTAATCATATTTGTACTTGTTTTAATTTAATTTAATATGTATTGTATAAAATGTTTTAATGATTGTGTTTTTATTTTAAACAGGGCGCCAATGAAAAGGAGAGTCTTGTCTCATTGAGCCTCCCTGTATAAATAAAAAAATGAATAATAATAATAATAATAATAATAATAATAATAATAATAATAATAATAATAATAATAACTTTCTATCTTTAAGCTTTCCGAAGTTATAACCATAACACAATTTATCACAGACTATGTCATTGCAGGATCACACTCTTTCACTGAGACCATTTATATCATCAAATATTACATGAAAAAATATGTTTAATTCTGCACATGCCAAAGATCATTAAAGAGTTAAATATAAGTTGTAGAAGTGCACATATGTTAATATACAAAGCCTCAAACATAAGTGTCCGCTTCACATATTGTCCCTCTTTATCAATATTCACCCTATTGCATAACCAGCAGGATACACATTATAAATACATTTATTAATTTATAAGCTTATTTTTAAGCGTATTATTTGTTTAGATACATGTGAAAACCAGCAGGAACGGGCCAAATCAGTGAAGCAGTGGATATATACGCGCTACTGGAAGAACTCAAAAACCAGAACGCGAGGGTCTTTCTTCCGTGGCGCAGGAGGTACGGGCACTCACAGGAGTAATGCGAGGTTCGCGGGACTGTGTCCACTCTAAAAAACATCTGTTCAGGCCCTCATTGTGAGTGACCACCGCACAGCGCATCCAGCTAGTGAGGAAAGCACGGCACAGTGCGCACGGCGGCGCGCGAGGTCGAGGAGACGCCACAGACGTCTGGACGCACGCTGAGAAAGAGAAAAAAATAATAAAATCATATTGAAATCGCGTTGCTTGTTGTTCTATGTCTCCAAACCATACTTTGCCTGTGAAATGATTTTAAATGAGATCATTCCGTGCTTGCAGCAGCGTTGTCTTGATTTAACCAGGCTCCTCCAAAACCTCACCACATATGATTATATTGTATTATATTATAACAGCATCATCTTGCAGGCCGTGTCTTTTTGCAATGTTGTGTAAGATGCAGCAAGCCACTACGATGTGAGCGGCTTTTTGGGGGCTGTATATCCGCCGCAGTGCGATGAAGACAGCGACAATAATAATCAAATATAAATAATAATAATAATACTTATTGTAAATTATTTTTATAATAATAATAATAATAATAATAAAAGAATAATACGTATTATTAATTATTGTTATAATAATACGTATTATCAATTATTGTTATAATAATACGTATTATTAATTATTGTTATAATAATAATAACTATACTAGTTATTATTAATTATTATTGTGACAATATTATTGTTCTTGTAAAACTATCATTTTAATTTAGACTATTACTATTATTAATATGAATGGCATGTGATGTACTGCTCTGTGAAATGCCAGCAGCAACTGCCACTGTCCTCTGGAATGAGCCAGATGCCAGACGATAAAATGATATAATGAAATCTTCTTCTAATGTTTCTACATTAACACGCACCTCTTTGGTTTCTGCGTCTTCTCCGGCGGAGTATTACAGCTGCCACACCCTCGACGTTGGTTGCAGGCGCTTTTTAACGACATTTGCATTTCCTCCGCCTATATTTTGCGGCATGACGCAAAAATGCCCGAAATTACATATTCATGATACCAAAGGTGCTAAACTGGCGCAGCGCAAAACTGTGTCACGTGAAAGACGCTATTTCTTTTGCACATGCATGGTAAATCGTTTTGCTCCCTTTTTTGCGCGTGCAGTTCACTTTGCGTCTGTGCAAACGCTTAGTAAATCAGGGCCTCAGTGTCTTAAACGGAGCAATGACTTTTTAGCCACATGTTAAATCCTGTGTCCGTTTGCATTGACTTCTGTGATATAATCATCAAAATTCATTTATAACGCACAGAAAGGCAATTTAAAGTGCTTTACAACTTTAAATAACATTAAAAAATACCCAAAGATCTACAGTAATAAAAAGACATAGTCATTTCATAAAGGGACCTGAGTCACATTACATTCAGTCAGCTCATTGTTATGACAGTAAACTTGGCACTTCCTCATATTCTTTCACTTTGGATGTTTATTAAATCTATCCAGAGCATTCACATGAACAGAAGCAGCAAATATTCTGACCTACTTCCTTTGTCCTGTTTTTGATTTAGATCAGCATGACTCATTCTCCTTTATACAGGACTTTAATGCACTTTACAATAGGCACACACAACACCACCTCCACCCTGTACAGTACTTGTGCTGTGTTTGCCAACTGCCTGCCGTCGTACACAAACCCCGCCTCACGTGTATTTAGGTTATATGAGCTTTTACTTCATAATAAAATGACACGACTCGCACCTCGTGGCAAGATGGAGTGAAGTTTGATTCCTGGAAATGTCTTTGAGTTTTCTTCAGCTGCTCAGACAAAACTCCAGCTGTACTTACAAATCGTGCTTCAAGATGATATGGATGTACAGGCTCAGTCAGACCTGGTCAAACTCTCACAAACTTCATCAAACTATGCTACATTTTGCCCTTTTTGTCAAACTTTATCTAACTTCTTCAAACTCTGTGAAACTTCCAATACAATCTGACTTCATTTATTGAGCCCATTTTGACACAAATGGTGTGCTAAATTTCCACTAGCCCTACTTGGCCCTACTCTACTCTACTCGGTCTGGTTGTGTTTCCATTATTCTCTAAACACAATGATTTTGTACAATGGTGCCTCTTGGCCAGGTCTCCCTCGAAAAAGAGATTTATCTCAAGGGACTTCCTGGTAATATAAATGTTAAATACAATATATAAGGTACATAAAGTGTGGCACTCTTTTCATAGTAACTGCCAACAACAAACCAATATCCATGAAAACTCTGTGGTAATCATGGATTCCAACAGCAGTAGAACATTACAACTGACAGATAACATTTTAGCCATTTCTGGCAGTTTAAATAATGAAAACATAGTCAAGCTAACAACTAGCATGATTTGCTAATTTTCTGCAAGTGACTCGGGTTGGAGAATGACATGAAGTGCCCGGAGGAAATCACCCTGACATGAGGAGAAACATGGAAACTCCACACAGAAAAGCCTGCGCCGAGTGGAAGTTAAACCTTCTTGCTGTGAGGCTTTCCACTCTGCCACCATGCCGCTAAAAACGTATTATTAGTACTAAAAAAGTAACTGGTCCCAGAGAAACTGGGCTGACTAGAGCCGAGTAGAGTAGAGCCCAACTGGGCTAGTGGAAATTCCCCAAAAGTGCTGCATAGAAAAAAAACAAATACCAACAAGTGCCTTCAATGATAATACAATATATTAATATCAAATAAAATATACTTAAAATTATAATAAACAGGGCAGACCTGGTCAAACTGCAGTTTTGCGGCTAGATGCGGGAACATTTTCAAGCAGAAATGTTGCTTCATATATTTATATTCTTACATATACTGTATGACAGAACAGAAAGATTTATTGTCATTGTCACAGCGTAGAACAAAATTACGTTTGGAGAGAGCCTCCGGGCCGCTGCGCCTTTTGCGCGCCGCCACTCACTCTTTCGAACATGAAATGCAAAGCATATACAAAAACAACAAATAATGATAATTGAACAAAGAAGATTAAATAGCATATGTGTTTAGAAATGTGCTTGTAAAACTTAAAATGATTGCGATTCAGCTGGTCAACACTTATCAAGATTCTAATATGAACCTTGGCGAAAACAATATTTGCTCAAAAATAAGAGAATAAAGAAGTACAATCAAATAAAAATAACATTGAGAAGTAGCTCTGGCCAAAGTGACATGAGCTCATGGAACATACATGTCTTTCAAATAAACCTAAATAAATAAATACTGCATAAATAACAGACAGCTGAATTACAGATTAACAGATTAAATGGCAACGAGTAAAAAAAGTGTTGTTTTTTTTTACTTAAAATTGTCAACTGAAGGAGTGTCTTTGTGTATGATGCAAGAGAGTTCCAAGACCAATAACAAAAACTACATTTATAGTAAAAACTTTGAACTATATATTTCTATCTGTCTCTCAAACATACAACTATTCACAGTGTCATGGTGTTTCTCATTCAACTACACAACAAAACTTACATTAACAGGAGTAACTTGACCTGCCCTGGTCAGAGGCTTTTAGAGAAACACAGTGACGTGGTTTGAAGCAGAGAGATTCAGATTCTCACATGTAGAGTTTGTTTAGATGGAGATCAGTCTCTGGAGCCTGAGGTGAACAAGAGGAGAGAGACAGGACCTGAGTTCTACTGTGTCCGGGCACAGACGCAGCTTTGTGTGAGTGAAAACTGAGAAGACAGCGAGGCACAAGAGAGGAAGAGGAGAAGAGGAGAGGAGGAAGAGAGAGGGAAGAAGAGGAGAGAGAAGAGGAGCAAGAGGAGAGAGACAGGACCTGAGTTCTACTGTGTCCAGGCACAGACGCAGCTTTGTGAGAGCGAAAACTGGGATGACAGTGAGGCACAAGAGAGGAAGAGAGAGAGGAAGAAGAGGCAGAGGAACAGTGAGGAAGAGGAGAGAGAGGAGAGGAAGAGGAGGGAAAGAAAGAGGAGGCACATGAGAAGAAGAGGACAGGAAGAGGAGCGAGAGGAGAGAAAGAGAAGGCACAGGACATTAAGAGAAGGAAAAGGAAAAAAGAGGAGAGAAGAGGAGAGAGAAGAGGAGAGGGAAGGAGATTGAAGAAGAAGAAGAGGAGGGGAGGGGAGGGAGAGGGGGAGGGGAGAAGAGAGAGGAGAAAGGAAGGAGAGAATGTAAGAGGCACAGGAGAGGAAGAGGAGGAGAGAGACAGGACCTGAGTTCTACTGTGTCCAGGCACAGACGCAGCTTTGTGTGAGCGAAAACTGAGATGGGACCACAGCGAGGAAGAGGGAGAGAAGAGAGAAGAGAAGAGGGAGAGGAGGAAGAAGAGACAGAGGAGAGGAAGAGGAGAGAGACAGGACCTGAGTTCTACTGTGTACGGGCACAGACGCAGCTTTGTGTGTGCGAAAACTGAGACGAGACAGGCACAGGAGACGAAGAGGAGGAAGAGGAGAGAGAAGAGGAAGAGGAGAGGAAGAAGAAAGAGAGAAGAGGAAGAAGAGAGAGAGAGAAGAGTAGAGAAACTGAGACAAGAGTAGAGAGAGGAAGAGGAGAAGAGGAGGAGGAGAGAAACAGGAGGAAGAGCGGAGGGAGAGAAGACACTGGAGAGAGAAGAGGAAAGAGAAGAGGAGAGAGACAGGACCTGAGTTCTACTGTGTACGGACACAGATGCAGCTTTGTGTGAGCGAAAACTGAGATGAACGAGGAGAGGAAGAGGGAGGGAGAGGGAGGAAGAGGAAGAGGAGAGGAGGAGAGGAGAGGAAGAAGAAAAGGAGAGGAAGAGGAGAGAGATAGAACCTGAGTCTACTGTGTACGGGCACAGACGCAGCTTGTGGAGCGAAAACTGAGACGAGACCACAGCGAGAGAGAGAGAGGGAGAGGAAGAGGAGAGGAGAGAGAAGAGTGAAGAGCGAGGAGAGAGAGGAGAGAGAAGAGGAGAAGAGCAGGAGAGGAAAGAGCAGAACAGAGGAGAGGAGAGGAAAGGAGAAGTAGAGGGGGCAGAGGAGAAGAAAAGAGGCAGGAGAGGAAGAAGAAGCAAGGAGAGGAAGAGGAGAATGAAGAGAGAGAGAGAGAGGCGGAGGAGAGGAAGAAGAGCAGACAAAGAGGAGGCACAGGGAGAGGAAGAGAGAAAAAGTAGAGGGGCAGAGGAGGCAGAGGAAAGAAGAGGAGAGGAAAGAGGAGGCAGTAGAGAGGAAGAGGGAGAAAAAGGAAGAGGCAGAGAAGAAGAAGGGAGGTAAGATACAGGAGGAAAGAAGAGGAGAGGAAGAGAGGGAGGAGAGAGAGAAGGCAGGGGAGAGAGAGAGGAGAGGAAGGAGAGGAAGAGGAGGAAGGAGAGAAAAGAAGGGGAGGAGAGGAAAGAAAGAGAGGCACAGGAGAGGAAGAAAGAGGAGAGAGAAGAGGAAAAGCAAAGAAGAAGAGGGAGAGTAGGACGAGGAGAGGAATAAAGGCACAGGAGAAGGGTTTTTTGAAAGCGACACATAAAGTAATAAGCGTCTGTCAGAAATTCCTATATCTTAAAACATTTTTACATGTTAACGAACAACCATGAACCTTTTTTTTATGTAAAGCCTATTCCTGAAACATTAGTGTCGTGTTACAGTGAATGGCTAGTTGCATGTTTAATCCACACAACGTCTGCCTAAACACGTCAATATTAACAAACCGTGCCTTTCTTACACTTGCACAGATTTATGTTCAATACGGCGTACGAGTCGGTGTTTACTCCTCATGTTGTTGTTGTTTACATGTCGGGAGTTCACAGTGACGTCTGTGTGTGGAGCTGCTCTAGTGTCTGTGTTTGTGAAGCTAAACAAATGAGCCTTTGGACAAACAGAACATCTGCTCCTCCGAAAACACTCACACTCACAGCTAAAGACACAAACACACACCAGGGCTCGGAATAAACAGCACGGATTCCTAGCATTTTTATCATTTTGACCATTAGTTTGGTGTGATGTCCATGGTAACATTTATTACACTTTTAAGGTCAAAGTTGCAATTGTATTAAGATTTGAGAAATAAAGCAGATCGAATTAAAATTAAAATGTCTGTGTCATTATAAAATTTTGCCCCATTGGATTGCTGGATTTGTCTGCTTGGCATATCCAAATCCTCCAACCAACCACCTTCAATTTTGATCCATTTTGTAGGAATGTAGAGCTCTAAAGCATGGTGTATCCTAGCGATCGTTACCAATTTTCCTGTGAGTATTAACATTACAAATTGAAATAGCTACAATTAACACGTATACACTTTCCTGTGCAATATTTTTTCACCGGCTTACCCAAAAAATCCAAAGAGGATTTTTCAGAAGAGGCAATTTGGGTGGGAGGAATGTATTTGAAAAATTAAAAAGAAATGGCCGAAGGCGATTTCAAGAAGATGCAATTGCTCTGTACTTATCACTATGCGCCAGGGAAGCAGACTTAACGTAGAGAGCTACCAGTCGGTAACGGTCGGATATTGTGGAACTGCCCCAGTTGTACTTGCCAAGAAAGAAAATCGTGAATGGATTTTTTTTATTTATATTTTTATTTTTATTACTTTTGCTATAACCCTCACCCAAGCTCAATTCCTAAATTAGCCTAAACTTCGAATTAAATTATGCCTAAGCTTGTGCGACTTAATTAAAAAACTAGTGAGGGGTTCTCATCACAAAAGTCTAATCTCGACACCACACCGGACAGCCAATTCAAATGTAACTTACATCCATGACAAAGATAACCTGGCCAGGCAGATGCCATATATTCAATAATCCATCCGCCTTCCAGGAGCCCAATTCGACACAGCAGGTTACTGACCCAATCACATGGCAGCAGGGCAGGTTGAGGAGGGTTGGTTGCAGTAGCGCTTGAATCAAACAAAACAAAGATGGCAGCTCCCCTAAATGTTTGTGTTTGGCTGCATTTGATTCAGTTTAATTTTGAAAGTCATTGTACGATTTGTTGCTGTGATTGGCTAAGCACAAATAAGGTCGGCCGCACACCCAATCAGCTCGACGTATTTATTGAAACGTCCCAACATTTCCCAAATACTTTCAGAGAGTAAAGTTCCAGATGGATACTTCGACATACAAAGACGTTTAAAAAGGTAAAAATATTGCATAGTTCTGCTTAATATTTGATACAATTTCAAAGGAAGAAAACATTCTGTTATCTCCCGGGTTGGTTCTGTCAAACAATCTTCATCTCTGTTTGCTGATTGTCTTCCTGGTTTTCAGGAAACGTCCACAGTTCTGTGATACCTGACCTAGGAGCTGGAGTGAAGTGACATTGAGCAGAAGCACTAGATCAGGGGTGGGCAATTATTTTTTCCCGAGGGCCATATTCGAATACAGACGTGGGGCGGAGGGCCGGATTACAATCATTGGTGTAAAAAATTGTAACTATTGCAAGCACATTTCTGTTAAATAGAGGCTTTTCATTCAGTTTTATCTATTTATTGATCCATTTGCTTTGATATTCATAGGACACAAGTGAAAACACAGTCCCATAGCTATAAGTCAATCAAAAAGAAGAAATAAAACGAGTAACAAAATGTGCTGAGGGCCTGATGAAACCAGGCCGCGGGCCGCATCCGGCCCCCGGGCCTTAATTTGCCCAGGTCTGCACTAGATTAGCCAGGCCTAACAGTTGTGAATTGCTTCTACATATGTTATATTTCTGGATTAAAGACTTAAAAACTCCTCCAAATACCCAAATTGGTTGAAAAACAAGTAGTGAAATCTTAAATATAAACATGTTTACTGTTTTACTGCTGCTTAACCTGCAAATGCACTTGAACATTTCTGCTGCGTGCTGCTGTGTCGCCTGCACAAAGTCAACAACACAAACACTTTCTACTGGACATCTTGGAAAGAGGAGAGAAAGAGGAAGTGAGAAGCCCTGACAGGAAGTGAGAGTGTTGCCATAGAGACATGTGCTGTGCGTGTGCGAGGTCAGGAGAGCGCTGCGTGAACAAAAACAAACATAAACTGACATGTTACATAAGCTCATTTTAAAGAAGCATTGTTTGGTCAAGATTGTGAGACATGAGATTTTATAATTACAACTAAAGTAAATCCAGGTGTTCTAGTTTTACTGTTTTTGGATATTAAAGTGTCCTTGGCTGTGTCTGGACATCCACATACCCCTCATTTACTACACACTCCTGCCCTGTTCAGTGGAGTCAGTGCATGGGTGACACGGTTAGTGCTCTGGCTTCACATATTTATGGACTAATAATCATAATGCAAGTTTATTTTACTTGGAACCAACTTTAAGCATGAAAAAGATTAGAAAAATCGACTTTTTAAGCTTAAACTGTAACGTTAGTGTCATTACAGCTACAGCTGAGGGTGTTTTCATCATCATCATCTTTCATCATTCAGTCATGTTGTTTCTTGTTACTGTTCGCTTTGTTTTTCGATTCTCGCAATGCATTGTGGTCTATCTTGACCATTCTAGTGACCATCGATGCTTACTACTTTTCTAGATGCATTATGGGAAATTTTGAGTGCACTAGTTTTGATCTGCAGGATATTCAGACACAACTAATGCTGCGTTCAGACTGGACAGCTTTGGAGCGTCCAGTTTACACGTTAAGTCAATGTAAACCCGCGTCTTGAGGCGTCCAGCAAAATTGCATCCAGCACGGCGAAATTCGCTTGTTCAGTGTATGCCTCCTTGCGAAGTAGACGCTCAAGCCTACGTCGGAGCCTTGGCTGCCTTATCAGGCGTCGACTTTCATCGCCTGAACTCCTGCATCCACCAAACAGACTCTGCTCTCCTGTGACCTAGTGACATGCTGCTCTGCTCTCAAATCAAGAAGAAAGAACTGCTCCTTTAATAACTTATCGTTGTTTCCAGTCAATACATTCCCTCAAGAGGCTAGCTCAAATGCCCTAAACGAAATACATATTTGACTGACACAAAGTGGCAAGTTGTTCAGAGCTTCACATATGAGGAAAATACTTCACCAGGGAAAATCCATGTGTTTATAAAATATGCCGTTCTGTCTCTAAGGCTAGTGCTAACTTGCATTTAATTTAATTATTAATGTTAAAATAACAGCAAACTGAAGTAGCTTTTTACAAAAACACTCGGCCTAGGATGTCATGTATTTTTATCAAATTCTCTGCTATATTTGAGCTAATTATTTGTTAGCATTTAGCATTGCACCAAAATTACGCACTTTTATAAACACACATGTGAAATATTTACCTCGTATGTAAAGGTCTGAACTTGTTGCCAGTGGTTATCTAGAAGAATGAATAGGACAAGAAGGAACTATCCAGGTATCACGCAAACTGGAGCTAGCATAGCAAGCGTGAAAAGGACCTATTGGATGCTTCTACAAAAACAAAATACAACAGTTTTCATCAACATTACTCTACTTTTACTTTTTTAATCAATGAGCAAACAAAGAATAATCCAGACTCAAACCAGGTCTGAACCAGGACTAAACCATGTCTCAAGCTGAACTGAACAAAGATTAAAACAGGCACAAGCCGGTAACGTAGTGCTAACCTTAAATTCAACAAGTAGATAAGAATGTTTAGGGTCAGAAGTCTGCTGTACTTTCTGTTTTTCATTATTAACATATTTTCAAACTGTTCCTCACAAACTCGTTTACGTAAAACTCAATCTGAATCCTGACTCTTTGAACTATTCCTCTCAACGTGCAAAAGCTGCTGGAAACACAGCCCAAACTCCCTCTGCTAACTCCATCTCATTTTGAAACCAGAGGAATCCATTGAGCCCTGTCGTCCGGGGCAACCAAACCCCCCACCCTCCCTCCCCCGCCTTTCATTACCCACAAGCCCCCTCTCTGCTCTCTGTCTTCTCTTTTGGCAGGAGGCTTGGATTCTTTCACAGCCGCTGCCCGTTGCCAAGAGGCCGCAGCTCCAGTGAAAGCCAAAGTAAATGCATGTGGGTCACTAAAGTCTTCCCTGCCTCTGAAATCCTTTATTTTGTGCGGCTTTTGTCCGATTTTTCGCGCCGTCTTGCCTCTCGTGACTGAAAAGGTGGCGTTGATTTGTGGCGTTGAAGTTTGCTATTAGAGAGAAGAGGCGCGGAAAAAGATCCAATGAGACACGATAGAGGAAGGCAGAAAAATGAAAACAGAAGCGTGACAAGCGTTAAAAATTAAGCCGGGATTGATTCAAACTAAAGTCCGCGAAACTTTGGACTCTAATTGAACTGTAATAGTGTTTTGTGAACAGCTGTCACTGCCCACTTTGTATCGGATGCACACTTTGTACCTTTAATACAGATTAGCAAGCTTTTAGCAACACAAAACTAACAGATTCAAATGGCTTTGTTCAGATTAAGTAACTATTATGGCTTCTAAATGAAACTCTTAAATAACTTTAAACATGTTTAAAGATACTGTCCGTGATATTTGCTTTTTTAAAAATGTAAATAAATAGAAATACATTCATTTTAAACTTCATACAACAGTCACATGTTTCGCTCACTTACCTAATGCATTCTGAATTAATTTTTAAAGCTTTTTCCACAGCTGCTAGGAGCGAGATGTGTCGGTATGCTACCTCGGTGAAGTTATTTGATATTGGATATTCAACATATTCATCATTTTCACTCACAAGAGCCTCAAGACGTGGTGATTCCAAACATAGCGCATGGGATGCGATGTGGGTTAGCTTGAAGTGTCGGTAAAAGTTCTGGTGTTATTAAGGGACCGTCAACAATTACTGTTCCTGCAAAAACAAGATGTTCTTTAGCTTCCTGAATAACGCTCCTCGTACACTACATGGCAAGTTCAGTTTCTTGCTAAGTACCTTGTACACCAGCTCCAGTCCACTGCGGTCCGAACCAAAGTCACGTGGACTACCGCAAGAATACTTATACTATGATTTGACAGTCTCATCAGACTGCTGTGATCTCCGGGAAAAATAGACTCTCTACGAATTCTCTCTGCACCCTTGCGTGACTCTCGGATGTGCGCTCGCACTGCACCGGGGTCTGTGTATAAGGGCGCATTGGTTTAAGCACTTTCTAAGTTTTGCAGGACTTGCGCACCAAACTCGCACCAGTGTGCTGCAGGAGTACCTTTTCAGTTGTGTCAACTGTTGACCTCAAACCAATACAAAAGGGAGCATACCGATGTTCCCCGGGTCCACTGTTCCCCCTTTCTATGTACAAGGATCCAAAGCACTCAGGGAACATCGGACCCTCGTTTAAAAAAAAGACCCGCTGTTCCTCGGGTCTCCAAATTCTCCCCTTTGTATGTAGCGGACCTTTTTTTGAGCCTGAGCCATCCCCCATTCAAGAGTGATGCATATCCAGCGTATCTATCCTCGTCCATAGAATGGGACATCAGACCTGGGGAACATTGGACCCGATCCCAAAAGAGTTAGTCATGACAAGAAGCTTTGATAACATCGGGTACTATGGGGCCAATGAAATCATCAGTTGTCATCATCATTTATGAACACAAGGTGAATTGTCAATCCTAAAAACTGTCTAAACGTCAATGAAATGTGTAAAATGTTTGGAAAAATCGTATTAATTATCACGTTCGTTTTAGTGAAATGATTAGCCTAGTTCAAACTATGCGCTTTGACAGTCGTAAACCTGATTTTTGCTTCAACAAACAGAAATAATACATTTTAAACTTCCTACATTAGTCCACGTTTTGCTTACTTATACATTCTGAGCCTCCGAATTGTTCATTACAATGTGTTTTCAGCTTTTTTTCAGCTGTTAGAAGCAAGACGTGACGGTATGCTAATGAGCCACAATGCTAACAACAACAACAAACGAACAGCAGAGTTTGGTGACATTATTAGACGTAGACAAGACATTGCAGAGTCTTTTCCATCTGAATAGAAACATTAACATATCTGTGCTGGTGGAAATTGATTTTAAGTTATTTAAAACCAGAATAGTCTCTTCAAACATTGCCAGCGTTCGGTGTTTACACTTGTCGACAACACAAACACAAGAACACGTCTGTCTGTATATTGACGCTTGACCGTTTCTCCTTGACCAGCTGCAGTTGTGTTTTGAATAGACCCAGTGCAGTGCCTTTTAATGAAGCGCGTTTGGATTGGATGAATGCCTTACACAGTGACATAATCGTCCCCCAGCACAGCCCTGGTTCCTCCGGAGAATGGGGCCTTTGAAGGGGCCACGGAGCACCCTCGTACCCAGGGTCATTAGCAGTCTGCGCGGGTACGGGTCCTGCTGCAAGTGCCCCTCAGCGCGGGCAGAAAGAGCGCGCGTGGAAGCGTGGAGGCAGCGCAGAACAAGGGGCGTTTATACGGCATCAGACACATGGCAAATACATCAGTGGGAGCCGTGTTTGCAGGAATATATTAACAATTTATCTTCATTTAGAGCCATACATTAAAGGGCATGTGACAGGTTGAACCACTTGTTTCACTAAGATGAAGTTAATATGGTTAAGTTTAAGATTTTAATGAACATTTCCCTAATTCCATCCTAGTTTAGCCGTTTTTTTAGGATTAAAATGTACTTCCTGTTCATAAATGATGACATCACACTAGTACTATCATATAACAGACTTTTTTAACTTCAAACTACACTAGAATACATCAGTTTGGTTAATTTCCAGTCTGAAGGGATGCTGATTAAGTTTTGGGGAATAGGTAAGTTTAGGGAAAGGGTTTGGGGTAAAAAAGGGAAGTAAAAAGGAAGTTTAGATTGTTAATTTTCATTCACATTATAAAAGTTGTATTCTGTCTTACAAAATACTGTACATAAAATATTCTCTTTTTATCTGTCCCATCGTATTAAATCACCCACAGTTTGTCTTTATTCTCTCATAACGTGCGATTATTCTCTCCCTGTTTGGATTTGAAAAGCTTCTAGTCAAGTGTTTTATCTGTAAACATTGAGAGTGGTGGTTGAATCATGATTTTTCTGGCTTGGCCGCTTCTCTGTTAATCGTCTACATTTGGTTCTTTTCCTGTTTTAAGCCAAAACCACAAGAACTTGATAGTCGTGGAACTGTGTAAGACCCTCCTCCAGCTGCTCCGAGTCCAGAGTGTGTTGTGCTCTCAGCTCTGGGTTTTAAAAAAACACATTCTCTTATAAGAAATCTGCTTTTTAATTATAGAACTAAGCTCAAGTCATGTTTACAAGAGAAAAAGCACAGTTCAAGTCAAAGAAAGACAAGACCGAGTCAAGTCTCATGTTAAAGAGACAAGTCCAAGTCAAAGAGACAAGTCCAAGTCAAAGAGAGACAAGTCAAAGAGAGACAAGTCCAAGTCAAAGAGAGACAAGTCCAAGTAAAAGAGAGACAAGTCAAAGAGAGACAAGTCCAAGTAAAAGAGAAACAAGTCAAAGTCAAAGAGAGACAAGTCAAAGAGAGACAATTTCCAAGTCAAAGAGAGACAAGACCGAGTCAAAGAGAGACAAGTCCTAAGTCAAAGAGAGACAAGTCCAAGTCAAAGAGAGACAAGTCCAAGTCAAAGAGGGACAAGTCCAAGTCAAAGAAAGACAAGTCTGAGTCAAGTCTTAAGTCAAAGAGAGACAAGTCCCAAGTCAAAGAGAGAAAAGTCAAAGAGATACAAGTCCCAAGTCAAAGAGAGAAAAGTCAAAGAGAGACAAGTCCCAAGTCAAAGAGAGACAAGTCCCAAGTCAAAGAGAGACAAGTCCAAGTCAAAGAGGGACAAGTCCAAGTCAAAGAAAGACAAGTCTCAAGTCAAAAAGAGACAAGTCTGAGTCAACTCTTAAGTCAAAGAGAGACAAGTCCCAAGTCAAAGAGAGAAAAGTCAAAGAGAGACAAGAACAAGTCAAAGAGAGACAAGTCCAAGTCAAAAGAGACAAGTCAAAGAGAGACAAGACCGAGTCAAAGAGAGACAAGTCCAAGTCAAAGAGAGACAAGTCCAAGTCAAAGAAAGACAAGTCTCAAGTCAAAAAGAGACAAGTCTGAGTCAACTCTTAAGTCAAAGAGAGACAAGTCCCAAGTCAAAGAGAGAAAAGTCAAAGAGAGACAAGTCCAAGTCAAAGAAAGACAAGTCTCAAGTCAAAGAGAATCAAGTCTGAGTCAAGTCCCATGTCAAAAAGAGACAAGTCCGAGTCAAGCCTCAAGTCAAAAAGACTAAAAGAGACTAGTCAAAATCAAGTCCCAAGATAAAGAGAGAAAAATCCAAGTCACGTTCAATTCAGTGTTCCACAAGTTCAAGTTGAGTTCAAGCCCTTCGAATTCAGTTTCAGGTTTTTACATCAAACTACCCAATACACATGGTACAATAATGTGGATTTTCTATTTAAAATACAAACAGTGAGGCAGGACATGCTGCAGTTTGTTATTGTAAAATTACACAATTTGTTCTTTGAGGAGAAGCTTTAAGTCGTCTCAAGTCACTGATTCTCAAGTCCAAGTCGAGTCAAGTCTCTAGTCATCAAAATTAGTCCGAGTCAAGTCCAAGTCATGACACTGATTGTTGGTATACCTTGATAAAAGATTATATACAGACTGTTTCTTAAAAGTGTGAGACATGTGAGTGTTATATATTGTCGGTCACCAATCACAGCACAGATCGAAGCTGCTCTAAGTTAAAAACCTGTTTGAGCTCAGAACAGCTTCTTGTGTCCAACCAAACTACCTCTACCGTTGTTTTCATCGGACTGCAGAGTGAATACCATTGAAATAATTTATCTTTATGAATGTCCAGTGTCTAAACAAGCTGTATTACTTAATAATTCAACTTTTCTGTTTACTGCCATCCACCACATGTCTGATTCATGTAAATATTTTGTTGTGGTTTCGAAGCATTTCTTGTTGTGTAAAGCACTTTGAACGACTTTTCTTGACCAAAAGGAGGATCTAAGGTCAGGGGGTGTTCTGGGATCCTTCCTGTAAATGTTGGTTAATCTGCTTCTCTTTTATTGACTAACAACAGTGTCAATGTTTGGCTAAATCAACAGTTTTGTGATCAAGTGCTCCATAAAAATGACTTAGCAGTAAATTATGTTGAATAATTGTTTATTGAGTCTTTAGATTTTAAAATTGTCGATTCAAGTAAAGCCCATAATGTAACATAAATGATCCATCAGTCTCAAGTATATCAAACAAAATTGCAAAAGATTGTTTGTTTGTTTGTTTGTAATAGTATCAAGCCAATCAAGAGTTTTTATGACTCTCTTTCTCTCTGTTAATCTCCCGTCTCTTTCTCTCTCTCTCTCTCTTTCTCTCTCTCCCTCTCTCTCTCTTTCTCTCTCCTCTCAGTCTCTCTCTCTCCCTCTCTCTCTGTTTATCCAACTCTCCCAATATCTTTCTCTCTCTTCCCCTCTCTCTCGCCATCTCTCTGTTTATCTCTCTCTCTTCTTCTCTCTGTTTATCTTTCTCTCCCTCCCTCCTTCTACCTGTTTCTCTCACTCTCTTTCTCCCTCTTTCTCCTTCTCTCTCTTGATCTCTCTCCCTCTCTCTGTGTATCTGTCTATATCTTCCCCTCTCTCTCTTCTTCTCTCTATCTATCTCTTTCACCTCCTCTCTGTTTATCTTTCTCTCTCTCCTTCCTTCTCTCTGTTACTCTCTCGGTCTCTCTCTCTTCTTCTTCTTCCTCTCTCTGTTTATCTCTCTCTTTCTCCTTCTCTCTGTTTATCTATCTCTCTTTCTCTTCCCTCTATCGTTCTCTGTCCCTGTCTCTCCCTCCCTCTCTTTCTCTCCCCCTCTCTCTTTCTCTCCCTCTCTCTGTCCCTGTCTCTCCCTCACTCTAACTCTCTCAGGTCTATTTTGCCCTTTGTCTTAGCCTTGGTCTTAAGTATTCCTCTGTTGTCTCTCCAGGCGCTATACACTGTCTGTGTAGAAGGTGCGGCTTCAGCCAGATGTGGGGGTGCAATTTCCTTCAGTGAACGTGTCACGTCTGTGACAAGTGGGCAGCTGCATTAAGATCACAGGCAAAAGTGTAGCAGCAGCTTCAGTTTGGGGAAAAAAAAGTAAAGTGTAATAATTAAAATCTATTTGGTGAAAGATTGTTCATATGACAAACTTTAACAACTTTGTCTAAAAATGTGTCTTTCCTTTTACATAAAGCCTGTTGACTTAATAAAAAAGATCACTTGTCACAGACGTGACAATCTCAGGTTTCACTGAAGGAAATTGCACCCCCACATCTGGCTGAAGCCACACCTTCTACACTGACAGTGTATAGCGCCTGGAGAGAGCCACTAGTGGCCAACAGAGGAATACTTAAGACCAAAGCTAAGACAAAGGGCAAAATAGACCTGTCTTTCTCTCTCTACACTGCAAAAAACTATTATTAAAACACATCAAAATCATAATATGTATCATATTTTTTCTTCATTTTCACGTGGTTCTATTTTTCACTTATTTTACAGTATTTGTTTCAATAAATATACTCACAATTACTGGTAAGCTCATGTTAACTTACATTAGGTTAAATATTCTGAATTGCATATTTCATATTACAAGACTAGAGATTAACTTTTTGCAGTGTATCTTTCTCTCTTTCACTCCTCTTGTGTTTAAGTGTCACATGTTCCATCACATTTCTTTCGCGGTCGCTGCCGCCTACACTTCAGCTCTAAACCAGGACAGTGTGGAACAGAAATAACTTCATTGACAAACTAAACCTGCAAACTCACATCTTCAGAGAGATGAAGAAGAGACTCTGTGGGAACTGTGCCACTGCCCCCTGCTGCCGGTCTGAGGGAAAGTGAATCAGTTTGTGAGGCCAGGAGGAAAGAAAAGAAGAACATTTGAATGAATATTGTCGCAAAAAAGGGGGGGAAATTAATGAATCATACAAAAATTTTACCGGTTTATGAATTTTAATAAACATTTTACAAATTTTCTTTCAGTTCAGCCAAAGGTTTAACTTTTACTTTCTGATTATAAATGATGACATCACACTTACACTGAGCCAGAATTCTTCTTATGTGACTGATTAATTTTATTGATTCATGTTTAGCTTCCTGTACCACTTAATACTAACTAGAACTAAAATAGCCTTAGTAAAGCCTTAATAAAGCATGAATAAAGAGTTAACAAATCAAATAATCAATTAATGGATGAAAAGGTTTATTAGGGCTTAGTAAGATTTAGAATTGAGGAGTTGGGCTTGTGGTTATTAAGTTGCCTAAGCGTTTTCGTCCAATAATTTCTGGGGTTTTTTTGGATTATGGATTAACCCATTTTTCAGGCTTTAATAACTAACTAAGGCTAATCAAGGTGTAGTTATAAAGTGTTACCTTACTTCCTTAAAAATGTAAATAAGCAAAATTTATTTGAAGCTTTCTACATCAGCCACATGTTTTGCTCACTTATCTAATGCATTCTGAGTCTGTTTTAAAAGGATCCCTGACTGTAAAGATAAATATGGCTTAAATGCTAGTTCTGGCCATGTTTCCTAAAATAAATTGCAAACAAATATATAACCCCTGACTATTTTTTATAAAATTGTCATTGTTTGGAGCCACTGGGAGCAGCCATATTGTCCAGGTGCAATGCATTCTGGGGTTGATGATGTTAAATGGTTGCTTTTTGTTGTTGCCATAGTTGCTCCCCAGGCTGTTACCTTGACAACCACCAGAAGACACAGACAACCATTTGATGTCATAACCAAAGCAAAATGGCAGCCTCCAGGTATCTCTTTAAAACACTATTTTAATAAAACTACAAATATTTCCGAGGTATTTATCCTGTATTTATATAAGTGATGATATTATAAGAGTTTTAGGGTAAACATGTAATTATAGCCAGGGTACACTTTAAGCTTTTTGTTAGCCACAATGCTAACAACAACAACATAAGAACTTTGTGCAGTTTGGTGAACAAACAGGACATTATTAAAAGTAGTCAGACTAATTACCACTTGAACAGATAGCAACAAAATATGTTAATGTAAGCTATCTGTTCAAGTGGTAAATATGTCACAGAAAGCCAAAATGTAACATAATCACAAAATGTCGCCACGTGATCTTCAACCAAAATTCGTGGTTGTTTTACATTGGTAAATACTAGATAGTCAGGTCCACAGGGATGGTGATAAAGTTTAGGAAAAGGGTTAGGGTGATAGATAAGGTTAGGGAAAAGGTTTAGGTAAAGGTTAAGATAAAAAATATAAACGTTTAGGCTCGTTTAGCAACAGTTATAAACTCACTACCATGGCAACCAGCTCACTTCTGTCCCTCCGGACCTGACTATCTAGCACTAACCTTTTATGATTCTCTGGCATGATGTCATTTGTTTTTAATTCTGCTCTTCCTCTTGTTACCCACATATCTTCTCTTCAAACTTGATCTTGACTCATGTAAAACTATGATTGATATTTACAACAAGTCATCTTCAAATGCTTCTTTATACGGAAGCTTAAAAAACATTTACGAGTTTCTAAAGTTATGAAGTCGGGAAGTTAAGAAGCAAAGTGTGGCCTAAATCTGTCAAATTCTTGTTTTATGATCCGAGCTTTATTTGCATTTTTAACTGTGTTGCTAATTAACATCTTCACACATTAACCTGTCACACTGTTAATAGTTAATCACACTTCATAAACACGTTACCTGCCAGCAAAAAACAACCAACAACAGTGCAGTTTAGACAATCCCAACACTGATGAAGCTCATTAAGTTATTAGATTTCACCTGCAGCTGCCAAACTGGGTTCAGAATGTACAGTAGAAATATTCAAACAATGTAAAGTCTTATTGTCGTAACAAAAGGTTGGAGCATGTTCAAGTCCGAGTCAAAGCCAACACCCTCGGCTTTGTTTGGGTTTGCGACATAGTTCTATTTGTGCCAAAGCTGGACCGGATCAGAACTAGGTTAAATCAAGAGTCAGGATTAAATGAGAGCATGTTTCAGTTTAATGCCTTCCAAATAAAAATACAATTACATGTTTTGAGGTTTGGCCAAATATCAACAGCACTAGACCTGTTTCAAAAATGACAATACTTTTAATTTCTCTACAAAATGTCCAAACCAGAGCTAAAGCACAATTAAGCAAGAAGTAGAGACCAAATCTGAACCTGGATTAGCTCATCAATGACCCAGGTCTAAACCAGGACCAAACTAGGTCTATTAAAGTGGCAAACAAGACAAAAAAACAACATGATCTGATTTTAAAAGTCCTTTAATAAAAAAGCGCCTCAAACCTTTGCTCTTCTTGTGCCAGTTTTACATGGACCTTTTTAACTTTACATGGCTTTTGTGGCATTTTTGTAAGTAATGTTTCTCTCGTCAGTCCAGTAGCACTCACAATTCTTATTTTGATGTTTTTGCAATGATTATGGGTTGGGGGCCAAATGTAATTTTTGGAGGGCCAATTTGTCCAAGAGTGTCTGGCTGCAGGTACGTACTGCTCACCTCCTCTTCAGACTTACCACAGACTTGAATCACCTTTCGTCCACACTCAAATCCCATTTATAGTCACCTCTTCCATGTGGCTCTGCTAGCTAATGTGTATAATTTTCAACATTTATACCCCAATGATGGGTAAGGTTAGGGCCGGGGTTAGAGGTATAAGTTTACAGTTTTGTGAAAAGTTGTGAGTTGCCAAATATGGGCGTACAATCTGTATAGAGAGCTTTCTCTGGACTTCAGTGACAGGTGGGCAGGATGAAAGAGGTCTGCAACCAGACGCCTCTCAATTTGGCATCGGGCCTAAAGGGACTATACCTGATTTTTGTATCCTTAAAAATGTAAACAAACAAATAATTCATTTTAAACTTCTTACTTCAGTCTACCCAGTTAGCTCACTTGGTTAATGCATTCTCAGTTTCAGAATTGTTCATCATGATGAGTTTTAATTATTTTTCACAGCTGTTAGCAGCGAGGTGAGTCTGTATGCTAACAACAGTTAGCCACAATGCTAAGAACAACAAGAGACAAAGTTGGACAAAAACAGAACATTATTAGACAGGACATTTTGGACTAATTTCCACTTGCATAGATACATTAACAAGATATCAGTGCTATGGGGAAATTGTTTTTTGTTGTTAAAAAATCGAGTATAGTCCCTTTAAGTTAAAGAAGTCTGATATCGGCCCTTCTCACATCGTAGCGGCTTGGCAGGTTCCCCTCTGAAAATAGCACCTCAGTGAAGTTGTTTGGACATTGGATAGTCGACATTTTCACTCACAAGGGCCACAAAATGTGACTATTCCAAACACAACGCGTGTGATTCTGTGGTTTAGCTTCCAGTGTCGGTAAAAGTTCAGATTGTTATCAGGGGATCGTCAACAAACGATGTTCCTTGGTTTCCTGATTAACTTTTCCGTTGTGTCAACTGTTGACCTCAAATCAATTCAAAAGCGCTAGTCTTGACATGAAGCATCGATAAACATCAGGTACAGCCAATTAAATCCTATTCATAAGCAATATTACATTTTTAATTAATATTTTAGTCCTAAATATAAACTTTTTCTTCAATAGCTTCTAGGTGTTGTGAAATATTGATCCAATTCAATATAAAATCATTCATAACAATGATAAGCATCAGGTACGGCCAAAGAAATCTGATTGCTATGCATTTTTATTATTATTAGAACAAGTTTTTATTGATTTGGGATCAATATTTCATAAAATCTCCATGCTATTGAAGAAAATTTATGACTAAAATATTATTAAAAAATGAATAAACCTGCTTCAATTGGCCCAAAATACATATGTAATCATCAAGTCTTTCCCTTTAAAGAATGAATGGACGAGAAGGAACAAGTATCAGGCAAACTGGAACTAAAGCCGCAGCATGAAAAGAGCCATTGACCAAATTTTACTTCATGACGAACCTTTAAGAAATAATATTGTTTCACTTTCCTTTTATTTGAGCCAGACCATCATGTTTTAGCCAAATGTGCAAAAACAGCAGTGGTTTAAAGCCTCTGGACAATAACGCACACGTAGCCTGCGACGCGGATCTGGCAGGTCCAGTTTGGGTTTGAATGAATGGAGTCTTTATGTGCATTTTACTGTAGCCAGAAGTGTAACATGCTAACACTCCGCAGCTGTTCCCGGGACACAAACCGAGCTGTGAAAGTCCAGTTACACCTCTGCAGACAGACAACAAGTGTGACAATTTTACAAGACCGCGAGGAGCACAACACCTTCCCTAAAGTGGCCAAGTTTAAGTGTCTGGGATGTGAGCAGGGGTGTAGGGCTGGGGCTAGTTTCCCAGGGCAGGAAAGGGCCCAAAAGTGTATCATTTTTACTTGGGAGATGAATTGTTTCTCTAAATGCAATTATTTGGGCAAAGAAAATTTAATAAAGAGGAATATTACTTGGCAAAATGAATAACAAATATAATAGCTAGAGGTTATAATATTTTACACCATGATCAGTGAGAATTCCAATGTTAACGGGCGTGCATTATATTTGTATCACACGTAGTTCGGCAGGTTAAATCACCTACGTATCAGTGCGCTGAATACGTCTCCACAGCAACGCGCAACATCTGAGCAAAACCAATGAACTTTTGACAGCCTGAGATTGAAGGGCAAGAGTCTCTGGTGCTCTGTCGCTGTCTGACTCTTTCATAATAAAACTCTGCTTTCAGCTGGATTATGTTGAGGCTTTTATTGTGTAGGAGACACAGGAAGTAGTACTTTTAACTGGCCGAGTCTTGACACAACTAGCACGAAATTTTTTCTAGTTTTGATAGACTCGTGTATTGGATTATTTTTAAAAACAACATGAGAGGACAAAACATTTTGTGAACGTGAACTAGAATTTAACACAGAGACACAAAATGATCGGAATACATCGCCTGCACAGGCTTTAAATCCTGAGAGACTGTATCCTCCACGATCTTCTCCTCCGTCCTGAGGTAAATAAACAAATGTTTATTTACTGAGCAACACAGTCTCACTACAGGGTGTACATTTACCACGACACAAAACAGTGTTTTTTGAGCACGAGTTCACAGCTGTTTTGAGTACTTTTGCTACGTCGTACATTTAGCACGATATGAAAAAAGCGTAAAAATGACACGGGTTTTGGTTTAAGCCATGTAGGGACATTTTCTCTCGGTGAAACGGGTAAGTTTGGGCATCAAGTTACTAAAATGGGTAAGATTAGGTCTGGGGCTTGGGGCAGGTTAAGATTAGAATCAGGATTTGGTTAATATTCATAAATAAGAACACGTCTTTACAACCCACATAGAAATGAACTGAGACTGCGACACGTGGCATATTTACGCAAAACAGCCGTGGACTTGAGCTAATCATACTTAATTTACATATTGCGTATGTCGTGGAAAATGTACGCTTCTTGTGAGATCAGGCTCGACTGAGAGAGAGACAGAGGAGCAATCTCAAACAGCGATCTGTAGACTACAACATCAGCGCTCTGCATTAGAATAATGGGTTGAACGTAAACATGCAATGTTGTCATGTTGTTAAGCTCGACACAATGAAAGTTGCCATAAAAATAAATTTCTCAAGCAAAAATTGAGATCAGTGAACGAATTTTACGTGTTTAAGTTTTTAGACGTTTGAGCATGGTAAGCCAGACCTGGGCAAACTGTGGTCCGGGGGGCCTGATGCGGCCCTTGACCTGTTTAATCAGGCCCCTGGCACTATTTGAGAAACAGAAATATATGATAAACTACAAAAAAGAAATAAAAAGAGATGAAACTTGAAGCCATAAAAAGCAGCACATTTTTTTAGATTCAAAATGTAAATTTGAACATCCACAGACGTGAGAAGTCCATTCTTCTGGATTCTAACCGAACGTAAACTATTATTCTGCAGCACTGAAGACTTTGACTTTCTCTCATAAAATTACTAATTCAGTGTCAAAAATTGAATTTTAAATTAATTTTTTCTATAAAATTATGACCTTTTTCTCATAAAATTAAAACTTTCTTCATTAAATTCTTAGTTTAATCTCATAATGTTAGAGGTTTATTCTTCAACCTTCATTGTTTTTTTTTTACTTATTGTAAAATGTGTTTGCTATGATATGAATTTGTTCTGCAAATGTTAGCAGTCCAGCCACCTCCACTTGCCTGGGTTTGAATGTACCCTCGGGTCAAAATAATTGCCCACCCCTGGTATAAGCGGATTAAACAACTCAAAGCCGTGCATTACACAGATATAATACTCTCCGCTGCGCGTTGTGGTGTTCTTGACTCCACATTGTGCATTAGATCTGTGGCTCCTTGTTGTTTAATCCTTACTCAAAGGTTGTTTGTGTTTATTTTCCAGCTGATTTCCATCCATCTCCACACAGTTGATTCTGATCTGCTTGAGCGTTCATGTGCATTTTTCAACTCGGAACAACATTTTCCCAATGACCACATGAACGCGGAATGAATCTCAAGTTTGTTCCCATGACGACAGACCTTCAATTCCAATAAAGACACGTTTGGTTCAACTTTTGGTTCTTCTCCTCCCAGATCAGTTTCCGTTGAATAAATCTTTATAAATACAAGAGTGTTTGTGCCAAAGATTATAAAGTGTGAGAATGCAGTGGGTCAAGTGGCACAACAAACAGTGAGTAACAGCCCAGGTGCATTGTGGGAGATCGTGAGTCAGACTAGTTACAGTAAAAGGTTTTGAACGGAGCAGATTATAGGTTAATCTTATCATGAGCAGCCACACTGTTTATAATGGGTTTATGAGTAACAGCCTTGTTCAAACTGTTTATCTGCGGAATTTATTGGATGCAAAAGTTACAGAGTAGTTTTTATAGTCTACTTAAAAATAAATATACACTGGGTACTAGTTTATGTAGTTTGTCTAATTCTCCTAAACTATGCGCGTAAAGATCAATGTTTTTCAGAAGATTATTAAAGAAATATTTGATTTGAGTCCTTGGAAAGCTTTAGTTTTGCCCATCAAAGAATTAAAATGTATTACAAAAAAAACACTTCTCCCACCAAGTTTCAAATCAACTCTAAATCAACGTATCGTCCAATCAAATTAGTGTATTTGTATGACTCATGAAACGAAGGATCTCATTGGTTGATTGTCATTAAACATCATCACCTCACATTAAAACTGTCTTTTGTTTTAATATTGACCCTATTTTGTCCCGCCCACTTGGCTTGGAAATGCACTTCCTGTTTAGCTCTGTCAAGATAGCTAACGTGTTTGTTTGTCTGTCTTGTGGGACAATTTTAATTAGACATAATGAAAAATAAACCCATGGACTGAATTCTACAGGCTAAATGCAACTAAATAGGAAATGTTTATATTAAAACAGTGCACTGTAAAAAGTCATAGTTGTTTTTCTCTCCTCCTTTCATTTCTCCTTTTTTCCCTTCTGTCTCTCTTTCTTTCTCTCTCTATACCTCTCTCTTTTCTCTCTCCTTTCTCTCCCTTTCTCCTCTTCTCTTCTCTTTCTTTCTCTCTCCTCTCTTTCTTTCTATCTTCTCTCTTACTTTTCTCTTCTCCCCTCTCCTTCTCTCTCCTCTTTTTCTCCTCTCTCTCCTATTTTCCTCCTCGCTCCTCTCTTTCCTCTCTCTCTTTCTCTCTTACTTCTCTCTTCTACCTTATCCTTTACTCTCTCCTTTCTCCTTTTCTCTCTTCTCCTCTCTCCATTTCCCTCTCTCTTTTCAGTCTCTCTCCCTCTCTTTTTCTCCTCTCTCTCCTCTTCTCTCTCTCCTTTCTCTCCTTCCCTCTTCTCATTTTTCTCTCTCCTCTCTCTCTTTTTCTCCTTTCTCCACTTTCTTCTCTCTTTTTTTCTCTCTTCTTTTCTCCTCTCCTTATCCTTCTCATTTCTCTCTCTCTTTCTCCCCCCCCCCTCCCCTCATCCTCTCCTTCTCTCTATTTTTGACTCACATTGTCACGTTACATCAACACAAAGATTCAGCTCATTTAGTTCATTTAACTTCTTGGACTTTCTACAGTGCATTTCTTAACCACATACAAAACACTTGTCTTATTAATCTTCTCGTTAATGATGTTAACGGTAAGTCATATAATTATCCCTGCAGCTGACAAAGAGCATTGCCAGACAGCTACAAGTTTTCTGATCAGAACTAAATGAATTATTAAACCTTGTGCATGTCTTTGGTCGATGGAGAACCAGAAGAAAAGTAGATAAACACAAACCAAACTAGTCTCGTCATAGTTTAAGTGTTGCTCTAGTTTAGTGTGAGTTAACTCTCTCAGACCAGTGGAGCAGGTTTTTAAGGGAGTGTCTGTGTAAAATGGTGAATGAAGCGTGACCGAGCGTCGCTGCAGAGTCTTTGTGCTTTTATAACTCAGTGGTAATTATGTTTCACAGAATGAGCTCATCAGATCTGACAGAAACTGGACCGAGCAGCAGGACTCCCAGGTGAAAGAGTGAAACTGTGTCAGGGGAATGTCCCGAAGACGGAGCGCTGACCAAACACCACACTGTCATTAAACTGATGAATATAGTGTCTTTGTTTGCACAGGTTCAAATCATGCACATGTAGATAGATTTGGTTTTATAATTTTTTTTAATATTCAGTTCAGAATGCAGCTAACAATAATAAAATGTATTTCACCAGTAAAAAAACAACAAAAATGATTATTATTCTGATTGTGCACTGACACTGTTGAAACCAAATAAATTTTGAGACATGATAGTTGAAGATTTCACAAATTTTTTAGATGCAAAATATTAAATAATTCAATATGCCACCATTTTTTTTTTCTAATAGAATCTGTCCGACTAATGGTTTTAATCAAAAATAAATATTACTTTTTTGTCTGTCTGTCTGTCTGTTTGTTTGTTTGTTTGTTTGTTTGTTTGTTTGTTTGTTTATGAAAGTGGCTGCATAAGTGTTTACCCCTACATGTTTTTTTTAATCTCTCTTTTTATTTTATTTTATTAATTCATTTTTTAACATTGTATATTGTCATTGTATAATTATATTAGAATTGTTGTGGTGATTTATTTATGTATTTATTTATTTTTGTGTTATTGTTTGTTTACTTATTTATTAAAGTGGCTGCATGATTTTTTTTTCTTTTTTTTTTGTCTTATAGACTCTCTATAGTCCAACTAATGGTTTTAATTAAAAAGAAATAATAATCTATAAATATTTTATTTGTGTATTTATATAGTTTTACGACAAGTGGGCGGGATAGATGATATGGGAAAACACAATATTCTAAGCATTAAATTATTCATCTTTTTTTTTATACTGGTCATGTGATATTAAACATTTTATTTATGTTTTATATGTATTTTCTGTCATTGGTAATTTTTAATGAATATAATGACGATTATGTATTTATTTGTTCATTTATATATTTATTTATGAAGTTTTGACCCCTACATGTTTTGGTTTTTTTTTTTTTTTTTTTTTTTTTTGTCTTATAGAACCCTTTTAGTTCAGCTAATGATTTGAATTAAAAACACTAATACTTATAAAGTTGCTTTTATTTATTTTATTGTATTTTATTTATGTTTTTACAACTGGTGATGTTAAACATTTAAGTGATGTTTTATACAGTATGGATATGTTTTTCTGTCATTGTATAATGTTTTTAATGATTGCTAAGATGATTATGATTATTTATGCATTTGTTTATTTATCTGCAACTAAATACTAAATGAACACTTGAGCTCAACTGCAGGACAATACAAGATTCCTCCAACATGCATCAGTCAATCAAGATACAACTTTGAGTAAAACACTGATGAGAGATAATGGTTTAATGTGTACAACAAACATTATATTTGGTATTTTCTTTTTTCACTGTTTGAAAATTACAGTCTTCATCATTACACAATTGGATGAGCTGATTCGACAGGTCAAAGTTCACAGTAATGGCAGTTCACGTTGACATTGAACTGAAACTGACTCTGACTCTTTGTGCTGAGACCAATCAATGTGGATCTATGGCCCTGGACCGGCTCTGGTCTGGTCTGGTCTTGGGAGGTCCCTGGTTTGGTCCTGGTTTGGTCCTGGTCTGGTTCTTGGTGGTCCTTGACGGGTCATTTTACCACGACTCTCTTTGAAGTTCACTTATTGAGGAATGTGGACAGTTGGCGTCTTCTCCAGTGTAAAGTAATCTAATCTTACAGTAATGAGACGTTTAACTCTGCCTATATTTGGATCATTATTACAGTTGTACATGATCTCTTGACCCTGCCTGATTTGCTGCAGCCTGAATCGTTGTTACTTCCTGGTTGGTTTTTATCTACAATTGTAACTGACTTTTGTGTTTTATCTTCAACTGCTTCGACACTTCACATCTGCTCGTTCAAACTCCATAAACTTTATCAATCAACGTCTGCGACAACGGGCTGGATCAACAGAGAAACAGGACTTTGGACTGTCTCTGCAGAACACAATCCTCTGAGAATCTGTAAAGTATCTCTGAAGAATCTCCTATTGATCTTTCGCTGTTGCGTTTTCACATTCTTCTTGAAACATAGTCTGTTTGTTTGCCCTTGACCAGACTGTAGCTCGTGACCTGCGAGTGTCCCAAGTCCAAAGGGTCCAGGAGGGTCCAGATGGGGTGACACGAGACCCCGAATTCTTCACAAACCTCCAGCCTGTCTCTGCATTGTTCACGTGTCTGTTCGATCCGTGGAGACGATGCCAACTGTCTGCATTCCTCAGAAAATGCACCACAAGAGGCGGCAATGCTTGTAACTGTATCTGTATTTTCTTCTACAGCTAATTACCTTGAAAAATGTACATTTGTCCATGAGTAGATCAGACCTGTAGAAGGAAAGAGCTCACACAAACAAGCAAAGTAATCTTGGAGAAAAGTGCATAACTATTGTAAAAGATGCATTTATTGGACTAAATATCGCAGATGAGAAGAACAGACTTGATCCTTATCAGTCAATAACATCAACAGCTTTTTACCATCTAAAAAACATCACCAATATCAAAGGTATAGTGCAAAGCCTGACTTGGAGAGTCCATGCATTTGTCTCCAGTAGGTTAGACTATTGTAACGGCCTGCTCACCGGCCTATCCAAACAGGCTGTAAAATAGCTAAGTACATCCAGAACGCTGCTGCTCGAGTCCTGACCAGAACCAGGAAGTACGATCACATTAGTCCTGTCCTTAGGTCTTTGCACTGGCTTCCAGTGGCTCAGAGAATAGACTTTACAACAGCTCTGTTTGTGTTTAAGTCTCTCCATGGACTAGCACCAAAGTACATCTCTGACATGTGCCGCATGAACCATCTCCGGCCTCAGAGTCAAGACTAAACATGGACTGGCAGATCCATGTGTCTGCAACTTAACAGCGGACTCAAACCAGCAACGATAAACTCGTCCCCTTGAACCCTGGATGCTCCCCTGTTGTCTCCAACTCTCCACGTTTTCAAAAAGAGGGGGGTAATTCGGAGCACTTTAAGTGTCTCAACCAAAGCCACAGTTGTTTGTTGAAAAGGTGTTCACTGTGTGGGCTGTCGCCTCGTCAATGTGCTCTGAATTTGCATTAAGGTTGAGGTAGCTAACGTTTTTAGTTATAAATTGTAAACTTTTTTAGTTCTATCAGGGGCCAAATGCAGCTCTCTGATTGGCTGGGCTTTGGGTGGTCCTCTCCAGTTTCACTTTGCGGTTTTTAAATAGTGGGTTTTAAGCTAAATTGCAGGCAAAAATGAATACAGGTCGATATTAACTGTGTGTCGAAAGATTTATGACAGGTTGTCAGATTTAAATCTTTAATCATGTTTGCATTGTGAAAATCAGCTGCTTCACCTTTAAGTCAACTTTATCTAAACTTTGCCAAGCTCAGGTTGCCTGAGTCGCTGTGCTCATCTCACTACCGCGTCTCCTCTCTGCTCCAGCCTGTAGGAGAAATGAATGAGAACTGCTCTTTTAAGTCGCTTGAGTCGTTTGGTGTGTCATCGCTCCATACCTCTGCCCACTTTGTACCTTTCTGTGCAAATATCATGCGCAGCCAAAATCAGTCTTTTAAACCAATTTATTGTAGAGTTTGAAATGATTTATTTATTTTGATTTTTATTAATGCATTTCATAAAAGTTTGTGAGATTGTTTTGCACAAACAATACAGAATTGAATCTGAAACTACATAAGGACTTGAATAAACCTTGTCTAAATTATGACTTCATTTGCTGACTCTTCTGTCGGTTTGTGCACCACATTTTGAAACGCACTAACCTACTTCTCTCTCTTGTCTTGAGTCTGCGTTTGATTGACAGCTCGGGCACAGCCAAAGCAAACAGCAGCAGAAGTCTTGAAAAGCCGTTTGGGGCGTGTCTCCGCGTCTCGGACCAAATCAATCACTTCAGATGACTCAGCGCAGACAAAAGAGCCGCCTCAGGTACACTTACATCATCGACAAGTGAACTCTGGCCACTGGCTCTGGTCCAATCACAGCGCGGGATCACAGGAGGGGGCGGGGCGTTTGAAGGAGAGGGATTAAGCGTTATTAAGAACTTTGATTTAGACAAACAGACTTGAAGACAGGCCGAGTCACGTCTGAGAGAATCCCAAAGGTTATGAAAGACGAGGTTGATTGATGTGATATCAATAATGAGATTTTAAATTAAGCAAACTCAACTAAAAGAGCTGTTACGACATGACAGAAGACAGTTTAAAAACAGAGCATTGTTCAAGCTTAAGGCGAAATTAATGAGCGTGTGATTGCTTTTTCGATTTTGTTTCAATGAATTATAACAGATGATGATTATTACCTGGTTTGGCAGGTTTTGTGCATAAACAGACCAGATATTTGATGTGTGCAGTTACTCGTTGCTAATTGATTTTGATTGTGATGAAAAACTTTGAAGTCACCTGCTTTAGAAAGAGAAAAATACCAACAAAGGCACAAGGACTCCATCTGTCGACCTGCTGCAGACTGAAAGAAAAGCAGAGTTATAATTAAATGAAATGTTTCTAGAGCCTAAGTTTATTTAGCTACACTTAATATCAAACATCATCCATTGTAAGTATTAAGAGCAGAGTTCCTCAAGGGTGTTTTGTCTCCCTTACTTTTCATTGTACTCAGGGGTCTCCATCCTTTTTCTCTATATCCTATATGAAAATAGCCAATATCTATTTAGAAGTGGACACAATTAGGCATCTAAAGATACATTTACAGTAGAAATAGGAATGTAATAAATCAAATTTGAGTAATAAGCATTCTAATATCCTTTGGTGAGCTACTTGGACAGTGGTGGCCAGCTAATAGCTAGAGGTTGGAGACCCCTGCTGTACACATACGTTGTACACTTCACAATGTAGTTCTCTGTATTGACCCATACTTCACTGAACTGGAGCATGCTGAAATTTTGAAAGAAGGACATGGGGGCCAGACGATAATAAGAAAGGCAACAGGAAACCCACCCAGACACAAGGAGAAACATACACGGTCCACACAGAAAGACCCAGGCCTTTTGGGAGTCAAAACTTCTTCCTATTCACTTATAAATGGACGACAAGGCAATGAAAAAAACACATACTTTTTTCAGAACAGAAAAAGCCGACAAGGTAAACACATCTCAAAACACACAATCTTTAAAGTGACACTTAAAGGGGCACTGTGTAAGATTGAGAGGAATTTTAATTATCACATATAGTCCACAAACATTTAAATCATATTTATTCTTTACAACATGAATACTTAAGAGAGCACTGTTAACCAATCCACATCAATTGTGATACTTTTATACGTATTTGAAATGTTTTATTACGGGCCGGAATGTGAATATTGACGCTAGATGTCACTATGGTAGTTAGGCAAACTGGCACGTGAAATGCTCCCCCTGGTGTTCAAAAGTGGACATTACTTGGATCACTTTATTTATTTATTTTTTCTTACCAAGTGCCACTTTAAATCTTTCGGGAAGTGAAACTCAACTTCTTGATTCAATTGAAATAGGAACTTCAAGCCTTATTTTGGGACATTCTTAATAACGGATCAACACATTTTATGTCATAATGTGGAGAAATAGATAAAACAGCAGCTTTTCTAGGGAAGCTTGCAGAAGGCCCTCCTCCATGTGGCTATGCAAACCCACTCAGTGAAAACATATTTTGTGTAACAAAGACTTTGCTATTTTAAAATATGATTTTATTCAAGTCTATTTATTGGTCAAAAAGTTACAGAGTGGAGATTTAAAAACAAACCAAACTTGCCTCTCTTTTCCCCTCTCCAGGACTACAGTTTGGAAATTATCTGCTGAAGCTAGAATCTGGTACAAGCATCTCTGCCTTTGTGCTCAGTGTATTTGTACATTGTCCTTAATAAACAGTATCGTGTGACTGATAAGAGAATCAGATTGATCAGCAGGATCATTCTGTCCTTATAGTTTACAATATAATTGTGTGACTTGGTAAAAACAGAGACAATGCTCATGGGGTTCTTACTGAAAGTGTACGCACAAAGCACAAACACGACAAATTTAAAAAATGTCTTATTTCTCAGCACAAATCTTTTTCTGCCTCATTGCTGAAACTTCAGAGGCACAAAGTTAAGAAATTTGGATTGGTTATTTCTGTGTCAAGTTGTCTTTTTATAAATCACAAAGTAACATGGAAAATGTACGTACGTAGCATTTTTGTTTGTACGCACACTTTTATAAATGAGACCCCAGAACAGTGGAACGTCTGCTTTAGACTGAACCAGACTTATTCTCAAAGATTAAAGTGAAAACTCAGATTTATGAAACATCACTTGCTGCTGGTGCAGTCTTGTTTTGTGCCACTGAAGAGTCTTGAATGTTTGAACTGAATTGAAGATGCATAATAAAGCCTTTTTTTTTTTTTTTATGACATCTTCTATACAGTTATTAACGATGCAGTGAGGAGGGAAATCAGTGTCACTTGCCTGTTTTTGCAAATGAACTCTCATCAAGTCTTGATCCAAAAAACAGTTTATTATTTAACCATATAGTAGATAAAAAACATGTTGTAACATGGTCAGGTTGACTGAGTATATTTAACCTGAGGCTTTGGCTTGGCCTGATGACTGTAGCCTGGGTCAGACGGGTCAAACTGTGACGCTGTATAATCTGGGTAAGTTTAATGAGCCTGAGACACCGGGACAAGTCTGAACAGTTAAATGTGTTTACTAAAGTTACGTAAAGATGATGAGTCTAATTTCAAACAGTAAAAACAAGTGTGATTTAACCCTTTATAACTCCTCCCTCGCTTACAAACACTTTGACACCAGTTTATCATCAGTTCTCACCCCAAAGAGTCATATAGTGACTCACACGGCTCTGCTTTAAGAAAAGATAAAATGCTACATAATCAGATGACGACAACTTTGTTTACTGAAAAAGGTTCTGCTTTTACAGTAAACGTTCATTTGATGAGTGAATAATTTAATGTGTGACAGTAACATTGTCCTAAATCTCCAACTGCAATTAGCACACAAGCTAGCTAAGCTCTGCAGTATCACCATGACATCAGAAAAGCTATTGTTATTTTTCTGTAATTACTCAAAAACTAAATAAAATATTCAGAATTTCCCAGTAAAAACATAAAAATGCCTTATTTTAATATAAAACAAAACATGATGAAAAACAACTTTATAAACATCTTTGTTTTAGATTTATGTGAGTAAACTACATAACTACTACATCCATAGGTTTAAACATAGTCTGAAATGCGTATCTTTACCACGACATTGGCGTATCGAGCACCCTTTTTTGCGTGCTGTAGCAGAGTGGTTAGAGCTCTGGATCTCAATATAGAGATTGAGGGTTCGATTCCTTATCAACATCTCACAATCTCTCAGGGTGGAGTTTGCGTGTTTTCTCCAGGTAAAATCATGCATGTTTAGGTTAATTGGGCATCACTAAAATGAATGAGAGAGTGAATGATTGTCTGTCTCTAACCCTGCGACGAGTTGGCACTGTCCAGGGTATTTCCCCGCCTAAAGCCAAAGTCATTGGGATAGGCTCCAGTAACTTGCGACCCCAACAAAAACAAGGGTAAAAAAAATGAATGAATTATATGACGTCTAAATTTCAGATTTTTCACAATAAAAATAGAGATGCCTAGAGGGATTTACCGTCGACGTCACTTTCCACTTTACTGCACATGTCATCTGCAGAAAGAGCCTCTGTCTGTCTAGTTGGCTGGTGAAACTTCTTTGATAAAAACAACAAAACAGGATGAGAGCTAGGTATTTTGGATCAGGTCCTGAAGCTTGAGACAGTGTTTTTCTTGACATTTTTTCACTCACCTGAATGTAACTTTTAAGGGTCGTAAGGTGAAATTTCATTCACAAATGTTGATTTAACAGCATAACTTTTGTTTTCGCACAGTGATAAACTTTTGCAGTGCCACTGTTTGTGTCAATCAGCAGCGGTTCTTTCTGGATTCCAGGTGCGTGTGCATCTCCCATGTTGATGCAAATATCAACTCTGTTTTCTTAGCGTTTGAGACAAGTGTTTTGGATAAGCCACAGAGAGAGCATTTTCTTTTGAGTTTAACGGTAAAGTTTAGGTCTGAAGTTACAAAAATGGGTTAGTCTCCAGTGTCCCAAGTACATCTAACAATGTCTCGTTTGTTCATCAAACTCTAATAAGTCTTAATAAGTTGTTTTATAGCGTTTTGATGACTAACCAGTAGTTGAATGCTTCATTTAAATCAAGATGCAGTTGTTACATAAATGATGTACATCTTTGTTTTGCAGTTCTGCTCATCTGCCTCACGGTGGCGCAGAAAGAAAATGCAAGCTAGGATTTGTCAAGATAAAGGTGTTTGCGTAGGTAAGTTCCCCTAGTTTGTTCAATAGCTATTAAGACAAGAATATTTAGTTATTTGCAAATTCACTCTTAATCATTAAACTAATAATTTAATTTGTTCTAAGATGTTGATGAATGTAATGAAGAAGAATATGATGATGAATTCCTCGGACCATGTGGTGAAAATGCCAACTGTTTCAACATGGAAGGCAGTTTTTATTGCCAGTGCAAAAAGGGATTCAGAACTTTAACAAACTCTGTCAATTTCACTGCAGCCTCCTCTGAAACATGCTCAGGTAAGACATCCTGATAACATGTTTATGCTCACAAATCATTAACATTTTATTTTTTACTTTAAGATATCCATGAGTGTTCGGAAGAAAAGGGCATTTGTGGCCCAAATTCTGCATGTGTAAACACAGTGGGTGATTACATCTGCTTCTGTGAAAATGGATTTGCCTCCAGTGGTAAAGCAGAGTTTCGCAAAAGTGACAATGTCTTCTGCACAGGTAGGACAACTATCACATAATAAGATTAAATGTAGTTTATCATGATAAATGTTGATTGGTTTCTTCTGGACAGACGTTAATGAATGCCTGAGAAAGAGATCTGTGAAAAAAACGCCACATGTAAGAACTCAGAGGGAAGTTATTCCTGTGTTTGTGATGAAGGATTTGTAATGAGCCTTTCTGGAAACCGTGAGCAATGTGAAGGTAAGTAGAGCTGTCAAAAAAACGAAGAGGCTGGTTTAGCACAGCAGATTAGATTTATGCACAAGAAAAAAAGGATTTAGATGTTACAATTACCTAATCAATTTCAAATCATTACATCACAATCTATTGACGCATCTGTGTGTCAATTATATTTTCTCCACCCTCTTTTCCTATTGGTCAGCCTTTGTAATACTGAAATTCAGTATTTTGTAATAATTGTTGTTTGGTTTCTTCTGGACAGACGTTGATGAATGCCTAGAGAAGGACATCTGTGGAAAAAATGCCACATGTAAGAACTCAGAGGGAAGTTATTCCTGTGTTTGTGATGAAGGATTTGAAATGAGCCTTTCTGGAAACCGTGAGCAATGTAAAGGTAAGTAGGGTAAGTAGTAAATAAATGAGGCAGCGGGTATTGATGAAAAGGCAGATTTAGCACAATAAAAAAAGCTATATCAAGCATTGTGAATCAATAAATAAAAGCTGCTTTTTTTGCTTGAAATCTTTGCACTATTATTCTTTTATGCAGTCGTCTGGCAATGTTGTATATTTTATCCACCTCTTCTCCTGTTGGTCAGTTTTTAGTTTTTATCATGCAGAAATGTAGTATATTGTAATAAAAACATATTGGTTTCTTCTGGACAGCCATTAATGAATGCCTAAAAGAAAACATCTGTGGAAAAAATGGCACATGTGTGAACTCAGACGGCAGTTATTCCTGTGTTTGTGATGAAGGCTTTGTCCTGAGTCTTTCTGGAAATCGTAAACAATGTGAAGGTAGGTAGAGCTGCCAAATTTAAAAAAACAAAAAAAGTTTTAGCTCA
Source organism: Mugilogobius chulae (assembly GCA_038363315.1). NCBI lineage: Eukaryota > Metazoa > Chordata > Actinopteri > Gobiiformes > Gobiidae > Mugilogobius > Mugilogobius chulae. Next base: position 65,857,740 of record CM076396.1, read on the forward strand.
AGACAAAATATTTTGATATTTCAAGTTGATTAAAAAAAATGCTAATCCTTTGATGATCTACTTTTTGGTGAAATCATTAGATCATAATTCACTGATGCAGTTGTCTGTCAATTGACTCTGTGCACAAGAGTATTTATTTTCAAAAATGCTAACATCTTGCCGGCAGGTTCATTTCCTGTTTAGTTCATTCCTATGAGGTTTTCACTGCCTCAGCCTAAAATGAAAAATTACTAAAGAGCAGGCAATGAACAATAAGCAGTTGGTGATTTTTTCTGAAAACATGTTAAATACCTTACAAAAGAGAATATTTCACCAAAGGACCAAAGTGGTTTATAAACGATGTGTTTTTCTGTCAATGCTAACACTAAGTCTGACAATTAGAAAATAAACAGCTTCTATGCACAGAGTCTATTATAGAATATTGTCATGCTCAGAGTGAGTGACAGGCAGCTGGAACTTTCTTTAGAAGAAATAAATGTTTTATTCACATCTTTAAGGCAATAGAAAAGTGTACTTAAATTGCTAAATTAAAACCAAGAAAATTGTACTACAATTTTTGTCATGTTATCCGTCTATAGCCTTAAAAGGAGGGGCACTTCCTCCTTGTTTACATGGCTGTTGTGTAACTTTACTGGTTGAGACTAGAGTATGCCACTTCCTTGACAACATAGAGATGTTTTGAGGCTACATGAAAAACATTATCAAAGAATAAATAGAGACTAGAAAATTCCCGGCAAAACAATATTCCTATTAAAACAATCATAAGTAGTTGAAAATTATTTTTATAAATTACCTTATGCAAGAATTCAAAATACATTAAAAAGTGATTAATGGATGTTTCTTGACTTCAAACACACAAATGATTCTTCTACAGCTAAATTACTGTCCATAATTAGTTGCTAATTGCCTGTTCTATTGTTTTACATTTACAACCGATGTCATTCCAATCTAAACTCTGAAATCACTTGTAAACTGGAGAAAACATGATTTGTTAGACATTAACAGCATGTTTTATGTGAAGCCATTACTTTGATTTATTTTATTTTAGTTTCTCCAGTTTATTATAATAGCACTGCTCAGTGACCCTTTTGAAACAGTCACAGCTCCTGCAGAGACTGACACAAACATTTCCTGTGTCATTGTTTCCCTTCAGACATATGTGTGATCAATAACACAATCTGTGGAAACGGGACCTGCCACCATGGAGACAGTGGGCATTACTGCGCATGCCACTCAGGGTTCTCCAACTACGGCAATGTACAAGCACGCTGTACTGGTAAGACCAGAAAGAAAAACAGATTCTAATGTCTAATGTCTGTGAGTAACATGGATGTTTTTCCTCCAGCATTAAAATGTGAAGTACTTGGCAACAAGACCAGCGCGGAGAAGGTACAGATGCTTGTTTGACATAACTAACTAGCAAATTATCTGGTGAAGGTGCTCCACTTATTTTTTAATGACGCTATATGGCATTGTGCCTATGTTCAACAGCTTAGAGCAGGGGTGTCAAACTCATTTTAACAAAGGGCCACATTGGCATCGGGGTTATCCACAAAGGGCCGGTTGTAACTAAAATTAACCTCACTAATCTTAGACATACTACAAATAATAGCTGTATTTGATTATTGTATTTATTAAAGTAACAAATATTGAATATACATCTGCATTAGTCTGAAAAATTACTTGCTCTTTAAGTTTCAGTTAAATTGTCATTAGGTTAAAACACCGATATTACTCTTGGCACTAATATAAAATTAAAGTAAACCTTATAAGACCTTGAGGGCTGCATGAAATGAAGTGGAGGGCCGCATCTGGCCCCCGGGCCTTGACTTTGACATATGGGGCTTAGAGTGATACATCTTTAACTTGCATTAGATCAATTATCAAGTATAACCTACAAACCAGTACCAGTATTCTTATTGTTAGGAGGCTTACACCTCCACACATCTGGGGTTTCTTTTATAGAGCTGCTAAGCACAGAACTGCCCATATAAAGTTTGAGACCGATGCAAGATCAAGCAGTCTGCAACAAGCAGACAGAACTTTAAACGCGAAGATTTAAAATATTGCTCGTCAAGTAGCGAAATCAGGGTGTTTTTTGAATTGCTTTCTTTTTAGTATATTGGCGATTGACTTTATTTATTAATTGGCTAAAATTCTGTTTTGGGCAACTTGCTCCCCAAAAGAATACAGATGAAGATTATTTTTAACAATTTAGAGAAAAGAGGACAGAGATCGTGTTAAAACAGAGCTACGAGTGACTGTGGAGTCAATTTAAAATACTGCATGTAACTTAAAGAAAATTATTAAAATTGGCTCAATATATTACTGCAAAACCTACTGGCGGAACTTGTCAGTCATCAATTTCTTAGAATTTAAGTAATCTGTATCAGCATCAGTCAAGAAACAAGCCCAAAGCCTCTGGTTAATCTCTATCAGAGGACGCAGAAGTGTTTGTGTTTAAAAAGTAAAAGTGAGCAAATGTACAAACAATATATTTATAAAAGAAACAACTGTAATTTAAAGTAGCCTGGTGGATTTACAGGCTTGTCTCCATAGGTTATTTTTTTGTTTTAAACTCTTCAATGGCATAACTTAGGCAAGAAAATGTGCATAGTGTGCATTCCATTTTAGACATTTCATAACAATTATTTAGATCAAAATGTGCTGCTGCTTTATTTCAGAAATGCTACATAAATTATTTAATTGTTAACTATGTTTTGTTTTTTGTTTTGTTTTGTTTTATTAAATGGTTTTGTCTAAGTCTTATGAAAGTGTCTTTGTTGTTGTTGGTCTTTTTCTTCTTAGGACTTTAGCCCTGCCTATGACTTGATGATGGAGGTGACAAACAAATGTAAACAGACTGCAGAAAGTCAAACCAGCTCAATCCTGAATGGAGACGAACTGTTAGAGGTACAAATAATTTTGATAAATCTTAAGATATTTCAAATTTATCTGGAAATCACTTTTGAATCATGCAAAAAAAAATCTTACGTCTGTTTTATCACGTTTAAAGTGGATGTAAATAATTTAGGTTTGGGACAAGTAAAACATTTTAAACTTTCCTCATTATTCATTGACTAGAACTTATATTTTGTTTGTTTGATGCATGTTTGTGTAGTTCTGTTTTGTCTTGCAACTGGGACTTAAATGCTCTAAATGTAGAAATGTTGTGTAGCCCTATTGCAGCAAACAATGATGAAGAGTTTATGATCGAGTTTATGATTACATTTCTTATAACTTAATGTATGCGTATTGATGTATGTCTCCTTTAAACTTCTCAACCCTCAAAATTTTGGAGTTTGAAGCTCAATTATTCCCACACCACAGAGACAGGAAACAGTGTCCGGCCGGGAGCCCTTGTTTTTGGAGTTTTGGAGTCTGTTTATTCTGGGATGGACGTAGTCGACTAGTCTGCTTGGACCCAAATGCTTTTGTTGATCTTCTCCCCTCCTGTCTTTCTGTCTGTGTGTCTGTGCGGTGCAGAAGCTGTTGTCCGTGATCGACCAGGTCCTGTCTGGCCAGTCTTTCCATTGTAAGAGGAAAGTCTCCACCTTTTTGGACACGGTTGAGGGCATTTTGGGCCTCATAGCACCCTTCACCACGCCCCCGGGACAGAAGAAATCCTTCAACCTCACAGGTAGAATACACAATTGTTTATAGATTTGATATCTCCAGTTTTCCAGGTTGGACTTTGGGCAAAATGTGTCTAAATATTAAATACAACTAAAATGTTATTCGCAAATTCGAAAACGTACTACATCTAGAAGAAAAAAATATACATATCAGGCTATACATAATAAAGTTTAATGAATTTACATGGCATTCTTTTTTCAATTATTGTTTCTCAAATTTTGCTTGTATATTGAAAATGTGATTGTGTACAGATTTAGAACTGCATTTGCATAAAGGAAGCAACATGCCTCAAGGAAAAGTGACATTATCAATGCCGGACACCAAATTGGATATCCAAATGGAGACAGTTGCAGGAGCGTCTTCCCAGTACCCCGGTATCTGTCTGACAATTTGCATTTGTTGATTTCTTTATTGAATGCAATTAATCTAATGTCTTTTCTTTGTTGTTAGACTTTGCTGCGGTGGCGCTTTTGAGCTACAGGGGACTAGAAAATGCAACAAATGGCTTTTTTGAAGGAGTGAAAAAAGAAGATAAAGAAAAGATAGAAATTAACTCTAGAATAGTGACCATCACTGTCACTAACCAAAACACAAACCAACTGGAAGAACCAGTACTTATCACACTGAATCATCTGAAACAGGTAGCTATTTAACATCAAAAGAACATTAAAGTATTATACACAGAACAAAGTAATCTTGTGTAACATTTTTCCAGTTAAACAGAAGTACCCGCTGTGTGTTCTGGGATTCATCTATAAACGGAGGGGCGTGGTCCACTCGCGGGTGCCAAGTTAAGGAGTCCAACCCAAACTATACAGTGTGCGCCTGTCACCATTTGAGTAGTTTTGCAGTTCTAATGGCCCTCACTGATGTGGAGGTACAGTGTAATAAAATCAAAGCTTACGGTAGTTGCTATAGCTGTCTTACTCGTAAATATACTTTTCTTTCCAACAGGACATATTTGAGTTGAAGCTCATAACTTGGGTTGGCCTGTCCCTGTCTCTGATTTGTCTGTTCATCTGCATCCTGACGTTTGGGCTTATCCGCTCCATCCAAAGTCCAAGAAACAAAATTCACCTGCATCTGTGCATCAGCCTCTTCCTGGCGTACGCTATTTTCCTGATTGGCATATCCCGCACAGAAAACAAGGTAAATAAGGAATATTATGTTGTGTCTCCTGGCTAGATGAAATACATTGTCAAAAATATAAATGCAAACACAAATACTTCATTAACTAAATACTCTCTTAAACTACCTTACTAATTTTTGAGGACTTTCTTTATCTGTTTTTAGAGGACGTCTTGATCTGTGCCAAAACTCCATATAACGTAATAGATAACTTTTACTAATGTTTTATTATTACTGTGGTTTCAGAATTGGTACCGGGTTCTAAGTCTTTTTGTTAGTGTCAAAATCAAATTGGACAATGTACTATTCTGACAACTAAGAGTAACCAAACTGTTCTATTTAAATGAATCAACAAAGCCTTTAAAAAAATGATAATACTTACAATATAAAGCTAATAAAGTGGCTCTGCTCGCTGTCTAACTTTTGCTCTAAAATGTTACAAAACTAGACATTTATAGCATATCCAACCAGAACTTTCACATAATTTTTTGGGTAAGAGTTTCCCAGTACTGTACTTTTTTAACACTGTCACTCCAACTCCACATTAGGTCGGCTGTGCAGTGTTCGCAGGTCTGCTCCATTTCTTCTTCCTGGCTTCATTTTGCTGGATGTGTCTGGAGGGCATACAGCTCTTCAGGATGGTTGTGCTGGTCTTTAACGCCTCCTTCAGAACAGTCTACCTGATGGCAGCCGGCTACGGAGTCCCGGCAGTAATTGTGTCTATCTCGGCCCTAGCTAATGCCAAGGGATACGGCACAGAGAGATAGTGAGTTCCCCCTATGCCACTGCTCAGCTTGCATTATTTCTAATTTATACCTCAATTTTGGGCTACAGTGGGCTGACAGCTTCCACATTTTTGCCTTGCAGTTGCTGGTTAAACCTGGATTCCATTTGGACTTTTTTTGGGCCAGTCTGCATCATCCTTTTTGTAAGCAAAACAATAGTTACAAAAATTGATAATATGCCTACAAGACTATCCTTGAATCTGGATTTATATGTCAACAGGTCAACATAATCTTCTTCCTTATCACTGTGTGGAAATTGGCACAGAAGTTTTCGAGTTTAAATCCTGACCTTGACAAGCTCCAAAAAATAAAGTAAGTCATATTTTAGTTCAACCAAGATATGATTTTAAAGTTTAAAATGCATAGAAAATGATCTATTGTAAGCTAAGTATCTAGGAGGAAGTCCTCCATCAGGTTGACATTTCAAATGGCTTTGTTGCCCTCTACAGGACATTTACCATAACTGCAGTGGCTCAGCTGTGCCTACTGGGCATAATGTGGATTTTTGGCTGTTTTCAGTTTGAGGAAAAATCTATTACTATGTCGTACTTGTTTACCATCTTTGCCAGTCTTCAAGGAGTATTCCTCTTTGTTATGCATTGCTTGTGCTCCAAGCAGGTAGACTATATGCTATATTTAATTATTTAAACAAGATTCACATAAACTTAAAATTACAACTTCTGTTTCCAAGGTAAGAGATGAGTACAGAAACATACTGTCTAGATGTTGTGCACCACAGAAGAAAGCCTACTCAGAGTTTGGATACACACATTCCAGCAAAACAACAGTAAGAGCTTCAAAAATGTCTACACATGTATTCAACTAAGACAAATACTTACAATATTTGTTTTTAACAGGGATCCAAGAGCACACACGACACAGGAGAGTCCAATATGTGACAAGAATGACAAGGAAAACAATCAACTATTACTGTAACTTTGAAGATGTATACATCAGTATCACAGCTGCTAATCTTGTAGTTTACAGCACTTCTGTTTATAGTCTTACTTTCTGTCTTTTTTGTCACGTTCAATATTTTGTAATATTACAACGTAGAAAACTTATAAGTTCAAAAGTAAGAAATTAGTATTAATGTTATCAGAATTCCTATGAATGAGCAGTGGAAAAGAAAATGGCCCTTTGCTCAAACCATGTTTTGGCCGATTAGCATGCATAGTTGTATCATATTTAGATCTCGCATTGTGCAATCTCAGGTACTTCCCTATCATCTACTTAAAGATTAAGTAGATGATAATAGATAGTATAATTATCATCTACTTTAGCAAATGATAAATGTATATATAGTACATAGTGTGAACAAAATAACCTTAATGGGTGTAGATTTAAATAATACAAGAAGATATTATATAATGTTGTTTTGTGTATTTATTGTTTCTGGCCTCTGTGCTTAATTTAGATAATCATTTTATTGAACTTTTATATGCAGATCTATATACATGTTGTAAATAAAAGACATTTTGTACATCATTTATGTTTTGTAGAGCATTAATACCTGGACTAAATAGCCATATGTATTTGAAACAGATAGTCAACCTGACAGTAAGAGTACAAGTGAATTTTACAAACAAGGAAATGGGACGTTTTTTCCCGTGTGCTTCCTGTTTATAAGAGATCTAACCCATGATGGCTCTATAGCACAGCCCAGTTTACCTCTATTGGTATTGGAAAGAAATATATTTACATTACATTAACTTTCAGCTGAAAAGCTGCTTTAGCTCCAATAACTAGAACTGATCAACAATAATTTAGTTATAAATACAAATTGTACAATATATGAAATGAAATGTGATGCCACTCAAATGCATTTTGTGACAATTGATTTTTAGAAAGTAGATGACTGATGCAGAAAGTAAATTAAACTGAACCATTACACGACAACGAAGAAAGGGAGAAGAGTGGAAAGGATAGGAACAGCAGAAAGGGAAACTTAGATTAGCTGAGATAAAATAACTCCAAAATCTCTGGAGAGCAAAAGCTGAAGGAGCGTTATAGACTGGTCACAAACAACAAACAACAAACGTGCAAATTTCAAGATATATTAATCGCAAAAAACTCTCATTTTACAACCATTCTAGACAAACCAGCGGTATGAAGTCATCAAGTGGGTGAGTTTCATTTATTATTTATAATCATCGACCTCATACATGGTCAATACTTGTGCATTATTCGGAGGTAGCAGCACATAACTCAAGCCGGACTCTCAGCGCACTCACAGCTCAGGAAAGGATGGCTGTAAAGGTACAGGCTCTCTGCTATTTTTATGCATGCAAATGATAAAATCCAAGTAGATTTTTTTCACTATTAGAAATGATGTAGATTTAAAAGTACACCGTGTAACTTTTTAGCCAAAAAATAAACTTGAACAAAAACAATGTTTTTTTTTTTTTGGATGGTTTTGTTGAACTAAAAACATGATAAAAATGTGTCTTTACACATAGATGCTTGCATCTCCCTAATAAAAACTCGTTAGTGTTTAGAGTCTGAGAGGAGGGTCTCTCTTGCTTGTTTCCATGGACATCTTGTTCCTTTAGCTACAGAACGGCATAAAACCGATGTATATCAATTACAAATGCCCAAGCAAATGTTTTAGCTTTCTATTTCAGTGGCATCATGCATTTGATTTTTTAACGCTGGAAAGTTACAGTATCACTTTAAATCGCAATTGTTGGTTAAAATTAGTCTTAATTAAAACTAGTCTTAAATAAAGGCATGATTATAAAAAATTATACATGTATTTTACTCTAAGTATACTCTCAGTAGTGGTATACTCTCTTTTATAATGTATGTATATAATATGTATGTATACATGTATGTATACATGACTAAATTAATGAATGATGAATGAATGCATGTATTAATATGTTTTCATAAACTTAACTTAGTGCTTATTTCATTTTCTTTTTCCCGAACAGTGAAACACTATTGACGAGTCCAGGGAGTAATTCCTGATGAGCCCATATAATGGTAAATTTAACAATAGTATTTTGCATTGAATGTACTACATCTAATCTTAACCAAAGATTATGTACATGGACTTTTGAGTCGATGTGGATATTTTATCAAGAAGGCTGGTTGTACAAATAGCTCACAGAACAGCAGGATAGACCTGAGCTGAACCTGTAAAGTTCCACATTAAGCGTGGTCAAAGTGCATAACTGTATTAGATTACCACTGACCTGGAAAACTTCATAACATCTCCCCAAGAGGAGACACAGCTCAATAAAAATCAGAGACTAAATGAGTGATGAGGCTGCCTTACTAATCACATTCAACTCAAAAGGCAATTTAAATATGTGCAATTAGCAGTCATAAAAATTGGTAATACAGTTTCCCTTGCCAGGATTTAACAGAACTTGATCAAATAAAAGTTCTGTTAAATCCTGGTAAACACATTATTGATTTGTGTGCATTTAGTGTATGCTTTAACTAAACATATATTACAACCACAAGCCTGATGAGAGCACATTAGGAACAAATGCTGCTTCACTGAGTTTTATTGTGAGTGCTTAGAACACAGGTAATGACTTATTCAGCTACTGTATATGAGCAGCAATATCTTCTCTACTAAACCAGACAGATACACAAGTCTCCCAAAGTAATTTAATATTCAGTGGGTCTAATTTTCATTACTAAGTTTAGATGACGGTTAGATAATAATGGTGCGTACACGCTTGTTATTACTGAATCTCAATTTTAAAAGGTGCACTGTGTAACATTTTAACCAAAAATACACTTGAAGAAAAGCTTGATTTCTTTGTTGCTCTAAATAAATAAAAAAAAATCTAAGTTTTTACTTAGAGAAGGTCTGCAAGGAAACACAATGGACAATTATTTGGCCTAGAAAGGGCCTCTTCCTGTTTGTTTCCATGACAAAGCTGTTAATTTAGCTGTACTTTTTCACATTATGGCTTAAAACGTATTATTCCCATTCAGAAAGTCCAAAAATATGCTTTTGTCTTTCTATTTCTTCTAAATCGTGTAATTGACTTTTCACCTACAGAAAGTTACACAGTGCTTCTCTAATTTTGATGTGGATTTATGTTGGTTTGATTCTAGTTATGGCGTAGCTGTGGTCAAATCTAGATATTGTTTAAGATTTAGACACAATTTTAATGCAATGAAAACTTAATAGTTATCGGTGTGGAAATGATCTAATCTTTCTCAAGCATGTATTTGACTAACCAGGAAATCTAGAATTGTAGTCCAGTCATCATTAATTACCTACAAATCAAATTTAAGCACAACAAAATATGTTAGCCCTTTTGCCTAATAAGTTAATTTTGAATATTTGCCACAATGAAGCAACAATCTGCTTCCTTCATCTATTAGTACAAACAACATTAAGACTGATCAACGATTACATTTACTAACCTGTGATTATCTGTGGACAGCTCTGACCATGAGGATCTCCTCCATCTTTATGACCGTGTGTCCTCTTCTCAGCTTCAGGATGAACTTCTCTGTTCTGCCCGGCGATCTGTCCAACAGCACCTTCACCACCATTCGGCCCTCTGGTTTAGGAATGTCCATTTTCACCATGACCTTTGGAGCCGTTTCCAACCTCACTGCACTGGGAATCCTGGCCAAGTCTCGTGTCCGGTTTCGCCGCCAATCTAAAACACCATTTTTGATATTAACAGTGGCCTTACTAACAGCTGATTTAGGAGGACATTTGATCCCAGGGTCATTTGCAATGTCACTCCATGTAAACAACATGTATCAACAAAGACCAGAGCTGCCCAATGAAACTTTATGTCAGATTTTCGGGGCAAGTATGGTGTTTTTTGGCTTGTGCCCGTTACTGCTGGGCTGTGCTATGGCAGTGGAACGTGTTGCTGCCATTTGCTTCCCATTCTTTCATGCTGCCACTATAACTAAAACTCATGCGCGAAGACTTGTTCTATCAATGTATTTTCTTGCACTTCTAATTGCCATTTTACCTTTATTCAGTATTGGGAGGTACACCACCCAACACCCTGGAACTTGGTGTTTCTTACAAATTCAACTTCCTCAATCAAGACAGGATAGAGGCATGGCATTAGCTTTTTCATGTCTTGGCATCATAGCACTCACCTTTTCCCTTCTCTGCAACATCCTGAGTTGTTTGGTATTGCTACAGGTCAGAAGGAAAGCCCAATATGTAAACACAAAGTCAGAAAATAGTTTTGCAAGACGCCCATCCACAGCCTCATCAACTTCTGTATTTTGTTCACTGGATGTTGAGATGATGGTGCAGCTGGCAGTACTTACAGTGGTCTCCTGTGTGTGCTGGAGTCCATTTCTGGTACTTTTCTCAGATTTTCTGTAAGAACAAAAATCAATATTTGTATTAATTTTGTATGTTTTTGTCCTTAGATTCATATTCTGGTGCTGCAGTCAAATGAAGCTTCAATCAGAAACTCACTGAAGGGCCCAGACAGGTTTCTTTTGCTGGGATTACGCATGGCCTCCTGGAACCAGATCCTGGACCCGTGGGTTTACATCCTGCTGAGGAGAACCGTGCTGTTTAGAATCTGCTGTGGTCGATCTCTGACAAACTTATAAATACTCACAGAGGGAGACCTTTGTATTGCAATAAACATTACTTTGATTAAGGTTTTTGTGGGAATTAATAGGTTTGACACATTTTTGCGGGTTAAGTCGAAGCCAAGTGAAAGTTTTAGAGGATTTCAGAACTTATTTGTAGTCTGTACCCGGCACCACCTGCAACACCCTAAAATGCAACTTCACATTCAGCCATTGGGCAACGGAAATCCTACAACCAATCAAAATCAAGCATCAGTTGACAGACTCTCCGTTGGACCAATCACAGGGCTGCATCTGTAAACTGTCCCCTCAGTGTGGGCGGGGGTCTTCTATTCAATATGGAGTTCAGAAAATAGCAGACGATTCGCTGCATTCCCCAGCCTCTATTTTAGTATATGTTTTTTTTACTTTTTTATCAGACGCTTTTTAATGAACATCTTCGAATTGTATGTATCTGCTTTGTTCCTAAAGTTATGTACACTTCTGACGTAATAAAATACACGCTAATCGACGACAACGTAGCGGACGGACTGTACGAGGTGGTGGGAACTAACATTGACACTTCAAACTTTTGCAAAGCTTAAACATCATTAATCTTTTGCACTTACTGTCAAAATACGGACGAAGACGCAAAAACCAAAAGTTTCCACAAAAGTTAGAATTGGGTGAAAGGTGACATCGCTTAGATTCGGCTCATAGGTAAGTTTATGCTGTGTTTGAATGTTAAATGTATTAGTTCTTACTAAGTGATAACGGTGGTATAATGGTATAATGGCAAGGCTTGTACCTATTCAAGCTCCGCAGAGGGGTTTAAATGAGGCCAGTTCTGTCTTAAAAGCCTGTCTTTCTCTCTGTTTTCATGCTGACAGAATGCACAATGCGGCGAGTGTCTCGGCCTCTTTGGGGTCCCTGGGACTGCTGCGGTTCTTCGGGGTGTCCTGGTCCTGGAGTCTGGCAGCGGGCCTTGGGGTCTACGTGGGGACAAAAAGCTGGAAATACTTCTACATTGCAGCCCGCACAGTCCGAAGAGATCTAAAGTAAGCTTGTTCACAGAGATAAAATGAATGAAAGGGATGCTCTTTGTTTTGCTTTTCTAAATAATTCTTAGAGATTCTTGGAAAACTATTACATGAAATTTTACATAGTATATGCAAAATAATTATCAGATTATTTCATTTTTTTTATGTGCGTAATCTGATCACGCCTAACACAAGGTTTGTAAACTTGAACCTTTTCAGCCACATTTAGCCTAGAGACTAAACAAAACTTATTTTTTATCATTTGGATTTTTTTGTTGCACAAAAATGTTTTCATTTGTTTCTTCTTCTTGTTTCTATATAAATATATGACTGTATCGACCTTCATTAAGAATTTTCAAAAATTTAGTTTTACCTTTACGTTTTAGTGTAATCATTAATTATAGTATTTTAAGTTCTACACAATGTTAACTTTTTAATAATATCTGATCAGGGGATTTGGATGGACCATTTTGTGCATGTAAACACACCAAAAATCTAATTCATTTTACAGGTATTTATATTATTGTATTTACTGGCCAAGTGAGGTTTTCTTTTTCTTATAGGTGTACTTTGTATCTTTTCTGGTTTGTGATTTGCCACCATTGTGTGAGAGAAGTGCTTTCCCTGGAATGCCCGACTGTATATCATTATTAATGTCTTTGGAGACAAGCAGACCTAATCAAACTTAAGCCATATAAATGGAGATACATGGTTTTCAAGATATTTTTAATGCTTTGAAAACCATGCAAAAAACATCAAGTTAGTGCTAGAAAGAGGTGATTTGTGCTATATAAGCAAAGGCTTTCCAAAGGTATTATAATAAATAGATAAAACTATGAAGTGGCATCTAGTTTGTACATACGTTTCATGTACACTTACAGATATATTACCTCTAAACTGTAAGTCTTTGCTTTCTGTGAAATGCCCTAGCTAGCCTAATAAATATGCTTTGTACTATAATAGTAATGACAATAAACTATAGTGTAAACTAATAAATGGAATCAATGGTGAAGCTAGAGTCTTCTGAGCCAAACTGAAAACTGGAACTGAAGCTGCTTCTGTGACGTAGAATGTCTAGTTAAAGTAAATAACGTTTCTGTTTTGGAAAAGGACACTTTTTATCCTAAATCTAACTCTTTCTGTGATTACCATCAGTGGTCTGTATGTGCTGGTGAGGGTGAAGTTGGCTCTGTGGCGTTACATGAAAAATGGAAGCAACATTCTTTCCGTTTTTGCTGAGACGGTGAAAAGGCACCCACATAAACCTGCACTGATCTATGAAGCCACTGGAGAGACATGGACCTTCACACAGCTGGACGAGCTGTCTAATGCAGTCGCTCACTGGGCTCAGGACCAGGGCTGGGTGTCTGGAGATGTGGTGGCTCTCTTCATGGAAAGCAGGCCGCTGCAGGTGGCTCTGTGGCTGGGCTTGGCCAAAGTTGGAGTTGAAGCTGCACTGATTAACTTTAACCTCCGACAAGACTCACTCCTACACTGCCTTGGGGATTCAGGCTGTCGGGCTATTGTCTTTGGAGCCGAACTTGCTGATGGTAAGAATCTATTGCCCAAAGGTCAAGATCTCTGGAGCGGTAGAGCATTTCTTCTGCTTTCAGCTTTGTGTGTGTTTTTTATTATTTATTTGTGATATAACAGCCATCCAAGATGTGAGTGCTTCTCTTAACCAGTCGATGGTACGGTTTTGCTCTGGGGAGCTTGGCGCTGCTCAACTGTCGGGCCTTAAAGCACAGACTCTGGAGCCACTTTTATTGTCTGCAGCCAGACACCCTCCATCACTCTGTCATCCTCCAAAAAATATGAATGGTAAGTGCTTACTCTCATCCCATTCTTATTTTCAAAAATGAATTTTTATGCTCACAGAGCAATAACTGTTTGTTGTAGTACAATTTCTCTAAAGCTGGGGTGTCAAACTGGGGCTCGGGGGCCAACAGCGGCCCCCAAGATGATTTCATGTGGCCTATGGGATGATTTCTGGTTATTAATAATAGACCCCCTGATAAAAGCATACAGTTTAACTGCAGGTTCCAGTATACTTGTACACTGCAGCCTAGTGACAAGAGGAGCCACCGAAATGGTTAATAGGCCTATAGAAATATAAAGGCTTATATTGCTGAGATAGGACTATAAAACCTAAAATGCTCTTGAAAGCAGTAAATTTCAGACAATTTGTCAAAAATTTTGGAAAACAGTGTGTAATATAATGCAATATAATGTGATACAATATAAATTTGCACAGTAAATGTGTTTTGTTAGCTTTAATTAGCCCAATTGCCATATTTGACTATAACACAGAAGGACTTGTATTTTAAAATGTGATCCTCAACCAACTCTGATTCCAATTGATTAGGCACCAGCTCCAATTGAGTTTGACACCCCTGCTTTAAATGTTTTATTATGTGAAGCAAAACCCATTAGACCCATGAAATGCTTTTTTTTTTTTTCAGATCGTCTGTTTTACATTTACACGTCAGGCACCACAGGACTGCCAAAGGCTGCCATTGTGGTTCACAGTCGGTATGTATAGTGCCACGAAAACCCAGAGGGAAAAAAAAAAATGTTTTACAGTGATTATTTCTGCCACCACAGTTATTACAGAATTACTGCTTTTGGGTATTTTGCTTTCCGCATGCATCCTGATGACATTATCTACGACTGTCTGCCTCTCTACCACTCAGCAGGTTTGTAATGTAAACCTCCAAATGTCTTTGTGAAAAGATCTTGTATAACTCTATTTATTTCAGGTAACATAGTCGGTGTTGGACAGTGTCTGATCAATGGCCTAACTGTAGTTGTGAAGAGGAAATTCTCTGCCAGTCGCTTTTGGGATGACTGCATTAAATACAACTGCACAGTGAGTTCTAAAAAATGTTGGTTTTAATTTGTAAACTGCACTTTTAAGTTTCACAAAAGATGAGTACAGGTAAAACTAATTACAGTACTGTACAATTACAGATTGTCCAGTATATTGGAGAAATCTGTCGCTACCTTCTGTCTCAGCCAGTTCAACCATCAGAGAAGAGGCACAAGGTTCGTCTGGCTATAGGGAACGGCCTTCGTCCCAGTGTCTGGGAGGCTTTTACTCAGCGCTTTGGAGTCAAACAGATTGGAGAGTTTTACGGAGCAACTGAATGCAACTGTAGCATTGCCAACATGGACGGCAAGGTCAGTGAGATTCTAATCTGGAAAAATCAAAGGCTGTGACTTAGTGAAGTAATATTATCATTTGTGTTAGGTTGGAGCATGTGGATTCAACAGTCGCATTCTGCCCTTTGTGTATCCCATTCGTTTGGTGAAATCGATGAAGACACAATGGAACTGGTGCGGGACAGTCGAGGCCTCTGTGTACCCTGTCAGCCTGGTAACGCTTTTCTCACTTAGTTTCAATTATTCAGCTAATTCAAGAATTCCCAAAACTCATAGTGTGCGTCACAGGTGAGCCAGGCCTTTTGGTTGGGCGAATCAATCAGATGGACCCACTGCGACGCTTTGATGGCTATGCTAATCCAGAAGCTACAAAGAAAAAAATAGCTTATAATGTCTTCAAGAAAAACGACACTGCCTATTTATCAGGTTTCAGCTACATATAATTTGTCTCAATAATTGTTTTAGTTAATTTTTTGGCTCAATATAAAGCTTTTATAGTGACCCCATTTTTTATACTGTACTACTGCTTCTGTAGGCGATGTGCTGGTCATGGATGACTTTGGATATATGTACTTTCGGGATCGTGGAGGAGACACATTTCGATGGAAAGGTGAAAATGTGTCCACTACTGAAGTGGAGGGAATCCTGAGCAACCTCTTGAATCAAACAGATGTCGCTGTCTATGGAGTGGCAGTGCCAGGTCAGCAATAAAATGATTAGATAGCGAGTAGTAGCTGGCTGCACATTATTTTGTATTTATTTATTTTTAATGAGATGTTTGTGCCCAGGTGTTGAAGGTAAAGCTGGGATGGCTGCTATAGCGGACACCACTGGGACCTTTGACCCCAAATGTTTTCTGCAAAAGGTTCAAAAGGCTCTTCCTTCCTATTCTAGGCCTGTGTTCCTTCGCATTTCTCCACAGGTTGACACCACAGGTAATGTGATTCAAATTGAAGAAATCGCATTTACTCTATACATTTAAAAAGCTTTAAATTCATACAGTCTCTCTCTTATGTAGGTACATTTAAAATCCAGAAAACAAGGCTGCAACGAGAAGGATATGACCCACGACACACAGCTGACCAGATCTATTTTTTAAATGCCAGAGCAGCATGCTATGAGGTTGTAGATGAAGAGTTGTTTTGTGCCATAACAGAAGGAAAGGTTTCTTTGTAACAGAGTAAAGGGTTGGGCAGACATAGTGCCTTGTCTGGACAGTTGCAAATGCATTTTTTTCTGGCATTAGTTAGTTTGGCTGCTCCTCTTATTGTGTTTCAAATCATTGAGGGGAGAATGCTATGTTGGCATGGTCAGAATGCTGTTACAAACTTAACGTTTAACACTGTAATACAAAAGAGAAAAGGACAAGGACTGGCCCTGTCCTAATTTCTCTGGGTAACTGAATAACTTAAAAGTTGTGATTGATTTTTGCCATATGAATAGTACAAAAATAGGATACATTATTCAATAATGTGGCTTGTTTTGTAAGGGATAGAAGTCACAGGGTTACTGTTACTTGAGTTTTGCTCGAGCACAGAATATAATACAAGATCAATTGAGTTGGTTCAGGAAATGTGTCTGTGTGCAGCTATGAGGTTATTGTTACTGTAAGAGCCAGAATAACATGTAGTACAATGAGACTACTTGATCAAACACTAACCATAGACCTAATCCATTTCCTCTGTGGAGGTTTGCAAAAAACAATTATGTTACAACTTGTGCCTTATGTGCAATAAAATATTTTCTCACTCACATTCTAATGTGAATGCAGAAACTTTGAACATTGAGTCACATTGTGGCTTGTTCTTTGTCATATTACATGTAGATTTAGTGAGTTTTTGGATCCTTACATTTGTAAATCTTGCAGAGTAAATTTTCTCAACTTAATTGTTATTAAATCCTTAAAACTTTCAGTTTTGTTTCTTGTCATTTATTAAAAAATAAACAAGACATTGGCACATTTGTTTAGATTTATTTTTCCAATATTTTATATGTCTGTTGACAGTAAAATCTTTGAAGGAAGTATTTTAAGTGGATGCTCTTTGCAGGCAGTGCAGAAGTATGGGAAGACGCTTGAGGCAATGATATCTTTAAAGGTGTAAAGAGGCGTTCGCTCTCCCGGATCATAAAACACCACCTTGTTGCGGTCCATGTCTACAACTATCCGAATGACATCTGGCTTCTTGCTCATGGTCAGTGGTTCCCATGGTGCTGTGCAGGCCTTGTGCTCTTCGTTGCGATACCTAATGGTCCAGAATCCTCCTGCTGGCGTCAGGACGTGCTTACCCTTTCTGTTAATGGAGTCACTGGCCACACCCACCACCCAGTAAGTATTGTCCTTCACCTCCACGTCCCAGCTGTGGCGCCCAGAGGAGAAACTCTCAGCACCCAACAATTCAGCGCTGATGTCAAAGCGTTCTGGATTGTCTGGCAGCTTGAAAATCTGTGTAGAGTTCTGGACAACTGTAAGATCCTCTGACAGGATGAAACAGCTGGCAGCAGTGTTGGGATCAAGAATCACTGGATCTACGGGGTAAGAGAATGTGTTATGGTGTATAAACGTATTAATTATGAAATAAATAGCTTTCTTACTATGTTTAATCATGCGCTTCATCTTTTCCCATATTTTGAATTTCAAAGACCCCAAGTGCTTGGCCACATCGATTAGAGACCCAGATGTCACCTGAGGATCTAGAGTCGTTCTCCAGGTTCTATGAAGATATTAAACCAGTTTATGGGAAATTCCGACAAACAAAACTTACTCTGCGGTTTAAGTTTAATGTACCTTTTGATGGTCTCTTTGTAGTTCTAAAACACCATTGAAAAAACAAATCATTACTTGCAACTCACATTGCAACTCCATGCTTACATAGCAGTAAATAGAATAGGCCTACCTGAAGAAATGGGATGTCTTTGGTTGTCATTTCCTGTTCTACAATTTTAATAGTGTTCGAAAGCGATGCTATTTCATTGGTGATATCTTCAATGTTTTGAGTTATCACTTGATTCTTTTGCTCTTTCTCTGTTTTCAAGGCCTGGATTCGCACGGCCTCTTGTTCGTTAAGAAACTTGTGGAGCACCTCAAACTCTTCTTTGATCTGTGTTTCAGTGTGTTCAGCCTGGTTCTGCAAAGATAAGAAGGACAATCAACATCTCCTGCTAACAAGTTCAATGTCAAACGCCAGTGTACCTTCACGTGTTCGACCATCTCTTCGCACACAGTTTTGGCCTTCCTGAAAGCCTTCAACTTCTCTTTTAAAGGTATGAGAGCAGTCCTAAGTTCCTCCTACAAAAGACAATAGAAAAGCTACACTTAGAGGGGGGTTACTGTGGGCTAAGCTGCCAGCGCAATGTGCCACTTTTCAGCTGTCACATTCTCCTCAAAAGCTTGTAAAGGCATGTTTGCATTCCCAGCAAATAGAAGCACAAATAGTATATCCGAAGCAGGATTTGATATCTAGGTTGTACAAACAAATTGAGTTCAGACAAGGATACAATATGGCTACCAGTAAGTTTTTGATGTTATTACGTATTCAAAGTTTACCCATATAAAATGACCACAAGTGTGACACCAAGTAGGGCTCTAGTTTCAGACACCCAGAGACCAAAGCAATGACAAACCCAAAATATAAATCTATTTTTGGGGGTAATAAATAGTGACATACATCTTCACACATGCCTAAATCAACATATGGATGATGGGATGTAGAGGAAAGATAATAACATACTGTAGATAACAATACGAGAAGACTCATAGCATATACATTTTTTTTTTTACTTTACAGGAGCAGTTATTTGTTACTCAGTTTATGTTTTATGTAACAGTGTTCATAACTTGACACTAGCTGTAAAGTTCACTATTAATTTAATGATAGTCTGATAATGATTTTCAAATCAACTGACATAGATATAGAGCATTTTCACTTCTCGGATTTCAAATACCACTGTGGCCGGCCAGGGCAGTTCATTTAAAGATATAACTACACTTGCATTTGTAAGGCTTAACAACTATCCTAACTCCACTTTATAAACAACTATACTTTAATGAACAAACACTTAATTATTCATGAAGGTTTATTTAAGTTTATTAAGGCTTAGTAACTTCTTAGTGAAGAGTTGGGATTTTGTGTATTAAATGACCCTTAATACACTTATTTATAAAAAAAAAAGCAGAATGTTTTTGTTAAATTGTAGTTATAATGAAGAGGATATCATCAACTCAAGGCTTATTGAACAGGGTAGAAATACTCCTGCAGCAAATGTGACTACTTTATGACTTGCACATGACACTCATATGTCCAAAAAGAAACTGTTACATACCACAGTGACAAAGTGTGTAACTCTAATTTCTCTGGCCTACCTTGCAGTCAAGAGCTCCTTCCTCTGTGGGGTAAATCTTGTGTCCAGCATGAGCAGCTGATTTCCCACAAAGAGCACAAATGGGCTGCAGGTCCTCTACACAGAAAAGACTGAGTTTCTCCCCATGCTCTTTACACGCGTTTGGATCACCTCGTATTCTGTCCTCTTTAAACTTTTCACAGGTCTTTTCCAGCACGCTGTTCACTACCATCTGATCCATAGAAGAGCGGCGCCAACACAGTGGACAATAGTGTGAATCCCCTCCGCCTTGGTTCTCAAAGCTGTCTGTCAGGCACACTTTACAGAATCTGTTTGCAGGTGAGCACGACTGGCTGACTGAGAATGAGTCCACACACGGGACAGCAAAGGTCGTCCTCCTGGCGGGCACGTCTGGTGGCCATTCTTGAGTATTCTCCAAGGGGGCTTTGCACTGTCAACCCAACACAAGCCCCTCCTATGTGTCTGACAAGCTACCTCATCTTAACCCCAGATTTAAGTGTTAATGCCGCCACTCCAAAGGCATATCCTCTGTTATGCACTGTTGGGATTGAGCACGAGCATTGCACATTCACAAATAAACACTCCTACATGCCAATAAAACAGGATTTGGGGTTTATATTGGGCCAAATCAGATCTGAAAAGTGACAATTGGAGGACAAAAAACAGGTGACACATTGTTTCCCCACATTGTTTTATCCGGCCCTATGCTGTGGCCGCCTCTTGTGATATTTGAGAAGAGTGTTGAAACGACCTGTCACTGTGTAATTAAAGCATTTACACAGAAACAATATCCCAGATAAGACTCGGCGTCATGACAAAAATAGAAAAACTGATTTGGACTCAAGCCATAGCCATGTGGTTGAAGAATAGATATTTTAATCCCATTGTTTTATATATTTATATGTTCAAAACTTGTTTAACATTTTCAATTTATAAGATAAAATAGCTATAAAAAATAATTCATGATTTTATGTTTGTTAGCTAAATCCATTTTCATAGCTTGTGATTTATAAAGATTCATTATCACATTTAAAATACCTGTATTAATCCCACTTAGTTGACCTTACTTAGACTTTTCATTCTGAGTGCTACTTTGTGCAACACCAAAAATAGGGTGAGACTGAATACAGGGGGAACATGATCCTGCCCTCAGAAAGTTGGCCCTCTGCTGCTTCAGCCTTTCCATGTAAAGCTCTCTAAGGTCTGCCGGGCATCACACATATTACTTGGATTTGCAGTTTGTGTTGGACCTAGTGGGAGTTCAATTACAAGTTTTTCTAAATTTATCTTATTTTGCATCACAACAACAACAAGAAGTTATAATCAAAGCTTCCATACTTCCACTTCAGTCATCTACATAGAAGGTTGTTCCCCACCAAATCTGCACAAATACTGCTTATCTGCCAAAGAGTAAATTTGATTTGTGCCCTTGCCAGGGTCAAGGGGACCACAGAACCATTTACAACCAGCTGACCAGAGTCAACATTAACTTCCTTTCAAACAAATAATGGGCATGTTTTTCACTTTCTATTGCTGTAACAATCAATAAGTGAAATGATTTTTGAAGTTTCTATTTTTTCTATTAAAAGCATGGCTGTGACCCTGGTCCATGGCACCTCTCCACATGAATGCCATAGATCATCCAGACAAACAAATACAGAGATAATGAGCTGGCTTCTGTGCATTCTCTTCTGAGTCTGTGATCTGTGAAGAATGTGTTATATTTGGATATGCAGCTAAATGTGTTTTGTTGCAACATTCTTGAGATTTTAGGTCTGATTTAAGAAACAAATTATTTAAAACATGAATGATATTTGGAAATTGCAATTGTGCTTATGCTTACCTTATGGTATTTGAATGCTTCTTTTATAAGGAAGATAGTGTTGCCCGTGTGGAGGCTGGTGGAGCGACAGACATAGCACAAAGGCTCCAGCTCAGTTACACACAGCAGGGACAGTGTCTCTGCATGAAGCAGGCATGTTTTATGGGGAAGTCCATAGTTATCTTTAAAGCAGAGGGGGCATTCTTTGGTGCCATATTCAATCCAAAACAGATCCAAACAGCAGTTGCAAAAACTACGTTCACAACAGATGCAGCTAAGGACCAATGGAGCCAAAAAGATTTCTCCACAAACAGCACAAAAAGACTCCTCTGTAGTCTCTGCAGCCTCGTATGAGATGTCAGCCTCCATCTGTGAAACTCAGTGCAGTTCTGTTGCTCCCCTAGTTTCAGACATGCATGTGTACACTATGTACAATGTGTTCCAAGTGCTGTGACAGTGCCAGCACGTGGTCATGTGACCAACCACATTAAAACAGGAACAGGAGATGGGTAATTTCATATGCACAAAACATTATCCAGTTTAAACTGAGTCTATGATCAGTCCACCTTTTCAGCACAAATATTTGTTTGCCTCAACACAGTACTGCATTATAAATTAATTTGACAGATTGTTACAACTTTATGATCTAACTGTATTTGAATTTGATGTGTTGTGAATATACTACTACTTGCTTAACCAAAATTGATCAAAAACAAAAAAGGCATTCGAGTCCAATTTGATTTGAGTCACATAGTACACTTTATTAACTTTTTAAAACAATGACAGTGCAATTCTTTTCCTGAACGTACAATCATAACACCAAAAAAGTGCAATTTAATTAGAGAAATTGTAAGATGTGAAAGAGAAAGCAAATATGGAATGTAGCTGCACTAGATTTAAATGTAACATTTACTTAACATAAAACAGCTTTTGGTTTTTACATAAGGCAATTACAACATGTGGCTTACTCAGCTGGTCACACCATGCCATTACTGTGACTCACTCAGGGAAATAAAAGAACTAAAAAATATAATTCAATTGTAAGAAAATAGAACAGTACAGTACAGTGAATTACATGGTGTATGGTTGTGACCTAAAAACACAACTAAATTTGTTACATTTCACTAATACTAATGGGATGTCTTAGTATTTAAAATGTCACTAGACAATTTATAGGACCATTTGTATGTACAGCGAATATAATAATAATTTGGTTTCATTTGATTTTAATAATTAGAATACACTTCCTATAGTGGAATGTATGTTTTTTCCTTTCATATTAGTACATTTAGATAATCTTTCTCTCTGAGTGCTCATTGGCCCGTCCTGAGCGCTGGTGTCTGACCTCCAGGTGTTTGCTCTGAACATGCTCAAAATGCCGCAGTAGCTCATTGTAGTCAATCTGGCTCTGGGAGGCACGTTTTGATGCTACCTTCTGCTTGGAGTCCATGTACTTGGATTCATCCACAGTGCGCATCAACTCTGGGTTAGGGACACACCTCAAGCGATGGGACAGCAGCTGGAAAGCCTGGCTTTGAGGCAGAAGCATCAGCAGACCATAGAGAGCTTTTATTAGATATGGATTATTTTCCACATCCAGCAGCTGTAGGCGCAGGTAGGTAAAAATTGGGCTTTCTATGAGCTGCACAAGTTTGTCAACCTCCATCAGAAAGTCTACAGTCACTTCCAGATCTCCAAACTTCTGAATGAGATCATAGGCATGTTTGTAGTTTTGTGTAAGAAAGCAAAGCGATACAGTGGCAACTGGGTTGTGGCACCAGGATCGGTAAAGGCAGCAGAACAAGGCACAGCTCTCTGGGGTGCGCAAGTCTTTGAGCTGATTTCTCAGCTGAAAGAGCTCTGCAGAAGTGAGCAGGATAGTGTTCAGAGTTTGGACCATGGTGGAGGCAAATTTGAGGTCATCTTCTTTGAGCAATATGTCAGCCATTGAATGAAATATGTTTTCTGCATGAAGCAACAGACAGAGTTGTCTTATGATGAAAGCACCTCTGTTTTCTAGCAGTTTCCTTTCCATGCTAAAGCGTTTGAGCAGGTTGATCATGAACTTGTAGAAATAGGAGTTCATGCTTGGAGTAGAAGGAGATGAATCAAATGCTTTGGTGCTCAGGTGCTGTCCGGACTTGTCAGGAACCTTAAGCACCAGTTTGTTGTCAGCATTGTCACATGACCCTGTCAGATCAGTTTGCCCTGCAGGAGATGAAGCTATCTCAGCCAAAACTTCCAGATCTTTTAAAATTACCTCATCAGACTCGTCTGAGAGAGTTTTGAGGAGCATGGGGAAAAGGCTGTCAGTGTGACGAAACATTTTGCGAGGTGTTTTGATATAAAGATGGTAAAGCCATTTCAAAACAGCAATTCGCGTCATCATGCCAGTAGAGGAATCGTGGAGGTGTCGATCAAGCACTTGGACAATGCCGTCCAGGTCAAGGGTCACCTGGGGTCGCTCTGTGCTAGCCGGGGTAAAGAAACTAATGTTGCTAAAGCCAACAGACTCCTGTGAGGCATTTAGCATGTCACTCCCATCGGACTGTACTTTGGGCTCTTCTCGGGATGGTGAACCTGTGCTTTCACTTTTCACCTCCTCCTCTTCATCACCATCATCCTCAGGAGTCACAAGTTTCATCAGACTGTGGTTACAAGAACTGGCTGCTTCTTTTGTGTTCTTCTTTCTGTCATCATACGAGAGACAAGGCAATACTGCAGTCAAAATACCAGAAGAGTAGGGAAGCATTACCCGACCAGCCAGCTGAATAAACTCTCTCATCCAGGTCATAGCAGTCAGCTGAATGAGATCATTAGTAAGTTTGCTCTCATCTGCGACTTGGCAGTGGATGACAAGGATGTTGGCCATTTCTGCAAACTTCACAGTGGAGGGGGTCTTTTTAATCTCCTTGAGGAACTCTCCCAACACCACCTCACATGTGCGACGAATCTCTTTGCTGTTGTCTCCCAAAATCTGGAACAGCCCATCCAGGATTTCAGGAAGGTAATCTAAAAGGTGAATGTCTGGCACACACTCCAAGACGTGAATCCAGGAAATTATAAACTGCCTGGCATACTGATTGTTTGAGTAGATTCTCTCTCTGAGCAGAGGGACGAATGCAACCAGGTCAAATTTGTTGCTTTCAGTCACTATGTCTTTAAGCAGTCTGTCCAGAAGTTCAGATCCACTCTTTACGTTTGGATCTGGGTCGGCTGCAAGTTTACTGAGCCCATCAAAAAGCAAGTTGAAGTGAGGTAGTACAGCTCCTCGTGCGACTTTAACGATGTTATAGAGAGCCTCGCAGGCATAGTATCGCAGACGGCTGTCAGAGTCATTGAAGCACGTGAGAACAGGCTCAATAAGCTCTTTCAAATACAGACCTGAATCTTTACCTAGGGCTATGGAGCAGGCTGCCAGCCCAATCAGTCCCCCTTTGCGGCTGTGTGGGTGTTGAGAAAGCGCAAATTCCGATGCCAAAATCTGTATCACGTGCCTTATCTGAGTGGCATTGTTTTGGGCCACAAACTCACGCACCAGTTTCTCTATTTCTAAAGCGGCTACCTTCCTTTTCTCGTACAGTTTGTCATTTAGCGCTCGGACAATGTTGGGCGTCAAAGGCGAAAAGTCCTTCTCCGTGTTCATTTTGACAGCGCCAAACGCACGCGATCCGGTGCACTTTTATCTTCAAAAATTTCCAATCAGACAAACTACATTGACGACCACAAACAGACAGAGACACCGCACTTGTACTGTGTATTAGCGAAAATGAGAAGCTTCCTGTGATCGCACAAGTGCAGCTGACCGGTTACTTCCGCCGGAAATACGTCACATCTGCCACATTTATTTGGGTCCCACTTTGTTTATAGCACCGTTCACTGATTTAGCATCGTTAGCACCGCAAACAACATCACTGCTGCATTCTACAAGTGTCTTCTTTTTAACAGGTTGTCTTCCGCATGTGATTGTAGATAAAATAGGCCGTCCTGCTTTTGAAATGGCGACACGTCTTCCCATTCACTCGCAGCTCTCGTCCATAATGGAGACTATGGCAAAAACTGTTCTTAGTCAGGTCTGCAAACTGGTCGATGAAGACACCGCTGAGCTCCGACTCGAGTGTTCTCGTCTTCTTTTTGCAAATTCTGCTTTGTCGGAAAAAGTGAACAGTTTGCAATGTGAGCTGACTAAAGTGAAGACATCTCTGTTGAGTAAAAGGACTGTGGGAGTGCAAACAGACTGCAGCGGCAAAGAAGGAGGAGATTATAAGGGTACTTTTATATTTGCACAATCAAACCCTTTTTAGGTATTGGTGTTATAAATTAGATTTTGTCATTCATTTTAGATACTAGCCAACCCACAATAGAGAAGATTTTTGGGAAGGACTGGTGTAAAGATCTTTGGAAAGACAGGGATCCGTCTGCGCTGGACAAAGTGACAGATTCCATAGACGATGCATGTAATGAGGTGAAAAAGTATTCAGATGTCTATTTTATTTGTGCATGAATATTTCATTTATAATAAACATGGTGCTTTTTTACTTGATAAGAACATGGTTATAAATACACAGTGAGAAGTCACATTGATAAATCAACTGAATTACTTTTACAAATTACATTTTTGTAACAGTCACAGCTGATTTTTTTTTTTTTTTTTTTTTTTAAGACTAATACCATAATGAATCAAGAAGATGTAAAAAAGGAAGACCACACTGTGGCATCCAGCAGCATTCATCTAAATCCATCAGGTGAGACTGATAGTTTGGAAATGTTGCATACACATTGTAACATTTACATTGTATTTTTGTGTCTATACAGTAGATGAAGACACAGCCCTGGACACTGAGATGGATCAAAAATCCAAACATTGCAGTAAGGAAAGTCCACATCACAGCACTGTTCACCAGAATGAAACAAGTTCAAATAGTCTAGAAGACATCCCCATGCACATGGAAGAATCTAAAGATACAGAGGACGTAGACGACGTCAGCACATTTACCATTCCCATCGAGGATGATGAGGATGAGGAAGATGATGACGACGATGACGATGATGTACAGTTTGTTGATGAGAGTCAACAAGGCCCAAGTCAAAGTATTCCTACAAATTCTGATGATGTTGACGACTTGGATGACTATTCTCTTGACACATTTGATGACTTTGACATTGTTGGCACAGTGATAGATCCAAACCAAGGCAGTTTCACTTGTCAGATTTGTAGCCGGTCATTCTTCCATAAGGGCACACTCACTCATCACATGAAATCCCACAAGTCGAACTTCTGCCACATTTGTAAGCAACAGTTTCCTCTGGGACAGCTGGACACACACGTTTGCGTTCCCCCTGTTGCTTCACATAAAGTTACCAAGTCTTGTGAGTTGTGTGGCAAAGTGTTTGCTAACCCCTCAGCCCTAAAGATCCACTATGTGGTGCACACTGGGGAGAAGCCCTACAGGTGCAGCATTTGTGGCAAAGGGTTCACCCAGAAAGGGAATCTGAAGTGTCACCTACGTATCCACACCGGTGAGCGGCCTTTCCAATGCATATGGTGTGGAAAGACATTTACACAAAAAGTAAACCTTAATCACCATTTAATGTCTCACAGAAGTCAAAATTCTGCGGAAGAAAGCTGCAATGACAAATTGCATATATGACAGACATCTCTTTGACTGACCAATAAACTGTATATCAGTGTAAATGCTCAGTTTGTCTTCAACATGTTCATTTTAGTTGAAGGTTAATTCTACAAATGTAGCAAATTGTTCCGTCATTTGTGAGTTTTTGTCAATGTGTTGCATCTTGTGTAAATATAAAACACAAGCCAATAAAACGTTATATATTAATGAACCTTAGATTTATTATTTATATAAAAGGGAAGGTATGGTAGAGAATACACAAATTGATCTGTAGTTAGCAATGGCATGCAGGAAAAACGGTCAAACCTGCCTTTAGCACAACTGTGGAAAGACAACTTGAATCTTGGAGGGACTTACATTAAAGAAACATTAACACAGTATTGTTAACAGTTTGTTGAAATGTAAAGAAATTAATACATTTACAAAATAACATCTACAAAAATATATGCATGGCTGTTAGCGCATGCTTTGATTCTGCTTTTTTTGTTGCTTTGAACAAAAACTGAATAAAATGTTTTAGTAAAAAAATGCACTGACAAACTGCTACTTTCTGCTCTGTTGCATTAAAAATGAGGTATGACTCAAAAGTTACAATGCTGTTGGAGGTAGTTTATGCAAATTTGTGCAAATGGAGCATCTGTCCAAAAGCATTTTAGAGAAAAACAGTACACACCCGTTAAAGGCATACTATGAATGGTAATAATGAGGTTATGAGGTTATTACAGTTAAAGTGTCATTTGGTCTGTCCTGTGTTCCTTCAACACAAACCAAAAATATGGTCTGCTGCAGTAAACGTTTCATTTGGCATTAGATCTACTTTCAACATATTTGTACTATCTTGCTTCTTTATGACTGACATTTGAATGTAAATGTAATATCTACAATGTGCTTATGAGTTGAACTCTGGGTTTACCTGGTTTTATGATGAGACCATAAGGTTTAAGGAGTCAGTGATGCACTGATGATGATTGAGCCCATACTTGTAAGCATAACTTTTCCCACAATCCCCACAGCTGTACGGCCTCTCACCTGTGTGTGTGCGTAAATGAATGTTCAGAGAACTTTTCTGAGAGAAACTTTTGCCACAGTCTGGACAGCTGTATGGTCTCTCGCCTGAATGCACACGCTGGTGCAGCTTCAGGTATGTTTTCTGAGCAAAACGCTTCCCACAAACTGTGCAGTTAAATGGTTTTTCACCTGAGTGTCTTCTAATATGAACTTTTAAGCTGCTCAAATAATTAAATATTCGGCCACAAAACAAACACTCAAATTGTTTGTTGGGTTTGATGGCTTTTGGCTGAAAAGTCACATCTTTGGCTATATTCATGTCTATACTGTGTGTGTAAGCAGGCATTGTAGGAACATTAGCGGTGGGAACTAGACTGTTCATCGTGGCTTCTTCTATGAGGTTTTCTGTGGTAAGTGCTGGCTGGATGCACTGCTGGTTTGTGTTATGACTTTCAGTCATTAACTGGAAGTTGTTGAGCTCTGATTGAAGCTGCTGATCATAAGATCGTTGAAGCATGTTGTTCTCAAAAATGCCAGCACCTGCAAAGCCACGAAAACCGTGTTATGTTGTTTATAAGAATATTTAACAAACATTTTATGTTTCTTACCGGTTCGAGCTTCTGGTAGTGGCATGTGATGTCCAATGGGGTGCTCATCATAAGTTTCTTCTTTGACAAATATGAGATCTGGGTCTCTATCAATCAAATCTATAGTCTACATAAAAAAACACATTAACAGAAAAATAATACAATAAATACTCTAATAACAATGTGAATATGTCACTTACCTGTGCCTGAAGACTTGTCATAGCAGCATCAACAGTCCCCTTTTCTCGAGGTAAGGCTTTATCTTCTCTCCATAGGTCCATGCACCAGTCCTTTCCAAACACTCCTTCAATTTCTGGAGAAGGCTGTGTTTGATCTAAGTTATGAAAAATCATTATGGTAAAATTATGACAAACCATTATAACACGGCAATAAGAACATGACAGTTTATTACAGATTATTATGGATCATGGTTAAGACGAAAATCTGCTAAAAAAAAAAAAGACCATAGCCTCGCCGTTTTACTGTTCAGAGACAGAGACACAGGCCTGTGCACATCTGTCCAGTCTGACCTGAGGGTAGCCGGTGGGCGATGCTGTTGGCCTGGACGGGGGGCACTGGGGGCACGGGGTAAGTGTGCGCCTCTCTGGCCGCTCTCAGCTGCACCTCCAGTGAGTAGCACTTCTTCTTAAGAGCTTCATTTTCAGACTTGTGCAGAGAAATCTCGGTGTGAAGGACAGCGGAACATTCATCGACGAGGTTGCTTATTTCCATCAGCGCTGCTTTGGTGAGCTTTTCCCAGATAACAGCTAACTGCGAGCGGAAACTTCGAGTCGTGCTGTTGCACATCATCCTCTCAACAGTCTCGCTTTCCAAATTAATGGAAGATTTCCTCTGCACACAGACCCCGTCGAATCTAAATAAATTATCAGCGCCTACTGTGCCGAAAGGCATTGTGGGGAAATATGAGTTACGTTGTGACAACTTTGTCCTCAAGAGGGCGGTGTTGTTCATCAAATTTTCAAAGGCAGCAGCACACATTTTGTTTACCCCGGGTCTCTTTAAACTGCAACAATTACCTTTTGATTTTTACCTGCCTCATACTTATTGATATTTCTTCCACATATCTGCTGTTCTTAAAGATTTCTGAGTCTGTAAATTCAGCATTAATATAAAAAAATCTATTCTAAGCTTAATCCTGTATTTTATTTAAAGACAAGAATAGAGTTTGGGATCATGTGTTAAATAATGTATAGAGAAACCATTTGTTTATGGTGTGTTGAATTGAGTTCATTTAGTTTAAATCAAGCCAACAAACACAAAGAGTTCAGCATAGACTCATTCTGGGTGAAGCCATCAGCAAATCCCACTCCTTCCATCAAAGATGGTTTCCTTTGGCACATAGGACACAAGTCATTGCGCACTTGAGAAGCTCTCATCCAAATGATGAGGTTCCACCGTTGTCCAGAAGAAATGGGCAAAGCCCCATGCATATGCTGTCCTCTGTGCAAAAGGCCCTCGGTCACCCTGTGTGTCATCTCAAAACATTCAGACTCACTGAGAGGAACCTGCAGAGGACACGAATACTATGAATACATGAAATAAATAATGTTGTAATTGATAAATTGCACTTATTTACCTGTCTCATGTTGCCAAAATAAAGGTTACCCTCTGTAAAATCTTTACCCAAAGACACATTGAGAGTTATTTCAGCGTTGTCATAGTGATAACACAAGTCAAGATCTTCATGCATGTCATATTTAACCACAAAGGCCTTTTGGCTGTCCAAACATTGCCCCCCACAGTCTGGGTACAGGAGGGAGGTAATCGGATGCAGGTATTGCTCACGTAGAGGAGAGATGAAACCTCGGTCAAAGCCAAGCTCATTCAGGAGGATCTGTGAAGAGGAGATCTGTGTGTATTACAAAATACACTTTGACATTAGAGCTATGTCAGTGAAAATGACAAAACCTACCCCATAGTGATTCATAGTGTTGGGCCTTCCTTTGGGGGCTGCAGACCGCTCAAAGTGCTCCAGCTCCTGAAGCAGCTCTTCACAAAACTGTTTCTCAAATACAGGGAAACGATAAACCCGTTGACCTTTGATTGAAAAATATGTAATTATTATTGTTATTAATCTATTTATGTTTATACACATATTTGTGACATTCCACCAGTCTTGTTGCCCATACCTGGAACTTCATCTAAATGTTCCAATAAGCCCTCCTCACTTGCGCTGGTGCCTTGACAATACTCCACTATGTGCTTGAATTTTGGTGTAAGGAAACACTCCTTAGAAATGAGACAAATATTTAATATTGTATTCTTACTTAATTTAATTCAACATATGGCGAATGATACCTTGAGGTGATAAACATGGGGATGCAGAGGCTGGTAAGCGTCTTTTATAGCAGCAGCTCGTTCAGCCGATGCTACATCTAAACTCTTCCGCCTGTCCACTTCTTGACAAATCTGGGGGAAAAATAAAAATTAATAACCGTCATCAAATAAAAAGTTTGATTAAAAAAATTAGGTCAAGACAAACTGTCACTTAACCCAATAGCCATTACAGTATTTAATGTCGACTCAAATCTGTTTTATTTAATAAAGGTTGGAGCATATGCAACTTATTGCCTCATTAAAGATGCACTGTGTAACTTTTGGAGGTAAAAGTCATCTACACAGAAGTTCATTTTGAGGCCATGCAAGCCTGCTCAAAGTAAAAATGCTGATCTTTTATTTATTTAGCGTCACAAAGAATCAAAATGCCAAAATTGATTTTATTCAAGTTTTATTTTTGGCCAGAAGTTGCCCAGTGCAACTTAAAAATCCTTTATAAAATAAATTAATGTATTGTTTATAGGTGAGAAAATAATGACTATGAGAGTTCACATATGAATAAATATGAACATGCAAATGCTGACATTGGTCTGGAGCTCAGAAGTACCTTAACAAGGACATCTTCAAACTGCTGTTCTGTCACACACCCCAAACTCCTGAGCACCTGTTAAAAAGAATACATAAATACCGTCATACAAAAGAACAGTTTTAGTGATCTTTTAATATTATATTTTATCATTGTGAATACCTCTATTATTTCAAACACAAGCGAATTAAACAAAAGTAATTTGGTTTCCTGATGATCAAAACTTACAGGTCGGTAGTCTAGTCTGAACTGCTGCTCTGACACGAAACGCACATGGATCTTGTAATCGTCCAGAAATATGTTGTCAGTGGTAAAACACGCACAATATAAAATTTCTTCATCTCCTTTTTATCTTTTATTTCTGTAATTCATGATAAAGGCTGAGACATGAAGAAAACACATACAACGACAAACCTTCTTCAAACACAACGAACGTTTGTTTACAAGCTACACTTCCGGATTAAGCTCTTCAAAGTAAAATAAAAAAAACATCCTTACTATCCTTTTATGTACAGAAACAGTATTTCATTGCATTATGTATACTTGGAGCATGTTACATATTGACAAAATGCAAGTTAATAAAAGAGGACACACTGTGACACCACAGTATTTCTGATATTTTTTATTTTTTAAGGTTCTCAGAACATTGTCCACATTTCTGCACTGCCAACTAGTGGCTGTAATACAAAAATAATATTTCTTCAACCAACGATTAAAAATGTATAATGCAAAAGGAAGGGGGGATTACCAACCGAAGATGTATTAAGTCCCTGACAAATGAGCCACTGAATGTTGGTGTTGATTCACTGCCATAAATGTGCAAAGAAGACTCAAAATGAACAGCAAGGTGTTTTTTCAGATTACAGTTTTTTGTAATCCTTTCCCACATTTCATACAAATAAAGGGCTTTTCGCCTGTGTGTGTGCGCTGATGCATGTCCAAGGTGCACTTCTGGATAAAGCCTTTCCCACAGATGGGGCATTTGTATGGTTTCTCCCCTGTATGCGTGCGTTGATGAGTGTACAGATGACCTTTTTGGGCATATTTTTTCCCACATAGTGTACACCTGAATGGTTTCTCTCCCGTGTGACTCCTCTGGTGTATTTCAAGCTGACTAAAACATCTAAAGCTCTTCCCACACTGCAAACAGCAGAATCTTTTGTAGAGGAACTCCTTAAACTGTGAATCTTTAAATTCCTACCAGAAGGAACAGTATTTTGACTCATAGCCTTTTCATTTTCCAGATTGTTGCAGGCAGAGGGAAGCTGTAAATTCCACACACTTTCACCAGCTTCAGGTGACTGACTGTTCATATTAACAAAGCCATCAGTAAAGAGGGGCGGCTGACTATCTGCAGGTCGGATTGGTCTGGGGCACTGAGTTACATCTGAGCTCACTTGTATGTCCACAACCACAGGCTTCCCTGAACAGAGCAAAGACATTGTTACTGATTAAGCCATTTTCACAGATAAAACCTATTGTATATACTCACAATTTTCACTTGTGGCATCATCATCTGAGATTACCACTCCACATCTGATGGCTCCTCCTTGATGACAATAAGTTCGGGTTGCTCCTTCACTGGGCTCTGAACCTTTAAGAATACAACCTTTCCAAGTATTCAAGAAAGACTACAGATACAAACAGAAACAGTGATTGCACTTACAGCCTGGCATTGCTCTGTCTTTGGCTGCAGGATGTTGTTGTCCTCAGTGGTGGAAGAGTGATGGTCTCTCTTGAACTCTCCTCGGGATGCTGTGAGCTGTGCATAAGCAAAACCAGACACAAAAACTGTGAAAAACATTTACATTTTAGACAATGCATTTCTGAATTGCATGGGTCAGAACTCAGTGTATGTTTATGCAGATCATTCACCTGTTTATGGCGGGGTTTGTCCTTTCAGGCTGCAGCACTAGTCCCCTGTCTGGAGTACTTCTCATCATTGCTACTGCTGTGGACTCTTGCCTATTGCCCTGCGCCATGTAAAGCAGTTTCTCCATCAGCTGCAGCTTCTCTGTGAGTGAAGCGATTTCATTTCGTCCCCGGTTTATTTCTATTTTAAGCATCTTGGACTCGATCTCCACCAGTTTGCTTATTTCCAACACAGCGGTCTTGGATAAGGCGTCCATGATTGAAGTGAGCTGAGTCTGAAAGGAAAAGACGCCGACATGGTGTGCAATTTGTCTGAAAAGCAAATAAAGTCTGAAACAAACAAAGCTTGGATTTGGCAGCAACGCTCAGAAATACGAGACTTTGTATGTTTAACCCGCTACTGCCACGCGCTGGCCAGGAGGAGATACTGCAAGCGACATACACTTTCTTAATAATTAAAACCTTATGTGACCAACAAATTTAACTTTGTTGCCGTCTGAAATGTCAAATTTATAATAAGAAAATATAGTTTTGGGTTGTAAGCCATGATATACTACAATTATTTAAAAATGTTTGTGGTGATTTTGGGTTGGATGCTTCTCGTTTCAGGAAGTAAACAGGATTAAGTTAGCCGACTAATAACCTGCATCGAAATCCACGTGAATCAAACAGCTAAGATTTTCTAAGGTAATTCTATTGATAATGTTATAAGATGCAAATATGCTTATTTGATACTCTCATGTGTGTTATTTATGGCATAAATCTTTTTTAAATGTATTGTTAGACTTGCACACACTCATCTGTGGCAACACTTCCTATTTCTCCATCATCTCTTGTCTTCATCAGTCACAATGTCGGGCAGAAGAGTGGTGGTCTTCCCGTCCTCTGCAGAGCTCGGTCCCTCGCTGGTCAGTCTGGTCTTATCCCGGGCTGAAAGGGCCATTAGCTCCCGGGGCAGGTTCACCTTGGGCCTGTCTGGAGGAAGTCTAGTGTCCATGCTGAGTAAAGAGCTGCTGTCTCTGCCACAACTGGACTGCAGCAAGTGGATTTGTGCATTTTGTGATGAGAGACTGGTTCCCTTTGATGACCCAGAGAGCACTTACGGTCTATATAAGGTGAGATCTGCATTTGTTTGAACTGTGCAAATGAAAACAATTGTAATGGTTAAATTTGTTGTGTGTTGTTTCAGAATAACTTGTTTTCTAAGGTCAACATACCAGACAGTGGCATCCTGAAGATAGAGCCATCTCTAGCTGTAGCTGAGTGTGCTGAAGATTACACCATGAAGCTTCAAAGTGTAAGAAAAGAAAACACAAACCACAATAAAGCACAGTTTATCTTAGAAATTACCACATTTCTGTACAGATAACCTTATTTTAGGATCAATCAAAATTTAAAAGCTATCAAATGCTACAGCATATACAAAAAAAGACAATCAAAGCATAAAAAAAAAAAAAAAAAAAAAAAAAATAAAATAAAAGCATAATAATAGCATTTAGATGATATAAAGGAACAGGGCTTTTAAGACTAGATTTGAAAATAGTGTAGGATCTTGTCTAACAACTTCAGCGAGATGGTTGTTTTTTTGTTTTTTTGTATAGTAGTTTTAATGCATCTTTTTCTGCCCTGTAGCATTTGCTTTGTGTATGAATTGTGCTTACAAACAAATTTGCATTCCTGCCTTGCTTTCCACACTTTGCACAAAAAATTTAAATGATGATCCCCATGTTTAATCCTTCTGGGCACCAGCAGGAGGCCGTTCTGAGGTCCTCAGAGTCGAAATGGTTCACAAGGGACCAACATATCAGATACTATATACATAGGAGCTAGGCCATGGAGGACTTAAACACCAGAAGGGCTACTTTAAAATCTATTATTTCAGCCACTGGAAGCCAATGCAAAGCCTGTGAAATGCACTCGTACTTTCTGGTTCCAGTTAAGACTCGAGCAGCTGCGTTCTGTACATACTGCAGCTGTTTTACAGCTTATTTAGACAGGCCAGTAAACAGGCCGTTACAATTGTCCGAAATACTCGAGACAAATGCATGGATAAGTCTCAGTTTCGACATTATGTTTTTAATTTTAGCAATGTTTTTAGATGGTAAAAAGCTGCCTATGTTCCCTTTGATGTGGCTATTAAAAATTAAGTCTGAGTCATCAACTCCTCCTAGATTTCTGACTTGCTTCAAGGGTTTTTAAAGATAGAGAGCAGAGGTAACTACTGAGACTGTCTCTTTGTTTCTGTGGGCCAAAAACAGTAATTTTTGTTTTCTCCGGATTTAGTTGAATAAAGTTACTTTGCATCCTGGAGGTAGCGACAAAGTGAGTTTTAGGTTCTAATGCTCCAGCTTCAGGGATAACTTAGATTTGAGTATCATCTACATATTGTGATACAATACTCCATTGTTGCGCATTGTGATCTAGGGGTAGATATAAATGTTAAAAAAGGGGTCCTGAGATAGATCCAAGAGGCACTCCACAATCACAACACATTGTCACATCCCCAAATAAGACCTTTGGCATGCTGGTATGGCTTTGGCCTGATCCCGTCAGATCTCAGAAGCTAAGCATGTTGGGCCTGAGAAGTACCTGGATGGGAGACAGAGTGCCACAGTGGGGCGAAGAGAGGGGGAACTCGTTGTTGTGTCCTTAGACAAGACACTTCACCCACATTGCCTAGTATGGATATGATGTGTGTGTGTATGAATGGTTGGTGGTGGTTGGAGGGGCTGATGGCGCAAAATGGCAGCCTCACTTCCGTCAGTCTGCCCCAGGGCAGTTGTGGCTACAATAGTAGCTTAGCACTATCGAGTATGGAATGAATGAATATGAAATGTGAAGCAACTTTGGGTGTCTTGAAAAAGCACTGTATAAATCCAATGCATTTTATTAATAACCAATCCAGAGCAGTGCCAGAGATTACCACCCAGTCCTCAAGTCTCAATAATACCATGATCAACAGTTTCGAAAGTGGCATTCAGATCTAAACACACACACACATACACACACCAGGCATTCACAAAACAAAAATAATAGTAAGTTTTAAGTAGCATACATAGACAGAGTAAAGTTTTATCGAATCTTACAGGTCTTTCCAGGAGAGACCATCCCAGTGTTTGATTTGTTACTGCTCGGAATGGGACCTGATGGACACACATGCTCTCTTTTCCCAGATCATCCACTTTTAGAGGTAAAGCCCAAGTTTCTAACATTGTTCTCACACTGCTTCTTCTTCAGAAACAGTTGGAGTTTTGTTATGAGATATTTTTTGCTCCCCTTAATTCTCAATGTCGTATCTCATATCTATGACACTCATGATTGCTTAAAAAAGTTTAAATATTTTTCTTGCTACAGTCACATTTTACAACTACAAGGCGGGCCTATCAAATCTGTAGTTTTTAACAATAAATAAATAGGTCTGTTTCTATTTCTTGGCCTGTATATCAATTTTGTGTTTTACAGCTGACTCAATGTAAATTACTGATTGCATGTAAAAAAACACAATTGTTCCTTTTTAATCTTTTGGCCTTTAATCCCACATAATTGTCTTACTTCTGACTATGGGTTTGTGGTCAAGTCTGTAAACGCATCACAGATGATGGCTAGCCTGAAATTTGTGAACAGATCCGTAAATTTTTGGCAAAATAGCAAAGAAACATGATGATTTAGTGTAAGAACATGGAGCATGTTATTAGCCATAGGTTTGACTCTGACCTACTAATCATAGCCAAGTGGGAGTTCAGGCTTTATCTTTGATGTGGTCTCTTGTCCTGTATTTCACAAATGTATATTTTCTGTACATTGCAAGACACTCCCTCCAGCATGTAAAGATTTTTATAGACCAGGCCAGCGCATGTTAAATTTTGTGGTTGTTTAATGTCATTGCATGTCTTTGGCAATTCTCATGGCATACAGTTACATACGGTGCAGCTTTTGTTTGTGGTTCTCACATTTGGAGACTGTACTCATTAAGTTTGATAGATGATGATGTGTGGTTTTAATCCTATTTTAGGAAACTGAAAAGATTGTGGCCCCCATCAGCGACTCTCCCAAACCTCCACCACAGCGAGTAACTATGACCTTTCCAACTGTGAACTCCGCTCGCTGTGTGGCTTTTGTATCCACAGGGGGAAGCAAAGCACCCATTTTAAAGGTAAGTGTGACTAGTAAAGTCTAAATGAGCATACATTACATTACTTTCTCACATTCTCACAACCATAGGAGAAAAAGTCTAAATAGAAGTGTAACGATGTAAAACTGTGGCCTTGTTCTTGCAGGAAGTGCTGGAGGGCAGAGAGGGTCCTGCGTTGCCGGCAGCTCGTGTCGTCCCACAGAACGGGGAGCTGTTCTGGCTTGTCGATGACCCAGCAGCAGCCTCTTTAACTATACAAGTGGAACGACTTGGTTCAGGGGCTAAACTATAACAGTAAATACAAATCATACTGACTCTAGACTGTGGAACAGTGAACTTAAGCGTAGACATTCCTTAAATATATGTTATGAATAAAGATACATTTTGTATTAAAAGTTCTCAATAGATTTCATATTGGGTTATTCTTGCTGAGGACTCATTGTTTACAATGATTAAAAAACTTTTTTTTTTGTGACTGAAAGGGTTTCAGATTTTATACATTATTAACTGCTGAATAAGTTAAAGAGAACATTTACTTTTCAACTAGTTAAAAGAGAATAAGCACTCTGCATTGCATTGCTGTAAAGACCTCCACTGTGTGCTCTATTCATGATTTTTTTTTTCCCGTGTTGAGAATCTTACACATTATGGCAGAGAGCATCATTTCCCATGGGGTTGTGTAAGTATCATTGGACCAAACAATAGGCTAGTTCTTTAGAAGTGAGCCTACTCATACGAATGGATTTTTTCAAGATATCAACACCTGCAGTTTTCACCTGTAATGAATATTCCAGGCCAAGCCCCATCTCAATAGAGACAAGCAGGTGGTGGACCCCTAACAGGGAATAATACACCTGTCATGCTGTTTTGAGACAGGCAAGCATTTCCATGGAAGCAGGCTGGTGAGCAGATCTTCCATCAGGAAAAAGGCTTTGGTTCAGTTTTGCTGTTATAAGTTTAATTTTAATAACCTTTACTAATAATTATTATATATATTTATTATATATATTTATTTTTTTAAGTGAATTAATAAAATGCCTGCACATGAGAGCACACACTAAATTTAAAAAGAGAACAGAACGTGCCCATTCTCAATCTTGTCATTTATTAGCCAGGGGCCCATCCCCTTTAACCACAGCCCGCCCCTTTAAGGCTCCACTGCGCAGTGTTGTCACTTTTTAAGGAGGTGCGGCGAAGGTTTTATGCACTGGTGCTGCGATGACCGCGTTTTGTGAAGCGTGTTAAGTTTATCTCTTTCCCGTCACGGTTGAGCTTAGTTATTTATTTTGCCATGCACGGTCTGGCCTGGCTTCTGTTGGCCCTGTCATGGTGCGATCTCTCCCGCGGGTACTTTTCGGAAGAGCGCTGGAGCCCCGAGTCTCGGTTGCTGGCTCCCCGGGTCCTGGTCGCCCTCATCTGCAGGAACTCCGAGCACTCTCTGCCTTATTTCCTCGGGACAGTTGAGCGGCTAAACTATCCCAAAGAGAGAATGGCATTGTGGTGAGTAACTGCAAAACAACAAAGGAAAATCTTGCACGTTTAGGGAAACATAAAAGAGCAAAAGAGAATGGAGAACATGACTTCTCCTAAAAGTGGGGAAGGGGACAGAAGTGTGTAGTGTCTTCATCTGTAGACGTGGAGGGGAGGAGTACACGAGGGTCTGTCTTCTTCTGAAACATTAACAAATTTGGGTCATGCCTGAACAGGTCATAAAATCTTATAAGTCCCGTCCTATCCCATTAC
Organism: Mugilogobius chulae; assembly: GCA_038363315.1. Taxonomy (NCBI): domain Eukaryota; kingdom Metazoa; phylum Chordata; class Actinopteri; order Gobiiformes; family Gobiidae; genus Mugilogobius; species Mugilogobius chulae. The sequence goes on from CM076396.1 coordinate 65,897,057, forward strand.
AAGCATGTAATGAATGATGATGAATGGGTGGGTACATTTAGGATCTTTGCACCAATAAAGCAGAGGTGGGACCATCTGATTTCAAGTCCAACTCATATTCCATGTGCTATGCTTGAAGTTTTGTGTTTTTATTTCTTTATTTTTTTATTAGTGCATTCTCCCAAATCAAACTCATGTTTTTGCCATTTTGAAAAGTTTTATAAATGATATAGTCACAAATGGAGAAGTGAGGAAGACATGTTTCCTGTTCTGTAAAATTAAACACTGAAAGCACATCTGTACAGGAGACACATCAAGTTGTCCCTTGCAGCATTGATTCAAGTCCTTTCTGAAAAAACCCATGACAGTTTAATCTTTCCAGTTTTATAAGGTCTCCACAAGAGTCCACAATATTGCGTTTTTACAAACATGGTATTACATTTCAAAACTTCTTAAACTAAACCTTATTGGGAATATGCAAACACCAGTGAAATGTTGTAAACACTGCACATTGTTGCTTAGAGCCAAAAGCCAGATCCAGAATTGGATTGTGTGTCACATAAATCTTTTACAGTTGCAATTATGCATCTTTGCAGCTGTGAAGCAATAATGGAAGATGCTGATTAAGATGCTCTGAACTTTAGCACAGATCTAGCCATAGTCTGGATTATACTAATATTTATTTGAGTATAGTAGAGGTTGTGTTTGTGGTTGCGCAGACAGCTGAAGAGACGACCAAGATGTTTAAGTAAGAAGCCGATGTTTGCTCACAAAGACATGTGAAATCTTTGGCTACACTTTAACTTGGCTGTTTTCCACCTGGATGAAACTCCTTTCCAATTTTTGCTGTTTAACTATTGGTTTTGCTATATTTAATTTAAGACACAGCTCAAACCATAAACTGTAGGTGTAAAGACTTTCTTCTTTTATGTTGCAAAGTATCATTAACGCTTGTGCCAGTTCCCAAAGCAAAAGCACAATGGCTTGTGAGAAACACATACAAACAGGGCTTTTGTTGTCCAAGTCGCAGTATCATGTTTAACCTTGCTTGAACTCACTGGCTTGTTTAAATCCAACTTTACACGTGTATTTGTGTGCAATATTGAAATCAGCTATGTTTTTTCAGGGTTGCCACTGATCACAATGAAGACAACACTACAGATATTTTGAGGGAATGGCTCACCAAAGTCCAAAATCTGTATCATTATGTGGAATGGAGACCCAAAGAAGAGCCTGAGTTAGTATTCTTTGTTTATACAACTCAACATACCAGTAACACAACTTGATAGAGAAAAAATAAATCTTTTTTGTTTAGGTTTTATGATGATGAGGAGGATGGGCCAAAGCAGTGGACAAACCAGCGGTATGAACATGTTATGAAGCTTCGACAGGTAGCATTGGAGTCAGCACGAGAGATGTGGGCCGATTACTTTTTGGTAAGAAAAAATGATATTATATGGAATGGCTTCTGCTTTTGGAATAAGATTATATCAATCTTACACAAAATAATGAAGCTATACAGTCATAAAAAGACAAAAACAAAAAGGCTTTTTTTTTATCTTATCTTTGGTGAAAATTGGTGAAGAAAAATCTTTTCAAATTGACATTTAATTTGCATTTTATATTTTGATCATCTTCTGTTCAGAGTTCACATTTTAAACATGTCTTGGAGCATTAACAAAAATACTGAAATAGGTCTATGATCTGACAAATTAATAAACAAATCTAGTTGTTTTATGCAGTATAAGACAAGTCGTTTATTTACTAATTGTTTGTAGAGAAAATTCTGGTACGTACTTCTTTGTAATTTCCCAATTAATTGTTATTTCGATTCAGTTGTAATTACTCTTGCGACTTAGTACAGATTTATTATTTTATGGAATACTGTAGTCAGAATTAATGCTTCTAACTCTTGAAAATTATATCTAATAAATAAATGCATGTTTGTGTTTTCAGTTGGTGGACTGTGATAACCTCATCACAAATCCAGATGTTTTGTGGAAGCTTATGAAGGAAAACAAGACTATAGTTGCTCCAATGCTGGAATCTCGTGCTGCTTATTCAAACTTCTGGTGTGGCATGACCTCACAGGTAATCACCAGCTTAGCCTTTCAGTTTGTTTCTTGATGTTGTGACTTAAACTCTTAATCATCTGTATTTTCAGGGTTATTATAAGCGTACCCCGGCTTACCTGCCAATGAGGAAGCAGGTGCGAAAGGGCTGTTTTGCTGTGCCAATGGTTCACTCTACGTTTCTAATCGACCTGAGGAAAGAAGCATCCAGACAGCTGGCTTTCCATCCGCCACACCCAGAATACAGCTGGGCTTTTGATGACATAATTGTGTTTGCATATTCAGCGCGAATGGCAGGTGCGTTCACAAAGCAGAACAATACATTACATTTTTGAATTGTGACAGCTATTCAAAATGTTTTGTTGTTTTCCTCATTTAGATGTTCAGATGTTTGTATGTAACAAAGAAACATATGGATACTTCCCTGTGCCTTTGCGATCCCATAATACTTTGCAAGATGAGGCTGACAGTTTTCTGCATACGCTTCTTGAAGTGAATGGTAAGGAAAATTCAACATCTAAAATCTGAAATAACAATATAAGATAGCCTCATGTGAAATGTTTTTATTTCTTAGAGCATTAATTTTTTAGTTTGAACTGTACTTTTGAAGATGTTCTGACTCCAGACAACAATTACCTGCCTTTCTCTGTCAATTTCATCTAGCACCATCATTTTTGCTTATGAAATACTAAGTGGTCATAAACAGATTTTTGTAATTGCTACTTTCTGCTGCTTTGTCTTGTGACAACACTAAGCATGGCAAACCAGTGCATTTAGGTAATTTCTGCATTCATCTTTCTTCTTCTTCTACAGTGCGCAACCCTCCTGTAATGCCTTCCAAGTATTTGCCAGTTCCTGCCAAACATCCAGACAAAATGGGCTTCGATGAGGTGAGCATAAGGATGTGTGAAGATGCAAACTGCAAAAATGGCCTTTTCCAAATCTCTGCGTAATATTACCTCTTGCTTTAAGAAATATACTTTTTCTGCAGGTTTTCATGATAAATTTAAAGAGGCGTACTGATCGCAGAGACCGCATGTTAAGGACATTGCGCCAACTAGAAATCGACTCTAAAGTCATTGCAGCTGTTGATGGAAAGTAAGTGTCTCAAGTCAAGGTCAAAAGTTTAATAAGCTAGTGTGCATAGTGTTTGTCCAAGGGAGCAGATAAACAAACGAGAGGATTGGAGAAAACCATAGAACTAAAGGATGTTTTGGTATAATTCACAGAGCAATGAATACAAGTGAAATCCATGCTCTGGGGATCCATATGCTGCCTGGATACAGTGACCCGTATCATGGTCGCCCCCTGACGAAAGGAGAGCTGGGCTGCTTCCTCTCTCACTATAACATCTGGAAGGAGGTTTGTTTCTGTTATGTGTTTACCAAATATAAATAAATTATTTCATTGATCTAACAGATGTTTGTGACGTGTTTTAGATAGTCGAGCGGGGCCTTCAGACATCTCTAGTGATCGAGGACGACTTGCGGTTTGAGGTGTTTTTTAAAAGACGTCTTATGAACCTAATGAGTGAAGTGGAGAAAGAAGGCTTGGACTGGATCTTATGTAATTTCACACATAAACTTACTATTTTTGTATTATAATATGCTTCTCTTTGTCTTTGCCTAAAATATATGCTTGTGTCTTTCAGCTACATTGGCAGGAAGAGGATGCAAATTGATCACAGAGAGAAAGCTGTGCCTAATATACACAACCTGGTGGAGGCGGATTATTCCTATTGGACACTGGGATACATGATGTCCTTACAAGGAGCTCAGAAACTTTTAAGAGCTGAACCACTATCAAAAGTTTTGCCAGTAGATGAGTTTCTCCCCATCATGTTTAACAAACATCCGTGTAAGTGCATCAAATTCATTTATGTTGATGTTACAAAGCAAACAGACAATAATGTAGATTTACACTTAATGTTAGAAAAACTGTTTCTCTATGCGCACACAATCAAAGAACTGTGACTTCGAGGTGACTATACAAAATGAGAAAGTCCAGATTGTTAGTGACGTTAAATATCTCAATCTTCTTCTTGATGAAAATATAAAATTTACTAATCACACACAATACTTAGCCAAAAAGATCAGAACAAATCTCTGTGTTTTCCTTTTTATTACGTGGAGATTTAACTCTCCAAACTGCGAAAATATTTATGAACGCAATGATTTTCTCACATTTATCATATTGTATCATCTCGTGGTCCCAGACTTCTGCAACTACTTTGTTCATTATATAAGACAACTGTGGAGGTTCTTGATAAAAAGCCCAGACACTGAAAGAAACACAAACCACCCAATTTTGATAATTTTGTACATTTTAATAATCTTAAAATATGGAGTGTCTTAACTCTGATATGTCTCTGAATTTTGAATTTGTTAACGTCATAAATTGTACACACTACTGCAGGTGCTACAATGAGGAATTGTGTTGTTCCCATGTACAGAACATCTTGTGTTTGTCTTCCTTCTCTGCCAAAGGGACAATACTATGGAATAGCCTACCAACTTATCTAAAACAGGAAACAAATAGTAATATCTTTAATCGTAAACTAAAATGCTTGTATGTTGGATAAAATTTATATACACACACTCTCCATAATAATGTGATGGTTTTTATTTCTGACTCAGGTCTGACTACATGGAGCAGTTTGAGACCAGGGATCTGAAGGCGTTTTCCGCAGAGCCTCTTCTGGTCTATCCGACGCACTACACAGGCGAGGATGGCTACGTTAGCGACACCGAGACCTCCACTGTTTGGGACAATGACAAAGTGCGCACAGACTGGGACAGGGCTCGCGCAGGAAAGACTGGAGAGCAGGCGGAGATCAGCACCGAGGCCCAAAACTCAGACGTACTCCAGTCCTCTCTAGACAGCACGGCCCGGGACGAGCTATGAGAACCTGTGAAGTGTGTGAAGATGCAGAAGCAAGGCACATTCAGTTTAGGTGATGTGAGGTCAGAGTTTGATTACAAAAATGTGACTGTCTATTGATTTTTTTAAAACCAGTAAAGGCACTAGACTTGCCGTTTCTAATGGCATTTGCAGTACCAACCTTAATCTGTCATACAGAAATGGCCTTGTTTTGATAATGATTGTTTTGCGTTTCAGTTTTCATGACTAACATTCCACTTGAATACTATTTATTTTGTTTACAACTTACTTTATGTAGGCATGTGTGTCTTGAATAAATCCATTACATTTTTATGAATCATAGTTTCTCGTCTGTACAGATCAGTGGTAAGAAAGTGAATTTGACAAAAAATACATGTACACAGTTAAAATGAACTTTAAGTATTGCTGTCAAAAATGTAATTAGGTAAAAAAAAACCTCAAAGGCACTAAATACTAGTCACTTTTTAATATTAGCATATTTTTATTAGTCTTTTATACCAAAGCTGAGTAGTTAATTAATAAGCCTATCAACGCTGAATTAAGTTAACCCCTTTTGGTCTCTAAGCTCTGACCAATCAAGTGGATAGCTGACTTTTGACAATTAGTGTATCTAATAACAATTCACAAGTGTATAATTTTATCCAGCTACATTTATGTAATTGGCACAAATGAAGAAATAAAAATACAATACAAAACCACAAAATGTACAGTCATACGTCCAAAAATGCATAGATAAATTGCAATACCTAAAATTTGTGTATGCATTTTCAATTCAGTTAACAAATATCACTGTGACATCTACAGAGCACTAGTTCATTCATTGCTTATACAGTCTACACCTGTTGACTTGAGTGAAATCCACAGAGCATGAAGATGGATGTGAGGGAGTGGGCAAAGTCCCCTCCAGAAAGTGTGCGCTCAGCTGACTCCACATAGTGTGAACAGTTTAAAATAAAACCTCAGAGGCTTGGCAGTAAAGTCATGATCCTATTCATGTGGCTTGATCTCCCAACGTGGGTGTAATTGTATCCACCCTGCTCTTAATTTTATCATCTACCAGGGTTTAATTGTATAAAGCTCCGTGTCTTAAAAAGAAATGATACTTCAAGAAAAACAAGCACTATGCTAAAAAGCTCAAGGCAGATAATTTTTTTGATCAGTTTTTAGCTGATAATTTATACAAGCAGCGGACACCAGGAGGCGCTTTTCTCATGTAGGGCCAGTTTGTTGGGAACAAGCTCAGACTGAGAAAAACAGGTTTTATTTAAAATTAGCTGTGTCATACATAGATAGGTCTACCCAAATTATCATGCTTACCTAAATACTTTTATTTTAAATGTATGCCTAATATATTATTAATTATCAGTGTTCGTTACATTACTTTAGGATTACTTTGTGTGTACTATAGCAAACATCGATCAAAAATGGGATTTAAAATGTTATTATGGCATTTAAACAAAGGCAAATGAGTTGCTTAAATAGGCTCAAATTTAGTAAAATCAACATAAAAAATTATTCTGAGCACTGTTCCAGCTGTTGATTTGTGTCTCTGAGTCGTTTTATCCCACACAGAAAGCCACTTTTCTAGATTTTTTTTTTTAACTTTAATGTAACTAAGAGTATTTTGTTAGTAACTGTAATTTAATTACAAGTATTTTCACAGTAACTAACTTACACTACTAGTTACTTGTAAAATGTAATCTAATTGTAACTAAGTTATACCCAACACTTATTATTATTAATATAATTTGTATTTGTATTTTTTTTTTATTTAAAAAAAACTGCAATGCTAAAAATATCATCATTTGTCCAAAAGTCACATTCTCATTTCACTTTAGTTTGATCGAAATTTATTATTATTATTATTATTATTATTATTATTATTATTATTATTATTATTATTACATAAGTAAGCATTTTAATAGGTTACATTAATACATTAATTTAGCAATTAATAATGTGTTAGCTATTTTAGCGATGATAACTTCACAACACAGGATGTCGCTGTAGAGCTCATTTTAGCAGCCAAACCTCTTAGCAGCCCTTTTACATTTGTTTTACTTTTCCGTGCAGTCATGAACGACAAGTGTGACACAGACATTTCAATCATTCAATGGAAACTGCACGGCACCTTGTGAGGGTGATAGGTGGGGCCAGAGAAGTTGACTTGAGGATGCACTTCCTCTTCTGTTGGTGCAGAAGCATTGGCCAACCACCAGAAAGCTCCATGTAGGCCACAGGGCGACAACAGCAGCACATCTGCAATCTTGAAATGCACCGGGTGGATTTCTGAAGTTTCATTACCTCCTGGTCTAAAAGGCTGAATATTAGGAAAGATGAGGAGTGTTTAGAGCTGCTTGGGTCTTTTGTCAAGTGCAGGAATGGAGGAAGATCAAGGGCCAAGCAATGATGTCCCCCAAACAACAGGTGAGTTTGTGAGATCTTTAAGGCTAATGAATTGTTTTGTCATTGTGTCAGATTATTGAACTATTGAATATATATTTTCTACTTATCAGATTAAAAATGTATGCACTTGACACATCACACTGTTGCAATATAATCTATAGTTTATCCACAGTATTACCTACACGTGTAAATAATTCTTACGCTTACTGTATCCGTTATTCTTGTGTAGTTTATTTGGTAATTTTTTTTATGTCTTACAAAACAAGTGCTTTTGTGCTCGCTATGGGATGTGACACAAACTGTGAACAGGATGTGGTTTACCAAAGAGAGAGAAGCAGAAAGAGTAGAGAGTGTGCTTTATGGCTTCTGTAGCTTGTATTTCAACCAGAACTAAAAGGATCAACTGTATGACAACTCAGTGGTTTATTATCACATCACTTGTTTATTCTTGTAACAGCTGTGTTGGACATGCGATTTAACATTAAAACTGTAACAAATAATCAATTATGACTAGTTGACAATAAAAAGTTATCACTAAATTGATCATTTTAGTCGTTAAAGGTGTGGTAGCTGATTTTTACACTGCAATTTTACACTCATAATTCTTTCAACACACTGTTAATATCAACATGTATTAATTTTTGTTGCACCTGTGACTAAAAACTACTTACAAACAGCAAAATGAAACTAGAGAGGACCACCCAAGATCAACCAATCACAATGCAGAATTCGGCTCCTGATTAGAATAGAAAGACTTTATTCTTTCTTTATTCAATTCAGACATTACACAGTGGTCTCATTTTTCCACAAAGTGCTGCATTTACTGTATACTTTTTAGTGAAAATGCAACAAAGTTAGTTACCCCAACTTTAAAGCTGCACGTTGTGACGATAGACTAGAACAGGGGTGTCAAACTCAGGCCCGGGGGCCAATTTTGGCCCTCAAGAAGATATCATGTGGCCCCTGAGCATGATTTCAGATTGTTATTGATAAAGGCCCCTTATATTGCTGAGACATGACTATTAAATGTAATATGCACTGGAATGCAGCAAAAAGCATACAATCTGTCCAAAGTTTTGTTGCAATGAAATTATGTACAATATAATGTAATGCTATACAATACAAATCTGGATATACTAAATATACTAATAATTGTGTTATATTAGCTTTATACTGCCCTATTGCCATACTTGAATTTAACTCAGAGGGACCTATATTTAAAAATGGCCCTCGACCAACTCTGACTGATCGATTTGGCCCTACCACCATTTGAGTTTGACACCTGTGGACTAGAATAAAAGCAGTTTTTTTACTTTTACATGTGTTGATGAACTAAATGAAATACTGTAAAATCTGTGTGGAGAGAAGTTCCTTTAGTCGTATTTTTTTAAACAATTATCACTCTTAACAGTATTGCAAAGTAAGCCTTTAACATTCTCTTTCTGTTGCTGACTTTTCACATTCAGAAAGTACCACAATGCACCTTTAACTTTACTTCACAGGCTTTAATATGCATGTAAACAAAAAACACACAAATAAAACACCATTTAATCAAAAACTGCTGCATTATTAAAAACAAAAAGTAAAAATAGACCAACCTAATGCTGTTTTTTTTAATCAACACTACACTTTATTTGTAAATATTCATTAACTATTAACCTTCCATATTTCATCTGGTATTATTATTATTTTTTAAGTACTGCTATTTAAAAATTCTCAGTGTGCAAGAGCAATAATCATTTGATTATTGGTCAACTAATTGATAACATAATTGCTTACAACCTAAAACATAGTCATTAGTGACAGCTCTACTAAACCTAATTTTTTATAATTTTATTTATGATTTGTTTCTTAACTATCTGCATTTTATTCAGTCATAAAATGTTACAGTAGGTGCACTATACAACATTTTGGTAAAGAATTTGTCTCCATGGAGATGTTGCTTTGCCTGAATCTTCCTCAGTTTGTTATTTATGTATTTATCTCTATGGAGACACGTAGATGCCTCCAGGTCAAGTTACTGGTAAAATCTATAAAGAGATGACCGTCCTACACAATATTTTTTTAAGTAAGATCAGGAAATTTGGCATAAAACCCCCCACAATTCTGAGCAACTACTATGAGCATAAAGTGGTGACCAGCCTTTAGCATTTACTCATGGGAAAAATAGGTTAAGGGGAGCAAAAACCTTACACAGTCTCACAAAAACACTAAAAATGCCAAATGAAGTGGTGCATATGTTATATCTGCATCTTTCCATAGTAAGTTCAATGCAAAACCATCACAAATAGCACATGCTGTGGTAGTTTAGCATCTGAATTGAAAAATGAGGGCCTATTATTTATTTACTTATGTTACCTACTAGAAATCAACCGATGTGAGTTTTTATCCCAGGGCCTTTCAAATGAGCTTTGTGGCTATAATATTACATTTTATATTAATGACCACTATTTTCTTTATAGGAATAGTAGTACTACATTTTGTGTGGTAGCTGTTTTGCACTTAAAATAAAGCACTGTTTCATTCGTTAGTTAGGTGATTGTTTTGTAACGAACATGCGCCTGTGTGTAAATTGATGGTTTATATCCGATCTGATAAAAAGGTGCAAGTATCTGCTCTAGGACTGAGTATTGCCAAGAGCCTTCCAATACGATACGTATCCGATACACGTAAATCCTGATACAATTTTCTCAATATGTCACGCATCAAGATATGATTTAGGAAAAAAAATCATGCAAATCTGCTAGTTGGTATTTTTAATAATGCAGATAAAAATACATACTTATACTTATTTTTTTTATCCATAATGCAGAAAAAACTAAAACTATTGTATCTTAGCTGTAAAAACATGTTTTAAGTATAACTGTCTCTAAAATCAGTGTAAAAAATGTAAATTTGATTATATAGAACAGGGTCCCAACACCGTCGGGCCAAAACGTCGCGAGCATCTGCTACGGCCCAGAGATCTAAGATGTATTTATTTTTATTGATATTTATCAACTTCTTGTGTACTATGAAAATATTGCCATTTAACCAAATAACTGCAAATTAAAGTAATAAGAGTAAAAAATGCACAATAATCAGTTGTATGCATTTGCTTATTGTTATTGCGCTACAACCTCAACGGTCCTGAAAAGAAATAGGGACTGTATGGTTGCAAAAAAAAGTTGGGACATGATGTAGAATAACAAAATGCAGAGGAATTGTATTTTCAACTGCTCTTTATGTTAGATACAAGTGTCTTACAAATAAACCATTGTTCAGCTCAATAGTTTCAGCCTTAAAGCTGCAGTTCAGGTTCATAAGTGTAATTATATGAATGTAAGTATGTATATCCCGATACACTTCCCTGTAACGATACACGTATTACCAATGGTTTGTCACAATATATCTCTGTATTGATACATTGAGTACAGCCATAATAAGTTGCTTATTAGCCAATTATAAATTTCTAATTTCTATTACTAGTTTAAGGTGTTTCCCACTTTAAGCTCGTAGTTATTAAGGTGGCTGTGTAAATCATATTTATTTATTTATTTTTACAGAAGTGAGGAAAGTGTCTCGTAAATCTGACACCAAGAGATACAGTGAAATCCTCCGGGACTTTGATAACTTTGAACTGTCGCTGATCAGCAAGTAAGTATTATTCTGCGTTAGTAAAACAGTTTTTTTCAGTCTTTGCTTGTTACACATTGTGCCCCATCGTCACAAATGATGAGATAAAATGAAAGCACATTTTGGGAAGCAGATTATTATATTTTTACATTTAACATAAAAAAAAAACACATGACTCAACTTTAGACCTACAGGTGTATACTGTATTTACTCAACCCGGTGCCTTTGGCTCATTTGAAACAGTTTTGATTTTGATTTTTAGATGTCTGTAGTTTTATTTTGTCACTACGAAACTTTCTTTAGTGGTCACAAACATCATTCTGTACAGTCAAAGGCAAAATTGTATGATGTTTCTGGTGTGAAATAGTATTGCACAAACCAAGGTCCAAGGGTGCGTAGCCAAATGAGAGGACAAGTGGGTTAAAGGTGGACTGTGCAATTTTTCTGCTACATTTGCTTTACATGAAGAAAAGCAAGTTACAAATCTGGTCTGTCGAGCAATGAAAACACCTAACTAAACACATGCTAGATTTATACGTTTATTTTCCAGACAAAGCACTAAACTTCAAGGAGAGAAACACGTGTCATATTCTAGACCTAAAATGTTCCTTAGTACACTTTTAATTATGCTCAGTCCTCCTTTGTGCAGCCTCACAGTTTTCTGTCTATATTCAGTACAGGGGAGGATCTTTTGGCTGATATTGATTCACCAAGTGTAGAACGCATCGTCCCCACAGAGCCAGACGAGGAGCTTGTAAGAAATTATTACTTAATATCAATGATATGACATTATCGATCACAATTTTATAGTAAATGTCTTTTATGTTTTCAGTCAAATGAAGATCCGCAGAACGATGATGAAACAGAAACAGATCAAACAGATCAAAACAACCGGGGTAAGCCTAAATATTATTGCACGTGTAAGTGTATTACTAAAATCAAGACTTGGGATGACTTATGACTTATAATTCACTATCTGCCTTTTAAGAAGTTTCAACATAATTACTGGCATTTGTAATTGCCTTGCGGTAACCAGATTAGTGTAAGAGCCAAGGATTTAAAGTGGGGACAGCTGCTCTAGGTTTTTACCTTAGGCATAAGAACAACCAGGAAAAAATGCGTGATCAATGATCAAATCAGTGTCAAAAAAAGAATAGGTCAGGTGTATAAGTGTGCTATTATACTATGTAGGTCAAAGAGTGAAAAGATTAAGAATTTTAGACGAGTTAAAGGAGGATACAAAACTATTGAAAATATGTTAAATATATGCATTGACATTGTGTTTATTTCACAAGCAGCACAACTTTTTTTTTAAAAGTCCAACCACAGTGATTCCCAATTTAAACGTACATACTGGTCTGGATAAATAAATTAGTTGTAAACAGATAAATAGATTAGAAGGAGACAAAAGAATATATTTTAACTATCTCAGTATCTATTGCTCTACCTCAACAAACTACTACAACTGTCAAAAAAGCTTAATTAAAAATGTAACTTTTCTTGTTAAGGGTGCATACACATTCATAATATTATTTCTTTTTTTTAGTGACCTATATTTAACCAGTTAAATAGATTGTTTCTTATATTACACAGACAGTAGAGTCTTGCGTTCAGATTTAAGCATCGTCTCATGTCCTCTGGAAGCTCGGGTATATCAGTCTTCTTAAAGCCTGCTCCGCACGCAGTCACACTCCAGGAGGTAAACCTTTACTCGCAGCTAAAGCCTGTCTGTCACAATCTGGAGCAGTGTAATCCCTAAATGCAGCGCATGAAGCTATGACTCCAAAGACACACAACCCTCCAGGGATTTCTGAAACTTGAGACGTTTTAGCAGCTATAGGAGGTCAACCTGGGACCCAAAGTACACGTGGATCAATGAGGAATATGCTGCTTTCTTTCAGCTGCTATTTTTGGTGTGGATAAACCTGCTTATTTTTGGTTTTGGTGAAGGAGAAAATCGCACTTGCATGTCTGGATGATTTCAAAGGGAAGTTGTTTGTCACATCCTCTTTTTGCTGCTTGCTTTATCAGCTAAACAGAAGACAACTGGGTGTTAGCAGAAGTAAAAACTAGTCACAGCTATTACAAGTAAACCAAGCAAACTAAAATTACACTGTACATTAAGTCAGAAGTTGTGGTGGTGAGCTTTTTATGCTTATAATTTGAAGACTTCAAGCAAGATCACAGCTAGCCTGCCACATAAAGGAAAATCCCCAGTGATGATCATATCAACTGGCTGTGTGTATGACTCTTTGTGACTGAATACAAGTGAACAGGTGAAAAGCGGGAGGGGCGTCGAGAGGAAGAGGGACACGGGAAGTTAACAGGATTTTTGCCTGCAGCGTAGATCAACAAGCGTTTGACAAGTATTGAACACGATACGCCGCTGAAACACTGTGAAGTTTACTGGATTTACTGTACTTCAAAGACTATGACATGCAATTTGAAGACTTTATTACCTGTCTTGGGTTGGTGCCTATTTTCTATTTGAAATTTTGATCTGTTATTTTCTTGATTTAAACTGAAATGTGTTGCCCGCTTGATGCTGGACACTGGTAGACTTCAGTGCCTACATCCCCGGGTTTCCTAAAGCTCTGAGAACCCATAGTGATGTTGATGTACTCCCTCTCAGCCCAGGAGGCAGATCGAGCCCTGTGTCACTGCGAGGATGGAGTGGAGACCGCCCTACAGTACGCCAAAATATGGTGCCGCTATGCCAAGGATCTCCTCAACTGGATGGAGAAGAGGATCAGCCTGGGTAAGTGCAGCTAGAGAGAGTTAGTTGTATTTTATTTATAGCAGCTGTATAGAGATGTTACTAGGCTACTATGAGCAAATTGACATTGTATGCCAATGTCAAGCAGCTCTAAAGATGTTACTAAAAGGGATAGTGAGAGTCAAACATTTGCATTTACATAGAAAGTTACAGTGACATCACCTGGAGGGATTTGCATAAAGATGAAAGAAAATAAAAATAGCCAAGCAGCTGGAAATGTAAAGGCTGTCCAAAAAAGCTTTATGAATTAATTCAGTTTAATTTTAAAATTCTGATTTATCTTTATAGGTTTTTTCTATTTTTGTTCTCATTATAACTTGTCACTTTGTGTTTTGTTTCACAGAGCAAGAATTTGCAAAAAACGTTATCAAGGCAGCGGAAGGAGCAAAATCCACAGTAGCACAACAGGTACAATTGCAGTTATTAAAAAACGTTATTGTGATTTTTTTTCTTTGACATAAACACTGGGCGTTAACATATAATTTGTTATTTAAAGGAAATGATGCCTCTGCAGTACGTCTTCACAATGGCCTTTGAGCAGGACATCAAAAATAGTCAGACGGCGAGAAAAATGTCTGACCTAATCCAACACCGCTGTTACCAGGTAGGTCTCACAACAATCCCAGTCATTACAAAATATTGCCTGTCTCGTCTGATTGATGCTTCTCATTTATGCCACTGCCCCACAGGCTTTGTCTGCGAAGAAAAATGAAATTGACAAGTGGCGTCGAGAGTTCAAAGAGCAGTGGGCAAGAGAGCAGCGGAAGATGGTGAAATTTTAAATTATAGTTTAGTAATATTATAATTAGTTGCATTTTGTTTTTGTCCTAATTTGAGAACAATAGTTTGGTCCTAGGTTTAGTCTGATGTAGTTTGAATGCATCTTAAATAGAGTGATTGGATGCCCCAGTTTACCTAGAACAGACCCAGCTTTGAGTCTTGTGTCTCATGTCCCAGCAGATGTGTCCAAAACCACTGATTTGTTTCAATTTCATACAAGAAATGCTCAGATTTTGACCAATTTGATACTCAACAACAATAAACAGAGGAATATATTGTTGTTTCTTGAAATAATAATGTACCTTGAAGTCTTTCAGATTAAAAGCTGACTCAAATGTGAGTCATGACTTAACCAACCATTAACCATGAATTTACCAAGTCCATAATAATATACTTTTTACCCAATTAACCCAGAAAATCTAGTCCCTCAAATCATCATTAAGTTTGTGTGAACAAGATGTTATGGCATTAAGTAGTGTATTGTATATTTGCTGCTATATTATTGCAGATGTGATATGTAACTTTGTTGTTATCAGAATGAAGCATTGACGTCCCTGAAAAAGGCTCAGCATCAGTATTTCCAGCGCTGTGACGAACTAGAGAAGGCAAAAGCTATCAACGCTAAAGCTTTGGACGACTCGACTGGCACCAAAACACTGGACAAGAGGCGCAAATCAAAGGATGAAGCTCAAACTAAAGTAAGTCATCACATATACTTAGCAATATTACCTAAAGAATTGCATTATCGTGTACTAATAACAGTTGTTTTGTATCAGGTTAAGGACGCTGAACACGTGTATCATCACTGTGTGAATGATGCCAAAATCCAACAGGAGGAGTTAGTGAAAGTCAAAGAGAGGATCATTTCACACACACGAAAACTTATATGTCAAGGAGATACTGTACTAAAAGAGGTAAATACATGTACTGTACATTATAGCTGTTATTTATAGGTTTTGTAAATGAATGGTGTAATGGGGAAAATCGGCTGTTTAAAGGGGACCTATTATGGAAAAATTTTAACCTTGTTACAACAGTTCTCTCATTGTTAGTGTGTGTGTTAGTAATGTTCTCTAATTATTAGTGTACCCAAAGTTGAATTTTGGATTGATTCATGCATGTTTGAGTAATCTTGCATTGTTTTAGAGCTGATGCTTGAGTGCTCAGAAAATCCCTGACTTCACCTACCCCCATACATGCCCACTTGTCTGTATTTACTTGCGACTACTCTAAAATTCAAATTAGGATTCAAAACTGTCCTGAAGTCACTTTCCAACAACAAAAAATGTTTTGTTGTTTGTTTGTTTTTTTAATCTGTGGCCTATTAAAGTTCAATTTTACAATACAGAGGCGGGACTTATCGGTTCTGCAGTTTTGAAAAGGAAGTCAATGGACCTGCTTCTATTTCTAGGCTGTTTTAGATCATTTTTGTGTTTTATATTGAACATGTGCATTATTGATTGGCATAATTTCTTCCTAAATATCACAACAGGTCTCCTTTAAGCTTTTGCTCTAAATGAGATGCCCTAACCCTCTCTGTAGGAAATGTGGAGAATGGTATTGTGCTTCATATTAGAACTAGTATAAGACCAGACTTCAAAGCAATTGTGTCATGTTTAACACTGAATTTGACCATTTTGTATTGTGACAACATTAGAATTAAGCAGTATCTATGTTTTAGTTAGTGATTTGAATTTTAGGTTGAAAAACTGTAATAACGGTCGATCTGGTTTTCTTTAGGCCACAGTGAACATGTTTTACTACCAGCGGCAGCAGACAGAGCCAGTGCCCCTGAGTTATCAAAACCTGGAGATGACGTCTCGATCGCTGGAGCCTGGAGAGGCCTACCTTCTGTATATTCTCAGCAAACCACGACAAGATCAGCCACTTCAAAACTTCACCTTCCAAGAATATGTTTCTCAAGGCAAAGGGTAATGTAAACCTGATCATTATAGCACTTAATATACATGTAAGTTTCTACCACATAAACATGAATATGCATTGTAATATTTTAATTCTGCACTAGGAACAAAAGGAAAACAAGCAATCCTCTATCAACCATGGCAGACTATACTGACGATGGCCCATGTCGACGTTCTAGTGACGGAAGTATGTTTTAAATGCAACACATCTATCATTTATATCAACTCCAGCAACTTGTCTGCCTTTTTATGTTCTTGTTTCCATTAATCAAACTATTGAGTTCAGCTCAATCTGGTATTTTATGTTTATGTTTTATTTGTTAATAATGAAATAGAATTGATCATTGTAAGCCACTATTGCTGCTATTACTATAATTAAGCCTCTTTTGTTAGATTTTTATAATATTTAACTGTTATTTTCTTGTTTGCTTTTCCATAGGGAGATCTGCATATAGTGATTGTGACAGTTTTGGAGGAAGCATGGAGTCCTTATCCAGTCCTGGTAAACTTATTTCTTATGCTTAATCACCTAATCATTATTTCTGAATTACTATATAAAGTCTAACCATTAATTACTTTTTCACTAAAGCTCACACTACCAGGAGGCTACCCAAAACAGGATCCACTATAACTGTGTCATCAGACGATCTGGATGAGCCAGACCTGGCATCCGAAACAGGTATGAATACAGAAATTGCAGTAGGGGGAGCTGATTTTCAGATGACTAAATTAGAAAGTACAGTAGCTATTTAACTTTGGCATCAGCGTCCATATGCATTAAGTTTTGAGTTTAGAAATGAAGTTGGGTTTGGGATTTCACCAAGACACTAAAATCACCACAATAATTGTCTTTAAGAGCTTTGCAAGATTGGTGATTTAGTAGATCCATGGATTTAACTGACAGAAGGTCAGAATGTCAAACAATAAAATAATATAGAAGTTGATTAATCCTTCATATCTTCATATACAAATAACACTAAAGTACTTTATTGTAGCAACTCATCAGAGGGGGATTATTTGTTTATCGACATGGGCAATGCGCGCGCATCCAGTATGCAGACAACTGTAGCAACAACTCGAGCCAGCGCTGTTGTCAGCTAACTGCAACTTTTGTTTTCACTGTGTGAAAACAAAAGTTATGCTGCTAAATCAACATTTGTGAATGAAATTACACCTACGACCCATAAATGTTACAATCAGGTGAGTGAAAAAATGAGAAAAACACAGTCTCAAGCTTCAGAAGCCAGACGTCTGGCAGTTTGATTCATACCAGATCAGCTAGTTCTCATCCCGTTTTGCTGTTTTAATCAAAGAAGATTCTCCAGCCAAAGGGACGTTGACCAATAATCCCTCTATTAAATGCTTTGTTTTTCTATGTCTTGTGTGTTATGTGTCTTTTGAACTGCCCCTATGGGGGGAAAATAAAGTGGTATTCAGTTGAAATAGGAATGGGATGGCATCTGACAGACACAATAGGATAAATCCAAGCAATCTATGTGAATGTAAAAAATATAAATAATCAGTGTTGTTTTCTGCAGAGTGCCTCAACGATTCTCCATGCAAGTCACGTCCACTTTCTCGAGCTGCTTTATCTCACCGGCTCCGGAAGATGAAGAGCAAAATGGCCAAATGCAAACAGTGTGATAACTACATTGTTGTAAATGGAGTTGAATGTGAAGAGGTACGTGTCCTATAACTTACCATAAGAAAAATGTCATCTCACCTTAATATTCAAGAATATGAATAAAAGAATTTAAGACAAAATATCTGTTGTTTATTTACTCACCTATGTTATAGCAAATTTTTTTGTTGTGCTTTTAGTGTGGTTTGGCCTTCCATAGAAAGTGTATGGAGTTGTGCCAGCTGGAGTGTGAACATGCAAAAGGCACAGTTTTTGGAGTAGACATGTTGCTTCTGCCCCGCGACAAACCAGACGAGGTCCCCTTTGTGGTTCTGCGCTGCATCTCTGAGATTGAGAGTCGTGCACTCTGTGTTCAGGTAAATAATGAGATTTCGCATTTATTAGATATTAGCGTTCATATGAAAGCAGGATTTTTATATTGTGTGATTTAGGGGATCTACCGTGTGAGTGGGGCCAAACCTCGCATTCAGAAGCTTTGTCAAGCCTTTGAGGAGCAGAAGGATCTGGTGGATCTCTCTGACCTGTCGCCACATGATATCACTTCAATTCTGAAACACTTTTTTAAGGAGGTAATTCAAAGTTAATTGATTTTTATCATGATTAAGTAAAGGTGTAATTTTTAAAACTTTACTTGGAATTCTTATTAAAACTGTCCATATGAACAAAACACAATCTTTTTGTCTCTCTTAGCTCAGATAACATTATTTGAATTTATTTATTTATTTCATTAGGACAGTGCGTATTAATAAATATACAGGATATACATGTTATCAAAACAAACAAGTAAAGCCATGGATTAATTTCTATCTGCTTGTATTGTGACAGCATAAGAAGACTGGCAATGTCGTATGTCTTACACTTTTATTTGTGCATACTGCTCTGTTGGGGATTTGAATTTTATTGTAATTCTCCCAAAAAAATTATTTGCTCTGAAATTATTACAATTATTGCTCTGAAAACAAAACATTCAAATGAATTTTTAAACTAATTACAAACTAAATTTAGAAAGTCATGTAGGCAACAATTCCTTTCATATGCATGCTTTATAAATACAGGGCATGGATCTTGTATTTAAGCCATAGTACTGTAATTTCTGACCTATAGACCCATTTACTGTTAGTAAACAAAGATGGCTGCGCGCGCGAACCGGTGCCCAGAGTGGTGCCCAGTCTCAGGCTTTTCAAGCTACGCAGGTGCATTTTCATTAAAAATCGCAAAACTCTCTTTAAAAACTCAATTTAACGAACAGCAAGCGACTCCAGATCCATGTACAGTTAGCTACTGAATGTTAGCATGACGTTAGTAAGTGTCCCGATGTTCAGTGGCCTGATATTTACTTATATTTGATGGGAAAAACTCGTGTGCAGAAAAGAAAAGCTTTGATCATACATATCCCTTGATGAGTTTGACGACGTAATTTGCGGGAAAGCACAGGAGGTGAGTTAACGTGACATTGCTTAAGATTTTTGTGCAAGTTGTGTTAATTATTTATCAATTATCGGAGAATTAGACTCACAGTAAACTGCACCTGTGGCATTATTTTGTGCTGATTTCTACAGAAATTATTGTATAAAAGACTCCAAAGATATACTTACATGACTCTGAAGCGATGTATTTGTTTTGATAGTGATCCCTCATTTTTTTCTATAGATTTTAGCGGTAAGCTAGTTAGCCCGAAAAAATTACGAGATATAAAATGTGTCAACTGGTGCAAACCCAAGGAACACATTAGGAATGGTCAGAGCTTCGTTTGAAATCATTGTTAAGTTTTCTAACCGTTTAATATCGTTAGTACAGCTTACTCGTTTTGTATAGAAACTTATGGGGAAACTCTGCGGAGGGCACCCGTGCGGCTCCGCCCCCAAAATGACGTAGGCTCTGAACGGGTCTATTGAGCGCACCTGAATATAAGCCACACCCACTAGATTTAAATAAGAAAAATGATAAAGTACATACAGTATATAGGTCGCACTTGTTAATAGTAAGTCTATGAGAATCTATAATTTTGCTGCATTGCCTTATAAGCTGCATATTTCAAAGCTCATGAAAAAAGTAGCGTCTTAGAATCCAGAAATTACGGTACTTACTTCTCTACTAATCTACTGTATGTATGTCACAGTCATATACCTTATTTCTGTTATACTGTCTGTTACAGCTGCCGGAGCCTTTACTCACTTTTGAGTTGTACAATGATTTTATCGACGTGGGAAAGACTATTCAGCATCTGAGTGAAAGGCAACAACCTCCAGACACTAATGAAATCATGGACGTCATCAGCAGCCTACAGAACATTTTACACAGACTTCCTGCCTACTGTTATAGCACACTGCAGTACTTGATGTGTCACCTGCAAAAGTGAGTATCCACTTCTGTATTTTACATAATATCACATAGGAAATAGGAGCTGTTTATAAATGGTGCACATTTCCATTTGGGCAAATCAAGTCCTAGATTTTGATAGATTAGATTTTGTCTGGTTTTGTCGTAGTTCTGTTTTAGTTTAGTCCTGATTGATTCCTCTGTCAAAAGTTAAACATATTTATAATCTTTTCAAGCAGTTTGCGTCAAATACATGGTCAGATCCAAAAGATACTTTTTAAATTCAGAGCTTTTGCTGTGCTCCTTGTTTAAAAAAAAGCCCACTTCTACAAGTAGTCCTTTATCTTTAAGAAAGAGCCATGTGAGTCACAATATGGATGAAAGCCATTTAATGATGCAGAGACAAGTATACCTGCTTCACTTTTGTGTCTGAAAAACTGATAATAGCCAAAATCTATGCATGAAAACTAGTGAAGTGCCAAATGGTTTTGTGAGAGCTTGGAATGAATTTTTATTTATTTTTTGTTCAATTTTTAAAAATTAGGTCTACCGGCTTTGATTTAATGGTAAATGGTATCTCAAGGCACGCAAAGGGCTTTATAATTAATACACTGAGGCAAGATGGGTTCGGTGTCTTGCCTAGACACAACGACAAGGTGCTTTTACAATTCCACTATGATGTCAGCTGTTCTAGCTGTCTCCCATCCACATACTGTTGCTTAGCTTCTGAGATCTGACAGGATCAGGCTTTGACAAGCAGCTATAGAGTAGTTATTTGTATGTATGCATGTATGTATGTATGTATGTATGTATGTATGTATGTATGTATTTATTTATTTATTTATTTATTTATTTATTAGCTGGATGTTTTTGTCTTGTCTTTTCTATCAATACACAATGTATTATAAAATCATAAGAGGATCCCTAATAGGAGAAGCTTGATTGCAAAGTCTTACATAAATTCTCTACACATTTTTTTCCACAGAGTTTCAGAAAACATTGAAAACAAAATGTGTGCCAGTAATTTGGGTATTGTCTTTGGACCTACACTACTGCGCCCTCCAGAGGCCTCAGACACCATGCTGGCACTGCAGGAGACCAGCTACCAGGCTCTTCTGATTGAATTCCTCATCACACACCACAACAAGGTTTTTGGAATCCCAGATCGGTCCAACACGCCTCTTCCTCCGGTTCCTAACGCACCGCTCCCACAAACTCCTCCCAGAGCCAGTTGTCCTTTAGATGAAGATGAGCTCACCTGTCCAGAACAAGAATCCTCAACAAGGGAGCGCCCACACTCTTTAGAGGTAACAGCTTTATTACCTATCTATGTCTTTATTTGAATCATTACTAACAGCTGCTGCTTTCTGCTGCTAACACCTCTATTTTCCTTTCCCACTGTTTGCCACAAGTTGTTGCAGGGTTAGATTTAATATTTCCTTTAGACAATAACAATATAAATCAATGTCATTCCAACAGACTCGCAAATTCAAGAGAGATTCAAGCGAGGGTTATATATCTGACAAATCTTCGTCCAATGAGGCAGTGGACCAGCTCAGCCCTGAAGTCAATGACAGCGCAGGTAGGCTGGGCTTAGTCAAACAGCCAATAGGCTCAGAGTTTGATGTTGGTGATGGATTTCTTTAGTGAAACTAGGCCAATCCTTTCTCTGCACCAGCAACTCTCAGCACAGGATCAAGTTTCAAACGCTTCTCTTTTTTACACACTATATATGTGTCACACTCCCAATATAAACTACTTCCTTAATCACATTTCTTTGCTTGCAGATAATATTTCTACATCTTTACTTGGGCTTTTCAGGCTAAAGCTGCTATGAACTAATTCATAATGCATTAGGATTTAGGGTTTAAGTTGTGAAAACATTTTTTCTGGGACAAGAAAAAGAGCAGCAATAAAGATGCACTGTGTAACTTTTCTGCTGGAGAATGCTTTTGAAATTAAAAAATAGATGTTGTCAGTGGACAATACAATAATACAATACACAACAAAAGAGCATGAGGCTTAATGCTTTGCTTTAAATGTTCCACAGTTTCGCATTAAGCTTACACTGTTACACACAAAAAGTGGCAAATTACATTTCAGATCTGTGGAGAAACTGGCATGCATGAGCTAGAAATGCAAGATAAATAAAAGTTCATAAAAGTTTCTCATTATCATCATCCTCCTCGTCATCATCATCCTCGTCATCATTATATAGATGAATAGGTTTATCATCATCATCACCATCATCATCATCATAGAGATAAATAGTGTCTAATGCTGTATCATGAAACATTCAAAGCAAAGCAATCGCATTATGGTTAAAGTACACTTTATCATCCTCATGGGAAAATGTGTCCTCTGCATTTGAGCCATCCTTCAATGCTGCTGGGGCATCTACTCAGGAGCAGTGAGCAACAGGTTGCTGAAAAGAAGCCAGAAAAGTTACATAATGCACTTTAAATGCTTTTGCTTCACCATTTGGCTCTAGTTCCATTCTGTTTCTTTTGTCTAAAAAATGTATTAAAAATGTAAATGTTTAACACTAAATATGTTTTCATAACTTCATAACAAAAAGGTGCTGACACTTGATCAGTAAAGTTACATAAGATTAACCATTGTAATAATTTGTTTGGCTTTTCTTTTTAAGTCCTGGCTTTGAAGGAGGATGGAAACAATTCCAACGATTATCCTGTGGGTGCAATATTTTCAAGCCAACCACATTATCGATTTACTCGACAACCTGTGAAGTACCATCGTCACCATAACAACACTGCACCCAGACGCTCAAACCCAGCCCCAAAACAGGAGTGTGCCCCCTCCAGGAGCTGTCCAGGCAGCGCAGACAGCAGCCGCAGCTCATCTCCAGATCCATGGACTCAAAGACCTCCAAAATCTGTCAATTCTAGGCTTTCACAACAAGGTGTTTTTGGAGCGGAAGGTAAACCAGTGGCCTCGGTAAGCCCTCGAGAAGTGGTAGAATATATGCTGGCTTTGGACTCAAGATTTCCAGTAAAAATGGAGACAGCAATGGGACCAAAACCTGATCCTAACAGAAACCAAAGAAGACTATCTGCTGACAAAGGGCACGCATCAAAATCTTCTCTTTCTGTGGAGCACACTGTGACCTCACCTGCTCAAAAAATCCTCTCTGGACTCAAGCTGAGGCGCAGTCACTCAGGCAAAGATGAACAACTCTTTGTATGACAACATCCTGGTCCTGTGGTCCTATTCATTACTATCAGTGGAAACCTGCATGTATTTTTTATGCCTAAATGTTGACAATTTACAATGCCAAACCTCTACTCATTGTCTCTTCATTGAAACACAGTTGAAAAGTTCAGTCTGAGAGCTTTCAAGAAGTCACACCTTTATAGCCCGTAATCCTCTTTGTGAGTTAGATCTGATCTCGATCCAACTGTATTGTAGCCAAAACAGTCTACAGTATCTTCTCTTCACTAAGTCTGGAAGTAACAAAGGAAAGTGAGAGCGTGTGTTGTTTCTGCAGGTGTCACTGTCAAAACCGCTGAAACATGTGTTAGAATATATTGTTATATTTTGTAGATAAATATTGTCACATTAATGTAGAGAACTTTAAATTGTGTGTTTTTACCCTCGCATTGTCAAAAGTATTGTGTTCATATTAAAGCTGATGTCCAAACTATGGTCCAGGACCAAAAGTGGCAAATTTGTGTTGGTCTAAAGGATCATAGTAAATTGTACCATAAACTTAATACTGATGAGTTTTCACTTATAAACACTTAGATTCAGACTGACAAACAATGTTTTAGTCAAATCATTCTGGTCATCTGCAGCAAATGTTTTAGTATTTTATAGAAAGTTTTAACACCCTTGGATTGAAGTAAATACAGTATGTAGGGGAAAGTGGGGTGATTTGTGCCAGTGGGGAAGTTGTGCCACCCCCTGTTTCTAAAGATTAAAATTAGTTTTTTGACCATACATTATGGAAGACTTATCCATTTAATACATCCTGTAAAGATCTGAGCCTTATTGCATGAGAAATAAGGTACAAAAAAATGTTTTTTGCCCTTCAAAGTAAAATTTCTATGATCAAAGTTTTTTGATTGTTATAACTGAACAATTATTGGCAAGCTTGTAACATATCACACGTGTGTTAGTGCTTTGGTAAGCTACATTTTGATTCTATATAGTTAGCATGATTTTAGCTCAAAACTGAGAAATGATGCATTTTTTTCCAAAATGGTGGGGTTGGGGTGATTTGTGCCAAAGAGCCTGGGTTAAGTTGAGCCAATGACACCCCATTAATGAATAATTGAAAATATACTATTTTATGGCAATTGTGTCATTTTATCACAAAAGCAATCAAATTCTTAATTTTACATCAAACACAGATGGAAAAATTAAGAAATAAGACCAGGATGTAAGAGATTTAGACTGGCCAATCTAATCAATCAAGTTTGGCATTTAGTTCTGAGCTGATCTGCTCATGTTGTGCTTGGAGTGTTTATTATTTAATGTTACCTGTTTATAAAACAGTTCAAGAAGAAAATACTTGTATAAATCATGTGTTTTTTAGATTAAAATGTAATATTTTACTGTAATAATACATGGCACAATTTACCCCAGTTGTCATGTGCCACATGACAACTTTTTTTTTTTTTTTTTCAAAAAGCTGTATTTCTTAAACAATATATTTCAGATTAAAAACAACAATTTCCAGAGATGTGCAACTTCCTGAAATATGTGTTCGTGTTGTAGTTTGAAGAATTAAGATTATGGTCTCGCTCTACTGGCACAACTCACCCCACTTTCCTCTATGTTGTAGACATTCATCTGTAGTGATATGAGCTTACCACAAGAGGGAGCTCAACTCCCAACCTGAATTATAGGCTGAAAGACAGACCTCTTGAAATTATTAAGTATTTATTACAGATTTAAACTATAAAGTTGCACTCTGGTCTCACGCACTCTTCTCATTTTAGTAATTCTGTCTGATTTTCATTTGGAATAATCAAACAATATAATAATGTTCAGTTGGTGTTTTGGCCTTTAAAGAGCCTAATGAGGCTCGTTTTTTTCTTTGTTCATTTTAATATTACAAAGAAAAAGCACATGCCACTGACTTTACAGAGAACAAAATTGAAAGTACGGGTTTGACTGTTTGCGCCCTGAGTTGATTCCTTCTGTCTTGGTCAAGTCCTGGCGCCCTTCAAAGTCAATGGTCTAACCTTGCGCAAACAAAACGCACCAAACCATCAATGTGTGCGTTATCAGTGCGCCTCATCCTTGTTCATCTTCCTCTGTCATCTTCCACAGCTCATCCTCCCTCTCTTTCTCTCTCTCTCACTCTCTCTCTCCTTCATGTCCGTCTCCTGCTCCCTCCCTCTGCGCCCCTCTTTACGCACAAAACAAGTGAGAGCGCGCACAAGGCAAAGGAAAACCAGAGACAATAGACCGACAATATTTTTGGGTCATAATGCCGTTTGGACTTTTGTGCGTGTGAATTCTGCACTCTTGGTTCTGAGGCTCAGACTACACCATAACAAGAGTCTTTCCTGGATCAAAGTTGTCTCCAGTTTTCATGCTGCCCACGGAAATCTCTGCAGGAGTGTGTTTCACGTCAAGGTAGGGTATGAATGGTTTTGGCTACAA
Organism: Mugilogobius chulae; assembly: GCA_038363315.1. NCBI lineage: Eukaryota > Metazoa > Chordata > Actinopteri > Gobiiformes > Gobiidae > Mugilogobius > Mugilogobius chulae. The sequence continues at coordinate 65,923,103 of CM076396.1, forward strand.
AAGCAGACAAATTATATGTATTTACATGTACAACAAAATGCTTACATCTGTAAAGTGAAAGAATAAATGTAGAAATATCATAATTATTATACTGCTGCCTATGTAGTTTTACGCCTATTTCATAAATGTGTCTTATCTGTCTATTTAAAACAGCTGTTGCGCACATAAAGAGCACGTGGTCACTGGATTTAACATGACATTTAAAGTAAACATTTTATTAAAAATAACGTTGTTTTTGTGTGTGTGTGAATGACCAGAGTACTTTAAATTAACAAACTTAATAGAGAACTGTCTTATACCATAATTAGATTATTATTTAAAATTTTAAATGCAGGATAATTTTATCAGAAATAAAAATCATGACAGTCGTCATATTTAGCGCAGTGTCAGGCTTCAATCTTCATAATTATCGATCAGTTACAGAACAATTGGCAGTTAATTTATTTAGACATCAATTAGAGAAAATGCCCAATCAGATTAAAACACATTTACATATTTCATTCATTTTCATAGTTTAATTAATTTATTCTATAGCAAACAGACTAAATGTAGGCCCAAGCTATATGTTGTATTTTCTATTAATCAGCAAACATTAGAATAATAATTTTAATCAGCACAACTCCAAAATCAAACCTTCAACAAAAATATTTTGTCACAATTTATTCAGCCATATTTATCAATTTATATTTTTGTCTCCGAATAATACAAGATAGTTCTCACTTCTAATATGCATTCATTGTATTATTTAGATACGATAGGCCTGGGTTTTGGTTCATATTCTGAACAGATTTAACCAGAACTATTTTTAATATTTTTTCCAACATTGTTTAATAATTGCCTCTACTATTTGCTTGACTCTTTCACAATATTCTCATTCTGTTTTGTTCTTTTTAGAGCATATTGAAAAATGTATAGTCCAGTTATGGTCAAAAACCGCCTGTTTGGCTCATGGGCCTACGTTGATATTGACCACTTTTGTTTTTTGGACAAACGATTTTATTATTTTATTTTATTTTTATTCATTAATCATTTAGGGTTTTTGTAATGTATTCTTTTTAGGAGAGTGGTCCTTAAATATTGTGTGTTAATTCTTTTTTTAAGCCACTGGCCTGTCAACAGTTTAGTTCTTTAATTCGTGGCTGTCGTGAGCGTTTCTCTGAGATTCTTTCTTCTAAATCGTTGTTCGAGATATTTTGATTTTATTGTACTGACAACTGTAAATTGTCGTAGCGATCACACTGAAGGCCGCAGAGAAGGGATGAAAACGGAGGAAAGCCAGCAGTCCTGTCTGCAGCAGAATCAGTCCTCCACGCCTTTTGGTGAGTTTACGCGCGGCGCGAGGCCGCACTCTGCATGAACATCTGCCTACAACTGAATACCTATAGGCCTACATGCCATTGCAAAATAAAAAGTAATTAAAGATTGGTTGATTTTAATGTTACGAACTTATAATAAATAGTCAGATCAGGGGAACATCATGTGCCAGACAAGACAACAAAAAATATAAAAATAAAGAAAGGAAAAGTAGAATATAAACACATATTTAAAAAAAAAAAAACATAAGAAAATCAAATAAAGTAAATGCATAAAAAGAACATATTAAATCACACGGATATGAGAGTGACAAAATGATGAAAAGAATGAAAGATATGACACTTACAAAATATCTCTATCCCTGGTTCCTTGTAGGTCCAGAGTTCAGAGGTGGAGGAGAGCTGTGTGCGGGCTGCGAGTCACCCATCGCTGATCGCTTCTTGCTGCGCGTAAACGAGCGCTCCTGGCACGAGACGTGCGTAAAATGCGCCGTGTGCCTGAGCGCTCTCAGCGGCACCTGTTACTGCAGAGACCGTCTTCTGTACTGCAAACACGACTATGAAAAGTAAGGACTAAGTCTCATCACAAAACAGAAAAATACATAATGACAAAACACATAGGTTACTGCTGGCTTGCAGATTTGTGCAGCCACAGAGGTTTTGCCAAACCCAGTGTTACCCATTGACAGTTAAACAACAAACAAACAAACAAACAACAATAACAACAACAAAGATATATTTATGTTTCATTCTGGTAAACACACCTGCCTTATGCTTGAGGTCTAATTTAAATTTGAATCAGTCTTGATTTTTTGTGTAAAGAGACACAGAAAAGAGAAATCAAGCATCATTTTCACCTCCCAAGCCTAAAAACAATGTTCTGTATCACTGCACGTTAAGAGTTATTAAATTAGAGCTTAGTTGTCTTTGTCCTAATGTATATCTTAATATAAAATTACAGAGCTGTGAGCTTTTGCATTTGTTGGAGGCGGGGCAGTGTGAAACTTGTTATCATTGTTTTGAAAAGTGTCAGACGGCTTCCAGCGGCTCCGGCTCTCCCACTGTACTGACATCTGGAGGAGGCTGCATTGGCCATGGACAGGGCTAGTGTGATGTTCATGTAAAAAATGAGTGGGAACACAACCCAACAGCATATATTAATTTAAGTTTGCAGATGAACAGATTGAGTGAGCTACTATAAAAAGCATTAAGAAGAGGCTATAAACATTCCCAGTTTACATATATGTAAGACTGGCTTGTTGTCAGAGTCAGTGCCAGTGTTGGCACAGAGCAGCACTGGTGACCTTCAACGGAGCAGCAACAATGTCTCCTTGTTTTCAACCGGCCCCTCTCGGCCCCTCCATTTCTAGCAGGTGTGGTTACTGTAACATGTTCGCAATGTATGTGAAGGAATTTGGAAAACGTAACCATTGTTCGGCCAGGTGTACTGCTACTGTAATGTCTGTGGAGATAGTGATCAAAGTCTGACGTAACACATACAAATATAACAAAGCATGTAGTTGTATTATTAATTGTTTTTATATACATATTTTTTACTATATTTTTTTATCATTTACATCATTATTTAACATTTTCATTAAGTCATTTCGTACCGCTTGTTCCCGTTTGGGGAACACCCTGGACCGTAGCCAACACATTACAGGGTTAACACATAGAGACAGACAGAAACAGACAACCATTCACTCTCATTCATTTACTAAGAGAATTTACAGTGATGCCAATTGGCCTATACTTGCATGGTTTTGGAAGTACTTAGAGAGAGATTGTAAGATCTTGATCTCCCTAGTGGGAAGTCAACGCTCAAACCACACTGCTATTTATTTCATATTTTTCATTTTTTTTAATTGTAAATTGCCTTCCAGTTCAAAACTCCACAAACCATTATTCTTTAAGGCTTTAGACCATAAAAACACTGGATTTTAATGTATCTGTTTTTGCTGTAGAAAGTAGTAATGTGAAGGGTTAGGGGGGTTACCATTTGAAAGACAAGAATGACCAGATTGACACACATATTAACAACAATTCACTCCATGTTAAAAGTTGCTACATACAGTATGCAAAGCCAGAAAGAAGAAAAAGTTCCAATAAAGTAATATATAATAATATAAATATTTATGAATTCGATGTATAAAAAAGGCTACAAGAGAGAGAAAAAGAGAGAGTGAAAGAGGACTTAAGCAAAAATGTTGATTGATTCGCCTCTATCTTCATCTCTTCCGTATAATGAAAACCTTACTTTTTTAAACGCACATCTCTGCTTTTTCCTGTCTCCTTCATATGATCCCAAAAAGACAAACATATTTCGTCTGTCTTTGATTCAAATCTGACCCATCCCCCTTTTCATATATACGTGAGCCCGGGGCAACAGTTTAGGCCAAATTAGCATAAATGAATACTGGCTCCTATTTTTGATTTGGAGGCTGATATAAACAAAGAGGTGCTGCATTTAAAATATCCAGTATTTTGAAATATACAACCTAAGATATGGCAATATGGCTGTCTCCTGGTCTCAATCTGTTATGGAAATGAGGGATTAGACACTCAACTCAAGTACATCAAGGACTTGTTTTTGTTTGGAAACCTCGAGACATTTTCTGGAAGTGCTTTCAATTGTAGACCAGATGTTCAGGACAAAAGCTTTATTACAATAGGCAAAGAAAGTCGCTCGCACTGTTCCCGCCTGGGATAGCACGGATAGCACTTAATGAAAAATTGTGTACAAATTGAGGAGGAAGTTTTGAAAGCAAATAATCTGGATATTAGCAGATTAAGCCTTCACTAACTATTTTAAATTCATTCCACAAACTAATTAAAAGTTTATTATGAATCTGAATGAATATAATATGACAACAATGCAGCATAAGAACTACCAGTTGCATTGATTCCTGCCAGTTACAACTATGAACAAACTCTCAAAATAAGAAGTTTGCAAATTTGCACTACCTTGTAAGTAAATAAAAAGGTTTAACTAAAAAGTAGTGATTTACTTTTAAAAAGTGTCAAATCCTGTATTTTAGTGTTTGTTCAAGTCTAGATGAAAAATAATATGAAGAAAGTAAGGGTTGATGAAGAACCAAATGTTGTCACTTGAATGAAATTTCAGTACAAGAACGAAAAATTTAGTGGCCTTTTTAAGAAAAAGTGTTGACTTTTAGTTAATAGAAGAGACTGAATTATCAAATTATTCATCTAGTCATTTTTATTTTTTAATTCTAATCAAAATTTGATGTTTAATTCCTAATCTCCAGACAATTTGTTGCTGTGGCCAATTCAGTCAATCTCAAACCTATGGAAAATCATTGTATATTTTCAGTCCAGTTTAAAAATGTAGTGGACTAAAAGTAAAAAGCAATACTGCACAATGTAAATTCCAGAGAACTAAAATATAATGCATGTATAGCACTTATAGTTAAGGTACTTTACATGACTTCAAAATAGGCGGCAAAAGGTAGTAGAGAGAAACAGGGGGTTGTGATATTATACTTGTGCTTCTATTGTACTAAGCACTTGGGTTGTCACAAAAGAAGTTCATGTTCATATAATGCAACAAACTGAACATTGATGTATTGGTATTAAACTCAACTGTAAATTATTATATCTCTTCATTCACCAACAAACAAAACAATAAAAAATATATCTTTTTGGAAATCTGTTGCCAGTGGAAGTGAGTAGTACATGCCATAACAGCAGCATAAGCAGCAGTAGCTGCCTGGGAGCAAAAAAGCTAATGTCAAGCCCTGAACTCAGCAGTCTAAACCCACTTCCCTGGGTTGACCCTCGTGAGCCCTGCAGAGGGAACAGCAGAGGAGCTCTGTCCCTCTGAGTAAGTCCCATAAGGAGAGCTTCAGCACAGAGAAAGAACAGGTCACAGGGGAGATAAACCTCAGCTTTAGAAGTTGAATCTGGAGTAGAGGACAGCAGCACTGCATTATGCCCTAAACCTCTTTTCTGAAGATAGCTCATAAGAACATGCAGACAGTCTCCCACTGTTAACTATTAGTTATAATAACACGCTTAGCCTGAAGAAAAACATTCTCGCATTTCTTATTATTTCTGGACTTTGTGCAAATGTACAACCATGTAAGTCTGATCACCCCATTTTCCATGTTTCACCCTCAGTGCTTTGGTTCATTTTACATCATCTGTTCTCGCAAATATTTTATAGCTTTAACCCTATTTCTTTGCAATCTAGTTTTGTAGTATTCAATTCTCAAGTCCAAAATGAGAAAATTGCATGAAAACTATATGACATTTTGTTGCCTTTATCACTACTTTAACTACAGTTTTTATTAAAAGTTCAAGGGGAACTGAACTTGTATTTTTAAATAGCACTGTCTAGGGAAACTTGCAGCTTTAGGTAAAAAAAACTGCATGTGTTCTCACTGCAGTGGCCAGAGGAATTTGTAGTTTGTTCTGATTACAGTCAAGTGTGTTTCGTTACAAACACTTCTGAGGATCTGTTTTGACCAATCATACTGCTTCTTACAGCTTCATTCTCTGCCCCTTTCTCTCACTTTTAATTGTGTTGAGGGCAGTTTTTTGGATTTTAGTGTCGCTTTAAATTTACAATTATACATTTTTTTGCATCAGAATGGTATTATAATAATTTTATTCAACTTAATTATGTTTTTACCCCATTTCAATGCATGTAGCCATAGGGGACAAATGCCAGTTTTTACTCGTGCCAAACCAGGATAAATGCAGGAAAATTGCACAAAATAATCGCACACAACCAAATACACATATATTACACATTATTATCATGGCGGCATTTCTTAAAAACTATAGGTACTACAATATTTCAGCTCCCCTCCCTTCTCTCCGCTCCGTCCCTCTATGCAGTGTCTCATTTATCACTGTCTGCTTTGTAATAATATTTCTCTATTCTAAACCTCATTTCCTTCTTGTTGAGATTGATAGCAGCGATGACACCAAACAGTTTATCTCTCTCTTTATCCCTTGTTTTCTCTTAATCGCACCCCCAACACACCCCTCCTCGTGCCCACAGTGCCTCCCAGTGTCTCTTGAAGGCGCTGGGATCCGGAGACTGATTGGGTGCAGTGCTAATTATCCAGTCCCCCGCTGCGGTCTTGTGATGACAGATTTGACAAAAGAGCTACTGGGAAATACTATTAAGAAGAATTATGTAACAGCAGTTTAGACGGAGAACATGTGTTTGACTGTAACAGGCAAGAGGCATAGTCAAGAGACGTATTATTTACACTCAAGACTATAGATCAAGTAAAACAGAGTTGTAGGATGACTTCACATGCATTAGTTTTTTGGCTGGTGTGCTTGTTGTGTTTCTGTCTGAGCAGATACACAGTGAGTTTTAGGTGTTTAATCATAGCTTCATCACTATTAAACATGTACTCTGTATCTTTGCCTGTAATGTTCCAAAGTACGGCATTAAAGAGAAAGGTAAGGACTAAATAAACTACTGAAATGTAATGGTGTTGGAGTTTTAAGTATTGTTATGTAGTGCATACGGTGAGATCAATAGTATCTCAAGCCTGTCTAGTTACAAACACCTGCTGTAGACATATGTTCTGACCAATCAGAATGCTTCTTATACCTTTGGACTCCGCCCTTCTCTCCCACTCCGAGTTGGCCTGCTCTGTTTGAAATGTGGTTGTGGATAGAAATTTGTGATTTGGTGTTGTTAAACTTACAGTATATGTTTGTCTTGCTCTGTTAACGTGCCATGATAACATTCTACAGGCAAATCATAATTTATATGTTGGAGGGCAGCAAAACACATAATATTTAGACACAGTTTTTTTATGTAAAACAAAAAGTTTGCAGATCAAGTAACTAGAGAGACCGGATTCAAAATGTGTAAAACGGCCTTTTAGATGATTCAGTGCAAAGTAGAACAGGCTCCTGCGCCACTATCAGATTTAATAGGTATAGATGATCTTTTTGTTATCAACATCTGTGCAACTTTTTGGGGATTTCTTGTTTTTGAAAGAACATTGTCATTATTTGTTTGGGATTGGCTCCGCAAAATGGCAATATTAATCTTATTGACTAAAATCCTTTCAGCTGACAATAATTAGAGTTTTGGAGATGAAGTTTGGCACCACTTCTCTGCTTTGCCAGTTTTTGTTTCTAACCATAAACCAGAACACCAAATCTACAATTTGACAGTTAAGCATCCAATTCGACTATAGAACTTTGACCTCCAGCTCAGTGTTAATAAAAATAGGATTATACAGGTGATCTCTGAAGTAAATGTATTTAAACACATATTATATGAGCATCATGATTTCTTTCTTATTGCTGTGCACCTTTTCCAGTTATATTGGAGAAAAAATATTAGTAATACCAAATACTGACATATAAATGCTGCTGAGTTAAGCTAATTTAAGGATTCTAACGCAAAATGATAAGTAAGAAGAAGCATAGACCTATAAATATATATACACACATAGTAATATCTATGAGGAAAAGTCCTCAAAATGTTGGATAAAATGAGGAGATGAAATCTGTGAATAGTTCTGATGTATTGACTATTTTCATTCAAAGCTGTAAAACTCCACAAAATAAATTGGCCAACACTTGTCTCGAGTCTCTGGGAACCTGTAGCTGCACTGATGATGGTGCGACTCGTCTGATACTGAAGCAGACTCGGAATATTGTATTTGATCGAACGCAGTAGAATAATAGTGTTTGTGATAGAAATGACAGGAGATCGATGAAAGATCTGAGTGATGGACAGGAACGTTGAGAAGAGGATAAAGTATCTGGAGATGCGACTTTTATAAGAAGGGGGGGCTGCATGGGGGGGTATTGGTTGCCACTGTATTTGCATAATGTGAGATGAGACCCCATCATCTTACCACCCCCACAACAATTTTATAACAGACAGCTAATAAATGTTTCATGGCAGAACAAGCTGCTCGCCTCGGCTTTATTAAATCTGAGATAATAAAAGCAGAAAGAAAAAGTGGGAGAGAAAAGGGGGTCGCGCCGAAGAGGGAGAGATAGTGAGATCGGCCGAGACTTTTCCTCAAATCGACCGCCTGTATCTGCTGTTTCTGGGGCAACGGGTCCCGCTGTCCCCCAATGGCCCCTCCCTTCCGCGCCCCGCTCCGCCAGAGACAGACAGGAAATGAGAAACGCGCAGACAGGATATTGCGTTCTGGTGGCCTGGGGATTAACTGTTTTATCTAAACTAACACACACATACCAAGTCTCGCGCACACACCACATTGCCTCAAACATAGCATTTATTCTTAGTATCAGGTGTATAGAGCATTGACAGCCACATTACTAGTGCCATACATTTTATAGAGCATTTTAGTTACTTTGGACAGGTACAGAATCTAAAGTGTGTTATTATGGAAGCATGGTGTAACTGTATAACTGTGGGACTGGCTTCAGGGTTAGAACAACCCTGCACACTTCAGTGCTTATTGCTGCTTATTACACGACTGCAAAGCTTTGCAAATTTCCTAGCGTTTGCTTTGTGCAAGAGGGCCTTTGATTTTATTAGTTTATCGATGCATGGGTGGATCTGAAGCACAAATGACAGACAGCATCTGCCAGTAAGTTATTGATGTTTGTATGAGACACCTTATCTGTGTGTACACAAACTGTGCATATCAGTGTTTACATGTGACTGTATACAGCCCCTGTGACTGTACTATATAAATATATATATCTGATGTGTGAGTGTGAGTGAGTGGCGCAGGGGTTGCAAGTATCGTGGGGAATGCTGGGAGATTTTAATAACACAGAAGCAGTGCAGGGAGATTTAATAAAAGGAGATGATGTGATTACTGAACCCTGGCTCTGAGCCATTTTGCTTCACAATGCAATATCCGCCTAAAAGTGTGTGCTCACGCGCACATGCAGTCTGCACAAATATATCTAAGAAACTGATACTTAGCACAAAACTGCTTAAAATGTGATGCATATCATTAGTTTTTGTATTCATCCAAAAATATCTTCAATGCACTTTAATTTCTAACAGACACTTGACAGAGTTTGGTCATTCTGGACCACTGGAGGAATTCACATTTTTGTTTTTTTCATTTTGCTCTTTTCTTCACTGTTCAAAGCTTTAACTTTGTCAGATGCACAGATTCTGCCAAGGCACAAAGTCTCACCATCTATATATACAAACTATAGGCTCATATAGGCTCTGTTTAGAGCAATATTAACTCTGCAGCCAGTTTGTTTTAGTCGGACTAAGCCTTCTCAGCAAAAACAACACACAGTTCATACTGAAGATGTTTTAGTAAAGTCTTAGGATTCTGCTTTTAAAACAAACTGTGAAGAAAAAGTGAACGTGCAGCTGGAAAAAGCTTCTATCTTCTTACGTTTCAAACCTGAGCACATATTTTATGACTTTTTTTCTCGTTTTGTCAGATAAATACTGCTACCAATCTAAAATACATATGAATACACTACTGCTACTTCATCTAATGTGACCTTGATGTGTTCACGCAGAATTCATAGCAGTGCAACAGGAGGCAAATCTCTCAGTCTGATCAGAGCAGCTTCTGTATAAATATTTATCAATTATGAACGAGCATAACAAATGTAATCACTCTGAGATGCATACATATTTATGCAACGATTGTATTGCGGTCCAGGCAATGTTGTGCTTGTCGACGCTCGCAGCAAAACAAAGCCACATGACACATCTTAGGAGATAATCAAGATTGTGTTATTGTTTGTAAGGCTCCAGTCTACGATAAAACACGGAGAAAAGCCATGATACTTTACACCCAACATTAGCACTATACACAAAGTACATCCGTGTGCTTCTCCACTCTACATTTGAGCTTATAATCGGAGCGCTTGTAATTATGTGTGCCCCCTAACCCCTCCAAATCCACAAGCACAAGTTCACAAGTTCTCATAGCTTTTCTCAATCCCCTTCGTTCACAGTTTATCAAGATAATTGTTAACAGAAACACAGCCTAACTCACGACTCTTATGCAGTAATAAAGCTTTGATACACATGTAATAACCATAATATATTGAATAAACGTTTCATTTATAGTTTTATCACAGCATAATTACGTAATCTTCACAATTTGTTCCGTCATCATAGAAGATATATTTGAAACAATGATTTTCCTTATGTCAAAAGTTATCCTGACGAAGAAGAATACTTCTATGGTTTAAATGCAGCTGTGATTTTTTTTCTTCTGGAAGTTTTTGTAATCTATGAATGTAATAATTGTAGCTACAGTTAAGATTTTATTTATTGCACAGACCTAACTATAACATGTCAGTAGAAATTACAAATACAGTATGTTCTTAATATTTTGTTGTTTACTTTTTACACAGCAGGGCGATACGATAGAAAAAAGAGAGCAATTAGCAATGTGTGTCTGAAAACCCTATGCAGTTAATGCACAATTATATCACAGTGTTTTCAATTTTGTCATCATCACCCTCTGCTTCTGTGATACTATATTACAACATAAAGTCAAAAAATGTGAATGTTTCAATATGTGATACAAAAAGTGAAGTCTAGTCACACAAAAAAATCAGATTGAAAAGTGTGAAAACATGTATTAGATATTTCGTAGCAAAGTAAAATGCTATTAATAGGAAAAACTGTCTCTTGCCAACCATCTGGCCCCATGACATCATCACATTATAGAACGTGAATGCAACTATATCAGCTTTATGGAGTTTGAATACGATCCCACAATCATAATTAGGGCTGGGTAATATTGGCAAAAATTAATATCCAGACTTTTTTTTTTGTACCCTATATTTAGATAATGTTTTTGTGTTAAACATGTATTGAAACTATAGGTTGTGTTCATGTTGCAGACTGTAAATTGGTTGTAAATTGGTGATAGAAGCCATTGTAATTTCACACCTTTTCAATCTGGTGACATTTACTGGATTCTAGACCCATTAACTATTTGTATTACAACAAATTTTAACTGCTTGATCCCCATCTGTATATATATATATATATATATATATATATATATATATATAATATATATTATATATATTATATTATATTTTTTTTTAATGATGTGATGTCATGTAAATGCAATCTCTTGCCAGGCAAATGTGAAATGTTTGCAAAATTAATCACAAAATAGCAAAAATATTACATTTATGTCATTTATTGAAAATTGTCAATTTTATATTTTTAATTGGCTAATTTTATAGCATTTTTTTTTCTATAAACGATATGCTCGATATTAGGACTGGGCAATATCGTAATAAAAATATAATTGTGAGCTCACTGTTCAATCAGCTTTTTTGGGAAATTGTCGAATCGTGATTTCCCGGTTCTCTATTTAATGTATCTGTTTGTTAAAATACAGACAATTATTTCCAACCTACATCTCTTAGCCTCACACTTGCCAAGTTGTTTCTTTATAACGAATTTGGGCGTCTGTTTTAATAGTCTTATGAATTTTGAAAGTCATGTGTTATGTTGCAGTTTCAGTCAAGTTCAGTGAATTGAGCTAATTTCAGGTTTGATTTACAAAAATATATTTAATTATGAATGAAACATGGATTTTAGCATATTTTCAAAAGCTGTTATTAGTGTTAGAAATGCCAAAATTGTTCTAATTAATTGATTATTTGAATAACTTTATTTATGGGTTGAGGTCGCTTGTCTTTAGATTTTTTTAAAGGCTTCGTCACGTTTTTCTCAGAAAATTTGGCAACACTGGTGAGTCTTTGTTCTGCTCAGAGTGAGTGTTAGCCGGATTTAACCAATCACAGTAAAATAGATGATTGTATTTACCTCAGAAGCAATAAGGCAATAGTTTACAAGAATTGTGATAAAATCGAAATTGTGATCTGTCTCTAGGAAAATCGTGATAATTTTTTGTCGTATCGCCCAGCCCTCTCGATATTAGGTTTTTGTATATTTACCGATATATTGCCCAGTTCGAGAATCATAATACAATTCTACTTGTATATACAGTACATTTTCTGCCTCTGATGTTTATCAACTAAAGCCTATGGTTGTGTTGCAGAAACAGCACAATCACTGTGTAGTTGGGCTGTAGTCGACCGAAGAAATTCTTGGTCGACTAAAAACATGTCCCATCGACCGATTAATTGCTAAAAAGGGGGCGTGGCAAAGGCTCTGAAACTAAAAGTAGAGTTGTCAAAAGTATTGCAAATCAACGCTTAAACTGGTCTCGAAATAGATACTCATTGAACAAATACTGATAACGATAACAGCACAAGAATTTGAACAAAATCTGATATTTTCTGCAAAGAAAAATACATTTTTCTAAAAGTTTTAAAATAACCCTAAATTTTGTCAAAACTGGTTTGAAAGTAAAATGTTTGATCATATACTTGGACTTTGGGTTGAAAATTCAGTTGATTGTATAAAAATCTGACTTTCTTGAAAGGGCATTCTAATTCTCATTGTGTATCAGAATCAAATTTATTCCTTTGCATCAAAATCGAGTTGGAAATTTAGCATTGAGACAATTCTTTGAGAAATCTTGCTCAAAAAGACTAATAATATTATGTAGTTCATGCAAAAACTATAGTTTATGCAGAAAATGAAAAGAAACAGAGTGTTTATATATAAAAGTCAGTTCAGACAAATGATTCTGTCACTGTTGAATACAAATTCCTTATAATCTAAATTAAAGAATTAGTCGACTAATAACATTTTGGTCGACCAAGACACCATCGACCGATTAATCGACTAAAAGACTAAAGGACTACAGCCTCACTATATAGATGTTTCATTAGTCAATTTTTTTAAATATTGGTCGTACAACTGGAATTTAACTAAGATGATAGTCACAAACACTTGCAGGCTCTTATTAAATATAAAATGCGCCTTTTAATGCCAAAACCACATGTCGTATTGGTCCTTATTGGGTGTGAAACCACTTGAGAGGCAGCCCTATAGTCACTCAAAAGCAGTGGTACCGTGGTAAAGAGCAGTGTGAATGATACTTCTATTAGGGGATTAGACTGATCTACTTACAGACCCCCTCTGTGCTAGTTGCCCCAAGTTGCCTTCATTTGCTGCGTTGAGTAAATTCCTGCCGTGCTGCATACACCATGATTAGAGACTATTGAACTTAACCACTCACACTATCGGCCTAATGTCAAGCACTGCTGGATGGCTCTGTTGAATCATCCATTTGTTTATTTTGAAGGGAAAAGCAGAGGAATGTAACTTTGCACTGTGTTCAAATATAAATTGTGGTAATAATTTAGTAATAATGCAAGGTTGTTAATGAAATAATTACAAACAAAGTATATGTCAGTTATTTCTTTTAATAAGCTAATGTATTATGTTAGCTAAAAGAGGAAAAAATACCAAAATAAAATGAAATACCTAAATTAAATATGAAATGTGACATATCAAACTGGTGTTTCATTATTTTTTCTATTCTTTTATTCTGTTTAGCTAGATATTTTTGTTCGTCATGTAAAATTTGTAAGAGGGATTTTAGTGATTCTCTATCTTTTCATACGAACTATTATGGACTTTTTTTGGTACCATCATCAAATCTAAACCTGAATTTTAATAGAACTAGCTTAACCTGCTTAAAATTAGGTTGTAAAATTAGACTATTTTTAATAATGATGAGAACAAAATACATTTGAATCTAAATTAAACAAATACTTATACTACCAAAATTTGAAAAACACACATTTTTTCCCCACACATTTTATTGCATTAATATTATTCTTTGAACTTTTAAATAACAACATTTATTTATTTATTAAAATACAAATCAGAACAAGGCTTAGGTAGAGCTAAAACAAGTGTAAATTATAATTTTGTTCCATTGTAAAGATATACAATAAATTAATGTTTATCTGTGTTTTCTAGTCTGTGCGTTGATTCTTCTCAAATTGACAAAAGCACATTTGTGATAAGAAGACGAGAGCACCTCAAGACAATGTGGCACAGTATCGTTCGTCATCGTCAATATATGAATGGCTGCTTATAGTGACTTTTGTGCTGTGATCTTAACTTAGCGACACTGTCATTTGGGGAATTTAGGCAGCGTTTGGCAGATGGATTGAGAAAGATTAGCCGTAGCAGCTGCGTTTGGGACAGAATCGCAGATTAGAGGCTCTTATGTGCAGACCTGGCTCCTTTTTACACTCCAGATTTGGGCAGCTACACCTTCCTACCACTTGGTAAGGGAGCGTCAACACTTAACTTAATCCAGTGTCGTTCCATTGCCATTTCCGCTGCACTATCGTACGCAAACATGTCTTTAAATTAATGCTTTTGATGAATTTATTGTTTTTGTGCTTGCTGTTTGTTTTTTGCCGACTATACAGGTAACGTCAGACTAGGTATATGCTGCGACTCTGTGGGTGGGTGTTTGCAAATATCCCTGTGCATGTGTGTTTCAGTGTGCATAAGTGAGAGAGGAGAGATTAACCCCATGCTATCCCCAATCCCTGGTTATGAGTTTACAGCGTCTGTCTGGCCATCGCACTGTTTAAACAACAATCTAATTAATCCTGTCTTTATTAGTTTCAGTGAACTGGGGAGGCAGGCTGGGAGGGCAAGAGGGAAACTGGGAATTCTGGCAGAATTGGCCGTGTGCTGGGAGGGGGTAAAACACTAAGAGCAGGAACCAGGATTTGAGAGGAATTTAGCATCGGAGAGTAAAACCACACAGAAAAGGACATTTATGGTCCGGATATATAGAATTCATTTGGTCCTACTCTAGTGGTTGAATCCCAAAGAGTCCCAATTTATTATGACTAATAAAATGATTCTCTTTTAAATGGCAATATTCACATGACATTATTAGAAGTAGGGCTGCAACAAGTTAATCGATTAATCGCAACTGAAGCTGAATCATGTCATGGGCGTTTATGTATAGGTTATGTTCATGTTTACTACAAAATTCTACAGGCTGGTAATTTTTAGCACAAACTTTAATTGTAATGCAAAAAGTTAATGGGTCTAGTAGCTAGCATATAGTACAATGTTATTAATAGGAAAAACAGTAAAAATTTAAAAGTGCAGAACTATAATTGCATGCCCTTATTTTGAAGATTTGTTTTTTTCTTTTTTTTGCGTTTTTTACATTCTTTCTATTTTCAGTCAGCTTTTTTGCAACCTTTATTTTTTACAATCTTTAGCTTATCGCCACGGCAACACTTGCAAAAGGCTATTATACATTTTCAGATATTTCTTCTGCCTTTAAGCAAAACCTTATTAATATGAAAGAAATTGAAAAGAGGCTTCCATAACAATTTGTCAAAGAATAAATACAAAAATTATAGTTCCAAAAGCACTTTTGATAGTTATAAAATGACTAGTGCTTTAAATGTATGGGAAAGGTTCAGTGAGACAGAAAGGTATGAGCTGCAAGTCAGAACTGCAATACTAACAGCCAACTAACTACTGCCCCCTACTGTGAGAAAAAAGAATAGACACTTAAATGTCATCTATTGTAATTCCTCTTAGCAGATGTTCACCTTGTTGCTTTGTGCATTGGGTAATGTTCATACGACCTTTAATTAAGAGACTATGCTAATCTCTCTGTATCGAGGAAAGTAAATGTATCAGGGCTTTAATTACAGCACACTCGTCACAATGTCTCGAATCATAGTATTTAAATATTGATCTATATTTCATTAATACGGTGTAAAGGGTTGAGACAATTCAAAGGTAGATATGGCATTTTATAGGCAGTGTCATAAAAGGTTTCCTAGCAACCACAGCACAAAAAATGAGTTTGATAATAGAGATAGCTCATTCATTTTTTTTCTACGGCTTGTTCCCATTTGGGGTTGCAGGTGACTGGAGCCTATCCCAGTGACTTTGAGCCTTAGGTGGGCATTGGCAAACTCGTCTCAGGGTTAACAACAGTATTTTTAAGTGTAACATTTCTATTTAGATAATCAATACACTTATGCGCTTTATAATGTTTCGCTTATTTTATTCAGAAAACTAACTGCTCTAAACTTGTGAATAAAATAGAAAATAGCATGGAGGTTTTGACTTGTACTTAGCACTAGAATGTCACATTATTTCTATTTTTCTGAACTATTTTAAGATACTGAAGTAAATGCTTGATACTAATTTCAAAACCATTGTGACAATAAACCCATAGATAGAAAATAGAATGCAACTTTAAAATGCTAGAAGTTTAATTATTATACTATAACACATGGTAGTACAAAAGATATGAAAATAGGCAATTCTAAGACAAATTATAAAAAGGTAAAATTATGTATTCTTTTCAGTTTCATTAGATTGCATTATGACATAATTGCATTAGGACTGAGCAAGACTGCGAAATTGATCTTCTGATATGGCATTTAGGTTGGACAAACACAAAAAAAGGGTCAAATGCTGACAAGTTACACATTTTGAGACAATGTAGTCAAACTAAAAACTATGATTATTTATGTCAAAATACTGTCATCTCATTCTCATGGACCCAATCTTGTGTTTTGTCTCATTTTGTGAAATTACCTCAATCAGCACAATATTGTTTTCATTTTGTTTTAGTATCTCTCCCCATCTAATCAATGTGCGTGTGTGTGTCACCTTTAGGTTGTTTGTGAGGAAGTGCAGTGCGTGTCTGCAGGTGATCGGGCGCTCGGAGCTCATCATGCGGGTGCTGGGGCAGGTGTACCACTTGGGGTGCTTCAGCTGCTGCGAGTGTGAGCGGCGGCTGCAGAGAGGCGACGAGTTTGTGCTGAAGGAGGGACAGCTGCTCTGCCGCATGGACTACGAGAAGGAGAGAGAGATGTTAGCTACTATAAGTCCCACTCCAACTGAATCAGGTAAAACAAAAGAAGGTGCATATTGACCTGACGGAGTAGAAATAAGTAGTAGTTGATAGTGACTTGCAAACAAATTTAACAAGCTAAAAACGTACAAACTACCAACAATTTTAACAGTGAATCAATGATGGTAACAGTTAATTTTTGTGATTACCACTTTCAAACAAAGCTTTTTTTTGTCCCGTCTTGTCTCATCTCATGTAGATGTAATCAGCTCAAAATAAAATCAAGAGAAATACAATCAAAAACTCTGTTAAAGGACAAATATGATGTATTCCTTGTTTTTGTCATTTAAACATGCTCTTGAGTACATTTATTTTCACATCTTACGTATTAGAAGTTGGGTAATAAAGCACTATGGCAATGTGTAAGAAAACTTGTGTAATAAAGCATACAGTGTTTCTCATGTCAGGAATTGAGTTAGAGCTCCAGTTACTCTCTCCAAAGGAAATGACATGTGGGAAATAATCAAACTGATCTTGCCAGATATGTTAATGCCGAAAAGATGCCATGAAAAAACATCTGGATGGTCTATGGACTTAGCAGTGCAGTGTTTTCTGAAGTTCAGAAGGCAAAGAATAGTATCTTATGGAAAAAACACTTCAGGAGGGTTTTCAATGCGGAAGCAACCCTAGAGTAAGATTAAAAACTAGATTTTTTTTTGCACAAGTGTCCTTTAAAAATGCACTGCAAAAAGGACAGCCAACATTTGCTT
Organism: Mugilogobius chulae; assembly: GCA_038363315.1. NCBI lineage: Eukaryota > Metazoa > Chordata > Actinopteri > Gobiiformes > Gobiidae > Mugilogobius > Mugilogobius chulae. The sequence continues at coordinate 65,940,902 of CM076396.1, forward strand.
TATACACTAAACATAGTTCTAATTGTGGTACATAAAGTTATATATTTGCAAAGTAAATTACATTTTCAAACGAAAACTTGAAATTGTGTCAATATTTTGGCTGACCAAGAACCATTGAGAACTTTGCACTGAGCACTGAACCAGATCCGTGCACAGGAGTGATCTCGGCATTGGTCAGTCCTAAACTATGGTGACCTCACATTTCACTCCTACTTTGCCCAGCTCTAAGGCCTTGTGCAATGTTTTCTGTCATCTCTGTGGAAACCCGTGTTTCTCATAAGAGCTTATTGTTTTTCTGTTGACCTTGATCAGTGAAGAGTGAGGATGAGGACGGAGGAGGAGGATCTGGTGGAGGGAAGGGGGGAGACGAAGGCAAGGAACACAAGCGATCCAAAAGACCTCGCACCATCCTCACCACACAACAGCGCAGAGCTTTCAAGGCATCGTTTGAAGTGTCTGCAAGCCCTGTCGCAAGGTGGGTATACAAGCACTGCTTAAGTGCACTGTGTAACTTCCTGAAGGTGAAAAGTCGACAACACAATTAGCTAGAATTAGTTAGCTAAACCATACTTTAGCACATTCTGAATGGGTCTGTTATGCCATAATGTGGAAAAGGTAATTTAAATCTGCTTAACTGTTTTGATATATTTTATAAGAATATTTTAGGACAGGAGTAGTAGAATATAAAGTTTTCACACAAAATAGGCAGTGTGGGCCCTCCTGCATATATAATAGAAAAGGAAACACTGCATATATTAGATGGGGAATGGCCATTCAATATACAATTTGCTGGCTTCATTCTCACCTAAACATTTCTTGGATATTCCTGGTATTATCACTAGATCTAAAACCACAAAATGGCCAGCTCAGAAATGCAGGAAAATCAATTCTTTTTTCCAGCAAAATTCCAGGTTAGGTTGTGTGTGTGAATGGGATTTGTGAATACGTAAGTAAGTAATGAAATAACTCTACACCTACACACAATAAAGTCATTCTACCAATAAGACAAAGTGAGAAGCGTAGAGAATTACATACACCTGATAATGACTCAAAAAAAAGAAGCCAAGTGCACACTAAATAGATTACGCTGATGTGCTTTAGGTAGACACAAAGTGGAAATGGTACACTGACCACCCCAGCACATTTGTGAAGGCTTCATAAATGAAGTAACAGCAGGTCATGTTGAAGCACTGGCTGGAGTATGGTTGAAAAATTTGCACTGACTAGTTTGTTACTGATTGAATCAGTATTTGGCGGTGATTATAATGCTTTGCCTGCATGTTCTGTGTGTACCTGTAGGTGAGAGAGACACTAGCAGCTGAGACGGGGCTGACTGTGCGTGTGGTTCAAGTGTGGTTCCAAAACCAAAGAGCCAAGGTCAGACTTCACTGCCTCTGCAAACCATATTCAATAAACATACACAGTAGTATGGTTCTGACTAAAATGTCATTTTTTTTTGTGTGGCTTAGATGAAGAAAATAGCTCGCAGGCAGCAGCAACAACAGCAGCAGCAGCAGGAGCAGGAGCAGTTAGGGGGAGCAGGAGAGGGCAGAGTCGAGGAGGGCGTCAGAGCAACGACGACAGTGAGGGTAAGAATTTCAAATGTCACACTGAGGTAAAAGAAAAATACTGTTTAATTTACTTTGACTGAGGGGGATTCTTGTCTCAACAAAGACGGCTCGAGTACTCACGGAATGGATGGTATCCTGGGATATCCTTCCTTACCACGTCAGCAGCTACTTGCACTGGACATCTACGGAGGGGAGCCCTTTCGACATGGTCTGACACCCCCTCAGCTTGGCAGCGATCAACTTCATCCCTATGGTAAGACTGAGGTTTTGCACACAAATAATAAGATAGGCTCTTCATTATTTGTTTTGTGATAACTACAGGTATATACAGTTTGTGTCTCAAACTTTTTCACTTGCTAACTCCTTAACAACAGTGGACATTTGCAACTATTGAACAGAAAAAGTGCTACTTGCAAAAAAAGTAGCCTTATGTCCAACGTTTGCTTTTATTTTACATTGGTCTTGATAAGTTAATTTAATTGGCCAGCTGATGGTTTGAGATTATAGTAATATCTTTCCATTTTTCACCAAAAGTCTTAAGGGGACTGCCGAGAAATTATTTCTTGACCTTCAGACTGAGAATGAGTAAGCTATATTGATGTGATGATGTTAATACGATAAATTTTATAGTCATTTAGGACTTTTACAGGTATATTTTATTACACCCTTGATGCATTGTTAACATATTGTATATAATATACAAATGTCTTAATTGACTTGTCTTTATACCCCTTTGTTTGGGAGATTACACTTGACTTTCTTTAATGAATGTATTACATTAATTTGTTTAATACATCTTTGCAATACACATTTTCATTAAAAAAATTATGTTTTTATTTAACATAATCCTACCTCACAAAAATATCTGAATATTCTGAAACTTAAAATGAAGACAAAATATTAAAGATTTCATTCCTGGGAGGTATAGAGATTTTCTGTGGTACCTTGGACAGGAAAGTGGTAAATATGAAGTAGAAAGAGAGATCGTCAGAGCTGGTTGCAAACCTTCATCATATTCTTTACTCTGTGAGTCAAATTAACAGAAAAAGATCTGTTCAATGTTACTTGTTATTTCCTCACCGCAGACTCCGAGACAGTGTTCCATGACCTGGACAGTGACGGGAGCCTTGGTCACCTTGGAGACTGCCTCCTAGCGGCAGGAGATGGTGGGCTTCTGGCGGGCCGCGTGGGAAACCCCATTGACCGCCTGTACTCCATGCAGAACTCCTACTTCACCTCCTGACCCTTGTAAACTCACTACCCTCAAACAACGTCCACTTTCCACCTCAGAGATGCAGCTATCGAGAGTCTGACCTTTTTGCCACTGCTGCGGGAACTCTACATAAAAACGACACAAACATTTTTATGTGTTTAACAGAGGCCTAAGTATCCAATAAATTGCATGGTCATGATATACCCATGCATTAGACTCTTGCATTCTTCAACTGTCTTTCCTATAGATCATATGCTGGAAATATAAACATGTAAAGACCTCAGTTTGGTTATAGTGTTGTGCTGTGTGGAAAAGAGATAATAGACCCATAGTAGATTGCAAAACCAACAAATAACTCTTCATTGCCAGTACAGAGGCTCCACACTGAAGGGTAAAATCAAAAAGACAGTGCGAGAAAATTAAAGAAACAGGTGCGCTGAGTGTGAAGGACTGCAGGTTATTCAGGACTGTATTGACTAGTGTACAGTTTTGCTCTCAGGTTTGTGTGTATGTTTATGTTGCCTGAGCTCAGACTCAGGTTATAGTGCTGGCCTGCCCACTGACTACAAGCTCTGCATTAATTAAAATACCCATTGCAAAATAACTTCTTTAGCTTTTAATGGTTGGCATTTAGAAAAGTAGATGCCAAAAATGTTGAAAAAATATTCAAACAGGGTAATTTATAATGCCTTATATGGAAACAGGGTTGTTACTTTCCCTTTGTCATTTAATGTAGTCTTAAAGACGCATCAATCTTAACTAATAGATCTTAAATCTCCAAAACATAGGACACTAGGCACACCATGACATGTGCAAAATGTAAATGTGAGTATCACTGTGTTATAATTATTTGTTGTAGTCAACTCTTGAACATCTCAAAAAGATGTTGTTAGCTAAATATTTTGTACCTACTGTAATAATCAACTATTTAATCTGTAGCATGATATTTATGTGTCACCGCGTAGGTCTTAAAAACTGCACCTTTGTTGGACAATTCAGCAGATGATGTGGTGCTGAGTACGACTATAGGAATAGCAAGAGAATGTCTCATTTAGGCATCAGTCAGTGGCTAAAGATTGTGACATTTTCACTGATGTTATGTTTAACTTTAATCTACATTTTTACAGTGAATTTCTGTGACTGTGATTTGTGTAATACTAAGTTAACTCTGAGTTTGTTCAGTAACTGACAGACATGTTCTTTGAATGTAATGTTGCCGTATCCTCAATACAATGTGCGGTGTCACCTTTTAAGAGCGTGTGCATTATTTTGTCTTACACCTCTACAATTTTGACCTCAACGAACCTCACTGTAACACTCACCACACTCAGCTTTGATAAGTGAACCTGAAATTGCTCGACTCGGTGGTCACAGTGCTCATAACTCACCATCCTCCCTCTGCTCCTGCCCATTAGATGTCCACAGCCGCCTCCTCCTCTGACCCTCTTCTTCTCAAACTCCCTGTCTCTTTGTCAATGAGTGGCCCAGAGCCTGTGTGTGGGAGCCATACATTCCAGATTAACAAATCACCAAGACAACCCAAAGACTCATAATAACTAACCTAACCACACTCGGGATTATGTCAACACCTCTTCAAGAATTTTCAGTTGAACAAGTAAAGATTTTAGTTTAGAGTTATTTAACATTTGTGATCTGGCAGTTTATCAGGTTGCTACACTGTTCCTTTGCTTAGAATTTAGCATTTCTTTTTTATGCATTATATCTCTATAAAATGTTGCCAAGTTTATCTATAAGTGGAAAAGTTGTCTTTTGCTGTATTTGATCTTAATATAGACATCTAGAAAAGTAGTTAACGAATTTCTCTTCTCATTTATTTTTTCTGTTGACACTTACAATAAATATTCTACAAAAAAAAAAAAAAAAAAAAAAAAAGAACATTATGGAAAAGCAGGTAATGCCCTTTCTCCCTTCCATGATGAACAGTTGAGTGATGTTGTGGAGGTCAAACGGTAAGTTTACTATGATGACTGAGGCACTGCACTTGTATCTGAAAAAAAAAGAGAGAGAAAAAAAAGAACTTTGAATACTGGCTACGATTAACAAGTGCAAAACTCACTGTGCAACATTATTAAAAAAACACATTATTAATTTTACAGTAAGACATCTGTTGAAATATTGTATATCCATAAGTCTAAAAGGTTAACAGATTTATAGAAATTGAGGTTATATCCTTTAAAATGGTCCTGACAACCCTTTAACGTCATACATTTAAAAGAATTAAGAGATAGAAAAAAATAAAGAATTGTAACATTTGCATGGAAATGTAGCAAAGGATCATGATCTATGTAAGTATCACAGTTTCTTTTAGCTGATGCCGCAACAAAATAAGGCCTTTAGCCAAGTAGCTTAGTAGCGTTTTGATTAATTAAAATTCACTTGGATTTTTATTGGACAGTAAGCAAGTTGCTGTAGCTTAGATCTGTACAAATGTTTCAAAACACATGCGATGTTTTTTTTTAATTATTAGTCTTTTTTCCATTCTCATGGATGTCAATAAATTAATAAAATATTAACTTTGAACAGAATTCTGTTGTTAAAATATACATTGCAAATATAATCTCAAAATGTATAGGGTTAGGGTTACATGTTTTTAGTGTTAGGGTTACATATTTTTTCTTGTGCAGCTCTTTAGGTTAGTTGCAACCTAAAGTAAAAACTAAACTTGTGTTGCTCCTTTGTTATTTCCCATTCAATTGCAGAATAATTGCAGAAATTCAAGACAAAACAAGAATTCTATGGTGAAGTCTATATAGATTAGGCATACATTAATTTAAAGATTTGATTTGGTTGATTAATATGGCGTATTATACCTACTAATGTATGTATGAACCCAAAGTGAAAGCTTTTCAACAAACAGAATTCAATTGAGCTTACCTTTATGGTATTGATAAATTTCTGACATTATGACATACATTTTTGGTTATCGTAATATCCCTCTTATTCAAAAAGCTCTTACCCAACTGACTGAGGTCCACTGTCTCTGCACATGCTAGAAATCGTGCCACATGAGGGGAACAAGAGGTAGGTGTTTCCTGGTTCTCCCTGAGACACTTCTCAAAATCCACAAACTCTTTGGAGCAGTCTTGTCTAATCCTCTGTATCACTGGGCTTTGAGAAAATGCATTGTAAATCATGCATTAAACTGAGAATTCTGTATTTTTATAGAATGAACTTGTGGTTTTCTTCTTACTGTGAGGAAGTGCAATGTGCAACCTTCATCTTCAAATCATGGCAAGTTTGCTGCCAGGAGGATGGATTTGAAGCCACACAGGACCCATACGCCTCCATTTCCTTCTGGCAATATTTAGTTGTGATATCAAAAGCAGCCTGCCTAAAAATAAGTGGAAAAGGGCGATTAGCAATTACTTACACAATAATTATCACACACACACACGACAACAAAGAAAGTCGCACATGTGTCTGGGAAAAGTATGCATGCAACAAAGAGATTATTCTCACATATTCTAATATGTTCCAGTAAAAAATATATAGATGATTCTTAAAATCGACATAAAGCAGTAGTCCTTCAACTGCATGTGCGGGTAGCATGGACAGTCTGTTTTACTACCGCTCACGCCTCTTTTCTCGAGGATTGGCGGAAAGAAAACAAGTGTCCGAAATGCTTAAATGTGATTGGTGGACCTTAATGTTATCACATAGAAACGCCCAAACGCACAGTGAGATATTAAAGGATATGCGCATATTATGAGACGTGTATATCGCATAAGATAAAGTTGAAGTTATGTTGAGATGCATTTCTATTTCTCATTTTGTAGAAAAGGCCAAAACCATACGCTAAATGTGCATATGAACGACATAAACGCCTAACCAAGGAGTTTCAGTCACGTCGATTGCGTACCACAACGCGCTTACGTATGCGGAAGTCTCCATCCCAGATAGAGCGATTCAGTGAAGAGAATCTGAAAGCTCGACCTGGCACCGCGTTGTTTTAAGTGTTTTAGGAGCTATAGGGGGCCGGTGCTGCGGTGGGGTACAGAGGGGCCCGGTCTGTGACTAAAGAGCAATGAACGACGCCAAGAAATACGGACTATCGGACACAAATGAGCTCCTGGAACCGGGTGAGATGCAAAAGGCCCCCTCTGTAAACCATAACCAGCATGACAGCGCCGCCGGGGACGAGCTGGTGAGCTCGGTAACGCTTTACAGACGAAGACCCCGCTTTTTACACGGTACTGTCCTTCCATTCCTGGCTGTTCTCTATCCGGGTGGCTGTACGTGTGGTTAGGAGTGTACGGTGCCAACGAATATCCGGAGGCAGGCCTCCTGGCGTTAGCAGCCATCGGGATTGCGCACGTCCTCACCGCGCTCTCCGGTTATTGGTCCGTGCACGCGCACTGTTGGCTCACATGCTCGAAGGTAACTGATATAAAACTAATACATACATTATTTTTGCCCAAGTGTTTCACGTACAGAGTCACTGCTTTGTAAAGACATGCTATAACACAGAGGATAAGTGGTAATGTCTTAAAAGGGACTATTATGTAAAATCATCTGTTATGACTTTTAAGCCATATAATGTTCTCTCAGCATTAGTGGAGTTCTGTCCAAATTGACTCATCCATGTTTGAGTAATCTTGTATTGTCCTGCAGCTGATGGTTGAGTGCTCAGAACATCCTTGTTTTCACCTACCACCTATCTCCGCCCATTTGTCTGTATCTACAGTACAGTATTAGTCAAAGCAATCAGTACAACATGAGTTAAAAATTGTTGTGTAGCCACATTTCTCAGAAATTTGTAATTCAATATTTGCTATTTATTAAAGTGAAGAGGCAGGGCTTAACAAATCTGCAGTTTTGAACAAAAAGCCAATGGGCCTGTTTATATTTCCAAGCAATTTGTAGATCAGTTTGTTTAGACTTTCTGTGTCATATTGTAAATTACTGATCTATATATGTTCTAGTTTATTACTTAACACACAGAAAAAAAAATAGGTCTCCTTTAATAAATCCTTTTTTTTTTTTTTTTGATAAGTAATTTAATAAAGAGAACAATTAAGACAAACAATAGAAAAAACAAGACAATACAAAACAAACCTACATTAGACAACATAACACAATAACAGAACAATAAAAGTGCCTAAAAAAAAAAAAAAAAAAAAAATTATTTATGTACACACATTGTATGCCATCATTAGTATATTTTACGTATTGCTGTCAAATCAAAGGGAAATAAGCGTGTATACTTCCATAAGCATTGAGTGACTAACCGTGTGAATTATGCCACCTGTTCTATCTCCACAGGAGCCAGACCCTAAAAAGGCTACACTCGCAAAGGTCATACCCACTCCCAACAATGGTTCCGCTGAACTTGTGACATTACAGCGAGACCAGGTCAGCTTACATGTCTCATCTTCTTGGTTGCATACTGTCCTAACAAGCATTTAGTTACCAGTTTTCTAAAGGAACTAATGTGTAACATACAGAAAAAAATGTCCAGGGTTAGTCACATACTGGTTTTCAGCAAGTTCCTACAAAAAATTAAAATTATGCTCATCATGACTCAAGCAGACAACCACAGATATTGTAATTGTAATACACCTCCACACTAATGTTCATACTGTCGTACAATTGTAGCCTTCAGCCAAGAAAAATGTGTAAGCCTTTTTTAAAATAGACAGCTTGACCTCAAGTAGAGGGGTACCTCATTCAAAATCTTAGTGGATATGTGTAGGATTTCTTCTTCACACCAACAAAAGAAAAAATTGTATTGCAATTGTACACATTTTATAGTTATTGAAATACTGTTCAAAACTTTTTTCTCATTACTCATAAATCCCTTATGAGCAATGTCGTTAAGTCTCAGATTTCAGCAAAGCCATGCAGGCACAGTAATTTTCAATTTATTGTTTATACAGGATGAACATGGAGAGGAGATTCTTGCATTTGAGTTTCAAAAAATTCGTTACACATATGACCACAAAGAGAAGAAATGCTTTTTGCCAATAGCATTTCCCATCAACCATCCCATGGGCTACTTCCAGTCCTGGCGTGGGTACCAAGAAGAGTCAGAGCTTCGGGCTGCAGAAAAACGTTATGGCACCAACAAGGCTGAAATGGTGGTCCCGGATTTTCTGGAGCTATTTAGAGAAAGAGCAACAGCCCCATTCTTTGTTTTTCAGGTATAGCTTTATCAGTGCTTTGTTCTATAAGCTTAGATGTTCTTTATTTGTCCCACAATGTAAAAAAAATCCAGTGTTGCAACGCACATTTCAAGATCAGCAAGATCTTCTTTTATGGAAAGCCTAATTTTTAACCTTTGGCTCTTCATTAATAGGTGTTTTGTGTGGGACTTTGGTGTCTGGATGAGTACTGGTACTATAGCGTTTTCACTTTGTTCATGTTGGTGGCATTTGAAGCTTCTTTGGTTCAGCAGCAAATGAGAAATATGTCTGAGATACGACGCATGGGAAACAAGCCTTACATGATTCAGGTAAGACACAATGTCCCCTGAATTTATAAAAATTGTTCCATAGAAGTTTCTCAACAAGTACATATTCATTTTTCTTTGCAGGTTTATCGTAATCGAAAGTGGAGACATATTTCAAGCGATGACCTTGTTCCTGGTGATATCGTATCAATAGGTCAGTGTACTATACTATGTATATTTACCACAAAAAGATTTAACTCTGTAAATTACTAAAACTGCCTAATCTTATGCAGGGAGGTCTCCACAGGACAATTTGGTTCCTTGTGATGTTCTGCTCTTAAGAGGCCGGTGCATTGTGGATGAGGCAATGCTAACAGGCGAATCTGTGCCACAGATGAAGGTTTGAAGTACTACTTGTTTTGTGTTTGTGTTGTAAATAAGTACCATACATTAAACTAGCGTGTGATTTTAGGAGCCTGTTGAGGACTTGGATCCAGAGCACATCTTGGATCTCCAGACTGACTCTCGACTTCATATAATCTCTGGAGGAACAAAAGTGGTGCAGCATACCCCACCTTTAAAAGCTACTGCTGGACTCAAACGTAAGTAGTAAATAATTACTATGTTACTTACCACATAAAGTACATCAAATCACATAAAATTAATATGTATTTAGAAGTATATTACTTAAAATATTGCTGATATAAAATGTTAGTTTACTCGAATTATATTTCTCTATATTATTGGACAAAATTATGCTTTATTTGCATAATTTCTGTCCTGCAAACATGTTCCTGAACAGTCCCAGAAGCAACAAAGAGTGTTGCACAGTACACCTCACGAATTGAGTTAGAGCTCCAGCTACTGTCTGCAGAGGAATTTGCGCAGGGTAAACAATTGCACCGATCTTGCCTGATACGCTGATACGAAATGCTCATAACGAGTTTTGATGGTTCATGTATTTTAAAACCGTTCATATTATTTCAGTGATGTAGCTATGACATCACAAATCAGGGTTGTTCAGAACCGTTTTTGGAGGTTCGGGGTAGAACAGAAAATACCTCACAGACAAAACTTCAGCTTTGCTTTTGATGACTAAGCAATGTTAGAACAGGATTAAAAACTCACAAAAGTCGATTTTACATACTACGATCCTTTTAGATGGTTGATTACTAATATGTTTTCACATTTTATATTTTTTGCAGCTGTAGACAACGGTTGTGTGGCCTATGTACTAAGAACTGGATTTTACACATCACAGGTAAAACATTCTTATACATTTAAGCTGTAGAATACAGTAGATTATTTGAAATTTGCAATTATAAATTATTAGTAGGGGCATTTTTAGCAATTATTTGTCTCACAGTCACAGAAGTACTTTTAATTATTAAGTCTGTCCATGTTTTCATCAACCAGGCTAATAATCAGGTGTTTTTTCTAATGTGCATAAAGCTTTACAATACACAAATGAGTGCATGAGTTTGAATATGTGTAAATGTGGCTTCAGGGAAAACTATTGCGAACCATCCTGTTTGGAGTGAAAAGGGTCACAGCAAACAACCTGGAGACATTCATCTTCATCCTGTTTCTGCTTGTGTTTGCCATCGCTGCAGCTGTTTACGTGTGGGTAGAAGGTAAGATCCATAGAAAACACTATCAAACATTTACAAAAATAACCTGCATGTCTAGAAATATTTTACTACTTTTTTCTTTTAGGCACTAAGGATGCCAGCAGAAACCGTTACAAGCTGTTTTTGGAATGCACACTGATCCTCACTTCAGTAGTTCCTCCTGAACTCCCCATTGAGCTGTCCTTGGCTGTCAACACATCTCTGATAGCTCTTGCTAAACTATGTAGGTCTTTGCTATACTCTGGGCACGTGGTTAACACTTGTGCTCACTGTTAATATTTTTGTATTTTTTAGATGTGTTTTGTACAGAGCCATTCAGAATACCATTTGCTGGGAAAGTTGAAGTATGCTGTTTTGATAAAACTGGAACACTAACCAGTGACAGTCTGGTGGTGCGAGGAGTAGCAGGGCTCAAGTATGTTGAGTCTGCAAATGCATATACATATACATATACATGTACATGTACAAATAGATACACACATGGACAAAATTGTTGGTATCCCTCTGTTAAAGGAAAAACTCACAATGGTCACTAAAATCACAGGAATTTGCAAAAATGTCATGTTGACAAGCATTAAAGCTTCTGTGAGAGTGTCCTCTCGACCCATGAGACAAAACTGGAGCTATTTGGTAAGGCACATCTACTCTATGTTCATAAAGACAAAAATCAAGCATACAAGAACACTGTCCCTACTGTGAAACATGGAGGAGGCTTGGTTATGTTCTGGGGCTGCTTTGCTACATCTGGCTTAAGATGTCTTGAATCTGTGCATGGTACAATAAAATCTCAAGAGTATCAAGGCATTTTGGAGAGTAATGTGCTGTCCAGTGTAAAAAAAAAACGTCTCAGTCGTAGGTCACTGGACTTCCAACAGGATAACAACCCAAAACACACAGTCAAAAACACCCAAGCATTGGACTATTCTGAAGTGGTTTTGGAGTGTTTCATTTTCCATACATTTTTATTTATTGTTACTTTTGTATGTTTTGAAAATTTCAGTGACCACTGTGAGAATTTTTTTTTATTAACAGAGGGGTACCAACAATTTTGTCCACATGTGTAAATGTACACGCACACACAAGCACAATTATAGACTGTTGTGGAGTTACTGTTTTTATCTTTATCAGAGAAGGAAAGGAAGTGATGCCAGTTTCAGAGATCCCTGTTGAAACGCACAGAGTGGTAGCCACATGCCATTCTCTTGTTACTCTTGATGATGGACAGCTGGTTGGAGATCCTCTAGAAAAAGCAATGCTTACTGCTGCGGACTGGACCCTAACCAAAGGTATTACATAAACGAAAATGAGATCTGTTGTTTAAAATTCACTTTTCTGAGTTTTTAACCATGAAAGTAATACAGTTGTAATAAAAGTGTTCTTACCATTAGCTTACGGAAACCTACATGTTCAAAATTGTCAACCAGCCATTAAAAAAAAACTTTTTTACAGAGAAGAGCAGGGCTTATCAGTTCTACATTTTGAACAAGAAGTCAATGAAAGCCATTTTAGATAAATGTTGTGTACTACTTTTAGTTTATCCGTTTATATGTAAAACACAATAGGCTTCTGTTTATACATTTTAGAAATGCTTAAAAAATTAATGCAATGTCGTCGTTGTTATTGTTATTATTATTTTTTTTTTACAAGATGAAAAAGTATTTGCTCGTGGCATCAAAACGCAAGGATTAAAGATTCACCAGCGCTTCCACTTTGCCAGTGCCCTCAAGAGAATGTCAGTCCTGGCCTCCTATGAGAAACTAGGGTCTACTGAACTCTGCTACATCTCCACTGTCAAAGGAGCTCCAGAGACCCTCAGAGCAATGGTAATGATTGTTTTTATATTCTCTGACTCATCACACAGACACAATCTCATTACAGTATTTTAAGGAATTGTCTGTTTTTATTGAAGTTTGCACAGTGTCCAGCCACATATGATGAAGTCCACAAAGAGATGTCACGAGAAGGAGCAAGAGTCTTGGCGTTGGGTTACAAAGAGATAGGGCATCTCAGTCATCAGCAGGTTTTTAGCTAAGCTTCATAAATTGTTTATATCTTGTGTTTTTTGTGTGACTTAAAGAATTATGTATGACAGGTTCGAGAAATGGGGCGTGATGCACTGGAATGTAATTTACATTTTGCTGGGTTTATGGTTGTGTCTTGTCCACTCAAGACTGACAGCAAAGCTGTCATTAGAGAGATCCAAGAGGCTTCTCATCATGTAATTTAAATTTCAACTATATTTTCCTCATTTATGCATACCCTTAATTCAAAGAGAAATAACTCTTGATTGTTGTCAGATGGTGATGATAACTGGAGACAATCCTTTAACTGCATGTCATGTAGCAAGAGAGCTACATTTTATTCAGAAAGAACACACTCTGGTATTTCAGCAAGTCCCTGGACAGAGTAAGATTTGTTTTTTGTTATTTGTATAAAAAATGCTTTTTTATTGCCCAGTTGTCACATTTTGCATTGTATTTTATCAGCTAACTGGCAGTGGGAATCCATTGATGGCACTGTCTGTATACCAATGCCCCCTCCCTCCATTTCTTCGCTTGTGCAAATGTTTGATCTTTGTGTAACTGGGGAAGGTCTGAACAGACTAATTCATGAGCCACGCTTATTACACACCCTATTACCTCATATACAAGTCTTCGCTCGTGTTAGTCCTAAACAGAAGGTATGTCATGAAATTCATGTGTTATTCTTAATATTGACAAAATAGATGTTTACTGGTATATTTCTTTAGGAATTTGTGATCACCAGCCTTAAAGGACTTGGCTATGTGACACTTATGTGTGGAGATGGCACTAATGATGTTGGAGCCCTAAAACATGCCCACATAGGTACAGTTATCTAAAACAGTACATAAAAAGACTTTAAAAAGGGCAATGATATATAAAAAATAAAATATATATATATATATATATATATACTGTATTTTAGGTGTGGCTTTATTAGCAAATGCACCTGAACGGATACCTGACAAAAAGAGAAAGGGAAGGGAAAAGGACACACTACCACCAGAAACTAGGCCAGCGCCACCTGTTAGTTCAGGAGGAAAACTCAGCTCCAGAGCGGCCAGACAGAGAGTAATGGCTCAAAGAGAAGAGCAGTTGGCAGCACAAAAGGTATTTTATTCTATGAGCTCTTTTCGAAGGCCTCTTAAGCACAATAAAAAAAAATGTTATTGTTTTACAGGAGAGAATCAGTCAAGTTTTGAGAGAGTTGGAGGAGGATCAAGTACAAGTGGTGAAACTAGGAGATGCATCGATTGCTGCTCCGTTCACATCAAAACTTTCTTCCATTCAGTGCAGTGAGTATTATACCTAAAGCTTCAGTTCATTACCGTGTGGTTTATTGGTGACTGTAAACATATTGTTATTTGCAGTTTGCCATGTTATAAAGCAAGGACGTTGTACATTAGTGACCACCCTTCAGATGTTCAAAATCCTTGCATTAAATGCCTTGGTTCTGGCTTACAGTCAGTCGGTGCTCTACCTTGAAGGAGTCAAGTTTAGTGATTTTCAGGCCACTCTACAGGGTCTCTTGTTAGCTGGATGCTTTCTTTTTATTTCTAGGTCAAAGGTAAGTTTTGCGATAAATCAAGTCAACCTATGTCTTATTTATGAACATATACAGTATTTCTATTTACACACATGTATTTCTTGTTCCAGCCTTTAAAAACATTATCCCGAGAACGTCCATTACCAAACATATTCAATCTTTACACAGTGTTGACTGTGTTGTTGCAATTTGCCGTTCATTTTTGTAGTCTTGTGTATCTTTACAAAGAAGCACAGAGCAGGAGTCCACCCAGGTAAAAACAAGACAGTGAAGTCTTTCATTCACAATGGCTGGTGTGTATATTTAACCATGTTTATTATTATTATTTTTTTTTTTTTTAGATTGGAGCAGTTTGTTGATCTGTACAAGGAGTTTGAGCCTAGTCTAATAAACAGCACAGTCTATATCATGTCCATGGCCATGCAGATGGCAACCTTTGCTATAAACTACAAGGTGATCATTTCAAGTAAAATTTAATCTCTTAATACCTATGACATTGTCAATATTCCTGTTTTTTTTTTGTTTGCAGGGACACCCTTTCATGGAGTCTCTTAGTGAGAACCGACCTTTACTCTGGAGTATTGCTCTTTCTGGTTTAGCCATTGTGGGACTTCTAACTGGATCTTCTCCTGAATTTAACGAACAGTTTGCTCTTGTGGACATTCCAACAGAGGTCTGTAGATTGTACATATTTTTTTGTAGTGACCTTGTCTATTGCATAATGTAATCTAATCTGACATTGTTTTCTTCCTGCAGTTTAAGTTCATCATTGCCCAGGTCCTGGTTGTGGACTTTGTTGCTGCTCTGTTGGTGGATCGCGTGCTTCAGTTCTTCTTGGGAAAAGGAACTCTCAGGCTGCCTTCTTGAACTTTGTGCCAACAGCAACCGCTGCCCTTATAAAACCAGACTGTAAAGGATTTGGGGATCCTTACAATAGCTGGGACACTCACAGCATTGTATAATATTCCCCATGCTCTGGCTCCTCATTACAAATTCTTTGTGTAATTTTACTAGGTCGGTTCATAGTTAATATCATATTAACTTATATTTTCTATATTTCTTTCTTGTTCTGTCAACCTACTGCTAAATTATGAAAAAAACAGCAGTATTGAGTATTCGGTGTGCCAGGTAGAATTAAACAGGTTGGACAAAGGAGTTCTCAACAAGAACTGCAAAGTGTTTTTGACTTTACTGATTCCTATTTTTCTTTCATTTTTATAAAAACAAAAAAAAAACAAAAAACGAGTAGACTCATGGAAAAGAATTGACATCAATCTTTTGTATGTATTTTGTACTAATATCATGCAGTGACTTGACCATACTAAAATTCAAAACAGTCATGTCCTTACCGATTATCAGCCTAAGCAGAGGACTGCTATTATTAAATTATTATTATATCAAGTAAAAATATTAAGCCCAATATAGACAAACGAGACTTCAAATGAAAAATAAGCAAACAAAATAATAAATTAAAATTGTGTCTTAATAATGTGTTAGTTTAGTTACAATGATAAATACCCATTTTTGTTATCCAGTAAAAATAACCAAGAAATAAAAACTAAAGGTTAAAGGTATTTAATTTCAATTCCATTGTGGCGGTATCGATCTTCATTCTGTCACTGAATCATTATTTTTATTTTATTTTTTTCCAAATGTTTGCATTTTTATTTTTTACATAAAATTAATAAAAAGCATTGAAGGCGCACCTTGTGGTCATTTAGCGGCATCTGGCGGTGACTTTTCGGATTCACAGCTGTCACTGATTTGTTAAGATTTGTTTTTTGAAACTGTCTCTTGTGGAAGTAAAAATGCTTTCTCGAATAACAGTCACAACAACACTTATAAGACGCATACCACCACCTTTCCTTGATAACTGAACCAGGCTCAACCCTCAACCAAGGTTCTCGAAACTACATTTCCCATGATTCACCACGCGTCAGTTGAGCGCGCGATGACGTGTTTATTTGAAACAAAAATGGCGGAGAAACATTTGGAACCAGAAGTGGACAGGTTTGTGATTTAGCAAGAATATTAATAATTTGAATAGGAAACTGGGAATGTTTTGACATTTTGTGACAGTTGCAGACTGCTTTTGATACCACGTGATTATATTTATTATTATTTTTCAGTATCGCAGTTGATTCCTTGCAGAAAGAGGAGGTAAACACTGTGTGAAACATGTAGGGTTTTATTGTGTGTTTGTCATCTAAGGGTTCTTTATTTAGGTTCCAGCAACAACACGACCAATCAAACGATGTTCCTCAGAAAACATCGCTCCTCCGCCCAAATCTCCACGCACCGACATCGTTCCGTCTCCAGAGACAGACACACCAGAGCTGGAGAGTGAAAACACAGAGCCACAGACATGTCCAAGTCCTCCAGACAGACGAAAGTCCTGGAGAAGAGCCACAATAACACGAAGGTCTCTTCCTGCCCTCCCTAATCCCTACCAGGGTAAGAACTACCTGTTACAGAATTTAAAGGTGCGTTATATAAGTTAGTTTTAACTTTTATGACGAAAGTCCATCACCAGCTAGTCTCCATGGAGATGACTGTAGTTTGCCATGGCTCACTGTAGCCTGATTTTTTTCTCCAACCCACTTATGCCAGACACCGTCACTTTGCATTGGTGGCTATGCTAGCAAAAGTTTATATTTTAAAATATTTTCTTATGGGATTTGGTTAAGGTTAGGGTTAGGATTAGGGTTAGGGTTAGGTTTAGTTAATTTGGTTAAGTTTAAGGATTTGGAATCTTAACCAAATTAACTTAACCTAACCCTAACCCTAATCCTAACCCTAACCTTAACCAAATCCCATAAGAAAATATTTTAAAATATAAACTTTTGCTAGCATAGCCACCAATGCAAAGTGACGGTGTCTGGCATAAGTGGTTTGGAGAAAAAATTCAGGCAGTTCATTCCTATGAGGTTTTCACTACCTCAGCCTAAAATGAAAAGAGCAGTCAGTGAACAGTAAGTAGTTTGTGATTTTTTTCTGAAAACATGTTAAATACCTTACAAAAGAAGAGAATATTTCACTAAAAGACCAAAGTGGGTTTTTAAAACTGTGTTTGTCTGTCAATGGTAATGCTAAAGTCTGATAATTTGAAAATAAACAGCTTATAGTCAACAGCTTATAGTAGAGTCAATTCCACAATGTGGCAGGCCAAACCACATGTCAAATTGGTTGTTTTTATTTTTTTTACCTTATAATGGCGTTAATACATAGTCAATGTAATTCTCTAGGTATGAGAATGAAAAAGAACAATTTGACAAAAAACAAACAAACATTTAAATAGGGTCAAGCCAAAAGGTTGGTTTCATTCTACAGGCCAATGTTATTTCAATGAGATGGAGGCCAGGTAAAATAAATATTGTTTAAATGCATTTATTTTTGTAATACAAACAAGTAATGGATTTATTCATTCTAGAAATAGAAATCCCATTTTAAATTAGAAAAATATTATTATTATTTTTTTTTTTCATAGCAAAGTACTATGTTAGTTATAGGAAAAAGTGCCTGGCTTATAACTGCCAAGAATTGTAGAATGTGAATTTCACCTATTGCAGACCCCCACCAGGATGGTTAAGGATTGTTATCATCATTTTAAATTTCTTATCCTATAAAAAAACGCAAATTGAGATGCATGCATTATTTTATGGAGAAACGAGTTTTGCTTATTTTTTGGAGGTGCTTGTGTTTTTTGTTAACATATTTTGCTCCTTCCATGTGTTCAATGAAAAAAATGTATGTTTGTGCATGTAGTTCTTTGCAGAAGCATAAGCACATCCTTGTCACATCACGAAAGACTGAAGAAATTAATGGAGGCTTCAATGAAGGTCAGTTACTAATTAGAAATTAGATTAGTAACAATAATGTTTCATGGAGAAGTTAACGAGTCAGGTGTTGCTTGCAATTTTCACAATAGTATGCAAAATCATACAAATAAAAAATTTAGCTTAGTCAATAAGAAAAAATGTTTTCTAAAATACCCTTCTATTTACTTGATTTATTTGTGCCCAATTTATCTTTTTGATGTAGATGGCCATTGATAGAACCAAGTATTCTCTCCAGACAGCAGCACACTCCTCTATGGAATCTTTCCAAAGTAAAGGTGTGTATTCTCAATAGTTTTTCAAGCCTTTCTGCAATTATTTTGTTATAAATATTTTTATCTTTTTATTTGAAGTCGATCAAATCCTTAAAGAATGGGATTGTCTGGCCAATACTATACAGAGTGAATGTCAGTCTAATGGTGATTCACCTTGGTACGTCTAATGAGTTTATAGAAAATATTTAACAATTGTTTTTTGTTGTATTTACGTTTATGATTTCTTCTCCAGTTTGGGTGATCCATCAATTCCTAAAGCCGTGGAAAAATTAGGAACGCTATTAGCAGGTAATAAACCTTTAGTTGTCTAATTTTGATAGATTTTATTTTTTGTTTTTTCTTGCTGCTAATGAATTTTAAGCTTTTTGTTTTTGTTTTGGTAATTCAGACTTGAGATGGAAAAGGAGTCTTGGGAAGCATTGTTGAATAAACACAAAAATAAAGCCGAGCTCTTGGAAAGGTAAAGTATATAATCTCACTGTTTTAAGTTTCACTGAGCAGTGCCTGGAGGACTAAATGGGGAAAGTGAGGACGAGTGGGGTCAGCATTATTCTATAGGAGCATTGTTTGTACATATTGCCATCATCACATTGCATTCTTGGGGCAATTTATTAATTATTATTATTATTTAATTCTAATAAAAAAAAAGGGGTCCAATTTTATGTCCAAAATTATTTTCAAAACATTTTTTGTTTGCCATTTTCGACCTAACTGAATCTACTTAGCGGATTCAGTCATAGACATATGCCATACAGAAAAGTTAGAATGGCCATCCTTGTGCTGACACGTGTCTGTGGTTTTGCGAGCGTTCACACGTAAACACTGCCGCTGCCAGTGTGTTTGTTGCTTTAATGGGCTGACAGACATAAACACTTCAAACTCTTGCCCCACACAGGCAGGTGTCCAAGAGGAAAATCCAAAGCTGAAATTTATTATGCACCAAAGACACCAATAAGTCATTTTTATTTACTTTTCTTGAACAGTTTAAATGTAGAACTTGGTATAGTCTCCTGGGTGACCAATATTTTGGAGTCATTAACAGCAGAAATAAGAAAGCATATACTGTCGTTGCAGAAATTTTGGAGTGATTGATGGTGTAATGTTTACTAGTGGTTTTGTGTGTGTGCAAATGTGCATAATTGTGTAGTGACACACAATGTCCTTTGGGTCTTAACTGTTTAAAACAGTTTTGAGAGCTTTGTGATGCATCACAACCTGCATCACACTCTGCCCTGCTTTTAAGCCAAGAGTGTCTTTAATGAACCAAGTCATTTACAACCCTAATTTAAACAAGGTTGGCGAAATTCTGTACAATTGTACTAAATTGCTAAAACTTTTTTTGACTTTAGAAAAGTACAACAAGGTCAAGAAACTGTTATCAGACTTGACTCTGCATTGCTGGCAAAGTCATCTCAGTATGAAGTCATTAAGAGCAAACCGAACTATCACCTTGTCCTCAGCAGACAGCAGCCCCAGCTTCAAACCATGGCCCTCATTGTAAGAACCTCATTGTGCTGTAAATATCATCTGAGCATTATACGTGTATTCAAACATATTACTCTTGTCTCCCCCCCCCACACAGATGGACACACAGTGCAAAATGGTTAATCATCTTCTTTCAATTAGAGATCAATCAAAGTTAGTTGTGAAAGAAACCAGTGGACAATTGGGTAAATGCCTATGATTTAAAAAAATAAAAAGAGTCTATATTCGTGTAAAAATGTGTATTTATATAATTATTGTCTGTATTTTGTAACAGCTGCAGAATCTGGATTGCCAGAGCCGTCGTCCGACCTGGTGAAGCACCTAATCACACAACCTTTGGCCTCTGCAATGCAATAGACAAAAATCAATAATCAATGGACTGCAGCTCCATGGCTCTGACATATATGCGACCTTTATTACCTGCTTACTGGTGAATTCACAATTTTTACATTGAATTTTAAAGTATGAACTATCCTTGCTGGGTAAAAATAAAACACCTTTTTAATTATTTTCATGTGGGTATTTTTGCTTTCTAGGGCTGGTAATACCTCTTATCAACACCAGGTGGCAGCTGTTGGCTAATAAATATGAAATACGTTGGCCTTTAGCGATTAGTTATATTTATAAATTTCTTACAATCTACAAAACAACCAAATTCACCTGTCAATAAAAGTATCTGTTTGTGCAATTATAACTAGCCATTAGTATAAAGGCCAAAAAATAAATCAAATTACAAAGCATATCTCAATAAACGTGCCCAGTGCGCTTTGATAATTGCTTTTTGACAACTTATTTTTTTTTTTTGCATGGTTAATTTATTATTCACGCTACCTAATTATATTTATTATTAATAGTGATATGTATTTTAGCATGCCATTTCAGTGTCATAAATCAGATAATACAACGCCATATTTAACGCACAGTTTTAGGTACCATTTAATCCACTGCTGCACGTCCATCTTCAGTCACATTTGCCTTTTTTGTGTGTGTCTCGTCTATTTCACTTCATCGGTGTCCCTTGACCATTGAGGAGCTGGTGGCCCCTCCCCCACTGTGACTCACCCCCATCTCGCGTTTGGCTGGAGCACTGATGCAGAACGAAGCTTTGACATTGTACCAGTCACTCAAAAGCTTTGTTTGCTATCATTTCTGTCTCTTTTGTGGAACCATTCACACATATATATTAATACACCATTTGTTTGCTCTGGTGTTTTACAGCTGGAGATGCCCATATTAGTGTCAGTTATAAAATAAAAATACTGCATGTGGTTTAGTTCTGCACAGTATTAAGGAATACAAGTGATACAAATGGAAACTGAAATAAACAATCAATACCTTTTATCAACTTTCTAATTTGACAAATGTAGCTCTGTTATGATCAACACAAGATCATTTAATTTGACAAATCTGCTTACATGTTTTCCATTTTATATTTTGCTGTTTTTCAGATGTATTTGAAGATTTTGAGGTGCATCTATTCAAGGCAGTGACTAGGGGGCTATAGGGACCAGCAAAGAGAAGACAAGTGGGGTTATGACCATGCGAGTTGTGAGTAAAGGGAGGATGGAGCCCAGCAGGAGAGATCGATTCTTATTTAGATGAAAATGAGGCTTGATGCTCGTGAGGTGAGAGGAGGGCAGCCTTCGCATCCAAATGAAAAGAAGTTTCACAGATTGACCCTTAAATGAATCACTAACAATAAAACCTTAAGAAGTTTTCAAACCCACTGACACCTTTTCACTTTTAGGAAGACCTCTTTGACTTGATAATGCCCTTGGGGTCATATTGTAACAAGGAGGTTTGCATTTAATTGTATGAAAACAGGGACACCTTAAATGGCTTTAACAGGGGTTTAACAGTCCACACAGTGTGCCCTGTTAAAAGCAACAGAAGCATTTGGTTTGTTGTCATGCAAATGTTTTATTTATCTGATGTGTTTGTCCCAGTAAAAGAGTTAGAAGTGGGAAATATTGCCCTTACAAACAGCAAGCCGTAAAATGCTTTTATTCAGACATGCAGAGAACAATTACTGTTTGGGTTTACTGTAGCTATACTTTATTCCCGTTGTCCCTAACTTTAGATTGATTAGCTCCAGATTGTAGTAGATGGATGTGAGGAGAGTCAGCATAAACCAGTGCCAGTTTGGTCGTACTCCCTCGTGCACACCCATCATCTTCTCCTCAGTACAGGAACACTGGGCTGCTGCTCTCCTCCACATCCATCCATCCAGCCATTCGTCTTAGAAAGCTGTCTCTCTGATCTGAGTGATAAACTACTGCAGAATTGCCCAGTTTGCAAAAAACAAGGACACTTGTTTTCAATCTGTGCTGTCAACATTTTCATACTGAAAACTGATGGGATGTTTCATTCATAGGGGATTGAGACCACAATGTGAGGCCAACCATCTAGAGCTGAATCCAAATTCTGAACTGATTTAGTTGTTTAATCAAATATTAAAACTCAAGTACCTGATTTTCACAATACATCAGTAGAAATAGGCATGTAAGCCTATCTAACTACTTCTTTGCTCACACAAATCCCTAGGCTCATAGTTAATATTCAAATGTTAGAATTTCTGGCTGCAATTACAGCTTAGGTACATATTTTTACAGACAGCAAAGTGAAACTGAAGTGGACCACCCAAGCACAGCCAATCCAAGTGATGTCTTTGGCTCTTGTTGAGAACTAAAATAGTTAATGCAGTACACTGTGATCTGATTTGCCACAAAGTGCCGCTTATAATATATTTTTGGTGACGAAAGAGAAGATTACTCAATTACAATAAAAAAAAAAATCAGATACCATAGATTTAATAGCATTGTTTAAATGATGTGTGTACATTAGATGATTTATAATTGTGGAAAAAATTAATAATAACACTATGTAAAATATGAAGCACTTGTGTGAGTCAATGAGTGAGGTAAACTTTATTGCTATCTTATGACATTATCTGCAGCTGTGCAGGGCAGCTATAAAGCCATTACAAACTAATGACTTTAAACTACCCTGCGCTTGCATTCAGAGTTGGTTTAGATTGCTAACAGTGGAGAGCTCTTTTACAGTGAGAAAAGGGTTGTATATCTAATCCAGCCCAATGTGAGTTATTAATATGAAAAAAGAGCTTGTGACGCAGGGAGGTGTTACCAATAAAAGCAGTGCGGGAGGAGCTCACCTGAGAAAATGCAAAGAAAACGGGAAGAAAACTAGTATTAGGTCTGCAATACACGTTTCATATGTCATTTTCGTGGATGTCGCTTGGATTTATCCCTAACAGCCCAGTCATCTTGATGGTCCACCCACCCGCAGACCTGCTTCGCGCTGTGCTGAGTTCAATGGTCATCGCAGCTCCGCACATCCCACACACTCCCGCGACATCAACAACAATGGCAAACCGTGGTGTGTTTTGGTAGGAGCGTCTTTGTTGGGGCTAGGCGGCCCGAAAACTCTCACATTTTTGTCGTGAATCGTTTATTCTTGTGTTATTACGAGGGAAGTATTTCTCGGCTCCGTTTTCCGTGCGCACATTGTTTCTGAAGATGTGCGCGGCGCTGTTGTCGAGCTCAGACTGTCCGTGCATGTGCGTCCCCGCTGCTGCCTCTCCATTGCTGGGCTAGCTCTCGGTGTTAGCTGCATTAGCCTGGCCGCTCAGATAAAGATATCACAGGCCAATGTAAAGCCACTTTATGCGATTTGGTTTATCATCGCTTTTACTGCGTTTTGCCGCTTATTACTGCCAGAAGACCCAAACAGTGTTGTATGATTGGCAGTAGAAAATACTTTGCTGGCTAGCTCGTAAGCTAGCTGCGTTTTTTTTCTTCGACTGAAGAAAACGGCGAGTTTTGTTAGAAAGTATGGATGACCAGACCAGAATGTTGACGGGATTGACCGGACTCAGTGGACTAGCACAAGCCGATGTGGGCGACCCAGACGCGGTCAGAAAACAGTCTCTGGGCCAGCCTCAGCAAGACATTGGGGACATCCTACAGCAAATAATGGCTATCACGGACGAAAGCCTGGACGAAGCGCAGGCCAGGTGAGGAGAGCCATTTTCTACTTAACGAGAGAAAGCACTTTGGTTCTGTGTGACTTTACGCGCAGAGACTGTATTTTATGCGCTGTTCACGTAAGCCTATGTGTAATTATAGTTATGTAGCCTATAGATTGCATGTGCCTGTTTCTTGTGATCCCTGGTAAAACCAGAATGTTGAGTGAACAAGTTGAACTGCAACATAACAGTGCAGTTTGTAGAAGAGTCTTTGTTACTCCACAGGGCCTTTATTTGACAAACTTCTGTTTTACACCTTTAACTCACTGAGACTGAAAACAAGTTTTCAACTCATGCTAACAATACAGTTTGTATTCTGCACAAATCACATTATGTCACTTATTTTAACTTTTCCCTCCATGACAGCGCACTATATAATTTATGAGCTATAACTTCATAATGATTTTAATGGGTGATAATTAATAGTCTTCTGTGTCTGTTGACATAGTCATGGATAAATCAGTGCCCTTTGTCAAAAGAATTGTTTATAACTTGACTCTTTGTTATTCAAATGACTTAAGGTAAGGTTTACTGCTCTTGCCTCATGTTTGTTTTCATCTGTTTTGTTTGTGGTGACAGCAATCATTCAAGACTTGAATCTCAGTTGTGCGCAAAGGTGATTTCTACGAATAATTATTACGTAGTTTGCGCTGCGGTGTGCAAATGACTTGCGCTCATTTACCATGTGGCTCAAAGAGCATAAGGTCAGTTTGTGAAGAAGCGTCAGTATTTCAACAATAGACAACTGTCCAGTGCAAGACTGTGGCCACAGTGTGATGTGTCATTAGCTAGTGATTTTCCACCCAACATTTGACCACCTGGTTCTCTTAATTAATTCACTCCTCTTTCACTCCCTCCCTCCCTGGTGTTCATCCTTTTCATTGTGTGCTGGGTGCAATCAATTCTCCTATAATGTGTACGCGAGTGCAGCTGTCCGCAAATCGAGTTTCTATTAATGAGATGGTGCTGAGGGGGAGGGATGATGCTACACTGGCAGCCTATGAACACTGGATATTACATTTTCAGTCCAACTTTGATCTCTTCATAATGACTTCATCTTACTCTGTTTGTGAACACTTATGGCCTGTTCAAAAAGAGAGATTTTGTAACCATCAAAACACACAGAGCTTATATTCTCAGTAACAATAACATTCTGAGTCATTTGAAGGAATACATTTGAGATCTGTGTTGGCTAACGTCTTCTCCGCTGAAGTTTTAAAATGTCCAAACCAAAGTTTGTCTCATTAATACGCAATGTAATACTGTCTTGTACCACACAAAATAATATTATAAAACATAAAATAAAAATGTTATTTGACAGGTTTGCATGATGGACACGTGTCAATCACATTTGTAATGTGTACATTCAGTCATTTTTTTAGTCAAATTAGTTTTTGCTTAGTCTTCTTTGTTGTAACAATGTTACAAAAAAACTGTTGTGACATTGTGTTTTAATCATAAACTTTGTGTCTCCCCTATCCCCACTCACTGCTAATTATTCAAAAATAAAGTGGACTTTGGGTTATTCATCTTCATTTAAGACATTTTCACATAGCTCTTTTTGACTACTATAAATGTAGAGATCTGCTGCTTGTTTTGATGAAACATAATGTTTTGAACAGGAAGCCAATAGACCTTTTTCTATTACTAAGCTGTTTTAGATCAATATTGCTGTTTGCAATTAACTAAAATGGGAATGCTAGATCTGCAGTAGTTGAATACTAATTTAGGCATAATATATATCTTATGTAAATGTGTTTATCAGAAGAATTATCAAAGTTATAAAAAAAAGTGTTTTAAATTGTGGACACGTCTTTCAGCCTGGCTTGTTGCCATATGTTCTGATGCTGGGTCGCTCTAGGGTGGATCCAACTATCCCACAGAGGGGGGCACTGCATGAAGGAGCTCCTAATCAACTTTCAGCACTGGGTGTTAAAAACACCTCCAGGTCTTTTCTTCTATCAAAACAAAATAACTGCAATATATTGTAATGAGCATAAATAATATTTGCTATTTGTGTGATAGAAAGTTTGAACTCTCTTTAATTTCTGTCTCTTGCTTCTCTCTTTGTAATCTGTGCTGCCAAACAAGTTTACATTTTTCCCCCCATTATTGGAATTGAGCAATAAACTGAATGTTTCTTATCAAATTAACATGTCACCTAATCCTCTCAACCAGCTCACCATTTATTTGAAGAGAGCGAATGTTTCTACTAGGGGGGAGAAAATTAAATTAGCCAGTATTAACTGTGGAATGTGGTGCCCGGTAATGATGACCTTGAGGTTTGGCGTCATTACCTGTCCCACAGTGCAAAGCATCATAATGACAGCATCCATTGGCAGGTCATCATGGAAGAACCAGGGATAATAAAACCTTCCCAAAGACATATTTTTGTCTTCTAGCTTGCATCCATAATACTTTCGGCGCCTCTACGTTTTTACATAAGAGAACATCGACATAAAAGTATTTTCCATATTGTACGGCTTTTCAGTCTCTGCTTTTCTCACTTCTCCATCTCTTTTACAGGAAGCATGCCTTGAACTGTCACAGGATGAAGCCAGCCCTCTTCAGCGTACTCTGCGAGATCAAAGAGAAGACTGGTGAGCTCACACTGCACCCCTTTGTGTTATGCACTTGGCATAGAGTAGAACTTTGTACGAAATACATTATACAGTTGCCTCAAGTCAAGCAGTTACCATTTCATCTTAAGACTTAAACTTGGACTTGACAAACTTTGTTGATCCATGATAAAAATGGATGGGCTCAAAATGATAGCTTCAATCTTCTTAAAAAGAAACATAATATGAAAAATTATTACAGTAAAGCCAGTTCATGCTAAAATGGCAATTATCAGTATGAAGAATATCACAATCACATTTGTCTTGTTGAAAATTCAATACCGTCATCATCAGTATTGAATAAAAATGAAATTATTTTAGTTCCTGTAAAACATATAACTTAGTCATGTAAATGCTCATAATTTTCCAAATATAGAAGGTTTACCTATGAATGCCCTCTGTCCAGATTTTACACTGCCCAGCTGAGACTAATTTTAGCAGATCAGTTCGTTTGAAACTTGAGGCAGACGCTACAACTTGTTACACATTGTAAATCATAATCGATTTACAGCAGCTGCAGCCAAATCCAGCGCTTACCTGTGGTGTGATGCCTGCACAACCATGGTTTTGTAAACTACTGTAGTTCAGTGTATTGTATGAGGACTAGCACAAAAAGCACACAGCATTTCCCTCTTTCAATTTCTTACAGTTAGTCGTTAAATTATTCAGGGTAAACAAGTGTCTTATTTGCCTCTTGTTAGTTATTCCAGTCAGCTTTCTGCCAGTATTTCAAAGGAGGCCCGGCGTGGTTGGCAGATTGATGGTTATGGTAGTGGGAATGGGGCAGCCTTTTGAATCCTCTCCCTTCTGCGAGTCTCTCTTAGCCTTGTGTTATAGTGCGTACATTGCACCGCGTTCTCTCAATCACCACTGGCCCTGTGTATCTCCTCTAATACCAAGCCTGTCTTGTTCAAACACAATTTGAAAATGCTGCGCTGCCTGCCTGTTGTTGTGGCCCTCTGTCAATAATGTATTATAGCTCTCCAGTGATTGGACAAAAGTAAAGGCTAGGCTTGAGTGAGTGGGGCTGGGTACACTGTTTCCCAGGCAACCAGTGGTCTTATTTACCCTAATGCCATTCACTTTGATTTTCACATTTAGCCTGCTAGCAAACCAGAGAAAACGTCCATACTTGTACAGTGTGGGGAGGCGCACTTGATGATGTCGAGTTAACGAAGCATTCAGAGTTGGAAAATGTCTACTGTGAGATATAGAGCTATCTGCTTGTGCTGGCCATCTGCAGAGTGTACCTGCTTAGGCATTTCAGAGCTTCCCCCAGACCCCCCGTAGGCCCCTTCTGTCCCACTGGAATCTGAATTGGTTACAACATCAACGGCACGACCCGATCAGTAGTCTCATAGTATCTCTCTCTTTGCTAATAAACATTCACTTGTGCCTGTACTGTTCCCACATACACACTGCACGTTGGAAAAAAGGATAAAAGCTAAACCAGAGTCTTGGGTCTTGTCCTCTCCTCTCTCCCCCTTCTCTCTATGCGCTCTCCGTGCCTTCGCTCCCATTCTTGAAAGAGAAGACTTGCTCTGAACTCAGGGCTTTGATATGGTAATGTAATGGTTCTAGGAGGAGGGAGGGAGCGAAAGAGGGAGAGAAGGAGGGCTGTGGGGGATGGGGAGGTAGATTCCTCTGAGTGCTGCAGTTGGTTAGATTGTTTTCATTGTAAAGGAAATGTTCTTCAGAAATGCCAGTTCAAAACCCCTCCTCCTCCCTTCTGCAATTTTAAAAACAGAGCCCGTGTTGTCCTTAGCGCTGGTGTAAAACATGATTTCCATCTGCTTTCAATTACGTTAATATTTTATGAACTCCAAAACAGACATTAAGTACTTTTGAGCGCAACGAGGGACGATCAAAGTTGAGAGCCAGTTCTGTTCTCCCTCTGTCTCTTGAGTATTTGCTGTAAAAATAGCTCTTGGTGCAGTGGGACAGCTTATGCCAAAAAATCTCCCACAAGCCATTGCAGTTGCACTCAAAAGTTTTACATCCAGTTGCGCATGTTTTAGGGCATTTCTCTCCCCCTTTTACAGCAACGGCGAATCTGTCAGTTGTGTCACATTATAGCTGCCTGTAACTTTATAGCACACATATTTTCAAAGGCCGTATGGAGACAACAGAAACGTTTAAATCCCCGCTACCTTTATCCCTTGAACCTGGGCGAGTTCACACCTTGTCACTTGCTACTCATCTTGATAAGCTGTCTGATAAACAACAACAGGATAATGCAGCTTAGTTACATCAGTGGAAAACAGCGCAAACCGACTAAAGAACGAGCATCTTATCTGGCAACCAATTGCGCTATATGCAACTGTAAGTAGCATACATGCATCAAAGTCAAATTTAGGGAGTAATACAGGATTGTCTGTGGCATATGTAAGTGAATTTAACA
This sequence comes from Mugilogobius chulae, assembly GCA_038363315.1. Lineage (NCBI taxonomy): Eukaryota > Metazoa > Chordata > Actinopteri > Gobiiformes > Gobiidae > Mugilogobius > Mugilogobius chulae. The sequence continues at coordinate 65,969,953 of CM076396.1, forward strand.
AAATGTACAACTGCAACGACTTCATAGATTTTCAAATTGGCATCACAGGAGCCGATGTAGCTTTTGTATGTTGGCAAAGCATCTCACTGACAGGCTATCATCACATCCTATTACAGCTTTGACAAGATGGATGAACAGCATTATGCTCCCAAGACGATAAACTTAATACTGAAATGTGGACAGTGCCTTTAGGAAAAGTAAGACTTACAATGCTTGTATGTAGGGCTGTGCAATTTTTCTGTTCTAACCGCCAATAATCGGTTTGGATCTAGGTCCACTGTCAATTCTCTGTCTGCAAATGCACGTTGGTTGAAGCAGAGTTCATAATTTAGAAAAAAAAAATTTGTACTAAAAAAAAAGGCAAACTTGGACGACTACAGACTTACCTTGCCGATAATTTTGTCAGCTAAAAGGTCGTGTGGCAAAAGTTTTCAGCACTATTCATGCCTGAGCTCATGCAAGACAGCTTTTGAAACAGGAAAGTAATCGTAAATGATGTTGTAGTAGTTATGGAGAAGAAAACTGATAAAGCTCAGCTAGCTAAGGTGTGCAAAAAGCGTCATTTAATTCTGCTGATGTATTATTATTGCATAAAAAGGGTGTTTTAAAAAGAGAGCTGGACAATATGAGAAAAAAATACTTAAGATTATTATAATGCACATTATAATTAGTATTTTCAAAAACTAAATGGGTTTTAGTAACGATTTAATGGAGATAAACTAAACAGACTTTTATACTGTGCCATTTACCACAGCATGTTTTTTCTGAGCTATGGCTGTGGACCTCGCGTTTCAAAAAACAAATAATTGATGATTTGACATGACTCAATTTTGATCTCTCAGTCTTTTGATTACTGTGATTGTCCAACCGTAATTCAAAGTCTCCTTTAAGTTCAAGAAGTTCAACTTAAAGCTATTTTTATTTGTTTATAGTACAGTAACAATAGTACAGATATATTTTGGGGCTGATATTTAGATTTCTTTGTATATTGGCTATTGGTCTCAAATTTGGCCGATAACTGATCAGGCAGTTGTTTGGGCTTTTCCTCTGTGGGGAAGCTACACTCACAGTGATCTGCTGAGCTCTGAGTTGGTTTGCATAGAAAAGATAAGACATTCTTTATCTCTCTCCCTTCTTAAGTCTGCAGTTTTGATTTCATCGTTAACATGTCCTTAAGTTTTATTCTTGTTCCATGACTTTGGCTGCAGCACAAGCTTTAATAAATGTTTGTTTGTTTGTCATTATGAACAATATTAATGTCTTTCATGACACTATGAAGTGATTGGTTCTTGGACCAAAATACAATCAACCTGAACATGAATAATACGTTAGGTTGAAGGTTTAATTGCTTATACTATATCAACTCAGCTATGCTTTTAAAACTAAAATAAGAAAGTCTGCCTCAGAAATTTACTTTGAAAATTGGCCACTGATGTCTGCATCGGCCAAAGAAAAAACCATTTCAGTCGATCTCTAGTTTACAGTAAGAAAAAATTAAAATCCTTTAAATATCATGATCAATTTTGTCATATCACCTGACCCTCCTTGTTTGTTTTTATTATAATGTAACCAGAATAATCAAATCAAACCCATTAGTTAGTTAGATAACCAACCAGACTTGTATTGTTCCTTTAGAGTTACATAACAATGCTTCTGGGCACAGGCTCCCATTTGTTGCATTACAATAGTAAAAGAAACCAAATGTCATCAGTTACATGTTAATTCAATTATGCCGTCTAATTAAAAACACCAGAAGAAGACTGTTAATTCTAATTATGCTGTGATATGTTTATTCAGAGGTAAACAATTAACCTTTATGACTATGTACATTCCTAATTACATTTGGTTACAATTTTATTACAGCAAAACAGAATAGAAAGACTTATTGATTAATTATGTTTATCTTTTATTATGTATATCATCAGCTAATTTTCAAGCGCTCAAAATAGTCATCATTTGGAAATTAATGAGAAGTTGTGGATTGTTATTAGGTGTGTGTATGATGGCAAAAAAAGCCAGATCACAATTTGGATTATATCACGATTCATGTAGCTAGACTGTCCTATCGAGGTAAACAGCGTCATCTGCTTTTTTATTGGTTAAATTCAACTGTCACTCTTTCAGAGCAGGACACAGACTGGCCAATAAGAGAATAGCTGGAGAAACATGGTCTGTATTTGAACAGACAGATGGATAGCAAAATAGAAAATTATTATGATTATTTTATTCTGGGCTGCAATTTATTTGTTAATCCAAAAATATCAAAGAAATATTTGTGGCTGCAATACTGGATTATCTTGTTGGCTTTTCAGACCTGTGTTTTGTGCCGTCATGCCACTCAATGTTTTTTTTTTTCCCCCTTTGCAGAAGAGACTGTGGAGAGATAGAGTGCGTTGGGGGGTGCAGGAGTGATACAGGGAGATTGATGAGGCAGTAAGAGCAGGAGTAATTACTCGGTGTCCATTCCCCGAGCCAGATTGGCAGACGGCTAATATCACACAGACCCCTGGCCCTGACTGACAACCCCCCCCCCTCTCCACAGCCGCCCCCCTCTGAAAGCAAGAGCAGCACCCCAACCTCCAGCACAGGCCTGTAGTGTGTGGCCCGCTGATTTCCCCATGTGGCATTATTCCTGAAGGAGTCTGACATGTGGACAGGTTGAGACAATTTCTTTGACTTACTGATCCACCAGGGACATTACTTGGACACAGTAGATCCAAAATGTCAATATAGGTACCATTTTAATAACCAAAAGAATAGTAATAAATAATAATAGTAATAAAGCTGTGAATAAATTAAATTATCGCAAGACCAGCTTTTAGTCTGAGGTGGATTTACTAAATGTAAGTGTAAAAAATACTGTAAAAAAGCAGCTTTTACAAAACATAAGTTGGTCTATTATTTAAGGGTGATGAACAATGCATTTCTAATGTCAAAGTATTATCGGACTATAGACTATAGTGGTGCGTTTTGGACTGACTTTTGGGGCTTACACAAAAATGCATATCACCCATATTAATATATATATACAAAGGGGAAGCTATTGTTGGGATCATAAACCATATTGTAATTTACATATTACAATAAAATGAAAGTGTACCATTTCAGCTTTTTTCAGCCTTTTGTATAGCCTATTCTGGCTTTTGTCTTTAACATTGGCTTCTTACCAGCTTTGTTCATTTATTGCATATGTATTTCTTAGACAGGCTTTATTTCAAGCAGGTGGGAAAAGAAACAAAAAGCATTAAAATAACAGCACTTCCAGTACAGTGTCTATTAATAGAGCTCTTTTACACATTTTGAAAGTTCAGACTCTAGTCCAGACTTAGAGAACAGAACACGCAGAGTCACCTTTGACATGGGAAGCCTGCAGGTCTGTGTCTGTCATGAGTTAGAGGAAGAGGAGTGGTGCAGAGGAAGAGAGAGTGAGCGATGCCAAACAAACTGCACGACATGGCTCTATTGACATTAACAATTACAATACGGCCAAAATGTGTAGCTTGCACAGTGATATCTATATATTTCAAATACCGAGGCATCCCCCAGCTAAACCGACTTTCATTATCATTGACTTTAGCGGCCAACACACCGTGACCTTTGATTATCAGTGCAGACCCAGGATCCCCACAGGGCGAACTCTCACCTTTCATCTCATCTGCCCTCCCTCTCAGCAGGACCATCTCGGCCTTGTTTTTATCCTTTGCTCTTAAAGGAGGCCTGTGTCTTTCTAATTAAAGATATGTAAATGTGGTCTCAGCTGGATTGCATTATTTTGTTGGTGGGTGGAGAGTGTCGTAGCCTAGCGCCTAATCCTGACTAATTAAGGATTAATTACAATTGATAGGTGCCTTCCACCCCTCTGCATTGGTGCTGCATGTTTGTATATTTCACCCTGTGACATTAATAAACACAGCAGATTGAAATATCAGGGTTGGTGATTTCATTTGAGATTCCTAGTGCGTTTCATTCACTAGTGGACCACCAGCCTGCTTTTGGCCCTTTGCTAATGATATGAATTGCTCAATGTCCAAGTAAACTTAAATAATGAACTGCTACCTATTCATAAAATATGTAAAATTAGCATTAGGATCTATTTTTCTTTGCCAATTAAGTGTGCTGATTATTTAGCGACTCTCGCTGTGCTTGTGTGACCAGCAGCACCTTGAGGTCAGTAATTACATTGATCTCTAAGGACCAGGTACCTCTGCAGTGCCACTGTGTACCCTGGCTTCTCTGGCACCATCTGACGGTGTCATAATGCTTGTTCACTTGTTATAAATGGGCGCTGCTCTTCTGATCTATTGCTTAATTGCCACCTAATTTGCATAACAGTGCAAATTAACGACCTCTCAAATGAGCGTTCATTTTTCACAAAGTCTTTAGGAGCTCCTTAAGAGTCTGTGCTAATGAGCGCAGGAGGCAGCTGGCCTGATGAGAGTTGACTGGGGGAAGATTTGAGCCGCGCTGTAACAAGCCTCCTGTTTAGGTGCTCTTCGTCATCCTCGTCTTCCTCCTGTGACATTTCAATTTTTCCATGTTTTGCTGAACTGCGCTGGGCTTGTGTTTTATAGGTCTATGCACAGGTGCTTGTTTCATGAATGAGCTCCAGTCTTTATTTAGACCGGAGCTGAAGTTAAATTGTGTCTTCTGGCACACACTTTACACATTATATTGAATATATTAGACTAACGCAATTGCAGTGGGTTACAAGCCTAATATATGAAGAAGGTTTTTTATTAATAAGCATAAGCATGAATATTTAGGTCCATGCACATCTTAAGAACAGTTTATTTTACATTTGATACTTGCAATACCCATTGTGCCAATATTAATGTTGGAACATCAACATGTAATTCACTTTTGCTTAAAGCGTAGTTTGTTAGCTTAAGGTTTAAAATATGTTTCTGTTAAATCAAGAAGTGTAGTCTATCAGCATGCAGGAAGAAAAAAGAATCCTATCTATTGTACTTTTTTACATTACAGTAGCTATGCACAAGATGTAACGTGTACAGTAAGTATAGGCTCTGCTATCAAAGCATTACCCATTATAAAACAGCTCTCACATTTGATGACTGTTGACATTTCAGTAGTTGCAAGGAAGAAAAAAAAATTCTTATGAATAATAATCAGTGTTAATACATTATAACATACACTTGCTTTAAGTAAGATACCCTACACTGAAATTAATAATATTTATAAATGTTGAATTTATATTGAGAACCTGTATCGACATTGGCAATGACAGCGTTAAAATCATATTTAAAACAAAAAGGATCACACATCTCTAGTGATGCCATGCACTTTACTTCCAGGGTTCAACACGTCTTATTTGATAGGATAAAAAGTGGTGTCCCTTGTTTTCACAGTTCAGTTTTAAATTGCATTACAAAATGATATGGCTTGTACGGTCTCATATTTAAACAAGCTGCGAGACAGCCCAAATTGATTCATCGGTCATTAAATGTGGGTATATGTTTGGTGGGGGATTGTTCTGTTGTGAGGGGGTTCTCCACTCTCTCGCCCAGAGTCGCCCTCTTTAGTTAATTAAGGTCTGATTAATGATGTGTTAGACTGGAGTGTTGTGTTTGCCCAAGGTGCGAGTTCTTCCCTTAATTTGCACCTTTAATCCGAGCTGTGCTTACCCCGAATGCCTCCCTCTCTTCCTCTCGGTGAGGAGTGGGGGGCGGTGTGCAACAGGACTCCTCCGTTCAACTACCTAAACAGATGCTGATTAGCGTGAGCTGCTTAAAGTAGCAATGAACATATGGATTGGGCTCATTAAGTTGACTGTAGTCCACAAAATAAGGCTTGTAAAGAAAGAAATGGGAAGCCTGTTTATATCCACTATTGTCAGAAGGAATCTGCCTTTTACTAAAATTTATTTGGCAAAAAGCCCATTGGGGAAATTATTCATTTTTAATGCCAGCTGTCCAGTTTGAATATTGGATGCCACAGCTAGCCCAAGGCAACATTTGATTCATTTTCCTTTCCCCTGCCATATTTTACTACCATGTTAAAGTCAGACTGAGGCTTCATGAATGTCAAGTATATAGACCTACTTTAGATCTGCCTTGACTTCTTTATGAACTTACAATCTTTTCAATTATGTATAACTTGAGTTTTTATGGATTTTTTTAACAGCTATGGCTTCGACATGAAAGTTAGCATGCATTAGCGTTCCAAAATCAACCCTGAATTAATCTCCCAATTACATCTATTGTGTAATGATATTTAATTAGTGTTAAGTGTGCATGTTTTTCTCCATCTTGTTGCGTTTTAAGATTAGAACAATGAAAGTAGGTGTTCTGGCCTAAACAAACATGTACCTTCACCGCCAAGGCACACTCTACTTTACACACTTATAATTTTAGCATGTTCACACTGGTTTACCTATTGTGTCTCTAGAGCCGGATTTGAATTTGCTTTTTTGCTTGTTTTGTCAGCCATTTGCATATTCATATAGTGAATGTTTTATAGTGAAAGCAGTCCTTTTCAGAGCCCAGTCTTTCTTTTTTTATCTGAATCTGTAATGAAAAGAATAAACTGATGTTTCCATAGTGCTATCTTTACTGTTTGGCTGCTTCTCTGTTTGGCACGTCTGTATATTCCCGTAGCCCCTCTTTTTCTCTCTCTCTCTCTCTCTCTCTCGCATATCTTGTCTCTTTTTTCAATTCTCCTTGGCTCTCCTTCCACTCTCTTTCTCTCCTTACCTTTTTCGCCCTTTTTTCCCTCTCCCCTCTCGCTCTCTAGCTCCCTCCTTCTTCTCTCTCTCCCCCAGTGAAAGGCTGAGAATACCCAAGGGAGCTGATGCAATTAAAATGCTAATCCTGTCTGTCTACAGAGAGAGAGGAAGAGGGGGGCCTGACAGCATGAGGAATTGCGGCTCACATGGAGAACTCGACTGAAATGGAGAACAGAGGAGTGGTGGCGGCGGTGTAGCTGCTGTGGGGGTGCGCCGAAAAGGAGAGAGAGAGAGAGATCGAGGGGGGAAGGGGCACTCCGTTGAGGGGAGGGAAAAAGAAGAAGGAGAAGAAGGGGGAAAATGGGGGGGATGCGAGCGAGCGAAAAAAGACAGACAAGGATAAAGCTTGTGCTATGAGCTGAGCAATGATATACTGACTGCGTTTAAGTCTTATCTCTCCCTATGTGCGGAAGGCATTACAGTTAATGTACAGCACTGCTCTATTGGTTAGGGTGGCTCGCCCTCACTTGCACCGCTTCATATTTTTCCTCTGTGTTGTCTCTCGGTGCCAGTAGCGCACTATTTCAGCTTGAAATGAGAATGATTATGTATGCAGTGAAGGCCCAGCTGGATACCCTGAATATTTCATAGTATGTGTTGCTCCGCTCCGGCTCTCAATGCCACACGGCCCAGCGCTGGTGCTAACATGCATAATACTGGGATTTCTTCGGGCCACGGAGCAAGAGGTGGATGGCCTTTTGCTGTTTGACTACGCCGACGTTAGTATTGCAGCTTAATATACACGATAAGGCTGCCAGGTTTAAACAATGTGCTGATGGGTTTCAAGTGACAGTGCAACATTCTATAAGCCTTAAAAAAGATTGAGGCAGGTAAATGTGCAGATTTGTGATGGGTTCTTTTCATTACTCGGCATCACAGCATTTTATAGATCAAAAGAATTTTAAACAGTAGTATAAGTGCTGCTAAAAATTAACCTATTTTATTATTTTTTTTATTTTTTGTGTAATACAGAAAGATAATGATCTAGTGACGAATAGAAATCACGAGTTTAAAATTGTTTGAAATTATTTTTTAGATATTTCATGCCAAAGTACAATTGTAATAGTAGGAAAACCATACCATTGCCTACCATCTTGCCTAATGGCAAAGTTACAGAACATGAACGCAACCTGTTAATAGAGCATTTATATGATCAGTTTAACTGGAAAAAAGACAGTCTCATATAGAATCACAAAGTGAATGTAGAAGTGTTCATGTTGATTTAAAATTTTGCTAAATTTGTTCTATTTCAAGAGAAGTCGCTCTTCTTTCACTTTTTTATAAGCTATAATAAGCTATATTATAATTTTGAGGCACTTAATAGATAATAAATATCTGTGTTTTAACTTTGAGCAGGCTTGTATGACCACAAAATGGACTATTATTTGGCCTGGAAGAGGGCCGCCTATTTGTTTCCATGGTAAAAATGTTGCTTTAGTCATATTTTTCACATTATGGCATAACACACAATTATCACCAACAACAATGTTCCAAAGTAGGAGCTTTTGTCTCTAGTAAGTTACACAGTGCACCTTTAATACATTATTTCAGGAACCTTATTAATGTCATATGTATCCCCCCCCCCTACTCAGCATTTGTAGATCTTTCGTTTGAATAGACCTCACGCCTATTCCCCTGAAAACGTTCTCTTGCCCACCATCTGGAATCTCAGCGCCACTGATACTTGGCTGAGTTTTTAATTGTGTTGAGTTGAAGCTTGCCTCAAAGACTCGTTTTGACCCGAGATGATGCTAAACATTATCAGTGTACTATTTAACTCATTTTAACAGCTGCTATAATACTGCTAGGCCACTAGACTGTGCATGAGTGCAATTGTGGGTAATCATGGCTTAATTGGAGTAATTAGGGGAATGTAGGGGCATTAGGCTACAGCTGGGGGCCATAATGAGCAGTGGGGCAAAAGAGAGGAGGGGCTGGGGAGAGGTGCGCAGCTTTAGGAGACACTGTTGCCCACTTCACTGTTTGCAGCGGAGTGTATTAAACTTGGAAAAGACATTGTAGGTAAATGGTGTGCCACTGAGGAGACATAATCCTGTCATAAGACTAATGTCGGGCCTCTAAAATGAACTGTTGTAAATAAGTAGACAAGAGTTTGGACTAGAGTTGTGGAGTTATCAAAATATAATGCAATAATATTTTTAGTGAGTACATCCATGTATTTAAAAAGCATAAGTTTTGTTTTTAGCTTTCAGTTGTTTATAGTCAGACTAATAATGGTTCAGCTGGCAGATCACATTTCCAGTGCGTTAGAGTTCTCTATAGATTCAAATGATATCTGTGATCAGTGAATCGTGAGTGGCTATAGGTTATCTGCCCGAGTGCTGAAGTGAATGGCCCAAAGCAAAGAAAAAGAGGAGGGAAAGAGATGGGCGAATCAGGGTCATTAGTTCAGGCGGCTGGGTCTGCTGCATTCCTGAGCCCTGAGATGGGGGAGCAGCAGAGCAGGAATGTGCTCGCAGACAGAAGAGACCAGAACACCGCCAACCAAACTGCAAGAAGGAACAAGAAAATAGGAGGGGGCAGTGGAGGGAAAGTTGGACACTTTGCTAAAAGAGGTTTTAAATGGTGGAACGGACTCATTTATCAAATGAAACTTGGAAAAAACACTGTTTAGTTCTCGGAAACAGTTCTGTCCTCATTTTGTTCACATCTGTTGTCTGTACAGTGTGGTTAGTCAATTGTGAGGACAAAGCACCATTTACTTAAGTTTTACACAAACAATATTTAAGTTAGATAAACATTTGTGTATGTAAACACACAAAACACATACGTATCAATATATAAATGTATGTAATATGTGTCAAAGCTGACATATTTTATAATATTCTAAAATAATCTGTTAATAGTTTTATGTACTTTGGAGATTTGGCTCATCTGGCAGAGCAGCTACCCAGCCTGAAAACAGTTTGTTTGTTTTAATGGAAAAACTAAATACAACTTGAGGCAATTATCAGTAATAGACTTTAAGCTCTTCTATGTTTTTAACTTTAGACAATAGCTTGTCATGGCATTTCATGTTATAATTAGTGTTTGTCCAAATAACTTGCTGGATGAGGCAGATAGACCTAGCTGTAAAGGCAGTCCCTTGTGCTGTGGAGTTTTTGGTGAGGCGAGTGTGAGAGAGATGAGGGCATGGCTGCAGGCTGACAGAGGTTCTGCCATAATACAGTGGTGGAGAGCAGCCACTGATAACTATACTTATGGCCACTGGGGCTCGCAGTGACAGCACATGCACTCCCATTACTGGTCCCATGCCTCATGCCCTTATCTTTGGCAGGCTGCCACAGAGGGACCATAGTGCCCTCTGCTGGTGATGTGAAGGTAGTTCAGGCTCATTGAGCATTCAGCCATGCGCTCAAAGCAATGACTCAGGGGACCAACTTGACCAGCTTTGACAGGTCTTTGAATGTAGTCTGTGATAAAGCATTTTTCTCTAACTCACACACAAACCACAGCATTAGCCGTTACCTGTCTATTACTGACTGTTGTCTTCAGCTCTGGGGGTCTAACTGTCTTCACTTGTGTGTCTTTTCTAGTGCTGAGTATACGAGGCGTGCAGGAGGAGGACCCTCCAGATCCCCAGATCATGAGGCTGGACAACATGCTGCTTGCTGAGGGTGTGTCAGGGCCAGAGAAAGGAGGAGGCTCAGCCGCCGCGGCAGCAGCTGCAGCAGCAGCTGGAGGCTCGCCGACCGACAGCAGCATCGAGCACTCGACTACAGAGCCAAGCTCGCCCAGATTCGCCAGATCTACCACTCTGAGCTGGAGAAATATGAGCAGGTGCGACACCTGATTTTATCATCTCCTGTACTTTTTAACAGAATTTAGAAGAATAATATTTGCAGGAAACGTTAGGGAATTCTCACTTATATCTGCAGATATTTTGATAATTTCTGTCCTTCCCTTTTGCAGGCATGCAGTGAATTCACCAACCATGTAATGAACCTGCTGAGGGAGCAGTCTCGCACACGACCCATTTCTCCAAAGGAAATCGAGCGAATGGTGGCCATCATCCACCGCAAATTCAGCTCCATCCAGATGCAGCTCAAACAGAGCACCTGTGAAGCTGTCATGATCCTGCGCTCTCGCTTCCTCGACGCCAGGTCTGTCCAAAACATTTATAGACTTTTTACAGAAATGTTCCCGTCCCTCAGGACAGACTAAGTATTTGAGGCATGTTGCTCATTATCTCTTCTGTCTATGTCAGACGCAAGCGGCGCAACTTTAACAAACAAGCCACAGAGGTGCTGAACGAGTATTTCTACTCTCACCTGTCTAATCCTTACCCCAGTGAGGAGGCTAAGGAGGAACTGGCCAAAAAGTGTGGAATCACTGTGTCTCAGGTAAACTATCATCAAATTCTTGGTTGCATTGGAATTATGTAATGATCTCAAATGTGTATTGTTCCAGTTGAAGCTGTTTGCAAGCCTCTAAGCTGTAATAAAACTGCTACAAGCTGAACTAAATATGAAATGATGATGAATGCATGTTAATCAAAGTCGGCATTGAAATTCTGACAAATATTTGCCCCTCAGGTCTCTAATTGGTTTGGCAACAAGAGAATACGCTACAAGAAGAATATTGGTAAATTCCAGGAAGAAGCAAACCTTTACGCAGTTAAAACAGCAGTAGACGCTGCCAATGTGTCGGCACAAGCCAGCCAGGCAAACTCTCCTGCAACACCCAACTCAGGTCAGTGTGTGATTAGTATGATTTATTGTACTTGTTGTATTCCCTCAAGCTGGGTATTATGATGCAGGTCTAGTTTAAGATATCTGCATACACCATTGCTTACTGACAAAAATGTGCCTACGATCTTGCCCTTGGTTTTCTGCCTTTTATTCTTTTACAAGGGCAACCTCATGTCCTCTGCAGCCAGACAGTTCTGCCCAGTGTACCCTGACACGATTATGGGCAGACAATGGCAGACAAGTGCACCACAGTCATAAATTCAAGATTTGTCACCTGTGAATAACATCCTTTTTTGGCACTTTTTATTGTATGTTTCAGCGCATAATAGTATTTCTAAATGACAACATTATAACGCTTTGTTTCCCCTTACTCATTGATAATTGACCCATAGTTTGTTTTTGTTTGGTTGGTATTTTGTCCAAAATCGCCTGTCTGAGACCACAGGTTAGCTCTGGTCTGACCCTGGTGATGCAGCTGATCGCCTCTTTGCTATATATTGCCTGCAGGGTCACCAGGGTCGTTCACTTTGTCCCACTCAGGGGACACCTACCTCGGCCTGCGTTCCCTCAATGGGGAGGCCCTCAACATCGCCCCCTCTCTACAGCCGCAAGTATGCACTGAGGACAGCTGCACAGTTGACCTCAATGCCATTAACCAAAGCCACCCAGTCTCCCAAATACCCACCTGTAGAACCCCTTTCGACCCCATGAACTTTCCATTTAAACTGTTTTTAGAGCTGACCCCTCAAGAATTCCCTTGTTTGTTTGTATTTATTCAGTACAATACAAAATCACCCCTTGTGTCCCTACTAGTATAATTTAGATATATATTTCACTAAAAAAGAATTCCTTCTTGTTGACCAATAGAAATTCTAGTAGTCTTTTTGTGTTTCTCAAGTGGACCACACTGTTTTTTGTCTTTGAAGTATGCAATGCACATGATTAATTGGATTGGTCTCCTGATGTATATTCTCTTGCTGTAGGTGGATACCCTGCACCCTGCTACACACCTGACGGCCGGTTATGAGGAGCTGTCAGGGAGTGCCCTCTATACCCCTCATCGCCTGGATGTAAGTTGCAACAATGTATGCGCATATTTTGCATGTATTTTGGGCCTAAATTTAGTCATATCGATTTGTGGCAAATTAGGTTCCCGTTTCCCAACAAGGTCTGATCTTTAGCATTTCACATTGATATTTGCGGCGGAAAATGTCAGTGTCTCTATTACCTTTTTGCTGTTCATTCTATACTTTGGGGGTTATTGTTTCACCTCAAGGCTGGGGTGACACGCTGCAATATGGGAAGTAAGAATCTGTCCGACTTAGTCGTTCTCATTAATCTTTAGCACAAGATTGATACCTACATGGGTTTATTTTTGGTTGCAATTATGACTTTATCTTTTTCTCAACGACTATGAAACTGAGTGGAACTCCCCAATCGTAGCGAAATAGTGCACTGCTTTTGGGTATCTTTAGGAAATAGAATTATTTGATTTAGACCGTACACAGTGATCTGATTTTGTCAGTGCTGTGTTTACAATACATACGCATTACATACGTCACAACCAAAAAACAGCAACTGGTTAAGGCAAAAATAGTGTGTGCTTATCATGAAACACACAAACCCCAGTGGATCAATGTCAGTTTCCACAAATTAAAATTAAACCAGCAGTCCCCGAACTTTTTCACAATTATCAGTCCAATCAATTTTATTTCCACTGGTTCAACCATTGTAAAACTAGTAACAACCAAGTAAAATATGTACTTTGCCCGTATTTTAAAAATATAATTGTACTATTTATTGTTGTTTATTATGTTAAGAAGCTCTACTTCTGTTTTGTTGTTGTTGTTATCATTGTATCATAATCAGTACCTAGTCTACTTCTTGTACAACACTAGACTAGAGAGCCCTAGTACTTTTTTTTTGTTTCAAGTACATAATTTCTATTTTTTTAGCCAGTGGTTGTGTGGTACTTTCACCAAGTCAATGAACTATGTATAGTTTAATGTTTGTTTTGGTTTTGTATGCAGGCTAACAGCTGGCAGGACACCACCAATACTTCCTCAGTCACCTCCCCTCCCGGTCCTCCCAGCAGCGACCACTCCGACACCTCCAACTGACTCTGTGGCTCTGTCCGCCATCTTTCCATTCCAACTGTGGTCTGCTTGACCCACCACCTTCACGTACTACGCCTGAACTTCAACTGTGTTCATCAACGACAACATACGCAGACTGGACAGCGATATAATAGTCAGCAAAGGATTGTGGTGCTAAAACACGTGTGACACTCTAAACAGTGTGGTATGGAGCAAACTGACGCTGAAGCAACATTTGTTTTAAGGACTTTTTTGGAAATCTCTGACACCCAGACGTCTTTACATCACCCGTATGTGCACGTTACCTTTGAACATAGAGCTACTCCACAGGACGTTTTGCTTTGGAAAACTCTGCATTTGCCTGTATCACTTCAAGCATTGGCATGTGACAAGCCAAACTCTTGATACAGCCCACCAGGGGGCGCTGCTGTGCTCACCTTGCTCGTACCAAAGTGCTACCCCGGTAGTTGTCAACACATCCTTCAAGATCACCTCTGCCATCTCAACACAACACACTCTTGTACCTTTCTGTGGCTCGATCTCACTTCTTTTTCCTAGTCTCCTCTGTCCTTGAATTCTTCGTTTTTCTGCAGGAAATGGTTGAGAAAGTCCCGGCCACAGAGGAGACACAGCGAGGAGAGAGATGACAAGGAGATGAGGAGAGAGACAGCGGCACTCACAGTCAATGAGACAGACTTTGCTGTCAGTGTAGTTGTAACTGGCAACAATACAAGATCCTTGATAGGAAACACAATACGTTTTATTACAGTATATCTGCCTCTTTAGCCCTGCTCGATGTTCCTTCCCTTGCTTCCTCTGAGTTTCGGGACACCACTTGACACGTTTCTCTTGATTGACAGCTGAAGAAAGAAAGGAAATCAGGAGACAAGGACGCGAGGAAACAGATTTGAGATCGAGCCAAAGTTGTGCTTACTGCTTTCCACATAAACAAACACTAATATATTTTGAAATGGTTTTAGTAGTGAGCTAATAATTCTGTCAAGCACAAACGTTAGCATCCTTAATGGGCGTCTACTGGTAAACAAGGGTCGTCAAGGCGATCACGGTTCAACATAAAGCAGGATAAGTAATAACCAAACTGGAGAAGGGGTAAAGATCAGGCAGTTAGGTGGAGTGGATGTAACTACAGTAATAGTGCTAATCGTTGCTAACCAATAGAGGGTGTTGGTAGATGGCTCCTAGACTTCTTGCTTTCTGTCCACTAGTTTATTTGATTGTAGGCTATTTTCTAATGCTGTTTCACCAAGAATGCACCAGCCACCACCAAAAATGAGCTCAATAAAGCATCTCTCTGATGTGAGGAGAGGAGTAGAAGAAGAAGAGGAGATTGTGGGGCACTGATGTGTTGTTGGAACAAATGTGACATGAACTTAGAAAGTGACAGTCTTCCATGCATGTAGGACTTCTAGACGTGATATTGTTTTTCATTACGTTTTTAGCTTCATTTTATTAATAAAAAATAAAAGGGTATAATTATTACAGTCAGACCAAAAAGGAAAAACCATGTATAGCTACGATGTGTGTCTATGTGGGCATGTGTACAGTGTTGGGATGTCATTGTCCACCTGGGGGCGCCCTCTGATCTTTGTAAGCATTAAAAACACTGGGTGCTTCCTTCCAATGGCAAAGTGGGCGGGGCTCAGCTTCAGTGTCCCTCCCATTTGTACCACAACACACTACAACCTTCTGTTGTAAACCAAAAATACCACGTTCTGCAATGTAATAATGCTTCTGTGTGTCTAAAGCCGGTGCACAGCCGCCTTTTCAGTTTGAGGAGAGGGACTTATATTTGTATCTCGTCTTTTCTGTGTGCTGTTGTCATGACTCAAACTGAGAGGGTAACTTTGATTTTGTTTTGGGGACTTTTTTGGGTGGAGCAGTGCTATTATAACACATAATATGTCATTTGATTGTCAGTGGAGCATCTACTCCATAAAAGGATTTGCATTGCCCTCTTTTTCGATACGCTATAATGGAGAAAAAATATAATGTTTTTAGTTGAATGGCCGACTGGGAAAGGGCTTCTCTCTCTCTCCTCTATTACCAAAAAGAGGCAGTGTTGGGTGTGGTTCTTACTCATGTTTAAGACAAACCTGCAACTTTTCAGAGGGACTTTAATTCTTTGGAACTATTTTATACGTTGTTATGTGAATAATAACACATTTTGATAGTTAAGGTAAAGCCTTATTAAAATTTCACTTGAGACTTGTGTTACAGAGCAGATCTTGAGGCTGGTCATGTGATATCCATCATTAGTTTTATTCAGTGCAGTTTGTTTGACAGTATAATCTTATCACACCAAATTACGCTCCCCCTTTTCTACCCGTTATAATGGATGTCACTGTACAGTTTGTGTAAGGTTTCAGTATTTTTTTATTTTCTTTTATAAATGTTTTTGTTTTGTTAAAATGCCAGTTTTATTTGGCTTCGTGTAACACTCACAATAACTATCATTTATTTAGGTATTTTGTTACATAACTGGGTGCAACGTAGGGTTTATCGTGTAACATTTGGTGCTGTGGAAAATTATCAAACAGTTTCTCACTAAGAAAAATTGTCCGACATTGTTTAATACCGTTTCAAGTGGCAACCTTCTGTTTTGAAGACTGACTTTACAGTGCAACTTTGTAATTACCTGTCACTAAAGGCAAAACAAGCGTCAATGTAGCGTATAGATTTTTATGCAAACTTAAGACAATTTTTCAATAAGGATCTTGGTTTTCCATAGCACCAAAGTGTTGTTAAACCTTTTGATTTTTGTTTAGTATCTTTGTATCTTCCCTCTTTTCCTTGTATTTATCCCTCTGTCTACCTCTGTCAGTCATTTTTCTTGTATATAACCCCACTTTTTTCAGACCTGCGCGTCTGTACGAACTCCTTTTATACCTCAACTTTAGAATTGTTCTAGAAAGAGTAAAACAAAAGGAAGAATATGACAAATTGTAGTGTTCTTATTAGAAAATTAATAAATGATTTAGTGTGTTTTTCAGTATTTGAGTTCAAAATTTAGGAGTGTTTTATAAGTTGTCACAAATGCTCTTGTGATAGTCAAATGTAATAAAAGGAGACACTGCACCACTTGATGAATAATGTCTTACAAAACCTCAGTATAATTTAATGTCTTGGTCTCCATATCAGACATTTAGTTTTCCTATGCAAACATACATCCGTTTTTATAGACTTCGAACAGGACATACTTCAGTGTTGCTTAACTTGTAGACTGTTGTGGCGCCTCGAGCATCATCAAATAGTCTTTGTTATTTGTATTCCGAGGTGAGCCACAGGCTTCATCTGACTTGTGCAGACAGCCAAGAGTTTCCTGTGGAGAAGGAGAAAAGTGCTGTTGGGTAAACAACAAACATAAACTTTGACATATGAAGGTCACTGAAGTATTTACAACTAGCAGAAAAATTAAAATGAGTATGAAATCTTGTAATATCAAGATTTGAATGAGTGCTTATTTAGCATACAATAATCTCAATTCAAAAAGCCATATGAAAAAAAGGGGATTGTGGTATTTTTGCAACTAATGACTGTTAAGAATTGGTATCTAATTTTCAAATCATGAAATGAGGAAGAAGGTATCTTTCGCAACTAATACCTCATCATCAGTAGTTTTCAAATAGTTTTTTTTTCTTTGGCCACAAGCGCAGCTTTAGAGCAGCTTTTTCAGACAGAGAAGTGAAACATAGCGCTGCACTCTGCACAGCCAATCAGCCATTCTTCAAGTTATTTAACCCTCTAAAGTAGCAATTCTGCATCAAGGCATTTCAGACAATTAATCTCCAGACTCAGTTTTTGTAAAATTTCAGAATCTTGGAAAATTCCATAGTATAATAATAATAAAAGTGAGAGGTGTCAGTTTGGGTTATCCAGGATCAAGTTGACAGTATCTGTATTGAACGGATTGCATGTCTACCACTGGCACTTCGGGGTTAATATTTAACAGAGATAAGTCATGACTGCACTTGACTCATAGTTTGATGACTTGAGACTTGACTTGATAAAATGGACAAAGACTTGGACTTGAAGTCAGTGACTTGGAGCCCTGTGACTTGAGACAACTAGATGATTGCTTCTTATTCTTAATAAATAAAATGTACAATTTTACACAAACTGGAACATGACCCCCCTCACTCTCTTTGTGACAAAAAGTTTATTTTAAAGGGAATCTATTATGTAATTGAATTATTAAGTAGTTTGTAACCATGCTACAGAGGTGTTCTCTTATCATTGGATTACTCAGTTGTGTTTGATTCATGAAGACTTGAGTAATCTTTTATTGTCTTGAACTGATTGTCCAGTGCTCAGAAAAGCTCTGTTCTCACCTACCACTTATCCCTGCCTACTTTTCTGTTTTTACTTGCAATTACTCAAACATTTTGATTCTAAGTTAGGCATGTAGAAAATTGCCATAACCACTTTCCAACAGCAAAAATCTACGACTTATTTAAGGTTATATTTTACAGTGAAGAGGCGGAGCTTATCAATTCTGCAGTTTTGAACAGAAAGTCAGTTGATCTGTTTCTATTTCTAAGCCTTTTTACATAACCTTTGTTTTACACTGACAAAATGTGAATTATTGATCTACACATTCCATTGTTTCTTCCTAAATATACTGACAAATCACAAAAGGTCTCCTTTAAAAAAGATAATTTATACAAAATAGTAAAACTGCAAAAAAGACTTGAAACTCAAACTAAAAGACTTGGACATGCCTTGAACTTGTCTCTCTTTAACTTGGGACTCAGAGTCAGACTTGACTCAGAAAACTTGAAACTTACTTGGTCCCACCTCTAAAATAAGATTAAAAAAGTGTGTAGATGTCTGACCCAACCCTAAATGTTTGCTTTACATATTGGTACTTCAACATTTGACATTTAAAAAAAACAAAAAAAACATTTTGCTGTAAAATGCTAAACCACACAGAGATGGTTCTGCGCAAGTAAACTCATTCACAGGAAATGAGACAGTGAAGCGAAATTGTTTGGTTTGTTGGGTTTCATTTTCGACTGCATGATTCACACGGTACTTGTATTATACTGTACCTCTGTAAAAGGCAATCCATTCTCAACTGAGAAGGGCGCCCTCTGTTGACCAGGACATCCGCGACACAGACAGCACAGGATGGATTTAAAAGTGCTCCTCATCTCTTTGTCCCGCAGAGAATAAATGATTGGATTGACCAGTGAGTTGCACTCGGCTATCACCAGGCAGAACTTCTCAAAAGCATTGGCATGGCTGCTTTTCCCCAACAGTCCGTCCAGCAGAAGGGTCATGAGTCCAGGAGTCCAACAGATCACAAAAGCACCTGCACAAACACAGACTTTAAAAGTCTTTATGCCTTTATCACGGTTAATGGTGTAGATAACAGGGTTTGTACAGATTTTATATGAAGGTTTTCCATGATTTCTCCATAACCTTTCCTTTTCCACATCTTGAATTTATCTTATATTTACTCACATTTCAATCAATGATCCACTTTTATAAATTTTGAAGGAATACACTAATTTTACAGATTTCTAAACCGATATATTTGATATTTTTGCATTTTGTTCAAGTGTTGTTTAGGCTTGCTCCAGGGTTTCTGCAAAATCTTAAAAAGTCTAAAATAGTCTCCAATAGAAAACTTTGAATTAAAAGCCTTAAAAAGTCAAATTTCCATTAGAGGTTTTAAAATTGTTTGCACAGGACTTACATTTTTCAATTTCGATCAGATTTGCTTAATTATTTCATATTACTGCAGTTTTGTTAGAAGTTCTGAATAATAATATCAACTAGGGCTGTAATTGATTGATGACATTTATTATAAACTCGTAATAAATTACACTTCTGAACCAGGACGGCTGCTTTAAGGCTGAAACTACTGAGATGAAAAATGACTTATTCTTAGGGCACTTGAACGCAACATTAAAAGCAGTGTGAAAATACAATTCTTCTGCCTTTTGTTATTTTACATAATCAAAGTAACCTGCCTAACATTGATTTTAATGGGTCCTGTCCTCAAAAACATTTACAGGCAGCATATTATATTTTCCAATAGTTTTTTTCTACATTTTCTCATTTTGGTCAGTAAAATATGTCTTGATATGTATCGTATTGAGGGAATTGTATCGGGATATACATGTATCAGGACAAGTATCGTATGGGAAGGCTCTTGGCAATACCCAGCACTAATCTCAACAATATAACACAATGGGTGTGTTTCTTCTTCTGCCATTTGGTTGGTGGAATAGATGGAATGCTTGGTTGCTTTATAAAGTGAGCCCTATTTGTTAATTCATTGGACTTTTTATAATTGTTGCAAAATATAAATGAAATCTTATAGCTTTATAGAAAAGAATTAGTCATGACTCACAAATAAGTCTTATTTGTATGTTTTGTGGCCTTAAAAATTCTTAAAGTTGGACCCTTCTATTCCTGTAGAAACATTGTTATTCAGTATCTTCACTGTATTTAGTTCAGTGGCAAACAAAAAACCTAAAGAGATATATATTTTCATAGGGAGACTACTGTATTTCAACTCAAAAATACATGGATGAAAATTTTGACAAGACGTTTTGTGACAAATCAGGTCTTAATTTGATAATTCAGTGCATTCTAAAAAATTATAGATTGAGAGATTAAGAGAAAACTGCAAAATGGTCCAACAATATGGCTTAAAAGGGTTCAATTTTGTCACAGTATTTTTTTTTTTACCCCAGATATTTTCAATTTTCCAAAGCTTTTCCAAAACCCAAATATTACCCAATTTTTCCAGGTCCTGAAATTTTGACCTAAGTTTTCCATTACTAAAACAAACCCTGACATAAGCTCTTGCACACTTTGTACTATATTTGGAGTAACCTGTAATTTTGTCTTGTTGTGTCCCCGTCACCAGGGACATAGATGCATTAACCCTTTAGGCGTTAGGAGTTTTTCAGTTGAAATACATTTCTCTAAATATAAAGTCTTAAAAAAATTCCCCTGGAAAATCCAAACTGATATTTATCTGTATTGTTTTATAAAACTACTGCTACAGATTGAGTTTGGTGTTTTTCACGCTTCGCAAACTTATCAAAACAGAAGATCTGTGGCACTTAAAGGGTTAAATGCACTGTGGAACATTCAGCAAAGAAAGTACTCTGCTGGCACGCGATAAAAATGACGTCATGTACTTCTACTTATGAATCAGAATGTTGTTCATCTTTCACAAAACGTTGACAAACAATACAAATGCAGAACAACAGGTTTTCACAGGATGTGGGAGGTGTCATCAGCACTGAAACGTTACCACAACAGGGACAAAAAACAAGTATAAAATGACACTAAAAGTCGGTCAGTTTAAAGGTGTTCTTTTGACTCGAACATTTTGTATTCTGTATTGTTTGTTCAGTAGAAAACTTACCTAGAACCATAAAAATAGTCTTCATCAGGTTGTCGACAGTCTGGCTGTAGTGCTTCTCCGAGGTGTGCTGAGCTGAGTATCTGATTTGGTATCTGACATAACAAAAGATACGAGTGTACATAGCCACCATAATAAAGAATGTGAGCAGGTTGAGAATTGCCCAGAAAACAAGGAACCGGCGACTGTAGAGCGGCGCCACAGTGGAGCAGTCTTTCAGGTCACACTCACAGTTCCAAAATATGGACGGGATGAGCCCCATGATTATGCTCACCACCCAGATGCCAAAGATGAGCAGCAACACGCGGCGTTTGGTCATTTTACTGTGCTGCTGCATGGACATGATGGTCTGATGGCGCTCCACGGCCACAGCCAAAAGGTTCGCAACAGAAGCGGTGAGGCTGATGTCGATGAGAGCCCCTCGGATGTACCACTGCTTTTTCGAGAGACTACTAGTCCAGGGGCCAGTGTTCAGCATCAGGTTGGCATAGGCCACACCAGCAAACAGGTCTGCAGCTGCCATGTTGCTCAAGAGATAGTAAATGGGAAAGTGAAAGCGCTGATTCTTGAAAATGGCAATCATGACCATGAGGTTTGCCAGGACAACTATGAGACAAACTGTCAGTCCAAGTCCAATGACCACCTGGTCTCGAGTCGTCCATTCTGTGTTGATCTTTTTGCCCACGTAGTTGTAGAAGAAGGTGACGTTGTAGTTGTTGTTGCAGATGATCCTCTCACTGTTGTTTGAGGCCATAACTTGTAAAACACACAAAGAGATATTTAGAAGGAAAAACGATGAATGAAATAATAAAGTAATGATAATAAAGTAATGGTAACAAACAAACACATTTACTAATAAAAATAGTTTTCTGTGCAGATTTCAAAAGCATTCATGCGTTGAGGCGTTGTCTGTATAAGGTACTACTCAGACAAAGCAGGAACAGCATTAAAAAAATACAGAAACTCTTGGTTGTGACAAAAAGATTTCGTCAATAAAGATGCACGCAACATCAAGAGGACTGCAAACAGCTTCTTCTGAATCTCATTATCATACAACTGTCACAATCTGAAATATTCATCTAAAGATTAACTGCTAAAGCTATTAAAAAGTTTGTTAAATTACTTAGTTGCAGTTCTTTAGTCTTGTACATCTTAGTGAAAATATAAACAGAAACTCACCAACTCTCAGACAGACTGGGTGTAGACATTTGATGGCAGGTCTGTGATAACCTACCAGGCATTACCTGCAACAATGACAAAGCTGATATTAACCAAACAATGTGTCAACCTTTTCAGACAAAAAGCTGACTTGAACAAAATATAGCCTATACTTTATGTAACTAAAATCTGTATCCATAAACAATGTCCCAACGTAAGGTTTTAGCTTTGTATAAAACTACTTCAGTGCTTTTTTGGTGGTTACTTTCCACCTCAACTACTTGGCGTTACTTTTTAGTTGTAAATAAGTACATTTTGTGTTTTCACCAAAAAGTCTATGATAAATGCAGCACTTTGTGAAAAAATTAGACCACAAAGAACTTTCTGAATTGAATAATAAAGATTATTAGTTTTAATCGGAGCAGAATACAGTGTTCTGATTGGCTGAGCTTGGGTGTCACTCTAGTTTCCCTTTAAGAGAGAAAAAATAGGGTTTTAAGTCAAAATTGCAACCTAAACTTAATACATTTGATATTAACAGTGTTGAAGGATTTTTGAGAGAAAGTTGTCAGATTTAAAACCTAAATTGTGTTTTCAGTGTGAAAATAACCCACCACCACACATTTAAATGTCTTTGCCAGCTAATCAAAAGTAGGTGTAAAATTCTAAAGAAACAATTTTTCTTTAGAAATGTACTGTAATTTGTTTTGAGAAACATTTGTTCTGTTTCTCAGAACAAATTCTAAAAGCGGCTTCCATGATAGTCTTGTGCCATAATAAGATACAAATAGCCTAGGGAATCTATCCTAAAACAAACACACAGAATGAAAGTCTACATCCTTTTTTCCAGCTAACACATATTTACATAGCTATAGTAGTTT
Organism: Mugilogobius chulae; assembly: GCA_038363315.1. Classification (NCBI taxonomy): domain Eukaryota; kingdom Metazoa; phylum Chordata; class Actinopteri; order Gobiiformes; family Gobiidae; genus Mugilogobius; species Mugilogobius chulae. The sequence continues at coordinate 65,992,947 of CM076396.1, forward strand.
GCATTGACTTCAACTCGGCATGTAAGTTATGTTGCTGGACATACTTGCAATAGCCTATATTCAAAAACCTCCATGTGCACCTCGCTGGATTTCTAAATCTGCTACTTTTATATAACCTGTTACGAGTATTTTTTTTTAGAAAGATTACCACGTTTTAGGGTCCAGTTCCATCCAGTCGTCCTGCAGAGAAAATCAGCAAAGTTTTCAAGACTAAACTCCCACCTGTGACTTTTCACCTTACACTTCTGACTGGGGTTTCACGCGCAGCTCCAAACAGTTCTCGCGTACGTGCCGCCTCCAGGTGCACGCAGCGATGTAGGAAACGGGGAAACTCAGAGCTCACGCGGTTTATCTTTTATTTAGGCTGGTTATTTCAAGGCTTCTGGCGTTTGTTAGATAGGCTAATAACGATACATGCAGTTCCTTTTTTATCTTATATGAGCACAAGAGAGTAACAAACAATAACGGGGGGAAAAGGACATTTAGTTTGAACATTGGGCATCGTGAACAAAACATATAATGACCAAATAAATTATTATCCATTATAATATTCTTCTGTTCTGGCAGAATGCCTATTTAAATATTCTGAAAGGGATTTATACTTTGCAACCTAATTGTAGGTTTCGAAATGATGAGAAATTAAAAACAATTTAAAGCTAAGTATTGATCTTTTTAATTTGAAAAAGAAGAACAAGCCTATCATGGCCTTCAAAATGCTGAATAATATTAGACAGGAAGAAGAAACTCGATGTACCTCGATGAATTTACCACAGGGTGGTAGCAAAGAGTCAACCTAATTATCTACTTGCAGTGAAAGACAAGTACTTGGACCTTGTAATAGGTTCATATTTTAATCTCCTACATTTGTTTGTCTGTTAGCAAAGACTCAAAATAATTTAAACCTTTGATAATGGACAATCATTTTATAAAGACAACTTTACTGGGTCAAAATACCCTACATGCCTTTCAACTTTAAAATAACAAAATCTCCTAAAACAATTTATTATTGAGTAGAGATTGTTTTAATTTTTTTATTTGTGTTGTTTTGTTTTTTTGACAAGACAGTGTAGAAATAAGAAAGAACATTCTGAAGAATTAGAATAAAGCCAGTTTCAATATGTCAGTGTTTTTTGTGTATCAATCTCTTGTGTAGTTTTTTTTTTACCTCATGAAATACTTCAGGCTGTTGAGAGATTCTAAATACTCAAACAACTACTATCAGAAACCACCATCCCACAGAGTAGGCATGTACCAAAGACTGCAGCTGACAAACCCTTTTTAACTAAATCATGGCAACAACAAAGACAGAAGACATGTTTTAGTTTATTTTTTTATTTTCTATAAAAGAGATGAGTTTATTCAATAATCATAACAGACTGAATCAGACCTCGAAAGACCACTCACATACCAAATAATCGAGGAAATGTTTGAACAAAACCCCAAAACAGAACAAATGTAACACAAAATAAAATACCTGAATAAAGCAAACTCCAGGCTGAACTGCAGTCAGCACATTCTCTGAAGAAACCATGGCACAAGTGTCCAACAGTTATTGTCAGAAAAGACACGGCTAAAAGGAATGAAGGGTTTTAACCTATTTGAAACCAGTCTGATAATAATAAAAATTATATATTTATATAATGTGGACTTAATTAAAAGGTGATCGAAGAAACATGTTCTTCTAAGGTTTATCTGTTTAATCTTATGGTCAATAGTTGCTTATCTACATTAGGGAACATGCCTCCCTCCACCACACATTAATAAAAACATACAGGCAAACAGGCATCCAAATTTACACAGTCACACTGACGAGAGCAGACGAGAACGTGAGTGGCAACGCTGAAACTTTTCTATCTAAATCTGCTGATTGAAACATAATGAAAGTAGTTGACAAGTGTACAGTCATAGAAGTCCAGCTAAAACTAAATTTAAAACCCAAATATTGACAGAAACGGGCAAATATAAAATGCTGTCTTTTACTTTTTAATAATATTTTTTTTTCCAACACAAATGCTTTCAAAACAAATCGTCCTCCCCAATCAAATATTACACCACCCGGCCCTGACGCGTTCAAAACCCTCCCTCGAAGTGTAAAGTAAGCCAACGAGAATTGCAATACAATACAGGCACTGAAGAAAACACCATGAGACGAGCAGAAGATGAGATCACCTGTTTTTTTCAAACCGAAGCATACAGCGCCTCCCACAACTGAATTTTAAGTCACATCCACTATTATCGAACAAGAACAAAGATAAAATCAAAATGTTATATATTGTTTTTTTGTGTTTTACTTTGTGTATTTGACTGTTAAAGAGAATTGGTTAAAACAACTTATTTAAAACTGTCCTGATTCCCACGATTGTCCGCCGTTTTCAAACATCGCCGACAATCTGTTCATTACAGTTGTAGCACACAATATCGTTTGTTCTTTCTGTATAAATTAACTGAGCCGCAGGTCACTGGTCTTTCAGCATTCTCAACATGATGTCTAAAGATAAAAAATAACTTTGTAGATATCAAATCAACTAAACCAAGGACAGCCGAGTCACTATTTCGCTATTTAGTTCCTGTTTTACTTTTTCCATAAAAATACAAGGCAGGTCGTAGTTTTCCCCCCAATTCTGTCTTTGATAAATACTTAGTGGAACTATTATATGCATATATTCAAGGATTTCACTAACTACCTACCGTGTTTCAGGACAAAAAGGTGAGCGTTAAAAGAGTATGGGTAGTTTGGCATAGACATAGGTGGTGGAGTGTATTGGTGAGAAGATTCAAGGTCTAATAAGGAGGAAATAAAATGTTGATAATAACAGTTTTTTGTAGAATAAGAAAATACTTCTTTACAGTAGATACTAAATGATGAAAAAGGTCTACGCTGCTCCTGGCTGTTGTGTGTTATTGGTCTGAATCCAGGCCACAGAACATAATGGTCTGCTTAGGAAAAAGGTGTAAGGCAAACTGTACCTTCTCTGCTGAGAAATATACATGATTTACAGTATGGAAGTCCACTCCAAACCCATCCGGTGTATTCACTTGCAACAAACAAAACACAACATAAAAGACCGGTCTTCTTCAACACCAAAGACATCTGGCAGTTTTGAAAAGCTTCTGCGCAGTCTGTCGTACATTATCAGAGCATTTTTAAGTTACTATGGTGTCTCTCGTCACACGCACTGAGACGAAAGTGTGACAAAGGCAACTGTGCCAGCATGGGTCGCCTCAGTTTCAAACAAGAGAAGCCATTATTTCAGGCCAACGACATCCAAAAAGATGTGTCCGTTCTCCTTTCATTCGTATGCTTTCAGTTCGCTAAGGGCAAGCTGTGGAGCCCAACCGACGGCCCGCCAGGCTTAGTCCATGCTCCTGTGGTCCATGATGGCTAATCTTTAGAAGTATACGTCATCAAGTTTTAGTTTCTGGTTTTTGCAGGTATGTTTACGAACTCCTCAGAACAGGTTCTCTTCAAAAATAGCCATTAAGTCACTTTGGAAGTTCATGTCAATAGTTGCTGCCATCTATATCAAATGAGAGAAGAGGAAAAAAAGAAAGTGTTATTTGTTTTTCAAGAAAAAAATACCTGAACAATAGTAATTAAAAATTCTAACTGAATGGAAGTATTTTGGACAGTTGCAGTTTCTTTGTTTTTTATTGTCTTAATTTGTCTGTTGAGTTCAAATTAACAATAAAATGGAAAATACAAGTAGTCTTTCCACTGTAGTTTCAACTGTGCAGAGCTAGTTTGTTGCCAACATCCGTTTTTCAGTAATTTGCATGACATGTATATTCAATATTTAATACCTAGAACAGACATAGGGCATCTAAAATAATATTCAAAGGCTGTTTTCTGTGTACTGTGTAACGTAAAGTTAATAATTCTGGTCATAAAAAATAAATAAATCACCAAATTGATTATTTGTGAAATGATTTTTTGTGCCAAACTACAACGTTGTAGATAAAACTGGCTCCTGTTCATCGTCCAGACATAAAAAATATTCTAGAATGTGAATGTTCCCTACTACCCCACAACAATTATTTGCTCATCACACAAACTTAGAAACTGTGTGATCACAAAGTCAGTATCAGTGATAAATGGGTGTGTAGCTGCAGTGTTCCTGTTGCTGTTACCTGGTTCTCCACCTCTAATTACTTCCTTGTTTTAGAGTTGTATTTTTTATCAGACTGACACATAAACGCCCACATATTTTTGGTACTCACTGAAAATTCCAAATGTCGTGATGTAATCTGCAGTAGCTCTATACGGTTTTCTTGTTTTATTCTTTTCAGTGCTACTATGGAGCATTCATAGAAAAGTGATAATATCTCCATGGAAACAAGGTGGCTGCAGGTTATGGACTGTGCTTTTACGTCACACCGAATGAGTTATAATAAATACACGAGAGATTGTTTCCACGATAACTTATTGTAGCTAATGTCCAGTTCCAGCAGCCATGTTCTGTTGTAAATTTTAAAGTTCTCATACAAACGAAAATCTTATATTTTTACTTTCAATACAATTTTTCCTAAAATTTTAGACTTTAACATATTTTTACATACATTTTTTAACATGTACACATTTTAATCTATGCATTCTAAGGCCTTGCTTTTACATAATTTTCAATCATAATTTGCTGCTGCTCCACTCACAAAATGGCCACTGCAACTGCCATGGCAACAGAATCCCCTCTTTCTCTTGTCGTTTTTGTAACTCACTTCATTCATATTTTCAATCAAAAGTGTTTTTCTCACCGCTTCTCGCCGCCTCCTCTCCTGCTCCCGCCTGCGTGCCATTTCTCTCTGTTGGTCAAGGGGGTTTTGCGCGGCGGCGGGCTGAGGAGGCGTGGGGGGCTGTGCGGGCGGCTGGACAGGGGCAGCAGGAGGGTCCGGTTGCTGCTGTGGTGGAGGTTGGGGCACAGGGGGTAGGTGCTGTGGCTCGTGGCGTCTGCGGGGCTCTTCGTGCACCCGTCGGCTCGTCTCTATCACCTCATCCTCATCTCTACCACTGGAAAAAAAAATCACAAACCATTACACATGTACAAGCAGGAAAAAACGTCCCGATACTATTTAGGATTATTGAATTAGCATGAATGAACCTAAATACAAATCCAGGTATGTCTTTAAGAATTACAATGTTATAACAAACTTGGATCTACCAGCCCGGATTCTTGCAATTTTTGTGTATTTCACTCAGTCAATTTGTAGAGACCCCCGTTGTACAATTAAAGCCAGGAACTGCCAGCCAAACCAATCACCAATCACGACGCAGAGTACACAGTCAAACCAACACAAGCATAGCAGCGGCAATGTACATACTACATATTAGCCTTTCTTTTTACTTTTTAAAAACAAAAAATGTGACTTTTCCTTGACTTCAGTGTTGTAGAGCTTTGACCAATCAGCTTTAAATATTCTCCATTCCATTTTTTCCGATGGTTTTTAGCAGCAGTCTATCCCAATTGAACTCAATTTAGAGTAATACATAATAATCAGACATGAGTCAAGTTATGTTATAACTTGAACTAAAGTAAAAAAAAAGTTTGGAAAAATATGTGCCTAACCTGAATATAAGTAATTGATAGAAACTATTTGTTTTCAACAAGAACAATAATAAAATCTAATAAATTTGGGACAAACAGGTTTAATTCTTTTGTTGATTTTTAGTAGCGTACCGTAGTTTGTCTTGTTCTCTTCGTTGTCTGTCTTTTTCGGCTTGTTCTGCCTGAGCCTTGAGAGCCTTTTCCCTTTCCTCTTTTTCTCGAGCAGCACGACGAAACTGCTCAAAACTGTCACTGGATGACTTCACAGCAGAGAGTGGCGTAGATGTCGACGACTTTTGTGCCAGACTGGCCCACGAGCCCATATTTTTTACTTTCATATCCTAGATGAGATAAGAAATTGCAAAGTTTACAACTAATCAATGATTTACAGCAGAATTAAATAATAATTTCAAACAGACCTGGGCTTTTTTGGGAGCCACTGGTGCCTTGGACTCTTGCTTGTATTTTTCCTTCTCTGAATTTGAGGATGGGGGCCCACTGGGCTCTGACGAACGAATGACAGGTCGTGACGTGCTGTCCATAGACTTTGAATCTATCCTCTGTTGACTGTGGCTTTGTTGAGAGGGCTTGCCTTCATGTTTGGGGTGGTCTGGTCTCATGGCTGGGTTGAAGGGCTCTCCTCTCATCACTGGGGATGGAGGAAGCTTCTCCTCTTTTACGATGTCTTGTGGTACAGGTATTCTTTGCTAAAATATTCAAAGAAATGTAGAGTTCACAAATTAAAAAATCAAAATGCAAAATTTACACCTTTTTGGGAGCTTACCTTTTTAGACTGGATGTTTGGAGGAGGGGACGGGTGAGATACTGGGGGATATTGGGGAACTTGTGGGGAATGCATCATGAGAGGAGAAGGGTTGTCCCTCATGTTACCTGTCACATGAGATGAGATTAAACTGAAATGTAACAAACCATAGACAGTGAGATAAGAGAGTTTGGGTTATTCTTTCACCTGTGTTGTAAGGGTCCGGCTTCACTGTTCGCGGCGACGGTTGCTCAGGCTGCTGTTGGATGACTTGCTGTGCTTTGTTGATGGACATGGATACTTTGTGTTGTGCTCCCTGGGACTGACCTGCTAGTCCAGGAGTCTGCTGAAAGTTCAATTGCTGTGGTTGAGGCGGTTGTGGCGGGGGCTGAGCGTGCTGCATGTGGCGAGGCGGATGAAGAGGCATCTGTTGCATGGGGGGTTGAAGCGGGGGAACTTGTTGAGTCTGTGTCTGAACAGGGAGTTGAGGAGGAGGCAGCGTTGTTTGAGAGGACAGTTGTCCTGGGACAGTCTGCCGGCTCTGCCCCTGGAGAGGGGGCATTTGTGGCGGCTGGTGAGTCTGCTGAAACTGATGCAGATACAACTGTACAGGGTTCAAAGAGGCCGGGGTCTCCTCATCATCCGCTAGCAGCAACTGTGGGGGCTGAGATGACAACATGCCTTGTGGCGTGAGTGTGGGTGGGGACAAGGGGCGCTGATGCAGCGGCTGAGGGGGATGGAGGATCTGTGCAGGGAGCTGGTGCTGTGGAGGTGGAGCGGCCGAGGGTAGTTGAGGCTGAGGCGGTGGTGGCTGTTGTTGGGGAAGTTTGGGATGAAGAGGGGCAGCCTTGTGGCTCGGTCGTGAAGGCTGCTGAGGCATAGAACTGTGCAAAGCTACAGAAGCAAAAAAGCAGAGAAATCCACAGCTGAAATGTTTTTTCAGTATATATAGAATTTGGCTGTATTAGTATCACTACATTTATATTTCAGATGAACATGGTTTAAACTTGGACTAGCTCTAAAAAAATTAATAACAATACATCTAGCAATTATCTAAAACAAGAAAAAGAAACACTGAGACCGTTACTTTGTGGCATTCGTTTTTTCGTGTTTTAGCCACTAGTAGACCCTCTAGTTGAGAGCATAACGCACACAAGTCATAGTGGCGTGTCCAGAGCCCAAATCTGATGTGAGACACTTCTCTCCACCACATCTGATAATGTGAGAAATGTGTGGCTCTGGTCTTCGGTTAGGATAAGGCAATGCAAAATGTAAGAAGCTGAAATAGGAATCAAATTTGATTTGACAGTTTTCTTTAACAATAGGATGTGGCTAAAATCTCACATTAAAAACACAATCTGTATGAATGTGGCACGTCTTACATACTTACACAAAACAGGCAATTTATGAACCCATTGAACTGATCAGCCTGGACTACAACCCTGCGGTGTGTTTTATTTTATAAGTACGCTGGCTGAAGAACGCATCGCGAGCGCTGGATTGCCACTAATCACATTTTTGCACTAATCTACACCAAAATGTCAGAGCACGGACAAAGGACACACCATATGGAGGCTGGAGTGGATGTGGTCCTGTGCACATCTGTACCAGGACTGAGGAGCACAAACAAAGAACATAATGCTCGCACATGGCATGTCTTGAACTGTCGGAGGCCAGAACACTCCGTGTACACACTGCGGAGCTTGTGAGCCTTGCTCCTAGTGTTTTTTACCGGGGAAAAAGTTGTACTTATGCTGTTGACCCTTCTGGAGTTTTCAGATTAGACGCAGATTCTCTGGTAAGTCCAATGTTTAGTCACCAACCTGATCTTTTTTAGTGTGCCAATTGGCTGTATGTTAAAGATGCATGGTTGTTAAAGCCTGTCATGTGAATAGAATTGATTCCTATTTAGGCCTATAATGTTTTTTTCTGAAGCAAATATTCTAAATACGGCATATTTTATCCTGTAATCTTAATGCACTGCTCACTTGTCATATTGGCAGATGTGCGCACATTTCTACACAGGTTCACTGAATGAAATGGTCAGTGTAAGATCTGGGTGTCACCACACCTCCTAGATTTGCAGGAACAGTGCTGTGAAAGAACACACTAGCAGCAAACAAAAGAAAAACTAAGGCCAGCACCAGCACCGTCCCAAAGAGTATTGACATGCACACAGTGGTTATAATGCACTACAGCAGCTACAGCTGCTCTGAGCTAGACTGACACAAGTGATCTGACCACCAAATCACATCACAAACAGTACGCCCTGGTCAAAGCTGAGCTCAAACTTCCTGGTGGACAAACACCACTGAGTTACTTCTGTCCCTCTTATCAATACTTTCTATGTAGAAACTACAATAAATGTGGTTTTCACTGTTTTACCTGGGGATTGCAGGACGGGATGCTGATTTAGGAAAGGGTGCGTTTCTGGGGACACCGTAGCAGCAGAGTGAGCGTTGAGTTGAGGAGCTGAGGGAGATGTGGCGTTGCCCGAATGATGAGACAAATGCATGAGGGGTGGACCGAAAGAGGGCAGAGAGTCAAAACTGGTTTCCAACATTTGTGAGGACTCCAGAGCTGCAACAGGGGGCGCCATGAACCCAGCCGGAGAAGGCTGGTGCTCCTTTAGCTGACTGTTGGGCTGAGGCTGAAGGCCTGCTTGAATGTGGGGATGTGTCTTTTTAGCTTCCTTCCCAGAATGAATCTTCTTTTTTGTCTGTTTCATCATTCCTAAAGAAAAGTAATTATGGTGAAGACATATACAAAGTTTTACCAGGTTTCTCTTTTTAAGGGTAACTTACCAGGCCCCTCGCCCTCACTATCAGAGCTTGAACCGCTACTTTCTGAAGAAGATCCGGTCTTTTTAGACAGAGCCTCCAACGGTTTCTCTGCTAAATAAAACATGCTTAATATATTTTATCTATGTTTAGGTTGCAGTGAATAAGTAAGATCATAAAGCTCACCAGGGGCCTTTTTCTTTTTCCGGAGACAAGACGACACATATCTCTCCAGCTCCCGTAAAGTTGAAGGTTTGAGCGTTTCAAAGTCTATTTCGATCTCATCAGGATTTGAGTTTTTGAGCGATGGCTCTCTGGATTGAATGATATGTACTACTCGTCCAAGCTTGTCACCTGGAAGCTTGTTAATGTCTAAACTAAGTTGCCTCTTCTCCTCATATGTCATTGGTTTACACTTCTCCCCAGTGACCGCTGCCCCAGCAGCTGCAAGCTCTTCCTCCAGAGATGGAGCAGGAGGGACAACAGGAGGGTGACTGCCTTTTACCCACTCCTTTTTGCTAAAGAAAAAATATGGTGGTTATTATCATTCACTCAGTGAAGAACACCAAAAAATAAACCTATAATTAACCTTTTCTTTCTTCGTTCTTCTTTCTGCTCTTTATTATTTGTACTACTCTTATTCCTCTTGGGGAGCGGTGGCACGGGAGTTGCTTCTTGTATTTCGTCGATGAGGCCAGGGACGCTTCCCTTCTTCTTATGCTTTTCCTTTTTCTTCTCTTTCTTATCCTTTTCTTTTTTCTTTGGTTTGCTGGCTTGAGGTTGGGATAAGGCAGCCAATTGTTCATGGACAGCTTTCAGCTATGTGAAGACAAAACTGTTATTTATGCAAAAAACATACTGGTTCATTTGTCTTAGTGAAACAAACCTGCTCTTGAAGTTCAGCCAGCCTCTGGGCTCGCTCCTCCTCAGGGTCATCTGTTGACGACTCAGATTCTGACGAGGAGTCGCTGGAACTGTCTGACGAGGAAGCGGCGTGGGTCAGAGGAGGTTGCGGTTTGACGGGAGCTGGATGATGCAGGGACGTGGCCGGTGCAGAAACCAGTGGCTTGTTCTCAGGCTCATCAGGCATTTTTGCAAAGCGCATTTCAAAAACATCCTGTTAAACATTTTAAATGTAATTAAATCAGTATCACTGATATCAGTGCCAAGTGGACTAAAATAGCTACAAGATAAGCCCATTTACCTGTAATTTGCGTGCCATGGCTACCACTTCATGGTCTGGTGGATTATACTTGTAGCAGTTGGAAAACATTAATCGTACATCTGCAGCATATTCTTGGGGATCTCGATATTGCCTGTTCTCCAGTTTTGCCTAATAAACAAACAACAAATGTCACTTTCAAATCTTTGTTGAACAGCTTAACAGACTATGACATCTGGCACACCTTGATGGTGCTGAGGTCCATTGGATGCTTAATAATGTCATGATAATCATGAAGTCCAAGAGCATCTACATCAACTGGTTTATAAAAAGGCCACGCGTAAGCAGCATGCTTCTTTGAGAGCATTTCTCTAACTAGGGTGGCACAGTATCCCATTTGATCCTGTGGTTTAGGACTGAGACCTCCACTTGGTCCCAGACCTATGTGATGCTGGGAGTCTGGAGCCTCCTTCTTCATTAGTTTTGAAGGCCGGGTGCTCTCTCGCCGGGGGAAGGTTTTCCCTGACTTGGATTCAGCCGGTGAGGATTCACTCAGTTGGTCATTTGCTGTGGGTGTTGTAGTGTCTGCTTTCCGTTTCTGGCTCTTTCTTTGCTGAAATATGAATTAACGGAAAATGCATTATTATATTTCTTAGCCCCGTCCTACTCCTATAAGACAATCTCGCTACTTACTTTGGTCATGGTCATAGGGTTTTGCAGCAAAGGGGCAGTGCTCTGGAGGGGTGTGGGAGCCAGGGCGGTCTGAGCAGGAGGAGGCACAGAAGTCATGATGGGAATTTGGGAGGCGCATTCTGGCTGAGTTAAGGAAAGGGAGCTCCAAGCTGGGGTGCATGGTTGGGAAGCTTTGGGGCCACATGGGAAGTCACATGGGGGGTTACATGGGGGACCACATGGGGAGTCACATGAGGAGCGACATGAGGAGCGACATGAGGGACGACATGAGGGGCGACATGAGGGGCCGCATGAGGAGGCAGAGCCTGCATTATAGGCTGAGGAGGTAGTGAAGGCGTGCTCTGTGCTGGTCCTCTGCTCTGTTGTGTGGCAGACAGGTTTGACAGGCCGCGTGTTGTAGGAGTCGTGGAGGAAGGATCAATGATGGCCCCTGGTTTAAGGCTCAAACCTTACAAAAACATGTATGTATTATTTATATTTTACAATGACATCATACACTTTTTGTTATATAATAGTTTAGCTAAACTTACCCGCATCTTTGCGTCCACGGCCACGTCCTTTTCCAGGCATAACAGCAATCTCAATTTCATCTTGAGGCATTTCTGTGACTTTTTGGAGAAAAACTTTTTCTAACGCCTCAGCCATAAGGACAATATCATCACCAGGCTGCAGGAGAAAACCAACATCAAATCTCTGCTGAATATGCATAAGCTCTCAATTAACTTAAGTCAATGAAAATATTACCTTATTGTAAATATAACAATTAGTAAACATTGTATTGAAGTCTTGGATACATTCTTGGGCGTTCCAGTAATAACTGTTCTCTAGTCTTTTCTTTATAGTGCCCATGTCCATAGGGGTTTTAATTATTGTATAGTAGTCCTAAAGAAGAACACAAATTCACAATTGAGACAAAATAATTTTATAAAATTAATAAATAAAGATTAATAAAGATGAACAATGTATTACTCACAGGCAGATTTAATTTGATGGCATCCACAGGACAGTGGAAAGGCCAAGCAAATTGGTGCTTCCACAGAGCCTTGACCACCACCTTGAGGAGGAACTGCAGCTGATTGGTCTGGCGTTTGGGCCGATTCATGCCGACATATTCAGGGGGCAGGGGGTTGCCTGGTCCCCCGGCCGGGCCCTGGCTGCTGCCGCTGCCAGACATCTGTGCTGCTTCCACACCGTCCCCCATCCTGATCCTGACAGGATTGGCTGTGGGCAGGTGCCCCTGACCGGGCGCAGAGGCTGGGGCAGGGGTGTTAGCAGGACACCGGTTTAGTCTTGGCCCCGGCACAGATTCCACTGACAGAGCACCGCTGATCCCATTGCACTCCTCACTGGACTCTCTGCAAAGAAGATGAGAGGACGTCAGTGATCAATGTTTGACTGTAATGCACAGCCACATGTTTCAGCCATGATGTGGCACTTGGAATCTATGCATTTAAATATATCCTTTAACAACAGGTACGGCCTAATATGGTGATGGTGGAAAACTAAGGAAGAAAAGCAAGCGGCCACACTGATGCACATCCGACAAAAAAGTACTTAATTGGGCACTTCTATTACAGTGGATAATTCACAACTTTTAGAAACCTAGAGTGAACATTTTCAGACTTAAAGCTAGCGAAAACAAGCTAACATTTTAAGTGTACTTCCTGGTCAGAGAATTAAATGTTCTTTAATTAGAAGCAAAACTCTTTGAATGGTCTCACTTTGACCCTAACAGCTATTTTTACACCATATTGTATGTACACCATATTGTACAGAAAAAAAAACAAACAAAAAACAGGCTTAAAATGAAACAAAACAGGTAAAGATTCTTTGATGTCAGACACATTTTGGGCTCCTTACGTTGAGAATATACAGTGTTTAAATTACAGGAAAATATTTCAGTTAACAGCTAACAGTTTTTGAGAACAAGATAGCATGTTTTGGAGCCAGGGACTACCGGTACTTGACAAATGCCACTGTAAATAGCTCAACAACACTTCTGAAATTGTGATTTTGACTTGATCATGATACAGAAATAATTGATATCACACTTCCAGCAGAATGACTAAATTCATTGGAAAAATCCATTATAAAACATGTTTGGAAAGGTCAAGAAACTTTTGTTTGTTTTGTTTTATAATTCACTGTGCAGCCGCAATCCAAATACTTTATAGACAGTTATTTTAAAAACAAATGAGTGACACCTAACAAACAAGAAACTTATCTCCAACAGTGTTACACTTTTAGACCAAAATGAAACTGCAGTCCTCTGACGGAGAATTGCCTCATAGCACATGTGAACAGTTTTTAAAAGGTATCTGGGCCAAGTCTGCCTCCAAAATATGCAGCTTCTATTGGGTTTTCAGTCTTTTCCACTGTGTCTTAGGACCTGGGAGTGTTTAGAGAGACGTGGGTGGACAGAGGTGGCTGTGGGAGGGGGAGTCGTGTCATCTGGCAGCTGATGGTACTACATGTTCTTTCTCTCTGCAGTGCCAGTAACACAGAATCTTCTAATACAGACGATTCGACAAACGAAAGCTGCCCACAAACAAAACAATCAATGCCATGAAAAAAGGATCACAGGGTTTTTATGTTGTGCAAGTTTGGTCTGGTAGCCTTTGTTCAACACCGCCCTGAACAGGGCCCTAAAGATAAACACAACTGAGCGGACCTCTGACTAATCTCCGTCGAGATGAGTCACTTTCTGAGAAGAGGAAAGCAGTTTGCACACCACATGATTGCTGCCTGTATCTGCCTGAGGCAAAAAGACTGGGAGATAAGTACATGAATGACAATGTTTAAGACTAACTCAGATTAGTTAAGTATACATAGCTAAATATGTTAGTATCATTTAAGAAATGACATAATAACTGTCAACTGCAAACAAACCAATAACTGCTGACTAAGTAAACATTTTCTTTTATAAATACACTTTATTGGAAGGAGAAAGCTGCATAATGTATTCATAAGAAGGCTGTCAAAAATTCCAATACTGTGACATAATAACAATACTAAATTTGTATTAAAACCAAATTGAACAAGAAAACACGAAAAAAAAATTTATACATGGAACAAAAGCATTATCCATCCTTCTTCTTGATCCATCTAAACAAAGTCAACATTTTGATGAAGTTTTTTGGTAAATTGATAAAGGCTTGTCTTTAGCACTAAAATAAAGCTTGATGTATTAATATTTTGACAACACACTGTAACCTGATGTTATTTAAGTCGGCCGCATACCAAAATAAGGATCTATTGGACAAGAACAAACCTGAATGTCAACCTTTGAGTTTTGTGCAAATCACAGGTTGAACTTGTATGACCTGCACTCAACAGCAAAACAAGTATGACACGTAACAAACAAACTGAATCTCAGTCCAAGACTCTAATTAATGGCATTGTTCTGAGATATTCCCAAACCCTAAAAGAAATCAAATTAAAAGTCTCAGATAAACTACATAAAATGCTTTTTATTTGTATATTGAGCTTTATTTAACCAGGAAAGTCCCACTGACATCAGAATCTCATTTTCACAGGAGGGCTGGGTGAAGGGAAACAGTCTATTGTACATGCTTTTGTGGTAGAAAAAACGGAGCACTGGGAGAAAAATGAATGCAGACATGGGAAGAACATGCAACCCGGGAGTTGAACCCAGGACCTTGTTGCTAAGAGGCCAGAGCGCTAACCACTCACTGCGACTACCCTGTCGAAATGCTACGTCTGTAGTATGTCTATGCCTCATTTTTCCTAAAAACTTAAAATTATTTTAATAGTCCTTTTTTGCATGGTATAGCCGTTTATAAAGTTTGTAATTTTGCTTCATGATTGTGAATGAAGACGTTTTAAGTAGTAAAAATTATTGAACTTCTTATTTACTATACCAAAATCTGGACAAAGTAATTCTTCCTTTTTCTATTTTTTTATAGTTTATAAACATTTTTCAGTCATTTTGTCAGCACATACAATTATATAAATAAATCATAAATCACAAATCTAATCACAATCACAATTCTCTTAATAAAATCAACTTTGGATATTTTCCCCAAATTGTGCAGCTCTCATTGTCTACAACTTTTCTTCACACGGTGAAACTATATATTTTTATTTAATACAAGCATTAATCCAATAAGTAAAGTCAAAGATAGAAAATAACAAAAATAGCTACGGAGGAATGACAGAGTGAGGGAAAATTCACTGTGTTTCTGACGTTAAATATGGGTGGGCAATTTAGCAAATCTTTATTATTGTGAATGTTGTCCTTGGATATGAGAAAGTGCAATTGACCTTTATTTAACCAGGAAAGTCCCACTGAGATTCAGAATCTTTTTTGCAGGGAGGGGAGGCTTTCATGAACATATTATTAGCGGTAGAGGAAATCGGAGTACCCAGAGGAAACCTAGGCAGACGCAGGGTGAACATGGAAACTCCACATAGAAAGACCCCAGGTCAACCGGGAATTGAAGCAAGACTTTCTTGCTCTGAGGCCAGAGCACTAACTGCGCCACTGTGTTGGCAATACTAAGAACAAACCAAAAATCAACTAATATTATACTTTCATTTCTGGCAACAATCCAAATGATTTATAAAAAGACGTACAATAATTCAAGTCTGTGGCGCGGTGACTCGAGGGTCATGCTGGTGTAAACAAGAAACTACTTTCGTTTTATTGTCACCTTTTTATAAATGTATTTTAACTTTTTGCAAAGCCTCTGCAATGGTATGCTGCTTTTTAAACTCGTTTAATTTGATGCATTGACATTTGTTGATGTTGGGCACATTAAGCACATGATTTCCAATTTTCTACAGTGTTTTGCCTCGGCAAACAGGAAACAGCTCATGCTAATGTGCTAGCTTTGCTTTGTTAAGTCAGTCAGAGCAACAAATAATGTTTTCATCAGTGGAAATATGGCAGTTTCTCACAGGATCAAGTCGGCACTTGGTGAGGAACATCGTTTGTTTCATGTTTCTATGTTTTCCGTCTGGCTTTGGCCTGAGCCCGTTTTCTCTTGTCCAGTCACCGTGCCTTAAGGGGGACTACAGTGAGGTCTGCTCCAGGGTCCAGGGTAAAAACAAGGCCAAAATTGTCTCGCTACGGACCCAGCAAACGGGCCAGAACAGCTCGGTTTGCAAGTGGAAACAGAATGTGACCGTACATACCGCCCAACATGACACGAGCCAATGGAAACAGGGGTTATGGGTCCCACTCAAATGTCTGGGCACCCAGGCAAATATTCCTTAATTTTTTTGCATTCTTCAGTGAATCTCTGAGTGCGAGCATTTATTTGGTCCTACGCGTCTTTCACTCCCTTCTCTCGCTTTCTTTGCAGTGTATGCATAGAGCTTTTCAAGACACTCAAAGACAATTCACATTATGCATTATTCATTCATTCCAAACTGGGTAGTCACAGCTGCCCTGCTGCAGACTGACGTAAATGAGGCTGCCATTTTGCGCCATGACTCCTTTGACAACCACCAACCATTCACTCTCACACAAGATCCATACTAGGCAATGTGGGTGACGTGTCTTGCCAAAGAACACAACCACAAGTTTCTCCTCTGTTCGCCCCAAGTGGCACCTGAGGTTCCTCCAGCATCTCCCATCCAAGTACTGCCCAGGCCCAACATGCATAGTTTGAGATCTGACTGGATCAGGCTTTCGCAAGCTGGTATGTAAGCTTAGAGCGGGGCAATATCAAATTTTAAAAATTGTGATAGTTGCTTTTAAGATATGCAAAAATAAAATAGAGTAGGTTGTTTACAGTAAAAAAAAATAAAAAAAATAGTTGCTTTAGAATAAAAATGAAGAAAGTTACAACACTAGAAATGTTCAAACAAAGGTAGAAGGTAAAATTTTATTCAATTAATCACTCATCGGTTTCTTTTACCAAATGTTTTATTGGTTAGAAAGCACACTGCAAATTTATTCAGAATTGTTTACATAAAAATGTTTGTTTAGCTGCATTTTTTCTTTATGAATAGTAATTTAGCATGCAAACGTCTGAGTCTATGGTCTTGTGAGGCAGTTTGGATCAAATATTTGGTCAGCACATTGAGACACTTTTGAGAGAGGGGGACATTTGAGTCGACTAATTGACTGATAGCACATGTCTTAAGTCAACCAAATATGTCTTTAGCCTTTTCTTTGGTCGTTAAACTTCAACTAATACATTTAAATTTGAACATTTTACAGTTTGAAATAATATTGTCTGGATATTGTAATCAAGGAAAAGAAATTATGGAGATATTCATTTTTGTCAATATCGCTCAGCCCTGAGCGGTCTGAGCTGCTGGTGCTGCTCTGTCCTCTGCCTTGTGAGATCATGGTTTAATCCATAACTGTGTGCAAAGTCGAGTGGGAAATAAAGTCAGAAGAATCAAAGTGAGAGAGTCGAGAATGTTGAGGTGTGATGCGATTCAAAACGGACTGCACTGCTCCGGTTTTTGGCGCATTGAATCGTTGAAGTTGTGCTGAGCGGCAGGACAGACCCAGGACTATGCAGGGCTTAATGGATGCTGTTCACAGGAACGAAGAAACAGCAAAAAATCATTATCACCCTGCCCTACAACAGACACATAAAGAATTTAAAAGAGCAGTTCACAAAATGAAAGTAATAACAGGTGTCTGCATACATTCATTTTGGTGCTGTCTTACAAGCAAATATTTGTATAGTAAAATCTTAAATATGTTCACTAAGTTTTTCTGAAAAGTGTGTTTTTACCTGCCATGTGCACTTTGATATTGCCTGAATGTCTTTTTTAGTGTTGCCGCCAACTCTTTTGAATAAACATTTAGGCATGTCAGAACACAAATAAGAGATTTTTACACAATTTGACCTGTCAGAGCTAAAATAATGTTGCTCGAGTTAGTCCTGAAGGTGTAAATTTACAGACAATAAAGTGTTCCATCAAAAACACAATTTACCCTCCATGTCATCGCTATTCAATTTAAGTCATAAAAGATCTTTTTCCCTAACCCTATGGCAAGTTTTGGAACCTTCTGTTCACACAAAAAAAATTTCATTTTCAAATATAGTTCACCATTCTTTCAATAATTTGAAATTTGCCCTCATTAGATTGACTCACTTGTCGTAGCTATGGGCAATTAATGGAGAGATCGTCAATCATGATTGTGTCGGGTTTAGAATTGAATGATTGACAACTAATCCTTTGTCAGTAAACATTTAGTTTGGAGTAGAAGTCATTTCACAAAAATTGACCAATATGAAGCTCAAGAGATACTGCTAGAACAGAACACAAACTACCAAAACCCTTCTTCTTTTTCTTCTTCTATTAAAAACACTTGAAGCATTTTAGTGTAATTTTGGAGCAGTTAGTGTTGCATTATACATGTAAAAAATTAAAAAAACGTCTTCTCTCACTACATGACATGCTTTGGAGTAGGGTCGCACCACTCTAAACTAATATCAGTGTCGATCCAGGAAAATTTGCTGGATTGGGTATCGCCCCCCATGATCTCGGTTCCGTCCATCAGTTCAGTGGTTGTGCTTTTAACTGGACATTATGAGACTAACTTACAGGCAGATATTGGTTGATATCGGGTATCAGCAGATACTTAAAACCAAAATGTCTGAATCTGTATTGGAACTGAAAATGCTGGATCAGTGCATCCCTACTTTGGTGTTTATATGTAGACTATTTTTCGATTACTATTAGTTGACGACTATTTAAATAATTGCCTGTAGGGCAGGGCAATATTGCCTGAATTTTTTATCACGGTATAAATAAAGAGAACATCTGCTGTAATGATATAGTTGCCAATATACCATATAGCATATCATTATTTTTGTGTTTCAGGTGTTTATAGTTACAGTACAAGTTCCCCTTTCAAACGCCATGTTTTACTACTTTTATTGTTTGTGTTTTAGCCTCTGCAGAGGCTACACTGTCTGGGTATAGGTTCCTTTTGTTCAAGGTTTTAGAGAGATCAAATGAAAATCGTCAAGAGTTGCCAAGTCTGCATATTTATAAGAACTTTAGACTTCTTTATTTAGAAAGTTGCTAATGAACTTTGACAGTCAAGGATTGCGAATTTGAGCTGTTTTTCAAGTTTGATCCACAAAAATATCCCCACTAATGACTGAAATATGAAGCACAAAATGTGTTTTAAAGTCTTTAATAATGATAAGATGGTTTGTTTTGGCTTTTTTGAAGGGTTGTTGCTGATTAGTCTCTGAAAATCTGGTAACAATGGGATATAGTGACCATTTCTTTTTGCCTCGGTTGGTAATTGATCAGCTTTTGTGTAAAATTCAGCTTTTCCAAATGAACATCACGATATATGATATACAATATGATATTGCACAGCCCTAATTGACTGGCTGTGTTAAATCGGTTAACATGTTGCAGCAATAATCGAGATTGATCAATATGAAGAAAAAGATCACTTGTTCTTATATTTTTTCTCAGATTGCCTAGATTTGGTTGTAGCCAAAATTGCCATCATACAAAATGTATCAAGATATTCATTTTTGCCAATATTGCAGAACTCTATCTTAAGACAGTCAGGCTACGTAGTGGTGATAATATGTGAAGTCACTCCAGATGGCCGCTGGTGCTATGCAGTCCAAAGTCCTTCATATCGCTGTCGTACTGAGACAGGTGGCACTCGACGGCTCATTAGTCAGCGCACGAGTGAGTGGGAGTCAATAAGCTTTTGAACACAGACTAATTCACCAAGTACTACAAAGGACCTGAATCACTGACTTTTGCTTCTGAGTCTGTCATGTGCTCAAAATGTCAGGCACTGCTCCAGTTTAGACAAATGCACCTTAAAGTCCATAAAACAAGCTCCAAACCAATTGAAAACTGCAACAAGTATTAAGTTACTAACTCATCTTACATCATGTCATGTTCACCACGTGCGGCTAAACGAGATAAAATGTTAATGAGTGCGAGCTTACAGTCTGTTCTGCACTAGACTGTGTGTAAACAAAGCACGTGATGTAGTAGTAGGTCAAATGTTGCTAAAAAGTAGCTTCTGCCTGAGGAGAATAAAGGCAAATGTATTTCCTAAAATCTAAAATAAAGAATGCTCTAACACAGGCAGAAATGTAATGTTCTGGTGATGGTTTCCAAAAATCTGGCCATGTATTTATTAGGGGTGTAACGATTCACCTAAATATTCGAAGTATCGATACACAGCCCTTACGATACTATTTATATTTATGTTTAAACACAAATAACGTTGTGTTTATCGTGTTTTTCCTTCTCTTAAGCAATAAACTTTGACATAATGTAGATCAGTAATTTACATGTTGTGTATTGTTCAAATTGATTTAAAACAACAATATACAGAAATATAACTAAATCCATTGACAATGATTGTAACCAAAAGATTTTGAATTTCTACTGATGGAAAGTGGCAACATAAAAACCACTTAGCACGTTTTATTCTGAATCTGATTTTTTTTTTTTGGAAACAGGAATTTTCTGCAACTTAAGCATTAGCACCAATACAGGATTACTCAAAATGCATGGATCAACCAAACTACAACTGGTGATGAGAGAAGACTGTTAAAGAATGGTTAAAACTGTGGATTTTACATATTAGGGCATCTTTAAGCAAGACAGAGTCATTTCTAATGACACACTTAGACCCACAGCTGAGCATGTGTCAATAAAAACATTTGGTTTGGAAGTTCAGCATTTAGAAGATTGTTTAAAATGTCTTTGTTAAAAAGACCAACTTAAAGTGTACCATTTCTTTTCATGAGATTAATACAGAATGGCAATTTGTTGGTTTTAGATAGGACATAATTAGGGATGCACCGATCGATACCTGGATCGGATATCGGCGCCGATCCAGGACATTTTACTGGATAGGGTATCGGCTCCATGATAGTTTTGGACATAATGAGACTATGTATTAAGTTTTTATAAGAAAAAGAAGCAATTTCAGTCCTTTCACTGGTATCGGTTGATATCAAGTATCGGCAGATAGTTAAAGCCAAATATCAGGATCGATATCGAAACTGAAAAAGCTGAATCGGTGCATCATATCGACATAATCAAACATGTTGAATGTTTTTGTAACATTGTCCAGCCTTATCCGTGGATCTCTCAAAAAACAAAACATACTTGGCTTTTTGTTGCCAATTTAAAACTTTTAGATCTAAACTTCATTACAACTTAATTGTACAACCAGAGGTCATAGTTAGGTTATTAAATAAATGTAATAATTTATTATCAGTCATTAGGAGATAATGTGTGAAAACATTGTTTCATAGAGTGCTGCATTTTTGCATTTGAATCTGCATGCAAAAACAATAACAAAACAAGTTTTGTCTTTCAATGTGGAACAAAGAATCATAGTATTTCCAAATACTAACTAACATAAGAGATGGGAATATAAAGATTCCAGAAATTATTCACTAGACTTACTTTTTTTTTACTTACTTTTTTTTTATTATTAATTCACTAGGCAAATGCTTTTTTCTAATGTGTTTTGAAACTTTTAAAAGTTTCAATAGCCAAATAAAAGACAAAATATGGTGACGGAAATATGTACAAATACAGCTATAAAAAGGTGTTATAAGTATATTAGAGCATGCACAGTCCAGTTAACAATTATGATTCCCAAAAAATATATTTTTTGATCGACTTCTCACAATTAGTTGATTAATTGTTACAGTCCTGAACACATTTTGAACAATTATCTACGACTGTAAGTTGTGAAGTTATGATGATGTCTTTCAACTCAAGCTTAAAATATTATGTTTTTTTGTTTTTTTTTTTGCAAATCTCAACTACTACAGATCCAAAGCTTGCTGTAAAAGTGACATAAAGGCCACAAACTGAGGTCTAAGTGGTAGACACTCTGTTGACCCTTGACCTCACGTACATCACAGGCGATTGCTGTGGAATTCCGGAGGAGGAAGTGGCTCTGGTTTCGAAGGTGGAGGGGCTCTTCTCTGTAGCCTGAACATTTTTTAAGGAGACAGCGGGAAAACACAAGCGACATGTCTGCGTCCGGCAGAAACATCAATCATTAATGTGCTGAGAGGGGTTGAGTTCAGGCAAAAGTGGTCCGAGATGATAGTCTGGGTGTTTTGGAAAACGCAAGACTAAATTATTAATCTGACTGCAGCAGTGACAAGGCCAACAATACTGCATTGTGGTTAGCCAGCAGTTGTTACTGTCAGTATATAAACCTAGAATCAGCTTTGTTTGTAAATGAGGGACATGGCGTTTTTGATTACATCTTTTAATCTTGTTTCACTAAGCACAATTCACTAAGCACCGCTATGAAAATAAAAGCAGCAAACTGATAAGACATTATGCTAATATAACTACTAGTTAAGTACGTAATCTAGAGCTAATGTGTTTGTTTGAATGATTGTCTCGCATATAAAGTTGATCTGTTTTAAAAAAATTAAAGTTTAATTTGCAACAACTTGACCGGGCACATCATGAAAGTTTTGCCTGTCCTAGTGTGAATAACTGGTTTAGGATATCTCAAAGTCCCCTGGGAAGATTACGTGTATTTACCAAATGAATCAGAGCAGGGCACATATACACAGTCTCCAACAGACTCAGTGACTCAGCCGTATTTCAGGAGCCTCACTATTCTTTCATCTTCCACTTTCAGCTGTTCTGAGCGGGACAGCCAAACCCTTCCAGGAATCCACAACCATCTTTACCAACACTCAACCCCCTTTTTCTCTGAGCCCCTTCCCCACACCCCCTCTCACTGGGAGGTAGATCCATAGCTTTGGGCTAAAGTCAGCACTACAATAATAAAATCGTCAATACAAACAACATTCAAAATTGTGTTATTTAAACATAAGGCATAGCCATGTCCCCAAATGGGTGCATGACAATTCTACAAAACTAGAGTCAAAACTGTAGTCCTCATTGACCATCACAAGCCCTAACTCTTACTTTACAAGTTGTACTTTAGCTTTACAGAAAAGTAAAAGGAAGGTTTTTTCTTAAATGAAGAAGGGAATGAAGTCTGTATGGGCTTTTACAGAGCCCTCAAACTCAAGTTTGATCTCAAATACTTTACCTCTTCACAGAGACTGAATGTGCAATTTTTTCCAGAAGGGCGTCCAGTTTTTGGAAATCCAACAAATCATTTGACTTGGCGTGCATCATGTAATCCATTTAAGAACTTCACAGCAAAAATTAGGAATTTCCAAAAGAAGGCCTTAAGAGTATTACACTGAAGTTGGTCTCTCCTCTTACTTCACCAAACACAGCAGGGTGTAATTCCTCAGGCTCAGTTCATTTTAGAAAATTGCAGAAAACATTGTGAGTAATTCTAATGTTGTGGGTGCAGAGTCTGCTCCAGGGTGTCCGGGCTGTGGAGCCTCCAGCCGGCAGGCTGTGTTAGCTGTGAGAGCCGGTCCTCTTCCACCCCATCCCCTCTCAGAAGCACAACGGCCCAGTTACCACAGGCTCTCCGCTCCATTGTATGTCCTTTACGGGGCCTCCCCAACACAGCCCCAGCAGCAAAAAGTACGAGATAAGGGTAAAGACGGACTTCAGCCGAACCAAAGGAGCACTTCCTGCCTCGCTGTGCCCCAGCCTGGCCAACCAGCGTGGTGTTACTCAACAGTAAAAATGGCTCTCTGCTTCCTCATTCAGCAGAGCCTCAGCCCACACAGCTCTCTCCACCCTCCCTCCCGCGCTCTTATTGGCCCTCCCCTCTTTCCCATCAATAGCTGAAGGTCCTTGTGCTCTTCTCAGTCTCCGTTACACCTTTAGCACCCCACCCCCTGCATGCCATTTCCTTCATCCATATCATCATGCCCTGCCCCCCACCCACGTTCTTCTCTGTCCTCTTGAATATGGCTTCCCCCACCCAATCAAGAGCCAGTCTTGTCAACAACTAGTCTCCACAACAACCAATCGTTTTTGAAAGCAAGGTCTCTCCACATTTCAGACTGAGCTCTGATTACTTCTGCTGTGCTGATTTATCAATATTTCTATTACTAAGCACAAAAAGGAACTACTATACCAAAGGCAACAAGTTCTATCAATGACAAATTCCATAAATAATCACAAACGCCATAAATTCATTAAAAACAAACTCGCAGACTGAGCCGAATTAATATTTTATGTCAGGGTAACAGTAATTGAGAGACAAACTTACTAAACCTGAAACAAATGCAGCTGCTCGATCTAAAGCATTAATACTAAACTTTTTAATTATTATTAAGTCTAAGGTGACCACATAAAAACAAACAATCATGACATTGTTTACAATCAGTACACTTAGTTAATGTATAAATAACTTTTCAAAGTTGCTATCCAAATTTAATACAAAAAAATCAAACATATAGACAGGTTGATTGACACAAATTATCACAGCCACATGTACAATTCTCACCATAAGAGAATAGCTGGAAAAAAATCTTTGCTGCTGTCACTATGAAAAGGACAAGATACAACTGGGATAAGACATGAGAAACACTAGTCTTGGTCAAGTAGGACTGATAAAGTGAATGAACTAAATGAACACAACCTACTCTCCACAGTATAAACAAGAACAGAGAAACAAAGGTCTCCTTTTCCAAAATATGTACTTAAGATAAGCTTTACTCCTGACTCAAGCAAGACGCTGCACTGTGGCAAACACTACAGATGTCCCACGAGACTGAAGAAATTTATGAAGGAATAAGGTAAAACTGTTGATATAACAATAGGTTGTGGATGTTACGACAGTTCACAATAATATGTAAATTACTGCAACTTCTTCAAAGTTAAACTTGAAAAAGTAATTAACAGTTATTATCACTCCAAAACCTCCACAAGGGGGTGTTAAAGTTTAACAAGCCTATCTTTGATTTGCCTTATAATATAAAATAATGACAACCTACTGTGCATATCATTTTCGTAGGAAGCCACCTTACATCTGTAGATGAAATAACTACAGGAGTTCATTGTCTTCACCAACTACAATGACAGACAGAACAGTTTATGAAAAACTAGTGAATCCAAAAATGTGTTGAAAAATGTACAACTTTATTTTTTTTTTATCTCTGTCAACATTTCAGTAGAAATAAAACAACAAACAAATGTGTACTGTAGTGAGAAAAAAAGGCTCAACGACAACAGAACATCCAGGCCTTATTCACGTTTTACTCAAATACTTTCTTTCACTCATTTCTCCCAGACCACACAGCCTCCTTTTTATTCAGAGGTCATTCTCAACTAGGCCAAGGATGGAGTTACCATGGCAACACAACTGGAGAGAACAGAATAAAATATGATCTGAAAAAGTAACAAAAAGGAGTGCAAGATACGTACGCACAGGACACATTACTATAGCCAATATTACAAAGAATAATATGTACACAAATTATACAACGGCATACAGTTTATTTCATTGGGTAACTGGCCATTACGGCTCACAGTATATAACAGATCAATGATATTATATCTAAATACAACATTTTTGTCATTCATTTCACGCAAGAACTATTTACTCACTTAGGAACATTATTGTTGCAATTAAAGTCCTTGTGAAAATGATGAATTGCAACACAGCAGTACAAATGAAGAAAACATTAAAGCTTAAGGGAGACAAAATATTTCTGTTAAAGTTCAAAGACACAGTAAAAGATTTTTGACCTGACCTGCAGCATCACTGTGGCGAGTTTGCTTTATTAGCTCGGCTATTTTGTGCGTTCAAATGACAGGAACTAAAAGTTTGACTTTTACACCAACCATTTACAACCAGTTTAATATCCCAAATGAACTCATATGTAGTATGTGTACATATTCAAATTCTAAAAACAAGGTACAATTTCCAGATGTGCTATCAGAGTCGCATAAGCAAACGGCTCCTGACCAAAGCATATCCAAGGAGGCGATTTCTACCACGGGGACAGTAAAGTCATGTAATGGACGTCAATGATTTCACTAATGTAACAGAATGGCATTTCAAGTATTATGTTATCATTTCGAGTAGCGCAGTAAGCTGTGACTCAAGAACAAAACACTTCCATTTTGCATTAGCCGTCCCATTCTTTGCAAAATGCCCAGACTGAGTGTGCGCCATCAGCGTCTCCACAACAGAAGACAGTCGACGAGCAAATTAGCAATCCATGACTAGCACAGTGTCCGTAGCTCTATTTCTTTCACTATTAATGCGTAATTTTGATCATGAACAGTATAAATGTGAATATGGGGTGAATTAAACGTGTATAACAGGTGCTGTTATTGTGTCTTTGGGCAGACAACTGGCAGCTAGCTTTAGTTAGCACGTTAGCTAACCTGTGTAGGCCGCCGTACTGGTGAACGATCTCAGTGAACGCCGGGTAACTGCGATACCTCCTCGTATAATACAATATTGTGTACTTTGGTTCTTACCGTCTATGCTTACAGTTTAATGAGCATGATGATAGGTAGATTAATGGCATTTACCTGGTTTTATCAGGTTGCCAGGGCGCGCGGGATCTTTCTCTCCGAGGATCCTGAACACCTCTCGCTGTCAGTGACGTCACACGCACGTTTTTCCTGACGTAAGGGCCCGTTTCTCATAAAGTTTTAGGGGAAAACACTGTTTTAGTTGCAAAATCTACTGCAATTTGTATTTCAAATAATTTAATTTGAGTTGTTATGCTTATTGCTTTTAATGTAATGATTGTATGGTTTCGGTTGGACTATCATAATAATACATTAAAATAAATACTTATTGTTCTGTCTGTAAACATGGTTTCTGTGTAAAATCTATTGAAAATAACAAAAACTGACAAAATCATGCGAAGAAAATTATACAAATGTGAAAGTAAAGTAAATACGTGCAGCGGTGAACGTTGGCGACTATTTACTGCCGATAGGTGGCGATATTGCAGCCCGTGAAAAGAGGTTGAAGAAGATCCACGAGAATATCCCGGAAAAACATAGACCAATGCGTGAGAAATAGATCAACAGGATGGGTGTCAAAATAGAGATATTTAGAGTAAGTTTACTTTACCTCATGTATGCAAAACCTCTCTTTGATTGTGAAATTATTAAAGCGGTGTGTGTCGGACTGTTGACAGTTCAGCCTGGATTGTTGTTAGCATAAGGCTAACTGAGGTCACAACTGAGGTTGACTGGTCGTGTTTTCCTTTCACAGATGATGTTGTACTTGTCTTTTCCTGTGGCAATGTTTTGGGTGTCGAACCAAGCCGAATATTTTGAGGAGTACGTAATCAAAAGAAAGGTATTTTACATAATAGCAAGCCGTTTTGTGTCTGACACTTATGGTGTTGTACAACCATGTGTTACATGGTATACGTCACGTAACTTTAACACGTTATTATTGCTTTTCT
This sequence comes from Mugilogobius chulae, assembly GCA_038363315.1. Lineage (NCBI taxonomy): Eukaryota > Metazoa > Chordata > Actinopteri > Gobiiformes > Gobiidae > Mugilogobius > Mugilogobius chulae. The sequence continues at coordinate 66,020,168 of CM076396.1, forward strand.
ATTTAAAACAGAGAGAAATCTTTCCCCCAGACGAAGAACTCCACGTAAGTAACAGACATTTTTTCTAAATTTGACCAAAAACAATAACAACACAATATCTACACAAGTTTGGGTTTGGCAGACTGATCATGCCATAAGTAGTTTTTTTGACTTACATATTTTGTTTACAACAACAACAACAACTACTATACTACTACTATCAAAATAATGTTGTTAATAATGATAAAAATATAAATACTTTTTTTAATATATATATTTTAATTTTTTTTTTTTTTCTCCCCTCAGAGAAAGGAGTTGGAGGACTTCAAAGAAAGAATGCGTCTTCGCAGAGAGCAGCGGATTTCTATGGAATCAGAAAATTGAGGACTTTTTACATTTAATACCAATGTCTGAGTAATTAATTATTGAAATATTGGTAAACTTATGTCTAAATTTTGGAGTTTAACTATTTTTTTTAATGTTGCTTTGCTTTTGATATTTAACTTTATTATATTTAAGTAAAGAAAAACAACATACACTTCTCTTGGCTGTGTGCTTTTATTTTCTGGGCGTGACAAATCTGTTGTGGCATGATTGACTATGGAAATCACACAGTGTTCCCATTACTTGTAAAATGAAGTAATCCTCAACGTTCAAACTGCATTGCCATTGTCTTTGTTTTTTAAAAGGTTGCATATAATTTTAAATTCCACACCTTCAGAGAAAGTAAGAACTGAATATGTTTCTGAAAGTGAGGTAGTGTAGTTGGTAAAAAAAAAAAGTGAGCTGGAGATTGAAATGGTAATAGTGATGACATGCTCTTAAACTATTTTAATAATTTTATATAAAACATAATTGATTTTGTTCCTGATTATTATAATGATCTAGTTCTTCATTATTATGATGTAGCTCTAAACATCAAAATAGTAGTTTCTTTCCAACCATGAAAGGTTCAAATTACTTTTAAAGAGCTACTGTGCAACTTTTTGCTTGTTTTTGTAAATTAAAATTATTTTGTTGCACTAAATAAATAATACAAACTTGTGTTTTTTGAGCAGACTTGCCTAAAATACACTCTTTTGTGACCAAGTAGAGGGCTTCTTCTTTAAGGCTATAGAAATGTCTATCCATTAGGCGTGTTTTTTCACCTTTTGGCAAAAAAAAAGTACTTGTCATATACTCATAAAACGTTTTATAGTATATTTTAATTGTCTGTCTATGAATTGTGTATTTGATTTATCACATCCACAAAGTCACATGGTATTTTAAATGTCTGAATAACTGTGAACCTTAAAGCTTCGAAGACGTGTGAGAGAGACAAACCAAAGCATGCATGGTGTTTAATGAACATTATCACTTACACCAGACCTGAGAAAACTTCGGCCCGAGGACAGATGTGGCCCTGACCTGTTTTAATCAGGCCCCGGTACGTTTATGTATATGAGCAACTAAGAGAAAAACGAGATGAAACTTGTGACATTTCACTTATAAACTCACAATGTTATGAAAATAAAGATGATGCTTTAAATCTTTGTATTAGATGAGAAAAAAGTAGAATAAACTTGTATAGAGTGCAAATAAAGTCGTATTTTCAGAGAATAAAGTAAAAAAAGCATTTTTAGATTAGAACTGTCAATTTAAGTCTATACTTGTGGAGCATGGTTTGACTCCAAGTCATTCTTCTGCATTTTGATCCAAAGTGAACTATTCTTTTGCATCATTTACAGACATTTCATAAAGCTCTGATACTTGACTTTTTAGCTTTTTCTCATAAAATTACAATTTCAATGTCAATTGACCTTTTTCTTGTAAAGCTTTGACTTCATTCATTAAATTATTAGCTTAATAATGTTAGAGGTTTATTTTTGTAACCCAACCTTTATTGTATTTACGTGAAATCCACACAAGGGGACGCACTACTCAAACTAGCCAAGCTCAACTTGACGTCCACTATGATTTCATGAAAAGGATACATTCAAAACTTTTTGCCACATTTGTACTGTTTTACTCAACAACATACAACGATCCTTTTTTCTTTATCTTCTGTTTATTTGAGATTTCTATAGCTAGGTTTGATATGACACACAAATAGGGGGCATGAGGAAAATCTAAAATATAACTATCCAATACTAATTGAGAGTGTACTGTTTATTACATTTCAAATTTAAATAGCCTATACACGTAAATAAATATAGCCTACAAAAAATAAAAAAATAAAATACAATAAAATATTACAGTCCTATTAAAAAATATAATAATGAAATATGTTGTAATAGCCATAAGTGCTGTCTGTCTGGTTGATGTTCCCTGAGGACCCACCAAATGGCATATTGCACAAAAGGTATGAAATATAGACTTTATACTGTTAAAATAGTATACTACTCAAATACACAATAAGCTTACTGTAGGCCTGTAGCCTGTAGCCTATAATTTGTTTAGTCTTTATTCTGAATACCTACTTAGAATGCAGGCAACTTTATTAGGTTTATTATATCTGAATAGTTTTGCAGAAGTAAACTAAAGTATGCTGTAAAATGATGAGTTCATAATGAGTATACTTGAAGTACATTGAATATATTACTTTTTGATAAGGGCAGCTTAAATAAATATTGTTTAAATGGAGTCTTGTAACCCAGAAATGACCACTTTTTAAGCTAGAGTTTTTTATTATTATTATTATTATTTTGTGGAAAAAGTGCAATGTTATTAATAGGAAAAACTGCCTTGAAGTCTAGAATTTGAAACCAGCAATAGAAAGTAATAACATCACAGGTTGGAACATTTAAAACGTGTGAATGAAATAAAACAAAACTCCGGATATGTTTTTGATGATAAAACAATAATTTGACAAATATCAAAAATGAGCGGGGGACAGGGCAACATGACACTTTTTTTTTTTTAATTTTTAGTCATGTTGTAATTGTGTCTTTTCATCATCAGTTTATTCAAGCATGTAATCTTGTTTTGTGGTTGATGTTCAAGTGCTCCGAAATACCGTTTTCACCAGTGGTTTTCAACTACCACCTATCCCCAGGCACCTGCATTAGACCTACTATGAATAAATAAATAAATAATAAATAAATAAATAAATAAATAAATAATAATAATACATAATACATACATACATACATACATACATACATACATACATACATACATACATACATACATAAATAAATAGGAGTAAAACATGTAAGATTTGTCACGTAGCACTTTCCAAGTTATTTGTTTATTTATGTAGGCTATTATTTTTATTATTATTAGGTTGTCAAATTAGTGCATTAATTGAGATTAATTATTTACAGACAAAATAATCAAGTTAATTTTTTTAATCAATTAACTATTTTGAAATCTTTAACTTGATTGTTTCCATATGTGAGTTGCAAAGTGGACATAAGGGTTGTTCAACTTGACAACAAAAACTTCCTAACGTCTTCATTTTTTGCAATACTATATTAATATTTCCCATCTGTAGTTAATTAAATTGGATAAAAACAAAACAAAAACACTTAATTGAGTGTTTTTCTCAGCAATTTTTAGGTGAGATTAAAAATAGATAATTAGATTATTATTATTATTATTATTATTATTATATTATTATTATTATTATTATTATTATTATTATTATATTATTATTATTATTATTATTATTATTATTAATAATAAACTAATGTCACTCAATGGAAACACACTCTTGGTTCCCTTGGGTGCCCTGTGTAGTTTGGTCTGGACCACTGGACCCAGGCTTGTCACCACGGCTCCTAATTTATCACAACTTCCACAAACATCAAACCTTGGACCCATGTGAGAGAGATCCTTCTGGAATTTGGCTCCGGACAGTTGCTACTTGTCAGCTGGACCCGGAGCCATCTTGGGAGTGCTAATAAAATATACTGAGGCGTTTAATATCACATTTCATTCCCACGACGTTGCTAGCATAACACGCTTTGAACGTCTGAGGGCAGCATTTAGTCAGTTTATGATCCTCAGCTACAAACAACAAGGAAGTGGAACAAGTGTCCTGGTCGAGATGGCACCGACTGGCCTCAAAGCGGTGGTAGGAGAAAGTAAGTAAATAAATATACATTCAAGCTGTTACAACGTGGAATCCGGTTATTAGTACAAGTGGGGTCTTTATACACCAATGGAGACTGTTTTTGGAAGGACTTGAAGCCTGTCTGAGGAGCCTGCGACATCGAGGAGAAAAAAAAAATCTTACTTCCTGTTAACGCTACATCGCAGTTTTTAGACATCCAACAACCCACAAACAAATGAGAAACGCATTTAAAGCTCATCTTTACATATACCTTTACAAGTGTATCGTTTTTGTTTCGCCCGACGTTGTGTTGTCAAATCAAATATATTCTAAAGCTAATTACTAAAGTTTTCCCCAAAAGTCAGTGACACATGTGACACATTAATTGCTTCCCATGCCACAGACAACTGGTATCTTTAGTTTATCTCATATTTATTCATGTTTAGTTTGACTGGAGAGGATGAAACATAATAGAGTAGACCAACATCCTGCAGGTGTGTCAACCTGTTTGTCCATCATGTGATCCCACCTGATGCAGCACTTCTTACCCACAGGATTCACTAGCTCACTGTTAAAAACGACCATAGATTAATTCAGTATGATAACTTGTACTCATAGAGGTAATAGGCAAGTGTCACACCCTATTTTTAAATTTATTATTATTATTATTATTATTATTATTATTATTATTATTATTATTATTATATTATTATTATATTAATTATTAATATAAATAATCACTAAACATTTCCTGATAGTTTATGGTATAGATGGATTTAGAAGATAATCTGTTTTATAAGATTTATTTTATCTGTCTATATATTTATACTTAAAATTTTAAAATATCCAATGCAATGTTTTTCACTTTATAAATTGAGAAAGTTTTGTCAACGTAAATAAATGTAAACTGTATAATTCAGCAGATAATACTTATATTTATAAAAAATCCAAAAATTTTTTTAATTAATTTTATTTTCATCTTCTACTTCGTCCTATTGTTTATTTATTTAATTATTTAATTATTTATTCATTCATTCATTCATTCATTCATTCATTCATTCATTTCATTTTTAACAAAAAAGTTAATCCGTCCATACTCCTCAGCTTCACCTTTTTCTTGACAGAAATCCTAAATGGCGTTATCAAAAGTGTGAAGAAAGATGGTGAATGGAAGGTAAAAATCTTATATAATCTAATATAAAATGTCATTAATCATCGTTGAATCTTCTTCTGGGCCTGATGAATTGTTTTGTTTTTTAGGTTCTCATTGTTGACCATCTTAGCATGAGAATATTGTCTTCATGTTGCAAAATGTCTGACATTTTGGCGGAGGGTGTTACAAGTAAGTTTGAGAGAGCAACTTTTAAAATTATTAACCCTAAAAGTCACATTCTCTAGATTGTTGTTCTATCTGAATGCTAAAAAAAAAAGAAAAATGATTTCAGTTCCACACATGCTTTACTGGCAGACGATTTGCTTTGAACCAAAGCTGATCATTGAAGATTCAAAATACATGAATTACTTAGACCTAATGCACACTTTTGCAGTTGTGGAGGACATCAACAAACGCAGGGAACCAATATCAAGTTTGGAGGCTATATATTTGATCTCCCCCATCGAAAAGGTTGGCCTCTGTTTGTTTTGAAAATGATAAATTCTTTTGTTTGTCTGTCTTGTATTTATTTCCATCGATATTTTATAAAATTACTATGCACAAATAGCAATCATTATTTTTATCTTATTTCAGTCTGTGCAAGGTCTCATCAGTGATTTCAAAGACGCAGCTTTTACTTACAAAGCAGCACACATATTCTTTACTGATGGTAAGGTCTATGTTCTTTGTTTATATGACCAACATTGCAAATAATTTCTCACAAATGTTTTGTTTGCCTCATAGCCTGTCCAGATGCACTGTTCGCTCTGATTGGGAAAGCCAGAGTTGCCAAAGTGATCAAAACTTTGAAAGAGATCAATGTTGCTTTTCTGCCATATGAGTCCCAGGTTGAGTTTCTTTTACCCATAATTGGAAATGACACAGTTTGTCCAGGGTCGAATTCATGTTTTGTTTTTTGTTTGTTTTTAGGTGTTTACTCTAGATGACCCGGGCTCACTGCACTCCTTCTACAGCTCAAAGCCCACTCTGGACAAGGACAAAATGATGGAGAATTTAGCGGAGCAGATAGCAACTCTGTGCGACACCCTGAAGGAATACCCTGCCATTCGCTATCGCAAGTGAGACATGCAAAGTAAACAATTTTTGAGATTTCTTTTTTGCAACAAGTCAATAATTGTATTTTTTGTTTTTCTACTCGCTTAAAGGGGACCAGAGGAGACTGCTCGACTGGCCAGTGAAGTCTACCAGCGTCTCAATGCTCACAAGGCTGACAACCCAAGCATGGGCGAGGTTTGCTTTGTAGTATTAATTATGACGAATTGGATATATCTTTCTTGCTTTTTATATTTACTTCACATGAGCTTTGGGGCTTTTCTGCTATTCTGTTTTCTGTCACTGCAAATTACAGCCTTTCTCCTGTCCTTCTTAACTTAGATTTCCTTGCTCCAGCGGTGTCTCAAATCAGGCATGTATGTCATGAAGTTTTTGCTTTTCATTCATCTAATTTGGTTCTACCTACGTACTTGCCTGCAATCAGCATGTTACAATGCAGTACTTGCCGTCTTGTTCTAATTCAGTTTCATCCCACTTGCTAATATTTGCAATGCATGTTTAGGGTGCAGACAAAGCAAGATCCCAGCTTCTTATTGTCGACCGTGGTTTTGATCCCATTTCACCCATCCTGCATGAGCTGACCTTTCAGGCTATGGCTTATGACCTGTTAGAAATCAATCAGGACATCTACAGGTAACTACAAGTCGTTGAATGTTTTATAATATCAGTTTTACCTACATACCTTGGTGATTTATCGCCACATCGAACTTCTTTCAGATATCAGACAACAGGCATAGGAAATTCAAACGAGAGAGAGGTGTTACTGGATGAAGATGATGAACTTTGGGTTCAGCTCAGACACATGCATATTGCTGACGTCACCAAGTAAGTCAAAAACCCCTAAAAGACTATATTGGGGGAAAAAAAACAAGATTGCAATTTGTCCTTTTTTGTGCTAGGCAGTCTATGCTTTAATATTCTTAATCACATACAAATTTGATGTTTTGTAATGCACAGGAAAGTTACAGAACTTTTACGTGGATTTTGTGAAAGCAAGCGAATGTGCACTGACAATGTAAGTTTTTTTTTGTTGTAAACTTGCCGCCAGTCTACCTCTAAAATGTAACAAAATATTTTTTTAAATTTAAGGCAAATATCAAAGATCTGTCTCAGATGTTGAAGAAAATGCCACAGTACCAGAAAGAGCTCAGCATGGTAAGTGTAATTCAACAATTGTATTTTAGTTATTTTACAACTTATTTGATGATTTTCTTTGTATTTAAGTACTCTACTCATCTGCATCTGGCTGAAGCTTGTATGAAGAAATTTAAGGCATCTCTGGATAAACTTTGTGAGGTAGAACAGGTAAGCAATGACAGCATCTGATATGTACCGGTGTACAGGTACACTGTGCAACTTTTCAGAGGTGATAAATAAACTAAACAATTCAATAGAACTAGAAAAAAAAAAACATACATTGGGACATTCTGAAATGGTATAATTAAGTTTTTGCATGGTATAAGAAAATAAATAAATGACAATTTTTTCATCGGAAACACAGAAGGAAGCCTAGGAGGGCAAGTATCACACATGTTCATTATTTAGTACAACAAATAAATCTATATTACCAAAATTCATCCAAGTCTATTTTTGGTCATAATGTTACATAGTGTACCTTTAAATACTGGGAAAAAAAGGAGACCGAGGGATCAACAGCTATTATAGGATTACTTGTCATTTCACCACAGTCTACGTCATTAATGTTTATTTATATCTGCTCTTATCCACACTGACATAATGTGTTTCAAGCTGGTAACTGACCATACTTACATATGTATATGCAAATATTCATGAACATCTTATGTCATCTCTGAACATTCAACTGTAAGAATATTCCTGGTGTTGTGGCAGCCCAGCATGCGCCATTTATTCAGTGACATTATTCTGGGAAGTACTAGACATGCTTTGTCTCAACCGCTCAAGCTATGGATTACTGTGGCACAATGACATCCAAGTGTTATTTTAATAGAGTAAATCACTGGCTACACTAATGGATAGTCAACATGTCTGAAAGTTGTCTCCTAAATCCAATGGGCATTTTTGGCCCTAGGATAAAGCATGTCATCCAAGAGCCACTTAGCCAACTGTCATTAGTTTGGATTGTTAGGTATTGTTATTATGCCTTTTAGCGTGTGTGGCTGGGAAGATGATGAGCTTCTCTGGTTTCAGATTTCTACTATGTTGTTTATTATATTTTGAATGGTCTTTGATGGGTTACTAATAGGCATTTGTTTATGGCATTAAAATTGTAATTGAGATATGAGACACTTAATTTCTAGAGTCCACTGTGGTACATGATTCAAAGTGACAGTTGTACTAATGTCTTGCCAGGATCTGGCCATGGGGGCAAATGCAGAAGGAGAGCCTCTTAAAGATGCAATGAAGAGCATTGTCCCGGTTCTCCTCAATAGTGATATTGGAGCCTATGACAAAATACGTATCATACTGCTGTTCATTTTTCACAAGAAGAAAGGTATGGCACACATATATTCATTTCTAATTCTCCTACTTACTAAAACCTTTTTTCTTGAAGGTATCGGTGAGGAGAACCTTGCAAAGCTCATTCAGCACGCCAACATACAAGACAGCAAGATCATCACTAACATGCAGAATCTGGGCTGCAACATCATCGCTGGAGTATGTATCTCACTTACACTGCCTTTTTGTAATTTCTTGAATTCTTATTTTTACATATTGTAAATTGTTTTTTTAATTTAGGGACCAAATGCTGGCAAGACACTCCCAGACCGAAAGGAGCGCACAGAGAGCACATACCAGCTCTCTAGATGGACACCCATCATTAAAGATGTTATGGAGGTTAGTAAAAATACTGTTACTTTCGTGTACTTCTAACCTTTACCTACAATATTGTCAACAAATTGTTGAAATTTTGTTTTCAGAATGCTGTGGATGACAAATTGGACAAAAAGCAATGGCCTTATGTTGCTGATCCAGCTCCAATCAATACCACTACCACAGCAGTCAGGTATTTCTTATGCTTTATTGTAATTATTATTATTAAAAAAGTTATACGTTTGAATTCTCACTGGCCACGGACTTGTTGTACACCAGGGGTCATCAACCTGTAGCTACTACCTTTCAAGTCTGATATGGTTTAAGGAAGTTTACATTTTACACTAAACAAGGCTTTTTTTTTATTTGCAGTTTAGGAGTTAACTGTCTGCACAGAGCAATGGATTGAAATTTGCAGGAAATTGTAACCCATTTAAAGATTGCGATCGCCATCATGTTTGGCTGATTTTATTGTCAACATAGACATAAGTAGCTCTCTGTCATTTTCGTTTTACAAAATTGGCTCTCTAGGTGAAAAAGTTTAGAGACAAATATGACTAATAATAGTCATTGCAGATTGTTGCATTGTTATTTCTGTAACTAAATTGTAGCTCAGCTTTGAGGAGTTCTAAAGGTCATAGTAAGCCGTTTTGTTTTGAATGCTCTCTAAATCCCTTGTGAAATTCCTGCCATGATGACAGTACTTAGACAAGCCCCTGTTCACTGAAGATCATGCATAATCTGTGTAATACTCACTGCTCATTTCACTTCCTGTTTAAGTGCACAGATAAACACGTGCATGACAGAACACTGACAGAACATTGTGTGATAGAACAGAGCAGAAAGGTCTCTTGACTGAGACCCGTGATAATATTATTACACACATTACTATTAAAGATTGGCTCAGTATGCAATGATGAAGGGGTCTGTTATGATACCTGCCCAGGGGCTGGTCATTTAGCCCTTGTTTTTATTGCTGTCTCAAAGCAGTTTTTGTAACGACATGAAAGTAATGCTTAATAAATGTGTAACTTACGTTATGCAGGTACATGGTTCAGAATCTATGTTTAATTTAAATGGCTAATTAATTAATGTGTTGTGTATATTTTAAATTTGCAGTAGTGCACGTTTTGGACACTGGCACAAGAACAAGTCTCCAACAGAGTATCGATCAGGTCCTCGTCTCATCATTTTCATTATTGGGGGATTGTCCCATTCAGAAATGCGCTCAGCTTATGAAGTCACCCGTGCTACTGATGGAAAGTGGGAAGTCATCATTGGTATGTATTTTTTTTTTAATCAAGTAAATTAAAAAAGAATGATTATTTTGTGCTTTCTCTGATCTTAATATTTCACTTTGTTTTTAGGTTCATCTCACATATTGACTCCTACCATTTTTCTTAACGACGTAAAGACTCTTGATCAAGTTCCAAACCCTGACAGTTAGAGAGGTCAACTCTTGCACTTCATAGAATGCTTGCTTAGAAGTATAAAATGATGAAAACAGGTGATTATTTCATTGTTAATTAATTCATATATTGCCTATAGACTGCCATGTTAAACTGTACTTGAATAATGCAGGCATAAGATAAGTTGTCATATTTTCTTTTTGTCTTTTTAAATCTCATTTCCAATACTTTAGATCCCATTCTTCACCGTTTGTCAGATTATTTTGTTGTTAGAAGGAAGCACTATATATAAATAATTATATAAACCATAACTTTAACTGTATTCTTGTTTAAACTGCTGTATGAAGTATTTTACCACTTATGACTTGGCTTGAAGCAACTGGTGAAAAATAAACATTCCAATAAAATTGTACCACATGTATTTATTATCCAATTTTCGCATCATCATGCAATGTAAGTAATACATTTTTGCATTTCTAATATTCCTTTGATAAATATTATAATTTTAGGAGGCAGTCTGTAATGATAAATTTGCATTATATGGTATAGCTGACTAAATTTGAATGGCTTCACAGTGTTCATTGTTTAGCTATAACTGACACTAAATGCAAGTAAACCTTTGTCCTTTTAGATCAAAGAGGAAAGCATGTAGTCTACACCTATCAGTGAAAACATCATCTCTTGATGCAGAGGATTATATTTTTCCATCTGGGATTACAGATGGTAATACTAGGAACAGTACGCTGGCGCAGGTCTTAATGCCAATGGGTTAATACACACGACTTAACTCCATTTAAAAGCCTTTTACCCTGCTACATCTTTTACACTGTTGGAATAACATCACACCGAACACTTATATAGCGCTGTCATTTGACAAATCAATGGATTCATCTGGGTTGTAATATTACAACAATCTCTTTTCTTTACCTAACAAAAGTCTTTATTGGACAGAAAGCAGCAACTTGGGGAAAAAAGATAGAAACCTGGTAAGACTTTTGAGATATCTAATTACTTAATGCATAATATTTTTCATATTGAATTTTGATCAAATTAAAAATAATTAAAATTGTATTTGTTAAAAAAATGTTTTTAAAAGAACAAGGCTGTGTGCTCAAAGTGCATAATGTTTCTTGGTTTGTGTTATATCAGGTCTGCTGTGGGAACAGATTTAGAAAAGAATTTAATAATACATTACAAAATAATCAAAAGACCTTGCATCGTAGATCTCGACATGTCCACAGGTCAGAAAAATACAAAATCCTTGGGTTGACGTGTGCATTTGTTGTGACACTTGCTTTTTTTCCCTCAGAGTCCCATAATGACACACTTCAGTGTGAAAATCAAATGATTTCATCGATGTTAATCTACCAGGTAAAGAACTGTAATTTAAAAAAAACACCAAAACAAAATGCTGTTATGCAAAATGTATGCGTTTTTTTTTTAGGGACCACAACTCACTAATCACCATGGTGATGCACCTCATATCTCTGTCACCGAAAGCACCCCTGAAACTAAACGGAAGTGTGTGCAAAATACAACACAAAGAGACTCTGAGTCTGAGTGTCCAGCAGATGCTGAGGTGTGAAAAAACATTTTAATTTGACTATGATGTGATTGATTTACTACATATACACATATTGTTTTTACTCATTCAGGTATTGTTATCTAATGAGGAAGAAAAATTAGTCAATGTGATCCATCATGGCCAACGAGGACGTATGGAAGATCAGTGTTGTCACATAGATCCAAGCAGAAGTGCTCCATCCACACCACAAAACACACAGAGGAACTCTATACCAAACTTAGGTTTGTCTCATATTTGTATATTTTCCACCAGATGTTGATTCAGCAGTGATGTTGACATATTAATATTTTTTCCAGGTTTGGAGACCGAGCGTTCCTGAATGTCTTGGCCAATTCTCAGAGTCGACGGCTTGATGATCAAAGAGTGTCTCTACCCTCTTTACCAGGAATAGACAAAGATAGCTCCAATTCAAATTCAAACCCAGAATCAAACTACCTGTGTTATATGGTTTCAAAAGTACAGGTAAAGACTTTGGCTAGCAACACCTGTCTTTTAATTTATCCTTGGAAATAAATCTTCAACCATTCTATTTTTAGGGATCTCGGATGGATGACCAAAGGTGCTCTCTGCCACAACTTATAACTACTGGTAGTCAGGTTTTATCAGAAAATAGTTTATCTACAAATGGTTCAGAACGTGCACGATCTGCATCTTTCTGCACAAATGCTGATATCTATCCATCCAAGAGGACTTCTGTTAAAAAGGTATTTTATTTGGCACTCATAGTCTCATTAGAGATTCTTTGAACGTTTTGTTTTGTACAGAATCCAGCTGAGCAGGATGGCTTTTTTAACATGATCAGTCGAGCTCAACAACGAAGAATGGAGGACCAGCGCTGTGAACTCAAACCAAAAGGTCAGTGCTGTCTGCCAGTGGTGTCAATCTGTCTGTCTGTTTATTTATGTATTTATTGTCCTTTGACTAGATTCTGAGGCATTCTTTAATCAACTTGCCACATCTCAAAGTAATCGCCTTGACGATCAGCGTCTATCTCTACCATCATTACCAGGGATACAAAATGGAGGCAAAAAATCAAATGCTGCTGAAAATGAAGCAAATTATCTTTGCTACATGGTGTCTAAAGTACAGGTATGTTAGTTGCCCTTTTTTTATTTACCAAATTCTATTTAATTTTATTTACCAAATTATGTTTCCTCAGGGCTCCAGGATGGACGAGCAGAGATGTTCTGCACCTTTCATTTTTCAAAATATGAGCCCCTCTTTTCAGCGCAAAGACTCTGGCAGAGCTCTTCAGAGATCTTCCTCTCTAAACCGCACCAAAAACAGCAAACAAGTACATTTAATACACTTGTAATAAAAATATATCTTTTTGTATCAGGTATGAATGAAACATAATTCTTCTTTTTTTTTTTATAGGAAATATCTGCACCTCAGCAGGAGGAGTTTTTTAAAATGATGAAGCATGCCCAAAAGGGACGTATGGAGGAGCAGCGCTGCTCTCTTCCCTCCAGCACACCTGCCACACCCACACACAATGGAAGTGCTTTAAATAACATGTCCACAGGTCAGAACAACACACAGGTCAAAGGTTTGTTATGTTTTCTTTCACTGATACGTTTTAGGAACAATACATCTCTGCTCTATAACAGGTGCAGGAACAGATACATGCTTTAGAAGTCAAGGAAGCCGGCAGCGAACAGATCCCTCTGTCCTACCCAGGGCAAGTGGGACATCAACTGAAAAACAAAAAACTGCCAACAAAAAAGACGCATTGCCTGTAAGTTTGCTATTCCAGTCATAGTTTCAGATTCTTATGAACATAACGGATGACAATTTTAAGTTTTAATTAAATGTATTTTGATTTACTTTTGTGCTAGAAAACAGCACCACAGATAACGGTCACGCAAAGCACACCAACAACATCAAAAAAGGACTTCACAAGGCCTTTATCTATGCCTCAGGTGGAGCATGTTGAACATGCTTCTTTGAAATCCTTTCCCAAGTCTGCCTCATATTGTCAAGAAGCATCACCCCCACAGGTACAGAAAGTTAAGCCTTTCTTTTGATTTTTGTGATTTGTCGTATTTAAAGTTAGAATACACAAATGTATTTGTTTTATTCCAGGTGACAGTAAGAGTGTCCATGAGCTTCTCGTCTTTACAGGTAGGAATTGTAGCACAATTACAGGCCTGTCAGGTTGACACTGACAGTTACTCTGGATGCTCGCTATTACTAAGTGAGAATAAATGTTTTTTAAATATAACCATTAAATATTTTGTTTAAAGGGGCTAGCAAACCCTGACCAACCCAGCAACTTCCCAGAGCTTTTCTTGACTCTTGGAGCACCAGGAGATAACTTTGTGATTCCTCTGAGCCCAGTGCCTGGACGACGCCTTTCTCTCAGCCTCAACCTTATCCCAAAAGAAAATACGGACACTGAACTAAACCCCCCAAGTTCCTGGAAGTCTCACTCAGGACCACCATCTCCTACAGTCAATCATTCACCATCAAGCCCCCGAGACAAATCTATGCTAGTGGCTCTTACCCAGGCAGTGAAAGGTCCTGGTAAAAGGGGCAACAAAACAAAAGGTAAAGGGAAGGATAAGCCAACTCAAGACAAAGGGAAAAAGATGATGAAGAAAGATAAGTTAGGAAATAAACATAAAACTGGTTAGTATTATTATACATTTTTAATTTTTGTTATTAAGCCTTTCTATTTTAGCTACAAAACAGGCACAAAATGGATTAAAGGTGCACTGTGTAACTTTTTCTCCCAAATAAATTTTGAGTGATTAGCATTGTCTTTTTGATGTTTTTTAATCACTAAAAGTAAATAAAAAACATCTGCATCTTTACTTCCAGCAAGTTTACATGGCCACAAAATTTATTACATTTACTAAAATATATATATTTATTAATATTATGTATTAAAAGTAGTTCCTTTAGTTGTATTTTTTGTTTAGATCCTTTAGTTGCATTTTTTTTATTTATTTTTTACATTTTGACATAAAATACAGCTAAATTAACCTTGTCCCAAAGTATGGTTTTCTTTCTGTTATTGATTTGTATGGTTGACTTTTCACCTCCAGAAAGTTACACAGAGCATCTTGTCTAGATCCATAACCATATATTTTTTTTACCATTCTTTCTTTAGCCTGTTTGTTTTGGTTTCATTCTCTTATTGACCATGTTAATTGCCAAATTACATCCTCATTGTAACAGCAACTGTGCTTTATTATTGCTACAATTATGTACAAATAGTGGACAATTGTGGAATATAATGTGATGTGAAAAAAAATTAATTTGATTTTTAAATACTTCAATAAATACAAGACTGCAATATTGTTATTTTTGTTTATTGCTCATATACAGAAGTTTTTTTATTAAATTCATTCTTCACTTCATTCTGCATCATTGCCCTGAAAAACAAACACATAAAATATATATATAAGTAAAATGGTTCCTTCTTGTTCCTTCCCAAAAGAGAAATCTGCTCTCTAAATTCGATCTTCAGAGAATCTTTCAGTGAGAAATGGTGAAGTACTGAAGTTCACTACTCAAGTAAAAGTATAGCTACTTGTCTAAAAACAATATATATACTTATTTACGTGAGAGAAATTACTAAAGTACACCATTGTAAGCTCAAAAGAAAAACTAAAATTACAAAGTTGGTGTGCAGTGCATTGCAGTATGAAATAGGATAAATTGTGAATTAATTGTAATAAATCTGATGCTAATGTTGTGGTGAATACATAATTCTTTTGAGAAATAAAAACTTTGAAAATTTGAAAAACAGGCGTGCACTGACTTTGAGAAGAAAAAAGACTGTCGTAATGTAGAGATTAAAAAATACAGATATTTCTTGAAAGAAAGTAAAAAGAACAAAAGTAGTCACTGTTTTTAGTTTTTTTTAATACACACCTAAAGTACAGAGAAACTAAACTCAGAATCAACTTTTTTTCACTGTTAAACTGTGTATCTGGGGTCAAAATTGAATTATCTACTGTTTCCAGGCCTTTTTTAGACATTTTTGTGCAAACTCGCTCATTCTGGAGTTATGTGTGCAAAAAACGCGGCTGTACTGCCGCTGGGCAAACGCTGTCAGTGCATTTTCAGTACCCTCTGACGTCACAGTGTATTGATGCGGCAGACGAGCCGCCCAGATGGTTTATCTAAACTCCTCCCTTTGACAGCGCTGCTGCGGAGAGTTTGAAAGGCATCACTCGCTGCATGTTAACATCAGCAATCAGTTAGCTCAGCTTGATGAGCGAGTGGAGCGAGGTGCAGCCGCCTGCACAACAATGCGCTGGTTCGAAACACGTGCTAGTGGCAAATTTATCATTTTCGTTTTTCATTTTCATTTGTAGAAAATACTCACATCATACGATCATGTGCTTGTGTAGACTAAAGCAAAGGTTAAATACATAATATGTTTTGTAAAGTAAATATAAAAGGAATCTTGCACGTCAAGGAAGCTGTAGTGCTGTAGACTACAGCTTCCTCATCTGTAAATCTCACTTCAAGACCTGGACCGCTCCATTACAAAACTCAGCATTCACCAGGCTCGCTGTTCATATTTAGTGCTGTCAATCAATGTCTGTGCACACCCACCTGGGCGTCTCTTAAAAGGCCTCCGGGCATCTCCCACTTTTGCGAGCCTGTTTGAGGTTCAGTTGTGGGCGGAGTTAGTCTCTGAACGCCTGTTTAGCCTCACTTTAAATCCAGTACTTGATTAACTTGCTACCTCTGCTTTTTAATTTATTTTTTTTTAAGTCCAGGTTTATAGCGTTTAAATATGTCTTAAAAAAATAAACATAAATGTACCTTTCCAGCATCACGGCTCTTGGCTCTGAGCTTGTTGACCTGCGTCTCAGCAATATCAGCGCGCTCCTGAGCCTCCTCAAGTTCATGCTGAACCTTCCTGAGCCTGGACATATGACTGTTTGCCTGCTCCTCCTGTGAAGAAATCAACATAGAATGTGTATATATATATTATATATTATATATATATATATATATATAAATAAATATATATATAAATAAATTATATTATTATTATTATTATTCATAATTTTAATTGACATACAGCTTCCTCAGATTGTCTTTTGTAGGCTTTCACTTTAAGCTGCAGCTTATCCACCAAATCCTGGAGTCTGGTAACATTCTTCTTGTCCTCTTCAGTCTAAGAATAAAATATTATTATTGTTACGGACTATATAATCTTGTATTCAGATTGTTCGTTTGACATACATTCTATGTACATTCTACACATTCTAATAACATTAGAATTAATATATTTGATAGGTGACATTGTCAGTATGTGAAGTACAACATAAATATGTACCTGGTATGTGAGCTCTTTGACTCTACGCTCATATTTGCGGACTCCCTTCACAGCATCAGCTCCTCGTCTTTGCTCAGCTTCAACTTCTGACTCAAGCTCACGCACCTTTTAACATTCAAAATTATAGTTTTTTAAAGACTTTATTTTGCTCACAATATCTAAAAGCATGTCAGCTGACACTCACCCTGGATTCCAGTTTCTGAAGCTGCTTCTTGCCGCCCTTCATGGCCAGGTTCTCAGCCTCATCCAGACGGTGCTGTAGGTCCTTGACAGTGACCTCCAGGTTCTTCTTCATCCTCTCCAGATGAGCACTGGTGTCCTGCTCCTTCTTCAGCTCCTCAGCCATCATAGCAGCCTGAAATGTTAGTCATTGTAAGATTGTTTTGTTGTTATACTTTTGTTTTTGCCTCTCATGTGTGTAAATCAGTGAGCTCACATCAGTGATGGCCTTTTTGGCTTTCTCTTCAGCATTTCTTGCTTCTTGGACAGAATCATCGACTTCACCCTGAACCTGGACCAGGTCTGACTCCAGCTTCTTCTTGGTGTTCAGCAGACTGGTGTTCTGTTTGACAGAGACATGCAGGGTTTGTTTTTTTGTTTTGCTCCATGTTTATTGTTGATTTCAAGATACAAACCTGAGAGTGAAGCAGTCCAACACGCTCACTAGCATCCACCAGCTCCTGCTCAGCCACTTTGCGTGCTCTCTCAGTTTGTTCCAGAGCAGCTCTCAGCTCCTCAATCTCAGCCAACATCAGGCCATTCCTGCGCTCCACCATGGCCACCTGTTCCTTCATGTCTTCCTGTCCTCTTACGGCATCATCAAGGTGCAGTTGAGCATCCTAGTAATAGAAAAAAGATTATGTGGCCTGGCCATATGTTTGAATACAAGCTTCATTTGAACTTGTGTATCATTGTTACCTTGAGCTGACCCTGGACATTCCTGAGCTGTTTCTGGGCCTCAGCTGCCTGTCTGTTGGCATGCTCAGCTGAATCTCCATCTCATTCAGATCTCCCTCCATCTTCTTCTTAATTCTCAGGGCATCATTCCTGCTCCTGACCTCAGCATCCAGAGTGCTCTGCATGGAGTCAGTGACTCTCTGGCTGTTCCTCTTGATTTGCTCCATCTCCTCGTCCTTCTCGGCCAGCTTCCTGTCTACCTCACCCTTGACCTGGTTGAGCTCCAGTTGCACACGGAGAATTTTTGACTCTTCATGCTCCAGTGTGCCCTGTGGGACAAAACATTTGTGCGTAAGATTATAGTAGAATTGTAACCCTTGAACTGTGTAAAATAAAATACCTCAGCTTCTTCTAGAGCAGTTTGAATTTCAGCTTTCTCACTTTCCACAGCTTTTTTTGCTTTTTCCAACTCATGAATGCTCTTTCCTGTCTCCCCTATCTGCTCAGTCAGGTCAGAGATCTCCTCTAAAAGATGCATAGTAAGACAAATTTTATAGATGATTGTTTTAAATTGTATAGCTGGCATAAAGTTGTAAAAGAATTGATCATACGCTGCAAGTTCTTGTTTTCTCTCTTTAAAGTCTCCAGCTGATCCAGGGCTTCCTCATAAGAGTTCTTCATCTTAAAGAGTTCAGTGCTCATAGAGCGAGCCTCCTTCTGGGCTCCCTCCAGTTCAGCTTGGCCCTCCTCATACTTCTGCTTCCACTCTGCCAAAACCTAAGAAAAAAAATAGTAAGGATATAATTATGCATTACTATTATGTTAATTAATTTTTCTTTACCTTGTCAAAGTTTCTCTGTTTCTTGTCCAGATTGGCAGCCAGAGCATTAGCTCTCTCCACATCAATCATGAGGTCCTCCACCTCACCCTGCAACCTCTGCTTGGTCTTTTCCAAAGAGGCACATTTGGAGTTCACGGCCTCAATGGATTCCTCAGCCTCCTGCAGACGTTGAGCCAGCTTTTTCCTGTTACGAAGAAAAAAGAGTAAACAAACAAACAAACATTAAAAATACACGAAGCACTCATCTATTTTTTACTAAAACATTTTTGCTCCTTACTTGGCTTCCTCCAGCTCCTCAGTGCGCTGAATGGCATCAGTCTCATATTTGGATCTCCATTGGGCCACTTCACTGTTGGCCTTGGACATTCCTCTCTGCAGCTCAGCCTTTGCCTCCTGCTCCTCCTCAAACTGCTCTCTGAGCAGATCACAGTCATGACGAGCAGACTGGACAGCATGAGCCAGGGCGTTCTTGGCCTATAATTGTTCCATAATTGTAATTAAGTACAACATATTTACACCCACAGAAACAGTCAATATTAACACAATACCTTAACTTCCTCTTCGATATGTCTCTTAAGTTCTTCAATTTGCTGAGTGTAAGCTTGTTTACCTCTTGTGAGTTGAGAAATAAGTGCCTCCTTTTCTTCCACTTGGCGAGAAAACTCACCTGAAATTAAATTGTTTGTGCTTAATACTTTAACATATAAATCATTTATTTGAAACTTTGACCCACACATACCATTTTCTGTTTGGAGCCTGGCTCGTTGAGCACTCATATCATTTAATTGACGCACATTTTCATCATTTTTGCTCTTAATTTCACTCAGTTGGTCTTCAAGTGTTCTGCACATTTTCTCAAGATTGGCCTGTGCAATACATAAAAAACATAAGCTGTGTAGTTTGATGTAAGAATGCATACATGTTGACAAGTCTGCTTAAGATCAAAGTTAGGGGTTTATTTTCATCATACCTTTGCTTTAGCCACAGCCTCCATGTTGCTGGAGAGGTCATCAATCTCCATTTTGTACTCGCTCTTCTCTTTCTCCAGCTTCTGCTTGACGCGCTGGAGATTGTCGATCTGCTCACCCAGCTCAGCCACGCTGTCAGCCTGCTTCTTGCGAAGGGCTGCGGCCGTCGCTTCATGCTGCAGAGTGGACTCTTCAAGATCACGACGCAGCTTCTGGAATTCAGCCTCACGCTTCTTGTTCAGCTCAATCTGAGCAGCAGTGGCTCCACCAGCTTCCTCCAGTCTCTCGCTGATCTCCTCAAGCTCCCTAGAGAGGTCTGCTCTCTGCTTCTCCACCTTTGCACGAGCTGCTCTCTCAGCCTCAATCTCCTCCTCCAGCTCCTCAATGCGAGCCTACATTTGATCATAAGAACAGAAATTTTCTATTTTGAACCAAAAAACTTTGATCTTGTGAAACAATCTCAGTAATTACCTGAAGCTCCTTGATCTTCTTCTGAAGCTGAGCACCAAGAGACTGCTCATCCTCAATTTTGCTGAGGAGTTGGCTGATCTCAAAGTCCTTCCTAAAATCAAATTTTTGTTTATTTATGTGTTATGTGTTTGTGTTTATGTATAAATGGTTTGCAAAGTATTGGTACTTTTTGGTCTTCTCCTCAGATTGCTGCTTGTCATTCTCAAGGTCCATGATGGATTCCTGGGCCAGTTTCAGGTCTCCCTCCAGCTTCCTCTTTGCTCTCTCAAGGTCCATTCTGAGCTTCTTCTCTTGCTCCAAAGATCCCTCAAGCTATCATTAATAATGAGATGTAAAGTAAATAACATTTTTGTTAAGATACTGAAGACTTGAGATCAATGATGGAATAAACTAAATTTTCTCACATCATCAACTTGCTGTTCCAGCTTGGTCTTGGCCTTGGTCAGAGTGTTGACTTTGTCTTCCTCTGCCTGAAGGTCATCCAAAGTTTGCTGGTGGGCCTCTTGGAGGGCTTTCTTTTCTTTGGATAGCTTGGCAATAGCTTCATCTTGTGATGCCATCTCCTCTGTCAAATTCTTCACCTGCATGTGATTAAACATGAAATCTTACTAACTCGGTTATGCAAAATGATATGATCTAATTGTAAACAGTGGTAACCTTGTTCTCAGTGGCATGTTTCTCTTTTTCCACTTTAGCCAAGGTGAGCTCCAAGTCGTCAATGTCTTTCTTCAGCTCAGAGCATTCATCCTCCAGCTTCCTCTTCTTTGCTGTCAGCTCAGCATTAATTTCCTCCTCATCCTCCAGTCTCTCAGTTGTCTCTTTGAGTTTGGCCTCAAGTTGGATTTTGCTCTTGATGAGTCCTTCACATCTTTCCTCTGCATCAGAGAGGTTTTCACTCTCCTAATGAACGTATATGTAGAATTAATAAAAGACGTACACAAAAGTTAGTACATCACTGTATTAGTAATAGAATTTTTTACTTACAGATGCCACTTGCAACTGCAGGTCATTTTTCTCCTGCAAAAGGGAAACCATTTTCTCCTCCAGCTCTTTCTTCTTGGCCAGAGCAGCTGCCAGATCAGACTGCATTTTTCCGTAGTTTTCTTTCATTTGAGCCAATTCTTTCTCAGTTTCTGCGCTCTTTAGCAGGGGCTTGATCTTAAAGTATAAATGCATCCATGGCCAGTTTTTGACATTCATGAAAGAACGAATGTTGTACTGAACGGTGAAGATTGCATCTCTAAAATATATACAGACACATGTATGTTAGCGTATAACATTGTGACAGGTAGTATCAAATGTTTTTTTTTATTTTACCTTCTCTCCATCATCTTGACAAACTCCTTCCTCATGAGAAATCCTCTACAGAGAGCCTGAGTCATGGTCACCAGTTCAGCCAGTTTCTCATCTCTCATCTCCTCAAGAGTACCAAGCAGACCAGCTTTGAAAAACACCTGTTTTTTCAATAACACACTTACAGTCATTGTGTACGAGGTCTACATTTTAATACAAACAAAATCCACCTTAGTGTGTCCAAACTTGTACTGAGTGTGATCCACATCAATGGAGCCAAGCAGCTTCTCTGAAGCTTTCTTGTTGTCAATAAACTGTCCCTCAGGGATGACACTGGCGTTCAATACTTTGTATCTAAAAATGGGTACATTTATTTTATGTTTATCATATTTCACTTTTTTAATAGCTATTATCAGTTCTGAATAGTGTTGCATTCACTTTCACACACCTTTGCTTAAAGTCACCATATAGGATTCTGCTGGGGAATCCCTTTCTGCAGATTCTGATGCCCTCCAGCACACCATTACACCTCAGCTGGTGGATGACCAGGAAGTTCTCCATTAGACCTGAGGTAATGGAATGTTGATCAATAAAATGTATGTAATCATTCACACTGTAAATGATTTGACAAATGATGCCTATGTTTACCTGGGGTCTTAGATTCATTTGGAATTAAGCATCGGACAAAGTGAGGGTGAGTGCTTCTCAAGTTGGTCATCAGCTTGCCCAGGTTTTCCTGTGGGTAATAATCAGATAAAAAATACTGTATTTTTCAATATGTACAGTTATTTAGACAAGGAAAAAAAGAAAAACAAACTCTAAAAAGTGCAGAGACAGTCTGGAAAGAGCCTCCCTTTTTCTTGCCACCACCACCCTTCTTGCCACCTCCACTTCCAGCATCTGTTAGAGCCAAAATTCATTGTTGACATAAAATTGTATATTTATAAAGTAAAAAATAAGCACAAAAAGCTGTTGTATAATTCTCTTACCGTCAGCAGAAGCATGGGTTGCATACAGGAGGCACAACAGTTTGTTGGCAGACTTCTGGTAGAGCTGAACAACTGAGTCATTCAGAGGGTCCTTGTTCTTGTCCAGCCAGCCAGTGATATTGTAATCCACAGTACCAGCATAATGGACCAGTGCAAAGTGAGCCTCTGCCTTGCCCTTTGCAGGTTTTGGTTTTTCAAAGGCTTTTGTCTTGCCCAAATGTTGATCATGGAGCTTATTTTTAAAAGATGTGTCTGTAGCCTTGGGAACATGCACTCCTCTTCAAGGATGGAGAAGATGCCCATTGGCTGTAGAAAATGAAGGAGAATTTAAAAAAACAAACAAAAAACAGTGTTACATTTAGTATTTCTGTGGTTAACACAATAGTTTTACCTTCTCAATAAGCTCAATACAGGCAGCCAAGTCCATACCAAAGTCAATGAACTCCCATTCAATGCCCTCTTTCTTGTATTCCTCTTGCTCCAGGACAAACATATGGTGGTTGAAAAACTGTTGCAGTTTTTCATTGGTGAAGTTGATGCAGAGCTGCTCCAGACTGTTGAACTGGAAATCAATTGTAGCATCTTTAAGTAGGGTCTAAAATCTTATTGTTACATTTTGGAGTAAGTAACTTACATCAAAGATCTCAAATCCAGCAATATCCAACACTCCAATGAAGAAAGATCTTGGCTGTTTGGTGTCCAACATCTCATTGATACGAACAACCATCCACAAGAACATTTTCTCATAGACAGATTTGCACAGAGCACTGACAGCATTGCTGACCTATGTGTACAAATGACTTGTTCAAATAAATGCCAATGTTTTATTAAAATGAAATAATTTACTTTAATCAATCTACCTGTGGGACAGTTTGACCTTTTGTCACAAATTCATTTCCGACTTTGACTCTTGGATAGCACAGAGCTTTCAGCATGTCAGCTGAGTTCAGACCCATGAGGTAGGCAATTTTATCAGCAACTAATGAGAGGACAAATATGTTGACATGTTGACAAATATGTTGACACAGTGCATTGTGCGGGTTAAGTTGTTGTCCCCATAAGTGATAATCCACCCATGGAATATACTATCATTTCAGTTTTAATTACTCTCAGTGCTGTCTGGCTCGGCCTGCTCCTCACGCTGCTTCTGCTTGAACTTCATGTTGCCATGATGCATCACAGCACCAGTCAGTTTGTAGATGGCTACTTTCTCTTCACCAGTGAAGCCCAGGATGTCAATTGCGGTCTGGAAGGAAGCATAAATCCATTCCATTTTATATATTTATCTATTTTTTTTTTCCAACACACTACATCATAATGGTTTGCTTAGCTCACGTCAGTTGCGATGAACTCCTCTATATCATTGATGCTCTTGACAGTGATTTCACCCTGGCTGATCATTGGGTAATCATAAGGGTTAGTGGTGATCAGAAGGGCCTCTGTAGAGAATAATATAAATACTTGCTAATGTGTAATATTTTAGATTTCACAAATTGAACATCTGGTGAGCATACCCAGCAGCTCAGGCTTGTGGCCTGTCATGAGCTGGTAGAAGATGTGGTAGCTCCTCTCAGCAGACAGCTGGAAGGTCACACGGGACTTCTCCAGCAGATCTAGCAATAAAAATGTAGAGTAACAATATAGCTCTCACATTAATTAGATAACATGTAATCCTGCAAACTTACATGTTTCAATATCAGCTGAAGCCAGTTTTCCAGAGGTTCCAAAATGGATCCTGATGAATTTACCCTAAAAATGAATAAAGGTTACTGGTGATGCCATATATATGCTTTTATTTTACTAAAGCTTTATACTACTCACAAAACGAGAAGAGTTGTCATTTCTCACAGTTTTTGCATTACCATAAGCTTCCAGCAAAGGGTTGGCAGCAATAATTTGGTCTTCCAGGGAACCCTAAACATATACACTATTGAAAATATTACTGAAAGATAAGCTAAAAAAAATCAAGCAACAGACCAACCCACCAACAAACCAACCAACAAACAAACAAACAAACAAATAATAAATACTTGAATTTTCCCAGCTGTTTCCTTTTTAGATCCAGCTACTGCAATTGTTGCAAAGTATTGGATGACACGCTTGGTGTTGACAGTCTTTCCAGCTCCGGATTCTCCACTAGTGAATGCAAGACGTGCATTATTATGTGCATTCTAGCATACTCTACTGTTTCTGCATTCTTTGTTACACTTACGTAATAAGGACAGACTGATTTTCACGATCTAGAAATTGTTAAATTTAAGTGTTTACTAAAACAAATTACATCCATAAATATTTAAAAGAAGCCCTTGAATCTCACCAGTGAGCATGAACTGATAGGCATTGTCAGAGATGGAGAAGATGTGGGGTGGAGCCTCAATCCTCTTCTTGCCTCTGTAAGCCCCGACTACTACAGCATCGTATACAGGAAGCCACTTGTAGGGGTTCACCACGACACAGAACAACCCAGAGTAGGTCTATGGAATGACAAGCAAATAATATTTATACATTGTACAGTATACACATGCACAAGAATGAAATAAGTCTTACATAGATCATCCATGATGCAAAACGCTCTTTGAGGTTATACAACACAGCAGGCTCGTTGAGGTGGGTCATCATGGCCATATCCTCAATTTTATCAAACTTGGGAGGATTCATAGGATGGATGTCATCCTCTTTGACTGTTACAGTCTTTGGAAAAAATAAATAGGTTATCAAGTTTTAACAAGCTGTTTAAAATGTTAGTGGTTATGTTTTTATATTTTGATAATTTTTTGACCATAGCATGGACATAATAAAACCTACCTTTCCAGTGAGGGTCTCAACTGTTGCTTTTCCTCCTTCTCTTTTTACAAGTTTACCCTTGACATACATGTCTTCAGTATCTACCACAAAGTAAGCTGTCTTGGCATCAAATGGAGCCGTTTGGGCCTCAATTCTCTCTTTCTCTGGCTTCCGGAGGTAAATGGCCGCTGGGCCATAGGCCTCCATCTCCGCATCCGTGCTCATAGTGATTTTTTAGGAAGCTAAAAGATGAACACATTTCAAACCAGGTTTGTTCAAAAAGCCATTTCTCATCCAAATAATATAACAAAATAATCTACCTTCTTCTTCCACGGAAAAATTGTTCCTTGATCCTCTATAGTTGACAAAAGGTTAGAAAAATGCTGTTATCACACACATCTATTCATCAAGTATTGCCCGGTAAGCTTTTGCTAAGTTGTGCTTACCTGTACTGGAAGCCTGCCGCTCATTGTCACAGCTCACAGCTGCTCCTTTTATAGCAGAAGGATTGTCTCTTCAGTAGGTGGTCCCTGCTTATTTTGGTAATGTATTCTTGTCTGTTGTCACTAATCTTGTCGCATTGACATTCACAGCTAATAAATTGTTTTAAAACTACTGCATCAGTACATTGGGACATTAGTAATCAGAACTGACATTAAAAAAAACATT
Organism: Mugilogobius chulae; assembly: GCA_038363315.1. Lineage (NCBI taxonomy): Eukaryota > Metazoa > Chordata > Actinopteri > Gobiiformes > Gobiidae > Mugilogobius > Mugilogobius chulae. The sequence continues at coordinate 66,046,414 of CM076396.1, forward strand.
AATGACTTACAAAACCAATTTGATATTTATACAATACACACATTGTAAACTGATTGTTTTAAGTCAATATGTGTTTTTGAAAATTAAAATCCTATGTATTAAGTTAACTAACTAAATAACAAACCTCAAAGAGAATTAAGTTCCTCCAAAATGTCCAAATTATTATTATCATTTATATATATATATATATATATATATATAAATAAATAAATAAATATGTGTTATATATATATATATATATATATATATATATATAATATATATATATATTATATATATATAATATATATATATATATATATATTTATTATTATTTTTTTTTTGACTGTCTTCATAATCCCATTTAGGCAGCACTTTAACTTTACTACAGTTAATTAACTAAAATGAACCTTGGCGTGCCCTTCTGAGTAATGATTTGCTTTAATTACGACAATGAAAACTTTTGTTGCTTATAAAACAATTAATCTGTCAGCAACGTGTGTCATTTACAAATGCATTTGCTTAGTCCCTTTAGTCCTTCATGTATGCTGTAGCAAGTGTCATGGCTTTGGAGAAGCATGTAAATGTCACTGGTATATGGTTGCAGCATGACCACACAGCTCATATGTCTGTCTGGAATAAAACTGGGGCTGAAGGCCATTCCATAAAAGCTGAGGAGAGATTGCATATCACCTTGGAATGAAATGGATGCACAGTTGCCATCTAGGCCTGGATAAGCCTCAAAATAAGTCTAGTCCATTTTTTTTTTTTTTTTTTTTTTTTTTTTTTTTTTTTTTTTTTTTTTTTTTTTTTTTTTTTTTTTTTTTTTTTTTTTTTTTTTTTTTTTTTTTTTTTTTTGCCAATAAACAAGATGTTACAAGTGCCAGAAGTGTAAATACATCCATGGATAAAACAACAATTACACTCCAAAAGCGCCTGCCTTTAATGTTTTTTATCTTTGTTTGGATTATCTTTTTTTTTTTTTTTTTTTTTTTTTTTTTTTTTTTTTTTTTTTTTTTTTTTTTTTTTTTTTTTTTTTTTTTTTTTTTTTTTTTTTTTTTTGAAATTTGAAAGACTTAATGTTGAGGTAAACCTAGGGGTAATCTTTGTTGTTTTACACTTTGACCTAAACATTTGACAAAAAATGAGACGACCTTGAGGAATGCAGCCAGTCTGACCTTTGGAAGTAAGCCTTGTGTGACCACGTGTTACGTACTCCTCCCAATTTTTTTTTTATGATCTCAAGAATAGCACAATCAAACATTGTCTAATTAATTTTAACAATTGTGCAGTACTCTTGTTCTTTATAATGTCATGTTTACATTTTTCAGTTCCTGGAAAAAAGCAAAGATAGTAAATTATAGACTTAAGTAGAGCTGGCTGGTATGGTAAAAATGCAACACTCAGTTGTCGGACTAACAATCATTTTGCAAATTGATTCTAGTGCTTTTTTACTTGATTAATCAGTTAGCTGTTCATAACGCAAAACTCATGTGATAAGAACATTTTTGCAAAATTTAACCTAGAAGAAGCTAAAGTGGTGTTGCTTAGAGGTGAAAAATTACAGTGTTTTCTCAAAAATACAAAATGCATATTTCATAAAACATATTTTCTCTTTTTTTCTGTGACCAGACTATTCAGATTACTATTAAAATCAGCTTTAACTATGTTTGTCAAACACCACATGCAAGAAGTCTACATTTTAATTACCGTCACAACCAAAGCTATTGTCTCCCAACCTTTGCAGTTGTCTGTTAAGACAACAAACTGTACAGAAATAGCACACAAATGGAAGAAGCTCAGGCCAAGTGCCAATAGACTGTAAATAGACTACAGACACCTGTGACCTGTGCATGTGTCCTTTGCTTTTTTTGTCCCTAAGAACATACAGTGGTGAAAGGAAGTTGAGCCAAAAGATACTTATTTCTAGATCATTTACCTATCACACAATGTTTTATCGATGTTGCTTTGCCGATCACTAGACCTACTTTGCAAACTCAGACTGAAACAAGCGCAAAATTAGGTTTAGCTCTAAAATACAACACAACAAATCACTAAAACTTGTCTTCGCAACATGAAAGAGACAAACTTCAAAGTTTACATTGTAAACCCAGATTGATCGTCGACCACTAAAATTTAGTCAGGCACATGCTGGCCTTGATTGGAATTTACAAATGAGATGGAAGTAGCCTACACACAATATGTGTGTGGTAGTCCTACCATTTTTGTTGCCAGTTTGCCTGCTTCCACCTATTCACGTAAAAATAATAATAATAATAAAATAAAATATGAATAATAATAAGTGGGATTTTTGCCATAGCATAGCCAACAATTTAAAGCTAAATATACTGTACAGTTTATAGAGAAAAAAAAAAATCTGTGACTGTGTAAGTCTGGTGTAACTCAGACAACAATATAGCCTATGCTGCGTGGAGTAGGCTATGAGCAATGTAGGCAATGCGTTTTTAGGCTTTAAAAATGCCAAAAATAATAATAGGAATAAAACATAGTTTAAAATTGTTATTTTTGTAAGTTGTTGGTTTAAAAGTGGGCTCAAAAAATTTGCTTAAACAAACAAAAAATAAATTATGTTTAACCAATAAAGATATTAAGATGCTAATAAATAGTTTCACTAGCTGATAGGCATGGGATGATAGAGGCCTCTTATTTCACAGCATAAGAGCAGTGTCATTTGCAAACAAAAAGTGTTACAAATCTGAACCAAACAAACAAGGTTGTTCATTTGTGGCTCTTGTGTTGAATATTTAAATAACCTCTTCTAATTCTGTCGGCCTCTGAAGGGCCCTTACATTTTTGCAAACTTGTTAATGTCAACTATAGCTATTTATTATCAACTTGTGGGCAACACAACGAAGAAAATGTACTTTTTTGCTTTTTACGAACTAGTATTCATCCTTGGAATTTTTTGTTTTACACAAACAAATTTTTATAAGGTCGAAATGCAAACTAACAATAATTTTCTGTTGTCATGACAACAGTGCAATGCTTTATATCCTCATCAAAAAGATTCAAGAACATCTTTTCAGGAAGAGAGAGGTAATTACTTCACCTATGTGTGATCCTAAGCCTGTGATAATTGAAGTCTGGCTTTATGTTAGAAAAGTCAACAAAAAGTTACTGAAAGACGTTAAAACGCATCAGGCGGAGCTAGCATCACGTTAGCATTTAGAACGCAGCTATCGTTAGCATTGTTGGATATATTTACATTGCTGGACCGTTGGCTCACTTTATTTATCTCCAAGACTTCGTTCTATATTTGACACAATATATTTTCTGTTGTGCATGTTAGGTTTCCCCTCGGAGGTTCGTTAGTGGGCGTGGCCTTTACCTTGTTTTTCTCTAGTTAACGTTAGTTTTTCTAACCCACGTGAGTGGGGTGAAATTTGTGGAAAAAAAGGCCGCGATCCGCCAACCACGCGCGTTACCGTGGGATATCAGAGGGCAAGTTAATCAGATTGGACAAGAAATAGAACCCAGACGACAGCAATACCCGTAAGTACCTCTGGTCACGGAGCACTGATGTGAATCCTTGATCCTTGTGTTGTTGGAGACAACGACGATCCTGGAGCGGGGAATGAGCGAGTGGACCATGTGCCAAGCTCATTGCCGATCTGACGAAAGAAGGCCGCCGGATGACACGATTTAATCACTTTTACAAATGAGCCTACTCTGCTTTGATATTTTCTGACTCAGTGAGTTAATTACCCCGGAGTTTTAGTCGAACAGTGGGAGGTATCATGACTTATCCACCCGATCGCGCTAAATAAGTTGCGTTCACATTCTAGAATGTACAGTAAGTCCAGATACCGCAGCACAGTATCATTTGCAGTGAAATATTGAAAAGGTAATTTTCCAAATTCAAACTGAAAATTTTCTGTGAGTGAAACTCACATTTTGTATGACACAAAATACATTATGCTATAATTAAATAGCTGCTCCATCTGTATTGATTAGTAGGCTAATCAATACTTTGGTTAATTTGTAATTTTTTTGTGCTGCTACTTCTGCTACTATTAGTAATACAGTACTATCATTACTACCACTACTGATAATAATAATAATAATAATAATCATAATAATAATCATAATCATAATCATAATCATAATAATTTTAAAATGTTTTTTTATGTTTTCAGAACCGAACACAATCTGCTTTGACTGTCTTAAAGTGACCCAATGTTTCATTTGTTTGTCAAGAATAATTTCTTCTGTATCCAAACTAGTAATTATGGTTTTGTTTTATACAGCCTTGTTTTGTTGCTATTGTTTGTTTAATCTTGTGTGATCTATGTGAATTTAAGTTTGGTGGTTCCATTTTGTTTTTAGAAATAATTATTTTGTTTTGTTTTCTTCTTAGACATTATTCTGACTGGAGATGATTCTGTATATTCACAACAGCCCACCTTCAGATTTGAATTTGATCTTCATTAGGCACACGGTGTTTCCCATTAAAGGTGGGGTAGCTGATTTGTACACGATTAGGGTTTTAAATTGGAAAACTTCCTCTCCCTAATCTTTCAACACATGGTTAATATCGACATGAATTCATTTTTGGTTTCAATTGGCTCTGTGCACAGAAGTCAGCTGGCTTATTTATTTTCAAAAATGCTAACTTCCTGTTGGCTTGTTTGTTTATTGCATAGTTCATTTGTATGAGATTTTACTTCCTCAGTCTAAAATTAAAAAATAAAATAAAATATAAAATACTTTAAGATCGGGCAGTGAACAGCTGTTGGTAGTTTTCTCTGTAAACATGTTGAATACTCCACAAATGTGGAGAATATTTAACCTAAGGACCAAAGTGTGTTTATAAAAAGATGTGTTTGTCTGTCTGACAGTTTAAAAATATACATTTTCTATGCACAGGGTCAATTATGTATTAAAAACATTTCTCACAAACAGCAAAGTAGAACTGGAGAAGACCACCTAAGCAACGCCAATAAGAGCACAGCATTCGACTCCTAATTAGATCTAAATTCTTTATTATTCAATTCAGACAGTATTCCCTGGTTTAATTTTTTCACAAAGTGCTGCACTAAAATGTCTATGGTAAACATTTTAGTGGAAAACACAAAGATTACTAATTGATGACTAAAAGTTAGTTACCCCAACTTTAGTAGTGTAGATTGTGGTGGCCCCCCATTGTCTAAATTTTGCACCCTTAGTCTTAAAACAAGCAAAGCAACACGTTAGTATCAAAAGGATGTTTGTAGACTATAAAGTTAATTATATTTAATCTTTAAGCCAAGTTCTTTATTGATTAGTAAAAACATGCCCAAAACTGGTACTCAATAATAATATCATTAAAGGTTGTCTTTGCCACCATAGTCTCATAAATCTGTGAAGTCAAGTTGATCTTCCAGGTGTTTGTGTGTTTTTGTGTACATGTGATTATTACTTCTAAACTTAAAGAAAACAAACAAACAAACAAACAACAATATTTAATTTGTGAGATTTTTATTGATGTTTGAAAAAGATCATGGCAAACATTCATATTTTATGAACGCCTGATACATGAGTAGATTCTTACTCTGCAGCTTCACCCTATAATAAAAAAACACATATATATTAAGTTAGTATATGTTATTATTGCATGCATTATTATACATTGTTATAACTGTACCTTTCCAGCCTCACGACTCTTGGCTCTGAGCTTGTTGACCTGCGTCTCAGCAATATCAGCGCGCTCCTGAGCCTCCTCAAGTTCATGCTGAACCTTCCTGAGCCTGGACATGTGAGTGTTACCTTGTTCCTCCTAAAAAGTGTAAATATGATTTGTAAACTTGCTCAAATGCTTATATGCAATGTTAAATTGATTATTCTTATTTTAGCTCACAGCCTCCTCAGCTTGTCTCTTATAGGCCTTGACTTTGAGCTGCAGCTTGTCCACCAAATCCTGAAGCCTGGTCACATTCTTCTTGTCCTCCTCAGTCTATAAATATGAGAAAAGTGATATGAAGAAATTTTACAAATATCTGCATACTGTAAGTTGCAATAGAAATATAAAAGAAAAGTACACTGGTAAGATTGAATAGCATTAAACCCATTTTCTTGCTTAAGCATTTTCAATATAGTATTAGTTCAATAGAAGAAAATACATACCTGGTATGTGAGCTCTTTGACTCTACGCTCATATTTGCGGACTCCCTTCACAGCATCAGCTCCTCGTCTTTGCTCATTTTCAACTTCTGACTCAAGCTCGCGCACCTTTTAACATTCAAAATTATTGTTTTTTAAAGACTTTATTTTGCTCACAATATCTAAAAGCATGTCAGCTGACACTCACCCTGGTCTCCAGTTTCTGAAGCTGCTTCTTGCCGCCCTTCATGGCCAGGTTCTCAGCCTCATCCAGACGGTGCTGCAGGTCCTTGACAGTGACCTCCAGGTTCTTCTTCATCCTCTCCAGATGAGCACTGGTGTCCTGCTCCTTCTTCAGCTCCTCAGCCATCATGGCAGCCTGAAATGTTGGTCATTGTAAATTTGTTTTGTTGTTATACATTTGTTTTTGCCTCTCATGTGTGTAAATCAGTGAACTCACATCAGTGATGGCCTTTTTGGCTTTCTCTTCAGCATTTCTTGCTTCTTGAACAGAATCATCGACTTCACTCTGAACCTGGACCAGGTCTGACTCCAGCTTCTTCTTGGTGTTCAGCAGACTGGTGTTCTGTTTGACAGAGACATGCAGGGTTTGTTTTTTTGTTTTGCTCAATGTTTTTTGTTGATTTCAAGATACAAACCTGAGAGTGAAGCAGTCCAACACGCTCACTAGCATCCACCAGCTCCTGCTCAGCCACTTTGCGTGCTCTCTCAGTTTGTTCCAGAGCAGCTCTCAGCTCCTCAATCTCAGCCAACATCAGGCCATTCCTGCGCTCCACCATGGCCACCTGTTCCTTCATGTCTTCCTGTCCTCTTACGGCATCATCAAGGTGCAGTTGAGCATCCTAGTAATAGAAAAAAAGATGATGTGTAAGTAAGTTTGAATGCAAACTTCATTTGAACTTGTGTCATTGTTACCTTGAGCTGACCCTGGACATTCCTGAGCTGTTTCTGGGCCTCAGCTGCCTGTCTGTTGGCATGGCTCAGCTGAATCTCCATCTCATTCAGATCTCCCTCCATCTTCTTCTTAATTCTCAGGGCATCATTCCTGCTCCTGACCTCAGCATCCAGAGTGCTCTGCATGGAGTCAGTGATTCTCTGGCTGTTCCTCTTGATTTGCTCCATCTCCTCGTCCTTCTCGGCCAGCTTCCTGTCTACCTCACCCTTGACCTGGTTGAGCTCCAGTTGAACACGAAGAATCTTGGCTTCCTCATGCTCCAGAGTGCCCTTTTGAAAGTAAATTACAAAATAACAAATTAAGTATCATACTTTATTATGCTTTATTATGCCCCTTATTTGGGCATTTACACATCCTGTTGTGCCACTGGAGAAACCTGTCTAGAGAAGTGAGCTTATCTCCGAATGTTTCGCGCTACTTGGTCTATATCACCTAGCTGGAGGCTTTTACTCACTGTACGTGTCTGAGAAATGCTCTTATTCTCCACATTGAGTTTAATATAGGGCTGGCCAATCTGGAAAAAATATAATCATGATTTAATTTGAAACCACTCCTAACACGATTTGAGCTTGCATAAAATATCCTCAACACTAGATCTCGTTTAAAACTGATGCTTTAAAAACACACAAAAAAAAAAAACTACTAGAAGTTTTACAAATAATCATCTACAAAGTTGACACTCCAATTCAGAACTAAATTAAGAGATAACTAGATGCTAACTGGGTTAACCAGAATCAAAGGTCTAATCCAGGATCAAGCCAGATCATAACTTATAACTCCAAATAAAAACAGTAAACAAGAAAAACTATAATTACTATTTCGAAGAAGTTGTGGGCTGGTTTTAATGTATTGTTGTACCTGCAGGGAGTGATCATAAGTTGAAAAACATTGTTGTATTGCACGTTGTAAATGACAATTTGTCTTTTAAAGTCCCCAGCATTAGCAATCAGTAACAGCTGCAATATTATCAGCTTCTGTTTGGCCCTAATAGTTACAGAATACTTCACCATACCTCAGCTTCTTCCAGGGCTGTTTGAATCTCTGACTTCTCTGTCTCGACAGTCTTCTTGGCTTTCTCCAGCTCATGGATGGTCTTTCCAGTTTCTCCAATTTGTTCAGTCAAGTCGGAAATCTCCTCTGAGGAGAAATATAGCACCTGGTTTATGACTCTATTTATGTGCTATGCACAATTTAAACTAAAATGGTTGAAAATTACACATTATTTTATGTTAAATGAGTAGAAAAGAACATACGCTGCAGGTTCTTGTTCTCTCTCTTCATGGTTTCCAGCTGATCCAGGGACTCCTCATAAGAGTTCTTCATCTTAAAGAGTTCAGTGCTCAGAGAGCGAGCCTCCTTCTGGGCTCCCTCCAGTTCAGCTTGGCCCTCCTCATACTTCTGCTTCCACTCTGCCAGAACCTGAACAATAATTTGTTTACATAAAATGTGTACATTCAATTCTTCTTTTTTTTTTTTTTTTTTACCTTATCAAAGTTTCTCTGTTTCTTGTCCAGATGGCAGCCAGAGCATTAGCTCTCTCCACATCAATCATGAGGTCCTCCACCTCACCCTGCAACCTCTGCTTGGTCTTTTCCAAGGAGGCACATTTGGAGTTCACGGCCTCAATGGATTCCTCAGCCTCCTGCAGACGTTGAGCCAGCTTTTTCCTGTTATAAAGAGAAATGAGCAAACATTAAAAACACATGAAGCACTCAATCCTCTTTTACTAAAACAATTGACTGTGTGCACGAAACTTTAGTTGGCTTGCGTACGTTCAAAAATGCTAACTTCTGTTCTTACGACCACTTCCTGTTAGCGTTAGCATTTAGACACAAACACGTCTCTTTTTAAACACACAAGTGTCTCTGGTGAAATATTCCTCTGATATGTAAAGTCTTTAACATGTTTTCTGTAACAATCACCACAACTGTCTGATCTAAAGAGGATTTATTTGTTTTAAACTGATGTAATGGAAACCTCATTGAAGAGCATTGCACAGGAAGTGGTTGTATGTACAGGATGTACTATTTTGAATGTACGCAAGACAACTGCACTGAGCCAATTTTGCTCCTTACTTGGCCTCCTCCAGCTCCTCAGTGCGCTGAATGGCATCAGTCTCATATTTGGATCTCCATTGGGCCACTTCACTGTTGGCCTTGGACATTCCTCTCTGCAGCTCAGCCTTTGCCTCCTGCTCCTCCTCAAACTGCTCTCTGAGCAGATCACAGTCATGACGAGCAGACTGGACAGCATGAGCCAGGGCGTTCTTGGCCTGTTGAAATAATAAATATATTTTTATGTTCATGATTTGGTCAGTAAAAAACGTTTATATTGCAGGGAAGCTAAGGTAGAAAGTAATATTTCCATACCTTAACTTCCTCCTCAACGTGCCTCTTCAGCTCTTCAATTTGCTGAGTGAAAGCTTGTTTGCCTCTGGTCAACTGAGAAACAAGAGCTTCCTTCTCCTCAAGCTGACGAGAAAACTCACCTGTATTTACAGCACTGATTAGACTTTAAACACTGAAGTTTAAAAATTTGTTCAGCTTTTGGACTGTTACCATTCTCTGTCTGGAGTCTTGCCTTCTGAGCATTGATGTCATTCAGCTGACGAACATTTTCATCATTCTTGGCCTTGAGCTCACTCAGTTGGTCCTCAAGAGTTCTGCACATTTTCTCCAGGTTGCCCTAATCAGAAACATTTCAAGGGATCAGTATTTGGCTTTTTTGTTTGCATTTGTCTATCTCAGTCCAGTAGTAGTTACCTTTGCTTTAGCCACAGCCTCCATGTTGCTGGAGAGGTCATCAATCTCCATTTTGTACTCGCTCTTCTCTTTCTCCAGCTTCTGCTTGACGCGCTGGAGGTTGTCGATCTGCTCACCCAGCTCAGCCACGCTGTCAGCCTGCTTCTTGCGAAGGGCTGCGGCCGTCGCTTCATGCTGCAGAGTGGACTCTTCAAGATCACGACGCAGCTTCTGGAATTCAGCCTCACGCTTCTTGTTCAGCTCAATCTGAGCAGCAGTGGCTCCACCAGCTTCCTCCAGTCTCTCGCTGATCTCCTCAAGCTCCCTGGAGAGGTCTGCTCTCTGCTTCTCCACCTTTGCACGAGCTGCTCTCTCAGCCTCAATCTCCTCCTCCAGCTCCTCAATGCGAGCCTACATTTGATCATGAGAACAGAAGTTTTCCATTTTGAACCAAATAACTTTGGTCTTGTGAAACAATCTTAGTAATTACCTGAAGCTCCTTGATCTTCTTCTGAAGCTGAGCACCAAGAGACTGCTCATCCTCAATCTTGCTGAGGAGCTGGCTGATCTCAAAGTCCTTCCTGTAATCACAGTCAGAGTTACTCATTTTGTTTTTTGTATATACTGTATACAAAATTGCTAAAAATGTCGTACTTTTTGATCTTTTCGTCAGATTGCTGCTTGTCATTCTCAAGGTCCATGATGGATTCCTGGGCCAGTTTCAGGTCTCCCTCCAGCTTCCTCTTTGCTCTCTCAAGGTCCATTCTGAGCTTCTTCTCTTGCTCCAAAGATCCCTCCAGCTATCATTAATAATGAGATGTAAAGTAAATATCATTTTTAAGATACTGAATACTTGAGATCAATGATGGAATAAACTAAATTTTCTCACATCATCAACTTGCTGTTCCAGCTTGGTCTTGGCCTTGGTCAGAGTGTTGACTTTGTCTTCCTCTGCCTGAAGGTCATCCAGAGTTTGCTGGTGGGATTCTTGGAGGGCTTTCTTTTCTTTGGTCAGTTTGGCAATAGCTTCATCTTGTGATGCCATCTCTTCGGTCAAGTTTTTCACCTGATTATAAGTAAATGTTAAATCTTAGTTACACATTTGAATCTCATAGCTCTAGTTTTGCTTGAATTGTTAACAGTTTTAACCTTGTTCTCAGTAGCATGTTTTTCTTTCTCCACTTTAGCCAAGGTGAGCTCCAAGTCGTCAATGTCTTTCTTCAGCTCAGAGCATTCGTCCTCCAGCTTCCTCTTCTTTGCTGTCAGCTCAGCATTGATTTCCTCCTCATCCTCCAGTCTCTCAGTTGTCTCTTTGAGTTTGGCCTCAAGTTGGATTTTGCTTTTGATGAGTCCCTCACACCTCTCCTCAGCATCAGAGAGATTTTCACCTTCCTGTTTTCATAAAATAAATATATATTCAATATCACATTGCATCATACTGTTTTTACCTGAAAGACTTATTGTTACTTACAGATGCCACTTGCAACTGCAGGTCATTTTTCTCCTGCAAAAGGGAAACCATTTTCTCCTCCAGCTCTTTCTTCTTGGCCAGAGCAGCTGCCAGATCAGACTGCATTTTTTCATAGTTTTCTTTCATTTGCGAGAGCTCCTTTTCAGTCTCAGCGCTCTTTAGGAGGGGCTTAATCTTGAAATACAGATTCATCCATGGCCAGTTTTTCACATTCATGAAGGAACGGATGTTATACTGAATGGTGTAGAGAGATTCTCTGTTTGACAATAAATAAATAAATCAATAAATGAAAATAATATACTTTTATTTATCTGTTTGTTTCTTTGTTCATTTATTATTATTATTATTATTATTTTTTTTTTTTTTATTATTATTATTATCATTTTGCTTTGTTTTATGTATTTATTTATTTTTATAAACCTTACCTTCTTTCCATCATCTTGACAAACACTTTCCTCATAACATATCCTCTTGCAAGGGCCTGAGTCATGGTCACCAGCTCAGCCAGTTTCTCATCTCTCATCTCCTCAAGTTGACCCAGCAGACCAGCTTTGAAGAACACCTTGATTTTCATACAAACACAAATTTATTATAACATTTAAAAACATAAATCCAGGTCATCAGTAAACTTAGGTTCTTTTGACAAGGACCTTAGTGTGTCCAAACATGTACTGAGTGTGATCCACATCAATGGATCCAAGCAGCTTCTCTGAAGCTTTCTTGTTGTCAATAAACTGTCCCTCAGGGATGACACTGGCGTTCAATACTTTGTATCTGAAAAACAGTTTTATTCGCATTAGCATTTATTTTACTTTTTAAAAATTTTGCCATTGAAAACATAAAAGTATCACGAAAAATGCATATTTCACACTCATACGTAATAGGGATGCACCGATCCAGCTTTTTCTGTTCCGGTATCGATTCCGATATTTGGCTTTAACTATCTGCCGATACCCGATATCAACCGATACCAGTGAAAGGACTGAAATTGCTTCTTTTTCTAATAAAAACTAATACATTTGGTCATATTGTGTTATGTAAGTGTTGTTTACAGTACAAGTCACAACTTAACAACTTAATCTGAATAAAATGCCCAATATTATGAAATGTTCTGGATCAACACCACCCTGTAAAATAGTCTCATTATGTTCAATTAAAGACACAACTATGATATTGGCTGAACCGATATCATGGGGTCGATACCCGATCCAGCAAAATGTCCTGGACCGGCACCGATATCCGATCCAGGTATCGGATCGGTGCATCCCTAATACGTAATATCAGTTCTTACAGGTGTAAGCATCCACATTCACACACCTTTGCTTGAAGTCACCATAGAGGACTCTGCTCGGGAATCCCTTTCTGCAGATTCTGATGCCCTCCAGCACACCATTACACCTCAGCTGGTGGATGACCAGGAAGTTCTCCATGAGACCTTTTTTGTTTAAATTGTCAACATTATTCACATTTTCATTACAATCAAACATCTTTAGTATTTGTACAAGACATATCGTCACCTGGGGTTTTAGTTTCATTGGGAATCAAGCAGCGCACAAAGTGAGGGTGAGTGCTTCTCAAGTTGGTCATCAGCTTGCCCAAGTTTTCCTGAGGATCAGCCAGTAGTGAATAATACATTTTATTTCACAATGTGGAACACACATACTAGAAGTAAATAACGTACTCTGAAAAGAGCAGACACTGTCTGGAAGGAACCACCCTTCTTCTTGCCACCCTTCTTGCCGCCACCACCAGCAGCCTCAGCTTTAAGCAAATCAACAAAATATTATTTATCTATTTAGTAAACAGTTTTTATTATGAATTAATTAGATTGATTATCTTACCTTCAGCTCCGCCATGGGCCGCATACAGGAGGCACAATAGTTTGTTGCCAGACTTCTGGTAGAGCTGAACAACTGAGTCATTCAGAGGGTCCTTGTTCTTGTCCAGCCAGCCAGTGATATTGTAATCCACAGTACCAGCATAATGGACCAGAGAGAAGTGAGCCTCTGCCTTGCCTTTGCCTGGCTTTGGTTTCTCAAAGGCTTTGGATTTGCCCAAATGTTGGTCGTGCAACTTGTTCTTGAAAGTTGTGTCAGAGGCCTTGGGGAACATGCACTCCTCTTCAAGGATGGCAAAGATGCCCATTGGCTATGAAGAATTGACCTTGTTAGGGTTATTTGTTACATGAACATTTGTAATTGTTTTTCAAGAAAAACAAAACACACATTACCTTCTCAATAAGCTCAATGCAGGCAGCCAAGTCCATACCAAAGTCAATGAACTCCCATTCAATGCCCTCTTTCTTGTATTCCTCTTGCTCCAGGACAAACATGGTATGGTTGAAAAACTGTTGCAGTTTCTCGTTGGTGAAGTTGATGCAGAGCTGCTCCAGGCTGTTGTACTGCAAATTACGAGTAATTTACTATTTAGCTTCATATTTATAGTGATTATCTTTGAAAATGTTCTACATACATCAAAGATCTCAAATCCAGCAATATCCAACACTCCAATGAAGAAATTTCTTGGCTGCTTGGTGTCCAACATCTCATTGATTCTGATGACCATCCACAAGAACATTTTCTCATAGACCGATTTGCACAAAGCACTGACAGCATTGTTGACCTTTACGTAAGAGCAAAGACATTTTAATCTCTCTAAAATTGCTTTGCCTTTTAAACACAATAGCTTGCATCACAACCTATCCCACTCATTAAAATTATGAGAATATAATTCGTTATTTTCAGTATATCGTAACATTTTGTTGGTAATAAATACTAACAAGCCAAAAGAACATTATTGTGTGCTATGTGCATGTAAATTGAAGATTATAGTTTGTATGTTAGAAAAATCTACTAAATTGTCCAACAGTAAAAATGTTATTGACTCCACAGTGTCCTTACCTGTGGGACGGTTTGACCTTTGGTCACCATCTCATTTCCGACTTTGACTCTTGGGTAGCAAAGAGCTTTCAGCATGTCAGCTGAGTTCAGACCCATGAGGTAGGCAATTTTATCAGCCACTAAAGTAAATAGTTAAAATAGATTTACTATTGTTCTCTATTTAAAAAAAATGCTTTTTGTCTATATTTATTTATTTACCCTCAGTGCCGTCTGGCTCAGCCTGCTCCTCACGCTGCTTCTGCTTGAACTTCATGTTGCCATGATGCATCACAGCACCAGTCAGTTTGTAGATGTTAAACTTCTCGTCAGCATTGAAGCCCAGGATGTCAATAGCTGTCTGTGAGGTGATACATAATCAATCAAAATATGATAATACTGTGAGTTTTATTTCAAATTCTGTTCTTAAAACTTTAACTCACGTCAGTTGCGATGAACTCCTCCACATCATTGATGCTCTTGACAGTAATTTCACCCATGCTGATCATTGGGTAATCATAAGGGTTAGTGGTGATCAGAAGAGCCTCTGTAAAATGAAAAATAAACAAATTGATAAATACTTGTTTTATGTGTATTTTAGATTTCACAAATTGAACATCTGGTGAGCATACCCAGCAGCTCAGGCTTGTGGCCTGTCATGAGCTGGTAGAAGATGTGGTAGCTCCTCTCAGCAGACAGCTGGTAGGTCACACGGGACTTCTCCAGCAGATCTGTGATTAAAACACAAATGCAATTTTTAAATTTTTTAAATATATTATTCTTATTGTGTTAAGATTTTGATTATAAAATGTTTTTCAACACTTGTTATGTCCCGCTCATATATTATACATATTTTAAAAAATATCTAGGACAATAATATATAATATTATTATTTTTCTTTTTCTTTTTTGCTAAATCAAAAATCTCTTGAAGTCTAAGATATATCTGCTGTTGTGATTTTGGGCAGACAAATGAAATTAGAATAATGCCTCTAAGATACACTACAATATATAGCTAATTTTTACTTACTTAAAATTAAGAGTAACACAGTTGTGCTGTCTTGACATTTCATTTTAGAAAACATTAAACATTAAAACTTACATGTTTCAATATCAGCTGAAGCAAGCTTGCCACTTGTGCCGAAATGAATTCTGATGAATTTACCCTATAGATTCAAAAAGATCATTATTAAGATGTCTACTTAATAAATCATCAATTTTTACTCACAAAACGAGAGGAGTTGTCATTCCTCACAGTCTTGGCATTACCATAAGCCTCCAGCAGAGGGTTAGCAGCAACAATCTGATCCTCAAGTGAGCCCTGTAATAACACATTTACAACTGTTGTATTAACAGACTTTATGACAATACACTGAAGTAGTTATTGTGGTACTTACCTGCATTTTGCTAGCAGCCTGTGGCTGAGCATCCTTTTTAGCACCAAGTGCTGCAATTGTCGCAAAGTATTGGATGACACGTTTGGTATTAACAGTCTTTCCAGCACCAGATTCTCCGCTGGTTAAGTAAATTAGATTAATTAGATTAGATTTGGGTATGCTGTTACCTGTTACCATCATTAGATATACTTACGTAATCAGAACAGACTGGTTCTCCCGATCTAAAACAATGCAAATATTATTAGAAATTTTCCATTTATGAACTGTATCTACATATATCTATATCTATATCTAGATATATAGATATATATAAAACTGTATACTCACCAGTGAGCATGAACTGATAGGCATTGTCAGAGATGGAGAAGATGTGGGGTGGAGCCTCAATCCTCTTCTTGCCTCTGTAAGCTCCAACACAGACAGCATCGTATACAGGAAGCCACTTGTAGGGGTTCACCACGACGCAGAACAACCCAGAGTAGGTCTGGGGAAAAAAACACATCAATTATATGAGAAGTTTTGACTTTGCTTCTTCTCTGCATAAGACTTTACTTACGTAGATCATCCATGATGCATAACGCTCTTTGAGGTTATACAACACAGAAGGCTCGTTGAGGTGGGTCATCATGGCCATATCCTCCATCTTGTCATACTTTGGGGGGTTTCTGGGGTGGATGTCATCCTCTTTAACTGTTACAGTCTAAAGACAAATTGTACACACAAATGTGTGCCTTAGTAAAGGCTGTTTAAAAATTCTTTTCAAAATTTGAACATGACAAAGATGAAACTTGCCTTTCCACCATCAATCTCACATGTGGCTTTGCCACCCTCTCTCTTTACAACTTTGCACTTGACATACATCTCAGCCTCATCCACCACAAAGAAAGCAGTTTTGGCGTCAAATGGGGTAGTCTGGGCCTCAATCCTCTCCCTCTCTGGCTTCCGGAGGTAAATGGCCGCCGGGCCATACTGCTCCATCTCCGCGTCGGTACTCATGGTGGCACCTTAGTGTTGTCTATAATAAAAACCTTACATTAAAAAAGTCTTAAAAATATATATAGAAAATCGTTTTCTTTGTTAAGAACACTCGTTCTAAGTGTTTATTACCTTGACTGCCCAGAAAAGTTGACCCTTGGATGCCGTCTAGATGTCAAGTGGCTGAGGTAAAATAAAACAACTTTGGTTTAAATTGTGCTTTTCAATCTTTGTCATCCTCTCAATACTCTAATGAGTTCGGCAGAACGCAAAAGTGACAAGTATGGTGGCTGTGGTTAAAACTAATAGTGTCGACTGCAATTAACAGACTACCCTGCTGCCATGCTGTCAGTTTCAGAAGTCAGAAATACCTTACTTTTTACACATTTTACACGTTGACGTCACTTACACAACCATTCAAAACCTACTATAACGTGGTATAGGTTTTAGAAGAAAGTATATATCCAGGGAGACTTAAATGATATTTTCGAAAAATGAAGATTTAAGGTGTCTTCTATGCAATCTGTACACTTTAAAGCACTCCCTTAGTCTGATTGTTTTATTGTTCTTTCTTAATTTTATTAAGAAAGAACAATATTTCAAATATAATACAATAAACCCTGAGAGCTAGATTTCAAGCTTCTTTTCAATAATTACAGCTGTTTCTGTCCTGTGGCAGTGCTACTGTAGCTTCAGTTGCCCTGATTGTTTAGAAACATGCCTGCTACTCTATGCCAATGGCTTCTTCAATCCAAACCAATCTCTCATTCACTCAATCACATACCACTCTACCACCTAAGCAACTCTCACCCATTATAATTATAGGTAAACTGAAAACAGCATTACAATCACAGCCAAACCAAAAACAATCAAAAACACATAGAAAAAAATAAACCTTATTGTCTTCTCTAAAAAACAAAAACAGAATAAATGCAGTTTCAAAGGCCCTTATGTATGATAGTCACGCTCACTCACCTGTGTCTGATGCCTGTCAGTTAAGAGCCAGAGTGTAGGCTGTGGTTTTATATACTCCTTATCTGCCCCCCTCAGCATATGTGATCCTCTTAATTTGGTCAGGGATGCCTGACACCTTGTTACTTGAGTTGATTTTGATGCATATTATGTGTCACTAATTTCCGCATTGAGACCACTGATCCTAATTCTATTTCTATCTTTGCATACTGATGTACATATATATACATTATTTGTACTTTATGTTGTGTGTGAGTATGTTTTCCTTTTTTTAGAATGCTATTATTATGATGATGATTATATTATTATTATTATTATTATTATTATTATTATTATTGCTGGTGGTATGTTGTTTAAGATAGATTTATTTTTTATTTCATTGTTTTGCTTGTAATATTTTTTACTAGTCAAGGAGCTGTATCTCCAGTGAAGTTGCAAAATGTAAAACTTAATTGCCAAAGTTAAGAAGACGGTTTAATAATTTATCTTCGTTAACAAATTTGGCTTCTAGTCATTTTAATATTACTGCCAGCACTGTAGTTGCGAATTAAAATACCATGGTGTAAAGTTCCATGACACACAATTCTCAGATATCTGAAATCAAATTCAGACAGATGTACTTTCCATAAAGAGCAGGTGTTCAATTTCTCCTGGGAGCTCACTTGCCAAATCAAAGATTGCTTGCGAGCCTAAAAGTTTTTTATTTATTGTGTTAATAAAGTTGTAATTGAATTTAGTTTACCATCATAACAGATCAGTAGTTCACAAGATATCAGCCCAGACCAAAATAAATCAGTCAACCGTTTATTTGTTGCTGACAGGAGGGGAATAGTATGTGTTTAGTTTAAATGTGCTTATTTTTTGTATGTGTTATCCATTCCATATAATTTATGTTTGTCAAAGAAGCCTGTCTCTACAACAAATTATATTTTTTATTATAATGCATGCATACTTAATACATAACCCTCAAATACTGTTTTTCATAGTTCAAAATTCACACAAAGTTGCATGTTCTTCTGTTGCCGGAAAAACAACTGACAAAGATAACATTTAATTCCATCTTTGCTGTAATTTGATCATTTTAAGGACAGAAATTTATATGTTCTGTTATTTAATATTTCTAGACTAAAGCACTTGGACAACCAACAGTTTCACTTCTAACCAGGAAGCTTTTTTGGGGCTGTGGTACGTATAATTGCACAAACAAACAAACAATAGAATTATGATGTGTTTTTTTTTTTATTAATATAGTTTTATTTGAAACATAAAAATACCTAGAAACAGAATTATACCCATTAAATGTGTCAAAAATGTAGCTGTTGTTTTGGTAATACAATGAAATAAAAATAATTATAACTGCTGAGGTTTGTTTAAATTCTAAGCTGTATCATCTGGTTTATGTTTTTAGGCTTAGTAATGATAACCCTGCTGTCTAATAATTTTGCTAGAATTATCAAAGAGGAGTAGAGTAAAGAATGCTTCAACTTTGCCAAGGACAAGGTTATATGAGATCTAGATTAGGAAACTGATGCATGCTGAACAAAACTATGTTTGATTTAAAAGTGAAAGTAGAGTACAGCACAGCACAGCACAGAGGTGTCAATTAAATGATAAACAAGCAGGGTTGATGGTATGTTGTTTAAAAAGTTTAGTAATAAATACATTTTGGGCTAACTTATTGTAAGCTGTTGAAGGATTTTAATTATAAGTTGCGCTTAGCAGGGCCAAGGCAGCTGAAGATTCAGATATCAAATTATGCACACGGCTTAAATCCAACCACTCCACCCCTTGAAATAAATATAGTAAATACATAGTTACTAATAAGGTAGGGAATGGAAAGATGTGAGAGATCAAATCCTCAACTGACTTATGTTTATTGTTTATTTATCTGAGCATTCTAGCTTTAAATCCATGACAATGCAAATTTACTTAAACTGGCATAAATCAAGAGCATTAACTCAACTTTTGCTAAATTAAGCCTCAGGAAACACTGATTTAGAAGAGGAGGTTAGATCAAACATATAGCCCAAATAGTACCTGGTCTCTATCCCTTTAGATGATTAAAAATAGACATCTTGCTAAATATTTATACCCCATTATGGTATGGTATGCACTGCAACTGCTTAAAAGATATCAGATGATTAACTCCTGAAAGTGTATTTGATTACTGTACACATTTTATTTTAATGTTTAAGTTTAAGTGTGAGATTGTGTAAAAATAGAAAGGCATTTGATGGCCTAGTTTCATGTATCAGTAGCTGAGGCCTCTGGTAGACTATTTAAGAAGCACTTCTCTCTATTACTTTATTTCATATTTGATTGCTTAGCTGAAGAAAACACTGATTTTGATTTTATGTACTGATTTAACTGTAAGTTTATGAAGAAAACCTTTTTTTTTAGCAAAGTTAGTTAGTTTAAAAGCTCTTGCATGTTTATGTTGAATAGACTAAATGAATGATATAACGCATGCTGCATATGGTACTGTTGACCAAATCTAAAAAATATATATATTTCAGACATATAATCCTTTCAGCAATTAGTGTGTTTTGTTTGTCTTATTTCTTGAGATATAAAACTGTGCGGACATGTTGGAGAGATTATTTCTAAAACGTCTTTTGTGGTAGTTGAAATTGTATAGTTTTGTATGAAATTGCAATTTAAATGACAAACAAAATAGAACTTAAATAATGAGATTTATTTGAACATAGAGAACAACTTCATATTTTATGAACTGACTCCAAAATCTCCCAGTATTGCAGTTTACTCTGCACTTTCAGCCTGAAAAAGAAAATAGTTGGTTAATTAAAACTTAGCAAAAGACATGGTTACAATTTACAATGCTGTTATCAATAAAGAGAAAAAAATAGGTTCAAATTATTGAACTCTTACTTTTCCAGCATCACGCTCTTGGCTCTGAGCTTGTTGACCTGGGACTCAGCAATATCAGCGCGCTCCTGAGCCTCCTCAAGTTCATGCTGAACTTTCCTAAGCCTGGACATGTGACTGTTTGCCTGCTCCTCCTGTAAAATATAATAAATTATAAATATTTAATTTGTTGTTTTACAATAAAAATGTATAACTGTAATGCAAATAATTTAATTATTTTAATTGACATACAGCTTCCTCAGATTGTCTCTTGTAGGCTTTCACTTTAAGCTGCAGCTTATCCACCAAATCCTGGAGTCTGTTAACATTCTTCTTGTCCTCTTCAGTCTATAAAAATACATTGGTATGATGGTACAACCAACATGACAAAACAATTTATTTGTTGTCATACTGTAGCTATTTTATGGTTGATATTGGGCAATTTTGTGTATGTAAGAATAGGTAAGAGAAGAATAATTAAACACCTGGTATGTGAGCTCTTTGACTCTACGCTCATATTTGCGGACTCCCTTCACAGCATCAGCTCCTCGTCTTTGCTCAGCTTCAACTTCTGTCTCAAGCTCGCGCACCTTTCAAAATGATTCAAAATTATTGTTTTTTAAAGACTTTTTTTAACTCACAATATCTAAAAGCATGTCAGCTGACACTCACCCTGGACTCCAGTTTTTGGAGCTGCTTCTTGCCGCCCTTCATGGCCAGGTTCTCAGCCTCATCCAGACGGTGCTGCAGGTCCTTGACAGTGACCTCCAGGTTCTTCTTCATCCTCTCCAGATGAGCACTGGTGTCCTGCTCCTTCTTCAGCTCCTCAGCCATCATGGCAGCCTGAAATGTTGGTCATTGTAAATTTGTTTTGTTTATATACTTTTGTTTTTACCTCTCATGTGTGTAAATCAGTGAACTCACATCAGTGATGGCCTTTTTGGCTTTCTCTTCAGCATTTCTTGCTTCTTGAACAGAATCATCGACCTCACTCTGAACCTGGACCAGGTCTGACTCCAGCTTCTTCTTGGTGTTAATCAGACTGGTGTTCTGTTTGACAAAGAAATGCAGGTTTGTATTTTTGTTTTGCTCCATGTTTATTGTTGATTTCAAGATACAAACCTGAGAGTGAAGCAGTCCAACACGCTCACTAGCATCCACCAGCTCCTGTTCAGCCACTTTGCGTGCTCTCTCAGTTTGTTCCAGAGCAGCTCTCAGCTCCTCAATCTCAGCCAACATCAGGCCATTCCTGCGCTCCACCATGGCCACCTGTTCCTTCATGTCTTCCTGTCCTCTTACGGCATCATCAAGGTGCAGTTGAGCATCCTAGTAATAAAAAAGATTATGTGGTTGTAATTTTTAATATAAGCTTCATGTGCCATTGTTTGTTACCTTGAGCTGACCCTGGACATTCCTGAGCTGTTTCTGGGCCTCAGCTGCCTGTCTGTTGGCATGGCTCAGCTGAATCTCCATCTCGTTCAAATCTCCCTCCATCTTCTTCTTAATTCTCAGGCATCATTCCTGCTCCTGACCTCAGCATCCAGAGTGGTCTGCATGGAGTCAATGACTCTCTGGCTGTTCCTTTTGATTTGCTCCATCTCCTCGTCCTTCTCGGCCAGCTTCCTGTCTACCTCACCCTTGACCTGGTTGAGCTCCAGTTGGACACGAAGAATCTTGGCTTCCTCATGCTCTAGGGTGCCCTGGTGAAATGAATTTTTTTTTTTACAAATTAATTGTAAAATTATTTTGAAAGACTATTTTGAAATGCATTTATTGATACCTCTGCTTCTTCCAAAGCGGACTGTATTTCAGATTTTTCAGTCTCAACGGTCTTCTTGGCTTTTTCTAACTCATGGATGCTCTTTCCAGTTTCCCCAATTTGCTCAGTCAAATCGGAAATCTCCTCTGAAAAATAAAAACAGTCTGTTCATATATCTAAAAATGTCTACTCTGAGTTTGATCTTCATGTGAATGTTTAGTGAGTGGTTAAAACATACGCTGCAGGTTCTTGTTCTCTCTCTTCATGGTCTCCAGGTGATCCAGGGCCTCCTCATAAGAGTTCTTCATCTTAAAGAGTTCAGTGCTCAGAGAGCGAGCCTCCTTCTGGGCTCCCTCCAGTTCAGCTTGGCCCTCCTCATACTTCTGCTTCCACTCTGCCAGAACCTGAACAATAATTTGTTTACATAAAATGTGTGAATGTGTACATTCAGATTTTTTCCCCTCTTCCTTTACCTTATCAAAGTTTCTCTGTTTCTTGTCGAGATTGGCAGCCAGAGCATTAGCTCTCTCCACATCAATCATGAGGTCCTCCACCTCACCCTGCAACCTCTGCTTGGTCTTTTCCAAGGAGGCACATTTGGAGTTCACGGCCTCAATGGATTCCTCAGCCTCCTGCAGACGTTGAGCCAGCTTTTTCCTGTTACAAAAGAAATGAGCAAACATTAAAAACACATGAAGCACTCGTCTCCTTTTTACTAAAACAATTTTCCTCCTTACTTGGCCTCCTCCAGCTCCTCAGTGCGCTGAATGGCATCAGTCTCATATTTGGATCTCCATTGGGCCACTTCACTGTTGGCCTTGGACATTCCTCTCTGCAGCTCAGCCTTTGCCTCCTGCTCCTCCTCAAACTGCTCTCTGAGCAGATCACAGTCATGACGAGCAGACTGGACAGCATGAGCCAGGGCGTTCTTGGCCTGTGGAAATAATATATATATTTTTATGTTCATGATTTGGTCCGTAAAAAGCATTTATATTGCAGGGAAGCTAAGGTAGAAAGTAAGATTTCCATACCTTAACTTCCTCCTCAACGTGCCTCTTCAGCTCTTCAATTTGCTGAGTGAAAGCTTGTTTGCCTCTGGTCAACTGAGAAACAAGAGCTTCCTTCTCCTCAAGCTGACGAGAAAACTCACCTGTATTTACAGCACTGATTAGACTTTAAACACTGAAGTTTAAAAATTTGTTCAGCTTTTGGACTGTTACCATTCTCTGTCTGGAGTCTTGCCTTCTGAGCATTGATGTCATTCAGCTGACGAACATTTTCATCATTCTTGGCCTTAAGCTCACTAAACTGGTCCTCAAGAGTCCTGCACATTTTCTCCAGGTTGCCCTAATCAGAAACATTCAAGAGATCAGTATTTGGCTTTTTTGTTTGCATTTGTCTATCTCAGTCCAGTAGTTACCTTTGATTTAGCCACAGCCTCCATGTTGCTGGAGAGGTCATCAATCTCCATTTTGTACTCGCTCTTCTCTTTCTCCAGCTTCTGCTTGACGCGCTGAAGGTTGTCGATCTGCTCACCCAGCTCAGCCACGCTGTCGGCCTGCTTCTTGCGAAGGGCTGCGGCCGTCGCTTCATGCTGCAGAGTGGACTCTTCAAGATCACGACGCAGCTTCTGGAATTCAGCCTCACGCTTCTTGTTCAGCTCAATCTGAGCAGCAGTGGCTCCACCAGCTTCCTCCAGTCTCTCGCTGATCTCCTCAAGCTCCCTGGAGGTCTGCTCTCTGCTTCTCCACCTTTGCACGAGCTGCTCTCTCAGCCTCAATCTCCTCCTCCAGCTCCTCAATGCGAGCCTACATTTGATCATGAGAACAGAAGTTTTCTATTTTGAACCAAATAACTTTGGTCTTGTGAAACAATCCTAGTAATTACCTGAAGCTCCTTGATCTTCTTCTGAAGCTGAGCACCAAGAGACTGCTCATCCTCAATCTTGCTGAGGAGCTGGCTGATCTCAAAGTCCTTCCTATAATCACAGTCAGAGTTACTCATTTTGTTTTTTGTATGTATACAAAATTGCTAAAATGTCGTACTTTTTGATCTTTTCTTCAGATTGCTGCTTGTCATTCTCAAGGTCCATGATGGATTCCTGGGCCAGCTTCAGGTCTCCCTCCAGCTTCCTCTTTGCTCTCTCAAGGTCCATTCTGAGCTTCTTCTCTTGCTCCAAAGATCCTCCAGCTATCATTAATAATGAGATGTAAAGAAAATATCATTTTGTTAGATATGAAGACTTGAGATCAATGATGGAATAAACTAAATTTTCTCACATCATCAACTTGCTGTTCCAGCTTGGTCTTGGCCTTGGTCAGAGTGTTGACTTTATCTTCCTCTGCCTGAAGGTCATCCAGAGTTTGCTGGTGGGACTCTTGAAGAGCTTTCTTTTCTTTGGTCAGTTTGGCAATAGCTTCATCTTGTGATGCCATCTCTTCGGTCAAGTTTTTCACCTGATCATAAGTAAATGTTAAATCTTAGTTACACATTTGAATCTCATAGCTCTAGTTTTTCTTGAATTGTTAACAGTTTTAACCTTGTTCTCAGTGGCATGTTTTTCTTTCTCCACTTTAGCCAAGGTGAGCTCCAAGTCGTCAATGTCTTTCTTCAGCTCAGAGCATTCGTCCTCCAGCTTCCTCTTCTTTGCTGTCAGCTCAGCATTGATTTCCTCCTCATCCTCCAGTCTCTCACTTGTCTCTTTGAGTTTGGCCTCAAGTTGGATTTTGCTTTTGATGAGTCCCTCACACCTCTCCTCTGCATCAGAAAGGTTTTCCACTTCCTGTTTCATAAAATAAATATATATTCACTTTGCAGCTTATTGTTTTTATACGCAAGACTTATTGTTACTTACAGATGCCACTTGCAACTGCAGGTCATTTTTCTCCTGCAAAAGGGAAACCATTTTCTCCTCCAGCTCTTTCTTCTTGGCCAGAGCAGCTGCCAGATCAGACTGCATTTTTTCATAGTTTTCTTTCATTTGCGAGAGCTCCTTTTCAGTCTCAGCGCTCTTTAGGAGGGGCTTGATCTTGAAATATAGTTTCAGCCATGGCCAGTTTTTCACATTCATGAAGGAACGGATGTTATACTGGATGGAATAAATAGATTCTCTGTTTGGCAAGCAAACAAACAAACAAACAAACAAACAAACAAACAAACAAACAAACAAACAAACAAACAAACATCTCATGAAATTTGCTGAAAAGACTTTTGTGTAGTTGACTTTTAAGACAGAAACATACCTTCTTTCCATCATCTTGACAAACACTTTCCTCATAACATATCCTCTTGCAAGGGCCTGAGTCATGGTCACCAGCTCAGCCAGTTTCTCATCTCTCATCTCCTCAAGTTGACCCAGCAGACCAGCTTTGAAGAACACCTTGATTTTCATACAAACACAAATTTATTATACATTTAAAAACATAAATCCAGGTCATCGGTAAACTTAGGAAGTTTCGACAAGGACCTTAGTGTGTCCAAACATGTACTGAGTGTGATCCACATCAATGGAGCCAAGCAGCTTCTCTGAAGCTTTCTTGTTGTCAATAAACTGTCCCTCAGGGATGACACTGGCATTCAATACTTTGTATCTGAAAATCAATTTGATTCTTATTAGAATTTCCTTTACTTTTTTAAATTTTGCCTTTTAAAGTATAAAAGTAACATGAAAAGTGCATATTTCACACTAATAAGTCATATCAGTTTTTACAGCTGTTAACATCCACATTCACACACCTCTGCTTGAAGTCACCATAGAGGATTCTGCTGGGGAATCCCTTTCTGCAGATTCTGATGCCCTCCAGCACACCATTACACCTCAGCTGGTGGATGACCAGGAAGTTCTCCATGAGACCTTTTTTGTTTAAATTGTCAATATTATTCACATTTTCATTACAATCAAACATCTTTAGTATTTGTACAAGACATATCGTCACCTGGGGTTTTAGTTTCATTGGGAATCAAGCAGCGCACAAAGTGAGGGTGAGTGCTTCTCAAGTTGGTCATCAGCTTGCCCAATTTTCCTGTAGTTGATGAGATAGTCAATACATCTACAATGGAATTATAGAATTGCTTGTTAACAGCAAAACGCACTCTGAAAAGAGCAGACACTGTCTGGAAGGAACCACCCTTCTTCTTGCCACCCTTCTTGCCGCCACCACCAGCCTCAGCTTTAAGCAAATCAACAAAATATTATTGATCTATTTTGTAAACAATTTTTATTATGAATAATTATATAGATAATCCTACCTTCAGCTCCGCCATGTGTCACATACAAGAGGCACAGCAGTTTGTTGGCAGACTTTTGGTAAAGCTGAACAACTGAGTCATTCAGAGGGTCCTTGTTCTTGTCCAGCCAGCCAGTGATATTGTAATCCACAGTACCAGCATAATGGACCAGTGCAAAGTGAGCCTCTGCCTTGCCTTTGCCTGGCTTTGGTTTCTCAAAGGCTTTGGTTTTTCCCAAATGTTGGTCATAGAGTTTGTTCTTGAAAGTTGTGTCAGAGGCCTTGGGGAACATGCACTCCTCTTCAAGGATGGAGAAGATGCCCATTGGCTGTAAAGTTTTTACATTTGTTAGCATAACTTAAAATACAGAAATGCTTAAAGCAATTATTTATTTACTGTCAATTTGTACCTTCTCAATAAGCTCAATGCAGGCAGCCAAGTCCATACCAAAGTCAATGAACTCCCATTCAATGCCCTCTTTCTTATATTCCTCTTGCTCCAGGACAAACATGGTATGGTTGAAAAACTGTTGCAGTTTTTCATTGGTGAAGTTGATGCAGAGCTGCTCCAGACTGTTGAACTGCAAATGAGAAGTTATTTACTATGTATTTAGCTTCACATTTATAGTGATTATCCTCAGATCCTTACATCAAAGATCTCAAATCCAGCAATATCCAACACTCCAATGAAGAAATTTCTTGCTTGCTTGGTGTCCAACATCTCATTGATTCTGATGACCATCCACAAGAACATTTTCTCATAGACTGATTTGCACAGAGCACTGACAGAATTGTTGACCTTTACATTAAAACAAAAAACAAAACAGAGAAATTGGTTGCAGTCATGGAATGTCTCGCTGCTTAAAATAGTAGTGGTTGGAAGGCTAAAAGAAACTTAAAAAAAATTGGCCCTCAAAGACAATTACCTGTGGGACGGTTTGACCTTTGGTCACCATCTCATTTCCGACTTTGACTCTTGGGTAGCAAAGAGCTTTCAGCATGTCAGCTGAGTTTAGACCCAAGAGGTAGGAGATCTTGTCAGCCACTAAAGTAAATAATTAAAATAGATTTACTATTGTTTTCTGCACAAAAATTGCTAATGGTACATATTTTATGTATTTACCCTCAGTGCCGTCTGGCTCGGCCTGCTCCTCGCGCTGCTTCTGCTTGAACTTCATGTTGCCATGATGCATCACAGCACCAGTCAGCTTGTAGATGTTAATCTTCTCTTCACCAGTGAAGCCCAGGATGTCAATAGCTGTCTGTGAGATGATACACAATCAATCCAAATATGATAATAATAACCCTAATAACCCTAACCCTAATAATAATACTGTGAGTTTTATTTCTGTTCTTAAAACCTTAACTCACGTCAGTTGCGATGAACTCCTCCACATCATCGATGCTCTTGACAGTGATTTCACCCTGGCTGATCATTGGGTAATCATAAGGGTTAGTGGTGATCAGAAGAGCCTCTGTAGAGATTAATATAAATACTTGTATTATATGTGATATTTTAGATTTCACAAATTAACATCTGGTGAGCATACCCAGCAGCTCAGGCTTGTGGCCTGTCATGAGCTGGTAGAAGATGTGGTAGCTCCTCTCAGCAGACAGCTGGAAGGTCACACGGGACTTCTCCAGCAGGTCTATTAAGATATTGTTAAAACGAGACTCTAGCATATATTTCTTCAAAGGGAATTGATTCGCCATGAATTTTATTAGTTTCAAAAATGTCAGTGGAGTAGACGTTTTAAGGTTTGGATTGACTTTTAAAATTTTGTTAGCTAATTGGAATGAACTTAAACTTACATGTTTCAATGTCAGCTGAAGCAAGTTTTCCAGAGGTACCAAAATGGATTCTGATGAATTTACCCTGAATGAAAAGATATATATGTTAAAAAAAAAAAAAAATAAAAAATATATTTTGTATATAAATATTATATCTATTGGTATTATCTAAAATATAAAGCCCAGCTTAATACTCACAAAACGAGAAGAGTTGTCATTCCTCACAGTCTTGGCATTACCATAAGCCTCCAGCAGAGGGTTGGCAGCAACAATCTGATCCTCAAGGGAGCCCTGTAATAACACATTTACAACTGTTGTGTCAACAGAACTTTGTATATGACAATACACTTAAGAAATTATTGCGGTACTTACCTGCATTTTGCTAGCAGCCTGTGGCTGGTCCTTTTTAGCACCAAGTGCTGCAATTGTTGCAAAGTATTGGATGACACGTTTGGTATTAACAGTCTTTCCAGCACCAGATTCTCCGCTGGTTAAGTAAATAGATTAGATTTTGAAAGATTCGGGTATGCTGTTACCTGTTACCATCATTAGATATACTTACGTAATCAGAACAGACTGGTTCTCCCGATCTAAAACAATGCAAGCACTAATTAGAAAATGTGCGTTTATGTTTGTGTGTATATACTATTAATATATATATATATATATATATATATATATATATATATATATATATATATAATATATATATATATATATATATATATATATATATATATATATATATATATAACTCTATACTCACCAGTGAGCATGAACTGATAGGCATTGTCAGAGATGGAGAAGATGTGGGGTGGAGCCTCAATCCTCTTCTTGCCTCTGTAAGCTCCGACTACTACAGCATCGTATACAGGTAGCCACTTGTAGGGGTTCACCACGACGCAGAACAACCCAGAGTAGGTCTATAGAGTGAAATATTCATTTATAAAATGCAAACAGTGTGTGTTTTTTACAAGAGATACAGGTAAAGTAGTAGTAAAAACTCACGTAGATCATCCATGATGCATAACGCTCTTTGAGGTTATACAAAACACAAGGCTCATTGAGGTGGGTCATCATGGCCATGTCCTCAATTTTGTCATACTTGGGAGGATTCCTTGGGTGGGTGTCCTCCTCTTTGACTGTTACAGTCTAAAGAAAAAAAAAAAAATTCCCTGCATTACCTTGATTGGTCCCTGAGTTTTTACCTTTTGATTTTTGCACAAACTATCATGACAATGTCATAATATGAGCAAATACTTAAATGGAGCATAATATTCGATAGACAAAAAAAAATAGACAAAAAAAGACTCGCCATTAAATTACACATGATTGGTGTCGTGTGTAATATAATGGGTCAGAGATAAAAGGCAGAAAGCTGAAAATTTTAGTAATTTTGTTACAATTGTCATGGTTTAAAAATAAACTTACCTTTCCACCTTCAGTTTCACATGTGGCTTTGCCACCCTCTCTCTTTGTCACTTTGCATTTGACATACATCTCAGCCTCATCCACCACAAAATAAGCAGTTTTGGCATCAAATGGAGTAGTTTGGGCTTCAATCCTCTCTCTTTCTGGCTTCCGGAGGTAAATGGCCGCCGGGCCATACTGCTCCATCTCCGCGTCTGTACTCATGGTGTCACTTTTTGTGTGGTGACTTCATGAAAATACAAAGATTTGTTATTGTAATATGTTGCTAAATTGCATTTCTTTCTCTTTCTCTTTCTTTTCTTTTCTTTTTATTGTTATTTTTAGTTTACCTCGCCTCTCAGTAAGATGTTTCCTTTGAACAAGAGGATGGACGATGCTATAAAGTACAAAATTAATTACTTGACTAGATTCTGGCTTGGTAACACAAAGATGACAGATTATTAAAAATGTCCCACAGAGGTTCAGTGTACTCACCTGCACCAAGAGCCTACCAGTTAATGCACAAACCCAGAGCTGCCTCTTTTATAGAGGGTGGGAGTGCCTCCTCAGCACTGCTCTCTTTCTCTGTTTGGACATGTATTCTCACCATCCTGTAGCTTATTTGTGGAAGTGATCAAATACATGCCAAACTACTTATTTACCATGTATCTGCCAACGCACACAGTGGAAAAGTGAGGAGAAGATTGAATAAATTTATTTTAGTTTGATCCACACGTTTCAAATATTGTGATTTTTTATTTTTTGCATAGATGATCTTTATTATTTTTTGTGCTTCTTTATTTTGAAAATGTGTGCATGAAACAAATGTCTATTTACAAAATGCATTGCTTAGCACATGTTGTAGTATTTTTGGTTTTAAAATATTCTATTAAATACCACAAATATTCATTCTGTGAAAAATTTTCAGTCCAAGTAG
The DNA here is from genome assembly GCA_038363315.1 of Mugilogobius chulae. Taxonomy (NCBI): domain Eukaryota; kingdom Metazoa; phylum Chordata; class Actinopteri; order Gobiiformes; family Gobiidae; genus Mugilogobius; species Mugilogobius chulae. Next base: position 66,076,887 of record CM076396.1, read on the forward strand.
AATTTATATTAGAAAATCTGTATACGTGTATGAATTACAACATTTTATAAATTTAGGTAGGTTGAAACCAATAAATAAAAGGCATATTATATAAATAGAAAATATATAATTCTGTTTTAATTGACCTTGTCAGATGCTTCCAAGTGATTGGTTTTTAGTTACAGAGCTCGACTCATCTCATATTCCTGTAATAAAATTACAGATGAGGTACTATCCATATAAATGAAATAGCCAGCTCCATATCTCCTCAGATGGTCATGATAAGTGGTGGAAACTCATGTCATATCAAGCCCAAAATAAACGTATCACACTGCATAAAATGAACTTCATCCAAGAAGTACATTTGATACAAAGATGGTGACTTTAATAAACATAACTATTATTACCATTATAATTTTTTTTTATTAAGTTTTATTAAAAAATATTACTATTGGTATTTTAATGACTTCATGTGCACATATGGTATCAAGTTTTATGGTATATTATCAATAGACTGTGTTTTGTTCTTAGAGAATATGATATGGTAATTTTTGGTTACAGAAATACCCTAAATGATATGTTTTGAAAGCTACTTATGGTCCATACATTCCCTTGAGCAGCATACCAAGGGGCACAAATGTGATGTGAGAGCCAAGTATTCACTACAAAGCCCATTGGGATCTTAACTGAAGAGTCATCAAAAGCTTGGGGAGAGACTTTAGTGTGCTCCAACATTCCAAGTCAAGCTTTAATTTCTTTTTGGAGACTTATTCCAATGGGTTGCATAGCTTGGCAACCTCAGCTTATTTGTCGCCTGGGACATCTCAAATAGGACATTGCAAGGATGCAGGGCAAGTCTTCTTAAGATCTGGAGGATGAGTGATGGGCCCAAGCAAAGATTGAGTCAGCGCTTGTGGGAGCAATTATTATGCAACTATATATAGAACATTCTTTCTTTCTTAACTTCAGGGGTGTTAGGCTTAGTGGCTTAGACCATTTCAATTCCAAAGTTTAGTGTGGTGGTCCTAGAGTGAGACTTCACACTACCTGTGAATGAACATGAAGTGCGAGTGATTGTTGCAGTAGATGCATCTTGGCAGACATTCTGGACAGCGAAGGTATAAGGCATTGAGGAGAAGGAGTTTTGCTTCAGGCGACTGGCTCTAGCTCGAAGTCTCCACTCTCTCCTCTCTGATAGCAATATTTCCCTAATTCTCTGTGCTCCCTCTGCAAAATATGTACATGAGGCAGTTTGTAGTTCCGGAGATCATTGTTAGGACTAGAGAGTGGGTTCTGTTGTGACAGTACTCTTGCTGTAAAAGGCAAATTGAAATATAGACTTTAACATTCAATTCAATTCAATTTATTTGTATAGCAAAATCACAACAGCAGTTATCTCAGCGGACTTTACAAGATGTTGATTTAGCAAACAAGATTTGTCAGAAAATCAAACAGTGAAACATTTGGTCAATGTCAACAGAAACAATGTAAAATTAGAAACAATCATTATTAGGAAATACAGGCAGATTGTTACAACAACAAAGTGGCAAATAAAATTTGTCCCAGAGCATCCCCTGTCCTTAGACCCTCCTTCTCGCAAGGAAAAACTAAAAAAAACCCATTGGGGAAAAAGAGAAACCTCGAGGAGAACCACAGTGAAAGAGGGATCCACTCCCATGGACGGACAGGCTGTAGATGTGACCAGGACTGACGTATGTCCAGATGTAATTAGAAGTTTAAGTCTGTGGAGCCAGATAGACGCTTTTTCTAGCAGGATAGACGATTTTTCTAGTGGAACAATGAGCGAGGTCCAGGATCTCAAGATTAGGTGGAATCCGAAGTCAAGATTCGGTGGGATCCGAGGTCCAGGCACGTGAATAGCAAAGAACAGATTATGGATAAACTAAGTAACGAGATGTTCTTTACAGGGAAATAGGAGAAATAACGAAAACAGGCAAGGGAAGGGAAGTTTATATAGAGCACAATTTGTACACAGAGAAGAGCGTGAAAAATTACAAAGCAGGAGGACAAACTCACACAAAAATACAATACAAGAACAATTGTGCAGAAAGTGCATACAGTCAAATGCACGTATAAACAAAGATTGCACAAATAATCAAAGATGACTGAATATGAGTTTTGTAAGGACACTCATGGACACTCAGGCCCCGCCCACGCAGGCTCTGAGTGCAGTATTGTTTTATTATGCACAATTGTTGTGCTGATGTAACTGGGTAAAAGCTGTTTAATTTGTGCTGCAACTTTAAATGTAGGTGTGGTTTTCATTTTGTTTTAACTATTCTGGTTTGCTGTGTATTTTTGCTTTGGGCCAATGGCCATGCTTCTAATTAATTTGCAGCTGGGTAGGGGTGGTGCTTATGATTTAAAAAGCCTGTGTGAGCTTCCTCCTCCCTCTCTCACAATCTGTTTGTCTCTGTGCAGGTCAGTAACATGTAACATGTAGCATAATGTTTGGAACTTATTAAAGCTAATGTTCAGTGTGAGCAAAATGTTTAGTTTGAATCAACTGTTTATCATGTGTCCTCTCTCACAATCTGTTTGTCTCTGTGCAGCCGGGGTCCAGGCCAGTCTGAAGACTCGTGGGCTGCTCTGCTGGGGAGGCATGAGGTGTGCTGGGGTCGAAGCACCAAACCAGCGAGGGCACCATGAGAGCCGAGCAGCAGAGCCAGCCTAGCCTAAAGCCTGGACCCCGGGTTAAAGGTTTCCTGTTACAGTGACAAAAACTCAAAGAACTCTGTTAACCAGTTCCCCTTTCTCTCAAAAGACTAATTGTAATAAAACCACTGAAACTTCATTGTGTGTCCTGGCTCTCTTGGTGATCCATAAGAATCTGCCGAAAGGGGGCGTTACACTTACACTGATTTTAAGTTTAGATTTTCGATAGAGATGATATGGACTCAGGTTGTTATATTGCAATAAATAAATTGGGTCTTATGGCAGCCAAATTTAGGCCAGTGGGTTATATTCTGTTCATTTTCTGGCCTGACCATAAGCTAATTCGAAGAGAAACGTTTTAAGCCTAATCTTATGTAGAAACTGTGTTAGCTTCTTTAACATCAGCAGGGAGCTGATTCCAAAGCAATGGTGCTTGGTAACTGAAAGTTCTACCTCCTATTGTACTTTTAGAGACTCTAGGAACCACCAGTAGACCAGCATTTCGGGAGCCAAGTGGACGGTTGGGTAGTAAGGTACTATTTCATCTTTGATATAGGAAGGGGCCATATCATTTAAGGCTTTATAAGTAAGAAGAAGGATTTTAAATTTGATTCGAAACTCGACAGGAAGCCAATGAAGATCTTTTAGTACTGGGGTAATGTGTTCTCGTTTTTTTGTACCCGTTAGTACTCTTGCTGCTGCATTTTGGACTAGTTGAAGGCTTTTTATTGAACTTTTAGGACAGGCAGCAAGAAGGGAGTTACAGTAGTCTAGCTTCGAGGTGACAAAGGCATGGATAAGTTTTTCAGCATCATTTTTAGGCAGTAGATTTCTAATTTTGGCTATGTTTCGTAAGTGAAAATAGGCAGATTTACACGCTTGGCTTATATGTGCTTTAAATAAGAGCTCTTGGTCAAATAAGACTCCAAGGTTTCTTACAGTCGAGCTGGAGGCTACACTGACATTGTCCAGTGTGATTATCTGCTCGGTTAGAGAGTCTCGCAGGTGTTTAGGGCCGAGTAAAATCACTTCTGTTTTATCAGGATTAAGGAGTAGGTAATTAAGGCTCATCCAGGATTTTATATCCTTCACACAGGCACTGAGTCTTTCTATTTGACCAGTCTGATCTGGTTTCATTGATAAGTACAGCTGAGTGTCATCTGCATAACAGTGGAAGTCAATGGCATGCTTTTTGATAATGTTACTACTAGTACTTACTTACTTACTATAATGTTACCTAGCGGCAGCATATAGAGAGTAAAAAGAATTGGACCAAGTACGGAGCCCTGTGGCACACCGCAGGTTACTTTAGAACACTGTGAGGAGCTTTGGTTTACATTAACAAACTGATACCTATCGGTTAAATAGGATTTAAACCAGCTGAGAGCAGATCCTCTGACACCTACATCACATTCCAATCTCTGCAGCAAAATATTGTGATCAATGTATCAAACGCTGCGCTGAGATCCAGCAGAACCAGGATTGAGATCAGTCCGTTGTCAGCAGCTAATAACAAATCATTTGTGACTTTAAGTACTATGATGAGCTCTAAAACCAGACTGAAATGTTTCAAATAAATTATTCTCCTGTAGTTGGCGACAAAGCTGTTTAACTACAACTCTCTCAAGTATTTTGGAAATAAAGAGAAGATTTGCAATAGGTCTATAATTAGCTAATACATCAGGATCAAGGTTTGGCTTTTTCAAAAGAGGTTTTATTACAGCATATTTAAAAGACTGTGGAACATAGCCACTTTTTAATGAAGTATTTATTATGCTAAGAACAGGATCTATTATCAGAGGGAGAGTATCTTTGAGAAGCCTACTTGGGATTGGGTCTAAAATACAAGTTGAGGTTTTAGAAGACATAAAAGCTGAGGTTAAATCTGCTTTACTGAGCGTGACAAAGCTGTCTAATATTACAGGTGGATTTAAATGAGACCCTACCTTTATAGCTTGGATTTGTTCATTGCCAAAGCAGAAGTGATTTCATCTATTTTATCTCTAATATTCATTATTTTGTTAATAAAAAATGTCAGAAAATCATCAGAGCTGAGGGTAACTGGGATTGATGGTTCTACTGCACTGTGGCGGTTAGTCAGCCTGGCTACAGTGTTTAATAGAAATCTAGGATTATTTTTATTAACTTCTATCAGATTCGAATAATATTTGGTTTGAGCCGTTCGCAGAGCCTGTTTATAAGACAAAGTTTCCATGCTCTAGAGATTGCTCTGAATGGCATTTACGATATGGTCGTTCTAGTTTCCTAACCTTTTGTTTAAGTGCACGCAGTTCTTCATTATACCATGGAGAAGATTGTCTTGGCCTAACAACCTTCTGTTTTAGTGGAGCTACAGAATCAAGAGCAGTTTTCAAGGAGTCCATGGTTTTATCAACATTTGGTCACTTATATTAGGATTAAGTCTATCCTCATCTGGGTCACATGACATGTCACTGAATATTGGCCCTATTATTTCTTTAAACTTTACAACTGTTTTTTCAATATTGTCCTTTATGTTATTATTTTATTCTGAGGAGCAGAGAAATCTTTTAGAATGAACTGAAAAGTAATTAGAAAATGATCTGATAGTACTCGGTTTTCTGGGAGGACATTTAAATCACTGATCTCTAAACCATATGTAAGGACAAGATCTAAAGTGTGCTTGTGACAGTGTGTTGGTTTGTTTACACTCTGAACGAAACCAATGCTGTCTAAAAGAGCACTGAAAGCTTTACTTAGGCAATCATCTTTCAGGTCAATTTTTATGTTAAAATCTCCAAGGATTATTATTTTATCCCAGTTTAAAACTAAGCCTGATATAAAATCAGAAAACTCAATCAGAAACTCAGAATAAGGACCAGGAGGTCGATAAGTTATTATGAATAACAAACCTTTTTGGTTTTTCCATTTGGGGCAAGACATAGATAGTGTGAGGCTTTCAAAGGAGTTAAATGCATAATTAGTTTTAGGACAAAGAAGTACATTAGAGTGAGAAATAGCTGCTACACCTCCACCTCGGCCTGTGCTCCTAGCAGTCATTCAAAGATTAAAGGAAGCAATTCAGCATGCACAGTGAGGTAAACAACTGTTTGTACATCCAATGATTGTTGCCTGATTTAGTGTAAAAAAAGAGAGGTCTGCTAAGAGAGACGCAATCTGAAGAAAGAAAATCACATAGAATGATGTTTTAAGCCATTTATTTTTATTTTCTTGCGGAAATAAAGTATTTGGACAGTCAGAAAGCTTAGCTTAATACATTTTGTTGTGACATAGGTTGGAAGTAACAGAGAACAAATGTTTGCAGACTGTGTAGCAGGTGTTCTGACCCTCTCTTGCATATTCGTTATGTATCGGAACTGTTGCTGGGAACCATGGACTTTCAGCTCTTCACAGATTTTTTGGCGGTCCACTCCAGGACCCTGGAGTGCTGAAAAGCCTAGCCAAATTCCATAGCTAATGCTTCTAGTGAAAAAATAAAAATAAAATCCTATAAGTATTTTTGCCCAAATTCAAACTTTGGACGACTCTGAACATGTGCTGCCTGGACTTTTTGAGGCCATACTTGCTTGTCAAAGCCTGATCCCATCAGATCTCAGAAGCTAAGCAAGTTAGGGCCTTGTTAGTATTTTGATAGGAGACCGCTGGAACACCAAGTGTCATGGTGGGACGACAAGAGTAGACTGTCATTGGGACCTTGGGCAAGATACTTAACCCACATTGCCTCAGTGTCTGTGTACACTGGATTTGTGGATCCTTTATTGTAAAGTGCTTTTAGTGCATCCAAAGGTGGAAAAGCGCTACATAGGCCATTTACCATTTTTCTAGTGCTGCAGGTTTTGAATCTTTGACAATATGTATTACTAACAATTACTTTTATGACTGAGGTCCCGGCTGTCAGGTCAGGTCATTGACATAGGTGTACATATATATATATATATATATATATATATATATATATATATATATATATATATATATATATACAGTGCCTTGCGAAAGTATCCAACCCCCTTGAACTTTTTTACATTTTCTCTTATTATGACCACAAAAATCAAACATATTTCACTGAAACTTTGTCTGAAAGACCAACACTAAGTTGCACACAATGGTGAAGTGGAAGGACAGTCATACATGATCTATTTTTTTTTTTTTTTACAAATTCAATGCTGAAAAGTAGGCGTGCAAAATTATCCAACCCCTCTGAGTCAATATTTTCTGGAACCGCCTTTTGCTGCAATTACAGCTCCAAGTCTCTTTGGGTATGTTTCTACCAGCTTTTCCACATCTTGAGACTGACATTTTTGCCCATTCTTCTTTGCATAATAGCTCCAGCTCGTCAGATTAGATGGAATGTGTTTGTGAACAGCAGTTTTCAGATCTTGCCACAGATTCTCGATTGGATTTAGGTCTGGGCTTTGTCTGGGCCATTCTAAGACATGAATATGTTTTGTTTTAAACCATTCTAATGTAGCCTTGGCTTTATGTTTGGGGTCGTTGTCCTGTTGAAAGATAAACCTCCGCCCCAGTCTCAAGTGTTTTCAGACTCCAATAAGTTTTCTTCCAATATTGCCCTGTATTTGGCTCCATCCATCTTTCCATCAACTCTGACCATATTCCCTGTCTCTGCTGAAGAAAAGCATGTGCAGAAAATAATGCTGGCACTTGTATTTTTGATTGTGTGGATGGTGCATTCAGAGTCATGAGCAGTGTTAGGTTTCTGCCACACATAGCGTTTTGCATTTTGGCCAAAAAGTTCAATTTTGGTCTCATCTGACCAGCATCTTCCTCCACATGGTTACTGTGTCCCCCACATGGCTTTTGGCAAAGTGAAAACATGATTTCTTATGGCTTTCTTTCAGCAATGGCTTTCTTCCATAAAGGCCAGATTTGTGTAGTGCAGAACTAAAAGTTGTACCTTTGACAGATTCCCCAACCTGAGCTGTAGATCTTTGCAGTTCCTCCAGAGTCACCGGGGACCTCTTGGCTACATCTCTGACCAGTTCTCTCCTTGTTCAAACTGTAAGTTTAAGTGTACGGCCTGGTCTTGGTAGATTTGCAATTGTGCCATACTCCTTCCATTTATGGATGATGGTGTAAACAGTGCTCTGTGAGATGTTTAGAGCCTTGGAATTCTTTTTATAACCTAATCCTGCTTTTTACTTCTCCACAGCTTTATCCCTGACCTGTGTGGTGTGTTCTTTGGTCTTCATGATGCTGACTGCTCCCCAATACTCTCAAACAAATCTCTGAGGTTTTTACAGAACAGCTACATTTACACTGAGAGTAGATTACACACAGGTGGACTCAATTTATTTGTTAGGTCAACATTGGAACCTTCTAAAGCCTCTAAAAGTAATGTGTTGCACTCAGAAAAAAAGGGGTTGGATAATTTTGCACGCCTACTTTTCAGCTTTTAATTTGTAAAAAAAAAATAGATCATGTATGACTGTCCTTCCACTTCACCATTGTGTGCAACTTAGTGTTGGTCTTTCACACAATGTTTCAGTGAAATATGTTTGATTTTTGTGGTCATAATAAGATAAAATGTAAAAAAGTTCAAGGGGGTTGGATACTTTCGCAAGGCACTATATATACTGTATATATGTATGTCTGATACGACCACTCATCTTTATATTGTGAAAAGCAACAAGTCTTTATATTTTCTTTTGAAGTTATGAATGTTTGGGCACTGCTTAAGGTTTTCCCCCAACCCATTCCACAGACTGACATCACAGACTGATACACACTGGCTCTTTCTGGTGCTTTTCACCAACCTCATTTTGAAATTTCCCCTTCCACTTAAACCATAATGTGTGTCTTGTGTACAAAACAGTTGTTGAATTTTTCTTGGTAGTGCATTTGAGTTTGCTCTAAATAGAAGCAGTGAAGTGGACAGTTTAACAAGATCAGCAATTTTTAGTAAATTTGATTTAAAAACAAATCATTTGTGTAATCAATGTAACCAGCTTTATGGATTATTCTTATTGCTTATTTCTTATTTTGTAGTTTAAATAGAGGAAGAAGCAGGGTTTTATAACTGTTCCCCCAGACTTCAATACAATATACTGTATTAAGTATGGAAGAATGAGTGAACAATATAAATGTGAAGAGCCTTGTGGTTGAAAATATATTTTACTTTGTTGATTATTGCAATACTTTTTGCAACTTTGGATTGTATATGTCTAATGTGCATTTTCCTGTTCAATTTTTTGTCTACAATTACACCAAGAAATTTATTTTCAAATACCCATTCAATATTCACACCATCAATATTAACCGGATTTGTTTTACAGTTTCCGAAACACATTGCTTTTGTCTTATTTAAATTTAAAGACAATTTGTTTGAGTCAAGCCATAGTTTAATTTTACTCAGCTCATTATTCATAGTTGTTATTAACTGGTCATAATTGTCACCAAAATAAAATATATTAGTGTCATCTGCAAAAAGACGAGATGAACACATTGACAAAACTGAAAAATGACTTATTCCTTAAGACACTTGTATTCTAACATTATTTTGTTATTGTACATAATCAAAGTTCTATTACATTACATAAAAAATTCAATGTATTTTTTCTTAATGAATAAAACAAAAAAACATTTGGCAGATTTGTATGATTGTTTTTTTCAAATATGTACTGTGTTGTGATATGTAACATATTGAGGAAATTGAATTGGAATATACATGTATCGGAATGTGTATCTTATTGTGAACCTTGTGTACGGATATTGTATCAAAAGGCTCTTGGCATCACCCAGCCCTATAGTGCAGTAGTTCCCAACCTTTTCCGAGGGTAAGTGTACCCCCTATGTCAGTGTTTTTTTTAGTAGTATTTTATCTTTAATTATATATTTTCATTTACAACCACTGCATTTTAATGTTTCAATATTTTTTTTTTATCTCAAACAATGGCCCTTAACATGTAAAATATGCTGCAAACATTACAATACTTGCAATTCTACCTTTCTTTTAAATCTGCAATCACAAGTGACAAATGGTTGCATACCCCCTGGGGTCCACGTACCCCTGGTCGACCATTTGCCAAGGGGTACTTGGGATGATTGCAGATTTAAAAGAAAGACAGGATTGCACGTATTGTAATATGAAAAATGTTAGTTGCAGCACACTTTGCATGTTAGTGAGCAATTGTTTAAGATGGAATAAAATAAAACAATAAAATGCAATGGTTCAAATGAAAATATATGACTAAAGATAAAATACTCCTAAAAACACACGACATAGGGGGTACTCCGTGTGTGAAATCATGATTAGGGAGTACTCAAGACAATTGAGAACCAATGATTTAGATCACAATTTTGCATTTTTGCTAAAATTTCGAACAGTGGGTAATTGAAGTAAATTCTACACTGCACCATAATCTCACACACGAGCACATCCCCTCTTTTTTTTTTTTCAACCAACCAATGTAGGCCCAGAAAACTAGAAACGTAAGTATTTAGGAGTATAAAATACTCATGTTTTTAGTTCTTGGAGACAAGAGAAAATGGCTTGCCTCCAGGTTAAGTTTTAAGTCAAAGGCAAGGAGGCTGCTCAGTTAGCATGTTTTCTTAGGTACTGTATTTTTCAACAATTAAAAAACATTTTCTCAGACCACAAATTATAACTTCGTCCAAGATTTTAAGTCAAATGGTTGGCTGAGGACAATTTTTGTAGGCTTTATTTGTAAGTTTGTTTGTTTTTTTTTTACCAAAAGTTGTGTTTATGGAATATAATAATAACAAAAATTATGAAAATAATGAGTAATAAAGTACATTATGCATTTAGTCAATTCAGGGATTATTCACACACATGTATATTTTCTAACATTTCAGAGAATATGAATATCATGTCAGTGTGTAAATGGATGCATTTTGTTGTGTTTTGGTTATTTCTGAGAAAGAAATAGCAATATATTCGTCTTTTAACTGTTGAAAAGTGTCCAAGTGGTCAAAAATCAGGACAACTGACATGTCAAATTGGGACAAAGCAATGCTTTTTTTGGATATATTTGCTGGAACATGGGACACAGGGCTTAAAATAGGGACTGTCCTAGGTAAATAGGGACATCTGGTCACCTTACAAATGAGGCATTAGGGCCAAGTCAGCTATTAAAAGAAGACATAAACACTTTAATTCAGCTATCTTACGTATAAAATAAAAAATCAGGGTAATCAACGAGGGGAACAAAGAGGTCTTTTGTCCCAGAATCTCAGGGGCCCAGAATGATACTTTTTCATATTAGTTAATTTTGTGGGGGGTCATATGAGCCACTCTTGCCCTGGACCCAAATTTCAATCGATGGGCCTGTAGCCTATTGAAGGTTCAAAATTTAATTTCAGTGAACAAACTTTTCATTTAGCATTGAAGTAAGCAACATTAGGATCAGTTTTGGAAATCAGCAGTTTTTTTTTTACTGTTGCTTATCCTCTCATCACCTCCACATGAGAGCCCCTTCTGCTCTGGTCTGACTCCCAGAGTGTGCTGCTTCAGTGGCTCTGAGTTGACGAAGAATAAGCTCATACAATTTTTTGCAATGGTTTGGTTTCCCAAGTCAGATGTTTCTCCAAAACTTCAACCAAAGATCACAGGTTAAATAGAAGTACATTCTCAAGAGCATGAAGTTACCATTTTTGTGATGATCCACTATAAATTAAAATCGAAACAAGTTGACTAATGATTACAGGTTCGCAAAGATCCAGGAGATGGCGGCATTGCTCCATAAGACATGAAAAAAATTGCTGAAACAAAACACCAGAGAAGAAGAACGCGTTTCCGCCTCCGTGTCTGGCGCTAACATGACGATGCTAACGTGCTAACACCCCTAGCTGTTAAAGTCACGAAATTACCATTTTGCTCAATTTTGTGTCAGTAATTTTTCAGTTTTTAGGAAGATAAAGTGGCGATTGTTTGAAACCATGCCTTCGTTGAACGGAAAAGCTGACGTTTTGTTTGTAAGTTTCATTTTATTTTGAATTTTAGCATGCAACGCTAGGAAAACGTTTAACAAAACTTTTTCATTTCGCAAAATAACGTTATCTTAATGCGATTCATTCAGTGTTAATGATTTGCTCCCTTAGCTCTAGTAAAAACTTGGTGTATTATTATAATCCACGTGGACCACAACTCGATTTTAATGGTGAGTGGTTTTGCTCTAACTATCTTCGCTGTTGTAGGAAGATGATGATCTGCCATATGAAGAGGAAATCATTAGGAACCCGTACTCAGTCAAGTGCTGGATGCGTTACATCGAATTCAAGCAAAATGGAGCCAAACCGACTCTGAACATGATTTATGAACGTGCTCTGAAAGAGCTCCCGGGCAGGTGATTTTACTTGTTTCCATCTTTTTTTAATTCATAATTCAAACGCCCTATGTATTAATTGTTTATAATTCCATGTGTTATATAGTTACAAGCTGTGGTATAATTACTTGAAGGAAAGACGTAAACAAGTCAAAGGAAAATGCATAACAGAGCCTGTCTATGAAGAAGTCAACAACTGTCATGAAAGAGCACTTGTTTTTATGCACAAGGTAATTTTAAATGCTCATGATATTAACTTTTATACATTATTCAGTCTGCTCATTTTCTATTTTTAAATCTTCACCTAGATGCCAAGAATTTGGCTAGACTATTGTCAGTTCCTTGTTTCCCAATGTAAAATCACAAGAAGTCGGAGGACATTTGATCGTGCCTTAAGAGCCCTTCCAGTTACTCAACACCCTCGAATATGGCCATTGTATCTGCGTTTTGTCCGAAATCTTCCTCTCCCAGAAACTGCCATTCGGGTTTATCGTAGATACCTTAAGGTAATTTACTACTGTCCTGCAACATTGCCTTCAAGGAAAATCATCCATTTTACATTTTCTTTAAACTATTCCTGTTATGTAACAGCTATCTCCAGAGAACGCAGAAGAATACATAGACTACTTGCGCTCTGTTGGTCGCTTAGATGAGGCTGCTTTGCGACTTGCTGCTATTGTCAATGATGAAACTTTTGTATCCAAGGAGGGCAAATCAAACTATCAGGTAAATTAATATACATTTAAAATGGTTTCTTTACAACTTATTTTTTTATCTTGTTTTTTTCTTTTCAATTTCAGCTGTGGCATGAACTCTGCGATTTAATCTCCCAGAATCCTGATAAAGTTACATCTCTGAATGTCGGCGCAATTATCCGTGGTGGACTTACACGTTTCACAGACCAACTAGGAAAACTTTGGTGCTCCTTAGCAGATTACTATATTAGGAGTGGGCACTTTGAAAAGGTTTTTTTTAAATCTGAAAACATATATGTATTATATATACATATTTTACCGACCTAAATTTGATTTGATAATTGTGAATTTTGTTTCTAAGGCTCGTGATGTATATGAGGAGGCCATTCTTACAGTGGTAACAGTTAGAGATTTTACACAAGTATTTGACAGCTATGCTCAATTTGAAGAGAGCATGATTGCTGCCAAGATGGAAACCACTGTGGAAATGGGCCAGGATGAAGAGGGTAAGCTGACCACACAAGGCCAACTAGTAGTTAAAAGGCATATCTATTGTTTATTTTGATAATATGTAAAATGTGAAAAATATTTATTCATGTTTAATTTCTTAGTGTTTATTCTTTATGTCTTCTGTCTTTTTCTGTTATTGAACCTGTTGTATAACTTTTTTGCAAAGCTTAGCATAGGCATTTTGTGCCTCCATACTAAGCTTTTGTTATTGTTGTTTTGTGTTGCAGATGACATTGATTTAGAGCTCAGACTAGCTCGTTTTGAGCAGCTTATTGCTCGACGCCCTCTCCTTTTGAACAGTGTTCTACTTCGGCAAAACCCACACAATGTTCATGAGTGGCACAAACGAGTTAAGCTTTGTGAAGGCAATCCTCGGCAGGTAACGCTGAAACTACGTCTGAATTTGTATTTGCTTTTTTCTTTATATTCAAAATAACAAAGACATATTATGTATAAACTGGCAGATTATTAACACATATACTGAGGCTGTACAGACGGTCGACGCACTAAAAGCCACTGGAAAGCCGCATTCACTTTGGGTTTCCTTTGCAAAGTTCTATGAAGAAAATGAACAACTGGATGATGTAAGATATTTTTTGTCTTTTTTACATAAACATAGACCTCTTTAAATACTCGTGACACTAATGACTGCATATGTTAATCAGGCAAGAACTATTTTCGACAAAGCTACTAAAGTAAACTACAAGCAAGTGGATGACCTGGCAGCGGTGTGGTGTGAATATGGAGAAATGGAACTGCGTCATGAAAATTATGAACAGGCTCTCCGCATACTAAGGGTTAGACTATCCTCTTAAGTTTTATATTATGAGTTTTGCCACATTATTCTCTATTTTGGTGTTTTTAGCTGTTGATTTAAATAGAAATTACAAAATTAAGTCATTTTAGTGTGACTTGAGTCAATAGCTCCCAGACTAATAAGTGACAAAAACCAATCATTGAGAATAAATCCCCAAGTTTTTACAATGCATTTTTTATTCAATATGTCTGTCATTTCTCTTAATTCATATCTGAGCTTTAAAATAAGGAAGAAGACCTAAAATATCAGTCTGGGTCATACACACTATGGCAAAAAAAATAAATCTATCTTGTTTCTGATTTGGCTAATGCCAAATGTTGAAAAAGAATAATATAAAATAATAATAATTATTATTATTTAATTTAATTATTTGAATATTGGTGTGCAGAAAGCAACAGCAATTCCATCCAAGAAAGCAGAATACTTTGATGCCTCTGAACCTGTGCAAAACAGAGTCTACAAGTCCTTGAAAGTCTGGTCTATGCTGGCGGACCTTGAAGAGAGCTTGGGAACATTTCAGGTTTGCAGCATTTAAACATGTATTTGAATTAGTTTCTTTCAGTTGATTTGTCTTTTGATCTTGTTCTGCTGTTTTTTTCCCTTTAGTCCACAAAAGCTGTATATGATCGGATTATTGACCTTCGCATTGCAACACCACAGATCATCATCAATTATGCCATGTTTCTTGAAGAGCACAACTACTTTGAAGAAAGCTTTAAAGTAATGCGTTTTTGTTAAGATATTTTACAGCTTCTGTTCTTTTCTTTAAAAATGATTCTCTCTTTAGGCATATGAGCGTGGTATTGCCTTGTTCAAGTGGCCAAATGTTTATGACATTTGGAACACCTACCTTACCAAGTTTATTGACCGATATGGTGGTAAGAAGCTTGAAAGAGCAAGAGATTTATTTGAACAAGCTCTTGATGGCTGCCCAGCAAAGTTCGCAAAAAGTGTGTTTTCTTTACATATACTTTTTTGTCTTTTTTTGTTTTTATTTTGAAAATAACAGTGTGTTTGCCTTACAGCCATTTATCTTCTGTATGCCAAATTGGAAGAAGAATATGGGTTGGCTCGACATGCCATGGCTGTTTATGAAAGAGCTACAGAGGCAGTAGAAATCGAGGAGAGGCATCACATGTTCAATATTTACATTAAGCGAGCTGCTGAAATTTATGGAGTCACCTATACAAGAGCAATATATCAGAAAGCTATTGAGGTACACTTTACTTTTATCAGTAGAGTTAAAAACTTAGTGTACAATATAATTCTAAATTCGACATAAACTAATTTATAAAATTATTTAAGGTCCTTCCTGATGAACATGCAAGAGATATGTGTCTTCGGTTTGCTGATATGGAGAGTAAACTGGGTGAAATAGATCGAGCCAGGGCAATTTACTCCTATTGTTCACAAATTTGTGATCCTCGGGTATATCGACACACAGTTTAAACCTTTTAAAAAGGGAATTTAAACTAATGTTTTACTGTCCTTTCAGGTGACTGCTAATTTCTGGCAAATGTGGAAGGAGTTTGAGATTCGTCATGGAAATGAGGATACAATTAGAGAAATGTTAAGAATCAAACGTAGTGTCCAGGCCACATACAATACTCAGGTCAATTTTATGTCCTCCCAAATGCTGAAAGCCACAACAAGCTCTACAGGCACAGGTAATTGTGTTGTCTTTTTTAAAGTTTGTAATTTCTTGCATAAAACACAATTCAGAGTGTTATTTTAATTCTGGTCATATGTTTGTATCTAGTGTCTGATCTTGCTCCAGGCCAAATGGGTATTGATGACATGAAAATGCTGGAACAAAAGGCACAGCAGCTTGCAGCAGAGGCTGAGCGGGACAAACCAAAACCTAAAGAAAAGATCCTTTTTGTCAGGTTTGTTTTTCTGAATGCAAATTTCAATGCACAGCACCCTTAATGATAGTGCACTAAAGTTGAACCAAAAGAAGAAAAACAATCAATCTGGGTTTTTGCATAAAAATGCATCTCCACCTAAACAAAAATGAAGGTAAAAATGTTAGTATATTGGCCACAAAAGGTATCAGACTATTTTTAAAGTATACATTTTTGGGGAAAAGAGGTGTTTTATACACATTTTTTCAAACACTCTGCGTTATATTTTTGAAGTAGGACATTAAATTTGACCAGGTAATTACTCCACAAAAGCAGTAATATGCTGGGAAAAACAAGACTGTAGACTGTAGTAGGATGGAAAATCGATCGAAAACATCGAAAATCGATCGAAGTTCGCAGAAATCGAATCGTAAGGCCAGAATTGATCAGTTTTTTCATGCAGCCACTGACTTACACACACACACTCTATATGTATAATACACACAATAATACAAGAATAGTCACGATGTTTGAAGAAACAAAGCCTGAACTTGTGTCAGATCTGACTGAATGTGCATTTTTATGTTTAGTTAACAACTGATGGGTTAACGATTCTAAATATAGACACTAAATATGACTATTTACTGTTTGAATGTAACAACAGTGTCTTTAAATGTTTTAAATGTCATGTATTATAGTTTATTTTGTGTCTTATGAAAAAAAAAATCGAACTAAATCGAAAATCGTGGCTGCAAAATCGAAAACTGAATCGAATCGTGACTTAAGTGAATCGTCCCATCCCTAGACTGTAGACTAAATAGAATGCATCATTGAGAATCCTAAAATATACTTCTGTTACATTTTTTGTACACAGTATATGTTTGCAAAAACAAAAAAATTTGCTCTGCTTCCTTTGTTGCTTACTATGAGGTCTAATGCGAGTATTCATAGACCTCAGAATCAATTTGTTCTCTCGTATTGCAGTATCAGTACTTGTTCAAATTGACTTTGTCATCAATTATTAGTCTGATTTTCCTTTTACAATTCTAATATACATAGTAATACATATATTATACATAATTTTGTGTGTAGGAGTGATACTTCTCGTAGTGAGCTTGCAGAGCTTTCCAAGCAAGCAAATCCAGATGAAATTGACATTGACGACGACGATGATGATGATGATGATAACCAAGGTCCAGATGGTATGTAATACTAATTTGGTTTTGTCTTTACTTTGTTTTTACGGTTTCTGTTTTTCCCTTACAGAGGTGCAACTTGAACAGAAGAGTGTTCCTACGGCCGTGTTTGGTGGACTTAAAGATGATTAAGATACACTGTTTATACATTGCTATACGTAAATGTTTAAGGATTCATGTTCTTCAACCTTTTAGTGGTATCTGCATTTTACTTGCTGCTTTGGGAGTTAACGCTTCTGTAAATTAGATTTGAAGTGAAATAAACTTTCCATACATGGCATGTTGACATGAAGACATTGTCTTATTCAAAAACATATACCTTTTATTTCTCAAGAGGTTTATGGGGTTAAAAACATCAATTCTACAAAACCCATAAGGGTCGATTGTATTACTTTAGGTGGTTAAGATTTTTTCTAAAGTTTGATCTTCATGCAGCTTTAGTTTTTGTGTTTCTCTAAACAACCCAGATAGCAGTATTGTAAAGAGGATTGTTTTTTTGAGGACAATCTGTTAAATATTTTTTGTGTAAATCAATTGTTTTTAAGAAAAAGGTATTTGAATATGTTAATTTTGTATTTGGGGACAAAAGCGGTAAAATTCTACATACCTTTCCCTTAAATTTTAATTTTGTATTTCACCCAATTAAGTGTTGTAACCTTTCACTCTAGTGGTGTTGATAGCAGTTCGGTCTGTGTGGCTGTGGGCTAAATGTGTGGTAGATGTCGCAAAAAACTTTTTCAATGAAAACAATATATAAAAGAACATTTTTTTATTTATATATCTTGTCCCCTGGGATTGCTCATATTTTATGAACTTGTGGCTTGAGAGGGTGGTCAATTTTACTCAGCCTCCGCCTGCAAGACAAAATATGTTACCTTAGAAATCACATTCATTAGACATAGCAGTATTAAGACTTTGCTAGATACTACCTTTCCAGCATCACGACTCTTGGCTCTGAGCTTATTGACTTGAGCTTCAGCAATATCTGCACGTTCCTGAGCTTCTTCAAGTTCATGCTGGACCTTCCTGAGCCTGGACATGTGAGTGTTGGCCTGTTCTTCCTGTTAATGGAAGTTGCATTTTTTTGTTGATGTTTATTATATTGTTGGTTATTTTGTTTTCTCAATTGCATATTTTACTTACAGCCTCCTCAGCCTGTCTCTTGTAAGCTTTCACTTTGAGCTGAAGTTTGTCCACCAGATCCTGAAGTCTATTAACATTTTTCTTATCCTCCTCAGTCTATAAGCATAAAAAATGCGTAACTAAGTCCAAGCATGTTATGTTGCACAATGACAATATAATATAAATCTGTTGCAACGACTACAAATTACCTGGTATGTGAGCTCTTTAACTTTTCTCTCATATTTGCGGACTCCCTTCACAGCATCAGCTCCTCGTCTTTGCTCAGCTTCAACTTCTGCTTCAAGTTCACGCACCTTTTAACATTTAAAATGAATGTTTGTTAACAATTTTTTTCACTCACAATATCTAAAAGCATGTCAGCTGACACTCACCCTGGACTCCAGTTTCTGAAGCTGCTTCTTGCCGCCCTTCATGGCCAGGTTCTCAGCCTCATCCAGACGGTGCTGCAGGTCCTTGACAGTGACCTCCAGGTTCTTCTTCATCCTCTCCAGATGAGCACTGGTGTCCTGCTCCTTCTTCAGCTCCTCAGCCATCATGGCAGCCTGAAATGTCGGTCATTGTAAATTTGTTTTGTTGATATACTTTTGTTTTTGCCTCTCATGTGTGTAAATCAGTGAGCTCACATCAGTGATGGCCTTTTTGGCTTTCTCTTCAGCATTTCTTGCTTCTTGAACAGAATCATCGACTTCACTCTGAACCTGGACCAGGTCTGACTCCAGTTTCTTCTTGGTGTTCAGCAGACTGGTGTTCTGTTTGACAGAAAAATGCAGGGTTTGTATTTTTGTTTTGCTCCGTGTTTATTGTTGATTTCAAGATGCAAACCTGAGAATGAAGCAGTCCAACACGCTCACTAGCATCCACCAGCTCCTGTTCAGCCACTTTGCGTGCTCTCTCAGTTTGTTCCAGAGCAGCTCTCAGCTCCTCAATCTCAGCCAACATCAGGCCATTCCTGCGCTCCACCATGGCCACCTGTTCCTTCATGTCTTCCTGTCCTCTTACGGCATCATCAAGGTGCAGTTGAGCATCCTAGTAATAGAAAAAGATTATGTGGTTGTAATTTTAATATAAGCTTCATGTGCCTTTGTTTGTTACCTTGAGCTGACCCTGGACATTCCTGAGCTGTTTCTGGGCCTCAGCTGCCTGTCTGTTGGCATGGCTCAGCTGAATCTCCATCTCATTCAGATCTCCCTCCATCTTCTTCTTAATTCTCAGGGCATCATTCCTGCTCCTGACCTCAGCATCCAGAGTGCTCTGCATGGAGTCAATGACTCTCTGGCTGTTCCTCTTGATTTGCTCCATCTCCTCGTCCTTCTCGGCCAGCTTCCTGTCTACCTCACCCTTGACCTGGTTGAGCTCCAGTTGGACACGAAGAATCTTGGCTTCCTCATGCTCTAGAGTTCCCTAAAGACAATATGATATTGTTGATATTGCAGTAATTTTACTTCCCATGAACAAATTATTTTTATTTCTTGGCTATTCAACAATCAAATATTACCTCGGCTTCTTCAAGAGCAGTCTGGATTTCTGCTTTTTCAGTCTCAACTGTTTTTTTGGCTTTCTCTAGTTCATGAATGCTTTTTCCAGTCTCTCCAATCTGCTCAGTCAGGTCAGAAATCTCCTCTAGAAATGAAGTAAAAAAATTTTTTAAATATTGTACAAATATATTGTTTTATTCACAAATTAAAAAAATGTAGTGGGTGGTACTACTTACGCTGCAGGTTCTTGTTTTCTCTCTTCATGGTTTCCAGCTGATCCAGGGCTTCCTCATAAGAGTTCTTCATCTTAAAGAGTTCAGTGCTCAGAGAGCGAGCCTCCTTCTGGGCTCCCTCCAGTTCAGCTTGGCCCTCCTCATACTTCTGCTTCCACTCGGACAAGACCTGTAAATATTTCACTTAAGTAAAAATACATTTTTTACAAAAAAATAAATATACTGTATATACAGTATATATACAGTGTACATATACAGTGTATATATATATATATATATTATATATATATATATATATATATATATATATATATATATATATATATATATAGTATATATATATTGTATATATACTGTATATATATATATTTTTTACCTTGTCAAAGTTTCTCTGTTTCTTGTCCAGATTGGCAGCCAGAGCATTAGCTCTTTCCACATCAATCATGAGGTCCTCCACCTCACCCTGCAACCTCTGCTTGGTCTTTTCCAAGGAGGCACATTTGGAGTTCACGGCCTCAATGGATTCCTCGGCCTCCTGCAGACGTTGAGCCAGCTTTTTCCTGTTACAAAGAGAAATGAGCAAACATTAAAAACACATGAAGCACTCAATCCTCTTTTACTAAAACAATTTTGCTCCTTACTTGGCCTCCTCCAGCTCCTCAGTGCGCTGAATGGCATCAGTCTCATATTTGGATCTCCACTGGGCCACTTCACTGTTGGCCTTGGACATTCCTCTCTGCAGCTCAGCCTTTGCCTCCTGCTCCTCCTCAAACTGCTCTCTGAGCAGATCACAGTCATGACGAGCAGACTGGACAGCATGAGCCAGGGCGTTCTTGGCCTGTGGAAATTAAAAGTCACTATACTGTTCATTTCATTGTAAACAAAAATATCAGATTATAATGTTACATACTTTGACTTCCTCCTCAACGTGCCTCTTCAGCTCTTCAATTTGCTGAGTGAAAGCTTGTTTTCCTCTAGTCAGCTGAGAAACAAGAGCTTCCTTCTCCTCAATTTGACGGGCAAACTCACCTATAAATGCAGCATCGATTAGGTTTAACACACTGAAGTTTAAAAATATGTTCAGCTTTTGGACTGTTACCATTCTCTGTCTGGAGTCTTGCTTTCTGAGCATTGATGTCATTCAGCTGACGAAGATTTTCATCATTTTTGGCCTTGAGCTCACTAAACTGGTCCTCAAGAGTCCTGCACATTTTCTCCAGGTTGCCCTAATCAGAAACATTCAAGAGATCAGTATTTGGCTTTTTTGTTTGCATTTGTCTATCTCAGTCCAGTAGTTACCTTTGATTTAGCCACAGCCTCCATGTTGCTGGAGAGGTCATCAATCTCCATTTTGTACTCGCTCTTCTCTTTCTCCAGCTTCTGCTTGACGCGCTGGAGGTTGTCGATCTGCTCACCCAGCTCAGCCACGCTGTCGGCCTGCTTCTTGCGAAGGGCTGCGGCCGTCGCTTCATGCTGCAGAGTGGACTCTTCAAGATCACGACGCAGCTTCTGGAATTCAGCCTCACGCTTCTTGTTCAGCTCAATCTGAGCAGCAGTGGCTCCACCAGCTTCCTCCAGTCTCTCGCTGATCTCCTCAAGCTCCCTAGAGAGGTCTGCTCTCTGCTTCTCCACCTTTGCACGAGCTGCTCTCTCAGCCTCAATCTCCTCCTCCAGCTCCTCAATGCGAGCCTACATTTGATCATGAGAACAGAAGTTTTCCATTTTGAACCAAATAACTTTGGTCTTGTGAAATAATCCCAGTGATTACCTGAAGCTCTTTGATCTTCTTCTGAAGCTGAGCACCAAGAGACTGCTCATCCTCAATCTTGCTGAGGAGCTGGCTGATCTCAAAGTCCTTCTGTAATCACAGTCAGAGTTACTCATTTTGTTTGTATATACTGTATACAAAATTACTAAAAATGTCGTACTTTTTGATCTTTTCGTCAGATTGCTGCTTGTCATTCTCAAGGTCCATGATGGATTCCTGGGCCAGTTTCAGGTCTCCCTCCAGCTTCCTCTTTGCTCTCTCAAGGTCCATTCTGAGCTTCTTCTCTTGCTCCAAAGATCCCTCGAGCTATCATTATTAATGAGATGTAAATGAATGTAAATATCATTTTTAAGATACTGAAGACTTGAGATCAATGATGGAATAAACTAAATTTTCTCACATCATCAACTTGCTGTTCCAGCTTGGTCTTGGCCTTGGTCAGAGTGTTGACTTTATCTTCCTCTGCCTGAAGGTCATCCAGAGTTTGCTGGTGGGCTTCTTGAAGAGCTTTCTTTTCTTTGGTGAGTTTGGCAATAGCTTCATCTTGTGATGCCATCTCTTCGGTCAAGTTTTCACCTGATCATAAGTAAATGTTAAATCTTAGTTACACATTTGAATCTCATAGCTCTAGTTTTTCTTGAATTGTTAACAGTTTTAACCTTGTTCTCAGTGGCATGTTTTTCTTTCTCCACTTTAGCCAAGGTGAGCTCCAAGTCATCAATGTCTTTCTTCAGCTCAGAGCATTCATCCTCCAGCTTCCTCTTCTTTGCTGTCAGCTCAGCATTGATTTCCTCCTCATCCTCCAGTCTCTCAGTTGTCTCTTTGAGTTTGGCCTCAAGTTGGATTTTGCTTTTGATGAGTCCCTCACACCTCTCCTCAGCATCAGAGAGGTTTTCACCTTCCTAATAAAGTAAATGTTGGATTACTATTAGGCTAAAGACATATCTCAAAATTCAAAAATAAATAAATGTTATTTTTACTGACCGCTGCTACTTGCAATTGCAAATCATTTTTCTCCTGCAAAAGAGAAACCATTTTCTCCTCCAGCTCTTTCTTCTTGGCCAGAGCAGCTGCCAGATCAGCCTGCATTTTTCCGTAGTTTTCTTTCATTTGAGCCAATTCTTTCTCAGTCTCAGCGCTCTTTAGGAGGGGCTTGATCTTGAAATACAGATTCATCCATGGCCAGTTTTTCACATTCATGAAGGAACGGATGTTATACTGGATGGTGTAGAGAGATTCTCTTTGAAAAATTTGAAAAAAAAAAAGTACTTTTATTAATTTTTATTTTTATTATTATTTTTGCTTAATTTTATTTATTTATTTTTAATAAAAACTTACCTTCTTTCCATCATCTTGACAAACACTTTCCTCATAACATATCCTCTTGCAAGGGCCTGAGTCATGGTTACCAGCTCAGCCAGTTTCTCATCTCTCATCTCCTCAAGTTGACCCAGCAGACCAGCTTTGAAGAACACCTTGATTTTTATACAAACACCAATTTATTATAAATTTAAAAACATAAATCCAGGTCCTCGGTAAACTTAGGTTATTTCGACAAGGACCTTAGTGTGTCCAAACATGTACTGAGTGTGATCCACATCAATGGAGCCAAGCAGCTTCTCTGAAGCTTTCTTGTTGTCAATAAACTGTCCCTCAGGGATGACACTGGCGTTCAATACTTTGTATCTAGAAATAAGCACATTTATCTGATATTTATCATATTTCACATTTTAATAGCTATTATCACTTCTGAATTCACATTCACACACCTCTGCTTGAAGTCACCATAGAGGATTCTGCTGGGGAATCCCTTTCTGCAGATTCTGATGCCCTCCAGCACACCATTACACCTCAGCTGGTGGATGACCAGGAAGTTCTCCATAAGACCTGAAAATGAATTGTTTTAAATAAAATTAATTCACAGTCATTTACCATACCATGGCGTTTTGACAAAACAGAGCTGCCTACCTGGGGTCTTGGATTCATTAGGAATCAAGCAACGCACAAAGTGAGGGTGAGTGCTTCTTAAGTTTGTCATCAGCTTGCCCAAGTTTTCCTGAAGACCAGCATATAATGATTAACCTATTTTGTGAAGTGAGTAAAGACTTAGCATGAGTTAAAAAACATACTCTGAAAAGGGCAGATACTGTCTGGAAGGAACCACCCTTCTTCTTGCCACCCTTCTTGCCACCACCTCCAGAGGCCTCTGTCAAAAATGTGCTGTATTATTATTGTTGCTTCCATTTCACCTATTGATATTTTAATTTCAAGTGACATTCTAACCTTCAGCCGCGCCATGAGACGCATACAGGAAGGCCAGCAGTTTGTTGCCAGACTTCTGGTAGAGCTGAACAACTGAGTCATTCAGAGGGTCCTTGTTCTTGTCCAGCCAGCCAGTGATATTGTAATCCACAGTACCAGCATAATGGACCAGAGAGAAGTGAGCCTCTGCCTTGCCTTTGCCTGGCTTTGGTTTCTCAAAGGCTTTGGTCTTGCCCAGATGTTGGTCGTGCAACTTGTTCTTGAAAGTTGTGTCAGAGGCCTTGGGGAACATGCACTCCTCTTCAAGGATGGCAAAGATGCCCATTGGCTATAAAGAATTGCCCTTGTTAGGGTTATTTGTTTACATGAACATTTCTAATTGTTTTTCGAGAAAAACACAGATTACCTTCTCAATAAGCTCAATGCAGGCAGCCAAGTCCATACCAAAGTCAATAAACTCCCATTCAATGCCCTCTTTCTTGTATTCCTCTTGCTCCAAGACAAACATGGTATGGTTGAAAAACTGTTGCAGTTTCTCGTTGGTGAGTTGATGCAGAGCTGCTCCAGACTGTTGAACTGCAAATGAGAAGTTATTTACATTTTAGCTTCACGTTTATAGTGATTATCCTCAGATCCTTACATCAAAGATCTCAAATCCAGCAATATCCAACACTCCAATGAAGAAAGATCTTGGCTGCTTGGTGTCCAACATCTCATTGATTCTGATAACCATCCACAAGAACATTTTCTCATAGACTGATTTGCACAAAGCACTGACAGCATTGTTGACCTTAACAAACAAACAAACAAAAAAAATACAGAATTTAATGTCTGTATTATTAATTTAAAACAATACAGACAACCTTTTTTTTTTTTACCTGTGGGACAGTTTGACCTTTGGTCACCATCTCATTTCCGACTTTGACTCTTGGGTAGCAAAGAGCTTTCAGCATGTCAGCTGAGTTCAGACCCATGAGATAGGCAATTTTATCAGCCTCTGGTAAAAGGATGACAGAGTAGAATAAATTATTTGCAATTATACTGTAAGCAAGTTCAAGTTATAAACATGTTTTAAATAAAACTAAATTAATTTGTATGAAAATAGATACATTTTTCTTACCCTCAGTGCCGTCTGGCTCAGCCTGCTCCTCACGCTGCTTCTGCTTGAACTTCATGTTGCCATGATGCATCACAGCACCAGTCAGTTTGTAGATACCCAATTTTTCCTCAGCAGTGAAGCCCAGGATGTCAATAGCCGTCTGTAAGATGATACACAATCAATCAAAATATTATATTACAGTGAGTTTTTTCTATTATTTTGCTCTTAAAACTTTAACTTACATCAGTTGCGATGAACTCCTCTATATCATTGATGCTCTTGACAGTGATTTCACCCTGGCTGATCATTGGGTAATCATAAGGGTTAGTGGATATCAGAAGAGCCTCTGTAGAAAATAATATTAATACTTGTTTTATGTGTATTTTAGATTCACAAATTGAACATCCGGTGAGCATACCCAGCAGCTCAGGCTTGTGGCCTGTCATGAGCTGGTAGAAGATGTGGTAGCTCCTCTCAGCAGACAGCTGGAAGGTCACACGGGACTTCTCCAGCAGATCTAGCAATAAAAATGTAGAGTAAAAATAAAGCTCTCACATTAATTACATAACATGTAATCCTGCAAACTTACATGTTTCAATATCAGCTGAAGCCAGTTTTCCAGAGGTTCCAAAATGGATTCTGATGAATTTACCCTAAAGATAATAATTTATAAATAAAAAGTTTATGTTGTGTAAAATGTATTATTGTATATTTAATACTACTTACAAAACGAGAAGAGTTGTCATTTCTCACAGTTTTTGCATTACCATAAGCTTCCAGCAAAGGGTTGGCAGCAATAATTTGGTCTTCCAGGGAACCCTAATATACATGATTGTACATTAGTGTATTAAGCATGTAACTGTTGACCTATGTTGACAAGATACCTGCATTTTGCCAGGGGTAGGGTCTGCTTTTTTGCCACCAAGTGCTGCCGCAATTGTTGCAAAGTATTG
Organism: Mugilogobius chulae; assembly: GCA_038363315.1. Classification (NCBI taxonomy): domain Eukaryota; kingdom Metazoa; phylum Chordata; class Actinopteri; order Gobiiformes; family Gobiidae; genus Mugilogobius; species Mugilogobius chulae. The sequence continues at coordinate 66,102,839 of CM076396.1, forward strand.
GATGACACGTTTGGTGTTGACAGTCTTTCCAGCACCGGATTCTCCGCTAGTTTTAGGATTTCAGTATTATGATTTTTGAAAGATTGTATTTTGATTTACTTCTGTTTTCTGTACTTCTGTACTTACGTAATCAGAACAGACTGGTTCTCACGATCTGAAATGACAAAATTGCTAAGCATAATAGTACTAAAATTTAACATGCAGCAATAAAGTCGGTATCTCACCAGTGAGCATGAACTGATAGGCATTGTCAGAGATGGAAAAGATGTGGGTGGAGCCTCAATTCTCTTCTTGCCTCTGTAAGCCCCGACTACTACAGCATCGTATACAGGAAGCCACTTGTAGGGGTTCACCACGACACAGAACAACCAGAGTAGGTCTATGGAGTGGCAAGTAGATTTTAGTAAATTTCTTGTCATTGATAGTAAACCTATTTTGTCTCAATGTTTGCTCACGTAGATCATCCATGATGCAAAACGGTCTTTGAGGTTATACAAAACACAAGGCTCATTGAGGTGGGTCATCATGGCCATGTCCTCAATTTTGTCATACTTGGGAGGATTCCTTGGGTGGATGTCATCCTCTTTGACTGTTACAGTCTAAGAAAAATAAGTAATCACAGCATAAAATTTTGATAGACTGGTCTGCAGTTTAATATTATTTGATTTTGAGCTTAGTTTTCTTCTGATTTTTCAACAAATGATTGTGACATTATATCATATCAGTAGCTCTACTCCTCATTTACTTAGTTACATCATTAGGAGTCAACTGTTCTTTTGACAAAAAACTCACCACTCTGTTATAGATCACTTGTATTATGTTTGATGAAAAATAGACCCATGCTATAGTAAAACTTATCAAAATTGTATTTCAGAACAAGTTTCAGATCAACTTACCTTTCCACCGTCAGTTTCACATGTGGCTTTGCCACCCTCTTTCTTCACCAATTTGCATTTGACATACATCTCAGCCTCATCCACCACAAAATAAGCAGTTTTGGCATCAAATGGAGTATTTTGAGCTTCAATCCTCTCTCTTTCTGGTTTCCGGAGGTAAATGGCCGCCGGGCCATATTGCTCCATCTCCGCGTCTGTGCTCATTTTGGCACCTTTAATGTCAAAGAGAATATGTTTATTTTATTACTTGGAATGATAATAAAGTATTATTGATCTAAATTAGGTTATTTCATGATGGCTTCTTACTTTAGTTGTCTAATTTAGTAGTATGGCACAGTATGTTTTACCAGGAGATGCTTGAAGGACATAAAAGAAGAAAATCAATACATGCTGTTTTCACTTAATCAGTATGTCACATTTTCAAAAATGGTTTAAGATAACAAAACTACATACACTCTATGTACAGTAAGTGTTCAAAAAGTTACAAGAAGTAGATGATGGATCAGACTCTTACCTGTACGGGTTGCCTGTCAGTTCTCGCACAAGTGCCACACGGCTGCTTTTAAAGATGTAGGAAGCGCCTCGTCAGCAGCAGTTAACTACTCGATTTGGGCAAGCATCTTGGACATCCCTGTCATCTTGAAACCCAGCTTAAGCGGCTTCAATTTTAGTAGAATTTCTTGTTTCAAATGTCAGTGTGTTATATGACCATATGACCACATCTCCATAAACGATCTTAAAATATACTTTTATATGTATGTTAAATATTGATTTGCAATTAGGAGCTGAATATCAGCTGAACTTCTTTGTATTTCCTATCATTTATATTAACATGCAATTTATGGCTGTTTGAACATTTTGTTTAAAACAATAATACACATCAAATACACTTAAAAAAGAAACCCAAAAAAAGACATTAAAAAAAAAAACACAACCAAAATTGCAACGCACTATATCTTTATAGTATATTTCTTGTAACCAATGACACATATACCAGTGATTGACTGCTAGAGATGTAAAGGGGGATGAAGGGTCTTGGAGAAGCAGCTATGTTAAGCTGGTATATGTGCTGGTATAAATAGTGTGCAGTGTCTTCTCATATTCCACTAATAAAGTTGAATGTAAACCCTTTCCATAAAGTTCATGTGGTGTACATGTTCCCTACAAGGGCTTTCTGGGGGAGATTATCTATATTAAGTTCCACTCAGATATCAAACGGTATTTGCGCTTAGGTTTGCACATGCTTTATTTGCATGCAACCACAATTTAATGGCCACTTGCTTGTGAACATATATCTGTTTTTAACAATATTACAAGATTATTCCCAACCCAGTGGTCGGGGCCCAAATTTGGGCCTTAGAAGTACTCAGAGTTCCCATTATCTGTCTAAAAAGACAACTTGAAACTGTTCTGTAAATTATTTTATATAATTACTGGTAAGAGAGTAACTGGATAGTTGAAGAAAATGTATTTCATAGACACAAAATGCAAGCATTTTGTTAGTGCTTTGTGGATATACAGTATACTCTGATTTTTTGTGCTGATTCTACCACCTGTACTCTATCTACTAATGCAACTATTATGTTCACCACTATTACTATTAGTATCACAGGGACAGGCAAATCTCCTTCTATTCCCCTAGGCCTACGGTTATTCGGGGTCAGTTCCTCTAAGACTTTCTTTCACATAATCTACCATTGACATCCAAAAATCAGAGCTTCTGCCACAGAACCAAATTTGACCAATTTTATAAACCTTGTAAAAAAGCTTCTGCTACTTAAACTATTCCTAGTACTCAACATGTACTACTCAGCTTCATTTGTTTTTGTATGCAATATTATTGTTACTGTTACTGCTTTAATTATTACTGTTTTAAACTTCTGTTCCAGTACAGTACTTAATGATCACTTCTTTTACTATTTTTACTACAAACAGAGACAAAATATCCACACCAAAAATGTAAATAATAGCAAAAGGTTAATCTTTGCCTATACGTTTTCAAAACAGAGTAAAAGAATAAATATTTAAAACAATAGTAATGACAGTATTCAGTTTGTTCTTGTTTGTGTAACACTATTGCCTCCAAGAGGACAAATGCGATAGAGCCCGCAGATGGCCACTGTCGACTCAATTGGTTAAGCTTAAAACATTTTTGATTTAAAGAAGCCAATCTATTAGCTACAATATATACATGTCCTTTTTTTAAGTGAATAACTCAGTTCATTAATAAAATCTAACTTTTATGAGAGTGTTACAACTAAGTTAAAAGTAAACCTGTGGGGCTGTTGAAATGTGCGTTCATAATTAGATTAAAATAGCGGAAAGGTAATCCTCTTAGGAAAGTTAGGGCAAAGGGGCACAAAAAGGGCTTGAAAAACTGAGAAACATCATGTGACATTAAAGCATTTTGCAGTAGGCTTTTTCATTGTGCAAAAAGATACAATGATAATATTTTGTTTAAAAAAATACGTTTTTAAATTAGCCTGATGTGACCAATGTTACAAAGATTTTTTCTTTACAAATTTGTGTAAATTGCCTGTAGCTAGGATCATGAGCCCTATTTAGTTTACTACTCAAACAAATTTATTTTCCACATATTGTTTTGTTAATTGCCTGCAGGGTTGCCCTACCCAAAAAACAGATGAAGCAGCGCTTAGGGGCCCCATGAAACTTTTGGGGCCACAATAGTCAGCAAATATCGCCTTGCATTTTAGTATATTACATTCAGATTATTACGTTAAAGTGCTGATAGCAGATTGGACTAATCTTACTAACACACATTTATATTCAAGACATATCTAAAAAAGGACCACACCTCATTGATTCTGTAGCTTAACATTATACTTTCTGAAGAGAGATTACGCTGACGAAAAATAGTTGTCAAGCCCTGGCCTAAAAGTCCATGAAAATGATTTGTAAAAATATATGTAGTTTTTAAAAAACACTTAAAATTACTGCATAGGTTTGCAAGGGATTGTAGATCCCATCAGTCTGGCAGAATAAATCTGACTTACCATTGTTGTGTCTTTGGGTAACACGTCACCCATCCTTATTGTGGGTGGTCAGAGAGCGTGCACATCGACAGCCATATTTATATCTGATAGCTGAGGAAAAATAAAAGTGTGGAGTTTGTGAACTTATATAATTTCTACTGAAACTTAAATTACTCTTTTGTGTTTCATTAATGTAGTTGGTAATAAACTATGACACATAGGTCACTAATATACATTTAGTTCATTGTAATACACAAAGCTGAGCAAAAACGGCTTCGAAACATAAACAGGTATATTGACTTTTTGTCCAAAACTAATAAACCTGTAACTGTAACAAGCGGCAATTGTTAACTTGATGTTTTTTTTAATTGTTGAAAAGTGGCTACATGGATCAGTCAATCCAAAAACAACTTTGAGTAAATTAATAATGACCTAACATCATTATAACATGGCCTAAAAGTGGATTTTTCACATCAGGTGTACTTTAAACAATGTAAGTATGGTTGTTAAAAATCAAGCAAAGAAATTGTCTAACAGTTGTTGATTTAGGATTCAAATCTGACAACTTCCTCTTATAAATCCTTCGATACATGATTAATATCGACATGTATTCATTTTGGTCACAGTTACAGCCTATAAACTTTTTTTTTTTTTTTTTTACAAACAATAATGTGAAACTGGAGTGGTTCACACAAACCAATCACAGGAGCTGCTTTCAGCTTCTAAATAGAACTAAAATTCTTTAGCCTATTATCAGTTCAAACAGTACTCAGTGGTCTTATTTTTTTCCACACACTGCTGCATTTATTGTTTACTTTTGATTGGAAAACATAAGTTTACTAATTTACAACTAAAAGCTAGCTACCACAACTTTAATTAGCAAAATTATTCTAAAGTTAGGCCTAGATCCATGAGTTAGGCCAACAACACTGAAGTTTATAAGACAAGACAAAATAAATAAATAAAATAAAGGGTTGAAATAATGATTTGGAATTTGTCATAGGACTGTAAACAAAATATCAAACATTGTCTTTCATTCCCACAGCTTTACAAATGCTAACATTCTAATAGCCTACTTTTACAGTTAAATTGCTACCTTAGTGGTGATGGCGGTGCTGTTCATGGTTGGACCAAGTATGACAAATCTACTCATTTTTTGCCAATCTAATGATATTTTTTCCTCTTCAGAAACATGCAGGTACTAACTACTAGAGTGTTACTGCAGATGCACCTGTAGCCAAAGTTACCCTCTCAACCTGCCTGTGCGTTCATAAAGCAAAATCCCGCCCCTCGTGCTCCAAGCGCAGATGTGATTGGTCAAAGGGATTAGTGAGTGATGCCAGTATGGAGCACCTGGGAGTCAGTCATCTGCAGGACTGCGCAGCACACAGCCGAGCCGATAGCAATGCGGACGAAGAAAGGCAAAACCGACTGGGATTCCTATTTTTGTGTGCTTTCCGAGTTAAATGGGCTGTTTTTTTCACTGCAAGACGGAACTTCTGAACGAATCGGCGTCCTGAATCACCAGAAACAGGACTTAAACCGGTTTGAATGCTGCTCCGGGGCGGAAATTTTCCTCATAAAACCCATACCCACATCCGTGTTCTCTCTCAGCGTTTGGACTATCCAACTCCAAGGATGATTGCTTGATATTTTTGTACTAAAACGACTAGACGTTTTGCCACGGTTCCCGCAGTTTCTCGCTGTCTCTCTCTCACTATGGGGGACTCGCCGACCATGAGGAAGACGTTTGTGGTCCCAGACGTAAAGCCATTGGATTTGTATGACTGTTCCAAAGCTAAAATATGCGCAAGTGTCGGATGGCTTCTGGCAAAGTCCTACGGCAGTGCAGGTAGGGGTTCTTTGACATTGTTAACCGATTAAATCCAGCGATAAGATGCTGTTTTCACACATTTAGAGTCTCATTTTGGGCTTTGTAGCAAAAAGTGAGTTACATGTAGCCTGTGTCGGACAACATCTGAGAGTGTGGCTCAGCGCTTTTACGCACAAAGACCAAAAAGGGGCACCAAGCTTTTTTACTGACACATGTCATTTGTTCACGCTCGGTGACTGATCACGTTTTGGAGGTATGTGAGTTAAAACAGGGCTTCAGACAAGGCCTTACAATGCTAACCCATTTTGCAAATTTAGCCGCTGGGTTTAACAAATCGCTACTGGCTATGCTTTAATCCCACCAACACAACGTGCTACATGGGATGGCTATTTTTTTTTTCTCTCTCTCTCATCCAGAGTTGACAGTAGGCCCATAGACTTTCTCTACTTCTTTTGAATGGCACTGTATTTGAAAAGGGATTTTTTTGTGATTAAATGCACACGTTTGTTTCAGGAATGTAACAAAAGAAAAGTAAATAATTAAAAAGTAGCTAATTATTAACCATAATAATAATTATGAATATTAAATTATAAAAGCGTGTAGACGTTCTCTCTAAAATAAAGGAACATTTCTAAGTGATATTTTTTAATATTTGTCAAAAGGTTAGTTTGGAGACTGATAAAAATACAATAATAATGTATATATTAGTCTGATAAGAATTGCTCTACTTAAGCTAATAAAACCCAAAATAATGTCTTTGTTTACAAAATAGCATACACAATACGCTGTTGTATCCCCTGCCCTCTTCTTAGTTTTCCTTTAATAGCTCACTCAGTGCATTATTTCACAACCCCAAACAGACCTTGGGCCAATGACACTTATGCTCTGTTTAGCACCTGGACCACGCCCTCGGGCCAAAGTTTGTCCACGCATGGTGTATTAGCCAGTGCAATCATTCGTCTGATTAAAGGACTTTTGGTCATCCATTTAGTTTCAGTTTTATAGAAATAGTCTTCAGTAAAGAGAGAGAACTTTACCATATATTAGTACAGTTGCTGTTCTATTAAAATGCAAGCAGAAAGGACTGTTAACTGTGTTGACAAAATGCATGTAGAAGTTTATGTTAATGAGTATGGTTGAGTTCAATTTGAAGACTGCATTACTTCATAATCCATCCACTCTATTAGGGCAAACTTGACTAACCTCGTGGTTTGCTTTGTTTGCCAAGGGACTTGAAAGTCTGGATTCCCCAGTTTTAAAAGCTATGCTTAATCTTTGGGTTCATGCTGTTGACAGCAGTGAGTTATAAATGTCTATAGCAATTTATTTCTCATTATGTCTTAATAGTTGCAACATGGCTCAAATGCCTGTAATAGCAGGGCCAGCGGTATTGTAGGTAAAACAAAACAAATCTTACAGGGTGTTAGCTTCACCTAGTACCAAAGCTTTTTGACTCATACTTAGCTCCTTTCTCAGCCATTGTAGCTATGGTGAGTCAACAGGGGAGGTCATGTACAAGAGTATGACATGCCATTTGTGTTTACAGAATTCCCTTGTGCATTAATGGCTTTTAGGATACATTCTATATAGTATGTCAAGGTATTATTTTTTATGGAAACTTGTGGTGTGTCAATTGTGATGCTGTTCTGTGTCTCAGACAAGTTTGACAACTTATTTAACAAAAAGACTATTAAGGTTAGAAGTCAGCAATATGACAAAGAAATATTATTAGACGTTTTCTGGCGCTAGATCCCAATTTCATAATGACCACAATTTATGTAGACTTGTATAATTTTATGCGACTTGTAAGAGGTAATAATATAAGTCTCTCCAGGCAGTTTATACTTTACTGGAGCTGTTTAAAGTCACCTATAATTCCCCTTTTTTCCTCATTCATGTGTAAGTTTAGAACATACTCCCGTCATCGTTTTAAAACTCTGCTTTACTTTTATATTTTCAACCTATATTTGAGCTTTTCTTCTCAGACTTATTCTTGTATGTACTCATATGCACTTCAAAGGCCCTTGTTGTACCTAAACAAACAAAAAAAAGGTTTTGTAATTTTGGTGCTTTTATGAGACTAAATTAATAATAGAAACATGTGTTATCACTTTAAGTAGGATTGCCTAGTCATAACATTGACTTTTATATGGCCAAAACTGGGGTTTCCTCCTGGTCATTTCCATTGAGAAGTTGTTCATTTAGCTATATTGTTCATTTCACATTTTGGGATAAAATATATCCATCCATATAAAATCCTAATATATGAGTTTAATTTTCTATTTTCATGGAAATGTGCTGTTGACTTAAAGTTATACTGTGTTGCTTTAACTTTTTATTTAAGTTTGTCTTAGTTTTAAAAATCTGGCAATTACATATGAGGTGCACTGCTACCTTTTAAATTGTAAAACACTGCCTCCTTTGTGATCGAAATAACACTGGTGATCTTCTCTGTTACATCCATTACACCGCATGACACCTTGTTTACAACTTACCAGCTTTAAACCTAAAATATAATGTCTAAACCACTTTAATATCTGCAAATGTCTTTATAAGCCATGCACTGAAAGATCTGGCATGAACACATTTTAACATGTATTGTATATCAGGTTTGTTGATTTCCTGCTAACAGAAAAGAAAACAACTTCTAAAGTATTTTTCCTGCTGGCAAGTGCCGAGTAACTCTGTTTAATTTGTTTCCTCTTATCTCAATTGTAGCCAGACTCTTGCATCTTAAATGTGTTCGCTTGCCCTATTGAGGAAAAAGCCACGCGTTAAAAGTCACTCAATAACTACATGTTTAAATAAAGTTTCACAATAGTTTTAGTATCTCTCAGCTCTACAATAGGCCAGTAATCCTACCACTTATACATTTTGCTGTGTTCTTTGCAGCTACTTGTTAATGTGTTTGGAGGTTTAACAAAGTGAAACTTGATGAGTGAAAGTTATCGTCTTACCTTGAGTGACCATAGGTAGAATTGCAGTGTCACAGGGAGATGCACATTTTGGACCATTTGTGCTCATTTAAATAATAGTTTTAAGTTTTTATAAATATACTCTTACAGATACAACGTAGGCCTCCTGTTCAACATTATAATTGGTTATTGTTTATCAATCCATGATGATCTCACTTTGTTGTAGCATTTGCATCCTACTTTGCCTTCTGTGTCAGCTTCCAAAGACTCTTTACTTGACAGCACAAAGTAACCCACCATAGTAGATTTTTTTTTCCTTGAACATTTTTGAAAATGTTTGCCTTTTTTTTTTGACATTTCATATTAACTTCAACTCTTTTTTTCTCAAAAAAAACAAAACAAAAAAAAAACGAAAAAACAACATTAATTTTGTCTGTGTAAAACTGTCGAGCACACAGCATGTTTGCACTGTTACACTATTTGCTGCTGGTTGGGCTTAGATGTAGAAGAACCAGTTTTTTGAAGGGAGTGATTTCAGAAAATGCCTGTTGTAATCCCATTGTCACACAACCACTCCATGTTTGTTGTTCTACACCCTTTTAACTCATATAGGTTTTGTTATTGGACATCCTTTTTGTATCTTTATAAGTGGTTGAGAGATGTTATACTTACACACACATTGAGTGTCTTGTAATCTGATGTCAGCCCTTTCTTAATCTCATGCTGACCTTGATGTTTTTGCCAAATTGATTAAAGATGATAAGCAAGTCATGTAAAATGAGTTTAAGTTTGTTGCATTAGTCATTTTAAGTACAGTACAGAACCATAATACATACAAATGACTGTACACTGCTGATGTAAGTTTGAGATGGATTTAGGCGTATCATAAACTTGATTTGTCAGTTACCACAAGAAATATTTTATGATATAATGTCACAACCTTTTATAAATACAGTGACTATACTTCCTCTTTTGTTACGTTGAATGAAACTTGTAGAAAAAAAAACAACATTGTGTAGCCCGTACTTGGTTGTCAGAAGTATTAAAATCAGATCATAATTTATGCTAAATAAAAAGGTAGTATTAAAAACTACCTTAAATCCAGTTTGCTATGGTGACAACACCAGTACAATAATAGTCAGTTTACTGAGTATTATAAGACTGTTCCATTGGGTCTTGTGCTACTGTCTGTGTGAAAGTTTGTAAGTTTATCAGCAGCACTGTTGCTGGGACGGGGGAGGACTTATCTAACATTGAATGTTTTGACTCTTGGCAGAGAATGTCCCGGTGGAGCTTCGTGACCCCTTTTACTGTGACCAGTATGAACAGGAGCATCTCAAGCCACCAGTCACACGCCTCCTGCAATCCTCCGAACTCTACTGTCGCACATATGGCCTGATCATGGGAGCTAACCAGGCCGAAACGCAACCAAAAGACAACGCTGCTCTGTTGCAGCTTTGTGCTCAGAGAGGAATAGCATGCAAAGACCAAGATGTGCCAGTAACAGACATGGACCTGCGTCAAAAACCTATCAAAATGGTAAATGATCACAAATGAGCATTCTTATTTTCTCAAAACTTTCTCCTGTGTGACCACAATTGCCCCCTTGTACTTTTCTGACCACTTACTAGCTCTAATGTATTTTAAGTGTCTAAAATGATGATATAATTTTATGATCGTCCAAAATAGATGCCCTATTAACTTACATCAACTGTAAAATAAAGTCACTCACATCACATGACAGAGACAATTTAACAGCCATGAAGGTATCACCAACTCATCTAAGAACAAGCATTTAGTGTAAGATAATGTAAATAAAACTAGCCTTCATGACACAGTATTTGTTTATGTATCTCATATTTTTTACTTATTGTTAGTTACTTGCGTGTTTATGCTTATTTTGTTCAAAGAATATTCAAAACATTGTTTATTTGTTTAGTGATTATGCCCCTTACGGTCCCTTTTGTTTTTGAGTCTTCTCAGAATTGCAACAATTAATTTAGTGGTTGCATAAGTTTGCTTGTGTTGCTTTAAAGGAGATAAAGACTTGCAAAGTTGAATTTAAGTAGCCCCTACTATACTGTTCCTAGAGCTGAGTGGATCCAGCTGCTAAGGCAGAGAGCCGTGGCACAAGGAACGCCTTCTTTAATTTCAGGGCGTGAGGGAACTCTGAGCTGGGGCACAATGGATGCTCCAGATCATCAGCAGAACAATGGCGGGGCAGTCCTAGTGAAACTTTAGATGCACCAGAGTGAACTGAGAGGAGAGGAACAGGTTTGTCCTCTTTGGGAAGCAGCATCATGCTCTCACTTTCTGTGGCTGTTTATTTACAACTAGGTATTTTCACCCCTACTACTACTGATAAGTGTGGACAAACTACTTTCAGTAAACATCATTAACATTTGTTATTTTTAAACTGGGTTTAAGATTATGTTTGGCATATTGTGTGTATTCTCTGGTGAGCTGCAGTAGCCATAGTGTTGTCAGGTGATATGTTTGCTCCACTGCTGTGTCTGCTGTTCACTTCTGCACAACAACAGTCAAGATAAAATTTATAATATCTTTAACTTAACTGCAGACTCCTCCCCTTTCTTTCTTAGATTTTTAGGTCACAACTCTAGTAGGTTTTGATTCTGATCTTTGATTTTGGCTGACACACTTTGCTCTGTGCTACTTTTTCCGTAGTATGAGTCTCCAGTTGACTTTGGCCCTGGTCGCTCTCGGAGATTGAGGAGTGAAAATGGGTCATACTACTGCAGCATTGGGATGTAGAATCAGTGGATCTTAGCTCACAAAAGCTATTCCTGTGCTTGTGCTAGTAAAAGCTTATGCAATATAATAATGTCATAAAGATGGATAGATCAACTTTAAATTTATGTCAAGTGTTACCTCTCTCCTGGGGGAGCCCAGCCCCCATCTCTCCTCAGAATGAGGATAAAGATCTGTAAAGATTAGAGATAATCTGTGATGCAGACTGTGCGTCATCATTTAGGGTTGATGTGCTATGAATGTAGATTGAAACAATTTTCAATCTACAGTAATCATGTTTATTTATTCTGCTGTTGCTTGTTTTAGGTGGCATGATGCTGGCAAATAATTTATTTAATTGGTTCAAAGACCATTTTCTTGATAAAAGTAAATGAATATTTCTTTATCATTATAGTTGTCCGTTTGTTTTGTAACAACTTGCTCAACATTATTTGTTCAAGAACCCTGCTCTTTGTCTGTGTTCATAAACATGTGTTATGGTAGGATTTTCTCTCTGAAATCCCCTGCAAGGGCCCCAGACCTGCCTGATCCCAATGTTTTCCCCCCTCTATATGCACAAGGCAGTGTGGGGGAGGAGGTTAAGTCATATTTCAGATATAATCAGATTTTGTTTTCATTATAATTTACTGATCTAATGAATGTTGTCGCAGTGCTACTTTGTGAAGGTCAGACAATATAAAAATGTATTTATTAGTTAGTTTTGAGAACTCATATTTTATCTTAGTAATATTATTTGTTATGTTGTATTTCTTTTGGATGTTTGACAGCGCTGTGCTAGTGCTAATCCTAGAGCATGCAGCAGTGCTGCAGTCAGTGCTGTGTTCAGATGCATTGTGGGTCAGCTGGCTGGTTGTTATGGTGACCTGGCAGGCTGAGTGGCCTGCACTCGAACTGCTCCGCGTTCTCCTCTCATTAGGTAGACTTGTGATTTAGCTTAAGTAGCTCTCCTGGGCCAGCTATGATAATGCTCCCTTGTCCCAGTGATCACAACTATCACTTTTTATTTAGACTTGTTTTTGTTTTTTTTTATTATTATTTTCTTTTGCTGGTGTCTTTTTATTTTCATGAATGGTTAGAGCTAAAGCGTTTTTATTCAGCTTGTTCAGTATTTATACAATGAATTACTGCTATTGTAGTTGATTAAGTATTGTGTATCTTTAATGAAGTTTGTGTTGTCCTTTCACATAGACAGCCTTTTTAATCTGAGTTCTGGCGCACAAACCGGGTCACATGGCGCTAAGGTTCTGATGGCAGCATAACCAGAGCAATGCCCCAATGCTTTCTGACAGCTCGTTGCTGGCATCGCCCACTGGCCTGTCCCAGCAGCGTGTCTGCTCGGGTCAGCACTTTACATCAGGGTTGAGTAGGCAGACACGCAGACAGGCCTAATACACGCAGCTGGACCACTACTCTCTCCAGCTGAGGCAAAAACAGAGGTTAGAGTAAGAATGTTTAGCCCCTAAAGTCGGTAGCAAAGGGAACAGGCACTGATTTGTACAGATTAGTTTAATGCTTTGGAGATGAATTGGCTCAAAGTAGGGGATTGGTATGTGTTGCCATTTTTTTGCCAATGATTTTAAAGCAAGCATATAAAAAACAAATACTAAATCTAGTACCAACAGTGAAGGCAATGTTAAAAGGTTGAATGGTCGAAAGAGTAAGCTCTGAAGGAGCAACTGTTGTCTCATGGCTCATACCCCAAGTTCTAATGAGTTAACTGGTTAATACAGTTAAGGTGCTTGTTTAGACTGACCTGATAAAGTTGTCGGTGCGTTTTAATGTGCTTTGGCTTCTTAAATCACAAACTGCTAAGCTCTTTTGGCAGATTCAACTTTCTGAAAAGAAAAACAATTTGAAAACTAACATTTGCATGGCAAATAGATAGATGCTTTATTAAAATGTAAAAATGTATATAATAAATCAATTTTTAAAGCCTCTAAATTGTAGCATTCTTATTGCTGAGAAATTTATGACATGCCACACATTACAATACATTACAAGACTATAATTGTGACTTAATGCCTTAATCATTGTACAAACAAGAGTCCAAAGTTCAAGCACATGTGCTGATAGCATGTGCCTCACGGGAAATCTTGCAAATGTCACAAGAAGTTTTTGCTGCCATCTGAAGGGCGCTTTTAGTATTACTGCTATCAGAACACAAAAACTGCTTTAATATTATGTCAACTGTAATGAATACTGTCTACACTCCTTATGAATGGTTGGTCTGTCTTTATTATTGGTTACAGAGTGCTCACCTTGCATTGATTGATGCCCTGATGTCCGTGGCAGCCATGGAGACACTTGTAGCTGCAAAGTCGTGTGACAATGTGGAGTTGCTCAGTAGTTGGGAGGAAACTGTACTTCAGTGGGTAAACAAGGTAAGAACCAAACCGTTTGGAAAAGTGAGAATCAGTTTTTAGTGTTAGAACAACTGTTTGAGGAGGCATCACAAATTCATGTTCATTGCTTATTGACACCACAAACAAACAAAAAGAACTTTTAAATTCATTTGCATTGCGTATTTTTCCACAGTTCAAGTAATTTACATTATTATTATGTCAATATTATCTTTAAAAATGTATGATCGGTCAATGGTTATATTATGAACTGTATGATTACACTTAACGATTACCAAATAAAACTGACATTTTCAAGAGTAATGGGGTTTTTTTACATTATTTTTCATTATAGATAAATCAGATTCTCCGAGATTGTACAGACGAAGAAGAAAATGACACCTCTCAATCTGCCTCGGAGCATCAACCCGTTCAGCCCGCTGTAAGTATTATGTCATATTTTATTTGTGAATCCAGCTTTTTGTATCCCTCACATCTTCTTTAAATTCTGTCCTGTCTGAGTAGATGAATATAAGAAACTAAACAGGCGCTGCTTTGTGAAATACAACTCGGTTTCTTTTGTGTTTGATTGATTCATACAGGTTTGAGTAATTCTGCATCTAAGGCTTGAGTGCACAGAAAATTTCTGTTCACTCAACATATATTTCTGCAATAAATAATAAATATATATTAAAAAAAAATCCTACTCCATCCAGGTTTTGTGGGTAGAGTTCAAAATATTACATAGAAATAGAAAATAAGCTGTCAACAGACCCTTTACTATTATTAAGCCTTTTCAGATTATATTGCAGTTTACAATGAATGAAAGTTCAAATAATGATACTGTATGCATACCCTTAAAAGGCATTAGGTGTCATTATAAGGCTGCTATATCATCTTATTACTTCCTTCATTTCTCAACCTGAATCTTCTCTAAGCTCACCTCCTGTTCCTGTTGTGGATGTGCTTGTGTTTTTTCTTGTCCCCGCTGACTTTTCTCTCTCAGTGTCCGACTCGCTGGTACTGGAAACTTGTTCCTGTAAGTTCTCCTCTCCTTTTACCTCTGCTCCTTGCCTTTGTCCCTCCATTTCTTCAGTGCCTACACCAAATATATCAACAATACCTGCTGGTCAGGTGTGTTCCTCATGCTTTTGCTGGAGTGAGAACACAAGTGCATCCCATCACAGAATGTTAAGCTTCACCTTTTAAGTCTGGAACAAAACAAGCTTGTGGCTCGTGATGCATGATACTGACAACATATTGAAACCTGTTTGTCCGGTTGTTAGTAAATTGGTTTTGAATGCACTTAAAACTGCTGACAGTGTGGTTGTAAAAAACAGCTTATCCAAAAAACCTCTTGCTTTTACTTTGTTTTGATTTTGCATCTGTTTACATTACCTGCATTATTTAGGCCTGTCATGATAACAAATACTGAAGGCCAATTTGTTGCTTCAGAAAAAATAGTGTTATATAAAAATAAATGTGTGCTCTCTTAATGAAAACAGCAGTGAATAAACAATAACATTAAACACTTAAGTGGTTAGTTATTTGAACCTCAGCAGCCACAAAATATTGCACCATTTATATTTTTCTGAACAGTAAAGATAAACTGACTATGTCTATATTTAGTAATATTTACAGTGACAGGCCTAGCATTATGTGTAATACATACTGCATGGATTTTTATAGTGCATTGTATGTATCTTGTACAGTGTCATTAAAGCATTTTATCTTTAAGTATTTATAAGCTCAATTGTCATTTAATATTTTTATTTATTTCTCTAAAGCTTCGCTACAGAAAAGAGAAAGCCCAGTCCAAACAGAAGCCCATATTTCCAGTGGTTAATGACCTCAGAGACTTGTCCAGTGGCTGTGCCATTGTTGCTGTTATTCATTACTATTGTCCCGACCTGTTAAGACTTGAAGGTACACATACACATTTTAGATTTCTGACACAGGTCTGTTTTCTTGCCACTTATTACTAATTGTTACCTTTGTTTCTTTTTTAGATGTGTGTATGAAAGAGTCTATGTCTGTAGCAGACAGTGTGTACAACTTGCAGTTCATCCTTGAGTTTTGTGACAGCTGTTTGAAGAACTGCTGCCACCTGACACTGGAGGACATGTTGTACATGCCCCAAGAACTACAGGTAAATGCTTAACATCACCTTTGTTAGTTTCTGAGGATTCTTTGGAATAAATTTTCATTTTTTTTTTCATGTATTTAGGTGAATGTGCTAAGTTTTTTAGCAGAGCTGCTAAACTGGTTTGAAGTACAAAGACCAGAATTTGTTCAGCCAATTGACACTTTGGGTAAGAATAAACTTTTTTTTGTTGTTTTAGTTAAATTTCAAACAGTTTGAGTTTTGTAAATATATGTTTCATTTAGATGGCTCCACCCCAGTAAAAGCAAATAGCAGTATCAGGTAAAAACTATTAAACACTATGGTCTTTCAACACTTGTAAATGTACTTAACAGCTCTTTTCTTTCCAGTACCTCTCCTTCTGTATTTAAAAAGCCCTTCCTTCCTATATCCAACTCTGCAACAGGTAAGATTAGCAGTCTGATTTGTTTTGATGTGATCAGCTCATTCCTAGCTCTCCACTCTTTCTGGTGCTGTGCTTTCTTATATCACTTTGTGTATTCATTCATTGTCTTTCATTGTATTCATTAAATACACCCTGGTGTTGTCTGCATGCCTTATCATTTTGTGTATGTGCCCCATGTACTCAGGATCTTTGACTCAGTCTACCTCAATGTCTCATATAGAAGGAGTGGGAAAGACATGGAGCAAGAAATCTCTCGGGTAAGTTCCATATTTGTAGTGTGATGTAGAAGACCATTCTTACAATATGCACCTGTGCTGACAATGATTCTGTCTTCATTCAGCCGCCACTGTCAGCAGTGTCCTTTAGCATCCCCTTTGGCTTGGACAGTGATGTAGACATTGTGATGGGAAATCCTGTAATAACACGCTCTGTGAGTTCAGATCAGCTAAATCCAGGAGTGCAGACAAGAGTACCTTACACTCCTCCTGAAGATATCACCCATGTATTCAACAAATCTGGGGGGCACAACGGACCCCAGAGGGCATCATGGGTAACCCAGTCTATAAATATTCCCAATGTTGCAGAGGAAAATGGACTTGATGTCAATGAAACAGGTGAACTTCCCACAATTGAGGAGGCTCTTCAAATCATCCACAATGAGAGCAAAATGGAACAGCGGCTTCACCCTGATGGTGCTCCAGATGGATTCTACCTCCACTCCCCTGATGACCCTGCCAGCTCTCGGTACAATAACAGCTTGTCCCCCATCAGCTCTTCTGCTCCTTCACGCTCAGGAATGATGTTCAGGCCCACAGGGCCTAAAGATCCAAAACGCAATAGAAACACCTCTGAATGTTCACGAGACGATGACTCCGTTTTAAGAGATGGTAGTGTGGACTCTGATGCTTCAGAGGACCTGCCTAAGACACAGTCCACTCCAGCCACACCAGCCAATTCTGCACCTGACAGTGGTGTTAAAATGACCAGCTTTGCAGAGCGCAAGAAAAAACAGTTATTAGATTCTCCCAAATCTAGTGAACCACCATCCTCTCAGATGACTTCATGGGCCCAAAAGTCTGAAGAAAGCCCAAGTAAAAGCCCCCAATTAAATAATGAAATGTCAGAGCTCGGGGTTCGACTTGAGGAAAAACGTAAAGCCATTGAGGCCCAGAAAAAACGCATAGAAGCCATTTTTGCAAAGCACCGGCAAAGATTAGGGAAAAGTGCCTTTTTACAACTAAAGAAGGAGCAGGAAGATGGTGATGCAGGTGAAGAAGAAAGTAATCAAGTAATCTCTTCATCCACAGAGGATGACCTTTCGCAGCGTCCTGCATCGGGACAAGCCAATGTAGAAGGAGGACAAGCACTTAATAAACAAGTCCCTGTGTCCAAAGAAAAGCCAAGCACCCCTGCAGAAAACCCTTCTGGACAACCAAATGAAAAAACAGTAGCTCCTCTGGGAGACTACAACAATGCTGTTTCCAAGTTGACAGCTGCACTAAGCTCTTTACAAAGTGACATGCAGCGACTGACTGAACAACAAAACCAGCTAATGAAAAAACCTGTTTCACCAAGTAGCAAATCCTGGACAATACCAGCAAGCCCTAAAACTTCTACCCCAGCCCCTTCCGCCTCTCGCCTTTCCAGAGAGTCCACTAGGGACTTCAATTCATCTCCCAGCGCACCATCTCCATCACGTAAAATCCTAAATCATGCCACACCTCCCAAATCTCCTAAAATGGTACAGCGGAGAGCTCAGTCTGTGCCTCCCAAGAGTCCTAAACACAACCAACATAGTCGCCAGCCAGATATTAGAGCCCCAGCAGTGTCAAGGGTTCTGAATCCACCTCAAAATGTAGACCGTATTCCTCACCTTCGTCGGGTCAACCCTTCACAATCTCAGGTTCAAACCTCCTCATCTTTTTCAATTGGTGACGCTGAAAGCCTAGACGATCTGCGCTCATTCGGACCAACTCCAGTTCCCACACCCACTCTGACACCCTCATCCAGCCCAGCGCCTCATCTCCCTGCAGATGACGCACTGTCTGAAGTGGGGTCCACTGACGATCAGAGTATATTCAGCATGGACTTTGAGGCAAGGCCATCCACTTTGCCTAAAAAGGACAAGTTAACAGGTGGTGCCTGCAGCTCGGGAGCTCCTTCAGAGTGCTCCTTTGAGAGTGATGCACCAGCGGCAGCATTGAACGGAAAACGTGGCAGCCTGATTGAAATCTCCCTGTCTGCTCTGAGAGGAGATGGAGAGGAAGAAGACACAGGAGCGGATGGTTTATCAGATTCAGTCAGCGAACGAGCAGAATCTGAGATTAAAGGAGGCGTGGGATTTTTTTTCAAGGTAAAAAAAATTTGTCATATTTTTAGTTGGGCGACATGGCAATAAAAATATAATTTTGCCATATTTTGCCAAATGCCATACTCTGATTTTGTATATTATACGCCGCTGTCTACTCAACCACAAATTCCTTTGCCTTTCTACTTCTTGTATAGGTGAGTGACGGCTGGATTTCAATCAAAGTGAAGAAACAGATTATTTGTACTCATTTCTCAAAAGCAGCAGAAAAATGCAGTATACAGTACATGAGTTGTAATGGAGAAAAAAAAAATTCTAAGAAAATTATGATTTTATTATTGCCATATCATCCATTCACACAAAACAGAAAAGCTGTTGTTTAAAAGTGAATCTTTAAACAAACCTTTTTTTCCTTATAAGGAGGATAAAGTGCGAACAGAAGATGAGATGGCTCAACGTAAAGCTGCTCTTCTTGAAAAACAACAGAAAAGAGCTGAAGAGATGAAACGACGCAAACTGGAGCAGGAAAAGGAAAAAGAGTCCAAGTAAATTTATTTTTACTTCAGTAATTAATGTTATAAAATGTCATTACAATAAAAATAACATCATTATTTTTATAGTAAGCCAGAGTGGATGATCATTGAAGGTTGGGGAAACAAAGGTGAGGAGCAGCCCCAGACTCCAGGCACGCCACCCACTCCACGCACCCCGTCAGCGGAGGGAACCCCACAGCGCAGAGGAGACTTCACCAGGCAGGAGTACGAGAGGAGACACCAGCTGAAGATCATGGAAGACTTGGACAAAGTGCTGAAGCAGAAACCCACCACTGTTAGAGGGGTCAAGAAACAGAGACCCAAAACTGTCTTCAGGGATGACTCTGTCCTGTCCAGCAGTCCTGCTAAAGGCTTGATGGGTAATTTACAGATTTTTTTTTCACTCTAAGCCTCATCATTGCTGTATTTTTATATTTCATTGTTCTTTCTTTTCTGTCACAGGTACCAGACTGAACAAGATATACTCTCACTCCAGCATGAATTTGTCTTCAATGGCGAATGACTCAGGAGGACTTTCTATTCGAAAATCTCCCAGGTAACTCAATATTTTCTTTTTAAATTTCAATATAATGGGCTTTGTGCACAATGGTGAATGTTAAGTCATTGTATCTGAAACTTATAGTCAACCTTAATTGAAATGCAATGTAAAAATGAAGAAAAAAAAAAGGCCAGATTTTAAAGGAGCAAAATATTTAGATATTTTAGGGCAAAGTAAAATGTCATTAAAAGGAAAAATTGCCATTTGCCCACCATCTGTCCTATGGGCATCAAACTTTAAACATGAAAAGTAACGTATGCTAAAGCTTAGCGATTTAAAAATAAATGAACTCAACTGAAGTGTCCTGCAAAAAGTAAATTGTGCACAGAGATGATTGTGTATTCTTCATTAGTTTGTCCCTATATTTTTTACTGAGCTACATCTTGGTTCATGAGCATAACTTTCCATCTTCTTCTTTTAAGCCGCTCTCACTCACCCGCACGTCATCGGTCACCGGGCGACGGGGCTCCCAAAATGACTGGGAGAATGGCTCCACTATTTCATCATCTGCTTCAATTCCAGAATACACAGGTAGGTGTTTCTCAGGTTTCATAACACCTTTATCTGTATTTGTACACAGCATCATACTGAAGCATTAACCCACTTTTTTACAGGGCCAAAGTTGTACAAAGAGCCAAGTTTTAAGTCCAACAAGTTCATTATCCATAATGCAATCACTCGCTGTTGTCTGGCTGGGAAGGTCAATGAACCACAGAAAAACAAGATTGTGGAGGTAACCTGTGCTACTGTCCCAGAGTTCACCAAAAGAGGCCTCTCGAGGCTTTGAAATAATTTGATTTGTCAAGTGCTTTGACCTATTTCTTGTATTTTGTCTGTAGGAAATGGAAAAGAGTGCAGCCAACCACTTCCTCATCCTGTTCAGAGACTCCAGCTGCCAATTCAGAGCCATTTACACCATGAACCCAGAGACAGAGGAGATGGAGCGGCTAACTGGCATCGGACCTCGGATCATTACTCCTGAAATGGTGGAATCTATTTACAAATACAGCTCTGACCGCAAACAATTTACTGTCATACCGTCCAAGACCATGTCGATGAGTGTGGATGCCATCACTATACCCGGTCACTTTTGGCAAAAACGACCAGGGACTCCGAAGAAGCTTGGGACCCCAAAATGAAGGGCTGCTTAAGATGTCTGTTCTCATGATCATTCATTATTGGGTGTTTGGCCAGTGTGGCACTTGATTTGTCACCTACTTAAAAAGCTACTGACTGTGTAATTTAAACAACTTTCAATGTCAGAACAATCTATTCAGGTCCAATCTATATTACGGAAAGATGCCAAGATATTCGGCCAAACCGTGTTATAGTCATAATAGGTAGACTTTTAAGAACTTCTCATTGACTCTGAAGGTCTTCATTGATTTAAAAAAAATGCAAAAAGAAAATGATGATTGCCTGAATGAATTCTTCTCTTGCTGATCTTTATTTGACCCACAGGTGACACTAGGAGGGGCACCTTACTGCCTTTGCTCACAGATTTGGCAATAGAATGGTGATCTCTCAGTTTAGCTGGCTTCTCCTTTCGCTGCCTTTACCTCTTCCAGGGCTCATTGCTAATGTGTCGCTGCTGAAAAGACAATAGCAGTTTCTATGTGGGTTTGTGAATGTAAGGTCCACAGTGACTACTTTCTTTGGTGAAGGGCCAGAGGATGTGTTTGGGCTGCACTGTGCCTGCTGCTGTTGCCGGTATACATGAAAACTGCCCATGCTTTAGCACATTTTGCTTGACAATTTATTGTACATTTGATGCAGAGTGAAGAATGACAAGAATGAATGAATTCAAAACGTTGCGCTTACAACAATGAAATGTAATCCTGATCTTATCTTGAACAAAACTAAAACATGAAGGAAATGAATGCATTTTTTTTCCTGACAACAATTTGTACGATCATTTATAAGTTGATGTTTGTAAGCTCCAAGTAAGCTAGCAGCTTGTGACTTTGAAAGGTGTATGATTAAGAATGAGAGAGTGAGAATGGTTGCTAAAATTTTGAAAGCTTTTTGTTTAGAGCTCAATAAATCCTTGAGACCACTTGTCTGGTCCCCTTTTCTCTTCTGATGAAGCACAAAAGGTTTCCAGAAGGATCCTTGTAGGCAGCCCTTCTCATGTTTTCCAGACACACTTAATGTAATTTACTCTTTCTCATTGGGCCAGTATGTCCACACAGTAATGGGCTCATCGGGATTCTCCAGCGGATGGTGGTTAGTGCCATATCACTACATATTACCAGACTGACACTAGGCCATTTGTCTTCTTTTTTTTAGTCATAAGCACTACAGTAGCAGCTTTGGTGGCACTGCCTTTTCCTCAAACTGTTAAAATAATAATTACAGAGTAGCATTTATGAATGACGGTGAAATCTAAGAGTGAGTGGATAATTGCTGTATGATTTTTTATTATTTATATATTTGTTAAAAAAAGTTGTAGTAGAACAACATATATTTTGTTTCTGTGCAATGTTTCTCTTGAAGTTCCCGTGTCACACACAGGTATTTATATTTATTTAGTCCTTATAAAGTGAAGTTGATGTTTAGTTCAGATTTTCTTCTCTGTTTTGGTTAAGGTTTTGTTATGTCATTCATTTCATCTCAGCCATTCATGTCCATTTTCTTTATTATTATTGTTTTTTTTTTCAAGATTAAGCTGCGCAATCATGTGTTCATTTCATAAAGTGTCATTGATAACTGGAACAGAAAAATAAAATGCTTTTTAATCATTTCATTTTGTATCTTGTTTATTTTTTCATTTTTTTCATATGTTTATTTTTTTGTTACAGTGGTAAAAACATTTACACTTGACACATTTTTGCTGTTTATGATTTAACTTCCACTTTTTGTAAAACTTAGTTTAACTGGTGTAAAGCTGTTGACAATACACTTCTACTTAAAGCTGGGGCACCTAATTTTCAAACTAAAGTAGGTATTTATTTAAACCTTTCTAACACATTTTTTTGTCCACTAGCACAGCATCAAAAACATTTTCTTTTTTATTTTATTCTTAGAGATGGATAACTGTCATGTTAAATGTTTCATATTAATCTATTGATGAAGTAAAAAAAAACATCTTTAGGGCAGATAGAAAAAAAAGTGTATTCCGAATCGAATAATAAATTATTTTGTCTAGAACTGAAGGAAACTCTGACTGGCTGTGCTTGAGTGGTCCATCCAGTTTTGCTGTAAAAAAAAAAAAAAAAAAAAAAAAAAAAAAAAAAAAAATGTTCTTGTTGATTTTGTGTCTAAAGATGAATACATGTGAATATTAAAAATGTGGGAAAATTTATGAGGACTAGAAAAGTTCCAGTTTTGCAATGTGAAAATCAGGTACCCCACCTTTAACTAAGAGGAGAAGTACTGTACTGCAGCTTTAAAAACACTCGCTCGATACTGACACAGCTTTAGTTGTGTTTCGAGTGCAGCATCTCAGTGAGCAGCGAGTTGCAGGGCAGATCCCCCAGTAGATGGCGCTGGTACAGATACTCCTCCACTTGCAAACTGATGCTGCGCACTTCAGGCAGTCTGAGCAGCAGCTGGCCAAACTTATCAGAATGTCCCGGATGTGACCGCTGCGTGTGCTCCATCAGTGCTCTGTTCACGCGCTCCTGCGTCTGCTCCACCTGTCTCCGGTTCAGCACGGACTTCACATCTGCACACGGAAAGTTACACAAGTAAATCCTGCAAATGAACCTCAGTTTGTTCAGATCAAGACAAATAAGCTAGTCAAGGATTTGTTGTAGGCCTACGACGCCTATGTCCATTTCTCAGACAAAAAGCAGTGAGTTCTTGTGAGACTATGGTAAGTTGAGCCTAGCCACCAATTAGCTGTGTGCAAAGAACTTCAGTTGACTTGTTTTTCTTCAAAATAGCTAACTTTTGTACATACAGTAAAAGCATTTCCTGTTCAGTTCATTTCTATGAGGTTTTCACTGCACCAGTTTAAAACGATAAATACTCAGATAATCTGACATTGAGTTGTGCAGAATGCTACAGAAAACACGTTAAGAACTTCAATCAGAAGAATAATTCACCATAGGACACTTGTGTGTTTAAGAGACATGTTTGTATCTAAATGCTAACGCTAACAGGAAATACTTGTATGTACAGAAGTTGGCTACTTTGAACAAAAACAAGCCAACTGATATTGCGTGCACAGAGCCAATTTAATCTTAAACGTTATGCAAGTTACGCAATTAAAATATACACTATTATTAATCATTAGCATGTATTCTTTATTCACGTCCAATACTCCACTCACTGGAATGAGGAGGTAGATCATTTTGCAAGCTACGATACATACAGCTTTAAATTTTACTTTACAGGTAATTTTGGGGTAAAGGCTTTTGCATGTTGGCTTTTGGGGTAAGCCTTTGTCATAGAGCGTCATTAATCATAGAAAAGTATACATAGTATTTATATTAATATGACTATTAAACAATACTAATATTTGTCCATACCTGGATTAAATAATACTAGGTACTTGAGGCAGACAAACTCTTTTCTGTCAAACTTGAGCTCTTTTAACTTGGCCACCAGGTCCTGCGCTCTGGAGACGAGGCTGCTCAGATTCACACCAGCCTGTGAGATGATGGTGGAGACCTCAATCTGCGCTTAAGTGACAGAAAATGATGGATGAGGAGCAGATTATTACTAAAACAAGGTTCATAAAGAAATGATTTACTACCTGTTGTCCTGTCACCAGATAAATACAGCCCTCTTGTCCGTAGATCACCTGCCTGCAGAGATGGTCCAGCACCAGCAGCTCACTCCAGCAGTTCTGCAGCAGCTGCATTTGGTCTTCTACCTGAGACAGGTACATTTATATTTTACTCACTTCTAAACATTCAAAGCCTTATAAATAAATATGCACAAGCTAAGTATACCTACATATTTTGTCATAAATATTTCCGGTTTTACCTTGAGTTCCTTGAAAAGTGTGCTGTTTCTGGCCCACTCAACAAGCCCAAAAAGTGTCTGATCTGCCATTTTGCACATGATGCTAAATGTATTCAGGCAGTCGTGCTTTCCTCGGTTGGCTTGTTCTCGTTGCAGACTAGAAAGGACTTTTGCACATAGCTGGCCTTCATCTTGTTCTGAGGCAAGAAGTGAATCTAAAAAGTTAAATGAAGGGGTGCTAAAAGAAGGGCCTGGGTGTGACAAGTGCTCCAAATCATGATCTGTGTTTACATTTGAGGATGCCATCTGAGTATTTCGAGGCGTGTAAGATTCACTCGCTGTTTTGTGCAGAGAATGACTCGTAGAAGCTGCGTGATAATTAAAAGACACTGGAGAGTTTTCCTGGGAGTATTCCGTTAATATTTGGGGAAGCCTTTCAGAGTAGGTCAGTGGTGGAGAAGTGAGCGCTCTATCACAGTTCATGCTACTGTCCCAGTGAGTGGGTACTTCTGAATGAGACACATCTGTGTGGAACATGTGACTTTGTTGAAAAGTACTTGAAGACACTGCAGTATTTAAACTCCAGTCAGCAGGATACAGGTCATTCGTCAGGGATTGGTGTGGTATTGTACTTTCCATTTTAATTCGGCAGGGGGCAGCATTTGTCTGTTGGTAAAACTGTTGCTGTTTTATTTGCCTGTCCCGCCGGTACAGAGGGCCAAATCTGTTTCTCCCACCTCTCATACGGTCAGCACGCACAGCTGTCAACACAGAAGCAAATCTTAATCACTTTATTATCTTTGCCAGTGAACAAAAATCACAAACTACTTGCAAAGGAGAAACTAGTCATTATAGGGCTTGACATGAGTGCTTTATGATCTTTCAGATAAGTTCTACAGAGGATGGTCTTGCATGTCAGTAGAACAATCTTGTGACTGATTGCAGAAGACTGTAGTGTAATGTTGCACCTTCTTTCTTCATGCCCACTGCTAAGCATTTCTGGAAGCGACAGTAAGGGCAGCGTTTTCTCTGAGTGAGGTTCATAGGGCAGTTCTGTTGTTCGGCACAGGTGTAATGCTTGTTGTTTTGCACTGACCGCTTGAAAAAGCCCTGTGAAGAGACCACGAAAGACAAAATAAATAATAAAATTGCTAAGGACATTTAGGATAAAGGCGAGTGTGCTGTACCTTGCAGCTTTCACAGGTGAGAAGGCCATAGTGGTATCCTGACACTTTGTCTCCACATACTGGACAGCTCTCCTGAGATTCAACTCTGTTTTCAGTCCCAATGTTTGACTCTGGGGCTGCACAAAAAGCAAAATAAAAATAAATCAAATTAAAATACACAAACAAGATAATGATTATGAGATAAAGATAATGAGAATTATTTCACATTTGTATTAACTAAGTGATTATTTAAACATATACACGGATCTCTGCCTCAATGTCTTATCACAAGGTGGTGTAACAGTAGATATGATGCTTACATAATCTTAAAAAAAAAAAATCTTTTTAAGCTTGAGAGTGAAATGTCTCCTACAGTTTAGGCAAATTCATGTAAACTACTTTGATCATATTACATCAGTTATAATGCCACTCATTTGTCCTGTACTCACATGTGGGTGCCGCTTCTGCCTGTAAACCCTCCTCCATGTGGGGCACAGATGGTCCTGCCTGGGTCACTGTGAGTTGTGGAGGAAAAGCTGGTGGGTCCATTCTGACTGGAGCTTCACAGTTGTTTAGGCCTGGTTCTCATAGTTGAGACCGGAGACCAGACACTGTGCCGAGGCCAGCCGGAAGGCCAAAGAACCCAGTTGAGCCTATGCTTATTGTGTGAGACACCACAGTGGACTTCGCTCTATTACTGGGGCTCATAAACCTCTCCTGACTGGCACTCCTATATCCTCCAGCGGGATGGCCTCTTGCCCTGTGTCTAGAGGCAGAATGAAACTATCATGAAGCATCTTGGTGCACAGCTGATAAGATAAGACTCCATAGAAAGAAAGAAAATATTATGTCCATTGTAATAAATATTGATTGTTGCATAACTGTTTATCAGACATAATAATATCAAACACAATTAGTGTTATATAAATGGATCAATGAGATTTGAAAGATTATTTAAGAATATTCTCCTGATGGCACTAAAAGAAATAGACCAGAGAAGCCTTGACGTCTAGCTCCAGTCTTCAAGGTCTTATGACACAGATGAAACAATGAAGCAACAATGTTAATGACCACTGGAAAAGTACTGAAGTGTATTACAGTACATATTTATTCATAGCTGTAACCTGCACGAACCAAGTTAGCAGGGCTGTGTTGCGGATGCTTTTCATATTTGGTTGGTTTTGAAACTTGACACACCTTTTAAAAGTATTTATGCATGTGTACATTTTTGCCTCTGTTTGATTTCCAAGCATTTGTCCCCAAGTTCAGTTTTAATCATTTCAAGTAAGGATCTTCATTTGTTTTTTTTTTATTTATCAGAATCTATAAAGAATATTTTTGTTTGTTTTTCAGTCAGAGCTAAAAAAAGAGATAAACCGATGAACCTGGAGAGATGTCCAGAGTTCTATCTCAAATCACTTTACTGCTGTGGATCTTTACTATGATCCGGCTGTATTACTGTGTTTTGAATGATGTGGATATTGTTAATGCTGTTGATTATTATTGTTGTTTGTAATGTTTTCTATAAAATTACTTATGGTCTTTCTGGGAAATGTAGAACTGTGTTAAACATGTACGACTGTTAAAAGCGAGGCTGTTTGTGCAACTTTGTGGAGGGCGCATTTTGTTCTTAATTTTCTTAACTTTCTTGCTTAGATGTGGATTTTGAGTGGTTGTGGGCATGCACAGTTACACTTGACTGAACACGGACTCCAATCGGTCAGGACTACCTGTGCCATTTAGATTTTCGAAAATTGATTCACGTCGCCTCAATCAGTGTGCCTGGGTTTTCCCTCTGAGCAGTGGATTTACACAGAACTAACTGGTTTTCCCTCCAAAATATAAACGCCCTGATTGTTGATTAAAACAATAATAGTGTTTCTGATATTGATTATGTTCACGTTCATGACAAGCTCAACAACTAATATTTAAAGGTGGGGTAGCTGATTTTCACTCTCCAAACATATGTTAGGTTTTAAATTGGACAACTTCCTCCCAGAAATTCTTTGACACACGCTTAATATCATCATTTATTTATTTTTGGTTGCATACCTGGGAATAAACTTTTTTTTTTTATAACCAAACAAAGTTAAACTGGAAAGGACCACCCAAGCACAGCTAATCAAAGCACAATTCAGTTCCCGTTAAGAAAGAAATTCCTTATTATTCAATTCAGACAGCACACAATGGTCTAATTTTTTCCACAAAGAACTGCACTTATCATATACTTTGTGGTGGAAAACCACAAAGTTTTCTAATTTACAACTAGTTATTGGGGTTAGTTATCCCAAGTTTACCCCAATTTTAAACTTTTTATGATACAGAAAAGTTTATTATTAGATGAATAATTATTTATCAGAGAGTTTAAAGTCACAGTTCAACAAAGCTTTTATTGAAGTTATCATAAATCATATCGTTAGTATAGTTGACCAAAGAATTTTTTAATCGACTAAAGATATGCCAAAAAGAGACAAAAGCTTTCAATCATCTCTATGGTTGGACCATGTTTAAGAAAAAAAGAACTGCACAGGAGTTAATGCAAATATAACAACTTTTTTCAAATAGAGAAATACTGAAAATTGTGTAAAAATGCTGATTAAATTCATAATTTCTCACCAAAGAAATACATAAATACCTTCTAATTTTTTTTTTTAATTCTCTGCTATCTAATCTAAGAAATTAGTTGACCTGTCAGATTTTGGTTGACTATGACGAGATTGACTAATAATCAACTAAAAATCCACTGCCCTGTGACAAGCAGACAATCTTCACTTGTTTTCACATTGTGGCTTTCCTCAGCTACAATCCACACTTCTGAATGTTGTTCGGGGTTTATCAGACTGCATGGGAAATGACGCTCACATTAGTAATTATGTGGTCCCACTTGTGTAATACAAGGAATAATTTGATCAAGTTTTATTTGTCTCACCAGTTGTATCCAACGGCGTAGTGAGGCTTTTCATTGTTGACCATGTTGAGACTCTTAAACAATTGTTCCGCTTCTGTTCGGTCTTTGAACACACTCTCTTTGTAACTCCTGACGTACACATACATATCTCCGGTTTCCACAATCTTCACCTGCAAGAATAGTTATTTTGATGTTACTTTGAGGTTCTTGCGCTGAACAGAATGTGACATGTCTGCTTTGCTCTTTACTCTGTCGTTTTTAGGCTGGGGAGGGTTGCTCTGAAGCTCACTTGGAAGTAGAAAATTTATGGAGTAAGTGAGTTTTTTTGTGAAAAAGCTTGCAAATGCATCGTGTTGTGAAAGATCTTCTGGAAAAAGCATAGTAATCGGAGCTGTCTCCATAGGGATGTTATTTTCTGTGTGAGAAATGAAAACAAAGATAAAGAACTAAACATCAGTATTAATAATACTCAGTCTGTAGCACTGATTTGCCTTTTTACCATCTAAGTAGTGTTTGAGATCTCTAAATGCACACATGGCTCCGAGGAACCAGAATGCTGATGACCATTTGAAGGAAACAGACGCCCATTTCACAGGGTCATAGTGGCGAATCTGTCAAAGAATTTTAGTAAGGAAAATGAAATAAACATTTTTGTGTGAAACATCCGGCTTACCAACAACAACAGACTTACCTCATAGTCTTTTGTATCATTTTCACAAACCCGCTCAAATAAGAGACATTCTTTTGTCTCTGTACACAAGGACGACTCATTAGAGCTTCTGTGGATTAAGACATGTTGGCATTAAACACATAAATGATATGCATACACATCAGTAGAGCTGGACGACTTTGCAAAAATCACAATTTTTTGAAGCCAGATTACTTTTTCCTTATATTTTCAATTAAATAATGTGCCTTTTCAGAAAGTTCTATACTAAACTGTCAATGCTAAATCCCTCAGTCAGAGCAGGACAAAGGCTGACCTGTGTTGCCAGGTTTTTAGAGCAAAACAAGCAATCGAGTTAATTACAACATATATTTGTTTCCTCAAAAAGTGTTAAGTGTAATTGTGGCATATTTTAATAGCATTTTTAACATTAACAACAACTTTAAGCCATAAAAATATACTTAAAATCGTCATACAAGGATTTATTTTCCTGAAAGATTATTAAAATTCGCCTTTTTTAGGACTTTAAAGTGCAGTCTAACATTCAAAAGAGACTTTAAAAAAGAAGCTCAAAGTTACCAAAAAGCAGTGGACTTGATTGAGGTTAAGAGAAGTAGGTTACAAAAAACAGTAACGATGTGTAATCTAATTGTCACAGAGACAAGCTCACAATTTTTATCACGATATTGCACATCAGGTCTTCTTTTTTTTACTATTTTGGTACATTTCTGTGAATACTTGGAATGTTTGAATGCTCTTTCTGGTTTGGTTATTTAAAATATAAACCCATAAGCTGTATGTTAATAATAACGCAAATCACATACCCCACTCTAGCTTCAACTGTCAGAAGGAACAAAAATCCAACAAATCCCATAAGGTACCTAAAACATACACGGTTAATTAGCATTTAAAATAGACTCAATTTATGCCTAAACTGGCTTTAAAAATGTAAAAAGAAATACTCACTTCATGATTGTTTTGATTCCTCTCCTTCGTCTGATTCAAAGACCAAACAAGTCTTTTCTTAAACGTTTTAATGGCCACACCCAGAACATGTAATTCAGCCAAAACAATAGCAAATGCACAAAAGAAAAGATTAGGTATCCATATTCGTAAATTGTGACGACACTGTATTAGTCCCAAGTGATTGTCTTATAAGAAATTATGCTTCAAAATGAGAAAAACAATAACTAAGGAACTAATAAATAGATTTTTTACAGTAAACATTAACCTTCAAATACATTCATTTACTGTCTTGACTTTTTTTATGAATTATGTTTTTTGTGGTTTAGTCCACCAGTCTAAAGGACACACAACCTTTGTCCTTATTCAAAAGCAGAAAGTCCACTGAGAATGGTCAAGTTTCACAGAACTGGTATAAAAGGCTTTTTTGTATAATTTGTTTTTTATGGAGAGCCGTTCTATTATAAAAATCTGATAGATCATAATAGTGGTGTAATAAGAGAAGAGTCCAACTACACAACTGCTGTAGCTTGTTCCACCCAGTCAGTCATGATACCAGTCCAAAAACTCTCACCAGTAGATGAACTATTTGATTTAGTTACTATAAAATACGGATACATGTACTTGAGTAAAAGTGTTCTATTAAAATCAACCTATAAGCGAACTGTAAGTGGCATGCACTAATGGTCAGGGTTGCCAGATTTTCACAGAGCAACAAGTGACCTAGTCTTTGAAAAAAGCCCAAAATAAGCCACTTCAGACCGTCAATAAAAAAGTAATAAAAAAAATCTAATAATTAAACATTATGCTTAGCGATTTTTGACATATTTCAGATTGTAATTGCTAATTAATAAAAACATAAAACATGAAAATATGCTAAAACTCCATATTTCTGTCATTAGTGGGCACATTTTTCTGAATTAAACCTGAAAAACGCAAAGAAAATACCCATAAAACAAGTCCGAAGTCCGAAAGAAGCAGACTTAGCAACTCTGCTAGTGGTTTACAATTACAGATGAAAAACTCACTTCATTGTTACAATCCAACATCACTTTAAACTGGCAACCCAAATGAGAAAGTCTAACGAGGCTCATTCTGCTTTCTGATTGGATAATCTTTTTGAAAACCAAAGTCAGATTTACAATGATTTTTAGTAAAAATAAGATGACATTTGGACATGTTTACCTTGTATCTGTTAATGAAATATGAAAGCAAAATCGTACATAGGGTTCCTTTAAAAGTACACCTTTTAAGCATTTTAAACTTTTAAGCATGTTTTCTAGTTTGAATAATATTTGTGGAAGTAAAATATGTGAATTTCCTCTAAGCCAACTTTTATGGCTTCAAAGTGAACTGACCTCCTCCTGTTTGTTTCCAAAGAAAAGCATCTCCTATAGTTATATTTTTTCATAATATGACCATAAAACACGTTTACTTCAACAAGAATTTTCTACAAAATGATTTTATCTTTCTATTTCTATTGAATTGCACAGGCAGCTAACTTTTTCACCACCAGAAAGTTATACGGTGCCTTTTAAATAAAAATAATTGAAGTTCTGTAATATTACTTTCAGAATAAATAATAGTTTGTAGAGATTTGTTATGACTTTTAAACAGACAGAAGTGTTATTTATTTTTTTGTTTCTAAAGACAAGACATTTTTAACACATTTTATCAGTTACTGTTATAATTTTGACTCTTTTCCCAATAAAACTAGGTCAGTGCATAACCTCTATTGTGTTTGCAATATTGTTGCTAGGTAACAGCTATTGAATTATCTCTACCTGCTGGCCATTTTCCAGTGGGGAAGTACCATTTCATCACCTGACCATTACCAAACTAAATATATAATCATATTCACTGTGATTTACAGATATGCACTGTGCTTGATCAAAGAAAAGATTCTCTCACAATAGCTCACAATGAACAAAAAAGCTTTACCCAAACCCGCTGTGAACTCACTTCTCAACACTTTCTAAGGCATCCACAAATAACTATGAAATGTTTTTTGTCAATTTCTATTTTCTATTTTTAAAAATGATTTATTTCTTAACCTTTTTTGTATTTTTCTTTTCTTTCTGTTCACATTTGGCATAAATAAATCAGTTGATTTGAGCTCACCACAGGCCTTTTTACATTAATGACAACTTGGAACACTTTGTTATAATTCTACAACAACAAACTCTTTCATACATAATTCCCTACAGCTCATTAGTGATTGATTCTTTGAAGCTCTAAAATTACATCAATTACATCAATTTCAGCCCCTGAGCTGTACTCTGGTTTTCTGGTGGATGATCTGTCATCTGCTTGTCTCCTAAAAATTAATTTCATGCCTTTAATACTCAACAGTGTGTTATAAATTGACTGTGGCAGCATAGTGGCAGAGTAGCAACCTTTTTGCCCCACAGCAAGAAGTTCGGGGGTTCGACTCCCGCACGGCCCCGGTCTTCCTCTGTTGAGTTTGCATGTTCCTTCCCGTGTCTTGGTTGCTGCTGCTGTTGTTGTTGCTGTTTATTTTGGATCCCAAAAAGAAACACTAGATACATTTAAACTATACATGAGATGCAAAAAGCCAATAGTTTACATTTTTCACATCTTACAATGAAAATCTCATCTATATATCCATATATGTGTACATGTGAACATATAACCACAAAATGTAACCTCAGTACCAACATTCTTCTCGATCTGTGCTTTATCTATCAACCAAAATTCTAGACGACAAATACCAAAAACTTACATTCTAACTCATTTATGTCTTAAAGGTGGGGTAGCTAATTTTTACACTGCAAACACAATTTAGGTTTTAAATCTAACAACTTTCTCTCATAAATCCTTCGACAAATGGTTAATATCGTCATGTAATTATTTTGGTTGCATTTATAGCTTAAAAACTTCTTTTTACAAACAACAAAGTGAAACTGGAGTGACCGCCCCCAGCTCAGCCAATCAGAGAGCTGCATTCAACCCCTGATTAGAACTAAAATTCTTTATTATTCAGTTCAGACAGTACTCACAGGTCTCATTTTTTCACAAAGTGCTGTATTTACTATATACTTTTTAATGGAAAGCACAAAGTTTACTAATTTACAACTAAAAATGTTAGCTACCCCACCTTTACATCTTGTAATATTCTCTTCCTCTGGGCACTCAGGTTTCCCCACCAGCCAATAACATGCAGGTTAGGGAACGCTTGGTGGTGGTCAGAGGTTGAGGCTCCAGGTGTTTAGGCGAATTACCTCTGCTGAGCTGCCCCCAGGCTGCTGCCATCGCTGAGTGGGGAGGGGGGGCTACTTTGTGTAGCACTTTGGAAGACATCTGTTTGTCTAAGTGCGCTATATAAATAAATCATTCATTCATAAACTCAATAATTTCTTTAAACCTTATTAATTTAAAAGTACCGTATAGATAGGTTGTGTATTGATATTCTAAACTGAACTCTTTGTCGACCTCCTGTGGACATTGTCAGAGAATGTATAGCTAATTTCCATCTGTTGTCCTGGGGGAGGTTGACTACACAGACATAATATTAGTTAAGTTAACAAGTGATCTAATTACATACATTTTTAGAGCACCATTTGTAAATCTAATTGCTTAAAAAGGTGATTAACATGATCTATGAAAACCATGAGAAGTATTTTATTGTGTTTTTAGTCAGAAAGATATCTTAACTGTGATTTGCTAGACAAGGATGGATTATGATTATTCGTCTATTTGTGATTTATGATTTGAAAATCTGATTTCTTTGCATTGACATTGTGAAGAAGACTGAAATATGCCTAATAATACGTACTTGTAATATTGTTTTGAAGTAACTTTGCGCTCAGTTGGCTACAATTTCTTTTGCTGTTTTACCACCTCTGCTAAGAGTAAAAAAGCAAAATGATTATTTTTTTTAATATACATTATATAGATATCTTAATCATGCTGTCAATCAGTGGTTTAGTACAATTAATATTTTTTCAATTTTCAATTATTTCAATACAATAGGTTTCCAAAAAACTGACAAAAAGCCTAAAATATGAACTGGCAAACTAATAACAGAATCACATATTTATTAAACCATGTTTTTAAAGATTAAGAATTGGGGTGCACAGTAGCAGTGATTAGCGCTCTGGCTTCCCAATAGGGAGATTGTGGATTCCAGATCGGATCAAATTAACTTCTCAAAATCTCTCTGAGTGGAGTTTGCATGTTCTCCTCTTTCTCTCCAGGTACTTCGACTTTTTTCACCTCAAAAACATGTATTTATTTATTTGACAATACTTAAAATGTTCCTAGTGAATGTGTGAGTGAATTGTCATTATGTGTTAACATGTTGTCCGCTGTCCAGAGTGCTCCCCCGCCTAAGGCCCAAAGTCACTGGGATAGTCTTCATTCACCCACGACCCCTAAAAGGAACAAGCAGTAGAGAATGAATGAATGAATGAATGAATAATCTTAAGAATTTAATGTTTTTAGTCAGAATAAAACAGGAGACTTTGTGAAGTGAGAGAAACTGTTAATGGCAGCTTTTACAATTAGCTAGATGTGTCTATTAATATTGCAATTTTGATTTAATTGCTGTGTTTAATTGTGCTGCTCTAGTATTTTTTCTGATGGTATCTCAGAATGAATAGTGAACATCAGTCACAAAATTTGATCTTGAACCAAATTTTGTGTATGTAGTGCAGCTCCAACATAAATTTTAAGAAAGCTGCTGCTTCTTCTTCTTCTTTTTTTTTTTATATAGTTCACAGATTAAAAAAGATCTTTTCATAAACATTTCATCAAAGCCTTTATTGCAGTTCGTCATCAGTCGTATACAACATTACCAATCGTACAGAGTTATGATTTCTGTATTAAAAAGGCTTTGGGGTTTAAAACAGTGATCTTACAGCAGTGCAGTGACAATCTATATTTTAATTACAGCTACAAGTAAGTGCTTCTAAAGATTACTGGTACATTTTGTTATGTGTTACAAAACAACTACTTTCTTGAGGTATTTTGTATTTTCTCTTGTGTCTTCAGTTGCTTCAGCAGTGAGCCTTATCATCAGTCAGAACCCACACTTCTGAATAAGGAAAGTCACTCATTGGACTGCAAATACAGGATAACAAAAGTTAGTATCAAACAATAAGAATGATGAATTGTTATATTTGTCTCACCTGTTGTACCCAACAGCAAAGTGGGACGTTTCATAGCTGGTCATGTTGATATTTTCCAGTAGGATTTTAGCTTCTTTAGCATCACTTTTCACCCAGTCTTTGTAGCCCCTGACGTACACGTACCTCTCCGCAGTCTCCACAATCTTCACCTGCCAGAACAAGTGTTATGGAGCCATCATTTCGACTGACATAATAATCTTGAATGGACTAAAACAACTATTAATCTAATCATCATGGACCAACTAGCCTTTTTATTGCATTATAAAATGTCCCCACCATTTGATGAAAATGAACTATCAAGCTCCTGGGTATGTTAAAGATAAAAAGAAAAGTTTGTACTCAACTTGCAAATGAAACAATACCCCAGAACCTATGAGCTCAACCTAAGCTTTTTACATTCATTACAGGTAAAAATCGTTTTTAGTAATTGTTCAAAGCCAAATTATGCCCAAACTAGTGTGAGTCTGGCCCTAACCTACTGCAAACATCAGCTTTACTTCTCTCTTTATATTTATCTGAAAAAATTCTGGTGGAAATTTAAATCTGTTTTTCTTCTGTGCAGAGCTTGTTCTCACTGATTCGAGTCAAGCAGTCATCAAAGGCTAAAGCTACTAGACCCAGCTTCACAAAGAGTCCAATCAACAGTTTGTGCTCCAAATGTTCACAAACAGTTTCAATTTGAATTTGAGATCATTTTAGTCAGGCATTATAGGGAAAATAGTCTGAAGTTCTCTAACTATTATTGTACTGTTGCTACGTAATTACCTCGGTTAGACCTACTATCCAGGTCTAAATAAAGGTCTAAAAAAGTTGAATATAAGCATTTGAAAAATTGGAGTGAAAACTTTAAGGTTAATAAACAATTGTGAATATTCAGTTGGGTTGCAACAAGTTTGTGCACATAGGTTTTTATTTATTTTATTTTATTTATTTGATAGGGACAAAAAACATTGTAATAAAAATAATAATAATAATAATGATAATAATTTTTGAAGCAAATATTATTTTTTATTAAAGATTGACAAATCTGTTTTTTGTCTCGTAGCCAATGCTGTTACTGATTGCTTAGAATTCTAAAAAATCAGTGACTGATAGGATTTGCCGGTATTTTCTGGACAATAATGATAATTGTCTCACATTTACATAATTTAATGTTGTGTGCTCTTTGAAAGTGTATTGCATACACTTAAAAGAAATACATATAACATTTTTTACTTTTGTATATGTAAATATTGTTCACGCTTGAAGAATTAAGACTAAAAACGGATTACCAAATATCTATTGCAGTTTTTAATACAACCTGTTGTACAAAGAATAATTTAAATGTAATGTAATTTTTATCTGGATGTTTCTAGCACATTTGATTTCATAATGGCAGTCCCATTGATTTGACACTGTTGTTTAGTGACCCTCTCAGTGAACTTGAATATATCCTGTTATTGACATTCCTTTTGTGAAAAGTATGATTTGCGGATTACCTTGGGATTCGTTGGCTGTGGAGGGTTGCTCTGAAGTTCCATTGGCGGCAGAAAGCAGAGTGTGTAGTCGTGCATTTTGGGAATGAGCTTGGCGGATAGGGCTTTAAGTTTGGAAATCCAAGAAGGCTGGTTGTTTTGAGGTTTTGGAGGAGGGTCATCAGCTGGCATTTCCAAAATTCCAGGAGCCGTAATCATAGGAATTTCATTATCTGAGTGACAAATAAAAACATGTTCAGATGCATAGTGTCTAATTTGGAAACCATGTGCTTCTTAACTTACCATCCAGGTAATTTTTCAGACGCCAAAATGCAGGGGCTGCTCCAAGCATCCAAGCTGGAGCGCTGAAGGAAGTGCATACCCATTTCACTGGACCATAGCGACGAATCTAGGAAAATAATCGCAGGAATGTCAGAAATATAGGTTTTTTGTTAATATTAATTTGATGGAAAAATAATCAGAATAATCTTAGAAGCTACAGTTTTGTATTTAAGTGTAATATTCACTCAAGAAAAGAATCTTAGACTAATTTTTGGGCACCACTTTACATCTTAATTATTCTTCTTAAAGCCTGAACAAAGACTTAATTCATAATGAACTAACAGTTTAGTAAGAATGATCCAGAGTTTGATTTGAAGCTAAGGTTAGGTTATTATTAAGTACACAAGCTAAATCAATCTTAATATTTAAATTTGGTCATAATTAATTATTTACTGAACCTTTCTATATTTTGTCAAGGCTAATTATTGTTTATCTGCTGAAAAAGTTATAACAATAAGATCAAAATCTGCATGTTTGATTGTGGATATCTGTTCAAGTATAATGTAAAACAGAAAATAAATTCACTACATTGTTTTCGTCGACAGAAATAAAAAAAAATACTACTCTTGCCCTGGCAGTTGAAAGATCAGCAGCTAAATTAGTTGAAAACAATTTAAAAACCAGCCCATCACAATCAAAGAGGCGATTATCTTCACTTATCTTCAGTCACTTATTATTGATCAGATTTTTATGCCCTTTAGGAGAAATTCAGGTATCCAGTTTGCAAAGATGAATCTTACAGACATACAGTTACATACAGTCACAGTCACATGTCATTTCTGATAAACAAATATCTGAGCAAGTGGCAGAATCACCTCAAAGTTCTTGTCTTTGCAAACAGTCTCAAACTGAAGACACTGTGGAGACTCATTGCACAAGGAATTCTCCTCTGACTCTCTGTTGATTAAAAACATTTAATTACAATGTGTCCTGCATATTTAGTCCAGAACTGAAATAAAGTGCACATACCCCAGACCGGCTTCAGCTGTCAGAACCAACAGAAATCCAACAAGTCCTGTCAGGTACATCCTAAAAAATACACATTTTAAGACAATTTGCTTTTAGACTTACTTTTAAAATGTTAAAAGAAATACTCACTTCATGATTGTTTCGATTCCTCACCTTCGTCTGATTTTGGTGACCGAAAGCCAGTTTATTTAAACCTTCCAATGGCCACACCCAGAACATGTAACTCACCCCAAAACAATAGAGCTTATCATTATTAAAATGGAATTTGATTGTTTCTAATGCCCTTTCTCTCAGCCGTATAGCTTTCTATAGTAAGCAACAAAAGCATAAATCCTTTGTGGGAGATCAGGTTAACACAAAATGCACGAGAATCCTAGTTCTCATGGAACTTTATACATGCTACAGAATGTTCCAGAGGACTGCACAAGTGAGTTCAGCCTGTACATTGTCCTAATGCTATAGTTTTGCTTTGAAATGTTCTCTCAGGTGGGATGGAGCAGAAAACATCCTTTCTACAGTTACTCACTGTTTGTGGGATAAAGATCGACTGTCTGTAATTTAAGTTTAAGCCCATGATTTGTTCAGTTTCACCCAGACAGTTTTGTTATGTAATCAGAAATGTCACTATTGTTTAATGTGCAGTGAAGATGTGCACAATGGTTGTCAACTACAGTAAGATACTTATGCAATCGCACACTTAACCAAAGAAAACAACTTTTAGGTTGAGTATAGCACCAAATAAATTAAATGCCTTGGCTTGTGGTGAATCCAGTTTCTTGCGGCATCATTCTTTTTGAGTGGTTTGGTGGTTAGTGATGGTTAGTGATGCACAGACCTCCTTTGGCTAGACAAGGGAGTACCGATTATCAAAAGACATCCCTGTGAGACAGTTCTGGGCTGTGGTCCTGGGTTTTTTCCTGTGATGTTGTGAGTGTATTCTGGCACCTCCAAGAGGATTGGGTAATTTACTGCCCTCCGTGTCCTCTGACTTAATTGTATCAATCTTAGAACATATCTTAAGCAATGGCAATAGTGCTCACTAGGAAGGTTCAAAGCTTGGTATCTGTCTTTATCTACTTTGTGTCTTCACAGAGGGCCATAGAACTCAGCAGGTCACTCAGAGCTGGACTTTCTAAGAGTAAAAAAGACTTCAAGACTTCTTTTTAAAAAGCATTTTATGTAAACACATATGATCATTTATTCATGTTTTATTAGTAAGAAACTAATAAAATAAAAATTATACGGTGACACACCTGCATAGCAGATTTACAAATCTGTAACATCAAATATATATCAGAAGCTGCTTGTCTCTGTCGCCCCCCTTTGGATAGAATTAGTTGGCAAACTAGAGTTAGATTGACATGCGGGTGTTAGGACTAGGAAAAAATATAATCACTATTTTTTTTCTCATATTGATCGATCTCAATTTACAATTCGATTGTGTTTAACCTTTTCAAAAACAAATGAAAATCCTATTCATGAACATAAACACACACAAAAAAGCATTTAATATATGTCCCATTTATTAGATTTTTTTTGAAACTATAAATCAATATTCTGCATCAAATTTTAACTTTAGCTCCAAACTACACATTTTTACTGACAAAAGATTGTTTTTTGATCTTTTGATTCAAAACCTACCACTTAATAATTGACGATTCGATTTGATTCAATCACAATTTTGATTTGTCCATTTTTCGATTAATGGCCCAGCCCTACTACTATACTGCCTATTACACATGAGGACCACTTAACATTTGAAGAGTATGCAATAAGCTCTTTTTTACATGGAGTTCAATTTCAATCTCCTTGATCTGGTCTAATTTTCATTGTAATAGCTTTCAAAGAATATTCATATCCTTTCCAAGAAAACCAGTTGATTCCTAAGCCATGGGTGGAGCTGCCCCAGAGGTACACTCCATTAGGATTGGCATAGTGGCACTGCTCATACCACCAGGCTCCTAAGTAAGTCTTTGCACAGTTTATATCTCTGCCACTATCCTGATCCTTGTCAAATGTAGAAAACGAGAAACCATTATGGCCACTCAGTGAATCTCCTGAAAAGATAAAAGGGTAATTCAGATAATATCAAGCTAGATATCAAACTGTTGTATCGTCCCAAAACGTACCAGCGCCACCATCTA
The DNA here is from genome assembly GCA_038363315.1 of Mugilogobius chulae. Classification (NCBI taxonomy): domain Eukaryota; kingdom Metazoa; phylum Chordata; class Actinopteri; order Gobiiformes; family Gobiidae; genus Mugilogobius; species Mugilogobius chulae. Next base: position 66,143,211 of record CM076396.1, read on the forward strand.
CGAAGCCACTCACACTGAGCTTGTAGCCCTCATCCTCTGGACCCACAGAGAAGGACTTGTAGTGAGCAAAGACTTTGGCTCCATTGAAATCCTCCATATCCACTCTCAGTTCATAGTTCTTTCTGGTGGTGAGCATACGAATGGTCTCCAGACCTTAAAGTATACATTTAAAGTAAACAAATATAAAGCAGTACAATACAGCTCAAGTGAAGGAACAAAAGTTAATAAAGGTAGTTCCAATGTAATAGAGAATACTTATTTTATCATCCAAGCCTAGATGTATTTTATGTTTTACCTAACCAGTATTCTCCAGATGCTTGTCCAAAACCAGCTTTATACTGATCCCAACCTCTGTAAAAATGTACTGTGCCGTCTTGTCTTCTCTGAATGACCTGGAAAACAGAAGAGAACTAACGTTTCTCACTTTGAAAATTTAGATTAAATGCTCCGGGTGTCAGAGTTTCATGTACCCTGAGTGTAATTTCAGCCATTTATATCAAGTACTGTCATACTTGATGCACATTCGTTTCACGACTGGATATTTTCTAAACACTCATAAGAACACTGCGTCACTTATTCTGATTGACAATCACAGTTTGAGGGTTTTTTCAGATGCAAGCAGGTTTTATTGTTTCTTTACTTAGAGTAGGCATTTTCATTAATTTACACTTTTTAACTTTTTTAAGGGAGACACTGCAAGCAATACTCATAATTTACCATTGTCTGGTTTTGGTTCATAAAAATGTTGATTACTAAATGTATTTCACATCATCCATAGAGTTCTATTGAGCACTGTAAATGTAACCACCATTTCTCAAATTGCATGTGAGATTGAGATTTCAATTTGTTAAGATTTAATTCCAAGCCTGAGTATACACGTTTTAATTGTTAAAATGCATCAAAATATATTTTTTTTCTGAAGCCTTTCGGTCAAATCAATTTTACTCAAAATTAAAATAAAATAAAAAATCTCCCTTTGTTATTCAATCCAAGGCTGTAAAGTTTGGTGCGTATGAGCTACTATATTGAGTCATTTGCAGAACACGTGAAGAGCAATTTGGCTATTTTCACCACATAAATGCCTTATATTTATATGTTATGGGGTGGTCAGGTTGCCCTGGTTACCTAGAGGCGTCTTTGGTTTGGTTTACCCCTGCGCTGCTGTACCGCAGCTGCTTCTGGGTCACATTAATTAGCCTAATCTACCAAAGGTGTGCGCGCTGGTTAGTTGGCAGTGGGGGGCTATTGACTGTGTTTGCTGCGCGATCCTCGTAAGTAACTTTGAATCTTTGTCTTCCCTCATTGTTTGCTAGAATGTAACTTGTTCTAAATTTTGTCTTTTGGTGTTGGGCTTTTTTTAGCTGCAGAGTCGCACGTTTGGAAAGGCTGCTCAGGGTCGTGTTCGTGCTGTGCCCCTGGTTGTGCGTAAACGTGATGGGAATTGACGTCAAAGGTAGTCTTAATGCTGCCTTCATTTGCTCTGGAAAAGAGGTAAATACCACTTGCGAAGTGGTAGTTACCAGTAGGTTGTGTTCAAATGGTTTTGTGGTCGTAACAAAAGGAAACTTGTTAAAAACACACTTTATCTTGACATATCTATGTAAATCCAAAGTAAACAAGTAACTTCATAATTTTCAATACTCGTAAGATTGGCGCGGTGAGAGCGGTTGCTCTGATAAAAAATGAGTTCATCCACGGCCTTTCTGTTGTTTGCTGTTCTGTTTTTTTGGACCGGTTTAAACATAATACTAGTAAATAGATCCACCATAGAACAAATCGGAGATTCGAGCTGCTGTCATGTCTGAGGAAATAACATTAATATGTCAAAAGAAAAATACACAATAAAGTATAACTAAAGAAATTAACCAGATCTGAAAAAAAATAAACTTTTGACTTTTTGCTTTTTTACAGTAAATAGAAACATCAATGTCGTTCGACTTTGTCTGTCATATAATTTTCAGATAATAATTTAACCTGCCAACAAGTGAAAAACATTTCATATTCTTCATTTGTGATTCTTTTGCCACTGTCTGCCATGGTGAGAGGTCAAAGGTTATTTTCAACTGGGCAACTCGGGCATCAAAATAATTTCCCAGTTTCCCAGTGGTAATTACGACATGAGGGGGCATTCATTTGCTATTTCCCACTCAGAAAGTGGTATTTACCATAATTCCCACGTCAAATGAAGGCAGTCACAGCACAGACTTTTTATGTAATGTAAAGACTAATTGTCTGCTGTATTTGTTCAGATTTGCCTTTGCTGTTCGTTTGTATTCTCTCTCGCAACAAAATAGCGTTTGTACTTTGTAGTCTGTGTTTGCTATGTGCGAGTGTAGTGGTCGCTGTTGAGGCACTTGATGTCGGCTGGTGTATTAATCATATGGTATTAAACTTCAATTTCATCTTATAATTTTAAACTTAATAGAACAAAAATAGCAATTTAAACTACAAAGCATTTAAGACAACAACACTTTCAATAATTTAGCACAGCAGTACCCATGAGCAGTACTTTAAGCTTTTTTTTATTTTGGTATTGTAATTTACTAATTTGTTTTTTGTAGTTAAACTAATTAGCTTTTTTACTATTGTGGAAGTGACTAAATGCATTTTTAAATTGTAAAAATAAAGTTTTATGTTTTTGAACTACTGCTGTTGTCCAGTTTTTCTACCAGACTTACCTGTGGCATTTTTTTGGGTATTTATATATTTTTTAAAAAGACCCTACTGCTCCTGGTCACATACTATTTATGAAGGCATAACATAATGTGAAACTTGTAATGCATTTTTTTCTCTTCAATGTGAGTAAATTACAGCTTTTACCCTCCCTCAAAGTCAAAGTCATCTTTATTGTCCCATAGGGGAAATTGGTTTTGCAGCGTCTCACAAAACATATAAAACACAGTCACAAACAGACACAGCAGATTCAATACGCACATACAGGGAGGGATGTCACAATATAAAAAAGACAAAAAAAGAATGAGAGAAAAAAGAATGCAGATATGTGTACACACATTCTCTAAAGTGCTAAGAGCCATTAAGGTGCTTGACAGCAGTTGGAATAAATGTAGTTCCCAACCTCTTTGTCCTACAACCAGGAACTCTATAGCGCCGCCCAGAGGGCATAAGTTCAAACTGCGACCTAAGAGGATGTTCTTGAGAACCAATTATGGCACAAGCCTGGTCTCCACCCGTTTTCTGCACAGATCTCCGAGCTGAGTCTGCTGAATCCCTGAGATCCTACTTGCCACGTTGACCAGATTTCCAAGTCGATGTTTATTTGTGAGAGAAAGGCTACCAAACCAAGCAGCTATACAAAAAGTAAAAACAGATTCAATGAAGGCTCAATAAAACAAAGTCATCATTTCAGATGAGACATTAAAGTGTTCATTCGCCTTAAAAACATACATTCTCTGTTGTACTTTTCTATGCACAGCATCAACCCAGGGCTCAAAACACAGCTTTTGGTTGACAATTACACCAAGGTATTTGTACTGGTCGACGAGCTCAATGACTGTGTCTTTAATGACTGTGGTGGTGGGAAGTGGAGGGGCCCTTCTGAAGTCTATCACCATATCTTTGGTTTTTAGACGTTAAGATGTAAGAAGGAGCCATCACACCAGAGTCGTCAGCGGACTTCAGGATGTGTCTGTCCTGATGTGAGCTTCGACACTGATTTGTGTAAAGCAGGGGTGTCAAACTGGCAGCCTGGGGGTCAAATGTGGCCCGCAAGATGATTTCATGCGGCCCCTGGGATGACAGACTATGGAAATATAAAGCTTTATATTGAGGAGATGTGACTATAAAACCTTTAAAATGCACAACAATGTAGCAAATTGCATACACTTTGACCTAAATTTTCTTGAAAGAACAGTCTATGGTGAAGATGTAATGTAATGTAACATCTAAATGTGGACATAATGTTAATACAGCCTAGATGCCATATTTGAATACGTCACAAGAAGACCTATATTTTAAAATGCGGCCCTCGACCACCTCTGACTATGATTGATTCGGGCCAAGTTCTATTTGAATTTGACACCCCTGGTGTAAAGGATATACACAGGAGGGGAGATAGGCAACAACCCTGAGGAGAACCAACAGATGTAGTCGTAGCCTCAGACATAGAACTGTTAGCCCTGACAGACTGGGATCTCCCGGTTAAAAAATCTAATATCCAGCCAGCAAAATCAACAAATAAAAGTCTTACATAAGTCTTAGCCTTGTCCAAATGGCAACAAATAAAGTGCAGTAGTGTAATCACAGCATCCTCCACGCCCCTGCCTGACCTGTAAGCGAACTGCAGAGGGTCTTAACTTATCCTCCACCTGCAGCAGGATAGCCTCCGTAATAATTTTTTCAAAGCTTTTCATAACCAATGAGGTCAAGGCAACAGGTCGAAAATCATTTAAGGTTTTAGGAGCATTGCACTTTGCTAAAGGTACGATTGTGGAATGCTTCCAAAGTTTAGGGACTCTCTGTTGTGACAAAGACAGATTAAAAATATACTGAAAAAGGTCACATAATTGGTCAGCACAAGTTTTTAGTAAATGAGCCCATTCACCTGCAGTGTCTCGCCTAAATTAGAACTTTGTATTGTCAGACAAACGTGAACATGACATTACTGTAAATGGTGTCGACTCTCCGCACAGCCTTTGCGCACCATAAACTAAATACATAAAATACATACTGTCCATTTAGTGCCTTCACTGGCCTCATCCATGTCGCAGAACACTTGCACAGGAGACACTGGTCCTGCTGGGTAGATGGTGTAAATTCCACTGCGTCCATAACCTTTGTCATACCTGTCACTGCAGTCTACAGGGATAAAGGCAGGAGAGCAGGCAGCCACTGGAATCAGCAGCAAGGCTAGAAAATGCTATCACAAGTAAAAGAAATGTAGTTACTGTTCTTAAAAAAATCAGCTATGCATCAATAAAAGTAGAACATTAAAACCAGTTTGAATTAATGGGGATAAATGGGTTATATTGTGGATCTTTTGATTTAATAAAAATTGCATTAGTTTTAGCTTACCATGTTTCACCTCTTTGAGATTAGTTCCAGTGAAGTGAAGGAAATTAGGAGAAATGTTCCAGTATATAAACTGGACTTTGCACCAATTACTGCAGCAATAAAAGGACGTAACACGTACATTGTGATTGGTGACTTATTGCTAAAGAGAGTTTTGTTTTTAAATTCAACAATACATTTCAGTGCAACATGCAACTGTGTGGGATTATTTTGTTTTAATTTCTGCAGAAGGACTCTGGGTATATGACCCATGATTCCATGACTCTTTGGGGATCTACTTTTTGTTTTGTCAATCAAGGGCGCAAACCTATGGAACACATTAGGAGAGGTCAGAGGCTCGTTAGAAGTCATAGTTGAGTTACCATTTAGTGTTTTTAGTACTGTTTTTGTTAAGTAAGTTATGGGGAATCTGTGCAGAGGAAATGGCGTAGGCTCTGAACAGGTCTATAGAATGCATGTTTAAGTAAAGCTAAACATTAAAACATTTTTTACTGTCAAGCTGTGTATATGACATTCAAATATCAATTCTTACTCTTGTGAGACATTTTTGGCAAATTTTTATGCAAACTGAGCAAATTAGCAAGTTGTAGATAAAAGCAGTATTAACTGATTGGGCCAGTGTCAAGTATATTTTTGACACCAGGATTAACTTATCGGCTGATCACAAACACTTGCTTTCAAATAAATGACGCCGCTGCTCTCCATCCTCAGCCACTCCCTTTACCTTCTTCTAATGATTTCCAGCAGAAAGTTTTGTTTGTAATGTGTTTGTGGAGCTCTGCTCTATGTTGCTATAGGCCAATAACTTTTCCAGAACATACTGTATAAATACTTGCCCACATAATTTTTATCTGAAATGTGTTTGACTGATTTGTACTGTATTGATAGTAATTGAAAGTTAAAAGAATCAAATCATAATTCACCATGTCAAATAATGCTAAAAGAAGTACACTTTATTTTTGTTCTTATTAGTACATAATCATTTTAGAGACATAAGACTTCTTAAGCAAATAACTACCCAGAACAATCATATTTACAACAGAAATGGGTTGTTGAAATGTACAAAAAACATAAACATTAAACATAACCACTCAGAGTGCACAGTCTGCAAAATGAAATGTGGAAAAACAACAATAACAACAACAACATACTGTGGTTCCCAGGTCGGACAGTCTAGTGCAGGTGAAAGTAAAACTATGACACAATTTAAAGTTGTGATAGGTTTCCACACCAGTCCTTTTCATTATGTCAAGAAGTCTACCAAAAAAAAAGGACAACTATGGCTTTAAATTGAAATGCCTATTTTATGTTTTCATTGTCTCAGGTTGTGGTAGTGGGGAAATAAATGCCTTTCAAACATGTTAAGGCAAAGGATGCAACACTACATAGCAGTGTTGTAACCATCACTAGCTTTTAAGTTTGGGACAAGACATCATAACTCTGGCCTGCTGCTGTATATGCAGAGGGAGCGGCCCCCTGCATGCCATAAAAGACCTCCCTGAGGAGTGACTGGGCACAAGCAGTAAAAAACCAGCAGCCAAGACCCCACCGGAACCCCCCCGAGACTACCTCAACTACAGAAACCTTGGAATGTTAGTTTTAGTCCATAGAGGGACATGACATGGGTCTAAAATGAAGTTGCCATTTGACTCAGCCTTTAGGCAGGAAATGATATAAAATAGCAGCTGTATAAGTATAGCTTAGTACATCTGAGTATGTTATAATGTATCCACAGATTTCACAAATATACAAGTATAAAAGATGAAAATAAAAAAAAACAAAAAGGCAGTGACAAGCTGACTTTGCTAGCAGAACAATGCTAAGTGTATCACAAACTTGATGAAATTTGAGCTGGCAGCAGACTGTGTTACACCCAGTGAGATGCTACATTTTGTTGTTGAAGTCTTACAAAAATCAAAAAGAAAGTGATAGCTTCAGTGCCACCCTTTTATGATAAATATGCATTGAAGAATATTGGTGGACCCACACAGACGACAGGCTGGTCTCTTGAAGTGCTTTAAATACACTGACGTACATTCTTACTCATAATACTCATATGGAAAGTAAATAATTACCACAGTTCAATTAAGTCAGAAAGTATCACTAATGCTCGGCTACTTTTATATATTTGCTAGAACCTGGTAAACCTTTTGACCAAGTTTGAAGGCCTAAATAAATAAAATCAGGTGGATATTCTCTTTCAATTAACTGGCCCGAATAAATGATATGGAAGCCATGTTATCTCAGAAAAGTAGTCGGTCTGAATAAAAGGAGTTTATGCACATTTGAATTGCCAGGACAGAAAGATAGTTTTCCACCTAAAATTTCAAAAAGAAAATAAAAACACAATAAATAAAAATAAATGAATTCCCTTCAACATTTTCTTTTTTCTTTCTACTTGTAAATGTTAGTGTCAGGAAAACATTCCCAAGTCTTTGAAATTAAAAACTTGAGTTTCTTCATATATTTTTTATAATAAAAAAACAAGTCCATCTGTGACAGAATTACTTCATTAATTGCCTGTTACTTTATCAGGCAACACACATTTCCCTTTACGTTTTCTCTGCAATCATCATTCGCAGACGGTCCTCATAATACAGTCAATCCAAATCCAATGAAAATCTTGGAAACAGGCTGACACATATAAACACAGACGGGCCAGAAGCCAGTCCAACATTTTACCTAGTGTCTGTTTTAGGAGCTGTAGGCACTTTACGCAAACACCTGCATCTTCCCATTGGCCTCAGGGAGTTGGGAAATTTGGGTTTGAGCAGCACCAGCAACTGCTGGACTGGGGGTAGAATCTGACCAATCAGAGACACACTGTGGAGAGGGGCTGGACCAGGGCTCAGGAGACTCTGGGGAGGGGGTCAGGTAGGGGTGCTCACTGGGCAAACGGAGGTAATGCTTGGGTGTTGTATCCAGTGCAGAAGTGTAGCTATGTTGAGAGGGAGGAGTGGGATAGTCCTCTGTCCCTGCAGTGCTTACACTTGGCTGGGGCGGCAGCGGCTGTGGGGTCTGTGTTATTGGAGTGGACGTTTGTGCTGGTTGAGTCTGTGGCTGCTGTGCAGACGGCTGGGACATCTGCTGAGGCTGCTGTTGAAAGAAGGGAGGGGCAGGCTGAGAGCTCTGGGGTGTGGGAGGGGTAGATGTGGTCAAGCTGATGAGCTGCTGATGCTCTGCGATGGAAGGCAGTTTGACTGGACTAATGGAGGGCGTGGCGCTGACCGGTGTAGGCTGAAGCATAGCACTACGGTACATCTGCTGCTGGTGTAGCATCATGCTTTGCTGCTGCATTGCAGGACTCTGCGGGTGCATACCTGCCTGACTGCTATGGACCAGATTCACAACCTGCTGACCACACTGGGAAGAGGGGGGGATTCGACTGTGCCAGTCAAAAGGCACACTGACTGGGCTGACCATGCCCATATTGAGCCCCATCTGACCTGAACTCAGCACAAAGCCAGGGTTGACATCAGAAGGCATGGACACCCGGCCATGCAGAGACATGCCCCCATTCCCCAGGTCATTGAGTTGTGCTAATGACACTGCAAATGGCCCAGCTCCGTCCATCATGCTGCTGTGCACCATTGGAGTGTTTGGAACAGACATGGACGAGTGAAAAAGCCCTGGAGATGGCATAGCCACGGGTGATGTTGGGTTAGTGATATAGCCGGCATTGCTCGTTCCACCATGGGGTGAGTCCAGAGAGTCGACAGGAGACAGAGTGACTGAGCTCTCCAGTAATGCGCTCTGCATGTCTAAGGTTAACTTTTTATTACGTGCTTTGACAGACTCCTTCAGACTGCTATGTTGGCCTCCAAGGGTTGAACCTTTCGACCCAGGTCGACGGTTCTTCTTTCCTTGAGGAGTGGTTTTCAGACTTGGTAAGAAGGCACTTGGAGGGCACATGAGAGGGGACAGTGTGTGTGCCCCAGGCAGGTGGTGTCCAGCTCCTCCATGGCCCTGAGGACTTCTCACTGTGTTGTACTCGTCCAGAAGCTGCACTATGTCGTGGTGCATACGCTCCTGTGCAATGTCTCGTGGCAGCCTGTCCATGTGATCTGTGATTTCACGATTGGCAAAGTGAGCCAAAAGCACCTTCACAGCCTCACAACTTCCCTCACGTGCAGCCAGGAACAAGGGGGTCTCCTCCTGAGAGAATAGAAAGAAAGAAACAATTAGACCAGACTGCAAATATAATCACAAAATAGAATTAATATCACAGGATTTACCTTGAGGTCTTGCATATCTTTGTTTGCACCATTCTTCAGCAAAGCCACAGTGGCATCAACATTGTTAACAGCTGCAGCCCAATGCAGTGCAGATTTACCTAAAAGAGAATTTGTTTAAGTGATTGAGTTCAAGTCAAGTATTTAAGTAAGAAGTTAAGAGTATATTATACCCTTACCTAATTCATCGACTGCATTAACATCTGCATGACATGTGATGAGTTCCTCAACCATGCCTTCTACTGCTAACCTGGCAGCTAAGATAAGTGCCGTGGAGCCATCATACATGCGAGAGTCCAGATCTGTTGCTCGGTTTCGTATCAAAATCTACAAGAATAGACATATTGTAAGTTGTGTAATAAGACGCATCATATTTATTTTATTTGATTATGTTATACTAAATAAATCAATATATTCTAGACATATTACCTGGAAGACTCCTTGTGCATCTGCAGCTACTGCTGCATGAAGTGGTGTCCGTCCAGTGTTGTCTTGTGCATTAGCGTCTGCCCCAGCATCCAGGAGCCTCTTGGCAGCATCAGCACGGGCATAACGAGCAGCAAGATGCAATGCCGTTTCACCTGTACGATCGGTTTGAGCAGCAAGGGAAGCTCCCTGATAGATGAGGTCAGAAATAATGTTAGCTGAACACTCTTCATTTTCCTCTTCTTCTGCCACTTCTGACTCAAGGCCTCCTCCACAGAATGATGCCAACATCAGAGGAGTGAAGCCATCTAGTAACAAAGCAGGACAAACTCAGTTGAGCGCTTGGTAAAAAATGCAAGAAAAACGTATGTCGTAAACATGTAGACAAATGATTTTCTTACCTGGACCTCGCACGTTAACATCCATACAGTCACTTTCAAATTCTCCTTGAGGTGGAGTTAGAGCCATAGTTGGAGGCACGCGGATGTCTGCAGCTGCAAGGTGGTGTTGGGTCCATTGTCTGCTGTCCACTGCATCTTCACTGTCTGAGAGCATACTTGGCTCCTCAACCTGAACAACAAATCCCATTTCAAGTCTTTTTGCTAGAATAAAACTTTTGTTTGACATTTGATAAAACTGACCTTAAGTCTTTTAGCTTCTGGACAATCTGAGTCCATCCATTGCTCACTGTGATCACCAAGGAGGGATTCTTCCACAGTTTTGGGCATGTGTCTGTTTTTAATTTGAGAAAAGTTGACAACATGAATGACTACTAGTGCATTCTTGTGGTTATATGCTACACACATTTTGCTTACGAGAAAATAATACTTACTTCAATCCTAACGCATCCTGGCCAACAGGTTCCCTTCGATTCTTGTTGCTGCTTGGCTCTTTTTTAAGGAAGAATCCTTCTGGGAACCACAAAGTGCTGTGCTCTCGCTTTCTGCGAGCGATCAACATCCCAATGACCAGGATCACCAAGAGGAAGAGAGAGCCTGAACCAACCAGCATTAACTTGACCCACTGTGGTATCTCTTCAACGGGGTACTTCTTTTTAACTGCCGCAGGACAAAAAAAAAATAAAAAATTCACAACCATGCAGCAGAAGGTAATGCATAAGCTATATTTTGTTACTCACCGGTGACTTCTTTGAGAGGGTAGGGGAATGGAAGCATTTCTGTGGCACTCAATGCTCCCAAGTATTCTGCAGCACTGTCGGCTGATTTGATACAGTCTTCGTTTTCTTTTGGACACAGACGAATGTCTATTTCCAGGTATACAATCGAGCTACAAGAGCAGAAAAATAAGCATTTTAACATTTTTTAAATTATCATTAAAGTGCTTATTCTTGGAATACCAGACTCACCCAATAACTTCCTCCTGTGGTTGCAATTGCAATTCTCGTTTGATTCTGGACTTCCACCGAGTGTAAGGACGAATCATTGCTTCACCATTGTCGTCCACTTGGAAGCGCAAAGTAGTGTGTAGAATGGCACTTAATTTTTGCAAGAAAGCTGTCTGAGTGCGCATCAGCTGCTCTGGTGGTAAGAGAACAATCAGGACCAACACACCATCAGCCATTTGCTCTGGTACTTTCTGAGCACAGTCCATGCCATCCCAACCACACTCCTCCATGTTGCAGCCCTGGTCGCACTCGCCATCAGCATAGTGGGCAATACAATAAGACTCGTACAAGGGGCTAAAAATAAAACAGCAAATGATCACATCACATTTCCTAAATCTCTTAATAATAGAAAACTCTTTATTAAAGTTCAACTTACTTGCACACTTTTTCCTTTCTGCAGTCAAAGTTGTCAAAAAGACAGTCAGCGTTGTTGCAGAATTCATCGCACTGGCTATTGTTGAAAAGACGCCAGCAGCGAGGGTCTGGACACCGGGCCCAGGGGTTCACTCTCAAAGAACAGTCTCCTCCGTCCCACTGGCATGCATGGGAGTTACACTCTTTATCACAGACGCCATCATTGGCTTTGCTATGACAGTCGGCAAGAGGACATGAAGGTACTGGAGGCTCAGCCACAGTGTTGACCTGTTCACAGCGCTTTCCTTTAAACCCACTGCGGCACTGACAGTGGAAGTAAGGGAAACTTGTCTCCTCTGTACACAACCCATCATTTTGGCAGGGTTTAGAGGAGCAGCCTTCGTTAGTACGATGCTGACATTGGGGTCCACCGTAACCGGACAAACACGTACAGCGTGCGCCTCTTGTGGTCAGGGCACAACTTCCTCCATTATAACAAGACAGCTCTCGACAGGACATGCTTCTCTCACAGTTAGGACCAGTGTAACCCTGCAGATTCAATTATCACACTTAGAACATTATTGCAGAAAAACATTTATGATTTACTATTGTACTCACCAATTGACAAGTGCATGTGTACCCTAATGCAGAGCTGCCTGATACAGAGCAAGCCCCTCCATTTTGACAAGGGTGAGACTCACACACACTAAATCTGTTCTGACATCTCCGACCTGAAGACAATGAAATGTATTCAGCTTAAATGTACATTTAGGATAATTTGACCCTTGTTTCACAATGTTTTTGTCTTTATCTACCTGTGTATCCTGGCTTGCAGACACAGAGGTAGTCGTTTGGCAGTTGGATGCAGTCCAGACTGTTGAGGGACTGCAAGGATTGGAGAGACACTCGTTTATGTCGCCCTCACACCTTTCTCCAGTAAATCCAGGAGGACAATTACAACGATAGCCCCCCACTCGGTCCACACAGGTACCATTGTTCAAACACTTAGGAGGGGCATTGCGTAGCCTCAAGGGTGGGGCACAGTCATCCTCATTGATCTCACAGAGCACACCTATAGAAAAAAGGCAAAATTCAAATTTAATATTTAAATGTATATTTTGTATTTTTTATTTTTGTCTTGGATACGAATCTAAACATGTTTTTGTTATGCTTACCTAATGTCCCGGGAGGGCATGAGCATATGTAATGTCCCACCAAATCAATACAGGTGCCTCCATTTTGGCATGGATGCGACTGGCACTCATTGATTTCAATCTCACAGTTCTGTCCAGTGTAGCCTGGCATACACTATAATAACAAGCACAATTAACCAATGACAAAATCCCTATAACTTAAATGATTTTGGTTCTGCGACTGTGGCAAACTTACATCACACTGATATCCTCCCACATATCCCCTACAGGTGGCGCCATTGTGGCAGGGTTTGTCCTCACATTGGTCCACCTGGCTTTCACAGTAGCTGCCAGTGTAGTCGGCAGGACATTTACAGAAGTGAGCAATGCCAGTGTTGACACAGTGGCCACCATGGTGACAGAGTTCATCTGTTTGGATACCTAGAAATGAGCACAATGAATTTAGAGGTCATATATTTGTTATCAATAGTTTTGTGACTACAGATTTTTATTGGAAAATAAAAATACCTCTTTGACGAGCCGCTGTCTCACAGGAGACCTTGGGGATGTCACAGTAACGGCCAGACCAACCACCTGTGCAATCACAAATGAACGAAGCATCTCTCTGGCGACAGCGCCCTCCGTTTTGACAGGGATTGGAACGTCTACACCAGTCAACTGGGGTCTAAAGAAAAAAGCAAAAAATAAGCATTTAACTATTTGTAATGTTACAGAAAGTAACATACATTTTTTATATTAGCTTAGGTTTATACCTGGCAACGGTTTCCAGTGTAGCCTTTGGGACAAGACAACGGAAAGACTCTAGTGCGTCCTGGCAGATCCCTCCGTTCAGACAGGGCTGTGAGTCACACTCATTCACCTCGTACTGACAGTGAGAGCCAGTGAACCCTGAGCGGCAAGTGCAGGCGTAACCATTGATTTTGTCTGTGCATGTTCCACCATTAAAGCAAGAGCTATAAACCAGAACAAACGGATAATTGTATGATTGGCGACAGTTACATTTGAAAGGAGAAGGAAGAAAACAGGTTGAGAATAATAGACAGTCTTACCTTTCTGTGCAGTCGGGAATGTTTGTTTCACAGTGGATGCCGGTAAATCCAGGTCTACACGTGCAAGTGTATGAGTTAACATAGTCCTTACATGTGGCTCCATTTTTGCAAGGGGAGCTTTGACATTCATTGATTTCTAAAGCACAGCGAGGGCCTGTGAATCCTGGCAGGCAACTGCAGTGATAAGAATTCACCCCATCTGTGCAAGAACCTCCATTCAAACAGGGATCTGATAGAGAAAACAAGTTAGTATCGGCATTTATGTTTTCACATATGAAAAGGTTTAGGCTACTCACTCGGAGAACAATCATTAATATCTGTTTCACAATTTGGCCCTGTGAAACCACCTCTACATGAGCACATGAAGCCGCCAAGTGTATTTGTGCAAGTCCCACGGTTCTTACAGGGGTTGCTGACACACTCATTGACATCGTTGTTACACAGTTGACCTATAGGCAACATATCATGTAAATATAATTGTTTTCCCTCTTATTATACAACATATTAATAAAAGTACCTTGCCAGCCTTGCTGACATTTACACTGATAGCCCAAGTAGTCAGCAGTATGGGTGCATATGGCATTGTTGGCACATGGGTTCGGAGAGCAAGGAGCGAGGATTTCAGCACAAGTAGGACCAGTGTACGGGGGCTCGCAGATGCAGGTGAAGCTTGCCACACCATCCACGCACGTTCCTTTGTTTAGACATGGGCTGGATGCACATTCATTGATATTCACCTGGCAAAGATTACCTGTAGAAAAAAATAAATATTTTAAATATTGTTATCAACTCGATGTTTTTCCAAGGCATTGCTATTCTGAAAATGTAATGAATACCTCTAAAGCCCTGTCGACATTTGCAGCTAAAGCCATTGAGTTGATCAATGCAGGTGCCAGCATTCTGACAAGGACTCGGCAAACAGTCGTTCCGGTCAAGATCGCAATTCTTTCCTACCCAGCCAGGTTCACAATCACAACGATAACTGAAACAAAAACAAAAACAAAAAATAAACCTTATGGTCATTATGTGAAAATCTGATTCTCTAAGCTTTAATTTTATAAAGACAGTGAGCAGTGCTGAGGCGAAACTTGATTGTCAGGAGGTCTAAATATAGATCATTAAAAAGTTAGTAAATAGTAAACTGAAACAATATTCTAAGCTTGTGCAATATCATTATATAATTTATTCTTTTCATCTATTTTTCTTACCCATTGATGTCATCTCTGCAGGTTCCATGGACACAAGGGCTGCTTCCACACTCGTCCACTTGGGAGTAACAGTATGGTGGCTTGAACCCTTCGGGACACTGGCAGTGGAATCCATTCTCCTCATCCACACATGTGCCTCCGTTTCGGCAGGGGCTGGAGGCGCACTCGTCTATCTCCACATTGCACTTTGGACCTTGTGGTGGAAAAGTAAGCTTTTTTTATACTGAATACAGATGTATTTTAGAGATATATTTTTATTATTTTCAGATTAAATGGTTCTTACCGGTGAAGCCAGGTTTGCAAACACAGTCATAACGGTTAATACCATCTTTACAATCCCATAATCACATGGATTGCTAGCACAATCGTCAAAGTTTATTTCACAGTTTGTGCCTGGCAAAAAAACAAAACAAAACATAATATTTACATTTTTGTTGTTGGAGACATTTTCTAAATACTCATGTGATTGTAACTTACCTGAGGTCCCATGTTGACATTGGCAAATATATTTGTTGACCAGGTCTACACACTTGCCTCCGTTTTGACAGGGGTTACTGTGGCACTCATTAAGCTGGTTTTCACATCGATACCCAGTATAACCTGCGTCACAGTTGCAGGTGTAGCTGGCAATGCCATCGATGCATGTCCCGTGATGGCAGGGATCTGGCTGGCAGTTGTTAATATTACTCTCGCACAATGTGCCTTCATAGCCTAGATAAAACACAAAGGCATTTAGACATGTCTACATTCCTATATGACTTTTATTTTATCTGCTGAAAGCATTAAAGTAAGGGTTAATATTGTTTTCAGTCTTTTCAAAGTATAACCTCTTGTGTCAGTCACACACTTTTTCTCACTTTATAAAGCGTCTACAGTTTGGGCCCTAATCACTCTGGTTGCCCAGACAACAGTGTCTGAGCTAGACAAGACTTGGTTTGTGTAGCGTGTGTTTAGAGCAGTGCTGAGTTTGGCAAAGCACTAAAGAAGGACCCTGCACAGGCCTCCCAGTCCTGCTTTTGTTCTGTGAGGTGGAGGGAACAATGGGCTGCACCACGTCAAACAGGAGCACTGCACTCAACAGAAGGGGCCCACAAACATAGGGAATACCAAGCAGCTGGCCACTGAAACAATGATGCACCCCGCTGCTCCAAATAAACAGGCAAACTATCATTGTATCTCTATGTTTAAGTTCCTCTGATAACATCAAGCTAAACTTCTGAACTTAAATGTTGTTATTTATTTTATACACAAACTTAAAGAAATTATCACATGTGAAAGAATGCATGTGGTAGCATTATGTGAAAGATTGGAGATGAACAGATGCAGGGGTGATGACCAATGGTCTTTTCAAAACAAATGCCTTTGCTCAGTGACCCCATGATCCTGACATTCAGAGAGCTAGAGGTGGGCCTCAAGTTACCAGGTTTACATGCCAGACATCCAGAGAACCTGCTGATTCAGCAAACACTGGCATTTTAATAAAACTTTAGCATAATTTGCCACATATGCCTATTCCTCACTCCTGTGTGCTAATAAACTCAGACAAATAAAAGAACATACCTTCTGCACAGCGACACTCAAAGCCATTGGGCCGGTCGTAGCACTTGGCTCCATTCTGACAGGGGGTACTAGCACACTCATCGATGTCAATCTGACACATGGTGCCGGTGAAGCCTGGGACATGCAAATACAGAGGGGAGAAGGTCAGATGGTAGGTCCGGTAAAGTCGTCCAGCCAGGGGCAGAGGGCAGTCCTTGTTAAGGCCAGAGGGCTCTGGCCAAATGACTGATGTCTGGATTTTAACCAGGATTGACTGGTTAAAAACATGTTATGAATCCATTTGAAAAATACAGTCTGCAACCTTAAAAATTCACATAAACAACAGAAGAGAGGATTTTTAATGGCAAATTTTGAGAAATAGCCCTATAAATATTATTGTAACAAATAATATTAAAATGAGATTGCTCAGTTCAAAAGGATGAGTCGTGGGATGCAGAAAGTGGGGGCTAGTGGAGACGGTGGGATTGTTTTCTCTTTGGGAACCCCCACAATCTTCCTGCATCAGCTCCACAGACTCAATAGCGAGCTGGGGGTTTAAGGGGGGACGTCTGTCCCAGATGTAAATTGCGGAGCTGGAAAAGAATCTCATTAAAAGACTGCTGTTCCCCTCAGCGCCAGGCAAGACGAGGGAGACTGCTGTCCTGTCCACATTCCACAGAGGAGGGGAGTAGGGTCACAATGGTGTCTTTGTTCTGGCAGCAGGACAGGCAGCTTTCTCGATCTGTCTTTTTAAACAAGTGGTTGCTCTGAACAGTGGCAAGTCTAGATTTCCTTCTTAAGGGCCATTTAAACTTTGGCTTTTTATCCCATGAGGTGTTGACATGAAAGCCAGGTTTAGGATGAGAACAGGCAGAACACTTACCTGGCTGACAGGTGCATGTGAAACCATTAACCATGTCTCTACAAATGCCGTCATTCACACATGGGTTGCTCTCACAGTCGTCTATGTCAACTTCACAGTAAGTTCCCATGTATCCTGTAAGACATGTTTGAGTTTAGTTTACTTTGATAGACATTGTTATTAAAATTATTTATAGATTCTTTATGAACACAAAACTTTATTAAGTGAATTGTATGAGGATTCCAAAGCTGTGCGACTGATATCTGTAAAACAGCCCTCGCCTTTGCCAGGGCTGATGATGATGATGAAGGTGAAGAGGAAGAACTTGTCTCTGGAAAGGCAGGGGGAGGGGCATGGGCTCTGGGAAAAGCCTCTTTCCCTCTCTGTGTGTATGAGGGGTGCAAAGTTGAGCACAGAGGGCCCCTATTGTTCAGCTCGATTCCCACAACTCTACAACTCATTAGTATGCACAGCACACTCCTCCCCCTAACTGCTCAGCCTCTTGCACATCCAGTACTATAGACCCGACTCACAACTCTTAATTTGTATAGTTCCCAAAACCCCAGGATACATGTTGGACTGTGCGTGAGAGTTTCACTGTTTGTGTCACACCAGACTGAAACTTTACTGATTCCAGACTAATGCCCTGTCTGGTGTACCAGAGCACTGACAGCAGAGAGGTGCACCAAGGTGTTACGTAATTGTCTGCACTGTATTGTCTGAAGACAAGGTCAAGTTTAACCTTGTGTTTGCCGAGAGAGAAACATTATGTTATAAGGCTATACCTGGCATACAGATGCAGGTGAACTCTCCAATGCGATCCAGACAAGTTGCATCATTTTGACAAGGCATTGAAAGACATTCATTAATGTCTATTTCACAGCGAGGTCCTGCATATCCACGGCCACACTGACACTGGAAAGAGCCTTCTGTGTTCACACATTTACCAAAGTGCTCACAGGGGTTTGCTCCTACAAACAAACACAAAATCACGTTCATAAACATCTTTTAATATGAAAGTATATATTTTTAAATGTCATGATTAAATTTAACACACTTACCAATAGAACACTCATCCATATCTTGGTTGCAGGCTCCTCCCACAAAACCAGCTGGACAGGTGCAAATGGCTCGACCATTCAGAGGGTTAGTGTCACATACAGCACCTTCATTACATGGATTACTGACACAAGCATCATCAAGATGACACAGCAAACCTGCAGGACAAAGCGTAAATTAACCACTTCTCTATTTTATATGAAACTGCATTTTTTGTTAAAAATAATCCTCCATACCTGTCTTCCCCACAGGACACTGGCAGAAGAAGGAGGCCACACGGTCATGACAAGTGGCTCCATTGAAACACACAGCGGTGGCACAGTCATCGATGTTTTCACTGCAGTCGTCTCCGGTCCAGCCGTTAACACACACACAGGTATGTCCTCCAATGATGTTAAAGCAAGTGCCACCATTGTGACAGGCATTGGGCTGCATGAGACATTCATTGACATCCTCCGCACAATATTGTCCTAACATGATGAGGACAGATAAAGGCATGAGAACATTTGTATTTCTTGATGTTTTTTTTTTTAGAACAATAGACAAAAATATTGTATACCTGTCCATTCTGGTGGGCATTGACAGTTGTAGGTGTTGACACCATCCACACATTTACCCCCATTCATACACTTATGACCTGGGCAGTCATCCACATTATTCTCACAGTTGTGTCCCTCAAAACCTAAGTGAGAAAGAGATGATGATGATACACAGATACACTTGCTCTTAAGCCTTGGGGCCCCTTCCACTACACAGGGGCCATTTCCAGATGCTATGCACAAACTTCCCACACTTGTGGAGGTGAACACAGGCAGTGAAGTGTTCACAGGGTGTCTGACTGTTTACATGGTTTCATGATGGTTCCCACACAATGCCAGCAAATGTCGTGGCTTCTGCCTGCTCTAGAGGCCACTGCTCTCAGCAGTATTTGCTTGTTTTAAAATCTCTCACAGTTTCAATGACTTCCTTTCTGGCAGGAGTCATTTCCTGCACCCTCCCCAGTGAAAACTAGAAAGCTCATAAATAAATTTTTCTGTTGTGAACAGGGCAGAGTGCAAAAGGACTGCTGTTTCAACTCTCCCACCCGCCACAATCTCATCACAGCTAATAATAGCTCACAGGACCAGGGGTTGAGAACTGAATCCAAGCAGTCATACTATTCTCTACGTCATAGGGTTTTAGAGACACTACTGACTATGAGGCAATTTAGACAGTTAAGGCATTTCATTGAATATAAACAGATATAATGATCATAATAATGGAAAACAAACTAAACAGAGCAGCTTACCTGGCAAACATGCACACTCATAGGAGTGGTCGCTGGTTTGTCGACATGTTCCACCGTTTAGGCACTGGGATGGAGAGCAGGGAATAATGGGTATTTCACATGTGCGCCCGCTGTACCCGGGTGGGCACTGACAGCGGAATGACCCAT
Organism: Mugilogobius chulae; assembly: GCA_038363315.1. Classification (NCBI taxonomy): domain Eukaryota; kingdom Metazoa; phylum Chordata; class Actinopteri; order Gobiiformes; family Gobiidae; genus Mugilogobius; species Mugilogobius chulae. The sequence continues at coordinate 66,162,962 of CM076396.1, forward strand.
GGGTGTTCTGGCAGAGGCCTCCATTGAGGCAGGCACCAGGCTTCCTGCACTCATCTATATCATTGCGGCAGTTTTTTCCTTGAAAGCCCGGTGGACAGGAGCAGTTGTAGTGATTATTCCAATTGACACAGCGCGCCCCATTGGCACACGGACTTGTGGCGCAGGCATCTATTAGCGAGCAGTCTTGGCCTACCATTGAAATGAAAAGTAGAGATGGTTATGTTTCATTTTAATATTTGTAAGTATAAGCTCAAAGGGCAAGATGTACCTCTGAACCCTCTCTGGCACACACAGCTGTATTGTGCAATACCGTTGACAACCTGGCTCTTGCACGCTCCCCCATTTAGGCACTGAGTTCGATGACAGGGATCCAGGAATTGACAAAGAGGACCTATATATCCAGGACGGCATCTAGATAAAACAAGCACATACGTTTTGTAAGCCACTCTACTGTACTGATCTAGTAGTTGAAAAACTGCAGGAAAAACAGTTATGGAAACAGAGACCAAGTGACTCTCATGCTGAAAATAATAACATTGAGGTAGGTGCAAAGCTTTGTAAAACCTATGGTGTTATGTTTGAAAAGGATAATGACAATAATAGAAGTCTAATAGGTTTAGTCAGGACTCCCCAGTGACCATATAACTCAATTATCTTCATGTTTAACACAAATCGGTGTCCAAAGCTAACATATAGCCCCCCTTTGGGACATTTGTCGTCTCTTTGGGGGCTAATAAAATGCGGTAACACTACACCCATTGGCTCTTCACTGTGGACTACCCCCACTCTCCACTTCACACAGGTTGTTTAATGCTGATGACAGGCCGGTGATCTCTGGGCCCTGCCTTCAGGCTCTGTACTTTGTTTCACTGGAAGGAGCCCGAGGCAGGATCAACAGTGTGTCTTCTGGTATTCATCACCAGGTATTACGCTACGGTGACTTCTGGACAACTAAGTTCAAAATATCAGTGATGAACTTTTGGTCATTCAAAAGATAGAACATTTTGTATCATTTTGAAGCTCTTGGATGCAGCCATGAATGTGGATGTACTTAATTTTTTGCGCTATTATAAGACAGCACATTCAATCAGCTGGTAAATGTGCACATATGTGTGTTTTTTTCAATCAAGGGTCCACTACTCACTTATTTCCATGGTGATGTTATTACATTGCCTGGCATATTCCACAAGATAGTATTAAAAGTATTCATCTTCATGGAAACAAACCAGTTCAAATAACACTTCAGAGAGCAATGTACATTCATGAAATGCAATGTATACAAATTAAATGCCATATTTTTGAATGTTTAAGGCAAAATAATTACTTTCCCTCAGAGAAAAGCAGATCGTGGACAACCCCCACCATAAAAAGCCACACGGTGCGCTGTTAAATTTAAAATCTTTTAAGCGCTTCTTTGAAACAGCCACAACATGCCAGCCTTTTTTCTACAGTTACCCTCTCCAAAATCCCATGAAAAACATTTCCCCCTCTGCCTCCTCCCGCATGTTGAGAGGTCAGATGTCAGAGGTGCCCGACTGATTGTGATGATAATGTCAGTGAATCTGCAGGCAGCGGGAGGGGCGCCTCTGCAGGAGAGAGTGTGGGATTGGCCCAAGTGGACAACCTAGAGGAGGGGGAGTGGTTCATGTCATATTTCCTGTAATGCCATGTCCACTGCCCGCTAAGATCTACTCCAAATCCCCATCTTTGATTTAAACCTCTTTGGTCCTTTAGTTACTTTTTTTGTATAGTTCTTGAGTTGTAAAAATATTCACAGTCCAACAACTTAACACTTGAGAGAAGATAAAACTACGTATAAACTTAAACGAATATGAAAATACAATGCATTTCAGAACATGTTTGATGTGAGCTGCCTGTTTGTTCTGAATCTGATTGGTTATGTAGTTTTTTGTTTTTTGAGAAATGTTCTTAATTTGTTGTGATTTGCTAATGGCGAGACTTCAATATTCAGGTGTGATTGTTCTTGGGATTCTCATGCAAATTAATACAGTTGTTTTGTCTCCTGAAGTTATTCAGTGGTATGTAATGGCATTTCTCCATCTTTTGGGATGGCAATGTTAAGTTTTAATGTAAATGTGTTATATAAACACATTATAAATTATAAATGTCAGTTAGCAACTAGGACTTGTTCCCACAGTACCTGTCTTGAGGTGTGTGTCTGTGCAGCTGTTTTCCATTGTCCACCACTATTACATCCTGCATCGATAGCGCTTGCTTTTGATGACTAACAAAGCTGTGCGATCCATATCTGATAACATAATATGATTTGTAGAGGTGTGTCCAGATATGATGAGTGGGTAGTTAAATATGGAGGCGTTATGTGCTGAGTAAAAGTAACTGATTATAGTTGTCTTGACAAATAAAATGTTTTTGGCCTTCCAACCACAGCAATCATAGTTGAGAAAGCCAAAACACATTCTTTTGTCTAGACCTGAATTTGTGCCAGCACTCTACTCCCATAACACCCAAATCAGGCTGGACTCGTATCAATGCTGTGAGAAATGTGCTACTTTGCCTTTCCGCACCTGAACGTCCCTTATCAGACTCTTTACAACCTTGTGGATTCCTTCAGCTCTGGGAACAGCAGACCAAGCCTTACTAAAGTGTGTGTGTGAACGCAAGGCAGGTGCAGACGCTTGTTGTGCAATAGGCCCCTGATTCATACTTGGTGACTTCTGACCTTTGAGGAAGAGGGGCAGCAGATGAGGGGAAGGTCTCTGAGGACACAGGAGGCATGCCTATAGTGGGTAATCTCCCGATGTCAACACGTATTAAGCCTTTGGACAGCTGCAACGTTAGGAAACCATGCATCTGTCCACATCTGTCAGCGCAAAGCCAAGTTGTCTGAGCTTGGCTGCTAGCTGAACATTAAAGCCATCTTGTTTTGGAAGACCATAACCAAATACTCTCATTATTAGCAAATTCACATCAATCATAAATGGGATACGCATGCAATAGCAAAATCTGTTTACACACTTCTTTACAAGCAAAAACAGCACTGCAATGAATGACGCAAACGCATGCAGCTACTACACACCCATAACACACAGTGAAGAAACTTACAACCAGTCTTAGCACCTGTGGTAAAATGCCAACTCCTAAAAAAGCTGAGGAAATGGCAAAATAGGGAAGATTAAGTTCTTGTTAATTGTAATTACAAAAAACATATTTGATTAGGTTTAAACCCATGAAACCAGAATGAAACCCAATCCAAATTTCCTGCTTTCTGGGTCATTGAAGCTGGGTAACCTGAGCCCATCTTCTTGTATAGAATAGCCGCAACCCTGCCAGAGGTCATAGGCGAGCTCACCTGTGAACAAAGAGTCTGTAATCTGCGCCACGGTTCATATACCACGTCATGCTCTACAAAGCAACAAGTATAAAAGACTGCTTTGCTCTCTGAGGGTATTTCCTGGATAACTGGATAATAACAGAAACAACAGAAGTGGCTCTTCTCTGGCTTAAGGCGAGATTTAAACACCAACTTAACAAAAGGCTGTCATTTTAGATATTTGGTTCTAGACAACTTTTAGCAGTATATTTGTAAGTCAAACCAGGTATTCGCTTCTTTTTTTTTAAGTTTAAAGAACCAGGTCCTTCTTTTATTCAAGTCTACACTGACATCATATTGGCAACAGAAGGCCCCCAGAAGCCCCCCTTTCTCGTCATCTCTGCCTCCTCTGCTAAGGCTCAGCTCGGCCAGCGCTTTCTCAGGAGAAAAAGCCTGGGGGGTGGGGGAGCATTTTGTGGTCCAAATAAAGGAGCTAAAGTAGTCCGAACTCTTTTGTGTGATCTTGTTGGACAGGGGGGTGCTTCAAGAGAGAGAGAGAGAGAGAGAGAGAGATAGAATGAGAGAGAGAGAGAGAGAGAGAGAGAGAGGGGGGTGCAGTGACCCAAACAAACAGCTTGTCTTTCAACAGGCCTAAGCTTACATGGACCAACAGGCCTGGGCTGTAGCCTGGCAACAGTAACCCATGGTGAGAGCGAGCCGGACCAAGGCAAAGGGGTCTGAAGGGTTTCATAAGGACAGTTTGGGAAAAATTGTTCCAATTTAGAAAACAGTGGGGTGTGCTGGAGAAGACATATGAACACTGATCCAGAAGAAAGTTTTATGCGGGAAAAGAACGTCTCATATTTGGAATAGCAAAAGGCATGTCCATGACCACATTGGGTTGGGGGTTTTTGAATCTTGACTCAAGTTCAAAAACTCCACCCTGCTGACTAAATGAAACAAGATTTCTGACCAGAATAAATCCAAATCCACCAATCAGTCCTTGCAAAAACAGACCAATAATCACTAATGTCCTGAAAATGTATCAATAAAGTGGACGCCTGAATCCTGTCAAAATGTATTAGGATTCATAGACACAAAAAGGCAAAGACTGAGAATGTTAATTAATCTGAGTGTGGCTACTGCTCCTCAGCTTAACACAAGGAAAAGTCTAGTCTTTCCTAAACCACAGCGCTTTCTGTGAAAACAATGCAAAATTGTTAAGTGCGGTCGAAGCGTCTGTGTAATCAAAGGGCCAGTGGAGTCTTTTGATGAAAAACCAAGTCCTTCCTTCTCCTTAAGCACACAGACTATTGGAAAACGCTGCTCGCAGACATGACTTCAATCAGAGCTGCTTTAAAGTCCTCATCTCCTGGAGGCCGCGGAATGAGCCTTCACAGAGGGCTTTACTTGTGGTTGAGGCAGAAAATAAACAAAATGGATACCCCAAACACCGACAAATTACAAAAAAGATCTAATGTTGACTTGACATATTCACTCATGCCAAAATTGAGAAGTAAATCAGGAGGAATACGGTAGCCACTTAAGATAGGCCAATAAGACAGGGACATGCGTAACAGTCGGGTCAAAAGCCACCACTTCCTGTGATGGGGCCTGGGAACCACAGCTTCCAGTTTTCCCTAATGACCTAAAATAAGGGAACCAAAAACCAGCTATGTTTTTTTTTCTAACTGGGTTGTCTAAATCACATCAGCGACATTTTTTTATGATTGATGATGACATTACAATACCTCCAATTGCCTGTCAGAAGACTTTGAAGCAAATAGAAACAAGAAAACTCAATGTTGGAAAAGTCAATTTAAGAGCAAGTCAAACAAGTCAATCAAACGTCACGTTCTGAATGACAGTGGGCTAACAGTATTGTTGTGGGGCATTCCTCAGAGGTATGCCGGGGTGAAGGATGGGAGCTCTGGACAATGGTCGGCGCACTGGTGGGATAGCAGGAATCTTAGTAAGCATTCCTTGCTAATCCACCGTAAAGATGCCAAAGAAAACTCTAGCCCCGAGGTGCTGCCTAGGCCAACAAAATAATCTGTCCCTCTTTGCTATTGTCTGATTAACTCAACTGGCAAAAGTACCAATATTAAATTTTTCTTTGTAGTTATTAAAGCAGCACTGGCTGACAATACGAATGACTTTTTGCACCTGTTCAAATGTTAGATTAGTTAAAAGAGTTACATAAATAGAACCGATCACAATCCAGTACCCTCACATCATGTTTACTACATGTGTGTTTTGTAAATTTGATTTGTGGGCAGTACATGTTATTTTTTAATTGAAATGAATCTTATTGAGTTTGAGTTTTCTTGATGTAACTTAACCTGAATTAACTAACTATAAGTTAAGCTAAATGTGATGTTTTTATCTTCTCCAAATATTTGATAACAAGACATTTATTGTGTTGTATTCAATCTGCAATCCAGACTTTTTTTTTGATAACTCCATTGTTCTGCTATTAATAGAAATGACAAACTATTTCTGTATTGCTGCTTACATTTCTGCATAGAACTGCCTCTCTAAAACAACAACAGTCTGCTCCTTATCATCGTCAGAGATGTACCATTTTATCAAGTCCTTGGAGGGAGGGTGGACCCACAGGCCAAAACATTACACAGTGCTACTGAGACCAAGGGCAGAGCATCCGTACTTAATAATAACGCTTTGTTTAGTCATATAGGCCGTGCTTTCTTACACATTTACACATCTTGTATAGCCTTTTGTCATGTGGTGTTGAAAACCGGTAGCTGCGATGAGTCCTGCCGGTATGTGAGAGTGCAACATGTGTTAGAGGGAGCGAGCTACAGGCTTCATTCCACCACTGGCTTGTCTCTCACAGTATGGGGGCAGCAGACCCTTCAATGGCAGCACCTGGCCCTATGCTTTCCCCATTGTCCAGATCTGACTTCACTGGATTACCATCACAACATCCACCAGCTGTCCCCTGCTACAACCCCCCCATCAGCACCTCAGCCCCCCTCTCGCCTCCCCTTCTCTGGCCTGCTCCGATCTCTCCAGCTGGATGCGCTCTGAATGACACCCTCTCAATCTGCCTAATTATCTCTCCTGAGGCCCGTAGGCTTATATAGGCATTCCACTTGAGGGGTGGTGCTGAGGGGCTTGTCGCGCTCCATCCGGACTTCCTGATCACTCACCTTGAACAGTTTTCGGAGACACCCATTCACTTTTCACTGTCAAGTATAGCGGCATCAAGTAGAACAGTGAAATTAAACTGTAGCCGTCTAAATAAATATCTTAAACAGGTTTGTTTTGCTTAAATTTAATGGCACAAGTATTTGTTTGAGTCAGTAATATCTCTTTTTTCCTTGAAACTTCATTCAACTTGATTTTACAATAAAACTATGTTACCCTAATCATTCACCAGAACTTGGAAGCAAAACAAAGAAAATCAAGTTTGTGACCTCAAAACCGCACAGACGATTTGCCAGAAAGTAAATTAATATCCAGGTTGTTTGGTAAACTTAAAAGTGACATTGTCATAGTATTTGTTTTCAACCGGGAATATCAAATGTAGAGATGGGAATGCGGTGCTATTAAATGATCTCATGAGTGATGTTGGATTGGGAATGAACCAGGTCTCCCAGGAAAGGACAGAGCAACATCGAAACTGCCACAAAGAATACAGCAGCTATATTATAATATGATAGCATTGTTGGCTAAGGCACAGGATACTAACAATCTGGGACAACAACAATGTCTGCTGTCTTACATACTGTCACCTGAGAGGATGTTCGCTCCAAGACAAATTTGCCAACTATTGACAAAAGTAGATTGAACTTAACCGTCTTTCGTTGTATTACGTTACAACAAACTCCTCTAAATTCCGCCCAAATGCCAAAACATGCTTCCCCGTTCATTCTGTCTCTGTCTCTTTGTTGAGTACCGACTTGGCCTTTCTAGTCACCCCATCGGACCGGGCCAGGTTTCATCTAGGTATCTGATGGAAGAAAGGGCCTTTTCTGCTGCTTTGGAAGGATCTCTAATTTCGGTGGGTTCCCAGGGGAAGGGGTGGAGTGACTGCTGTGTTCACCTCGAACCCGGACTGGTCTAACCACTCCATGTCTCGTGTTAGAAATGTGATGTATGTGGTTTTTGGCATGGCACCAGTGAAGGATTACACTTGGACAGCCCCTGTACTGCTAACATATGTGCACAGCGTCATGGGCATGTCTATGGGACAATGGGCCAGGGCTAAACAAAAGATTAATGAATGGCACTTACACAGCCAGACACATGCGAGTAGTGTGATTAAGGGGAACTTTTGAACTCCACTGCGATACACGTGGGATTTTTAAACTAATAATCCATTCAATCACATCATAGGAATCAATAGCCATTCTAAAGACTTTTATCAATCTTGTCTGCGTAACAAAAATTGCTCAGACACTACTTTTTCGTGGGTCAGAACAACTCTACCCTAAGGAAACTATACTTTACATTTTTCTATCCTCCCAAGGTTAGTTTTACCCAGAAGACTCCTAAAAATTACAAATTAACTTGCATAATGGCAGCCAGGCATCTTGACAGACTTGCCTGGCTAATGATTTAAGAAACGCAGAGGGGATACCACACTTTGCTAGAATAACTCACTGGCTTTTTTGTTTTATAAATACGCTTGCTTTAGCGTTGTTGCTGTTGTAAAAGTCTAGCTTGTGCACATTTGCTGCGTGTGCCAATCAAATGTACATTGGCCAGACTCCTGATTCTGGTCTAATAAGGGTAAATTACAAACCGACTAATGAGTCAGTTTGGTTTTGGAGGGAAGCAGCTGCAACCCAAAGAATTCTGCTCCAAAAGACTGTACTTCTCTGTTTTAAAAAACTCTATGGAGCAAGCAGATTTTCAAAGAACCAATCACCCCCAGGAGCTTGCTATTTAACTGGAAAGAGGCCTCACAACTCCCACTGCTCATAATTTGAAAAACAAAAGCCTTATCTCCAAATGCCAAAGAGTGGATGTAAATGATTCAGAAAAGTGACTCTCTAAAATAACAGTGAAGACTTAAAAAACAAAGCAGGTTATTGGCACATGAGGTGTATGTGTGTGAGTAATGCAGTGTAGTGATTGTACTTGACAAAGATCTTGAACAGGTGCAAGAAGTGATTGAGGTCTGCTTGTTGTGACTTGATCACAGCTCATCCTCTGTTGCCTAATTAATTCTATGCTCAACCTGTTTTGTGGCAATAGGTTTATTATTCAAATCCTGTCTGTATTCTTTTAACCAAACTGAATTCTTTAAATGTAACTCCCCACTAGTTGATTCACATCCTCATCAGTGACTGTGTGTTGTTGGCTGTGGTGTGTTGTGTTCACAAACATGTTGGACTTACATGCATTTTGATGATGAATCAATACAGGTCCCTCCGTTCTCACACGGCCTGTTTTTATCCATGCAGCGGAAACCTGCGGGCACGGGACACAGTGAATAGAGCAGCAGACAGACGGAGCCAATACACAGCGCTTCAGATGCTTAACAATGGCCTCCTCATTATCATCCAGGCATCTTCAGTGGCTCCGTTAGCATAACATTAGTTTGTGTACAACCGGCTTTAAAGTTTTTCATCAAGCAAGTCATGAAAATCTTATGTAAACAAAATCCGGTGCGACATTGTTTATTTCCTTATCACAAAATTTTCAGTAAACAGACAAACATTTAAATGCCCTGTCTTGGACATGGATATTTGTCCGTCTACTGGTTATCTTTGAATAGTATTAGGCTAAGTAGCATTTAAAATGTTAACAAATATTATATTATTATTCAAATATTTCTTTTTTCCTACGTTTTCCTACAGTTTGAGAAGCCTTGGGCACCTGATGCTTCAACAGGGTCTTATCACTACAAGTTACATTTTTGGCACGATAAGGCCTGGTGCCAGCAAGCTAGAAACCTCAAAAGTTTCTAACACTTTACTGGGTTTCTTCGTAAAACTTTGTTCCTGTAACAAGTTTAAACATGCCCACAGCACCCCTCGGAGACCCCCGTCTGATTAAGAAGCGCTCTGGGGAAAGTTGTCCAAACATGCCCCTTTGGTCAAACTAAACAGTAATTTCAAAGTAAAAGTAATTCAGCTTTACCTTCACACGGATGTATAAACAACAAAAACGCCAAAATAATCCATGGGGTATTCCCTTCCATTTCGATGGAAACGTTTCCAACGCCTGAAGAAAGTCTTTAACAAAAATACATCCTTTACAAAGGCAAAAATTGGCAATGGTTCCGGAACCGAATCAGTTTTCTGTAAATAAAAGTAGCCTCAAAAATAGTGTTACGTCCCAAGCGCGTTTTGTATTATCCAGCGCAGCTCGGCCACGGCTGCTGTGCTTCTCCTCTTGAAACTTTTGAGAAACTTTTTCCCCCAGAGTGTCCCACCACCGTCCGCTTTGACTCCGCCCCCTATCCCTCTCTCTCCCTCTCTCCCTCCCCCTCCTCCCACTCCTTCTCCCTCCTCCCGCGCGCACACAGCAGGAGCTGCTGCAGGACTTTTACGCACGGCCTTCTCCAACTCCCACACCAATCTTTTACTCATTTAGGCCATTTAAAACTGCGCTAATATGTATAAATGACTAATGTGGACAGTAGGGCCACTGCATTAAAAACAACACCACGATGGAGAGTTCTGGTTTAACATTGTGGACACTGCGATTAAACTCTCTTTTCTTTTATTCAAGATCGCTGTTATTTCCCACAGCTGTTACTATTGTTTCTCCATATTAACAGTATTTTTGTAATATACTTTTATTTAGACGTTATTGCACCACAATTAAATGTTCATTGCACATATTTTGTTTATGATGTTAGTTGACCTATAAAAACCAACACTGTATGGCAATATATAGGATAAGATAAGATACCTTATTTTTCCCACATTGGGAAAATTCCACTGTTGCAACGCACAGTCCAAGAACAGCAGGGACATAGAAGCATCCAATCAAACAAGATATTATTTTTTAAAAGAGAGAGTTATAAAAGTGTAAAAACAATAACAAAAGGTTGCATAAATCTTCCTCCCTAAAACTGCGTTTGTCTTGGTGTTATTTTGGAGCATCCTGCTGTTTTCCCTGGTCTATCATTGTGCTAAGTTTACATTTGCTATAGTTTTAGCCCCTGCTCAATATAAAACACACTGGACACCACATTCATCACAGCTGCATAGAGGCTAAACTGGAGTATGCTATGTTTTTAAGTCTATGCGTCAAGTTGTTTCATTGAAATTAAGTCTTTAGGTGAATTGGACTTAACAAATATTCTTCTTTACACTAGCTTGAGTGCTGCTTTCGATGTTTTTGTGCATCTTCTCAGCTGGCGGTGCACTGATCCAGCACATAGAGCCTCAGTTGTTCTGGTACACAGAGTGGAGCCAGTCGCTTACAGAAACAATAGCCTTTATTTGAATCATAAAAGGGGTCCGGTATTATGACACAGTTTCTCTCTGCAGGGGTGGGCAGTGCACTAATATTCAAACACAAGGCCCTTGCGCCAGCCATCACCCCCTTTTCTAACCCTCTCTACCTCCCTTCTCCCCCCTCACTCTCTCTCTCTCTCTCTCTCTCTCCATCGCACTCCTGGTCGTCCTGGCCTTGAATAAATTAAACCCTCGCGTTGGCCCATGAATGTCGGAGGCTAGTTTGGAGTGCAGTTCGTTAGGCTGCGTGATGTCATCTATAGGGGTCAGTGAAAAGAGCTTGTTAGGCCCCCGACAAACACCTGCTTATTCGCCTTCCATTGTGTCCGTGAAAGTCGTCAATGGATAGTTTCAGCTTTTTGTCCAAAATAACACTTAGCTCTTAATTAACATTTACTTATTGCAGCTCCATAATGACATTGTATAGTCCTAATGTCAGAATTATGGAGACAGATCAGTGGCATTTGGTGTTTGTATGCCAAGAAGTCATTGTTATCTCGCTGGGATATGTCTGTTATGAGTTTGTGAAGTAGACACACTTGTTGCATGAGCTCACAGGTGTTGGCAGATTTTGATTTGGTGCCAGCTGGAGAGAGTCCTAGACTTTATTTTGTATTTACTACCTTCTTCTGTAAGCTTTGTTTTGATTTTTTGCCATTTCGTTTTGTCGTTTCCCTTCTGGTGCCTCCTTGTTGCAAGCAGAGATTACCACTGTTATCTGTCTTTCTTTACACCTAAATCATTTTAAACTGCATACTTCTTTGACCATTACTGTAATACATTTTTCCCTTTGCAAAGTTCAAGCTATACATCTTATCTTTTAGTTCAAACAAAGATGTAGTACAACTATTGCTATCATATTGAAGTTGTTAAGGAAGTATGATGAACTTAAATTACATCTTTTGTTAAGAGTTTGTGCAAAATTTCTCATTTAGATTCTTATCCAAGTTCATAAACAGTGAAAAAAGACAACAATTTAACATTCACAAAAATGACTTTTGTTTTTTACGGCTCTGAAAAAACAACTTCACAACTGTTTCTGAAATTTTAGATTGCTAGACCGCTACATCGTCAACTCTTGTTATCCTGTGTTCTTCTCATCTGTGGAGCTCCGTAAACAGTGTAAAAACATGAAAGGAGAGCTGTGTTTGTTTTGAAGGGAAAGTGTGAGATGTGGAGGCAACCGTGACAAAGTTCTCGCAAAGCAGTGTGCTGTAATCTGCAATCAGAACAACAACACTGTGTCCGTTTGAGATTTATAGCTCTTGTTTTATCTTATTTAAGTTTTATCTGTAGCAACAGCTTTGAAATTCCTTGGAGATTACCTTTATTTACTATCCTTTATTGGCATGGAGAATGACTGAAAAAGAGGTGTACTTTTTCCAGTTTTTAATTGAAGCAACTCCTCCTCACTCAAGGTGATAAAACTTATAGATGAGGACCACCCCTGTGCTAGAACTGAATTGTTATTTTTTACTGTTCTTTGCAACCTGATATTTTTGCCCCAACACATCTTGAAATGATTGTCATGCAAGTCGGGGCTTTTTTCTATCGTGTTAATAGCAACAATAGCACATTTGGTGGCTAAAGTTTAGCTTTGGTGTCAGTTAGCACACTCCTGTAATGGTAGTGCTAACAGGCAGTGTAAGTGGACACAGTGGTGATGACTTTACCGCCGAGGCCAGACTGATTTATGTGGGAAAAGCGCTACGAGCACCCACCGAGAGTGTGGAAAGGATTAGAATAACCCTCTACACAACAGTGCATGGCCAATCAGGAACCAAGACCCCCTACGGACAGAAAATGTGGCCAATTACAAAGCAGTATTTAGGGCCGCTATTGTCTACTTTTTTTGTCCATCATATTTGTATGATGTCTTTATTATGGTTAGCATCGTTTTGTGTGTCTTTTACTGGTGGAGAACTTTGTAGATAAAATGGTAGATTTATTAAATTGTGCATTCAATTAGTGCTCACTTTAAAAAGAAAATACATTTCTTGTGGTAGGTTTTTTGTATTTTTCAGATGTCTACACATTTTTATATCCTTTGCAATCATTCAAAGTGATTTAGTAATTTGTCATCTCCAAGCAGTAAAGTCACACTAAAAGCAGTCCTTTGACACTCATTTTCTTTTTTCCTCATACTAATCACACAACACACAGATTGAGAAGAGAGCCGAGCTGAGGCTTTTTTAGTCTAAAGTAAACACACATGAATGATGGATCATTCTTTAGATTGTGGGAAAAAGTGTTTGACTTTCACACAAGCTCTCTAAACGCCCATTAAATCCTCTATGTGTACACACACGTCTTGTTCCTGCACAGGACCTGAACAAAAGGAAATGAAAGGAGACTGAAATTTTATGATTTTAAAACAGTTTTGTTTTTTATGGTGTGATGCCTGACTGAGATTTTAGTTAATTGCATTTCTAAGACAAAGTAGCAGATTTTTAGTGACCACAGTTTGAGAGAAAAGCCCTTTTTCTGTTAAAACAGTGAGGGGAGCTCTTGAAAAGAGGCATTTGCATTGGACAGAGGTCAGAGAGTGCAGTTCAGAGCTGGAGACTGGTCAGCTGGAGGAATTCAGAAAACGGTGGTGTTGTTTCTGTGTGAAATGTCTCCATAAGATCAGCGTGAACAGCTGCTGGACAGTGCCCCTCCTCTGCCCTGAGCTCCTCCATGGGGTTGTAAATCTGAGCAGAACGGAGGTGCAGGGACGTGCTGAAAGAGACCCACAGCATCCCGAGTCCAAGCTAAAGGTCAGATCTGTGGGTCTAGTGCTTAGGATTTGAACAGGTTTGAGATGACCAGACGCACGCTTATGTTCAGGGCACAGAACAGTGGAGAGACCATGGATCTGCCTGACCCTGACAGCAATAACTGAAGTCATTTGAAGAAGAGGGCATGAAGTGCCCTGCAACAACAGGGTGTAAGTGAACCTGTGCCACAGGGTCACTCTGACATGTGACACAACCATGTTTAGATCAATGTAATCTGACTAACAGAGCACCCTCATCTCTGATTATGTCAACAGGAACCCTGGGCCACTAAACCTCATATGATTCACTCAGACTGCGTAATAAAATGTATCAAAAATGACTTAATTAAAACTAAGAAAATTCTAAACTCTCTTTAAAGTGGGACAGAAAAGCTCAGAGGGTTGAGCAGCGCTCTGTTTGTCCTCTGTCCCTCCTGAGTCAATTGTTGGGGAAGCATGGTGTCAGGCCTGCGCCATCAATCACCTTCTTTCAGAGCGAGGCAGACAAGGCGGGACCCGCCCCCCAGGACAGGGGGGTGGAAGTTCTCATGCCCTCCCCGCCTTCCGTAGCCCTGCGCCCTACAGACACAACTCCGACAGCTGGTCCGGCCATTAGGCCTCGGCCGGGACCCGAGGGCCCCTCACAGCAGCAACAGCTGCCAGCCTACTGCCCCTGCCTCCCACCACCAGCTCTATAAAATCTTTATTACAGCGCCAATTTATTGTCATTCCTTCACACTGAAAAGGATGGACTTGCACGTCATAACCAGCCTGCTAAAGCTGGAGTACTTTACTCAGACCAATGTGTAAACTTTTGCTTGTGAAGCACACTTAGCTCACTGATGCTGCATTTTCAATGCTTGAACAAGGATTTGAGAGGTTTATTCTCAGTGACTTTCTTTCAGTTATTTTCAAGACATACTTTAGAAATCCTCCTGATTACCTCCGCTTTGATTTGTATGTGAAACGTACAAAGAGCAATCTCCTGTATCAGTACATTGTTTTATGGTGGTAATCACCTAACATTTTAGCCACAATCGTTATAAACATTTGAAAAAAGATTTGAAAGTATAATTTCTACTTTCATAGATAATTGATGGAAAGAAAGAAGAAACCAGTCAAGTCTGTCAGTACAGATTCATTCATTTATTGCAAATCTTGGAATCAGTCCAAGTCAGGTCTGTCTGTGACTATGTTTACAACCCAAAAGAACTAATGTGATTTTCTGGAGAGAGCTCATTGGCCAATTGCTGTTTACAGGTGACTTGAGTTAACCGCTGCATCTGTCTGTCTGTGTATGTGTGTGTTCTGCGCGAGAGCTGGAGATTACACCACACTTCCCTCCGGCCTCTTGTTACTCATGCACCACTGGCAGTATCGTGGTTCCCACACTTAGACCAAGGTGAGAGAAGCTGCACCCACAGCCCCACCTGAGCCTCTGCATGTCCCAGCACAGCCGCCCGACCACGAGTCTTCTTTCAGAAAAGAAAGGGGGAAAAAACTCCAAATCTCTCATGTGCAATCTAAACAGGCAGCCACATACAAGACTGCTTAACCACTAAGGTGTAATTACTACTAAAGCAACAACAACAGGATAATGAGCCTTCACCTCCCCTGTTTGTAATGTCACTTCACTCACAAATATAAAAAGGTATAAAAAGTGAATACCAAGATTTATATAACTGTTTATACTTAAAAAATAACCAACAAACAAAAACACTACACATACAAGGGCAAATAGAAACTTGATTAGCACAAGGTAACAATATAGTGATAAAAGTATATTTTCAAATTTAGATTCAAGCATTTCTTTTTTCTTTTTCTTTTTTTTGAATCTCAATTCTTGGTCTTCAGTCATTGGGCCAATTTAAGCATTCATCTATTACTTTGTGATAGCCTTCGTCCCTGCTGCCAGAAGAATGTTTCAAAGATATCAATTTATTGTGTCCATGGCAGGAGCTTTGACAATCGACAGTGCTCTATTAATCTCAGTTTCAAAACACCTGATAATGGTGGACCGCCTGGCAGCCACAGTATCCTCAACAATTAATATTTTCTTGTGAACGGTGTTCTTGTTTTGAAATAACACAGTGTATAAATTTCCCAAAAAGAAGAAGGGAAAAAAGCTGCAAATGATCTGTGATATGAAGGAAGAAGTCCCTTACGATAACTGCTGTTTCCCAACTTGTCAATGCAGATGCCAGAATATTTGCTACTGCATTTTAGTGCTGCAAGACCACTGTTTGACTGAAAAGACTGAGTGAAATCAAGAAAACTAAACAGCTTGATCTAAATTGAAAGGTGTGTGACTGGAGGCAGAGTCTGGCCCGGAGGCATGCGTAGTGATAAGGAGGGCTGTAATGGAATGAGCAAAGGGTGAGGCCACAGGGAATGTTTGGGGTTGATATGGCCTAAGTGCACTCTGCCCTCAAGGCCCAAATACTTTAACAGGATGGAGATGAAAGACTCCTGCTGGCCCCTCAGTCGTAGTTGTTTTTGTTTGATACACACTCACTTCAAGTCTTATTCAAATGTCATTGTTTTAAATGTTAACTGTTGTATCTATGACACTGTTGGGTTGACCAAAGTCTTTGTTTTGACTATTTTTTGTGTTGAGGGTGCATTCAAACACCACAAATAAATTGGATCTACACTAAGACTAAAACTAAAGTTGGACTAGACCAAAACATAAATCAAATCAAACCAAGAACTGACCTCGCCTTCAATCAGGAAATGTGAAATGCACTTTTATATATTTATTTATGTCTTAAAGCATTTTTATTCTAGCATATTCACAAATCTATATCCAATCCTCAAAGGAGAGGTACAGTATTACTCAAAATAAACTTTGATTAGCTTACATGCTTCCTCATCAAATAAGAAGCCTGTTTTTCCTGGATGTTTGAGTAATCTTGATGTGCTGCAACTGAAAATGACTGTTTTCACCTTTCCCCAATACTCGTTTATCTCTTTGGACTTAACTTGATCATTTGCAAACTTAAGGAGCCCTATGCTCGCTTTTTGCCATCTTTAACCTAGTAAAACAAATATTTATTTAAATTTTTTTTCAGATGTCAACAGACTTTTGCTTATAATGCATTTGGACCTCCAAATTATTCACCAAGATAAGTTTTAAGTGATTTAACAACTTTGAAAAACCACGACAAGATGAGCCATGGCGGCATGCTTAACCAAAATGCTAATTACATAGACTAACTTTTTTCCTGGATTTTAGTGGACGAATAAGACAGGGTCTCCAAACTAACAATGTGTGTGAAGGTGGAAAACTTTTCCAAGTCTTTAAAAATATAAGTAAATAAATAAATAAATGAATACATGAATAAAAAGTTTATCGTGCCTTGTGATATATTATGTTTTAGAACTTTTCAAAACTTAATGACTATCTGCTGAGTGTTTCCACTGATATATGAAAGTCATCTTTTTACAGTGAAAAGTCTTTATGAAATCGGGAGACTTCTCAGTACTTAATAGTTAATATCTAAAATGTTTTAGATTACCGTTGTGATTTAAAATGAACAAGAGCTGAAATTATAATCAACTTATGTTATACTCAAATACTACCTGGAAAAAGGAATACTTCTGTATGTCTCTTTTTAAAAAGGAAATGGGGCACAGTGAGCATGACTGCGTTTATCTGCAGTAGACATTCCTGACCCCATGCCCTGCACAGGCCCTGACAGTAATTCCTCTTTTATTAAAATATATTGAGGAAAAGCAACTTTTCAGGTCTATTGCAGTGGCAAGAGGATAGAATCATCATGGCATCTGAATCCTGCTTTCCTGCAAAAGCTCAATCCGCTAAATGAAGAGTCCATCCGTCAGTTTCTTTAAATTCTTTCATGCATCCATCCGACTTCCACATTATCCATCTTTTCCTGCCTGCACGGTTTTATCTGTGTAGCACCACCCATTGTAATTCCCCTCCAATGCCTTGAAACAAAAGTTTAGCTGTGAGCAAAATTTGTAATGCTCCTCCTTGATGATTGTCTCCTCTTGTTTTTTTGTTTTCCGTGTCTTTGTACAGCTTTTATAACCGGGTGGCCACCAAAAGGCTGCTAATCTTTCCTGAATGACCACTACACCAACTATTGAAACGAGCAGTATTGTCCCGGTAACTTTATAACACTGCCTTTAGCCGGTCTGACCCCTTTGACCTGGGCACCGTCTCCGTGGCAACTAATGAAGGAAGTGTGATAATGTCTGAGTTAGAAGAGAGACCCCTGACCCCCAAAACTATCTGACCACTCTCCCTCCCTGCTGCTACTTTTATTAATGTTACCTTATTTGTCTGCTGCGTGTACACTAAGCCAGCATGGATTTACCCAGGAATGTAAGGCAGGGGTTCCCAAACGGTGGTGCAGGTACTTGCTGTGGTAAAGCGATGTCTTCTTACAGGAACAAGAGAGATTTAAAGTTTAGAGTTTGTTATAATGGACCTGTTTTGTAGTGTAAGCTTTGGTCTCAGTTTGCTCTTGAGTTTACCCAGTTCAATCCATGTATATATTTTCTCTTTTTTCTTGTGATTTCTGCAGTTCTTCTTCACAGATTGATGTAGCTTTTTATCCATGTATTTATTTATCTCAATTTAAATATTTTTTGTTATCAATCTAAATATGTAACCAAGTGCATGTCTTTTTCTGTTGTTCTAAACCAGGTAAAAACAAACACTTAATTAGACAACAACTGGCATACAACTTAACATTTCAAGACAGGCATTAAAGATGCATCATGTAACTTTTTTGCTAGATAATCTGCATCTAGTTGCTAGATAAATTTTGCATTTGACACAATTTTAATTAACCACCTGACTTTTAATAAGGCATTAAACATTATTTTTTGGTTTATGTAACATCAAAATGTTTGTTATTTAGACTATGATAGAACCATTACTCAAATTTGACATTAAAAACTATACTTTTTGTAATTTGGACCAATCTAGGATTTGACCCCCGGGCCGCAAAATTATCTCTGAAGAAAAGACGATTTTTCTTTTAGTGTAAGAGTTGATTCTCTTTTTTTAAAATACAATTCAATTTATTTTCACCACAAGATAAATGCAAATTCTTCATAATCTTCTCCTGTAGCTCTTTGTTTGTTCGAACAGTTCTATTCTAAAATTATTCAATCATGTTTTGCCCTATATTATATTTTTTCGTTGTATCTAGTTTAGTTTAGCTGTTCCAATACAAACTAAGTATCAAATAGGTATCTTCACTTTAAGGTCTACGTATTGATTAATAATGTACAAACTCGCTGCTGGTCTTTCACTAATTTCACCTTATTTGTCTTATGCATGTCCACTAATCCAGCCTGGATTTGCCAAGGAATGTATAGTGTATAATGGAAGAAATGCCTGGTGGTTGGATGCAGTGCACTGGCTTCTTCTGCATACACATGAACTGTAGATTTATCTTTGCTGTCTTCCCAGGATTTGGCGGAAGAGAGGGGCAGTCCAGACAATCCACACATTCCTGTCCTGTTGAGCTCTGTCCTACTCTCTAATTTGGGAGCAGCTGTTTGGACCCTCCAGACCCACGGTCCTCAAAGATCACGAGAAGGTGCGAGTGAGGGGCAGTCATCCCTATGGTCACACTTCCCTGCAGGCCGTGGTTCAGACTCACAACACCTGTGGAAGGGGAGATTAAGGTGAGATTAAAGGCCACAGAGAAATCCCACTAAACACTGCTGTAAAGCTAAATCATTGACCAACTACAGCTCACGTATCCATTTGCTACTTAGAATAATGTGAAGGAGAAATTACTTTTTTATGGCAAGGTGTGGGCATAAAAATAGCCTGCTTTTATTTTATGGTAAACTTATTAACCCCTTATGAATGCTTTTTTCTTTTGTTAAAACGCCAACCAAAATTCCAATTTAAATAACTTCGTAACCCTTTGTAGCACACACAATTGGCCGGACTCATTGTGAAGCTGAGGCTTTGCAATTTTAGTCTCTGATATCTGACAGACTCTATTTTAAAGTGAGAAGAAGCTCTGCACAAAAGAACTCCAGGTTTTGAAATTCATCTAAGCGTTCTTTGGTAAATATATGAAGCAGTAGCCTGGGGCAGAATGACAGGCTACTGCTTCATATATCACTAGCCTGGGGCAGAATGACACCAGATTCGGTATATTTTGGGTTTTTGACAATTCCTCTTCAAAAGTTTAAGGTAATTTAGTTAAAATTTGATTTAGAGACCTGTAAAAAAAATTTAGGTGTAGCCCAAGTCAAATTAATTATTATGATTTCTATAGTACCTCGTCTTAGAATATTGATTACATTAGTTTACACACTTGTAATTTGTAAAAGGCTTTATGTTTTTTTTTTTATGTTTATGGTTTTTTTTTTTACTTTTTGAACAATCCCAGGCAAGTCTTACTGCTGCCCACATTTGTACGCATATACAGGTATAAGTATTATTTTTCGCTCCTCTCAATGCAAAACACTAATAACTTGAATCATTTGAGCCCAAAAGCATGCACATCATCACTGCATATCGCACAAAGCCATCTTAATGTGGTGGTTATGGTGAGTGTGGCACAGCTCTGTGTTTGGTGTACAAACAGACGGAGGTTCTCACACTCTGCTGAACATGTCGAGACCTGGGATCCCCGGAGAATCCCAGATGTGGTCCACTCTCCGCACTGAGCTAACCTCTAATTACACTATTGGCTCCGCTATAGCACGTAATTACTGTGATTCAAGCAAACAGATACCAATTGATTTATTTTCCCGTTACGAATGCACTCTCACATGTACACAATCATGCAACATCACTGTATATCTTACAGTAAAACCTGGATTTATTTTTATTTAGGTAGTTTAGAAAGACATTCACTACTACCGCTATACTGTATGTACCAATAATGCAAAAATATTTTTACTTGCAGGCATTTCGCTGTGCTTTATGTTGCATAGCCAACATAAGATTTTAGTTTGACATTTTTGTTCACTGGCAATGGCAATTTAAAATGTTTAAAATGTTTTGATTATCAAGTAGTTATATTTTTTGAAGTAGAGCAGTTGTGTAAATGGTGAATTTATTTGTTTACTTTACTAACAATTAAAGTGGATGTAACTTTATGAAGGTGAAAAATTCTCGGCATAATTCCATTGAAACAGAAAAGTCAAACCATTTTCTATCAATATTCATAGAGATAGATAAGTCCTATCCCATTCTGTGGAATTTTACAGCTAAAGGAACATCATTTCCATAGAAATAAGAGGAAGTATTTCTTTTGGTCAGCTTTTTTGGGGAGATGCAAGCACATTTTTAGCCCAACAAATACATCCACATTTTATGGTTTGAAAAGTAACACAGGGCCTTTAATTACCTTTTGTATTTTTAAATAACAATACTTTCTCAAAATGTTTGTATCAATTTAAATGCATTATTCAAAGAGCAATGTCTTGATTAAATAATCTCTTAATGAAAAAAGGCAGTTGGCTTTGACATTTCCCACACACATGAGAAACTCTCAGCAGTGACCTAGGCTCTTGCCATGTTGTTTCGACAGCTTGTTTCAATTGGCCTGTCTCTGTTAGCTCCCATAGCACAAATATAGAGGAGGAAATAGTCAGAACCCGCACTGCTACAAAGAGGGCAGCCTCAAGGGCACCGGGAGGAAGAGGGTCAATCAAATCACACTGGCCTGAGGCTGATGAGCCGAGGTCAGAATACATGCAGTCTAAACTTTCTTAGCTTGGGAACGTCTTCACATGAGGTCTGCTGCTAGTTTTCAGTCTGAGCTGAGATGTGAGAATTAGATGAAATGGCAAGATAGTGAAGGAAAGTAGCCAAATGCTTAGGGAGTATCAAACCAGTTTTTAAACATTTGTGCTTAAGTTTGCATGTCTCTAAAAGCAATTTCTGGGTGCAATGTCTATCAAACATGTCTACCAAACCCTAAGGACTGTAATTGCTCTAATTTTAATCAATCATGATAATATTAACAGTTGAATCTACATAAGTGGGAAATTTGCAGTTCTCAGGAAAGGTAAGGTTAAGGTGCTCTTCATTACATATGAACCGTCTGTCAGTGGATGGATGAATGCAGCAACTTTTCAGGAGCAGTGGGCGCCACAGTACAGAAAACAAAGAGGCCTGGGGAGTTTGGAGGTTGAACCCTAAAAAATTCTTTGTAAAACGTGAGGCCTGTTGTGTAACATCTGTTTGTCTAAGTTTTTGACCTTGTTACTGCTGCCTTCTTTATATCTGCCTTCTAGCATCATTGGTTTTTCTGAATGTTTTATTAAGAATGATTCCTGCATGTTTGAGTCTTATATTATTCTGCAGCTGATGATTGAGTGCTCAGAAAAAAGCCCAATCTTCACTTTCCACCCACCCCCGTCTGTATTTAATTGTGATATTTATTCAACAAAATATTCAAATTCATAGTAAATCATGTACGGTTCAAAATATTTACATGGTCACTTTACATCAATAATAAATACTAATTTAAAATCTCTTGCTTGTTACATTAAAATCTTACAATAAAGAGATGAGGCTTTTGCCTGAAAAATATACTGTGTCCCTTTTTCGAATTTCAGTGGGTGGGAATGACAGAATTATTAGCCAATCAGGAACAGGTATCGTCTCCCGCTTGTAAACCAACATGTCTGCTTACACAAAAAATACATGGACCAAGATAGAAAACATATTATGTGGAACTGGAAAACATGCAACGAAGAAAAAAATATTTTAATATGAGGTGAGTGAAGTTAGACTTTGGTTTAAAAGACAGACGACCAATCAGCTCTTTTATGTTATCTGCGTCATGCAAATAAATAATCTGAAATGCAGACGGGGGTGTGCTGACCAGACCCACTCTTCGCATTTTGCTGAAGCGTGGGCTCTGGATTCCAGGCAAGCAGAGCTTATCAGTTCTGCAGTTCTGCACAGGAAGGCTGTTTTACATAAATTTGTGTTTTATAAAAAATAAACGTAAATTACTGATCTACATATCATAGTTTAGTCCTAAATACATAAAAAGAGGTCCCCTTTAATGTCAGTAATAACAGCTTTAGAATACCTAAAGCCTGCTGCACAATAAAAGAGCACAGACACCAAGCCATTTGCAACATTTTTTTTTTTTTCATTTTCTCTACATTTTAAGTATTATCACTGTCCTGCTGCGCTGTTGACAGTGTTAAAATTAATGTTAATTAAATCTAAAAAAACTCTATTTGCGCTATGAAGAATATAAAACAAAAAGCAATTTCTCCTTTGTCTTTATGATTACACAGCATTAAACTTCTATTTCTCTATGGGAAATTGTTTAATGCCATACTATGGAGCAATGCACCTTCCAAGATAATCGCAGACTCCCCACCGAATAGCATGCAACCTCTTTTTATGTTAGTGTAAATCTAGACCAATTGTATAAACTTGTGGCCCTATTTGGATGGAGACTAGTTTGGGCAACAGGGCAAACATATCAAACAACACCAACCTCAACTTTTCCTTTGCAATCATTACATTTTCAGAAAGTCCCCTTTTTGTCACTGCAGCAGCTGCCAGAATGACTCATGCCTGGATTTCCTGGACATAAGAACTGCCTTTTTAAAATATATTTTCCATTTCATTGCGTCTTGGATGGAAGAAAACGTTTAATTGCTAGTTTTAATTTGGACATTAAAACTGTGTACAAAAACAGCAGTAATTGGGACTAATTGCAGAAATCTTCCACTATTAAAAGTATGCCATTACACTATGCTGCCACCACACCTACTGTTGTTTAGTGAGATTAGTTCTGACTGGCCTGCACTGACTGAAGCTTTGGCGCAGGTGGGCTTTCAAGAGTTATTTGGTCTCCTTCCCTCAACTCGAGTGTGGCTTATAGCTCTTGACCTTACTTTAACAAGGCCAAAGCTGTTTCATCTCTGTGTTTTGATGGAAGCTGCGGGCAGAAGAAATGTTTTGTTCAAAGTAGTGAAAAGTCCCGAGTGTCATGAGCAGAGGGTATACAATCCTCCTGATGACAGAAACATGTGCACTGTGTGGGGCAGAAGTGGTTTATGGACTCAACTGACTAACTCTGGCATCTGTAGTTATGTACTAGTAACTCTGGCGTCTGTAGTTATGTACTAGTAACACTGGCATCTGCAGTTATGTACTAGTAACACTGGCAACTGCAGTTATGTACTAGTAACACTGGCGTCTGTAGTTATGTACTAGTAACACTGGCATCTGTAGTTATGTACTAGTAACACTGCATCTGCAGTTATGTACTAGTAACACTGGCATCTGTAGTTATGTACTAGTAACACTGGCATCTGCAGTTATGTACTAGTAACACTGGCACTGTAGTTATGTACTTGTAACACTGGCTCTGTAGTTATGTACTAGTAACACTGGCATCTGCAGTTATGTACTAGTAA
This sequence comes from Mugilogobius chulae, assembly GCA_038363315.1. Lineage (NCBI taxonomy): Eukaryota > Metazoa > Chordata > Actinopteri > Gobiiformes > Gobiidae > Mugilogobius > Mugilogobius chulae. The sequence goes on from CM076396.1 coordinate 66,186,855, forward strand.
CACTGGCATCTGTAGTTATGTACTAGTAACACTGGCATCTGTAGTTATGTACTAGTAACACTGGCATCTGTAGTTATGTACTAGTAACACTGGCATTTGTAGTTATGTACTTGTAACACTGGCATCTGTAGTTATGTACTAGTAACACTGGCATCTGTAGTTATGTACTAGTAACACTGGCATCTGTAGTTATGTACTTGTAACACTGGCATCTGTAGTTATGTACTAGTACACTGGCATCTGCAGTTATGTACTAGTATTACTGGCATCTGTAGTTATGTACTTGTAACACTGGCATCTGCAGTTATGTACTAGTAACACTGGCATCTGTAGTTATGTACTAGTAACACTGGCATCTGTAGTTATGTACTTGTAACACTGGCATCTGTAGTTATGTACTTGTAACACTGGCATCTGTAGTTATGTACTAGTAACACTGGCATCTGTAGTTATGTTACTAGATGTAACACTGGCATCTGTAGTTATGTACTGTAACACTGGCATCTGTAGTTTATGTACTAGTAACACTGGCATCTGTAGTTATGTACTAGTAACACTGGCATCTGTAGTTATGTACTTGTAACACTGGCATCTGTAGTTATGTACTAGTAACACTGGCATCTGTAGTTATGTACTAGTAACACTGGCATCTGTAGTTATGTACTAGTAACACTGGCATCTGTAGTTATGTACTAATAACACTGGCATCTGCAGTTATGTACTGGTAACACTGGCATCTGTAGTTATGTACTAGTAAACCAATAACTCCTACAGTCAGTACATCAGTGAGACTCTGTACATGTAAAAGTATTGAGGTCTTTTTGACATGCATTTTCTTAACATTATGTATAAGTGAATTAACACAGTTTTTTAAGGATCAAGAGTTTATTTCTAGCTAATAATAAACACAAACTGTAAGTGTTTTTTTAGTGGTTGTTGCATGGTACATTTTGATAAAGTTTTTAAACCTGTGCTTGTAATTGAGTATAGCATGCAATTGTAATTAGATGCAATATTATATTTAAAATCATAACACAAGATTTAAAAGTGAACCATGACATTTTTCTGTTGCTTACACATTAAAGTTTTAATTTCCATCAAGATCAGAAGGTGGCCAAAATACATGTCAGGGTAACATTTACTGCATAAACATTCTTATGGACCTAACTGAGCCCAAATCAACTTCTTCCTTCTTCCCTAAAAGCTTTAAATTCCTCTGACTTAATCCTAATCTGTTAATTTATGTGCAAAGTTGTATTTTTATAGATCCAAACATATATTGGAAAGTCAGGTATCTAACATTACAAAAGAGATCCCCAGATATGGAGAGGAAAGTCTGATCATCGTAGGCATGTATGTTTTTTTTTTTTCAATATTTTTTTAGTTAGTATATATCTATAATTGGATGAATACAAAAAGATTTGATGTTGTACTGTCCAATATTCTAAGTAAAGTATAACATTGTCATATACAAAAGTTGAAGGCAGATTTTTCTCAGGACAGTAGTTCTTAATCTATTTATAGATAAGATTATGAATGAACATATGCTTTCTAATCATCTATATTTGCACAAAAAATGTTGTAGCAATAAAAACATACAGTATATTAGTCCACTTTCAACACTATTTGCCACACATTTTTACTTAAGTTTCACCTTTCATTCATTAAATATTCTACAGCACTAGTACTCTTCCTGCTCTGTTTGTGCTGGTGTCTGGATCATAAGTGCTTCTGTATTGTCTTCGCAAAGCCAGGTCACTCTGGAGCTTTACCCTGAGCTGAAAGCCTAAGCCTGGGGTAAGTGCTGCAGCTCCCTGTTGCGTGGCCTTCCTCATGTTTATGCTGCCAGGCGAGGCTCTCTGTGGGAAAACGACTCTCCACGGTTAGAATCGATGCACACTAGATAAGACTGCTCTTTGACCTTGGCTGAGAGCGCATGAAAATTCTTGTTCTTGTGTGAAAAGTGCCTATATTTTGCAAATTCACAGAGTTATTTAAAATATCCCCAAAACCATCTGTGTTTTCTGTTTTGGAATGCCATGAGAAAAAAGTTAAACATTTCTTTAATGTTTAGATTTCAGATGACATTGACAAAGACCATCTCTATCAGACTAATAGATTTGTCTATGTGCATAATTCTTATGAAAGTTGTGACTCTCTCAGGAATTACTTGACTCAGCACCAAACATTTTCTTCTTGGCAAACAAATTCAGATACTTGGCCATTGTCCTTCAACTAAAGAAGCAAAAAGGCCTTGTTAAAATGTAATAAACTAGTCAATACATTTGCATGGAACAGAAATATGGGAAAATTCTTATCTGTCATATTAAATGTTCATTTAAAGCTGTGGCTCTTGATTTCAGAAAATCTAAATGAAAAGTATCTGTCAAATTAGTTCTTAGCTCTCATAAACCCATTGGCACATAGCTAGATTTTACATTCATTGATTTTTGGTCACTAGCTGATTTCCAGAGAAAGAAGTTAGGCAGGACCATCAAAAGGCAAATCTAATCCTTGTAGAACATAAACAACATTCACATGGCTCTTTATAGCAAGTTTGCGTTCTATAAAACATTTTAGTAAAAAAGATTGAGCGATCGACTTTTGATGAAGTTCAAGATAATAACGTGACATGTTAGAAATTATAGAAGAAATGCCTTTACATTTGCGCCCTATTTCCTATGATATTGACTTTAAAATCCTTATATTTGTTTAAATTGCATTTAGAGTCTCGCTACACATTTTCTATGTATCTGACCTGCTTCAGCATTATGCTCCTGCTCACTCACTCAGGTCCACAGATTATTCTTTGTTTAGCTGTCCCAAAAACTTGGAGGAAACAGTAGGGCTGTGTTTGTCTGTTGCTGATCCAACACTGTGGAACATGTTGTCTCTGCACCTCAGATTGGTACCTTAGACTGGGCGACGCGATGGTGCAATGATAAGCACTCTGGCCTCTTAATGAGAAGGGCCTCTTTATGTGGAGTTTGCATGTTCTCTCTGTGTATGTAGATTTTCTGCGGGTGCGCTGATTTCCTTATAAGAAAAACATGTCCAGTAGTGCCTCCCCTCCTCCAGAACTACAGATGGAAATGAGCTGTAAAAGCTAGAATCTGTCTCTCCGTCATTGTGCCTATACAGACATTGTCTTAACAAACCTTAACCTTTTTAGTTTTTAAAGTGACACTGTGTCATTGTATATCCCAATGAAATATAAAGTTAAAACTCTGGTTTCGGACATACTTCTTCATATACATCGGTTTCCTGCCATATTCTGGAATTTTATCGATGAAGAAACTGGATTTCTTTGAAAACAAGCAAGAGGAGGCCCTCCTCTAAAAAAACAAAAAAGTCTATTTAAAGGCACATATTTCTGTAATGCTTTTAGTCCAACAAAAAACACCAAGTGAAAAATTACAACTTTGGTCTATTTTTTTGACAGTGGATCTTTAGATCAACTCTTAAAACACTTTTTTTCCTCTTTGACTTTTCTTTGAAATATTGAATGTGTTAGTGTAAAGTGTACAGTTTGTATTTGTGTGTTTTTTAAAAAACCTTAGAAATAAAGTTGGATTCAAAGTTTTTATTGGAGGAACATTTGTCTAGAAACTGCCCCAGAACAACAGGCAAGGCTGTTTATCATATACACATTTGGTAACAAAAAAGATTTAGTAATTTAGGGTTGAGTTTCACTTAAACAATAAAATACATTTGAAAAAATTATAATGGAAAAATGTGCAGTTCATCTTTAAAGAGAACATTCATCTTTGTCAATCAAACTCTTGTTTTGCACAGGTGTAATCTTTGAGGACCGAAACTAAAGTACAAGTTTAGATACGACTCCAACCTGCCCCAGCCTGATCTGCCAATTGCACTTTACTACACTGATCCAAATCTTACACTTGGTCATGCTGTCTTGCTAATTCTCCGCTGCAGGGCTGTGCTGAGATACTACATAGATTTGTATCATGGTTCTCTGCCTTGTGCCGTTAGTCCGGTTGAATGATACCTCTGGGAACTGAAGCTCAACCTTGAACTCAACTTCTATCTGTATCTGGCTGTAATGAAGGTCTCTTCTCACTCTGCCCAATGGCAAATACACTGTAGATCACCATGTACAGACACACATTCCTCTGTTAGCACCATGGGAAACAAAGCAGGAGAGGGAAAGAGATAGAGCAAGCAAGGGATTGGTCTGAGAGGACAAGTTAGACAGAAAAGCTATGATCTTTTTAAATGCAAAAGTAAAGATCTGGAGGGTTTTAACTAATTGAGATGCATCTGAATTAGTGGGTACAAGTCGTAAAGACAAACAGCCAGTGTGATTGTGTCAGCCTGTGCCCTGCTTTTCCTTTGTGGTGCCCAAATCTGCCTTGTGTGTGGTCTGAGAAGTTCCCGTCTTCAGGAGAAAGCAGATCTCAGACACTTGAGTCTCTGGTGAGCGCAGCACATAAGCAGAGCTCCAATAAACAGGGCCCGTTTGAAGCAGCCGCGGCCCTGTGCCTGCCAACAGCTCTTTGTCTCACAGTGAACACCACAGCGACACACAGACCGCTGTCTCGCCACTGCTCTCAGCGGCAGTGAAAGGCATCATTCACTACACACTCTATATGTACTCTCGCTCAAGCCAATGTTTTTAATCACTGTACAAGACAAGTTTTTTAATCCCCCAGACTAGTGTGATGAGGTTCATCTTTACTTGAGTAGTGAATGATCTGTCTCATTTCTTCTTAAATATTGCTTAAAAATGACTCAAGCTGGCCCTGTGCATAGAACTTCAGTTGTTCTAACATCTTACCTACATGTTCACATCCAGTTCAGTTAATTTCTATGGGGGTTTCACTATCTCAGTCCAAAATGAAAAAATACTCTAAGATCAGACAGAGAATAGTGAGTTGTGAGTGGTTTTCTCTGACAACATATTAAAGACTACTTCACCAAAGAACCGACATGTTTGTCTGTCAGCGCTAATGCTAAATCTTGGACAGCTTCTATGCACAATTGATGGTTTTGTAGACTTTTAGTTTTTAGGTTCCATAGCAAAAGAAAGTTCATTTTCTAAAGTCATCAGTCCTGGTAACACAGGCTGTCCATCTGTGGGAAATGTCTCTTTCACTGTGGTTCTCCTTGAGGTTTCTCTTTTTCACACTTTTTTTTTTTCCTTTTTCTTACACTGAGAAGGAAAGTCTAAGGACAGGTGGACAGGTATCAATTTGCTTGTTTACTGTGGAATAATCTGCTTCAACATGCTGTTTGGTTTTGACCAATGAATGTTTCATTATTTGATTTTTTTCTGACATTGGTGTTTGCTAAATCAACAATCAGAAACAAGTGTTGTGATATTGGGAAATAAAAAAAAAACTTGATCTGATCTTTCAAATCTTTAGTAAGAAAGTGAGCGTCTAAGATGATAACCCGGCATCACCTTAGTGTCTAAAAAGTCTTCTAAAGTTTTGCCGGTGGCCAAACATTCCAAGCACGATGTTTGAGAGCGGGGTTTAAAGACCTTCTTCCTTTTTGACGATTAGGAACAACAGCAGATAGTCCTATAAACAACTACCTTGTAATAGTTTCATTGAAGTTAGCTTCTCCATTCAGATAAGACAGTGATATACACTTTTTCTGTAGATAAACTGAAGAAGCTCCTCAGATGATTGGCAAAACAGTTTTATAGAAATGTAAATATCTTTTGCTACTTAAGTAGATGTACAAATAAATCACCGCCAACTCAACCATTTGGTATAAACAATAATATAGTGTGAAATTACTGGAACAGAAAGCTTACTATACCTGAATTTAAACATAAAAATATGTGGAGCATTTCTGTGCATGACTTTCTTTCCCCTAACTCTCATCCACTTCTTGTGTCTTGTGTATTGAGCAACATGCAGGTGACTGGGTGAGGACTAAAACACATGTTCTTCATCACTCTGTGGCTCCAGTGCTGAGGAGGATTCACCACAGAAATGCTTCCAGACATTGCTACATCACACAAGAGAAAGAGCAAGAGCAAGTCAAAGCCAGGTTCAGTAAGGCTTACATGATGCAAAACAGAAATCGGAATATTTCATTGTTTCCCAACACTTCCACATATTGTTCTTTTATGTTTAACTTTATTAATCTTAAAAGCTTTTAGTACTAAAATGTCAAAGTTGTTTTCAATTCTAGTAAATTAACTTGATTCTCAATGAGGATTTAGATATCACATTTATAATTAAAACAACTTAGATTATACCTATCCAGAGGCGTAAAAACTTTTTTCATCAAACGCCGGATAATGAAACACAGACTAAATGCAAGGCCAATCTGAATCATAGAAAAGTGAGCAATGACAACTGCACATTAGAACAAGCACAAGATATCAAGCTGAAAGCTACAATAGTACACAGTAAAAAGTATGATATTGACTTTTTAAAAAGGTAGATTTTTAAAACTATGCGTAAAATACAGTGTTTTAAGTGGGCGTAGATGCACCAGTCCTCAGTTCCAACACTTCTTTCCATTTGAGTACTGGCATATCCGTTGTCCCCATGATTTTAAAGGACCGAAACTCTAAATGAAAATGACAGTATTGGTGTGGTGTCGAGATGGGCTTCCCTCACTGGCTTTTGTGCTAAATTTAGGCATAATTTACCAGCTAAGTTTAGGATTGGGGGCTTGGATGAGGGATGGCAAAAATAATACTTTTTTGCATTGATACTTGCTCAAGCTGGTGTAGAAGCAGTAGTTTTAGTATCAATTTGTATCTGTTTTTTTAATGTTTTGACAAAACTACTACCTGAACAGTCTTGTGGTGAAAAATTGGAGAGATGCTAAGGATTTACAACAAACAACTGGAACAAATGCATGCAAAATCAATAGTGTGTGGTTGTTTTTCTACTAGTTCTCTTGGAGAATTGCTTTGGAGTACTTGGAGTAGACTGAAAGTTGTTCTTAATGAAATGTCCCATTCGGAGTCAGCCTTCATGTGTGCCATTGTTTGTCAAAGATCTCTGCATCCTCGGTAGAAAAGAAGAAACTTTAAACTGAGCCCTGGATCAGGTGCAACCAGAAAGACTATTTCCCACAGTCGGAGCCTTGGCAGCTTCGGGCCGATATCTGACACTAATCACCCATTAAAAGAGTAATGCTGCCAGACCAGAGAGCGACAATGACAGCTGCTGCTACTACTTCCAATCAGGGATTCAAGGAACACAAAAACCCTTTGAAACCTGTGTTTGTCTGGTTTTGAGTTTTAAAAAATCGGAAAAAACTGGTGAAAAATAATGATGCACTTTAATCATCGACTAGAAATTGTTTTGTTAGGATTTTGTTCTTTTACTGATACTTTGCATTTTTCATATGAGGCACTACAGTTGAGCAGGACAAAATCTAAAGGTATAATTTTGAAACCTCTCTAGTTGTTTAAATAATTTCATGCAGAAATAAAGCGTTTACCGTATGTGTAAAAGTAATTACACATATTGTAAATAGTAATAAAAAACTGCAGGTTTTTACATAAATCTCACTAAACATTGGCCTAAAAATCTTATACAGATGTGTTATTATTACAGGTGCTATCCCCAATTCTTGCTTCCTTAGAATGTTTAAATTTGAAACTCCAGTTTTGCGCACTTACCTAATGAATTCTGAGCATCCGAATTCTTCAGCACAATATGGTTTACACACGAGAGTTTGCTACAATGCTAACAACAAACACTCCTTGTAGCTCTAACCATTGCCAAGAAAAATATCCTCATGAACTGGAAAACCCGAAACAAATTAAACATCAACAACTGGAAAAACCTTCTAATCATTTTCATTTCAATGGAATATGCATCTCTGATGATTACTCATCCAAAACAGGCTTCTCTCATCCAACACTCTCTAACAAAGAGTTTAGTGCTTTAAAAAAAGAAAAAAAGATTTAGAATTAGATTTTAACAATCCCTTTTGTACAATTGACCAAAGTCTTCAGTCCAACATTGTCAAGTTTGTTGTGTATGGGAACTTCTTCATCATATGTCCTTGTGGAAGACATTTTGAGAAAATTAGCTTTATTTAAACTAAAATTACCTAAAAATGACCTACAATAAGTGGATTAAACTAAACAATGAAAATGTTGTTGTTTCCACTGAAACCCTATATGTTGAGAGAGCAACTGAACCAAGAAACATCTCATTTTAATCTAATGTCATTGTTGTCTCCATGTTCCAGTCCGGTTTTCAGCGTCCCGTTTTGTCTTTTCCCTGTTTTCCTCTCTCATTTGAGTGTGGAGACCTCTGTGGACTCAATTCCTTTCAGACCTGTCACACATTGGCATTAAGTTTAACAACATGCCAGGGAATGTGCCATTCCATAGGCGTCTGCGAGAAGGGCTCAAGTCTAAGCCAAACAGAGTGGTTTCAGGACACTTTTAATACCCCACCTGTCGGGGCTAAACTCCTGGATCTTATAGAATCCGGCCGACACAGCTGTGGGTCCGATCTGAGCCCGGGCCAGGACCTCTTCTCTCTCCTCTGGACTTGGATCTAACGACACACTCAACAATGGACCTCCTCAGTGCTGCTCTGACCTCAGCAGCCCTGTAATCTAATGACATGGAGAGTGGCTATGCTGATCTAGTAGTCCATGGAATGTGACTTGCTCAAGAACATTTGGAAGAGAAAGTGAGTTATGAAGAGCAGTCGTCCAAAATCATGTTACGCTTTTGTAGGCGTACAGAATACACATTGTTCTACCCTTTTGAGACATGAAAGTGCAAGGCATTCCCATTATTGTTTTAGTTTGTGGATCATTTGAGGTTTTCCAGGTTAAAAACATGAAGCCAAAATTTCAATTGATGCACTATCGGCATATATTTGAACACAAGGGACTACTGCAGTTTAAATATTTTATTTAGAATCACACTGTAAAAAATGTTTACTTTTTTGTGATTCTAGTGGTTCTCGTTACGTTACATCACAGTATTCTTGGTAATTTTTATTCAGTTATATTTGCCAGCAGGACATAGTTTAGAAAGGCCTTTGGTAGAGGGCCAGACAGCAAAACTGCACCACCAGCATTATGTTTTATGTCCAACATCTACAAACAAACTTGAAATTGTGCTATTCATGATAAATATACTTTTTTTAGATACAGTAATGGCCCTGTCCATGGCTTACTTTTCCATAATAGGCCAGTCTTTATCAAGCACTGTTCACTGTGTGTTTGAGTCTGAGATTTTCCAAGTTTTTTTTGCAATGTGGTCCAGCCCATGACCCAATTTACCATGATGGGCCACATTATTGTTTAGTGCGCTGCATTTGGCCCACAGGCCGCTATTTCAATACCGCTGTCCGAGGTAGTCCTTTGTGTGAAGTGCTTGAGGGCCATGGTCTGTTGTCAACAAGTTGTTACATTTGACATTTAAATTTACAGCAAAATTACAGTATTACTGGTCAAACGAAGGTGGGAAAAAGTACCTCAAATCAGTATTGTTGAAGCAATATGTTATTGTTGTGTAAAACGTCATTAGTTTTATGTTCTATGAGGTATCCTTCATATTTAGGTCTCGTTTGGTTTCAGAGTGAGTGGCCGTGATCATTCTGGACTTTGACATTTTTAGAACTACATTTTTAATTGTTGAAATTGTCAAAAAGTCCCCAAAATATCACCTAAGACAGGAAGCTAAACTTGATAAATACTCTAATGTATGCATTTTCTTGTATCTTGGCTAGTTTCAAAGCTGATACTAGAAATATTCCTAAAATCACCACTGTAACTGTGTAAACAATCCCAGTACTGAAAACTCTCTCCAAACATTCCAGTTTGTGTTGTGTTTTCTTGTGAGTGGAAAAAGTTTGACCCCTGCTGCTCCTTTCTCCATCCTCTTGAGATTTGGATTTATTAAGTAGACTAATGCGACTGCCTGCCTGTGAATGTCCATTTAAAACAGTTGGGTTTGAATAAGCAGGGTATGCATGAGCTACACTTTCCCACAGTATAGCCGTACACCACCACACTTACTCTTTATAGTTCATGACTGCATGGAAAGTCTTCTCCCACTGAAGGTCTATGGGTGGACGGGTGGACTGGTGGACCGTGGCAACTCAGATAACGGCACTGACCAGGCAATGAAACGATTAGGCCCCAGATAAGCCATTGTGCATCCAGAGGCACAGTGAGATAGATTTGTGGAAAGATCCCAGCCTTGAAATTTGTTTCCCACAACAATTTTAAGATGACATCTGCTTATTTTCTTGGCTGCAACTTGCTTGTTTAGACTTGCCTAATGAAAGTCCAGTTACCCAAACACTGACTGTAAATGTGTTGTTTATATTTCCAAGTGGTGACCGCAGCCAGTACTATGTGCCAGTCCTAAACGAGAATGAATGAAAAGGTCTACATTAGGAAGGCCATAATTTACAACCAGCCCAAATTACTATGTGAATCAGTGTAGGCTTATGTTTTTATAAAAGGAAGTAAGATATAGTTTACTAAGGTTGTTTACTGGCATAGTGGTTATCTATCCTCCTTCCCAGCAAAGAGGCTTTGAGCATTTGATTTTTATAGACAGCTAGGACAGGGCTATATTGTGATAAAAATCAGATCGGGAGCTCATCTCTCTGACAATCTGCTTTTTGATTAAATCTCATATACTGATTTCCCTTTTCTCTATTTGCTGCATCTGTCTGTTCAAATACATTGATTGTTTTTTCCAACCTATTACTCTTAGTCTCAGAGTTGCCAAATCCAAGACTTTATAACAACTTTGGGCTTGGACTGCGCTTTTAGTCCATGAAAGGAATTAATTTTAGCTATTTTTCAGGTTTGATTAATGAAAATGTATCATTTTATATGACTGAGCTATGGATTTTTAGCATGTTTCCATGTCTAAAAGTCACTATTAATGTAAGAAAAACACATGATAAGGCAAAATCCCTAACACTTGTTTTGCAGCAACACCAATGTCTAATTACAGTTATTTTATTAACTTTTTATTGAAGTGTTGAATTGCTTGTTTCTCTTTGAAAATCTGGCAACACTGGTCAGATTTTGACAGCTGGATTCAGCTATTGATTGTGTGTTGTATTTGCCTCAAAGACAGTAGGAAAATAAATGGTCTACAAGAAGAGTGATAAAATCTAAATCGAGATCTGGCTCCAAGAAATTTGTGATGTTAATTTTTTTGCCATATCGCCCAGCTCTATGGACAGCATAGTGTATTATTTTCACTGACACCTGTGGACCATATTATATTTAAGATTATTTAAATACCAAGTTAAACTGAGTTAAAATGACCTCAGTTTACCTACTTCATTTTTTTTTCTTTTGTGACAAAATGACTCAGATGCAAAACTGAATCATGAACATAGTTTTTTTAAAACATATTTGCAGAATGTTGTAAGTATAAAGCAGTGGTCATGTATTATTATCGTTGTTAATTTGGGGTTTATTAAAATGAGGACTATTGGAGCTACATGTCATGTTATTGATTACTCAATACACATGTTACACTAAATAGACAACTTCAAGTGGTTATATGAAACTGGAACATGGCTAAAACAATCATCAGCATCTGATTAACAAGGTAGTAACATAATTTTCCTTTTTTTTTTTTTTTTTTGCTACTTTGTTGTATTTTGGGAAATTTTTACATACTTGACAACAGTTTTTTATTGCCTTCACTGTTTATAGATACTCAATTTTAATTGTTTGTTTGGATAGCTTCTTGTTGAATAATCCAGTTTTGCCTTTTTTATGGTTATGTAGAGATATAGCTTTCAACATTTATTGGAAAGTGACTGAATGGTTTTGTAGTCAAGTCCAGCATCTTAAGTTTAGAAGTTTTAGATTCTATAGTGAACAATTTTGCCAAGCTGAGCATAAGAAGATAAATGAATGGAAATTATCTGCTATATGCTTCAAACCACTAGATATGGCTATTGTCTTGATGGCTACAACTGCTCTGTGTAACACAATCTGGTTGCCACCTGCTATCTTTCCGTTCTGACCTCCACTTTAGAGCGGCCCAGGTCCCTGCTCCACACGAGACTCGACTCCTCATCTGCTTCCACACATCTTTCAAACGCTTTTTCTTTAAGCAGCAGGTCCGGGTGCCGCGTATCGCCTTTCTTTAGTTGCAGCATGGGGCCAGAGGCTGCACTGTGACGTTTTCGTTCTGCCTTTTAAAACTTCTGTAGCCAGAGACTGCAGAGGTCATGACCTTTGTATGTGTGTGAGTGGCAGGAAAAGCGCAGCCTTTAAAGAGGATTTACTGTGAATTAGCATGCCGATTTGATGGTCTTTTTCATCCTGATCCGTTCCTCCAAGAGCAGATTGCTGTGGCTACATACAGATCGGCAAATTGTAATGCAGCGACGTTTTAAAAAGGCATGCATGAAATAGAGATGTTGCAGCCAAGACGGTGGGTCAGGGGTCAAATTCAACAGTCTTCTAGTCTGTTGTTACATTTTTCAAAACCAAAAAGTCTATCTTGTGGAAAGGTGATGGTATATACACTACTTTTAGAGATATTGTCAATGCCAAGTTCAATTTTATTGTTGATAAAATATTGGTAGTATTTGGTTGCTGCATCAAAGGATTAATATTTATGTTGTTCCCATCTTTCAAACATAATGCATGACATTTGTGTGTTTCCTACATCAGGAATTGAATTAGAGTTCTAGTTACTAGCTAAAAGGAAATAGTGGCAACAATCAAATCATGTCTGATCTGCTAATGTTATAGAAATGCTCAAAACCAGTTTGGTTGATTTATAAACTTAAAAATAGAGCAGATCTCAGATATCTACCTATGACATCACAGATATGGGATATTTAGACCAACGTTTTCTGAGGCTCAGAGAAGTGTAAAAAAATATAACTTGCAGAGAAAACCTCAACTCTGATTTTGATGAGGAAGCAAAAAAGTTCACTCTGTATGTGTCTCTTTTAAAGGTCCTATAGTTGATTTTTACTTCCTTAAAAATGTAAAGAACCAGAAATAATGATTTGATTTTAACATCCTACATCAGTTTGCTCACTTACTAAATGCATTCGGAGCCTCCAAATTGTTTAAACTTTTTCTCACAGCTGTTTCAAAGCTACAATGTTAATGACCTTAGTGAAGTTTGGTGAACAAATGAGACATTATTAGATGCAGACAGAACACTGAGGAATGATTTTCACATGAATGGATACATCAACAAGAGATCAGTGCTGGGAAGTAATTTATTTTAAGCAACTTTTTTTCCACAAAATTCATGTTTTTGGGGAAAAAAATCTGTACTGCACACACTAAAGGACAACTGCAATTCTTCGTCATAGTTGTTATGAGAAACGCTTTAAATGTGTTTCCATTCAATTATCTAGACTATGATTTATCTTACCGCGCATGCATTTAAACATTATTATGTGTCATTGTTCCACTTTCTAAAAGAAAGATTGGAAAAATAGCAACAAGACTTAAGTGTTTTGCTCTTTCTTTGCGTTTGGATGGGCTCGGGAGAACAATGGCCACGCACTGCTGAAGTGTTCCAGCTCTCTAATCACGTTGGAGGGCAGCTGTGAAGTTACCATCCAGCTGGCTCCAACTCTGGGAACCAACGGGAACAGCAAAGATGTACTCTGCACCAGTTACAGCCCTGTGCCCAGAACTCACCCTGTCTGAGTGGACTGGATGTACTTTTTATTTGTCTGTTCCTTTTGGACCAAATTGACTGGTTTACTAACTTAATTTGGTGCAATGCATTTGTGATTGTATTTTCAATATCTCTTATGCAACAAATTCAGGAGAACTTTGTCCATAACAACTGAATGGCATTTCAGGGGCTATGTTTCATTGCTGACCAAATCTGATCCATATTTATATTAGTTTTTAGAACAATGCAAAAATGAAGATAAATGGAAAAATGGCTATAGATATGTGAAAAAGATAGTTGTTTCTTAATTCCCTATATACATTTTTTCTTTTTTAAATCAGTTTTGTACTCATGCACTGACAAAGTATCTATTCAGGTGAAAATTAGTATGCAGTGTTAAGTCATCAGTAAATATTTGGTTCCTTAAAATCCAGCTTGGTTGGTTTATGTTACGGTAATGGCTCAACCCACGCTGGCTTCTGAAAGTTATGAAAAGTAAACATATTGTTGTGAATAATTAGGACACCCAGCGTGCATTAGATAGATCATGTGACTATGTTAAAAAAATATTTTTTAGATGCAAAACAGTGCTCTTAATGATAAATCAGATCTAATAATAGTTATTTCATTTCACTAGTAAATGTACCTATACTGTTAGAAACAATATAACAAAATCATCATGTTTTTAGTCACATCAAGTTTTTAAGTTGTTGCTTGCAAAATAAATAACAAATAGCTAACTGAGTTTTGGTCATAAAAAAAAATCTTTTCACTCACTTCACTGATATCGGCAGATACTTAAAACAAAATATCTAGATTGGTGTCAAAACAATAAAGCTGTATCGGTGCATTCCTTGCGACTGTAATGCTTTTGTTATTGAATAATGACAACATTTTAAAGCAATGGAAAAAAATACATATTTATTTCTGCTGAGAAAACCTCTTCATTTCCTTTGCAATTTTTTGTTTTCTATAGACAGTTCGAGGCATTGCAAAATCATTAATCGTTTATTATCCCATTGATTAGTTTGTTGTTAGCTAAGGTAAATTTATAAATGCTGAACCTAACAATTTATTTCAGTGACATAACCTTTCTACCCCAGACTCTATGACATTTTATAGGCCTACAAAATGTTGTGATGTTATCTGAAACTCTGCGATTAACGTTAATATGAGACAGAAGATCTGAGCAAGTTCTACCACAGTAATATGATCTGTCTATGTGCTCAGTTTTAAAATAAAGGCACTTTTGAATGTAATGAGATCTCATGAAAACATCCCATGTATATGAAATTGTATGAAAGCTAGTTGTAGAGAAGCTTAGTACCAGATAAAACAGACTTGAATGTGTGTGCAGTATGATCTAAGCCCTTTCAGTTGGTCTATATTGTGTTTTTAGAGATATCTGGAAGTTGTTGTTTTGGTAGCTTCAATGTTAAAGGGTTTTCCACTATCAGTTTATCATCATACCAAGACAAGTCTGAGGTCTACCAAAACGTATACTTTCAGTTTAATTTACATCTTTTTCTCCTTCCTTCCTTGTTTCCCAAGTGTTTTTTCACACTCAAATATCTACACTGTGGCATTCTTAAACAAATAAAAGTAAAATATTGTCCGACGTGGTTTCGATGGCTAAAAGTAAAAAGCTTTTATCATTGAGCGTTCTATTTTTAGTCGCAGGATTGTAGATCTTTGCAACTGTAACTTGGCCAGTACAGTAAAATATAAGACATCTTTCTAGGCATTTTTCCAGCTAGTTCAACGTCATGTGGTGGAGGATTCCCACATTACAGAGATCTGCCTGTGGTGTGGGCTGAATGTTCCGTTTCCTCCAGATTGACTTTGTACTCTTCCCCTTTTACTCCGACGTATTGGATCGATCTAATGAAAATAAGTATGGCTGACTTTCAACAAACGTATGCGCCTCAAAACCAGAAGCCCCCTGTGTTGAAAGTGAGAATTCCCGCCGCACATCCAAACTTCTCTCTCTCCTAGATCTCCGGAGCAGCTTCCCACAGACGCCGCGGGCTCAATGACTCCGGCTTCCCACATGTAAGAGTGCTAAAAAAAGCATCTTGAAATTGCATCCAGAAGTTGTCTCCCTCATGCGCTCTGACAGTCCTAATGGGAGGCCTAAATACTGGGCCACTTTTGTAATTCCCTGATGATAAAAGTTGTAAGTTTGAGCTGTGCTAGAAGTTCATTACTTAGTTCACATAAAAGTTTCTATTTGTTTTAAAGAAGATTTTTATTGCTTTGTCCATATCTGTTAGATTATAGAAACTATGTAGGAGCGAGCAGGGATAGTTGGATGGGAGACTGCTGGAGAAAAAAAATCACAGTGGGGCAGCTGTGGTTCTACTGCAAACTGTTGTTATGTCCTTAGGCAAGACACTTCTGCTGCCACATTGTCTAGTGTGAAGCTTGTGTGTAAATAATGAGAATGATTAGTGGCAGTGGGAGGAGTTGACAGTGCAGATTGGCAGCCTTCCATCAGTCTGCCCCAGGGCAGTTGTATGTAGACGTTACAGTAAATTTATATGAGCGTTGTACATACTTCTCCCTCTATACTATATCACAGCTGCTGCTAATACTATTAATACGTCTACTTAACATTAAAGCAACTTTATACTTTATAATACCTGCATCTACACTTTTAATAGTCTTGTCAAAGCATGAACAAATATTAAAATCAGGCTTTAATTAAAACCCTAACTCATTTGTAATGAAAATAAAAAACTAAATGTAAAAATATCTTTTCTTTTCTCAGTACAGTCAGAGTAAAAAACAAACAATTTTGTACTGCCTGCATCAAATTATGAAGCATTATATTCTCCTCAAAGCAGGAAGTATGAGACTGCAATGTTAATGTTTGTCAGCTTTCCTGTACACTGAGCTTTGTTCCTTCGTAATGCCTGGTGAAGCTAGTGCCGAACGTTGCTTTGATTCACCTGTAATAAATCACTATTTTGCAGTACCCAGATGCGGTCTTCTTTTATTTTTCCGCCATTACGCACCCGTCTCTAGCCTCTCAGAATATGATTGCAGCATTCTCTTTATATTTCTTCTTTTGAATGTGCTTGTAAACTCATCGCGATTAGAGCTAGGATGCTAGGAATGCATTAGTTAAGTGACCAATAACATTGGACTATTGTGTTTACAGTTTAGAAGTATCTAGTTTTGTGTTGTTGTTTTTTTCCAGCTTCAATGTTCCCTATTTTCATTCAGTGCATCCCGGTGTTTGAATGTGTATTCCGAAAACATTCTCATGTTGCCTAGGAAGAGTACTTTGCTAAATTGATTGAGTGAAAGTATACAGTTACTTTAACAAGAAGAGTGAGACAGAATGTCAAAGTCATTTGAAAAGTAAGACCCTCTTGGCTGGCGGCACAGAGAGGTCAAAGTTCATCTCCCTCAGGATGTGTGACTCTGACTCCTCCACACAAAGAAATGGATCTACTTAGTGAAATCACTTCCTGTCTCTGTTTGTGGTGTTAAAACTGCAGGCTTCAATAAGACACAGGCCACCATCATAAACCTTGTGTGGGTTGAGATATACAGTTTTGAGCTTGTTCTAAACATTTAGCTGAGCTGTCAGTTTTCACATGATAAATCTATGAGTGAAATATCTTAGTGTTTGCCTTTTGTACAAGCATTATCTCGCAAGGAAAAGCGTCTTGTGTGCAACCTGATCCCTGTGAGATAGTACGACAGTTTTCTCTTCACACTCATCACTGCAAAGAGAGAACCAATGGACTGTGATACGTGTGTTATTGTTGCACTTTAGTGAAACAATGCTGGCAGATTCACAGGACCTCTATGATCAAGTCCACATCAAAAACAGGCCTAGTCTTATCTTTTGAAGTAGTGGGACCCACATGAGGGCTTATGGGAGTGTGTGCAAGCTTTTAGGGTAATCCACAGTAACAGTACATACTTTAAAACAGAGGAAGAGGACGTTGACATTATGGATAAAGTGCAGCTGCTTAAGCTTTGCTAGCAGGAAAAAGAAAACATGTTGGCACACAATCCACAGGTGTCTGGAGGTGCAAATGTCAACTTCTTATCCCATTGTAATAACGTTGAGTTTTTCTTTAGTACATGAATGTTAGAAGACATAAAAAACGACCTTTTAAGGTGCTTCACAGTAAACTATAACATATGTAGATGCTCATTTTACATTTTGTTGATTGAAGACTGCTATAATTTATCTAACGATACTTAATAAAAGAAACGCCCAACTGATTTCTAGATCCCAAGTAAATAAGTAGGCCTAAATACAGATTATGATGTACCGATAACTGGATCAGATATCAGCTCAGAATGAAACAAAATGCATGGAAATTTGCTGGATCGGTATTGTTTCATTTATAGTGGTTTAGCTGATATTATGGTTGTTTTAATTTGGATGTAATGAGAATGTTGGCTGTTCTTGACTCAGAATTTTACCCACATAAACTTGATAAGTTTTTTCTAGCTCAGTTAAATAACATTATATGAAATTAACTGAAAAACAAAAGCCTTATATGGGCATGGCAGATATTTTTGGTGCATCCCTACAGAACAGGTGGTGAAAAGGGGCTAAGTGATCCTGTAACGCTGTTTTATGGAGCATCGAGAGTCAATACAAAATCGAAGTCCCTCACTCACCAATCCTTGTTATACATCCAAACCGGTGATTTTTCTTTCTGTTCGTCATTGGATTCACAGGCATCTTTTCATCTATAAGGTAGTGCTGGGACTTTCCTTAGTACCTGTCCAAATATTTGCAACAGAGGCCCATTGGAGTGTACCTTCTGCACTCACAGGATTTGTTTTATCACTTGTGCCAAGTTCATTCTGCACTTCTGGACAGAAGGCTTTTTCCTTTGCTGCATCATCTAAAGGAACTGATTTTGTTGAATTCTTTGAAAAAGTGCCTGAAAGTTTGTGCTGAAAAGCTCTCCACTTGTCACTGTTTTAATTTGTAATTGTGAAGCTCAGTTATAATTGTTTCTGGAATCATTGTAGTGTAAATGATTGTTGTGCTGCTGCCATTTTTGGCCAGGACATTTTTGTAAAAGAGTTTCAGAAAACTCAGATGCAAGACAAAGTAGCCCCAGTAAATCAAAACACAACTCCAGCTCAGCTAATGACTAATATGATATAAATTTACACTCATAAGTAAAGTACTTTTCAATCCAAGTTTAAGTCTTTTTCAATGTTAGTAATGTGTGAAAAAGTTTTTTCTGACTCTTGAGTTTATTTATTTGCTTATACAAAGAGTTTTATTCAACATAAGACTTTTTGACAGCTATGCAATGCTTGAATATTTGCTTGTTAAACAACTTTTGACACTGAGTGAAAATGTGCAAGAATAACAGTCTCAGCTTTGTGCCACAGGGTTATGGGAGAGAAGCATCTCCCACGGTTTTCTCTTGCTTCCACTTCCTTTCTGTTTTACTGTATCTGAAAAAAAGCACAATGTAAATCAATGCCATATCCTGTTACAAGCTCTATATGGACACTGGGAATGTACACGTTTGTTACATTGGAGAAGACGTTTGCATTGTAGGTTAGACAAATGAAACTTTGCTCATGTTGAGGTCACTAGGAGTGTGGTGTGATCAGAGCCTAATAGTTTCCTGTGCACTGATTGTTCAAGCCACACTTACTCACCGACAGGCTTGTTGAGTATTATAACGCCCTATCATTTTGGCATTGACTGGAAAGCCAAAAACAACTGTACTTGTTCCTCTCGAGGGCTTCATTAGATAGAAAAAAACATAAAAGATAAATAAATGAACTAACCCCAAATTGTCGTACTTGCGTGGGAGAGTAGAAATGCCCCAAAATAGCCTTTACTAATACCGGAGGAATGAGGGTCTGTCGTATTTCACCATAAAAGGCTCTGTTTTTGTGCACTTTTCCCATAGAAAACTGACCAATGCTCCCACCACAAAGCCATTGAGCTGGACGTCTCTCTCAAAAGGTCTTGTGTTTTTATAAAAGATACCAATTGTGTTTTATTCATTTAATAATAAACTGTAACATTTTTGTTCATTGAAAAAATATCGAATAATAATAATAAACGTTTTCGAATTTTACAAGTAATTTCACTTTCTGTTTATAGCTGCAGAAAATAATACCTTAAAGGTGCACTGTGTAGCTTTCGGGAAGTGCAAAGTTATCTACACTATTCAGTAGAAATAGAAAGTTAAAACATACTTTGGGACATTCCAAATGGGATACCGTAATACATTTATGCCATAATATGCAAAGAAATCTGCAAAAGGAACAGCTTTTGTATGGGACCAAACATGAGTGGGCCTCCTCCAGGCCAAACAATGGACCTTTTTGTAGCCATGCGAAGCCTGTTCAAGGTAAAAACAGATTTTTTTATTCAAAAAAGAAAATTCCAAAAATGTTCATGGAAAAAAGGGAACCCAAGGCACTCAATAAAAGTTACATGAAGAGTGCCTTGGGTTCCCTTTTTTTTTTTTTTGACATTTTTTTAATTTATTTAGTGTAACAAAGACATCTAAACGACAAAAACACACTTTTATTCAAGCTTATTGTTGGCCATAAAGTTTAACACCTTTCAAGTTAATTTTTTGTTGCAAAGGTGACAGTTTTGAACCTTGTTTTACTCTGAACTAGAATTTTGAGAGTAATTGCAAATAATTACAGGCAAATGGGTGGGTGGTGAAATGTCAGTGCAGGACAATGTAAGAAAATTCAAAGATGAAAAACTTAAAGATTTTCAAATATGGGTTTTATAGTGACATTTATAGTCATCTGTGGCCAAGTTTTTATTCTGAAAACACAAAAACAATTCTTGTTGAAAACACCCCTTTAAGATTATAATTAAACAACTGGAGAATTGAAGGAAAGGGCCATGGTAGTGGACAAATTTCCCAGTGGATAGTAAAGTATACCTAAACCTTGACCTATTACTTTATTATCTTTGCACCTGAATGCTTCTGAATTACAAATGTGTCTAATCTAACCTGACCTTTCTCCTACTCTGTAAATGTCTTTCAACAGTATTCGTGTATTGGGTAAGTTTCGATGGAATAATGGCCGTTAAATCATGATGGTGCCTGTCTGTGTTTCAGCAGCTTAAGGTGAAAACAAACATAGTTGACGGGAGTGTAGTATCAGTTGTAAAAGAGGGTCTGAACCTCACCTCATTTGAGGTGAGTTTTATGTAATGTGATGACAGTCTTAAAACTGAAGCCGAAATTCAATAACTCACTTGATTGGTTAAGCTGACAGAAAACTGTGGCTATAAATAATACTTTTTTGAGCTTCTCTTATCAATTTAGTAGCAATGATTTCTATTAAATGAAGTTCTAATCAAGATGCACTTCCAAATGTCAGATTTATTCATCAAGGTCTCATAGCACTAGAATCCTCAGTTCAGATTTTTAAATGCTGTATATGTTATTTGGCTGCTCTCTTTGTTCTATCTTGTCATGGGGAGTTAGAACATGGTTAATGCAAGATTTTTATACCAGATGCCCTTCTGTCTACACAATGTTGTGATTGGAGTGAACAGCGAAAAGTTCAGTACCTTATGTGCTGAAAGGAAACTTTTACCAACAAGGCTTCTGTCGCTTTCTTATCTTGTTCTTCTGATTGGCATATGCAAATTTTGATATGTTGCCACATTTACTTGTCTACAACAGTGATTTTCTCACATTTCAAGCCAAGTAGCTTTTTGTAGTACAGGTTTAATCTGGGACTAAGCCAATTTTAAAATATGTGTACAATTAACTGGTGGGCTCAAAAACAACACCTCAGGGGCCCTGACAGATGCATTGCATTTGCAATCATATTAGAAGGTCCCATCATCATAGAGAGTATAAAAAATACTGTTAAACTGCAGAGTAGCCAGCACACTACCTGAAAGAGTACTACTAGTGTTACACATACCACTGTTTGAGAAACAGCGGTCTAGAAATATTTGTAAAATATACACAAAAAAGTTTTCACTTGGTCTGCAACAATGGCTTTTGAGTCATTGGTATCTTTGATTACAGAGGTTGTTTGTCATTTGAAAAACATAAGTAGTAAATATGCTAAATTACCCAAAAGTGCACAATAACTAAGTTCAACAAATCACTGTGTGGCCTTTGTGCAGAAACTTTGTTACTGTTAATGGTTCAGTTGTGATTACAGTATACAAACCTCTTTCTATATACACATGCAAAGGCGGCCTGTATTCACAAAAACATGCCAACCTCTCCAACGGTGCCAACAAGCCAAGAAATAGATGTGTGCTATTTCATATCAAACAGACTGTGATATCCTTTTCTTGTCGGAATAAGTCTGTTAATCCTGTCTTTCCAGCCCCTCTGAATCCCGGCCGTTTAACAGTGTTGGCACGTAGCTGGAACTGTCAGTCCTGCATCTATGGGGATCTGTGTTTAATTTACAAAAGTGCACCTCGCCAAAAGACAGAGGAAGAATAGAGCGAACCAAGTGGAGAGTGGGAAGTTGAACCAAGCAAACCAGCTTTTGTCAAACCGGTACATGACGAGTGCAGTGAGCTGGATGTGTCTCATAGACTTGGAGACGTTCAGGGACACTGCTGCAGAGTTAAGGAAATGATGCTTTGTGTGGGAGTGAAGGGAAGAGGAGTTTGTCACTGTACAACATTAGGATACAGTTGTTCAGAACACTGCCAAGGCAGGAGTTAAAGGTGCACTGTGTGACTTTTCTGGTGAGTTTGTCTCCATGGAGATATTGCTCTGTTTGGAATGTTAAACAGTATAGTAGTGAAGGCAAAGCAAGTTTTTGTGTAAAGCAGAATTTGTACTTAGAGTTATACAAGTGCTTAACAGAAGAGGAATGAATTACACAAATTAACTGTTGTACTTTGAAATGATAGAATTTGGACAACATACTTTCAGTCACACAGTCTGTTCGAATCTTGTTTTGAACACGGTCAGAATAAACGTATACTGTAAACATATTTTTCTGTTACGTCCAACAAGCGTAAACACTGGTCCACACCTGTGGGCGGAGGTGTCATGAACATAGAGCACTCACCCCGCCCTGATCTACACTAATTACGTTTATGCCCTGATTTGGCAGCTGATTGAACGATTGATGGAGGTCGGTTCAATAAAGCAAGAAGGGACTGCCTACCTTTCGCGACTGCAGACAATCAGATTCATCATCCTGTCATTTCACCACTGTTTTCAGTCTCGCCAGCCACGCCAACTTACCTGCTTCCTTTTTTATTTGATAAAAACATTTTAATATAAGGAGTCGTGTCCCCCCGAATCTTGCATTATGCGGCTTGTTGTCATCTGCTGCTGTCTCCATGAAGTTTAATGTTATAATATGGAATATTCCAGGTAATTACATCTAGAAATAGGTAAACGGCGTAACCACCATTAATCAATTCCATTGTTGAACTTTGACCTAAACCTTTATTCAGTGAGGTTTAAAGAACATATAATAATATAATTCTTTACAAAAACTAATAGGAGTATCCTCTCAGTTTTTGTTACAAATTATTAAAAAATCATGTTTGACATGAATCATCATGCTTGAATATTGTATTTTTTTCTGCCAATTTTCCCTTTTAAAGGACTTAAAATGTCTTGACAGCACTACATGTCTTAAAGTGAAACCTGTAAATCATAACAACTTTATTAATGGTTTCTAAGTACCGAAAGTAGCTTTAAGCCCAGTTTCGTAGCTTGTTTGCCTGGACATGCTGAGAGATTGTGTGGAGTTGTAAGTTGTAGATGATGATGACAGGTAACGGTGATTCCTGTCAGGTTTTTCTGGTTCTTCACAGTGACGAGGGACAGTCAAGCTCAGGCCTGCCCTGCTCTCTGCTCTCAGATCCTGGGAACCAGAGCAGAGGATGCCTGCTTGCTCAAGTGCCTGGCTGCTCTCGCTGGGAGCTGTTCCCATTCACCTCATCTGTTTATTATTTTCCTGTGGGGACTTGTGTAAAATAGGAGGAAAAAGAGGGGGTGTGCAGGTCAGTGTGGTTGAAGTTCCCCTGGGTCTAATTGTGAGGAGCAGAGTAACCGTTACCACACAGGGCTGATGAGGTTGGGAAAGCAAGATTGTTGTAATTAGAACATATGCAATTAT
The DNA here is from genome assembly GCA_038363315.1 of Mugilogobius chulae. Classification (NCBI taxonomy): domain Eukaryota; kingdom Metazoa; phylum Chordata; class Actinopteri; order Gobiiformes; family Gobiidae; genus Mugilogobius; species Mugilogobius chulae. The sequence continues at coordinate 66,210,559 of CM076396.1, forward strand.
ATTATTTAACGGTAAGGAACTGTAGATACGCAAACATGTTTATGTTATCCCGAGAGTAGCTTCTGCACTGAAAAAAAAAGCAGCTTTGATAAATCACAAAGATTATTAAATTTTTTTACATTGAATTCAGAGCATTAATGGTGCCTGCAAAGCTGCATATGCTCAAACCAAAATAAGTTTGAAATTGTCATGTGTTTCTCAAGCTATGGTAGACTACCTGTACAACGGAAGTTCTAATGTTTATTTTTTTAGAGTGCCTTTTATTCAAATTTTGAATTTTGAGTACTTGTTGTTAAAAATGTTACTGCTATCTTGGTACTCAGAAAGCAAAATCTTTCACGTGAGAACCACTGCTCTAATTGAGTTGAGTTTTAGGTTTATAGGGAAAACAGGAAGTTTGGAAGTCGTGACACAGGAATTATAATCCAGGCTCAGCACAGAAAGACTAGGAAGTCAAACTCACAATCAATTTGCTGTGAATCAGAAGGTTAGCACCTCAGCCATCGTGCCGCATTGCATCAAAGTAAATAAACAATGACTTTCTTGAACAATACTATTTAGCTGAACTACAGTCATTTGGGTGTATTGACTTTTTCGACGTGGGGGCACTGAACGCCCTGGAGGCCTGTGGCACAGAGCGTCCACATAAACGGTATGTTTTGTGTTTTATGGAGAATGGGCACTGGCTACACTTGACCCTTGACATTTGCATAGTTTCAGGAGTAGACGTCTTTTTACTGAGAAAAGGAAGACCCTGTAACTGGTCCCACACAGTCCTCTCAAAGTCACATTCCGACAGAGGCTTTTCCCACCGAGGCCCAAACACCGAGGCCTGTTCTGGACTGGCCCTGATCCAGTGCAGTGGGCGCTCACATGAGAGGGTCCTGCCCTGACCTCCAGCGTGTCACAGGCAGCCCTTTCTTCACAGGTCAGGGGAAAAGCCAGCGCTGCTCATTGTGTAATTACATAATACGACTTTATAGGGATATATCTCTTTCACACAGACATATTCACAATGTCATGATGCTAAATCCACCTTTTTATTGCTGAGAATCAGTTATATACATGGCTTAGACTATTTGTGAGGGCTGTCTTTGTCTCTTTTGTCTCACTTTTGTGTAGTCATACTGGACACAAACAGTCAAAACTGTAACACCTGATTAGGCAGTAACGGTAACAATTTTGGCAAACACTAGTTGCTTCTTTTTCTAACAGTCTGATATTTGCTGTGGTGGGCCTCAAGGGCACTGTATGTCCTCCCAAATGTTGTCTACTCTGCACCACTGGTTCCCAAACTTTTCTGTCTGTGCCCCCTAAGCTTTGTTTTACACTTTAAGTAGCCCCTAATTTGAAAATAATAATAAAAAAAAAATTCTTCTAGGAGTACATTGTTAATATTGTATTTTCGATGTTTATTTTTTTAAGCCTGTTTGAAATTAATGCAAACAATACAGTTATATTCAGTTTCACAGTTTGTTTAAAGTCTGATATAATTTAGAACTTCCCCTGCGTACAGGGTCCCCATACCTCTGGTCCCCAAAAACTCTGGTCCATACAAATAACACAACGTTTCAACTTGTTATTTGTATATTTCTTAAAATGTGCTATGTTCATTCATTAAAAAACCAACAATCTTTATTATTTGTACAATAGGAAAACATGAATTTGCTGTGATGTTGCAAACTGAAACTTTTTTACAGCAGCAATTTTTCTCTACACAAGCTACTGTTTATTATTATTTATGTGAGCTTTTTATAGCCATTATAACCACAGGTTCAGGTTATATCATGATGAAAGGTAATACATACATTTTCATTTCCAACAGTCTAAAACCATCCTGATCTGTGATTTCACAGATCTGGATGATCAACTTTATCATCATCAATTATTTTGCTATTCAGCCTCACGACATCTCACCAGATCTTGTGTGATTCATTATTCTCTTTGTATGACAACACTTCCCCGCAGCATCAGACTGTACACTTTGTTCAGACTCGTAACTCTAATAATGTATTCCAGGCATCAGTGGCGGCTCCTGGGGCGACGCACAATTAGCAGATCAATAGATTACATAGTGTAAAAAAACTAAACAAAACAAGAAATAGGATAAGCAATATAACTTGAAAATGGAACACAGAAGGACAGATTGGGAGAGATAGACTGGACTAGCAGTGCTAGTTAATAGGCGGCTGAATGAGACACAGAGGGAGAGAGAGAGACAGATAGCGGGCGAGCGAGGGAGTAGCGCCAAATGACAGAGGCGTGTTTGTGTTCTGATTAGGCCTGAGCCAAATCGAGGCGGCGCACCAATGGAGATAACCAACAAAGGCATCTCTTCACTGGGGCAAATCTACCGACATCTTTTCACAGTCCATAGACGAGGGCACTCTTTTGTTTTGATGGACAGAAAAACAACCCGCACATAACAGAACCCATACAAGTTTGAGAAATAATCATTCTGGTGTGAAGTTTTCTGCTGCTTAACATGTTACATTGAAGCTTTGTATTAATTAGGAAGCCCATGTTGAAGTTATGTTAAAGAATCAAAATGTGCCTTTATTGACTAGAAATCCAATGATGTGAGTTGTTAAAATTAGTTTTAACAAAGCACAAGAAACATAAAGCAATGTTGTTCTCTAAAACAGGTAAACATTTTCAAGTCCTTAAAGTTTGAAGATTACTATTTTTTTTATCCAAGTAAAATGCTACATTGTGTAAGCAAAACATGCAGTGTATTCAGTTGGATTTGTTGAAACGCTTTTGAAGATGGCTCGTGCTATTCCCAAGTTTCCCATATGCAACAAGTTGAAAAGTTTTTACACATACAAAATATATAAAAAATCTCTATGGCAGCTGTGCTAATTTTGCATAATTCTGAAGTTTATGGATAGTGCTAAAAGCTTGAGAATAAATTTTTTTGCTGTGGTTTCTCTTGGAGACACAGGCAATATTTTTGTGGCATAGTTTTGAGCACTAACAAGTGGCCTTCTATTGTATCTTTTCACTTTTATTCACTCTTCATTTAAGCTGCCAAGTTGCTCTGCATTGAATAAACAATGATGTGGGCCCTTGGAGCGGAGATAGGCTTCCAGGCGGTGGGTGTGCCTGGAGATTGTTTGTTGCTCATCTTTATAGACAGCGGCGACAGTGAACACTCGATCAGATTCATGGCACGATGGCTGATGTCGTATACAGCAGCTTTGGCACTGCAGAGGCACTGGGACAGAGCCAGGGCTGGAACAAACTTCAGTTTAATAGACTCAAGGAGGTATTGTTTAGCACACAAACATTAGAGTGTAGTTGGGAAAATAAAATACATGTTTAAGCAATCTAAGTTCATTCCATCGTGATAATATAACTGTCTCCTCCATGTTTAAAAGTTTTTTTTTTCTAAGATTGATTAATGTAGAGAGGCCTCTGAGCACACACTTTCAGATTTAAGACGGTACAATGGTCCAGATATAGACATTATTAAATCTCTATTTTAACATTATTGGTGCATTATATATTAGGTCGATTTAAGTCAGATCTGTGGAAAGGCAATCCCACCCACAGTAAGAATACTTATTTTTAATGTAATTTTGAACAAATACTTCTAATCTTCTAATCTAATGCTTACAGAAACACCAGCTTCATATTCATGGTGAGTTTAGAAGCCCCTTTCACAACTTTCAGAGACCAGCCTGTATGGATCAATGTTGGTTTGCTAATGTCAGCTAACACAACACAAACAATACCAAAGGCACTTTCTGGGCTTTGTGCTCTGTTATGAGACATACTGTAGATGAGATGCAGCAAGCGCATTTTCATCTGAATAAATACTTTGACATTAAATCTGTCCTGGATAAAACTGATTTTAAGTAACTCTGCAAGTAATGGGTGCTGAGAATCGACTTTGATTCATAAAGCTTTTGCCACTGTAGCAACTTTTTTCAGTTCCTCGTACTTTTCAGCAGATCTCCTGCTCTAGGGCAGGTACTTTCAGTAAGACCAGGAACCTTTTGGTGACACAAGCACATTTACAGTACTGACTTTGTTGGAAACATATTTCATATTTTCTTATACTTAGATAAACTTTCATTATCCTTAAGAAAGATTGTTTGAAAAGCAGTAATATAGTATTTAACTTGTAAATAGCAGCCCACTTTTGTTTCTTCACTAAAGGTGTGGTAGCTGATTTTCACACAGCAGCACAATTAAGTTTTTAAAAACTTCCTGTCATAAACAAACTTCTTTTTGTAAGCAACAAACTGAAACTGGAGAAGACCACCCAAGCACAGCCAATCAGAGCGCTGCATTCGGCTCCTGATGACAGCTAAAATTCTTCTCAGTGGTCTTGTTTTTTCACAAAGTGCTTTATGCATTATATACTTTTTCTTGAAAAACACAAATACAACCAACAAAGTTACTTTAATGACTTTTTCAAATGTTCCAGACTTTACAATGCTAATGTTAAAGTCTGTTAGAACCCACTTTCACAACTGCTGCTGTGTTTGCCTGACCAGTCCTTCCCTCCTACATTCTGTTACATTCTGTTTGAATGCAGAAGGGTCTGAAACCGTAGCCTCAGCCAATCATTTACTCGTCCAATGTTAGGACGATCCAATCAAGCATGGTGATTCTGACACGTGACACGAAAAAATCGGAAGTTGCTTTGTAAGTCCCATTTCAAAACATTCAAGAAGGCGAACGTAGCTGATCGGCTCGTGCTTCGGTTTTGAACAATGAACGTATCAATTCCTTAAAACCTCAGCAGCAAACCGTGTTGAGGGGCTTCAGACTGAAAAAATCCTTGCGCTACATGTTTACGAAAGCATCGTGTCGCTGTTTTGGTGGAATTTCCGGGTTTTCTGAACCTCGGCGCTCCGCTCCCAGACCCTCACGGTTTGTCTGTCAAGCGTGTAGGGACTGGCTGGTCAGGCAACTGCTGTGTGAACACAAACATAGAGACAGGCTAGTTCTTCTGACTAAACAGGGACTGGAGGAAATGTTGGGAATTGTCTGTTCTTTCACCATATTGAACAAAGACCCTTTGAGACTATTTCCCAATAATTTCATGTCAATTTAATCATCTTCTAGCAAATGTTTTTTGTGACAAGCACCATTACAATTGTCCCAAGACTTGCAAATACGCATTTGTTTTTTTTGCTCTTCAAATTTGCTTATATAATAATGTCTCCTTGGAACTAGAAACTAGCGGTGGAAGACCAAAAAAAGTTATGCAGTGCAACTTTAAGTACTATTACACAAGTACTTTTCCCACCAGTTGATTAATGATCTTGTGTTCACAATTTATCCTTTGTCACTAGAGTATGAGAACATTGATATTACACCTAAAATGACATACAGACTTTGCAATGAGTTTTGATAATAACAATGTTTGTAGAAAACCACAGCAGAAAGATATATAAGATAACGGTTCGTCTTAACTTGCAATTAGCACACGTTGGCAGTGGCACAGCGTCATAAAGTCTATCATTTCTATCTCAAACTGCCCTCGGGCAACTCACAAACATCCCTGGGAAGAACATTAAAAACATAATTATGCCCTTTTCAACAAACAAGTCCTCGTTCATGTTTTTGGACTAAACCAGATCCCAAACCTTATTGTTATTCCCCAGTGAATTTGAAATCTAAATATTTTCTCATCATATTCCCAGGCGTGTAATTACAACTCGAAAAGTGACAAACCCGTTATCTTTGGTCAGGAACCGACGCAGAGATGATATGTTAGCTTAAGAAATATGTGGCGCAATTGTGAGAATGTAAAATAGTGTTCGCTTAAGATGTCTATTTTTTGTTGTTTTCGTCTTGCAAACAGGAATGTCTGGTTTGAAAAAGAGGAGGTTTGACAAAGACTTAAAACATTTAACACCATGCTTACCTCACTAACCTACAACTAAGACAAAAGGCTCACGTTTCTTCATATTTGCTTTCATAATGGGTAAACCTATCTTCTTGTTCAACACGCATAAGGCTTGTAGACTTAGACTGCCCTAATGACTGAGTTTCACTACACGACATTGGAGCTTATTGTGAGAGAATGCACGCTCTAGAACAAAACATGCCCCAAACTCTGGAAATTCCTGCCAAATTGTTTATATTCAAGAAAAAGCCGAGAAGGAGGACAGCGCTAATGTTGTAATCCAGCCAACAATAGTGGTTCTGTGTGTGTAAAACAATGGGAATGGCTAGCAAGCATACGGCCAAGATTTCTTTTGATTATGCTCCAGGCTCAAAGTGATCCCGAATGGCTGTGAAAACAAGCAGCGCTACTGAGGCCAAGAGATGAGATGACCCCCTCTCCATGTGTGAATAAACAAGAGTGAGAGGTCACGCTGCAGCCGCTCGGGAGGAGGCAGACAGTGAGACACAGACACTGGAGGGATTCAAACAGACTGCAGTCCGGATAAAGTCTATAAAATGACAAGTGCTTATAAGCTGAACGAGGGCTAGAGCAATGTATTATTATGTTACAGAGTTGGGAAGGGAAGCCAACATTTGTACTCCACTAAGAGCAACGTTACTTTAAGAGCTTAGTCTAGTAAAAGGTATTTGATGAAAGTAATTCCAGATGTCTGGATGTAGCAATGTAATTTGAAGATGGCATAATTTGAAGGACAATTAAAACTGATTGACAGTAAACATTTTCAAATTTTATTTTAAAGAAATGCAAAAGGTAAATAATTTGTAGCTATAGAGCTCTTCTGCTTTTCCACCTTTCAAGGGACTCAAACCACTTAAATTAAGGAACTTCTCACCAAGAGCACACGAACATCGGGGCAAAGTGAGTAAAGTGTCTTGCCCAAGAACACAACTACACTTTGTTCTAGCCGTCCCACTGAGGCACCTGGTGTTAAAGTAGTCTGTGATTCTAGCACTGACCGGGCCCTGAGATCTAATGAGATAAGGTTTTAACAAGCAGGTATGACCACAGATAATGAATAGGCTGAAGCATGCCAAAATACCATCTGAAAAAGCTGTGCAAAAAAAAAAAAAATGTTTGATACATTTCATATTAGCTTTTAGATTCATTTCAATTAACTGTCACTTGTTTTTACTACATTTTACTCAAGTAAAAGGATGCGGCTTGAAAATGACTTTAAAAGTACAATTTCTCTCAAAAAGTTACTCATGTACTAACTGAGTACCCACCTCGGCATAGGGGTTTCATTGCTTTTCACAGCTTTAATAAACATAATTTATATCTGACATAACTCCTAAATGAAATAGTTACTAAGCCTTAATAAGCTTTTTCATCATTTGTTTATGAACATGTAAGCCTTTATTTAGGTTTTCTTTTGGCTTTCTTTTTTTAATCTTCTTAAAGTGTAGTTATAATAAAGTGCTACTTCTTTCTGATAACAATATTTTAAGTGAGTTTTTTTTGTAAGTAGCTATAGTGGATAAACCTACTGTATGTCAATAGCAGTAACAAAAACAAGAGGATTGATTATTTGACTGCTGCGCACTACACACAAACTCATTTCTGATTGCACAACATAATCAAGTTATCTGAGAAAAAGATCTCTCGTAGCACTTACCAAGATTAAAGCGTGAGTTAGTCTCTGTGGTATTACAAGAGAGAAGTGTCTCACAGGGACTCTAAGTTTCCCATCTTATCGACAGCTCTCACAAAATGTACCTTTGTGTTCTAGTTTGGTATCAGGGGATGTAGAAAGTAAACAACTCGAAAAGGTGTTGATCCATGACTTGGGATCACACTCAAGCACTTTGTCTAGACACCAGCCACAATGAACTCATGCACACACATCTTCCTTCCACATTTGGCTCTCACAGTCTTTTCTATATTAAATTTTGGCTTGTTTACTAAGATATTAAAAGAGCAGCTGTCTGTCTTATGAGCTGGTTTTGTCATCGTGAGGTGTGGCTGGCTGTTGGCACTGGCAGTAAAAGAGGACAACTTGATGAAATAATTGAAGGAGCAGACGACAACACAGTAAACTCGTCTTGTGTTCTCTTTATGTCATTTTAGTTGGTCTGAAATAAAATAAGCATAAAAACAAAAGGAAATACTAAGCTTAATAATAAATTCACAAAATATGTGAACCTAAATGGGAGTTTTATTCACTCACACACAGACATGATGAGTGTCGCACATTCACCACATCTATTGGGACAAAACAAGACTAGACACAAATCAACAGACTACTAGGACTAAAATAGAAGTCTTCCTCAGAGCTAAGATTAGCACAATTTACGACCAAATGGTGATGAGAATAAAGATGTCAATGGCACCATAATCTATCTACAATGTGCATTTACAAATCACTATTTTTCATTGGAGGAGCGTACCATTTTCAGATTACAGATCCGAAAGCTTTTTCTCTCCACATATTGTTGTTTCGCCTGAACTATTTCACAAATTTAATTCAAGTTTATTTACATAGCATATTCTGAATAACTTCAGCTGACCAAAGTGCTCCACATAAAATCACATTACACAAACAACATTACAAAATGGCATTAAACGTAGCAGTCTTCTTGAGGACAAACTGGTGACTAGACAAAATATTTTTGGATTCAGGCCAGATATAGTGTGAAATTAGATCTGGTGGTACTGGAGACCCAAATATCCAAAAAATTATTTTAAGTGTTTCTTGGTGTGAAAAATGTTAGAATCACTGGTCTAGAACATAGGTCAGTGTCTTGGTCTCAAGAGTGCTTGCACTCTGTCTTGTCTTGGTCTTGAGGGTGCTTAGACTCAGTCTTGTTTTGGACACAAAAACCACAGTTCATTACCACCATGCTCTGCTAAACTTGCACCAGTAGTTCATGGCCCCAGCAGAGTGACCTGTCCCAGGCACAGTTTACTATAAGCACTGCACAATAAGATCATGTAGACGCTGATTTAATTTAATTTTACTGACCTATATTTAACCAGGAAAGTCCCACTGAGATTCAGAATTTCTTTTACAGGGGAGATCTGGAGGGAGGCATTAATAGACATGTTTTTAGTGGTAGGGGAAACCAGAGTACCCAGAGGAAACCTACTGAGACACGGGGAGAACATGCAAACGCCACATAGAAAGGCCATGGATCAACTGGGAATTGAACCCGGGACCTTCTTGCTATAAGGCCAGAACAATAACCACTGCGCCACCATGTTGCCCATTATATAAAATTACAAAGATGGTCTTGATTTGGTCTCGACCTTGTCTCAGTCTTGTCTTGGTTTTGACTCACTGGTCTTGGTCTTGTCGTGGTCTCAGAAAGTTCTTGGACTTGATTAGTGCAGTCTTGACTACTACACTAAAAGCAAAGCAATAACAATGACATTTTCATGAGACAAGCAGGGGATGAAACAGAAAACTTACATAGTTGACCTTTACCATCAAATGCTCCTTCACTGGCACGTTAAGTCACTTTTAGCACTAAATGTAAAATTACAATTTAAATAATTAGGAATTAAGCTTTTCCTCAGAGACCACTCCCAAACACTAACCACTCTGCCATTGTTAACCACACAATATACTTGTTATGAACTTATGCTCGACATTGTAAAAGCACACAATTGACACTGTCCTGTATCTTTAGTTATAAAATGTGCCCCTATAGAAATGCACTTTCACTAGTCCTATTTTTTTCTACCATGTAATAAGCAAAACAAGGTGCACACAAATGGACTATGAGTGTTCCATTTAAGACAAGACCTCATCATGTCATGCTGCCCTCATTATAAACCTATTATGTTCTTGATTGTGAAACAAAGGTGCCCAATAATGGTGTGAGACCTCTTGCTGAATGAGACTTTGCTGTAACTCAGTGTTCACTCAATTAGTAAACAGATCTCCCATTCAAGGCCTATGCGCAGCCCCGATTCTCATTTTCCTAAATCCGACACACCCCCTCCTTCTGGTCTATGGCGTCCTACATAGACTCCCCCTATCCTCCACTTGCATCCCGTGGACCGCATGCCCTGCACCCACCGCGCACACACCCATCTTGATTGTGATTGACAATGTCTTTGTTCCATTGTTGCTTAGCTGTCGCCTCTGATGAAGACACATAGGATGAATATACGAATAAACATCACAAATGCAACAAGTTGGGCACTGTTTAACATCAATACGTATTTTTTACAGTTGAGAGAAGAGTAGAAGTTGTGAAAGTGGTCTTAGCAAGTCCTCTCTGGACCAGGGGATAGTGCCAAAGAAGGGCAGCTGGTGAGAGGTTATGGTACGTCTGGGTAGATTGTCATTGGAGTTCACCCCTCCTCGTGGATGGGAACCAGGTCACATTCTCTCACATGGTACAAAGCGGGGTGTGTGTGAGCAGGCTGGGGTTCAAGGGAGGAGCAGGCCATGACCTCTTTATATCCATCAACACATCACAACTTGGGCCATGCACTTGAAGAATAAGCTAAATCTTTACTGAAATACATCAAATGTATAAAAAGACGTGCAGGAGTAGGCAAAGTTGTTGGTAAAATGACACAGTAATGATATAAGTTTGTACTTCTTCATCCTTATCATGGGCCATTCAGGACATTCCCATGCACCCAAAGCTTGTCAACAGGTTTTGTGAGGCAATGATATAGGAAAAGATTGCCCCCTGTTGGTCTCTGCCTTCTGTTGCCACGAGGAAACACAGCTGAAGGGTAAATCAGGATGTTTATTCTTTTTTTTTTTTTTCAATCATGAGACAAAATAAAAAATGTTTTTTGCATAATTCACAAATAAAAATACAACTTAGATTATCAATAGATTGAAATATCATTCATCCAGTTATAACAATTATACAAAGAGAACTATTGATGCAAAGTAAAGCATAATTTTTCTGGATCTCGACACACTTGCTTTATATACAACGTTTTTGCTTCTCTGTAACTCGGTATAGTCCAAACATTTGTCGTGTTATCCTTGTGCTCTGTTTGAGTTCATAGCTTAGAAAACTTTTTGTTTTTAGGATTTTACAGTTTGTAGTCCAAAAATATATGACCTCATCACTGCAACACTTACACACCTGTAACACTGTGGAGCTATTAAACACTATAGAGCATCACTTGAGGGATTTAAGCAGTTAGTTAGAAGTCTTCAATATACTATTTCAACACTGTTAAAAATATTAATACTGGCATTACTAAGGCTAAGGCAATACGATCATGTAAACCAAGACAGAATGATGAACCTAGGAAAATCAGAACATGTAGGTTGAAAGTTACCTACATATATACACTATGGCCTAATGCTGTAATATATATAATCTTTGTGCAAAAATTGCATGATTTGTTTTATCTTGGTAATATTATATGATTCAGCACGTCAAATGTTATGACTAATTTGTACTTAATAGTAATTACATTAATGTTATTTGTATTGTATTGCTCAGTAAGTGACTGAAGTGTTACTGCAACACATTTTATATTGTCTCTATAAACAAATATTCTATACTAGTGTTGTGCAACTGTGCATGATTTCTCCAAAGCTTATCAAAGTTGGGCTTTCAACTAAAAGGCACATTCTTTAGTTTGTCATTTTTGTTATATGTAGTCTTCTTGCTCATCCCAAATTATGCCCTTAAAAGGCAGGAGGAGGACCTGGCGACAACTGGCATCAAAGTGAGATAGTGGTATAGCTCTTCAGTTCGGGGAGATAGTGCGCCTCCTCAGGCAGCTGCAGGTCAGGCACTTGAGGATGCTCATAGTGATGTGCATGAGGGGCCCAAAGTTGAAGAGCAGATTATAGAAGGTGTTGACAGACAGGCCTCCGGTCTCGTCAGCGTACTTCAAGGCCACAATAGGAGTGTACAGACTGTTGGTCAGGTTCCTAAAACGTGGACTGCTCGACTCAATCACTTTCTTAGTGCACTGAAAGGTGAGACAACGTTTTGTTACAACAGCATTTCAAAAAATTTTATTTTCTGTGACCCCTTATCATGGTTTGCTCTGTGATTTTGTGCATTGTAGTCTAATTACATGTACTCTTTTTATTCTTTTTTTAAACTCGTTAATTAGGTATTTCTTTTGAATATGCTTAATCATTAATATTAGAGTGGTTTGATCCATGGGTTATAATATTTTCCTTATACATGAATTATTAGTTAAATTTATAATCTCTCAGTCTCTTTAAACCAGATTATTATACACTCGTTGCAGCTAAACCAAATAAATGTGAATATATTTGCCAAGATCGACACCTTACCTTGGCTATGTCTTCTGGTGTCTGTCCCATGGCTTCAAATATATCTATAGAAGACGGTAGATAAACGTCTTTAAAATATCGAACTGTGTCTGCGTCTGCTCCTGGATACTCCATCTTAGCCACATCATCCATCATCTTTGTCTCAAACTCTGTGTGCACTGGGCCAGGCTCAATCATGGACATACTGCAGGTGGCCAAGTGAAAAAGTCAGATGTGCATAAGAAATAAGTAGAAGATAATAGAGAGGAGCTTACCGGACATTAAATTTCATCAGTTGCACGGCCATACTCTCGCAAAAACCCTCCATAGCAAACTTTGAGGCTGTATAAATGTCATTGAAGACCACTCCTGAAACACAGTTTGTAAAATCATTAAAAACACATGTGCCTATATTTGCTCTGAGGGGAAAAAAAGCTTTGTTTAATAACTGGTTCCCATAAATTTCAAGCAAAACATTAGCACCACTAACTTTATGGAACAGGGAATAAAACAGTAGTCTAATGACAAGTCAAGTTTGACCTTTGAATGAAGGCAGATTAAAGAAACAACAAAATAGTTGAATTTTTATGAAGATGAGACTCTATAGTTCTGGCCTCTGACTTCTGATTTACTCTGATTAAAAGATATGTTTTAATTGGCCATTTGTTGAGTTATCTTTCAGAAATGGAGCAAAATGTATTAAATAAATACATACAAAAACAACAAAAATTGTTCTAAATAGGACTATTATTGTGATAAAAATAGAATCGTGAGCTCATCTCTGGACAATCTGCTTTCTTGGTGAAATCGTCATATTGTGATTTCCCTTTTCTCTATTTGTTGCATCTGCCTGTTCAAATATATAGACTATTTTTCCAACGTATTACTCTTAGTCTCAGAGTTGCCACATCCAAGACTTTAAAACAGCTTTGGGCTTGGACTGCGCTTTTAGTTCATAAAATTGATTATTTTTAGAAATTTTTCAGGTTTGATTTTTAAAAATGTATCAATTTACATGACTAAGCCATTGATTTTTGGCATGTTTTCTTGTCTAAAAGTCACTATTAATGTAAGAAAAACACATGATAAGGCAAAATCCCTAACACTTGTTTTGCAGCAACACCAATGTTCTAATTAATTGATTATTTTATTATTTTTTTATTGAAGAGTTGAGTTTGCTTGCTTTACACTGGTCAGTTTTGACAGCTGGATTCAGCTATTGATAGTGTGTTGTTTTTGCCTCAAGACAATAGGAAAATAAACGGTCTACAAGAATAGTGATAAAATCGAGATCTGGCTCCAAGAAAATTGTGATGTTAATTTTTTGCCATCTCACTCATCTCTATTCTAAATACATCTATACATAACTTGTATAAATTAAAATATATTGAACTGATCTTGGGTCTGCCTAGAATTGTTTGTTTGACTAGAGATAATTAGATTTTATAACTTTTCCTTTTATCACAAAAACAAATAAATGAAGGAAAAGTCCTCCACATCCTAATAATCTAATACCTTTTTTTTTTTCAACCAAACACAACAAAAATACAGTTACCTTGGAGCCCCATGACGCTGCTCATGACCACAATGTGTCCTGAACGCCTCTTTTTCATGTCCGGCATCACTTCTTTAATCATTCGAACAACACCAAAGAAGTTAGTTTCAAACACTTTCTTCATCTCTTCGATACTGATGCTTTCCAACGGTCCGAGCAAACCCACACCGGCATTGTTGACTAGAGAACAAAAGTCATATTGTAATATTATTTACAAAATTCAACTCTATTAACTAAATGTCTTACATATAGACCACCACCAGGGGTCAGCAAGTAACAAGAACATTTGGAGTGATGTAACATGAGCACACAGATGACTGGGGTCTTGTGTAATGGGGTAAAAGGTTCAGTGGGATACAAATTATTTCTTTAAAGCTGTTTAAATTTCAAAAGGAAAAGGCCACCATGATTATGTAATTGACTGTTGTTGTGAGTGCATAGAAGCTGTTTCAAAATAAGTTGTGAATGTTCTTGGTTGTGAGTGAATATCGACACAGTTCAGCAACTGGTAACTTGTGATTGCATGTCTGTACTTGCTCTTGCACTTACTTAAGATGTCAATGTGGCGGTCTTTAACGCTGTCGATGCAGGTTTTGACTGACTCATCACTGCACACGTCCAGAGGGAGCAGTGTCAAAGTCTTCCCAAATACATCACCAGCCGCTTCCACCAGTTTCTCCTTCTTCTTCAGGTCCCTCATTGTGGCTATGACTGATAAATACAAATGCAATGTTTTATTATAGGCTCATGACATGGAGAGACTTTTTATTTTCCTCTTCCTGTTCTGATTACCCTCAGTGTCTAGTGATTGTGCTCGCTGACTTAGAGAATTAAAAAAAAAACTTATGTTGTTAAGCTTAAGTTTGTGTTTATTAGGACACTTTCAACAAGCACAATGGGAGAGATTCTTGTACCAGATTCTAGCTTTTACAGCACATTTCAATATGTTGTTGGGAAGCCTTTGTTTCTACAGTTTAATATGTTCATGACAGGAGAAGCCCAGTCTGTTCAGTGAAGTGTGACACGAGGGACAGTGAAACATGATCTGTGCAAAGTGCCACAGTAGGTTTCCAGTGCACTGTCCTGTGGTATGTGCTCAGAGTGACGCTGGGCTCAAGGTTCAGGTTTACAGAGCACCACTCATAACCTGGTCTTTGAACTTAACACCCAGAATAGTCTTGGTCATCTATCACAAACAGAACCAGTGACTATCAGCTGGTGATGACCTGGCAGTGTTCAGCTCGTTCTGCTGTCATTATCTCCCTGTGAAACCAGATAGTGCTATTACATAATAGCTGTGCTGTAAACAAGCCATTATTACATATGGAGTTCTACCTATTTCCTTTGTAAACAGGATGAGCTGAGCACAGACACATTGTTCCTCAATCAGCTTAAGTATTTCTGAGAAACACAATGTAAAGTACAGCTGAGCAGAGAATTCAGGCACAATGTTACACAACGTGCAGTGTTAAAATCAAATGAAGTTTAATCTCACTATTAACAAATGTTGTGTCAGTGAAGCAACAAAGAGATTTACGCATTTGGTTGAGACTTGAACAAGAGGCCCATTGTTCTTTGCCTCCTTCAGGAATTGCTCCTGGGCAGCTTTATGCATTCTTGAAAGAGCCACATTGCAGCACATTCAACCAAGTATTCTGGAGGTTTAGAGCTTCAGAGTTTCTACTGTCTGTTTTTTTCACTAAGGTAATTTACAGTTACAATTCACTTAAACACAAAAGAATGGGCCTGTGATAGAGCTCTGACCATTAGAAAAGACTTTCTTATAGAAAGTGACTGATGACATGATATGGTTTTAAACACTGGTGACACTAATGACGTTTTGGGACGCATGAGAGGAGGCGCTCTGAGCAAATGTGTCAGAGTAGTACATCCCAGCTCAAATGAGCACCAATGAAGACTTAAAACTAGACCCTGGTCCACAGTGAACCCTCGCTTGTCCAGGTCTCAAACTTTGTCCCCCTTTCAACACTCTGCGCACTGAGGGACTATAGCCACATTAGACACGGTACTAAACCGGAGCGGGCGGTCTACAATTCAGGTCCATAAAAGGGGGCTTTGTGCGGGAGAAGTCACTTGAAAGAGAACTGACAAGCCTCCTTTTATGATTCCGCCTGCGAGCGGGCATCGCAGAACAGCAGCCGGGAAACTTTGCGCTCAAGTCATAATTCAAGCAAATTACCCTTACAGATGTTGACCACATAATCATATGTTTCTAAGTCTAAAAAGAAGAATGACAAAGATTTCCGTGCGCCTGAGTAAAGATCTACCCAAACACTAAAGAGGTGCGTGAAAGAGGCATGGAGCAATTAACCTTTACCTTTGCACAGAAAGTAAACATGGAGCGGGTCCGCAAACAGCAGAGAGCTAACGACAAGAATTAGAAATCAACGCAAAAGAAGGCGCTTTTACCATGGTAACGCTTCTTTTCATCTCTGGCCAGCGTGACGGCGATCCGTAACCCGATGCCGGAGGAGCAGCCGGTGATCAACACAACTTTCTGCCCGCTGTTCGCCATGATTTATCCGGATAGGCTGTGTTTCCAGCGGCCTCTGCACCGGATGGTCGCTGCTGAGGGAGCTACCGTTCCCCGGACTTTAACAAACTAAAGCGGATCATGCAGCCGCTGGGCCATGTGAGCGCCTAATTCAGTCACATGGTTTATAAAAGCAACATCCAAAACGACACGCTCACACACCTCTGCAGACCACGTTTTGGCGTTAATAGGTGTCGCGGCTTGGCAAACAGGAAAAACAAATCTTTAAAAGATCACTTCGTGCGCGTAGGTGCGTGTCACAAAGGGGCAGTGCTTAGTCTGTGTGTGTGACTGATCGTAATCTCACTCTGGTGTCCAGTCTAAAGCTCAGTGGGACTTTTGGGTCAGGTCATTATGCCCTGTCTGATTTATTGGCTATTAGGCATACACAATTAAAATGTGGCTAGTTTGCTCAGCATTATGTTGTGGTAGTTTTTTTACTTTTTAGAATTGCATTAAAAATGCAATTGGCCCCAACATATTTAGAGTTACACTCAACATTTCTCAAAACTCACTTTTCGTTGAAAGTTGTAGATTCAATTCATTGTATTATACTGCCATCTAGTGGTAAAAGACCGATACAACATTCCATTCAAGCTTGCTATATTAATTTAAGTCAATTTGTTACTGGAAATTAAATTACCTAATTATTCATTCTATTCGACTGCTTAACATGTATTACACAAATAAATAATTATAATGAAGACAGTGTAACAGGTTGATGTTGTCAGAGGGTAAAGTGCGCCTGATAACGTTGATTGTTTTCTTAAAAAGTAGTCAGGTTACATCAATTTTTATGTTTACGTTGAGCAAATATAGGTTTTTCCATATTTGCAACAACAAACTGGTTGGCCTAGTAAAATTAGAGCAGGAGCAGCAGATTTTTCATGTCTTTAGCTGATGACAAATTACTCTGCTGGACTCTTCAAAGAAATGCACTCTGGTACTTTTGAATGTTAAATTATATGTATAAAAATTTGCAATGACATCTGATTTTCTGGTCCTATTTTGTATTATTAAACAAGTCTTATTGTTTGAACAGAAGTTTAACTTGGTAGTTTTGTAGTATTAGAAAAAAAAAAACAAAAAGCAGTTCACAAATCGCTTTTCGATTAACCTCCATTTTGAGCTTTTCTGCAACATGTCAGCTGACTTTGCCATCTAATGTTTATGTTGTAGATAAGAGCCTCCCATACATCTGAATTTTCTAGTATCAGTTGCAAAGAATTGATTGTTATTTGAAGTTCACGAGTTGCAAATATCCTTACATAACACATTGAAAATATAATAATAGTGTACTTTACTACAGTGTGAGCAGGAGTCAGTTTATCGCAGTGGTGTTCCCCTGTTTGTCCCTCCAGGTGTGCACACTGGACAGTGATGGAGAAGCTGCTGGACATTCAAAAGCCCTGAGCTATTTCTGAGGAATTTCAAAACATTTGGCCACAACATACACAGAACTGAAGACAGATACGTAAGGTAAGGTAATGCAGGTTCTCACACGCTTTTCTATACAAAAAGATGTCACTCTTTCAGCCAACTTCAAAAATCTTGCCAATAGAGACTTCTGTCACTTTTACGTTGACTGGAATATTCCACTGTGTGATAATAAATAGTTTGTTTTTTTTTTGCTTAAAAATATCTTAAAACATGCATTTTTGCTGTGCACACAATCCCATCTCCACCGACCATCTATAACTTGAGTTTTCCATGCTTTTCTCCTTTAAATAGATAAGCTCAGTGGAGCATTCTAAGCACCATACTAAAAGCAGGAGGCCTTCCACCAGACAAAATACATAATGCCCCTTTAAAGCGTAATTCTAACCATTCTTTCCCTACATTTTTATATGTTTTCTGCTCCTTCTTTACTCACTACTGTATTTGGATTGATTGATTCATGCATGCATGTTTGATTGATCTTGTATTGTCCTGTACTGATGCTTGAGTCCTCAGAAAAGTCCTGTTTTCACCTACCACCTATCCTCAGCCACTTTTCTGTATTATTTGCAATTTGCAATCAAAAAATGCCATTAAGTACTTAAACATGTGACAATATAAAATATACTCTGCTGATTGTACAGATACATTTTACAGTTAAATTAAGTTAATTTTTTCATCTATTTTGTGTTTTGGAAATAACAAAATGTAAGTTACTTGTCACACGTTTATTAGTAAATAAATGTAAAGTAAATGTAAAAGTACAGCAGATTTCCTTTAAAACTACTATTTACGTTGTGTCTCGCAATTTGCATCATCTCTTTTCAAAATGGCCCCTTGTCACAGCTGGTCTTTACTCAAAAATTAGAGTAGAGACCAACTCCAACCATGTAAAGTAGTTCTAGTTTCTACCTTCAAGACAATCAAAGCAATTACATCCATTCAGACACACAGGACGGCATGGTGGCAGTGTGGATAGTGATCACAGGAAGAAGGTTTCTGTGTGAAGTTTCTCCATTGGTGGGTTTCCCTTAGTTACACCAGCTTGACCAAGGACACAACAATATTCACCTCATGTTGCTTAGATTGAACTGCCAAGCTGGAGGGACAATAGATCTGATCGCTACATCAAAATGTTAACTGAACTACTGCCATATGAGGCGATCACCTAAAAAGGCCCAGAACACTGAAATATGTCAGATTTAGCAAAGCATTTTCTTTTGGAGGGTCTGCCACCTGCTTGTTTTGATGAATATTCCACATTTTGGCTTTAAATGTTTAGTATGTATCTGTACAGAGATAAGTGACACCATCAGACCAAGCTACAGGTCACATCTGTGGAGAGGCGATCCCTGCTCACAATATGGCAATTACTTCACCTGTATTGGAATAATTGCATGCAGAATGTAAAACAATACCATCTCCATGTCATGGCAGAAACGTCACCAGATTAATGAATTGGCAATATCTTGATAATATAAAAATATGAGCTGTAAAATATCCTTGAGAGTGCAGAATATTTGACGCCTTCTGCTCCTTTGTGCTGAGAAGATGTGAAATGCAAATTTCAGATGAATAGAAGAAAGAAAGTTAAAGATTTGCTGAGGGTCTGTTGATTGGAAACTAATGAGCAAAATGCATCTGCACTCGGAAATACATTAGCTTAAAAGTGTTTTGAAAGTGAGTGAGAAGAAGTTGAAGGAAGGCTTAGCTCACAAATAACAAGTGGATTTGAGGCAGCGGCAAAATGAGGTTCAGATCTGGTGGCAGCTGCGGACCACACACAATGGGCACTTTACAAAGAGAGCTTTCAGAAATAGCTGACCAGTGACCATCATAAAACACAGACTTTTCAGGAATGCATTCAACACATTGAATTCAGGCCAAAATATTCTCTCAGGGTTTAAAATAAGGGAGAGAAAAGAAAAATCTGTTTATGAAGTTGCTTTTTTATTTAAAGCTGGTGCACTCAGTTTTTTCCTCCATAATTTTTTTTATTTTTGACATTTTGTCTTTTCAAGCTTCTTCTTTCAAACCTTAAGCCTTGTTGTATGTGGCATTTGTAATGTCTAAGTAGTTTTAATATTGTAGATTGTTTATCTAACAACTTTGCACATACTGTATTGATATAACGTAAACATACCTTTTCTAGCTTTTACTGAGTGTGTTTTACCTTTTATCTTGTATAACTTTAACTTTAACTTTAACTTTATTGTCCACCGAAGTGGAAATTTGTCTTTGGTTCACCATCACATACACAGACAGTCAACAATTCATCATTAAATACAATAATCTTAAACATAACATGTTTTTTTGGGCAATCCTACACCTTGCCCAGGGCTACAGTTGAAAATTAGCTTTGTAACTAAAACTGGCACATTTTACATAAATGCTCATTGATGTGCACTGCCCCCGCTCAAAGAAATAAAATAAACTTGTCACTGTATGACTATTTGGGTGTAGGGTTTAGATTATTGACTATGCAGAGGGTCACTTTTGTGTCTGAAAAACCTGTGCTGAATAATAATGAGCTATTTCTTTATTTTTTTATTTAATGTTTGGGCGAATCTTCTTGTTGTGCATATTATTGCGTTTTAAACCCCGCTTTAACATTTTCTTTCTCGTCAAAAACACAGCTAAAGTTTTGTTTGTGAGATATGTTTTGTTCCCCTCTGAAAACTCTGTTCTGAATCTACCTAAACTGTCACAAGGGGAGCAATGGATTCTTCTATCTATAACCCATCCAAATTCATTTTGAGCATTTCTGCAGCATTAGCATATTCAGCAGGATTGATTTGTTCCCCCTGTTTCATTTCTTTTGCAGACAGTAGCTGGAGTTCTAACTCAATTCCTGATGTGGGAAGCACAAAACTGTCATGTGTTCCTCACTATTCTTTATTACTGGTTCTGGTTCATGGGACTGTGGGGGTTTTGTAGGATGTATGATATTTGTTCTTTTAAAAAGCTTCTTTTGAAATACCAGTACTTCTTGTTAGGAATCAACACATTGATCAATAAATTAGACTCAATTCATCTCTGCCGTCAGCCACTTGGAGAGCAGTGTCACTTTGAGTGTGGCTGCTGCCTGCCTGGGTGTATTTAGTCTATTTGTTTGAGCAGGTCATTTAACAGACATGGTCCTTAGATGTTAATTAGCTTAGTCTACCTCCATCTCTAATGACTATAATTATCACCGGACTGGCAGTTCCTCTTGCAGTCTAAAAAGCCAACGTGCACAAAGTCAATGAGAGAGTTCACTTTTGGTGTTACAGTCGATGTAGCGTAGTAAAGTTTAACAGATGATAATATGGAGCAGTACGCCTCGACATTCTGGGTTTCCTTCACAGTTTGGCTGTACAGAATATTATCTTACTTCCTGAGCGTGTCTCAGAGGAGCATGTTGAAATACGTGCTATAATTGGTTATGGAGTAGAGAGCATAAAATATGAAGCACCAGTTTGCGAGGTCTTTTGATGTGAAATCTGTATATGCAAAAAGAACCACTTTACAAATACAAGCAAGCTGTATTTTTGTCAGAAATATCAGAGAATATCATGAATGGATTATGCGTTTACTAGCTTTTCAATAAAACTGCACATCCTTGTTCTTCATTCCTACCTCCATCTTACCTTTTGCACACAGGGCGTTTACATGGAGTCCATGCAGTCCAATTTAAACCAGTTTTCCAAAGTGCATGTAAACCCGGGGCACACCTATTGATGCACGTGGTCCTGACTGATTGTAGTCTGGTTTTGAACGTCATGTAAACAGACAATCGGGCTGCAAATGTAACTGAGCATGCTCACAACTCCTGCTCACTTCACATTCCAACAACAAATTAAGAATTTTGAACAATAAAGTGTATTGCACAAAGTAGGGCACACGATCTCACATTTAACTACATGTTTAAAACTGTACAGTTCTAAATGTTTAAAACAGTCCTACATGTCCCAGAAAAAAGTGTGTCATTTTACAAACAGTTTTATAAACAATTAATAATAATAAACAATTTTAACAATGTTAAAGCAATTCAACAATTACAGTCTCAGTCATGCAGTAGTGAATCTGACACAGAAGGACCAGTCTCTCCAAGGTAATCGGTTTACTCTTGTGCATGTAAACCAAGTAGTCAGTATTTTGAGACTAGTCTCATTTCTCTGATCATGTAAACGCACTGGATGCAACTTCACACATACAGTGCTTGAGTAAAGATTTCGATTCTCAAACTAAATCGATTCAAACATTTGTGTTTCTTGCATCACTCCCTCAAATACATTTTTCATCTGTGCTATCAGATTTGGTGCATTTTTTATGTTTTCTCTTTCCAATCATGCAAATAATCAATTATAAACCAGATGACATATTCAGAAAGTTAGTTACAATAATTAATTGAAGAGTAGTTTTTCCAAATCGCTTTATTCTTTTATTTGACACTACGTATCATCGTAATATTGATTCCAAGAAAATATGCAGATATTTTACAGACATATGAACATTCATTTTAGAATAAACCACAAACTTTTATTTGTTTACTTGCATAAATGATTGGGTCACAGTTTTTGATCTGACCTACAAGAGACTTCTTAAAAAATGCACCTAAATTTGACTTTTAACTTGTGGGGGATAGCTATACTCAACAAAAAACAACAACTTGGAAATACTATATTTTGCATAAAATACTTATGATATGCTCAAAAAACTGCCAGAAAAAATGTATACATTTATATACAAAATCACTATTACAAGAGGTTATTTCCCTTCTTGAACTCATAAATCTCTACAGACAAGAAGAAAGACACAGCTACTTGCTGCTTTTTAAACTTCCTTCATATTTTTGTTGCCTGTGGGTCTGTGGTCTTGTTTGAGCATGTTCTGCTCCAGGCTGGACTTAAGAGGAGTGAAAGTGAGTACAATGCAATCAGAGGGTCTTCTGTAGCCCATTCATCAAGTGTGATCAAACAATTCATTGCAATAATTTATATCACTCAAAGCAAAATTATAAAACAGTTGAAGTAAGTCATTTGAAAGTGTCAATAGTAATTATAACTTTTATGAAAGTGACTTAATTTATTTAAAAAGTATCCTGTCCAACTGCATAAATGCACAATAACTCACAGGTTCTCAGATGTCTTAGAACCACTGGAACACATTATATTATAACTAGTTATTTATGACAGAGATGTGTGTTTTTTATTCACATTCATTCATCATTCCATTCCTTTAGAAATTGTCTCTGATGCTTCTTGTCAGAGGAATTACTCCAAAGTCTTTACTTCTGTCACGGCCGAAAAGAATGAAGATAAATGAACTACCGAAAGTCCAGTCTTTGGGAGAGGCATATAACACATGCTCTAGAGATATTTCTCACTCAGTGCTCAGACTAGTGTCTGGACTCTTGGTAACTATCTGCTAAAAAGTGCGAGGAATGTGCTCCTGATTCTGGGACAGAGGACATCCGATGGGGGGGTCAGGGGGACTCTTGTTTACCCAATGGATCAATCTCAATTGTCCAGCTCGGCTCTAATTCTGCTTTTGGAGGCATTTTCATCAGTCATGTTTTCAGCTCTTCTGGTGATGGCAGACTCTTCTCCTCTGAGAAATTAAACTTTGGCTGTGTTTCACTGTATTTAGCATTTTAGCCTTCAGTCTTGTACAAAGGCCTGTTCAAGCTTGGACTCAAAACATTATCTTTGGTGATTTTCCAGTCCAACTCTCCAAGCATGTCTTAACCCGTGTTTTAATGAGGTTTCATATGAAAGTTACTGCAGACAATTATTTGTTTGTTATTTTACTTGACAATGTAATTAAATAATACTTTGCATCCTTCTATTCCACAGAGTCCAGTGTTTAAGAAGTGTGCATGCCTCAGGCTAATTTGATCATTTGGTTCATTAGACTGTAAATGGACAATGTAAATGGAAGTGATTAAATTGAACACATTTGTGACTCTGAGGTGGTCTTATCAGATCTCTGACCCCTGCAGTCTGAGGTCAGGCCTGGGGTCATTTATTTTCACCTCAGCTGACTGTAAGGCTAAGATGCCTTTAGCACTAGAGTGAGGTCTGACTTATATCATTCAATATACATGTTTGCTTAAAGCTTACTACAAGATTGATACACTGTACAGCTACATAGATCTTTATAATCAACTGTGCCTTTTTCCACTTAGGGCAGTAATAATCACTGTGAGAAGTGAGAGCTACAATAATCCTGCGTAAAAGGTGATTTATGGGGCTGCCCACACGTCCCGGGACACGTAAGGGAGGGAGGGAGGAGGCGAAGGAGGAGAGCAGAGGGAGGGATGCTGAGAGGGAGAAACTGAATGAGTGGGAGAGCAGAGAGTGTGGAGTCCATCCGTACACAAGAAAAGTTCTGCAACAAGACCAACCAAGTGGAACTAGACTGTACGCCTCTCCCTCTCCACGCATGGACGCTTAGCTGTTCCTAGTTTCACTTGAAAAAAGTTCAGTTTGGCGGAGTTTCCTCCGCGGTTGCGCCTCTGAAGATGGACTCTTTAATAAGAAGGAAAGGGCGCAGGAGGATAGCGCTGCTACTCTACATCATACTTCACACACTGTCGGCCCAAGCAGGTAACGTGTTCAGAGGACTTACAAATCAGAAGATAAAACATAAAGGTCTGCTAAGAGGCGATTGTAAAAATGCCCGTCACGTTTACGCACGGTTGGCGTAGCAATTAGCGGAGTTATTAAGGTGTATTGAACTTGTTAAAGTTTATTGGCAGTACGGCAGTTGAAATGTCATCAAAGGTTCCGCCTCACACAAATATAATTGGTCTGTCAACTGCATCATTGATTGGACACATTCAGTTGAATCTAGAATTAGACATTCAAAATGCCAGACGAGTGAAGCGTGCAGGACGTAGCCTATCTGATCTCGTCTTGCATTAGGACGCGAGAGGCTCGTGCGCTCAGGGTCAGATGGACGCGGTGACGTCATGTTGAAGTTTGCTTGTGACCGGCGGAGGTTTGCCGTGAAAAGGTTTAGCGTTGGTTTGAGATCGAGGTCATTGGCTGAACACTGGACCAACTGAGTAGATTAAAATTCCTGTCATGGATCTGTTTTACGTGCCCTCTGCAGACCTGGGTTCGAGAGCAGATTAACTCTAACACTCTTAAATGCTTAGGTAGTTATTATTGTGCCATTGTTGTGCATATGTATTGATCATTTCTGCGTGGTTGGTAGAGTAGCCAAAAGTTGTATTGAAAATAATGCTGCTCCAGTACAAATCAGTACAAGACTCAAGTAGGGCCTTTGATGAGCCTTGGGAAATTTGAGTCTAGAACAACTACATTTCTTTTAAATAAGGGCAACATTGTAAGCAATGCACAAAATCTAGTTTCTCAAAATTAGGAAACTAACTTATATAAAGGTGTAGTGCGAGAATTGTGCATGTTTAAATGATAAACATTACCCTTTTAGTAGTGGTCCCAACCTTTTTTCTTGCAAGGACCAGTATATTTTCTTTTCCAGGGACCAGTTGAGGTTTGGTAGCACCAATAACAACAACATGTAAAATGCACACAATCAATTATTGTTTATATCTTTGAGCTATCTTATTGCTTGAATTTGTTGTAGTTAAGTGGCTCTAGTTTTTCACAGTAAAGCTCAAGGATGTAGTGATTGACTATAAAATAAAACTAAAATACATTTCAAAAGATTTTCTGGCGACTGGTAGAAGATGACCCACGGCTCATTTTTGGACCCGGATTGGTGGTTGGGGATGCCTGTTATAGACTAAAGCAGTGAGGGAAAGTAATCTTTTACTCTAATAGGGGACTGGATAAGTTAATGCAGCTAAGTAAAAACAACTGAGCACTACCCACCTGGTTATCCATTGTATTCTGCGATGACTGCATGTCCACCTTTTGACATTATAGCTTATCTCTGTGTATCTACTTTTGTAACAAACTAAGGCATGAGCAGAACACTCTCTGTTCAATGTAAAACACAAAATCATTCTAAGATGGATTAGAAACACAAGTTGATTGATTGTATATTGATTGTTTAAAACTGCAGAACTGATAAGCCACGAAATTGCTCATGTTAGTCGTCGAAAAGTAATTACGTGACAGTTTTGAGGCCTACATATTTTCTTCAGTATCATTTTGTTAGTTTTAGTAATTGCAGTACAGACAAGTGGGCGGGGAAAGGTGAAAACAAGGATTTTTTTTAACGCTCAAGATACAGCTGCAGGACAATACATGATTGCTCAAACATGAATCAATCCAAATACTATTTTGTGTAAGCTAATGATGAGAGAACACTGTTATATAGTAAATTTTACACAATAAGTCTCCCTTATTGTAAAAATGCTCACTCTACTGTCTGAAAGTTTACAGTCACAGGATGTTATGTTGAGCGTGTGCCGTCCGTCCCACTGTCTCATGATTTCCTCACAGGTGCTGCTGTTTACAGTCTGCTCTGATAGAAAACTAACCCTAGGCTACATCAGGGGCTGTTAGAAGTGCTTTACATTTACAATAATTACCCCACGTGCAGTCGCAGACACTTTATAGCTGGCAGGAATTGGTTGGAATCCAAGCGGCAGAAATAAAGCAGAAACTTCGGGAAATGAGCCAAACCGGCAGTCCAGTAATCACAGCGGACACTGACTGGACTCTGTAATGGCATTTTGTGAATGTCTGGGTTCAATAGGTCCGTGTCTGAATGTAGATTGCAGTTACATTGATTTGTTGACAGCAAGTTATTTCATTTTGGGCCTTTGTTCTTTCACCTTATTTGCTTGCATTTGCTAAGCATTTGGGAATAGCAGGGAGTCTATGTTTTTATTGAACCTCTTATCACTTGCGTTGCATCACTTTCCTCTTCCTCTCCTCTCGCTGGGTTCTCCTGGTTGTGGGCATGGAAACAGTGCAGGCTGCAGCCCCCTCAGTGAGTCCCATTTGATCTATCCTTTTTGCCAATCACTCACAACAGTCTCCCCAAAGGACGCTGCCAAGCCTGGTTCCTCTTTAATTCAGCTACAAATAAGCCCAAATGAAAACACTGGAGAATGAGAGCAGTGCAATGGATGATTTGAACACAGCTCTTGTGAATTCTGCTGTTGTGTTTTATCTGTAATGGAGGCGTTGAACATCAAGAGTGGAGAGGCTGATTGTGAATATAATCATTGTAAATATGTCTAGCGGTTAATAGTGTTGAATATAAAATGAATCAGTTAATTATCTCGTCTCTCTGGGAAAGTTTGGTGTGAAACATCTGGCTTCCAGAAATGTACCCTCCTTGCATTAGTTTTCTATGACTGATAAAGTGCTGTTCCAAGATGATATTTATTTGTTTACGTGCAATAAAAATACTTTCAGTTGGTCTTTGGTTTAGTTTGGTCCACTTGGGTTAGAAAGAGTTGAATTGGTGACACTAGATTGCTCATAGTGAGAGAATACATGAGTCTGTTTTAGCTTTGTGACAAACTGGCTGCTCTCCGTCATGTACTGTGCCCCAGAACTAGTTGCAGCTATCCACTTCATACAAACAGATGAATGACATAAGATTTTGAGTAAAAATGGCAAGAAAAGTAGGGCTGGGCATGCCGTATAATCCAATTATGATCTCATTCCTGTGATGATTTGCTGTTTTGGCAAATTTGTCATGTTGTGATTCACAAATTTATCAGCTGTAAG
This sequence comes from Mugilogobius chulae, assembly GCA_038363315.1. Taxonomy (NCBI): domain Eukaryota; kingdom Metazoa; phylum Chordata; class Actinopteri; order Gobiiformes; family Gobiidae; genus Mugilogobius; species Mugilogobius chulae. The sequence goes on from CM076396.1 coordinate 66,237,910, forward strand.
CTTAAAAAAAAAGATGTTTTCCCACCTACACCGTTTTATGGTAGGCAAAGCTTTGATTGAGAGCTAAGAGGATTTAGTCTATTTCAGTAAAAATTATACTTTCGTAACAAGCAAATGACTTATCCCGATATTCAAATGACAAAAATCTGAAATTGTGATCTGACTCCATGATCACTATGATATTTTTGCATATTCTCAATACATTCCTGTGTCAATTTATTGACACATTTTGTACACAATGTGCTTTTGCAACGAAAAACACATTGTAATCACAATACAAACATAAATAATCAACATTTAATGATAAAAAAGTGCAATCTTTTGCACATTTACAAACAATTTTCTTCTCTTGACACTGGCATCATGTAATTCAGGTTTCATTTTTAAGTGACATTTGAGGGCTTAAGATAGTTTGTTGATCACTATGGCAACAATGTAACTTTTATCACTCAAAATTTTTTTATATCAGGAAAAGCCAATGACATCAAACAATAAATACAAACGAAAGTGTGTCCTTAATTGCCTCAGACTGATTTAAGTGTGACATGTGAAGTGAGAGAGACAGACAGTGTGGGGCAGCGGGTGTGGCTGTGTGTACACGTTTGATGCTTTGATTCATACAGGCCATAATAGAAGCCCCCAGTGTTGTGTCTGAGAGGCTAAGTGAGGGCCTGCTGTATCAAACTAATGTTCTCTGTGAAGTTCAGTAATGTCTGAAGAAGATACTGGTAAAGTTCTCGAGCAGATTTTTATTCAGATGTATGGAGTATTTTTTACTGTCGATAGATAGAGAATACAACTTTTCTGAGGATGGGTTTGCACTTGTTTGTTGTCTTCATATATATGTTATACCTTCACCTTGGCATTTACAATTTAAGAAATATCTAAGTTTAAACCCATATTGTGTACTAATATATAGGCAAATCAATATCTCTATGAAGAAATGAATGCAGTGAATGCAGATTCTCCACCAAAATCATGCATTGTACACCTTAAAAATGTAGTGCAATATGTAAATCAAAATGTTTATATTAATGATGTAGTTAAGGACACTAAAAATGTCTTAGTCGGTCAATGGACATAAAACGGTTCCTAAAAATGCATTTGAAATGTGCTAAAACAAGTTACAAACACTTACTGTGCTCAAAGAAATGCATTCAGTTTGTGCACCATCCACCACCTCTGTACTTTCCCTCATTTGGCAAATACATTTCTGTGTCTTATATCATTGGTCTGATTAAAATATCAGACGAGAGCCAAGCGGAGTCTGAGAAGGTGTGAATTTGTAATGAGCCAAATAGTGCTGCAGACCTGTGTGTTTCCTTTTGCATGTTAAGTCATGTTGGTTTCTTCTTCCTGTCAGACCCTTTGCACCCCGAGACAAAGACAACTCGTGTTTCCACTTCCCTCCAGAAATGGCCCCATAAACTGTATTACATCCATTATTAGCCTCTGAGAGCGTGTCTGCATGTCAAAGTTCAACTCACAAGTCTCTATAAAGAATATACGAGATGATTTTGTCAGTTTTTAGTGACCTACAGATGGTATAACAGTAGAGAAAATTATTCTTGTGTTTTGGCTGAGAGTGTAGTGTTGGAGTTTTGGAGGCAAGTTGTTGGCTTCGTCTGACTCAAATTTATACATGAAGCTATCAGTTCAGCCAAGTAAGATTTATGCTCTTGTTTCATACACCCTGCTGTCATCCAGGCATTCGTTTAATTTCATAATAATGGATAAAATATTGTAATCTAAATTAAATCTAAGTGCATTAAACTGGGAATCTGACTTTTTAAATATGAATTTGTTAACTTTTGTCTTTTCCACTATTGCATGTATATTGTAAATGGAGAACTTTTGTCAAAAATCATGCTGCTATGTTCTGTCTGAATCTAATAATAAAGTATTTTGTTTTATGGACAAAATGCAGCAAGTTCACTAGTATTTTTAGCATCAGATTTTATTATGCATTATAATTTTGTTTATGCTCTAGTTTGAGGTATATTGTGATTTTATTTCTCATAGTAACCATTATAATCATCAAATGCAAAAATGTAGATAATTTGAATTTTCCTTATGTATTTCTCAGGTGTATGCTGTTGATTGAATTGTGAAGTCCATTTTCTTTAAATGTTATGTTTCTTCAGTATTTAAATCAATCCAGTATCTAACACACTGTGCTCCTATTGACCATGGTTCCCAAAGTGGGGGTCGGGAAACAGCTAAATCTGGCGAAAAGGCTTCATAATGTAATTTTACACTTTTATCTTGGTTTTGAAGTTGTTTTTTAACTGGAAGCATCACATTTGACAGATGTTTGGTCATATAAAGCATATACAAAAATAAATGTATTTTAACCCAATTTAAAGGTTTTCCAACTTGAAAATTTTACAGACATTAATTTTGTTTTGCTGTGGGGTTCATGATTTGTTACATGGTTATTTTGGGGGGTCTCGATCTGAAAAGCTTGGGAACCACTGCAATAGACAACCAGATGATTTTTTTTTGTTCTCATATCCACATCCAACAAGAGGCTGTATTCTAGCAGCATTTTTGGGTGAAATTCCCCTGTACTGGAGCCGTTCTGGACAGTGTGTGCTGTGAGGCCTGGGAGTGTGGGAGGCGTGAGTCATGGATGCTGTCAGAGGAGACATTTTAGACACAGAACACAGAGCGTGCATGTCTGGAGTCGCAGTGGGCTGGAGGAAGCTGCAGGACAGGGACAGGCGACACAGATGGAGAGCGTTGTGTGGTGCAAGGATAAAACTGCATATGTGATCTGAAGTGGGCGCTCTTCTCTGTCAACTCTGCACGGTCAGGCCAGATACAGCTGTCTCCTGCAATATTGAGGAAAAAGTAACACGGTTTCTCGTGTCATGTACGCCATTATGTACCTGCAGTGCCTGTCAGCTCTCAGACAACCAAGAAATGGAGAATTGACGAAGTTCCTGCTCGCCCAGTCGTGAGAAATGGCCTCTGTATTGGGGTTTTTGGATTAGTCAGACTGCATTGTTGACCTGTTGCTCATCAAATTGAATCACCACTGACCAAGAGTCCCAGGATGCTTGATGAGACGGCATTAAATTGAATTGCAATCTGACTCTATAATCTGCCATTTGGAAAAGATGTCAGTATTCATTCAGTATTCGTGCTTTTTGTTTACGGCATGTCTTTGCTGAAACACAAACAAATGCCAGCTAGCTCTTTAAAACATTTGTAAGCAAACACAGTCCTAATTTTGGAATGGATGCAGATAAAAGCAAAATAAAGTTGAACATAATGTAATTTTAGAGGAGCTGTGATTTGCCACAAAGCCTCACAAAATAGGAACAGTAAAACCACACAGATAATGTGGCTTGGCTTAAAGACATTTGATTTGTTATTGGATTGTACTGCACATGATTTGTTTATTAAACAGTTCATTATGAAAGACACCAAGTATCTTTGACAAAAATGAAATCATCAAGCTTTGCTGCACAAATTCTTCCAACAATGTCAACTGTTGCTCTAGATGTTATACTTTTTGTGAAGTGCAATTATAATTTTGATCGTAAACAGTGAAAGGAAACAAAAACAAAAAGTTTTTGCTACATGCTTCCTCTACAGGTTAATTTGTGAGTGGCTTTTAAGAAATGACATTATTATAATTAATCACAGTTTTTCCAAAGATTAACCATAATAAGTTAGTATCATTAGTTTGAGTGTTGTTTGCCATCTAAACTAAATTGATCCACTTTAGTTCTAATGAATGAAATGATCAAAACAAAGCCACCAGGGACTTTTTCCCAGCTTGTGTTTTGTGTCTTTAGTTGCTCAAACTTTCGGACAGCGGGGTCAGCTCAAGTCAAACAGTTGGTTGTTCTCACATGCTCATTAAGTCTTGGCCAAATGAAGAGTTTATTTTGCACACTTAGATGTGGGATGCCACTTTTCCAATGTTTAACTTGTGTGAAAGCATTTTTTTTTCTTTCTTTCTGGGTGGAATTTCTGCAAGTTGTCTCAAATTTCTCCCTGTGGCATTGTTGCAAATGGTCTGCTTTTGTTCGGAGAGGTCAGCGCAGGACTGACCATGGCTGGAACAAGCCCCAAAATGAGAAATTGTTGTGAAATATGTGAGTTATGTGAGACTAGACTGTTGTATCCATTGCAGCATTCATCTTAATAACAAACAAAGCCCATTAACTACTTTAAATTGCCTTATTGACAGTTTTTATATAGCCTTGTGATTCATTTTAATTAGAAACTCAATTTGCACTTATTTTTGTTGTCACTATCCATATACACAGAGTATAAACATGCACTGACTTAATTATATATTCATATGGCTTCAATTTAGCACATTGTTTGAGTGAATCCAACCAAGACTTTTCCCTGACCTCAGCACGAGAGATAAAGTCAGACCAACAGCAGAGGAATCTTGGAAAAGGGGAATTTCTCTACTTAATACACACTTTCAACTTTGCTACTTAGAGGAAATTGATTTGCAGTCATAGCCTCCCACAACTCATGAAGGATAAGGCGGAAAATTTAGTTATAATTGAACACAGGATTGCACCAAGACAGAACGTAAAGTGTAAGGCTGTGTGTGTCTTTACGGGTTAATAAGGTTTAGATGATTCGGGCAGACTGCCTCTCATTTTGTTGAGAGGGAACACATATTTTATCAGTTAAAAAAAAGAAGTTAGAAGTGAAGTATATCTCATATCAGTGTTGTAGTAAACTCAATTTTCAAAACCCAACTTAAAGCCATGTTAAAGATGATCCATTTTTCTAATTTTGACAAAGTTTGGAGTGATAATCTTTGTGCTAAATATTATCATAGTTTTACAGCAGCTAATTGCAAATTCTGAAGAAATTGACAAATAAAAGTTGAAAATACAGGAAGTAATCTAAAGCAGAATCCCTCCACAAGCAAAGATAATTTACACCAAACTGACACAGTTTTCCAGGAGTTTAAGCAATCATTTAACACAATCTAAGTGTTACATAATATCATTTGTCAAATCATAACATCTGTTTCATTTATGTGAGTTTTGCCCATATTTACAATGCGGTTGCTAGGTAACTGTTGTGGATTCACCTGTTATATTTCCTGGACAAAATACAGCTACAAACCTCATAAAAATAACCAATAAACTAGGTGAAAACAAGCCAAATGTTAGGTGAAATCTTAAATATAATCATTTCATTGTGTATTACTAAAAAAAATGTCTAACCTGTCATATGCAATGTAAAAAACATAACTATTGGAGTGTCCACCAACTGCTAGAGACCAGATTATTTGGCTCATATGTTTGGCTGCATAGCATTACACTTATGTACTTCAGCCAGTTACAGAAGAGATGACATAATACTTCACTTAATGTATTTCAAGGTATTTAGAAGCAACAGAAACACATATAGAGTTAGTTGAAACTTGCCAAACAGTAAAAATTAGGGCAAAAGGCATGACAAAGAGCTGACAGACCTTTCACCACTTGATGATGATTGGGAACTATATTTTTGGCTAAAGTAGGTCACAAGATAGATAGTTTGAGTTAAAATTGCAGGAAGAAATGTATACATTTTCTTGTATTCACACTGAGTAATAGATCCTTCCTTATTATGACCTGCTTTATGAGACATGGATGAAAATATAATATTTTTTTATTTATCTTTTTACCTAAAAATACATTGTAAAAGCAGAACTTGGTGACAGAATTGTCTGTCTGATTACTGTCTGAATCTAATAATAATCTACTTTATTTCTCATCAAGAGCCAAAAGCAGCTAACATTCTGGCTCTGCTTGAGTGGTCTACTTTACTTTTGCTGAAAAAGCTCTTCTCAGGCTGCAATTTTGACCAAAAATGAACTGGATATTATCTATGTGCTAAAAGGAGCTAGGACTTAGACAATTTTATATTCTTCTAGTTTTGCATTCTTCTATATTTTACATTTTGCAATTATATTATGAGGTGACCGAATTATCTTGTCATCTCTATTTCTGGCCACGCGTGACCTACTTGGTTAAAATTAAACTTTTGATACTCACATTACATAAGGCTTTAGTGCTCACATTCTAAACTTCTGTCATGCACCTTCGTCTGTGACAGAAATTCTCAACGTGACCCATTTACACTGCAGAATGTGCAGAAACGGCTCTGCTTCACAAATGAGTGAATAATAGATTCAAATACAGAGCAGACCGGCATAAACTCACTGGGCAAAACTATGTCGTAAGGGTAATATATACTGCAGGGTCCTGACTCTGATTTGAATTGGAAATCTGCTAATTCACAGAGCTCACTGATATTGTTTTTTTATTTGTGCAAAAATGCTGTAGCTCTGAGAGACCAGCTACCTTTTTGTTACAGCTGCAACATAAAAATACAAATCCACTGCAATAAAATTAGACTCACTAAAAGAATAACTACCATCTGAACATTTTGAAGTGTAGGATCAGCTCTCTTTTTCCATAATCAATACTGTATAGATCAGGGAATACAGAGGAAAAGCCTTTAGTTTGGAGAAGTGAGTTGTGATAGAATCAGATGCGTTGCTATAGTGGTGCGAGCTGTGTGCAGGTGTCAGCTGTCAGGTGTGCTACTAGAGGATTATGGGTAAGTCTGAGTGCCACCCCTACACCATAATAACAGCCATCACAGTCTGGACACCTGCCGCCACGCTTAGAGAGGATGGGCCCTTCCCACTACAGGAAGTCGCTGTGCTCTTAAACTCCTAAACACACTCCTGCTCTGCTCACTTACAACTACAGTCCAATTTCCAAAACAAAATCAGACTATTTGGTAACACTTTATAATAACTACATCTTATATAGTCTTAATAAACTCTTAATAAAGCATGAATAAAGATTTTATCATAATAAACAAATGATAAATTAATGAATCAAAGGCTTAGCAACTTCTTAATTTACACAAGCCCCAACCTTCAAGACTAAACCTTCACCGTAGCTCTCTAAATAAGTGTTTACTAAGCCTTAACATTTTCATCTATTAATTAATGATTTGTTCATGAATAAGTAGGTCTTTATTTGTGCTTTATCAAGGTTTTACTAAGGCTAATTAAGGTGTAGTTAAAGTGTAGATAAAGTTGTATCGACTGTTTTTGTGTATCTATTTTTTATAACAACAACCTATGGAGATCACTATTGCAAAGGTGACCAGGGCAAAAGTGAAAATGCAGCACACATGAAAACATTTACTCTAGGACTGACCAACGTGAATATCTTCAAGAACAGAATCAATTGAGATTTATTTGACAGATGTAGAATGCCTGAAATAATTACAGAAGCAGGTAGAAAAGTATCACCTTTATTGTCTTGTTTAAAAGTTTACAACTCTTTTTTTAATAAGCACTTGATTGTCATTTTACGCCAAATAATACACACAATGTTATTTTGTTTGCATCTCTTATCTGCACATCTTGCAAGATATTGACAATACCGTTTTTTAAAAGAAAGAAACATTTGTTATAAAACACTGTAAACAAAAATTATTGCAAATGATTTTTCTGACTCAAAAAGGTGAAAAGCAGAACCGGTCCAGATCTTGAGTAGGTTTAAATGTATTTCTTACTTATGCGAGTGCTCAGTTACTCATCACGATGAGTTTATTAAGAACTTGATACAACTTTCGTACTTGAGCTTTAGTTTTGCAGTCCTCTAAACTAATTTCTGCTAACAGTGCTTTTGCTGCTTCATCTATATTTGAAAACAAAAAAAACTTTGAACTTATTTTCTCTCAATCTCATTTTTTTCTTTTATATATAAAAATAAATCAGGACAATAATTTAAAAGCACAGACAATTTGCAGATGACTCAGCTGTCAAAGATTCAGTTCAGTTTTCTAGGTTGTGGGAGCAGCTTAATCGTGTTGTATTAGTCGATTAGTGGGTTGAAGAAGTCTTAGTCGACCAAACTTATATTGGTCTATGAACTATTTTATTTAGATTATTAGGGTTTATAATGAACAGCAACTAATTAGCTGAAGATTTGGAAACAAATCATTGATCTACAGTTCAGTCTGTCACTGACATTTACACAAATTATTTTGCAACTGGATGAGTTTTGTTTATTTTTTGTTTTTTATCAGGCATATTTGTGCAAAGAAAAAATACATAAATATACATGAAGGCTTACTTTCTGAAATGTTATTATAATTTATATATTTTATCAAAAATATTTACAGTTGGCTAAGGATAGTTGAGAGATGTCAGTGTCCACATCAACACTTTGTAAAGCATCTGTGACTGACATCACACTTACACATTCCTAGTCTGTGTTTTCTGTCTAGACCATTGTCCTGGTTCATTCTTTGTTGTTTGATCTTTCTGCTCCTGTGATTTTGGATTTTGCTGTGATGTGTGGATTTGTAGATAAAAGTAGACAGTGTTTTGGCAAAAGCCCTTTACCTCCTGTGAGCAGGTCTGCAGTGTTGGAGAAACAAACTAAATCCACTGAACATGTGAGTCTCATTCACAATGAGAGCTGTGTGAGCTGTTGTGAGAAAGAGTCTGAAAACTGTGTGAATGAATGAGAAATGTTGCAAATGATAAGACCACCTCAGCGTTTGTTCAAATAAAACTTCGAATCAAAAGATCAAAATAAACCAACTTTCAAAAAATGTGTTCAAACTTTTATCAGCCTTTTTGGGTCAAATAAATGATCAGACCAAAAAGATACTTTCTTTTAGCTGTAGCGCTTTTGACGCCCTCTTTTAGTTTACTAATTGGTTGATGGGGCATGTCTTTGGTCGATCAAGAATTTCTTATGTCAACTACAGCCCTACAGCCGCTTCACCAATTAAATGTAAATCATTTGATCGTTTTGATTGCTCACTTTCTCTTCTTGTCTTCATTCCCAGCTGATCACATTGATGTCCTGAGGGAGCTGGAGCTGACTGAATACAGGGAGGGTGTGTCTCTGGAGGCAGGGCTTTGCAGAAACAGAAGAGGATCAGACGAGACAGACCTGGCCTACAGAATAGACAAGAAGATACAGCTTAGTGCCCCCACCAAGCAGCTTTTTCCAGGTATAATAAACTAAAAGCTTGGTCATAATTGAAATATTCCAAATCAGTAAGAGAATGAAAGCTTTGCAAGAAAGAAAATATTGCTTGATTTTAAACTTTTGTACATGTTGGTGCTCTTCTAGATTCAAATTTCCCAGAAAACTTTTCTGTAATGGCCACAGTGCGAGCCAAGAAGGGCTCCCAGTTCTTCCTCTTGTCCGTGTACGATGATCAGGGGGTGCAGCAGTTAGGACTGGAGGTTGGACGCTCTCCTGTGTTTCTCTATGAAGACCAGAATGGACAGCCCACACCCGAACTGTACCCCACCTTTAAGAAAGTCGACACATCAGATGGAAAGTGGGTAAATTTCACAAACCCATATTTTGTATTTACTTTATGTTTAATATGTAGAGATTTTGTAAACATACCTTTTATGCTGTTTCAGGTGGCACAGAATCGCCTACAGCGTAAATGCTAAGTCTGTCACTCTCTTCTTGGACTGTCAGAAGATTCAGACCCTGGATCTGCCTCGTGGGGACAGTGCAGTGGTCAGCACTGATGGTGTCACTGTGTTTGGGACCCGACTGCTCGATGAAGATGTGTTTGAGGTAAGAAATTTACACAAAAATCACCAACATAAGACCCTAAGGCAAACAAGCCTGTATGATTGTTTTGAAAAGACAGGAACATTATAGATAGGCTGAAAAGAGAGAGGAATGGATGGTATGTTCTGTTTTACTCATGAATACCAATACAGTCCTATATTTGTTGACATTTTTACAACAAACAGTGACAACAGGATTTCCTTCTGAATTTAAAGTATTTAAACCATGCAATCCTTTGTAAACAGAAATCTTGTAACACTTTAAAGTACCGCCGCTAGTTAATAGGTAACTACGGGGGTATTATGGTACTTACTGGTACTTCTGTGTTAGTACCAGTGTTACTGGTAACTACAGTGGTACTTTAGTGGTACTTAGAGTCACAAGTACTGGTAACTAAAGTGACAGTTACCAGTATATTTAGTATTAACTACAGTGGTGTTACTAGTACTTAATTGACAGTTACTAAAATAGCGCCCACTAGTTAATAGTAACTACGGGGGTACTTACTGGTACTTCTGGGTTAGTATCAGTGGTACTTACTGGTAACTACAGTGTACTGGTAGTGTACTTACAGTCACAAGTACTGGTAACTAAAGTGACAGTTACGGCTAGTTAAGTATTATTAGTGATAGTTACTGGTACTTTGTGGATGCTAATCAGGGATTATGGTGCATCATTGTACTATTAGTGTACTTATACGGTACTCTAGTGATATTTAATTGTGTACTTGGTGGTTCTATTTGTGATGCTACACAACAAGGTAAAGACTGTTATGAAACAGTTTATTATGCAAATATTGTGTATAGTACAGATTATGATAAAAATCAAACACTGGGCAATCAATACAAAGAGACACCTCTTATTATGCTCACAGCCACAAAGATATGAAAACACATTAACAATTTACAAATGTTTATCGACAAACCCAAAAATATTTGCATACTACAGCTGGTTGAGCTTTAAACATAGTTACTAGTAAATAATGTATTTAGCACTAGCTAAATTACAGTAAAAGTGGTAGTAGTTCCAAAAAAAAAAAAAAAACACTGACAGCTGGTTTTCTTGTACAGTTTAATACAGTGGTACTTCACTGGTAGTTACTGCATTAATTAACTGTTAATTAACACTGACAGCGGGTCGTATTTTAAAGTGGACAAGGTGGTACTTCACTGTCAGTTACTACATTAATTAACTGTTAATTAACAACGACAGCGGGTCATACTTTAAGTGGACAAGGTGGTACTTCACTGTCAGTTACTATAGTAATTGATAGCTAACTAACACTGACAGCGGGTCATACTTTAAAGTGGACAAGGTGGTACTTCACTGTCAGTTACTATAGTAATTGATAGCTAACTAACACTGACAGCGGGTCGTATTTTAAAGTGGACAAGGTGTACTTCACTGTCAGTTACTATAGTAATTGATAGCTAACTAACACTGACAGTGGGTCATACTTTAAAGTGGACAAGTGGTACTTCACTGTCAGTTACTACAGTAATTGATAGAGTAACGGGTATGGTCTTACACTTGTCCTGAGCGGGAGTCGAACCCGGGTCTCCCACGCGCCGGTCAACCTGACAAACGCATTGAGCTAAGGGAACGCTCCCTTGGCCCAGTTTGTTTGTGGGTTCCTTATACCTGACAGGACTTAGTGAGTTGTACTATATGTAACGAATAGAATGTTTAACAAGGCAATCACAAGCAAATAATTACTGGAAAGAAATCGAGACAGTCAAGTATTTTAAAAACAGCCAACCGGATAAAACAAAAATCTTTTAAAATTGAAAAAAAAATCAAAGGTTATGGGTACGGCTCTGTCAATCAAATGTTGGAGGAACAAAGCAAAAGAAAAAGCAGAAATTGAAAAGGGACGTGTTGTTCAGACATGTCCACCATCAGCCTTTTCAAAGAAAAGAAAATATTTGTTCTCCCAAGTCTGGTTGCAACTGCTGACTACAAATAGGAAGATATATTTGGTCTACAGCACTTTTACAGTCTGGTCATGTCCAATGTCAGAACAAGGTTTTTATCAAACTCTTTTCAGAAATGTTTCAATGCTAATGTTTTGCCCCCAAAGTGTTTTGTCTTTTGCTTGATGCATAAATCCCTTCACTGTCATCTTGTGGTGCTGTGATATCAATACAGAATGTAATAATAAAGTAATTCGGGGAAATGTTTTAGTTTGCAAGTGTCCCTTAAGTGTCCTTGTAGGTGAGAAGACAGAGCACAAACGAGTTAAAGCTCCTCTTTGTTTTCATGCCCTTGAACCATTAGCCTTTTAGCCACTTTCAGCCACACTTAACAGATGTCAGTGTCAGCCTGACCCAGCAAACGCCCACTGCCTGGGTTACTCATTGTAGTAATCACCACTTGTTCAAAAGTGTCCACCCATAAGCCGCCTTTACCTGAGGTCAAGTTCTCCCCGGCAATCACCCTGTCACCCTCCCGCTGCCTCATTTTAATATTCAGTTATATTATATTCAGTTTTTAATCTGCTTTGTTTGTTTGATTTTTACACAATTAATATTTACTTCAGCTTAACAATTGATTGTTTTTTACAATTCTGCCCACATTTCTCAAGTTTTCAGATTTTACATTTATTATGACTTATTATTATGACTTATTATTATGACGACAAGAATTACTGAATGACTTTGAAATTTAAATCCTACTTTAAATGTATTTCCAAAAATATTAACCATATTGTAAAGAATATAAAGTTTAGGGCAGAGCTATGACTTTATTTTGTTGTCATTTCTATCGTAATATAAAAGAGAACATTTGAGAATTTGACTGGTGTTATACCTAATGCTCCTTAACTGGTGTTTATAATATTTGGGGTTTTCTGTTTCATACTATTTAAGTTATAGCTGTAAGTTCTACTGTTGTTATTGCAGAGCCTCCACACTCTGTGTTTATGCAGCTTTAGACTGAGGCTTTAGAGAAACAAAATTGAAGGATTGCTGCAATTAGCCAAAATCACTGTCTCTTTCTAAATAATCAAACTTTTTTTTTCTTTTTAAAGTCTTGCACATCTGCAGTGCTGCTTATTGTCAAGTCAAAAACACCAATGCTTATCATTTCTTGCACATGGTTAAAGTGACTATAATTAATTCACTATAGAGCACTTTTCACAGACCATTTCACCACAGACCAACTTTGTGTTTTATGGTTCACTTTTTTTTCCTAAGTCACTTTGCAATAATTCATGTTTGTACTTATACTCAAGTAAAGAAGCTTCACTAATAGTACTTTTATTTGAACAGTGAACGTCAGTGCACTATGACATGAGATATTGTATGTACTATGATAACAGATTCTAACAAACAGTTGCAATTGAATTGAAAAAGTTTTTTGCAGAACTACGATTTGACCTTGTGACATCATGTTGTAGGCCACAGTATAGCCTGTATGGCATATTGTATATTTGTTCTATTTTGAAAACAGTGCTTATATAAGTGTCATTCACAGAGTATACATTGGGTGCGGATGGTACCAGGGGACAGTGGATTATCCAGGCTGACCTCTGAGACTGTTCCCAGGGCCTAGTTCTGGGAGAGGGCTTGGTCTTTCCAGCGTGGGAGTTTTGCCTGGAGCTTGTGTGGACTGTGGGCAGCCGCTAGTTTCTCTATTGCTTCCAGATTGCTTACAAATGACTTGCAAAGTTTGATTTCCAAACTTCACACTGTGCTTGCAAACAGAGCTACGCAAACTGTCCTCAAATGAGCTGTGCTACTTCTTGGCTGTTATGTGCAAATTTGTGCTGCCAACTAGCTAACTGCCATGATAAGATCCAACTGAAGTTTATTGGTTAACTTTAAGGCATTTAGAACATTTCCATTTTGATTAGCAACAAAGCCTTAAATGGTTTTAACAGAGAAGCTTGTCTTACTGTATGTATTTCATCACAGACTTGTAAACAGTCTTATTTTGTGCTTGTGTATGTAATGTGACGTAAATGTGACTTTTAGTCCAGCCACAAGGGGTCAGTAATGTTCCCATTGTAGATGTCCAAAGCCAAGAGAAATGCATAAATGGAGTTTTGACTTTGCTAAACTTTGTTGTTGTTAAACTTTGCTCACAATCAGGTTTCAAACTAAGTTGGCGAACTGTAACCTGGCCAACCAGATGTATTCTCTCGCGATAGAAATCCATCTGAATATCCAACCGCCGGAGTCCGAACTAGCGGTTTACCAGCCCAATCACATTGCAGCAGGGGGGTGGGGGTAGAGGGACTGTTTCTGAATCAAGCAAAACAAAGAGGGCTCCCCTGGATGTACGCGTTTCTGCTAACATTGATTCTGTTTTGGCAGAAGTATTTTGAAAGAAAAGTGACACTTGTTGGATACATCATTACGATTCGTTGCTGTGGTTAAGCACAAACTAAGGTCGGCACTAATTGACAAATAAGTCAATTAGCTGAAAGTGTTTCAGTAAAAATGTCCAACCTTTTTCAGATGGATAATGTGGAATAACTTAAATTGGAGTTCAACACAAATCCATCTGGCATAAACTGGCTTAGACAAACTGGGTAGCACTGACTAAAAATGAAAATGAGTGGCGGAGCTTGAAGGTCTAAGGAGTGTGATTGGGTTAGAACTGATATCTGCAGTAGGTGTTTGTAATCAGAACTTTTTACCTTAAACTCTATACATGTTAATGCATGCGTGTCTATAGCCTGTCCATCTATGAGAGGATCTCTCATTCACTGTGCTTCTCCTCGAGGTTTCTATTTTCCCCGCCAAGTTTTTTTTTTTTTTTTTTCTTGCTGCTCTAAGACAATTATCTATTTGCATTTACTATGGAATAATCTGCTTGCTTGACAGTGACTGTTTTTATTTTGTGATTTTCTTTGTTGCTCAGAGATGACTGTGTTTGTTTACATTTTGATCGATTTGAGACACACTTGTCACATATAAACTAGAAATATCATTGGCCATTGCAGTTAGCACACCATTTAAAATTGCCAAAGATGACTTGGAGCATTAGCTGATGCAGTGTTTAGTTTCACTTTAAGGAGGTTTTGTAGTAGATGTATACTGAGGGTATAATGAGGCATATCTCCATAAAACATAAGTACTATTACAGAGTTGTGTTCTACTGTAATGATGCTCAGACTTTACTGAAATGCTGCTCTTTGTGTTGGTGGATAAGTAGGAGGCTGGTTAGAAAACGGGCGAGTGCTTTGTGAAAGTGGTCCTTTTGATCTAGAATCAAGATTAGATTTGATTGGATTACCTCCCTGTTGCTTTTCCCTGTCTGACGTGCCTTTCTTGTATCACCTTAGTGCACATTAATTTCCTGTGCTTGTCTCTGGCTGTGGGCCCGTTCATGAAGACAACGTGATGAATGGAAAACAGCTTTTAGTGTTTCATATATTAAAGCACAAATTGCCAGAGTGGATTGAAATGTATGGCTCCAGTTACAGTTTATTGAGTTGTATTATGGATGTATGAGATGCTGGCAGGTAAAACGGACTTGATGTGTTATGATTGATTTCACCTCTGCTCGCTAAGTATCATTAGAAAACATTTCAATTGGAGTGTAATTACAATCACATCAACTATTTAACTCAACTTAATTGATCACAAATGGCTCTCCAGATGTCCCCGGATAGCATTTCATCCAACAAAAGGCATGCAACAACCTGTCCATTACTTATGATTCCTATCACTGATGCGATCTGAGTCGTGTCAAAAACACAGCTATGGCCATGCCTGTTGGACGTGGTGTTTGTAAGTCTCTTTTTTACAATTTCTATTCCATACTGCTGAATAAATATGCATTATTCAAACAAAGGGCCAATAGAAACGCAAATCAACATGCATGAAATGGTGATACGTGTTAATCTTGCCTCAAGCCGTTCATCATTGTTTTTTTTCCGCTATGGTAATCCAGAGAAGAAAAATATTACTGTGTACGTGTGTTTTATTATAATTACAGCTTTGGCTGAAGTCTACTTCTTTTGAATGTGAATTTTTATGTGTTGAACTATTGTCTGAAATAAGTTTGTTTACATGTAGGTATTAAGGTGAGACACTACAGGTGATTAGTAAAAATCTAAAATACTAGTTTCTCTACAGAAATAAGGGACTTTAGGCAGAGATTGGCATTTTTCTCTCTCACACACACTAAAGATGCAGGACTTGCGGTGGTTCATATCTGTTTTGTTTAATATGTTGTATGTGCATCTTCCAATATTAAAGTTTGTCTAAAATGCTCATAAATAACCATGAATTGTTTTCATTTTTGCACCCGAATTTAGCACCTGGCTTGAAAATCAGCCCTTTGTGTGTAAAATTGTCCAAATGGTTTATATTTTAAAATATGAAATTTGAAAAAGAACAGATTATTATTAATATTATTTTTTGGTTCATTTTGTTGACTTACTAGCTACAAAATGTGCAGAGAACATGTTGATTATATTATGTAGTCTGTGAGTAAACTAGATCTGACTAAAAACAACAACATTGGCAATTTACTTTTCTTTCTAATTTAAAGGTGCTCTGTGTACGAACTTTGGTGGAGGGTCTGCAATATTTTTCTTTTCCATAGAGAATGAAAAACAAATGTTAAAGGAACCGTATGTAAGATGCACAACTAGTGGTTCTTAAAAGGTTTACAATCACAAATGAACATGGGTTGCTAGAGCGTGAAATGCCCATACATTGAAGATAGAAAGCTACTGACCAATCAGGAACAAGATTTGCTATGAATCATGGGTAATAACCAGAAAGTCACTTTCTCAGACACCTGACTGTTTATCATGGTTTGTTCCCAAATATTGCTTTTCACACATTGTGGGAGGAGCCTAACGAGAACTGTGTAGAAACAAGTGTGTGAGCCTATCACAGACAGTTGTGTGTCTGTGTCCTGGAGCAACATCAGTTCAAACTCAATCATGTTACTGACTCATGGTTCAAAATTAAAGTCAGGTTTTAATAAACCAAACTGGCAACCCAACTGAGAGGGTCATGTGAGGCTCATTCAGCTTTCTGATTGGATAATAAATGTAAACATCAACAAAGAGACATCATGTCCATTGCTTTTTTAATTAGGAATAACTGAGAATTACATTGACTTTCAGTAAAAATAATAGCATATTTGGACTTGTTGACCTTGTATCTTTGGGCACATATAGGTCATGGTTATGAAATCTGATATCAAAATCTTACATACGGTTTCTTTAAATGCATTTTTCTTTACATACAAAAAGTGAAAAGGTCTTTTTCTAAACACCTGAATAAAAGCGTGTGAACTGACCATTAATATTTCATTGAAACACTGGGCTTTCAGTTGGAATTACTTAATATTGTCTGAAATGTATAGAGATATTATTCTTTAAATTATAAACTCATTAGAATAAAATTACAGCGATATCAATTCTTGTCAACATCATCGAGCCCTATACTCTCAAGCAGATTAGACAGTTTTGTGGTCACAAAAATCTATATGTTGTGGGAGCAAACTAACAAAAAGTGTTTCTTGTCTCACTTGAATACATATTGATTTTGTATTTTGTTCCACTAGTTAAGACGCCTTCAATACCATGGAAAGAATCTGTTACTTTTACATAACCAAAACATATCCCTCCTGATGCCATTTTGTATGAATGTAATGTATGTGTTTTCTCGTAGGGAGACATTCAACAGCTGCTGATCTCTGCAGACCCTGAAGCTGCCGCCAGCTACTGTGAAAGATACATCCCAGACTGTGAATCAGCTCTGCCATACAGCATCCAGACTGTGCAGGTTAGAAAAGCCACCGCTAACGAGAAAACATCATCTATGAACATGCAAACAGCAGACTTCCTCTTATTGCTTTTGCGTGTATGCTTATTGCAGTGCCTCCAAATGCTAATCTAGTGTCTCAGCTCACTGCCAAGTAGAGGTCAGAGAGACAAGTGTTAACTGTCAGTGTGATGGACTGAGACAAAATGTTGTTCAAGCTCAAATCATTGTGAATTCCAGACGTTTTAGGCATATGATGTAAGAGGTCACCCTTGTTTTATGCACATAACTTAAATCTGAATTGCTTTAAGAAAAGACAGATGAAGAATGTTATTATTTTTATATGCATGCAGGCAGTTGAGTCTGGTGTATGCTTCAGGGATGGGTCATTATTGGATGTGTGAAATGCTTGTACTTGGCTTGTACAACGCAGCAGCTGAGCAGAATGGGCTAAAGCCAGTGCATTTCGACATCTGTCAGCCCACTGACCTAGTTCCCATAATATTCGCACACTAGTGAGCTAGAGCTAGTCACAAAGTATTACTAAGATTTGATGTGAAATATATTTTTATTAGAATGTCCTTAATATAGTAGTTCTTTTTGATGTGGATGTGCAGTAAAAAGTTAGTTCACATACAACATCTTACAACAAGATCTTAATACGATTTTCTTAATTAAGTAATGCAATAATAATAATTTACAAGCCATTTATTTGCATTTATATATTGATCACTGAAAACATCTAAATATGCATCTTATTAATGTTCCCACAAACATTTTCCATAGAGATTTTAGTTTCTTAACCAGAATTTCTAGGCTTTTTTACATTCATCTATGGGCTGCATCTAACAATCTAATGGTGCTAGTAGCAAATGTTTAATTGCTTATAAACAAATAAACTATGAATATGTGACAATATAGGTTACCAAATAATTTTATTTTTGAGTATTTTATATTTTCATGGTAGAAATACAACGATTAAGAGTCCAGATAAAACTACTGATATTTTGATCATTAGGTTAATTTATAATTTTCTGGTTAAAAAACTGTGTGAAATTAAATGCACATAAAATGTTAAATTGTTACCTTAAGTTGGGTATAAATCTGTAACCTTTGTGCAAATGTATACCCCAAAAATAAATGTGGGTATAAATTTAATAAGTTTGAGATAAGTGCAGATTTTTGTGAATAAATGAAACCACTGAGTTCTGTTTGAATTGAATAATAAAGAATTTTAGTTCTCATCAGGAGTCAAGTGCTTTGCTCTGATTGGTTGAGCTTGGGTTGTGCTCTCTTTGCTGTTTGCAAGGAGTGTTTTTTAAGCCATAATTGCAACCAATTATTAATGTTAGAAGATTTAGGAGAGGAAGTTGTCAGATTTAAAACCTAAATCATGTTTGCAGTGTAAAGTTCAGCTATTTTGACTCTTTTCTAATTAGTTGTCTGTGTTTTAAGAAGGCAAAAAATGGGGCAAATACTTTGACCAAAACCTGTATCAGAACAGAAAAATCTGTAATGGTGCATCCAAAGTCTGTTGTAATATTTTAATTAAAATAATTTCACTGTCTTCCTCCACCTTAATCCCATCCCCTACCCACGTTTTTACCTTTCCAACCAAGAACTCTCTCAAGTCCGATGCCGCAATTCAAAATGAGAAAGTCGAAGAACCAGAGAAGCAGTCAAGAAGAAGAAAAGGGACAAAAAGGGCAAAAGGAACAAAAAGAAACGTGACAAGGGGTCAAAGGGCAAAGGCAAACGCAAAGGGAAGAAGGGATCCAGGAAGAAGAAGCATCAGGTGGAGGATATCCAAGATGGCTCCCTCCAAATCACAACAGCACTACCTCAGTATCTGTCCAAGAAGCTGTTGAGCCCACCATGTTGCCACTGACCACAACCACATAGAAATGACCATTCCCACAGTCAGTCTGACCCATGAGTACGACAAGAGCCTGGTGGAAAGAGCACTCAGGAAGCAGACCTCATCCCTGATCCTTCACTGCTGAGCCCTTCACGAAACTAGAGTCTGAGGGTGAAAGGAGGTAGATACTGTGTGTGCACCAGTAGATGTTCCTAAACCCCATTGTCACACTTAACCACACCCCTAATATCCCAGAATCCTCTTTAGAAAGTGTGTCTGAACCATCACTGTTCTAATCATGTTTTGTTGTGTCGTAGATAGTTGTTCTAACACTGCATGCCTGCTACTTCTGCAAGTCATTTTACTAACATTTAAAGTACATCTGGTAGGTTTTTATGATTTTCTTATGATGTGTTTCATGCTTTATTTGTTGTGTTTATACTTGTTGTAAATATAAATGAAACTGCCATACCAATCAAGTTGTAGTTTGGAAAGAAAAGATTATATTTGTTGAGATTTACAGGAAGAATGGATTACATCACAATATAATGACTCATTTCATCATTTGAACTTATAAAAAAGTAAATAAACTAAATACAGGTAGTCAAATAAATTTGTAGAGGAGCTTGAGCCTAGTGCAAATCATGATTATGGTTGTCCGATAATACATGACATCACCAGGTAATTTAAAAAAAACACACACACACACACAAAACAACAACACAAAATTGTCAATTATCGTTATGTATTCTAGTAAAATTAGTGATCAGATATGTCAAGCACTTTAAACCAAATGTAGAATACAGAAAATTTTGCCGTCTTTGCATTCATTCACTTCTACTGTTCTACCTCCTACATGCATACATACTGTACATACATACATACATGCATGCATACATACATACAGACAGACAGACAGACAGACAGACAGTCAGTCAGTCAGTCAGTCAGTCAGTCAGTCACATTCTACCAGTTTTGATTAAATAAATGCAAGATTAACTTGTACAATATTATATTTATTGTGAATGAACAAATCTCTTTCAGAAAATCAGACTTGAAATATTCAGTCTTTGCCAAATCTACATTTACAAATATGGTGCATATGTTAATGTTAATTACCACGAGCTATGCCTGTGTCTTTATAGTATGCATGGCACATACACGACTAATTTCCATACCTGTGTTGTAGCTATTGTAATCTCTGTCACACTATCGAGATGTGCATCTGTTGTTTTCTAATTGTACACATTAACCACGCACCTGTCGAGCTGTAGCCTAAACAAACATGTTTCACCTGTTTACCATCAACCTAATTTCATTAGTGTAGTTTCTGATGTGTTTTCTTGCGTTGGCTCCAGGAGCCGGAGCCAGAGCCAGTGAAGACAGCAGTGGTGGAGAGCGCTGAAGATGACATTTATGATGCGCTGTCAGTTTCCACAGTAACAGTGGGCCCAAATGTGACCGACTATGAGGTAGATTAGCTTTATCATTCAGCACATTTCATAATGGACTCACTGCACACAACAATATATATTCCATTGCAGATTCTAGAGTATGACTTCAAGAACTATACAAGCGCTGAAGAATATGAAATTTATGAAGACAGCTACGATTTTGCAGAACGGGAAATAGAAGAAACATGGGAGGCACAGGTACATTTAATCTCAGACTTGACATACATGGTATAGTTTTTTTATGCAGTTTCATCTGTTGTTTTTGTTTTGATCAGGGCACTGCCAGAGGAGAGAAGGGCCAGAAAGGAGAACCTGCTGTTGTTGAGCCAGTGAGATTCTTTTTTTTTTTTTTATTAACTCGATGAACCATTAGAATGTTTTCTCATCTTTGCTTACAGGGAGCACTGATTGAAGGACCTCCAGGTTTACAAGGACCACAGGTCAGATACATTACAGATTGTATTAGGGTTAAAAATCAAGTGCAGCTGATTTTGGCTGAGATTTTGAGTTCTGTTTACAGGGCATGAGTGGCCCAGCTGGACCTGTCGGCCCTCCAGGACCGAAGGTGACCCAGGTGATGTGGTGAGTTTTACTTTCCTAGATGCGTAACTGATAATTTTTTTTGCACATTATAGAATAGAAAAACATACTTAACCCAACACATTATTATTGGTTAATTGGACATTTTATTTGTTGGTTCTCAGTCACATCTCTTTAACTTGAGATAAGCTGTATTGGTCGCCCATGCAGACTGTTTCCATGTTTTCTCATTTATCAGAACACACTCACACAAAAATACATTCAGAGTATATTTTGTCCTTACATTCACAGGGTCCTCAGGACGAGCAGGTCTTCCAGGGGCTGATGGGATTCCAGGTCCGCCGGGAACAGTGCTTATGCTACCAGTAGACCTTACACAACTCTGCTCTGATAAAGCAGCCTCTCCCTCTGCAGTGGACTAACATGGCCACAAGGGGGGGTTATGTTGCTTTAATAATTTGCATTCAGTGATCATAGCAACTACACTGATGTTTTTTATTTGCTTATAGTTCCAGTATGGAGGTCATTCCCAAAAGGGGCCAGTGGTATCTCCACAAGAAGCTCAAGCACAAGCAATCCTGCAGCAGGCCCAGGTATAACAGCACATTAGAGCTCCATTCATCAAAGCATTATTACACATTATGGTTATTAATATAGACTCGCCCCAAGTGCAGGGTTATTATGGCAATTAAACACAATTTGTTTTTGTTATTTTTCATTCTAGATTTCAATGAAAGGCCCTCCAGGACCATTAGGACTGGCAGGGCGGCCAGGACCTCAAGTGAGACACCAAATACACTCTATTACAAATTATTTATAGACTTTATATACTTTACTTCCATTTTCTAGGGTCTTCCAGGACCTTCTGGCATTAAAGGAGACAGTGGGGAAAGTGGCCCTCCTGTAAGGCCATATTTTTTTTATCAATAAAACATCATCATTGGTTATTTTTTGTATTGTCTTTTTTGTTTTTTGTTTTAGGGACCAGCTGGTTTGCCAGGTCCTCCAGGGCCTAACGGAAAAGCAGGAAAGAGGGTAAGGCATTTTCTGAAGTAAAAACTAATAGGTCTACGCTATACACATAAATAAGAAAAACATTTTATAACATTTAAGATAATTATTTATTTAAACAGGGACGTGCAGGAGCAGATGGTGGTCGTGGCGCACCAGGTGAAACTGGGGCAAAGGTAGGCTGCTTTTGTGAAATCTATGTAATGTATAATGGATGTACTGACATGTAGCAACTTATTACTTGAAAGGCACATACTGTATATTTATTGAATGAATAAACTGGATTCTCTGATGCTGATATGATTGACTTGCATTGTTTTAGTAAAGCTGCAGCAGTGTGAGTACTGCCTCTGATACACAGGGAGCAGATGGGGAGCTCTGTCAGGGAGACTTTGAGCACTATTCTGCTAATGTTTACACATTACCATATGTGAGTTCTGGGTGTAATGCTCCTCTATNGCATTTTCTTTACATACAAAAAGTGAAAAGGTCTTTTTCTAAACACCTGAATAAAAGCGTGTGAACTGACCATTAATATTTCATTGAAACACTGGGCTTTCAGTTGGAATTACTTAATATTGTCTGAAATGTATAGAGATATTATTCTTTAAATTATAAACTAATTAGAATAAAATTGCAGCGATATCAATTCTTGTCAACATCATCGAGCCCTATACTCTCAAGTAGATTAGACAGTTTTGTGGTCACAAAAATCTATATGTTGTGGGAGCAAACTAACAAAAAGTGTTTCTTGTCTCACTTGAATACATATTGATTTTGTATTTTGTTCCACTAGTTAAGACGCCTTCAATACCATGGAAAGAATCTGTTACTTTTACATAACCAAAACATATCCCTCCTGATGCCATTTTGTATGAATGTAATGTATGTGTTTTCTCGTAGGGAGACATTCAACAGCTGCTGATCTCTGCAGACCCTGAAGCTGCCGCCAGCTACTGTGAAAGATACATCCCAGACTGTGAATCAGCTCTGCCATACAGCATCCAGACTGTGCAGGTTAGAAAAGCCACCGCTAACGAGAAAACATCATCTATGAACATGCAAACAGCAGACTTCCTCTTATTGCTTTTGCGTGTATGCTTATTGCAGTGCCTCCAAATGCTAATCTAGTGTCTCAGCTCACTGCCAAGTAGAGGTCAGAGAGACAAGTGTTAACTGTCAGTGTGATGGACTGAGACAAAATGTTGTTCAAGCTCAAATCATTGTGAATTCCAGACGTTTTAGGCATATGATGTAAGAGGTCACCCCTTGTTTTATGCACATAACTTAAATCTGAATTGCTTTAAGAAAAGACAGATGAAGAATGTTATTATTTTTATATGCATGCAGGCAGTTGAGTCTTGTGTATGCTCCAGGGATGGGTCATTATTGGATGTGTGAAATGCTTGTACTTGGCTTGTACAACGCAGCAGCTGAGCAGAATGGGCTAAAGCCAGTGCATTTCGACATCTGTCAGCCCACTGACCTAGTTCCCATAATATTCACACACTAGTGAGCTAGAGCTAGTCACAAAGTATTACTAAGATTTGATGTGAAATATATTTTTATTAGAATGTCCTTAATATAGTAGTTCTTTTTGATGTGGATGTGCAGTAAAAAGTTAGTTCACATACAACATCTTACAACAGATCTTAATACGATTTTCTTAATTAAGTAATGCAATAATAATAATTTACAAGCCATTTATTTGCATTTATATATTGATCACTGAAACATCTAAATATGCATCTTATTAATGTTCCCACAAACATTTTCCATAGAGATTTTAGTTTCTTAACCAGAATTTCTAGGCTTTTTTACATTCATCTATGGGCTGCATCTAACAATCTAATGGTGCTAGTAGCAAATGTTTAATTGCTTATAAACAAATAAACTATGAATATGTGACAATATAGGTTATACAATAATTTTATTTTAGAGTATTTTATATTTCCATGGTAGAAATACAACGATTAAGGTCCAGATAAACTACTGATATTTTGATCATTCGGTTAATTTATAATTTTCTGGTTAAAAACTGTGTGAATTAATGCACATAAATGTTAAATTGTTACTTAATTGGCAAGCGGCGGCTTTCACTATGATTTATGTGGGCTCTTATTCACAAGTTCATATAATGTCACTTAACAACGCCACCTGAATGAGGGCTCAGGGACCATAATGAATTTCCCCGCCTTAGAATTTGGACCACAAGTTCGTTGGACTGAGTACAAAAATACATTTGAAATATATAAATAATTTATTTAATTAAGCATTCAGGATTAAATATAAATGATAAGTCCAATGTCCTTGCCCACTCCTAAGCTGCTTGTGAGGCTACCTTTGTTAAGCATGTCTTACAGACCCTATTTTACTCACCTCACGCAAAGGCTCGCACAGACGTTGACAATGCACAAAGATGTCCATGATGAATTAGGTGTATACAGAAGGGAGGCCGGCCAATCTAACGCCCCGCTAACTACATGGGCGCAGTTCTTAAACATTGAATCCAGCGCAGCACTGGCCGCATAGGCACGCTATTGTAACGGCATCTGACACAAACCAGCAGATGACC
Source organism: Mugilogobius chulae (assembly GCA_038363315.1). Classification (NCBI taxonomy): domain Eukaryota; kingdom Metazoa; phylum Chordata; class Actinopteri; order Gobiiformes; family Gobiidae; genus Mugilogobius; species Mugilogobius chulae. The sequence goes on from CM076396.1 coordinate 66,262,692, forward strand.
CAGTGCGGAACCGCTCACAGACAACTGACCAACGAACTGGAGACGAAATCGCAGAGCTTTACGCCTTAACTGCGACTTTCCAGTACTTTATTGCAGCGTTTGCAGCTCTTTGGTCTGCGGCACCGTGCACGCAGCCATGTTGGATTGACGTCAGAGGTGAGAGGTCAGAACCACGTAACAGCCCCCTTTTATAGGCGGCGCTCTCACCTCTTCCGTCCTAAAGCAGGTGAACAGTAGATCACCCTGCTACATTAAGTTGGGTATAAATCTGTACCTTTGTGCAAATGTATATCCAAAATAAATGTGGGTATAAATTTAATAAGTTTGAGATAAGTGCAGATTTTTGTGAATAAATGAAACCACTGAGTTCTGTTTGAATTGAATAATAAAGAATTTTAGTTCTCATCAGGAGTCAAGTGCTTTGCTCTGATTGGCTGAGCTTGGGTTGTGCTCTCTTTGCTGTTTGCAAGGAGTGTTTTTTAAGCCATAATTGCAACCAATTATTAATGTTAGAAGATTTAGGAGAGGAAGTTGTCAGATTTAAAACCTAAATCATGTTTGCAGTGTAAAGTTCAGCTATTTTGACTCTTTTCTAATTAGTTGTCTGTGTTTTAAGAAGCAAAAATGGGGCAAATACTTTGACCAAAACCTGTATCAGAACAGAAAATCTGTAATGATGCATCCAAAGTCTGTTGTAATATTTTAATTAAAATAATTTCACTGTCTTCCTCCACCTTAATCCCATCCCCTACCCACGTTTTTACCTTTCCAACGCAAGAACTCTCTCAAGTCCGATGCCGCAATTCAAAATGAGAAAGTCGAAGAACCAGAGAAGCAGTCAAAGAAGAAGAAAAGGGACAAAAAGGGCAAAAGGAACAAAAAGAAACGTGACAAGGGGTCAAAGGGCAAAGGCAACGCAAAGGGAAGAAGGGATCCAGGAAGAAGAAGCATCAGGTGGAGGATATCCAAGATGGCTCCCTCCAAATCACAACAGCACTACCTCAGTATCTGTCCAAGAAGCTGTGAGCCCACCATGTGCACTACCACAACCACGATAGAAATGACCTTCCCACAGTCAGTCTGACCCATGAGTACGACAAGAGCCTGGTGGGAAAGAGCACTCAGGAAGCAGACCTCATCCTGATCCTCCACTGCTGAGCCCTTCACGAAACTAGAGTCTGAGGGTGAAAAGGAGGTAGATACTGTGTGTGCACCAGTAGATTTCCTAAACCCATTGTCACACTTAACCACACCCCTAATATCCCAGAATCCTCTTTAGAAAGTGTGTCTGAACATCACTGTTCTAATCATGTTTTGTTGTGTCGTAGATAGTTGTTCTAACACTGCATGCCTGCTACTTCTGCAAGTCATTTACTAACATTTAAAGTACATCTGGTAGGTTTTTATGATTTTCTTATGATGTGTTCATGCTTTATTTGTTGTGTTTATACTTGTTGTAAATATAAATGAAACTGCCATACCAATCAAGTTGTAGTTTGGAAAGAAAAGATTATATTTGTTGAGATTTACAGGAAGAATGGATTACATCACAATATAATGACTCATTTCATCATTTGAACTTATAAAAAAGTAAATAAACTAAATACAGGTAGTCAAATAAATTTGTAGAGGAGCTTGAGCCTAGTGCAAATCATGATTATGGTTGTCGATAATACATGACATCACCAGGTAATTTAAAAAAAACACACACACACACAAAAACAACAACACAAAATTGTCAATTATCGTTATGTATTTAGTAAAATTAGTGATCAGATATGTCAAGCACTTTAAACCAAATGTAGAATACAGAAAATTTGCGTCTTTGCATTCATTCACTTCTACTGTTCTACCTCCTACATGCATACATACTGTACATACATACATACATGCATGCATACATACATACAGACAGACAGACAGACAGACAGACAGTCAGTCAGTCAGTCAGTCAGTCAGTCAGTCACATTCTACCAGTTTTGATTAAATAAATGCAAGATTAACTTGTACAATATTATATTTATTGTGAATGAACAAATCTCTTTCAGAAAATCAGACTTGAAATATTCAGTCTTTGCCAAATCTACATTTACAAATATGTGCATATGTTAATGTTAATTACCACAGCTATGCCTGTGTCTTTATAGTATGCATGGCACATACACGACTAATTTCCATACCTGTGTTGTAGCTATTGTAATCTCTGTCACACTATCGAGATGTGCATCTGTTGTTTCTAATTGTACACATTAACCACGCACCTGTCGAGCTGTAGCCTAAACAAACATGTTTCACCTGTTTACCATCAACCTAATTTCATTAGTGTAGTTTCTGATGTGTTTTCTTGCGTTGGCCTCCAGGAGCCGGAGCCAGAGCCAGTGAAGACAGCAGTGGTGGAGAGCGCTGAAGATGACATTTATGATGCGCTGTCAGTTTCCACAGTAACAGTGGGCCCAAATGTGACCGACTATGAGGTAGATTAGCTTTATCATTCAGCACATTTCATAATGGACTCACTGCACACAACAATATAATATTCCATTGCAGATTCTAGAGTATGACTTCAAGAACTATACAAGCGCTGAAGAATATGAAATTTATGAAGACAGCTACGATTTTGCAGAACGGGAAATAGAAGAAACATGGGAGGCACAGGTACATTTAATCTCAGACTTGACATACATGGTATAGTTTTTTTATGCAGTTTCATCTGTTGTTTTTGTTTTGATCAGGGCACTGCCAGAGGAGAGAAGGGCCAGAAAGGAGAACCTGCTGTTGTTGAGCCAGTGAGATTCTTTTTTTTTTTTATTAACTCGATGAACCATTAGAATGTTTTCTCATCTTTGCTTACAGGGAGCACTGATTGAAGGACCTCCAGGTTTACAAGGACCACAGGTCAGATACATTACAGATTGTATTAGGGTTTTAAAATCAAGTGCAGCTGATTTTGGCTGAGATTTTGAGTTCTGTTTACAGGGCATGAGTGGCCCAGCTGGACCTGTCGGCCCCCAGGACCGAAAGGTGACCCAGGTGATGTGGTGAGTTTTACTTTCCTAGATGCGTAACTGATAATTTTTTTGCACATTATAGAATAGATAAAACATACTTAACCCAACACATTATTATTGGTTAATTGGACATTTTATTTGTTGGTTCTCAGTCACATCTCTTTAACTTGAGATAACTATTGGCATAGCTGTTTCCATGTTTTCTCATTTATCAAGAAACACACTCACACAAAAATACATTCAGAGTATATTTTGTCCTTACATTCACAGGGTCCTCAGGGACGAGCAGGTCTTCCAGGGGCTGATGGGATTCCAGGTCCGCCGGGAACAGTGCTTATGCTACCAGTAAGACCTTACACAACTCTGCTCTGATAAAGCAGCCTCTCCCTCTGCAGTGGACTAACATGGCCACAAGGGGGGGTTATGTTGCTTTAATAATTTGCATTCAGTGATCATAGCAAACTACACTGATGTTTTTTATTTGCTTATAGTTCCAGTATGGAGGTCATTCCCAAAAGGGGCCAGTGGTATCTCCACAAGAAGCTCAAGCACAAGCAATCCTGCAGCAGGCCCAGGTATAACAGCACATTAGAGCTCCATTCATCAAAGCATTATTACACATTATGGTTATTAATATAGACTCGCCCCAAGTGCAGGGTTATTATGGCAATTAAACACAATTTGTTTTTGTTATTTTTCATTCTAGATTTCAATGAAAGGCCCTCCAGGACCATTAGGACTGGCAGGGCGGCCAGGACCTCAAGTGAGACACCAAATACACTCTATTACAAATTATTTATAGACTTTATATACTTTACTTCCATTTTCTAGGGTCTTCCAGGACCTTCTGGCATTAAAGGAGACAGTGGGGAAAGTGGCCCTCCTGTAAGGCCATATTTTTTTTATCAATAAAACATCATCATTGGTTATTTTTTGTATTGTCTTTTTTGTTTTTTGTTTTTAGGGACCAGCTGGTTTGCCAGGTCCTCCAGGGCCTAACGGAAAAGCAGGAAAGAGGGTAAGGCATTTTCTGAAGTAAAAACTAATAGGTCTACGCTATACACATAAATAAGAAAAACATTTTATAACATTTAAGATAATTATTTATTTAAACAGGGACGTGCAGGAGCAGATGGTGGTCGTGGCGCACCAGGTGAAACTGGGGCAAAGGTAGGCTGCTTTTGTGAAATCTATGTAATGTATAATGGATGTACTGACATGTAGCAACTTATTACTTGAAAGGCACATACTGTATATTTATTGAATGAATAAACTGGATTCTCTGATGCTGATATGATTGACTTGCATTGTTTTAGTAAAGCTGCAGCAGTGTGAGTACTGCCTCTGATATACAGGGAGCAGATGGGGAGCTCTGTCAGGGGAGACTTTGAGCACTATTCTGCTAATGTTTACACATTACCATATGTGAGTTCTGGGTGTAATGCTCCTCTATGACTTCTCAGGGCGAAAGGGGCTTTGATGGTCTGCCAGGTCTCCTGGGAGACAAGGGCCACAGAGTGAGTAGATCCCATAATGTGATATTGTCACTGTTTTATTTTTCATCATTAACACCACATACCAGCACAGCATTTGTGGAGGCATGACACGCTTTGTGGCAGATGTTTATTTGCATAATATGATCCTCATGATTGTGTGATTTCTGTAATGACACAATATACTAAAAGCATCTGCTTGATGTTGCTTGGCTTGGACAAAATTGTCTGAGATTTCTCAAGGATTGCGACTAATCCCTTTATCATTTAGGGTGACAGAGGCAAGCCAGGTCCTGCCGGGCCTGTCGGGGAGCCAGGGGAAAAGGTATTTGTACTTTCAAACTCTGAGCTAACAAATCCACCAAGAACACAATCATGTCAACAATAGGACAGCAACTTAGGATGTGGTTAGTGATACTTTTTCTATTGGTGTAGTTATATTTGTTATACAGCAGATTTTAAATACATGTATAACCTTATTAAGTGTTAGAACAGTGTCATAGTAAAGTGCTAAACTGTTTTGTCATTCGTAAGTATATATTTCCATGTGTTTTTAAGTGTGTATAGTACAGTTAATCACTGTTTATTCCTTATTCCTTTAATCGCTCTAGCCCAAATCTACAAAGAAGAAACATGACTGACAAATTAAAGCTTTTCAGCACCAGTACAGATATGGAGAGTGTTCAAATGGTTTCACAGTTTGCTGAAGAAACAAAACTGTGCAATGCAACAGCATAACTATGACAGAATGTGACAGACTGAAGCTCTTGTCAAGATTGTATCAATTTACACAAGCAAACTGGCAAATTTTTGGAGCTAAGTCTATTAGTCTTTCCTTGAAGGCAGTCGTGTCATATCTGTCAGCCAGTGAATTTTTTTAATGAGCTGCTTTCACAGATTATGTCTATGTGGAAACGAATGTGACAGACTTGCAGCTGATTGAAAGTGTGGATTTATGTTAAAATGTTTTTCCTTTTAGGGATCTGATGGACCAGTGGGACCAAGAGGACAACCAGGCGAGCCTGTAAGTAAGAAATATGCACTTTGATCAAATGATAAATTATATTTGTTATAACTGTTACAAGCCTAATGGAGAAGGTGTGTATTTACATAAAAGGTCCGTAAAAAGGTGTGTAGTTAGAAACATTTCCCACATTTTCTTGATGCATGCAGGTATATTTTCGACAAAACCTATTTTGCGCATCAAAGTAGTCTGTTTGTGTCTCATTCTGGTTGTTTATGACTCATGTCCTATCTCTCCGCCTGTGGGTAAGGTCAGGGCTCAGCGGGGTCCTGTCCCTCCAAATGGATCCATGGGAGTTTGAAGAAATTGTGTTAAAAAAAGAACGAATGAAAGAAAGAAAAAACACTGTGGAAAGCTTGCGTAAGACCCCAAAAAGACAGCACAAGGAGAGAAATGGAGGGGCATAGCGAAAGCAATAAATAGACCAAAATTTGGTCGGCACATAAATGTGATAAGAAACACGTTAGAGGGAAGATGTAGAGACGAAGGGAGAGGAGATAAAATCCTGGCCTGAATGATTATATTTCCATATCAATCACCTCCCAGGAGATCACAGATGTGGCGGTGGAACAGGTGGCTTGGCCGGCCTACAAAGAGGAAGAAAAAAACCAATGCGCAAACACACAAGACTGTCATAGCTTTTACATGCACAGCCCTTTTTCATACATGCACACTTTCCTCTGATGTGTCTTTTTCATTTTCATTTGTAGATTACTATTCAACAAACAAACACATCTCATCAGGTTTGTGGGTTAAATGTTGACTGTTTGTTTTGTTTTGTCCTCAGGGAGCTCGGGGTCTTGTAGGACCGAGGGGTCCACCCGGTCCACCTGGCCAGCCGTGAGTCTTCTTGTCCAGAGACAATTCTCTGGAGTTACAAATACAAACCTGGCATGAAGATGAAGCAGGTGTTTCTGCTTCTGTCTGCTTGATACAATGTCATTCAACGTTTTGTATAAATATGTGTTTATTTTTAGGGCATCAGTGGAGCTGATGGAGTTCAAGGGTCAAAAGGCAACTTGGTCAGTGACGTCTTTTGTGAATGTAATTATAGTTGGCATTGCTGTGATTGTGTATGATTGGTTTGTTAATTAATATATTGTGTTACTATGCTAGACTATGCTTTTTGATACAGATAGAAATTGGTTCTGTCATAATGAGTGGTGAATGAAGTGAAAGTGCCTGTTTGAAAGTGTGCTTTTAGCATGATGCACACTTTTGAAGCATGTTTAAAGTCAAATGTGTGATCTTTATATAGAACTGAGCTGATTTTCAGTCAGCCAACTAAGGCAGACAAATTGATTTTCAAAACAAAACTAATATCTGAGCCTTCAGACAAGACTTGATTATAGGCATGGTTAAAAACATAAATACTTTGTGTGTTCCAGCCCAGTTATAAATGTAGAATGAAAAGAAGAAGTATCCTAAATGTAGTGAAGCAACGCATATAAAATACAAAACTTACCAGGATAAACCCCGAAAATCTTCCCACAACCACATTTTAAACAAAGCTGACAAACCAGGCCATGCTAGAGAATTAAAAGTGAGAGAGAGCGGAAGAGTCGAAGGTACAATGAGCAGCATCATGTGACTGCATCTGTCACATTTGGCTGTAATCAAGAGAGTCACATTTAAACTAGAAATGTCATTGGCCACAGAGAGCACATAGTTAATTTTGGATTATTTTGACATAAAGATGAAAATGTGCCTAGTTTTCACTAAAGCTGCCAAAAATTACAAAAAATATTAACACATCAAATGTATAGTGATATTAAAGGGAGGCTGACTTTTGGTAAAATACATACATAGACCTTTATACTTATAATGTTTCACAGAGAACTACGGCTTACTTTTATTTTCTTTTTAAATGTAGTCATAAAAACAGCTTAGGCTACTGCTCCGAAATATTGTGAAAGTAAAGGTAATAAGTATCTGCTTTTAGGTACAAGTACCAACATTTTTTTTTTACTTATGCACAGTTTTTTCTATTTTGTACTTAGTTACTGTGCTCTTGTGCAGATATAACATTATAATGTGACTATGCTTTATAATTATAGGGGCCACATGGAGATTTGGGTCCACCTGGTCAGCAAGGAAATCCAGGAGCACAGGTAAAAAGGCCAAATGAATCACTCATAAAGAAAGAATATATTTTCTGTCTTGAGGTGATCATATCTGCAGTAGCTCCACATATTGCACAATCTAGTCAGACTGTGCAGTCATTCTCCAATCTGCCACCACTGTTATGACCTGATTGATGCTTTGTTCTGGTTCAGGGCTTGCCAGGTTCGCAAGGTCCCATCGGATTGCCCGGAGAGAAGGTAGGTAGCATGTCTCTCACTTAATTTAGGAATTAAAGCAGCGACCCCGCGACCCCTGTCATCACACGCCCCGGGGAGAGCAGAACTGTGCAATCCAACCACTTTTGGCCAGCGTTCAGACAAGAAAGAGCTTGACAGGAAATCAATATCCAAGAAACACAGGTAGCCATGACAGACGCTAGCAAAGAGCTTGGCTGGTGCATTACGTTGGCTGTGAAGTTAATATATGTATGAAAAATGTTTGAAAGACTGCTAATTATCAAACTCATTACTTCCACAGTTTTAGCTGTTGTGACATGATTAGTTTGAATCAGAAGAATGCATCAGAAAAATCTACACAAAGATCACTTGCAAAATAAATAAGTAAATACAATGTTTGATGTTGCAGACCTGTCCGAAATACATCAAGATAAAATAGCTTTGGCTTTAGTGAAAATTATGTATTTATTGTCTAAAAGTTAAGCTAGGTGTTTACATGGAGCTGGTGCTACGTTACATTAGGGTGATTTTTCATATGTTATTTTTACATAAATTTGAATATGAATTTTCCTCATTTTTAATGATCCAATGGATTTTAAATCTAGTTATCAGGTCTGTATGCCTGATGGTGTTTTGACAGACGTATATATATAGAGAGAGATTTAAAATAATGTTGGGAATGTTGCTTAATGGTTTGCAAAAATGTTATTGTCTTGAATTGACTTAGTTAATGCGATTAATAATGTGAAAGATTGTAAGCAAAGCAATAGCTCCATCATAGGAACAAGCAGGCGATGGACCCTACACCAAAAATGTTGCGTAATGCCTCTTAAATTTTTACTGAAAACTGACAATGATGATGATAGCACAAAGTAATAGTGTTCAGTGTTGTAGCGATTAAAAAACATTTAGTTAATCAACAATTTTCTTTGTTCACAAATCGACAGCTTATTGCATGTTTTGATCACTGTACTAGCTATTCAGTCTTCTAAGAGACAAAAAAGAATTCATATGAAAAGTTTTTTATCTACAGGGTCCTCAAGGAAAACAAGGAATACAAGGTCTACCAGGCATTGACGGTCCTCCTGTGAGTATAACTAAATCTACCTGCACTGAATTAAATAGAAATTGCTCTCATGAAACACAAACATAGTTAGTGTAATTTTTAATAAGTATAACAAATTACATGTACCGGTATACATTATATAAAAGGAGGACAAAAGAACTGACTTAAACATTAAAGCTGTAAAAATGAATGTGAGACCTTGATTTGTACTAATTCATTTTACATTGGCCTCTTGTAACTGCTTTTCAAATAATCATACATTTATGATTGAAATGCGCCATAGTACTTTATGAATCCTTTATTTATTTCTACAACAGGGTCACCCCGGGAGAGAAGGTCCCCCTGGAGAGAAGGGCGTCCAAGTAAGTAGAAAATTATACCGATTAAACAGACAGTATTATAGAGTTCAGAAAAGAGGTGTAGTGTATACCAGATTGTCACTGGCAGTATTATTAACTATTATTAGTGTTGTAGTTTACTTTGCTGTGTTTATCAGGTTTCTGCTTGACTTTAGGAATTGTGATTTTGTGACATAAACATGGCTTTTATACATTTAATTTAGTTTAATTTTTTCTTAGGGTTTGCTTGGTGCTCAGGGTCCAGTCGGCTACCCCGGGGCCCGTGGAGTCAAGGTAAGTCGAGGTCTTGGGTCTAAGGGCCGGCGCGATTTGTAGTTCTTTATACATTATGTTGGACAACTATTCTTTTCTGTCTACAAGTGTTTACACGTATATGACTGACAGGAAGACAAGCAACAAGGATCCCAAAGGAACTCTCTACTAACATGAACAAAACCAATGGTGGATAAAAGACATGTCAGGATAGAGCATAGAAGATTGGAGAAAAGTGTATTTTCATCTTAATACTGCCCCTAAAGCGGTGAACAGAAAGTTTGTTTTTCAATCATCAGTTTAAGTGAATATAGTATCTCAATAGCTCCACAATGGTGGGTCAAGAGAAAATCAATGCACCTTTATAAATATCCTAAAAGCACAAGTGTTACATCAGCAAGTTGAAGTTCAGTTTTCTTCAGCTGTTCAAATATAATAATTTCACCTCTTCGTTGTATTGATTTGTGTCAAGCACACTGTAGTTTCCCAAACGTTCTTTATAAGATCACTGTGACACACAATATACTCCATTTCCTTTTTATTTAGGGAGCCGATGGCATTAGAGGTCTGAAAGGAAACAAAGGAGAAAAGGTGAGCTTCCCACTTAAGATTGATGGAGTGTAATTTAATGACATAATTCATCATCAAAGACACATCAATACTATTGACCTAATGGAACCTAAATGCACCACAGGGAGAAGATGGTTTCCCTGGGTTCAAAGGTGATATGGGCCTCAAAGGAGACAGAGTAAGCACTACTTAAAGCTCATTCTAATTGTCTGGATGTAAAAATTATTATTTGTTTTGTAGGGTGATAGCGGACCTCCAGGTGCTCGAGGAGAGGATGGACCAGAAGGACAGAAGGGACAAGCTGGGCCAAACGGAGAGTCTGGAGCAGCGGGTATTGCCGGGGAAAAGGTGCAGTTTAATCTATCATGCTTTATAACATCAGCATCTAAAGGTATAATCTAAAAGGCTGGAAGAAACTCATTTTGCGTCAGTCTTTACAACCTGGCATAAGATGAATTATTGTTACTTTTATGTCTACACATTTACATATAACATCCTGAGATACCTCCTTGTTAAAGCCAAACTGCTTCTGAACACAGAAATGCTGAAGCATTTAATCTTTCTGTCATCACTGTGTGCAATACTTCAGAGATAGCCCCTGTAACTTCATGTGCACAGTCAGCACTATGGCATTAAAGACTTAATTAAATGGTTATCATGCACTTTCACATTTTAGATCTTTTTTATATAGTCTTCACTTTGTTCTGTTTTGCTGGGCTGTTCTCAGGGTAACCTCGGTGTACCAGGGCTGCCCGGATACCCAGGACGACAAGGACAAAAGGTGAAACTGCTTTAATGACTACATGCTTATGCCTATGCTCTTTCTATTAACCATAATACAGCACTGTGCAAAAATCAATTTAAAAATTCTCTGAACATGCTATAAAAATACAGAATTAGCATGTATAGTCAAAGACAAAATAATGAACTTTATTTCATTACTTTATTTCACAGCTCCAGTCTTTTGTTTTCAGTAGCCCACTGGAGATGGCTTTACCTCAAAACTACACAATATTTTCTTTCCTTAAAAACTGCCTTTCATCCTACATTGATTATATGAGTCTTTGACAGTCTGTACCCTGTCTGGTTAAAAATAAAGTGTGATGAATAGCTTATTAAAAAGGCTAATTTTATTAGTAGTTAATTAGCGACATCAATTCATCATGTGTTGATGAATGGTGTATTTAAATCTTGTGGATTAAATTTGTTGTAATTTGATAAATAAGTCAGAGTGGATGATGTGTGATGTATTGAAAGATGGTGCTGATTAACCTTTTGTCTTAAGGGTTCACTTGGCTTTCTTGGTGTGGCAGGAGCCTCAGGAGAGAAAGGACGAAGGGTAAGGACAAGTCTGCATAAGTAATGATGGCCCCTAATGATTAAATGTATGACTTTGTGAATAACAGTTCACCTTTTCAACACAGGGTCCAGCTGGTCAACAGGGGCAAGGGGGTCAAAGAGGTCCAAATGTGAGTATTAGGCCAACGCTGTCCTCTGAACTTTCTTACCCTGTCATTGTGTTCACCCTGAATATTGGAAATACAGTAGCAAGGGCCACATCCTCAGAATTTTTTGCAAAGGGTTTATAAACAAATGAAGTAATTGTTGGGTTGGGGAATTGATGAATCAAAATAAAAGCAAATAAAAGGCAAAAAAAAAAAAAAAAAGAAAAAGGTGTATATCTGTTGTTTTAAATAACTCAGGTACTCATCAGAAAAAAATATATATATACACAAAACAATAAGAACCAGAATCGGTAGATCCAAGGCACTTATTGAAAAGAGTGAAAGTCTGTCCTTTCATATTTCAACCAACAATAAGTCAGGTCATTGTATATGGGTATGATAGTGTCTAAAACAGCTCTGAAAGTGCACAAGCAACTTCACAACTGTATCTTTTATGATTGTTACTGTCACAACTTTGATTATTTGACACAACTAACAATATGGTGAGTTGGTGAGACTATTATCTTGGCTATCATTATTTTCTAGAAATGTATAGTACAACGCTTCAAATGAAAAGACAACAACAAAAAATTTAAACTTGAAGTATTGTTTCATTTGTACAAGTATGCTTTAAGTATCAATTTATCAGTACAGTTAAGTTGTGTTCCTAGTTACTGCAATGCAATATATTCCTTTGAGTAATGCAGTAATACAATTTATAAATAAATAACTACATTACTTGAAAAAAAAAAAGTTGCCAATGCAGTATATCACAAATTACAATCTTAGTAACTCAAGTTATTTGCATGATAAATTCATTGCATTTACTGTATTTTCCAATGAAAACGACACCCTAACCTTAACAGATTATGGAAAACTAATATTGTTGAATATAAACTAGCATTTCCACTAGATGCACATTGGCTTTGTGAGGAGAAACATCACAATTGAACTATTATTCACATGACCAATGAAAGAGTGAAGTTATGAAATGACTTTACTTCAGTTAAATGAATGCAACCCTCTGAAATTGAGAAGCAAGAAGCTTGTGAATGATAATGTAACATATTTAGGTTTTTCTTAGTCAAGGTGTAAATTAATGGAAAAGACTGATATTGCTTGTAAGCTTGTCAAAGTTTTAGTTCTATGCTAACAGCAAAACTGATAATTGTTTTTGTCTTCCAACATCCCAATTTAGTACACTAATATAAGTCTTAAGAAAAGGTGAACAAAACCTATTAAAAATGTAGTTACCATGGTGAGTGGGAGACAGCCATGTAGATGCATCAGGGCAATGCACTGACAGATAAGTTATGCACAGACACTTGTTTGTTTCCTAACAGGGAGTTCGAGGGGGAAGAGGTGCAAGAGGGCCCACCGGAAAACCAGGAGAAAAGGTGACCACATACACGTACTATCTGTACACACACAGTGGTAACTACAAACACACACCTGGTTCCCTCATGAAGAATGGATGACTGAACAGACTGAGCTGGAGCGGGTTGTTGCTGTTCACTTCTAAATGACGGACCATCTGCTGCAGTGAGGAGCTGGTGTCTGCCATGGTTTACACTCTCACCCTCAAAGAGCAACCTGGGAAATACCTTGTTTGTGATCGAACAACTAAAATGTACCAATTCATCTGATATTTTTCCAATAGGGCTCAGGTGGACAAGATGGCCCCCCAGGATCTCCTGGTGAACAGGTAAAGATTTAGGTACAGTAGTCACAGTATATAAACAAGAGGCTGTAATGCAATTGTTTGTCAGGGACCACAAGGACCACAGGGAGGACAAGGTGAAACAGGACAAAGAGGACCTAATGTAAGACGCTGTTACATTTTAATCTGTTAAAATCAGTTTGCTTATGTCTATTTTTATTTAATAAACAAACAAAACTTTCCTTTCTTTTAGGGTCCTCCAGGAAAAGATGGTCTACCTGGTCATCCCGGCCAGAGAGGCGAACCAGTGAGTGATTTGTAAATATGATGCTGAAATGAAAACTGTAAAATGTTTAACAGACCTTATGTTGCAGGGGTTTCAAGGCAAAAATGGCCCTCCCGGACCCCCAGGTGTTGTTGGACCACAGGTAACAAAAGCACATTATCCTGAAACTGTTTTTGTCATGACATGTTTAAATATAAAGAAGTTACATTGTCTGTGTTTTTAGGGTAAAACTGGTGATACTGGCCCAACGGGTGACACAGGTCACCCAGGACCACCAGGACCCCCCGGGGAACATGGTTTACCCGGATCTGCTGGAAAGGAGGGAGCCAAGGTCAGTTATCTTTGTCACGGTCATAACCACTCAGATGTCACATGTTCTAATCCGTGTGTGCTTGAGATACAGAGACTGTTCTCATTTCTATGATGCTGTCATTTCAGGCTTGTGTAAGAGCCTGCTGTCTGTTGGTCATTTTGCCTCATTTTTAATCACTTGTCTGTTTGCAGGGAGATGCAGGTCCAGCTGGTGCACCAGGAAAAAGTGGCCCAGGTGGACTTCAGGGCTTCAGAGGCAGCAGAGGAACTCCTGGACCAATGGTAAGGGAAAAGTAATTTCACATAATCATCTTCAACTAAGATCAAGATTGGATGCACTAAGAAAAGAATCTAATAGCAAACAATTTGTTAAGTTGATGTTGGGCTTTGAAAGCAAAAAAATTGACATATGGGCAATATACAGTATGTTTTAAATGGGTTTATTGAAATTTGAGTTCACATCCAATTTTCTCACATACACCTCCCATTTTCTCAATTTCTCCTTTAAACAAGAACCCTCATACAGTCCCTTCATCCTATTGCTCTCTTTACAATCTTCAGCCACATTCATCCTGCATAAAATTTGAGAAAATGTTTCTTTTCTGTGTTCTGCAGGGTCCTGCCGGTTTGAAGGGTGGAGAGGGTCTACCCGGTGTCGCAGGACCAGTGGTAAGTTATATTAACCTCCACAAACAGCATGTTACGTAGACCTTCAACACATTAGTGGAACATATGAATGGAGGCTGTTGCCATGGTGATGTGTGATCTTGACCAAAGCTCTAAAATCAGAGAGTGAATCATGCTCATCTCACCTCTCGTTTCATTTCAGGGTGCCACCGGAGAGAGAGGCCCTGCTGGGCCAGCTGGTGCTATTGGCCAGCCAGGACGGCCTGGAGGCGTGGGGCCTGCTGGGCCCATGGGAGAGAAAGGAGATCCGGTAAGTGTGGTTTCTTTAGCAACAGACTCTGTTTGGAACATATGAACTTTGCAGTTAGTAATAAACAAGTGAAACGTGGGAAAAAAGAAAGTGAAATAAGATTGTAAAAGATACACAGCTTGTTTTATACATGTTTATACATTTGTTCTACAGGGAGAGAAGGGGCCTGTGGGCCCAGCAGGAAAGGATGGTGAACAAGGACCTAACGGACCACCAGGAGCTGCAGGACCTCTTGGACCTCCAGGGGAAGATGGAGATAAAGTAGTTCTCAAATCTCAAACATACCACCTTCTCTGTTGCTAATGAGCAACAGACTCATGATGTGTTTACTTCACAGGGAGAAACAGGAGTACAGGGACAGAAGGGCAGCAAAGGGGACAAAGGAGAAGCCGTGAGTATTAGAGATTTTAGTTTCACATAATAAGATAAAAAAGTTAATAAGTGAGTTTTAAATATTGCTTTAGGGACCACCAGGACCAATTGGAATTCAAGGACCAGTTGGCCCACCTGGACCACCTGTACGTCCTCAGATGATTAAAATGATCACACTGTAGCCCACACTGGTAAGTGACTAATGTTTGCTCTGCAGGGTTCAGATGGAGAGACTGGGCCTCGGGGACAGCAGGGCATGAATGGGGCTAAAGGAGACGA
The DNA here is from genome assembly GCA_038363315.1 of Mugilogobius chulae. NCBI lineage: Eukaryota > Metazoa > Chordata > Actinopteri > Gobiiformes > Gobiidae > Mugilogobius > Mugilogobius chulae. Next base: position 66,278,055 of record CM076396.1, read on the forward strand.
GGGGCAAAGAGGCTTCAAAGGTGCTTCTGGTCCATCTGGACTACAGGTAAGAAATGTTAAGCTTAAACCAGCAAACTTTATCTATGCAGAGCTTTTAATACAAACAATGTGCACACAGATATACACATTTTGATACTACAGCAGCTAAACCTAATAGTGTATATGTTGTGTCTAAATACAGGGGATGCCTGGACTCCCTGGTGAGAAGGGAGAAAGTGGGCATGTTGGGTCACTAGTAAGTACGACACTTCAAACCATCTTTTGTCTAATGCTATGGCAACAATTTTTAATGACACTTGTCTTTTTAATAGCTTTGACTTTAGAATGTTTATATTTTGGAGAATGCAAATTTTCAAGTGAATTTTAATAGTACAATTTGTCATTCACACAAGTAGGTGTTTTGAATAATTCATGTATGCTTTCTTTGCTCTTAGATTTTTATGAGCAGAGAAGAGAGAAACAAACATTTTTTCAAATTTCAAATCTCAAATGGTTGAAAATAGTGCAGAAATCAAAATGATAAATAAACAAAACTAAATTGCCTTCTTGTTCTGTAATTTTGCTTAGACGTTGAATCAGCGAAACATTACATTTGTCTTTTTTCAAAAAATGCAAGGATTCCGAATACAGCCTTTTGTTTACTCTATTATAATGCGTTATTATACTTTAGTAGAGTTAATTAATTATTGACCATGACTGCATTTTCAACATATAACAATAACTGTTTTCTCTTTTTTTTTTTTTATTTAGCACATTCATAACACAAGGAAATTATGTTTTATAAATTTTAGACTATGCTAATCATTTTGACACTGTGAATGAAGAATTTAGTTCACAATAATTGTACCACTAAAATTTGTCATCATAATATCATTGGGAGGATGATGAAGAGAATAGCAGGCAGACAGAGGACACAGAAGTGTGTGCGATGGAGGCGGCTGCTGATTGTGCGCAGGAAGACGGTGTGACAGCTGTTAATCAGATTAGCCTGAGCCAGTGCTGTCTAATGAGCATCGTCCTTTGTGGCAGTCATCTCACAATGCTGTCAACCATGAACGCGCGCTCCACCAGATCCTCTATGGCCTGCCTTCTCCAGCAGCCAGATTAGGGAGGAAACGCATCAAAATGGAACCCAAAACAAAAGAGAGCGCGAGAGACACTCAGGACTCAGTGGGGAAGTTTCATTCATGTGTGAGTGTTGTGGATCACACACTTCTCGTCTCTAATGCTCAAACAGCTCCCATCAGAAAATATATGTCTCCTCTCCAGTCCCTCACAGTGTCGAGAAGGGCATATTGTCTGCTTTTCTACGGCTTTAAAAACACAAGGCCCGCTCAGAGACATCAGAGCAACGCACTGCTCGAAAGCAAGCTCTGAGAATTAATTGCTTGGTTATGCAGTTGTAGAAATCTAATGTCGTGACTGGATTGTAAGAAAATGGTCTAGCTGATACCGTGTTTTGTATTAAGAAGTGTAAGAATGAGTGGGTGAGAGGTTATGGAGAAATGAGCATGGATCACAGGAGATGTCACATGGAGGGTAATGACCTGTCTGGATGTCTTCATAATGGCACTGCTGTACTAATCATCAATGTGAGAGTCATTGCACTGTGTCTGCACAAAAAGACACCGGGTTTTATTCAGGTAGAAAACTGCCTTTGAATGCAGAAGCACAGCTTATAGTCATGTATTCATTTTTAGCAGCTGTTCTGACATTTAGATAAAATAATGTATTTTTATTCACCACACAGGGACGCCCAGGACTGCCTGGACCTAGAGGACCACCAGGACCTATTGGTGGAGAGGTAAATTGTCATTCCTTATAGTACCTCTTTTTACTATGACTACTCTTAATAACATACAGTATTAGATATAATAGATATAATTTATACAACGGCAAATGTCAAATGTTAGCTGAGTTTGAAAGGTGTACAATATATCATGTGTATTGCACAAAATCATCTGTGGATGTGGAATACATTTATTCTACATCCACTATTGTTTCAAACTCATCGAACATTTCCTATTGTATACATTATACATAATTTCTAATATGGAATACTGTATATACACCATTATTGTTTGATGCAAATTGTGCATCAAAACTTTAGTATTGGAATACTCTACATTTTCTAGAATGCGCTGTCTACTCTTTTCATGCGCAGTTGTTGTTCTTGCCAGGATGTCCCTTCTCTTCTTTTGAAATGTGAATAATTTAATAGTATGTAATCCCACAGAGAGAGTTATATATACCATTCTATGAATCATTAAGCAGTATTAGACTATCATCCCTAAGAGCCCGTTATATTTACCCCTGGTAATGGCTGGCTCTCGACAGTCTCTCACTCTGGTCAATTATTCACTGCAGAGCTGGGATAGTGCTCCATCAGTGGAAAAACTGTAGTGGCGAGAGATGGCAGGATCTATAAATGGATTGATACAGAAATGGTGGGAGGGGAGTCAGGTGAGACTAGATGACAGCAAGAGTTAGTGTTCTTCTGTGCACCAAAGATTTTATTCAGCTTATCTCAAAACACAAAAGGCACATTTTCCTCTCACATCCTCCCTCACAAATATGCATGCACAACCAAAGCTGATTTGACCCACTTGACTGACTATCCATCTGAACACAAATGCTGACAAACAAGTTATTGTTTTTTCAAGCGCTTGAATATTTCAAAGTAAGCCATATTTTGTCTCTCACCGCAGGGCCATGCTGGATTGCCTGGTGGAGTTGGTCAGCCTGGACTTGTTGGAGAGAAGGTTAGTTATGGCCATCAGCCACTGAATGTAGAGCATGTATGGGCTGTTTGAGCTCACTAAAGGCCTTCTCTTTCCCAGGGTGAGGACGGAGAGGCAGGAAACCCAGGCCCCCCCGGGGAAGCTGGTATTACTGTGAGTCACACATTTGTTATTTTTCCATCACAATCCTTTTAATTACTGACAAAAACATCTTGTTATTGCAGGGGACTAAAGGCGAGTTTGGGGAGAAGGGTGACACTGGTCCCCCTGGTACAGCCGGACCCCCTGGGCCAAGAGGAACGCCGGGTGAGGACGGGCCCAAAGGCCACATTGTAAGTTCCTGGATGTGTGGCTAAATCTATTTGTTACACAATACATTTACATGATGCTCTCAATAGGGTCCCCCTGGTTTTCCCGGAGATAGTGGACCCCCTGGAGAACCTGGTCCAAATGTAAGTTTCATGCAGTTATGAGGAAGATAGATGTTATTTTCAGAAGCTTGAAAATGTTATATTTTGTGTTTATTTCCAAGGGCGTAGACGGTGTAGCCGGGCCTAAAGGAGACAACGGAGAACCTGGAAAAGCAGTAAGTCAGTTTGTTTTTCATTCTTTGTTCATCTATTTTACCTACTATCTTTGAAGTATCTAAAATTGAAATGTCTAAAATTTTCATTTGTAGGGACCTCCTGGCGCATCTGGAGAACCAGGACCTTCTGGCCCTCCTGGGCGACGGGTAACTTCTACTCTATTTCTTTATCAATGATTGTGCCCACTGCCCACACTAAAGAAAGTTGTTTAGGGAGCAAACTTGCTGACTTGCTAATGAGTTGCTTTTCATGATCTCTTCTAGGGTCATGTTGGTGCAGCTGGAAAAGAGGGAAAGCAGGGAATGAAAGGAGCTAAAGTAAGAATAATGCTGTTTTAATCAAATAACGTTATATAAAATGCATGTGTATGATAGTTGTACTATACTTGTAAATTGCTTTGTTAGAATGTGTGCTGAGTTTTTGTGCTCTGCAGGGTGCGACAGGAACTCAGGGCCCTGTTGGAAAGACTGGCCCAGTGGGAGCTCAAGGCCAGCCAGGCAGAGACGGTCCCGAGGGACTGAGAGGCATCCCAGGGCCAGGGGTTTGTATTTTATGAATAAATAGTACAGTTAGTATGATTTCTTTATACAAGGATTTCACATTTATGCAGTCAAAGTACAGCTTTTACTGTCAATATTTTTTCCTTGAAAATGTAATTGTAATAGTTTAACTGTCTTCAGGGTGAGCACGGCTTGAATGGTCCACCAGGACAAAGGGGGCCACCAGGACCAACAGTAAGATATTTATATATTTTATACAGATAAATCTACTTTCAGTTATACATAACATGACACACAAATATTCCAGGGTCCACCAGGACTACCAGGGCTTAAAGGAGACCCTGGAACAAAAGGAGACAAGGTGGGTGTTAGATCTGGCAGAGTTACTCGTATGAAGCAGGCGATGAAGCATGTGTGTGTGCAGGGTCATGGAGGTTTGATCGGGCTAATTGGTCCACCCGGAGAGCTGGGAGAAAAGGGAGACAGAGGCTTACCAGGCAGTGAGGGCACTCAGGGGCCTAAAGGAGATCAGGTACATAATGGATTTCATCTGTGTATTGAGAATAGAATGAGTTATTAAACTATGTGTGTTATGTGTGCAGGGCACCGCTGGTCAGAAAGGTCCTATAGGTCCACCAGGACCACCTGGATTATCTGTAAGTAAATGATTTATGAATAAACCTTTAAATGTTGAATAAATGACACTCTTTTTTTTATTTCCTCTGATACTCAATATCCATTAAATGATTTACTTATTTCTTCACAAAAGATTTGTGTTGAAAATTGAAAGTATATAATTTTTCCTTATGGCACTCAGGGTCCAGCTGGCGAGAAAGGATCAAAGGGAGACACGGTGAGTTCAGTAATCCATCTTATTTTTGTGCTCACACCTCAGCTTGGTCAGCAGCTGCCAGAACCATATGCTGTGTAAGGGGGGAAGTAAGTTTGTTGGATAAATGTACCATGTCTTATATAATTGTGCTCCAGTGAGTCAAATGCATGTCTTTGGAGCTAAAAGCCTGCTGCAATGCTATGCTCAGCTTATGAGTGATTTTTCCATTGGGCCTTTTAATAGGATTTGGTTGTGGTGCTTGTGATATTATAAAAAGCACAATAATGTGTCTCAAAAGCTAAGGCTTCAAGCATAGTGTGTTGATGTGTACAGCTGGGTAATCCTATAAACAACCTCATATCTGTCTGAGGACTCGACTTGTGAAAGTGTTTCAGGTGCATGAAGGTTGATACAAGTCATTGCTCTATTTCACAGGGAATTGTTGGCACCAGAGGAGACACAGGACCAGCAGGACCACCTGGACCCCCGGTATGTTCTTTGATTTTGTTTTTCTTCTGGCGTACTTTACTAAAATATTTCTTTATATCATCCCCAGGGACCACCTGCGACCTATGTGCAGCCGTTGCCCATCAGGGAGGGTAAGCGTAAGAAAAAAAGACATTCGAAGCGAGCAGCATCTGCCCCGCCCGCAGAAGATGAGTTCTTTCAAGGAGATGACACACTGGAGGATGCAGAGGGCATGGAGGAAGTCTTTGCCTCTCTCGCCTCCATGAAGACTGAGGTCGAGCTGATGAGACGGCCCCTGGGAACCTTCGAGAGCCCTGCCCGCACCTGCAAAGAGCTCATGATGGTCCAGCCAAATTACAAAGACGGTAAAGCCATTTCATTAGCCGTTCGCTCACTCAGCCTATTAGCAGCAAATGAAGCAGTAATCCTATTATCTTGAATGTGTCCATTGTCAAACTCCAGGTTAATGTTGATTGATGTCTTTTCCGTAGGAGAGTACTGGATAGACCCGAACCAAGGCTGTCACAAGGACTCTATCAAGGTCTATTGTAACTTCACAGCAGAAGGGGAGACTTGTCTTTACCCGGACAAAAGGATTGAGACAGTAACTATCCAGCTTCGCAAAGCAAATGCTGTCATCAAGCATCATAGTTCAAATCACTCAGCCACTGTTCATTTGTGAGACTCAGCGTACTCTCTCATCTCTCTGTTTAGGTCAAATTGTCATCATGGAATAGGGAGAAGCCTGGAAACTGGTATAGCAAGTACAGGAAAGGAAAGCAGGTACAAACTCACAATACATCCTCCTAGCAACATAAATATGGAAATAATACTAATACATTGTCAATGGTCTTGGCAGTGTGCCTATTTTAACCATTGTTATGTCTATGAACAGCGTAATGCCCACATTGGCTATAAACAAGAAATGGCTTACTTTTGCTTGTGCACTGTCACGGCCCCTTTCGTACCGGAAGACCCGATTTGTACCTTTAGCTTTACTTCTTTTACATTGTTTTATTCATATTGAAATTTTGATTAAACACAGACGAAACTAAACTGTTAAACACAAAATTCCCTTACAGATTTCAACAAAGCAAATTATTGTAAAATGAGATTTTTACCGTTTAAAGCCGTAAATGCCTGATTAAGCTAGTTCCGGCTGCTATCTGCTAGCTTAAAATTTCGATAAATAAATGTGCCTTTTTGGGCTTTCTATTGGCAAACTTTTGCAAGATACATTCATAAATATCAATATAAAAATATAATATTAACTGTACAACTAATTTCGGCCTGCGCATGCGTTGTTGGCCTAAAAAGGAACTTCCGGACAAATCAGGTCTTCCGGTGCGAAAGGGGCCGCGACATGCACAAAGACACATTTAATATTTAGTTTTGTATGCACATAGCACACAGCTAATGCTTATCGTAATAAGTATTAAGAAACAATTGATGTTTTTTTTTTTCTGTAAAATATTTACAGATTTGGTAAGATTCAATGTATATGATACATTTATTTTTCTTGCTAATTAATCAAAAGGTATAATGTTTACTGTGTAATGGTTGCAGCATTCAGAAATTGTCCTTTTGAGTGAATCTATAAAAAGGTGTAACTCAGTGTCCAGTCCTCAATTGTCTTTTAAGCCCATCTGCATCTCTCACGTTTCCCCTCCTTCTGCGTATCCTTCAGTTCTCCTACATTGACAGAGACGGCAGCCCAGTGCATGTCGTCCAGCTGACCTTCCTCAAACTGCTCAGTGCCACGGCGAAACAGAGCTTTACCTACACCTGCCAAAACTCAGCGGGATGGTTCGACAGCACGTCCCTGTCCTACCAGCACGCTCTCCGCCTCCGGGCCGCCAACGAGGAGGAGCTGAGCCAGAGCAAGAGTCCGTTTATCCATGCTGTGTATGATGGATGTAAGGTCAGTGATGCATTGCAAATTATACTACAACAAATGCAAGTGTGTTTTTATTGAAGATCAATTATTACAGACCCAAGTGTCACCCTGAGTGAGTGCAAATAAAAAGCGAAGACAGATGCCAATAAATTAAGATTCTTTTTGATGAACTGAAAGTCAGGTTCTTAATGTTATGATTTATCTCTACTATCTGTATACAGTATATGTTCAAAAAACAGAAACTATGATCACATATGAACATGCATTGCCACAGATGTTTTCTCAATCTCAGTAATGGACAGCTAAGCCTCATGTTCAGAACCCTCAGAATTCCCTCAATGAGCTACAGAAGCTGCACTAGCACTGATTCATGATTCTGGTGCTGGGATTAGGCAGGGAGTCAAAGAGAGAATTTTCAGGTTTAAAACAACAGGCTTTCGGCTTTAAAACTGACAATGACTCATGTGTGATTATTTTCTGATGGATAATTGTCCAGTCAGAATCATGTCCAACGTTTTTGTATTAAAGAATAAACTCAATCATTGTAATTAGCAAAATTTGTATTAGATCTGAGTGTGTTTACATTGTATATGTGGGGACACACAGTTAATGATTATGTAGTTTCTGTCCCATGAATAATCTATTCTAACATGCACTCAGAACTGACAAAGCCTCCCAATGCTCTACATTGTCTTCACTATTCAATCACTCCATACTACAAGGCTACAGTCCACAAACCACTCACATACAGCACTTTCATACCAGGCAGAGTGATCTGACTTGCCCAAGGACACAAAGACAAAACTTGATTTGCTAACCACTGATCTACTGTCTCACATGGGTTAAAAATCTGATATTTCTTTTTGTCATTATAGTATCTGTCTCTTTGATCAAATGTTTCTGTTTTCTATCCAGACTGATATACAACATTTTTTCTTGAAGTGACTGAAAACATCTTTTTCTTTTCAGTCCCGTATTGGCCAGGAAAGGACAGTCTTAAAAATCGACTCTTCTGCAGAGTTGCTTCCTATTATTGACTTTGCTCCAGTGGATTTTGGTCAAAACAATCAGAAGTTTGGATTCCAAGTCGGGCCAGTATGTTTCAATGGTTAACCACTTGTCAACAATGCAGAGAAGAAGCCAAGACTTTGACTGTTACCATCCGCAATATTTATTACCACTTTTATGTGGTGACCAAATGGTGCTTGAGATTCAGTTTACAGCCATAATGGACTCTGAAAACGAGACACATGCAACAGTGAAATACTAAAGGGAAAGTCTGCATTATACGGTTTGTATTTAATTGTGTTTTGTCTTGCTTTTCTCACTCTGCTTTGAGTGTGCTGTAATTTTTCTTTGAGAACTGCACTGCGTGACAAACACCACTGTATCTGCGCTGTTTTTCTATGTGATGAGTCTGAGACCCTCTAGACATTGAATGGAAACTACCTAATTTAAACACTGAGACTGAACCACGTCATAGAAGATATTTTTTCATTATCAAGACAGTTGTAAAGCTACGATGAACAAGGCTTGAATATTAATTCTGCACCAGGAACACTATTAATTTCCAGTGTTGGCGAATGGTAAATTGTCCTTTCTACCCTTCACCAGTGAATTAGCTTGATTAGTATTCAATAGGTGTATGTAGTTATTGAGCCTTACTTGAACGGATAAGGTTGTTTCCCTCATTGGGCAGCATCAGTTCTTTTTTACACAGCATTATGAGCCTTTTCTATAGAAAACTGCTTATCGACTGGACTGTTTTGTGCACATTGAATACACTTTCAGAAACACTGTTCCATTTTTTTATTGTCGCGCTATGCACAGATCAGACGTAACATTAAATATTATTATTATGAGGTCATGCACTGACATCATTTCCATCTGAAACCTGTCCCCAACAGAGCGACTGAGTGGCGCTGAATAGTAGAATTATGGACATCACTACTTATAAAATTTTTTTTCTTTTTTTTCTTTTACCCAGTTTCTATGTGTTAAGCTGTTTCTTAGTTGCTGAAGATTCAGAACCCATGCCTCTGCAATACTTTAGGAAGAGAAGGTCCATTTCCACTGCCACATTTCAAATCCACAACGTACCGGCAGTCAGTTTGGCTTTTTTGTGTGTCAAAATCCATCTTTATTTGTTTTTTAAATTTTCTTTTTTCCTTTGCTCATTGTACATTCTACATAAATCACAGTCCCCTTTGAAATGTTCTCTTTTTTGTTTTTCTCGTAAGGAGTGATGTTTTAAGATAGACGATGCACGTCCCTGATCACGCCCACTGAAACTAGAGGGATAAACACGGGGGCCATGTTATATTTCAAATGTATAGCTAACATTTCCCCATGTCACCCATAACTATTAACACAGACAGTTACCTCCACAAACTGATAGAGAAATGTTATATTTAATGAGAGAAAGGTACAGTAACTAGTTCAACTGTAGTTGATTCTAAAAACATGTGTATATTGTACAGCTTGCAGTGTTCCTGGTGTTTATTTGGTTTTCTACTACTGTTTACCTTTACCTTTATTTAGATATCAGGAACATAAAATAAGCTCCAGACTTTTATAGTTGTTGTCAGAATGTAGCAGATCTTTGACATTCTAGTTGTGTTTTGAGCTCTGACAGGATCAAATTTCAAACCTCACCATTACAAATACATTTAGCTACTATTATATTTATTATTTCTTGTACTTCTGACAATACAGCAAATTAGTAGTGTACAAAAATGCAGTCAAGTGGGTGGTCCATTTTCTGTGCTCATTGTACGCTCATTGGTAAATGGTGCTAAAACTATTGTATCAATAATGTCTGTAAAATGTAGGGCAGGGGAGAAGTGGCTATTGTTAAGTCACACAACGTGCTAAAACATTTGTTTATTTATTAACTGAGGTGCCTCTTTCATCACTGTATGAGAACATTTTAAGTAATGACATTAAATATGTTTAATTACAGTACTCTATTTTGGCACAACTAGTTTGTAGACCATATTAATTTTATTCATAGACCATGTGTGTCATTTGAATGAATTGTTTGTTATTTGTAATTGAATGTATTTTTCATTTTCAACTAAAATAGTGAGTTAGGCAGACCACTTTACCAGATTTGATTCAACTATTGCTGCAGTGAACTCATCTCCTTCTGTCCTACGCACCTCTTTTGTACAGTGTTGTTCCACTTTTATGTATTGTACAGTTTTGTTGTCATACTGAATGAATGAGTAAACTGGATGTGAATTAAAACATTGCAATTATTCTCTCAGTGAAACTGTGAAAATAGACTCATAGCTGTATTTTCCACAGACACAGGTATGTAATATTGAGCAATACCACTGTAGATCATGATTTTTGGTTCATTGTAACTTGCAGTTTTAAGACAGCGTAATACATAACAAACATTTTGTGTCTATTGGCTTTCGTTTCAAAATTACATAACCCTAACCCTAACAAACAAAAGATCTTAAGATTACACTATAGTGGATATGGGTGGGGCTAGGGGGTAGGTGAAAACATTATTTTTCTCAGTAGTAGTCACAGTTGAAATTTTCAACTTACTACGTTGAGTTAGCTACATTACAACACAAGGGCAGTCACCGGAGCCTTCACATACTTTGAAATGTCCCAGAGGCACTCACCGCAATAACCTTTTCTCCATGGAGATGACTTTGCTTTGCCTAGTTCATGTTGCACAGTGTGGTTTTAAACTTAGATATCTCCATGGACACAAATATGCATGCAAAATTAAAAGTCAGATCTTTTAGAAGTTCGCCCACTCACTGTAATAAAGCAAACATTTCTAACTTAATTCATTTTTATTCATCGTTTGATAAAAACAAAAAACAAAACAAAAACTATCAAGCTCCTGTAAAAGCTTATGATAAGAGGAAAACTGGAATCTGTTTGACTCCATTCTGGCATGAATGACAGCCAAAAATAAACAAACAAATAAATAATACTGCCAAAACAGCAAGAAATGTTGTCAGTTACAAGACAAACAAAGAATGCACTTACACAATACAACAATACACAACTACAGAAAAATACAATCAGTTAATTTATTTTTCACTATTTTCATTTTGACTCAATCATAACTCCAAAAGCCTAAACTTCACAAAGAGTCCAGACAACTGTGCTCCAAAGTGGTCAGAAACAGTTTCACTTTGAATCATCTGCTAATTTAGTCAGGCGTTTTCAATGAATTAGGCCAAAATGATAGAGTTAAAAATATGACTTTGTAGGCAAAGCAAAGACGTTGCCTTTATGTCAGACCAGAAACGTTACTTAGTGCATCTTTAATTATCAGTTCATGAAATACAGTAAATGGGGTACTCAGACCAACGACACACAGTAATGAGGCTTGACCCCACTGTTACTTTTGCTAAGTCCGTCAAATGCAACAGAGCGCGACAGAGTGCCATGACAGAAAGAAGTAAAACATTAAACTACTACACAGCAAAGGGGAAGTGTTAACTACTATCGAGGCTAATGCATACCACCAGTCTCAAGCTAAATCAAAGAAACACATGACCTTTACCTCAAATGCAACAAGCGCAGCCTTATCATGCTCTTGCACTGCCGGGTAAGTTCGCTTTCATATGTTATAGTCTGTTATTGTCTATTGCAAGTATATGGTTATTTTATGAGGGTATGTTAGCTAGCTAGTGTTGGCTAAAGCTAAGGGACTCTCTAAACTTAGCTTAGAGCGTAACTTCTGGCATTTATATCCTTGTCATTCCATAACTTTGGTCTAGTTTGTGTTCTTGCCTCTAGATCTAACAACACAATAAGTCGATAGCTTGTTAAACATTAGTCTCAACTTTGAGTAAACATATGTGTGCTTCATTATGTTTGATACATTTACTGGAATGGGGCCGCCTGCACTGTTTGATCCATTGTAAGCGCCGCTCCAGTTGGTTTTCGACTTTGGAAATGGAAAGAACACAACTCCTCCAGTCAATATTTCAAGGTATCTACTGACCGATTTACATAAACCGTAGGCTCATCGCTTCATCATCTTGCTTGGAGCTCAAGGTTTTGACGGGCCCTACTTACATAGTAACGGTTGCTGCGATGTGTGATTGGACAATAGCCGTTTCGGGGCGGGGCTTGGCGAAAGGTCAAATGCCTGAATGCTTTGTAATAATTTTTTTCTGATTACATCCTCAAAATATTACTATGTACAGATAAGAAATAATGACGTATTGTTAATGTGTCATTAATGGTTTGGGCTCTTACTCCCTTTTTTCACTTGCTTTCTCCTTATCTCATTGCTGCACACACTCAACACACACACTAGACATCACATAGGAGCTCATTGTTTCAGCACATTGAAGAGAAGACGTTTTTCCCTTTGGGGCCCCTTAGCTCAAGGTTAGCATCAATGACAGAATAAACGTTAGCATGTGTCTCCTCCTCCTCCTCTTCTTTTTTTTTTACTTTCCTCTTGCAATCCAAACTATAACTTGTCATCCAGGAAAGGTCACGATGAGTTGCCAGTACTTGAGAATAATGATCAGTTGTTGCGGGCACTGGAGTTTTCAGTACACTGATTCACCTTGCATTGTTCCGCTGTGACATTGTGGTTGCTGTAACTTAGTCTAGATTGAAATGACTTGAGAGGTGTAATTACTACCTGTCAGTTTCCTCGTCACAGTAGCTCAAAATTAAACAATACAATGAAATCAGCAGAAGAAAATTAAAGTTTAATTATTGTAGCTACTCAAAGCTTGTTAGACTAATATTTTAGACAGAGTCAGTGTTGGTTATGACATTCTTTATTATCCCTGCTGTATCTGTAAGCTTGAAAATTTCAGCTTCATACCAGTCACAACTCACTGTTAGGGAATTAATGGGGACTTGCAAAACCTAGAAGTGTGATTAGATATTTCATTGAAAACTTACTTCATCAGTCTCCTGGAGAAAGAGCTGTACGTTTACTATGCAGAAGAAAACATTGCTCAGTGATTAAATTGCTGAAATACAATTCTAAAATAAAGTATTACATTATACTAGGCAATTTTATTCAGCCCTTGAATAAATGCGATGCATGTGCAATTCCTTTTCTGAAATCTGATTTTTGTGCCTACTGACCCGCATGAAGAGACTTTCCACATACAAGAATTTCACACAACTATGAGCAGAAACCCCAGATCCTTTTGAGCTTGTGCGAAACATGCTTCACAGAACATACACTGGTGAACGTGTTGGAAGATGTAAAATCATTGAGTGTAGCAGGGGTCCTCTTATTAGTGTGCATGCTGCTGCCTCTCCTGCCAGGGCCCATCCACAACCCCTTTATCACACACAGGGCGGGGAATTATTTCTGAAAATGCCTTTTCCGTCAGAAGCCCTTATCTGCAAAGCTAACATTAGCTGACCAGTTGGAAAAAATAGCTCTTAGATGAGGCACGGTGATAGAAGGCCCAGCGTGGATGGATGGACGGTTTGTAGACGCTCCAAGGTCCCACATGTTAAGATGATTGTTTGGAGAAGAAAAGAATTACCTCCGCTGCCACCATATAAATTATAAATATTGCTTCTGCCATTTGATGTTAACATTGACTATCAATCCTAATACATAATTCTTCATCTTTTAATTAATTAAAACAGAACAGGAGGCAGACAACCACACGTATTGAGCATTATCTCACATTTATGAATCTGAATAAACACAAATCCGAGATGTCACTTAACAGACTCATTTAAGACGTGAAAAGATTATCAGAAAGCATTGCTTAAAAACGATTATTTGACAACCAGCAGCTGTTTGTCGCTCTTGATTCATTGGACATGCGCTGTATACTCCTTTTAAGCGTACATGACGATACAGTACATGTTTATAGACTACTGCTTCAAGGTTATCTGTCCGGCCGCGTTGTGCTGCTGTGTTTGCGCCTAAGTGGAGCGCAGGGAGACCACGGAACAGAGCACAAAACAGCCAGGAAAACAGCCCTTTCTGCCATGCTCACTTAATTAAATGAAATCATGTGCTCCTGAAGTGTCTCCTTGTGTGCTCCAGTAAGAAAAAAAACAAAACATCTGGAGCACAAGATACAGCATCTTGCAAATATGTCATGCTTCTGTGCTGACAGACACATACACATGAATCTGATTTCATTCTACTCAACGCATCCTGTCTGCCTGGGTCTTAAGAACTTGTTAAAATTGTGTCAAACTCACCACCATTAAACAGCTATACTGAGATATTACTGTGAAGTCCTGTTGGAGCTTTCAAGACAGGCCAACTAAAAACTAAAGAGTATAACTAAAAGCCAATGTCTGTGCTCACTGGTGGACAAGTGAATCTAGAATGAATAGAAACTCTAGCTAACTGTAACTCTATTTGAATAACATGAGCGAGATCCAATCCTTGACCTGATCCACCTACATTTTACAGCCGTCACTGGACTTCTGACAACCTTAAATGCACCTTTAATATTACGCAAATGCTCCAAAAATTTAATGGGTAACGTTTTATAATAAGGGGATATGAATTCATTGATTATCATCATGAATTCATGAGGAATTAATGCATGAGTTCATGAGGAATTCATGATGTATTCATGCATTAGTTCACCATGACTTTCATGAATTCACCATGAATTATCATGAATTCCAGTGGTTTCATGAATTAATTCATTCATGAATTCCACCATGAATTCATCTAATGAACTAACATGGAAATCATGTTAGTTAACTATGACTTTTAAATCTACTATGAATACAAGGAATTTACATGAACCAGAGATATTTAAACCAAAAACAGGAATTCATCATGACTTTTGAAAGTCATGCATGAACATCATGAGTCATCATGAGTCATCATGAATTTTTTTCACCAAAATTTTGGGAAAAAAAAAATAAAAAATTAATCTAGCCTTATAGGAAAATGTAGTTGTAAAGAACTTATAATGAACTCATGATGAACTCATGATGAACCTCATGATGAACTCACCATTATTTTGTACTTTGGGCTGCGCTTGTTTTTGTTTAAAAAAAAAAAATCAAGACTGCTTTTATTGCACCATTAGTTAGGATTAGAAACAGCACAATAACCCAAAGCTATTCTGTGACATCAGCACTAAAAATGTTTTCAGTGACAGAACAAAGTAATTCAACAGTGGCACATTTTATGAGTCAACCTGTGGTCCATTGAAATGGTCTGCACCATCACATCTGCAGCCTGTCCGTCCATGGGAGTGGATCTCTCTTGTGGTTCTCCTCCAGGTTTCTTCTTCTCCCACAAGTTTTTCCTTGCCAAGAAGGAGGGTCTAAAGACAGGGGATGCTCTGGGACAATTATCCATCTGCGTGTTCGTTGTTGGACATTCCAACTCTGTATTTCTAAATGACCATTTCTGATGTTCTAATGCATCTGTTGGTATTGACCAAATGTTTCTGACAATGGTGTTTGCTAAATCAACAGTCATATGAAGTCTTCTGAGATAACTGCTGTTGTCATTTTTGGGTACAGGTGTCCATTATTACTATTACCTTTACCTATCAAGACTAAGGGAATAAGCTCTAATTTAATCGTTTACTTTTTTTTTATCCCCATTAGCGCAGTCTTGCTGACGCTATTCTTCCTGGGGTCTTTAGCCTCTCAAACTGTGTATGCACATAATACAAAAAAAATATTTTTTTCTATGTTGGCACAGGCCAAAAAAGACCAGTTCACAACCTAAATTTCCTGAGCTGAAAGGGGTCCCACCACACCTGCTTGTCTTCATGAAGATATTATCGCTTTTCCAGAATTTGTCAAATCTATTACAAATCTCTATGCTTTATTATTAAATTAATAAACTTGAGAAGTCCTCAGAGAGGACTGTTGTTGTGATTTTGGGCTATACAAAAATAAATTTGTATAAAACTAAAATATTTTGTGGGCATTTAAACAGTAACACAACTCCACATTAACTTCCTCTGTAACAGTCTGCTATTTTCCTTAGCAATTCAATTTATTTTATAGCCAAAAATCATAACAGTTATCTCAGAAGACTTCACATGACTGCTGATTTAGCAAACATTTGGTCAATACCAACAGATGCATTAGAACATCAGATGTGGTCATTTAGAATGTCCAACAACGAACACGCAGATGGATAATTGTCCCAGAGCATCCCCTGTCTTTAGACCCTCCTTCTTGGCAAGGAAAAACTTAAAATCTGGTGGAAGAAGAAGAAACCTGGAGGACAACCACAGTAAAGGAGAGATCCACTCCCAAGGCTGTACATGTGACGGTGCAGACCATTTCAATGGACCACAGGTTGACTCATAAAATGTGCCACTATTGAATTACTTTGTTCTGTCACTGAAAACATTTTGTCACAGAATTGCTGTAGCTTATCTATTTGGGTTATAAAGTAGCTTTGATTTTTTTTTATTAAAAAAACAAACAAAAACAAGCTCAAATGCAGCACAAAGTACTAAATAATGGTGAGTTCATCATGAGTTAATTATAAGTTCTTGACAACTACATTTTCTTATAAGGCTAGATTTACTTTTTTTTTTTATTTCAAATTTTTGGTTAAAGAAATTCACGATGACTCATGATGACTCATGATGTTCATGCATGACTTTCAAAAGTCATGATGAATTCCTGTTTTTGGTTTAAATATCTCTTGTTCATGTAAGTTCCTTGTATTAGTAGGTTTAAAAGTCATGGTTAACTAACATGATTTCCATTTTAGTTCATTAGATGAATTCATGGTGGAATTCATGAATGAATTCATTCATGAAACCACTGGAATTCATGATAATTCATGGTGAATTCATGATAGTTCTTGATGAGTCATGGTAAACTAATGCATGAATACATAATGAATTCCTCGTGAACTCATGCATTAATCCCTCATGAATTCATGATGATAATCAATGAATTCATGTCCCCTTATTATAAAACGTTACCATCTAATGCTATGTTCCATCTTTTACAGCTAGTTTAGCTTTAAGTCTCCCTATGTTTTGTGAAAATAATTGCTTTGCCTTTTGTTCATTTGAGCTTTTCACAGACAGCTGACAATATTTTCCCAGAGAAGTGATGTGGTTTAAATGAGGGTAAAACAATAGTGGTAGCTTCAAAGTCAGGCAAATACAAGGTGGAAAACACTGAAAGGATTCTGTGAAGTTTGTGTGAATGCAACAGACATCATTCAAGGTATGTTTTTGATGAGGAAACAGTCAGTATTTACAAACTGTTGCAACACCCAGACCTCACAATCAATTGTTTCTGAGCTATTTGATTGTAATGAATAGTTTTTTGCTTCACACCTAAGAAAACTAGACAATATTGAACACATTCTGCGCGTAAAGATTGGAGAAGCTGTCTCAGAGGAGCTGTAGGTTTGATTTAGTGTGTGCTATGATTTGTTAGTGAGTGAATTTGAGCTTGAGAGCGGAAGCTATATGACCCCATCGCTCAATAAAGATGATTTCCCCCCATAAATCCAGCTCGGCAGAAACGGAGGAGAGAGCTCTATGCAGACAGAGTGCACCAAGCAGCAAAAGCACTCATGGACCTCAGCTTCAAGTCAGAGCAACTAATCATTCCCATTCACCTTTACTTGACTGGCTACTCATGTTAGCCATCTTGAATGTAAAGGAAATCCTCCACCTCTCCTCACCTCCACCTCCTGCACTCCATCCTTCTGTGTCACTAAATGATCATTGCGGCCGGCCCTAATAGCACCTGCGAGGTTGTTTCTCAAAGTCAGGGAAAGTGACACGCAATTTTTCAAGCCGCTTGTGGACATTTATAAATAGTAGTTGGCAGAGGTGAGCCTAGAAAAAAGTAAAAGAGGAAACATATTGGTCGTCAAAGCCTCATTTCATGCAGGCAGGAGTCGAGAAGATGACATTGCGCTGCTTTTGGAGATGGATTTTCACTTCCAGAAGGAGATTGGGCTGTGAAGTAAAGCGTGTAGTTGAATGGGAGGAACTGATAGGCCCAGGTATCACTTACAGGCTGCAGAAACATCTCATTCCCCAGACTTGTTGGTGCCACCGTTTTGAATTATGCTTTCATATGTTGCCAGTAATGAGTACAGCCGTGCCTGGTTCTCACATCCTTTAATAATTCAAACTCCACCTGAGATATCAAGCAACACTTTTACATTTCCAACGGGGAGTATTATTGGCGGTCCTGCATCTTGTACCTTTATCTCTCGTACATTTATCACACCTCTCCAGAACATTACCTCTTAATTTATCTCAAAACGGTTCAGGTGTAAATGTGTAAACATAAATAAACAGTACATTTTACTGAAATGTAGGAACACACATTTATTAAATCACTTTATGGCATGATGCAATAAAAGGCTTTTATTGATCGCACATCCGGAAGACGAGAGAGACAGTGTTTGTTTCTGCTGCCTATGTGATATCCACACACAATCAGGTGGGTGTACATACATGTCAAAATGTTTCTTACCTTTGTTTCCCAGAAGCCATTTTTCTGACCCAATATTATACTGTTACATTTAATGAAGCCCTTAAAACAAAGGTTGAGTTGATAGAACAAACAAAATAGAAAATCCAAAGCAATGTCTCCTTGCTATCAAACCAGGACTCAAATTCTCTTTCCTTGCATCCTCCCATTCTTATTACTTCATTCCCCAGCAGGAAATGGGCGAGGAAGCCCCGGATACAGAGGAAACACAATGAGAGAGAGAGGAGAGAGGAGGAGAGAGGCAAGAGAGCTCAGAGTCAATGTTGTCATTGCTGCGACTCGTAACAATACAAACTCTTGTCTCAGAAAGACAGAAAAGGTGTGATTATACCTGCCTCTTTGACCCTGCTCCATGTTTCCTTCCCTCCTCTGGGCTTTAACATGGTGTGTGCAATTGACATCAGAGGACCTGAGAAAACAAGAAGAGGAAAAAAACATGAGGAGACTAAGAACAGACAAGAGGTGTGCCGTGAAAGAAACAATGCCAATGATCTTACCTTTGACTCTTCAGGGCAAGGTTAGGAATATGGCTGGGTATAGAAACAGATCATTTTGTCAAAGATTAAGTTCCTGGGAAAGATTAGCTAACTTGTAATAGAGGAGGGGTCAAAAGGATAGTCTTTTAGCGAAACAGGTCTGACAATTTAGGCACATTTAGTGACAAAACAGGAAGTTGCATAAGACACACAACAAGAATGCAGTGGTGTTTTGGAGGAGGTTTTACATCTGGTACTAAAAATGTTGTATGTATTTAAATTGGAAAAACAGTTACAGGATTAAGTTGTGTCAGGATGGATGATTTGAGCTTATTTAGATTGTTATATTGTTAAACGCTTTGGAAAAACAATAAAAACAGTCTGCAATTTTTACATAAGGTGAAATCGTCAATAGAAAAAGAAAATTGAAAGTTTGAATGAGTCTGAAATATCTGATATAATATATAGTGTTTTTTGGTGTCAGATGAGGACCCTGCAGTCGTGTGCAAACTGTCTCCTCTCAACAATTTATCCAAAAAATAAATATAATAAGTAGAAAAGATGACGTTGTGCAGTTCTGCTCATTGAAAAGTAATTTGTCATCTATGAGCGTGGATGTAAATTGGACTGAGTTAGCAAAAATACGGCTGCCATCCCCAAACGACACTAAACATTCAGCACTGACATTCAAAAGTGCTCAAAAAGTAAACAGATTCTTTTCACTTTTTGAAACATCTACATTTGGCTCAATGATTTCAATAACTATAACAGCTTTTTTCCACTTAAATGCTAGTAAATATACCGTACTTCTTCTTCCATCTATTTTTGTCAACATTCTCTCAACCAATAGTCCATATTTTACTTAAAAAACAGAGTTAGTGTTCAAATGTACCAGTGCATTCAGTTGAAAACAATAAAATTACTGTTTACTTTGAGTTGTATCTTCCTGAGCTATAATTTCAATATGAAAGCGGCAGCCATTTGAAACAGAGTGGCCTTTGGTGAAGAATAATATTAACATGAATATCTAAGAGCTGTCATGGTGTGTTTGATTTCTTTGACTTCCTCCTCATTGTGTGGTCAGTCTTTCCACCAGGATACGTGATCAAGCTGATATTTGTAGTGAATCTCGCAAGACTCAGTGAATAGTTGGCTGATGGTGATGATTTTTCTCTGTTTGAACTGCTGCTCTGTGGTTAAAAATATAGTTAGATTCTGTTTGTGTATGACAGTTATTCATGTGCTCAAACAAAAACCTCAAATTTGCACAAATGCTCTTGAATGTCGATTCAATAATAAGTATATTTTTTAGTCATGAACAAATGGAAATCATAAGTATTGCATATCAAAAACAAGAATTATTTCAAATTAGAGCCTCATTAACGTTAATTACCAGAAAGTCAGTACCAACATATCAGTCCCACTAGTCAGACACAACAAAGGCATTCATTTAAAGATTTATGCAGCTGAAATTCCCAGCTGAACATAACAAGTTCTCACTTCAGAGCTTTCCAAACACTGACCTTTATAATGACGGATTGCTGATGGCCGCTCCTCCCCATTCAATACAAAACTGCCTCAGTTATCGTCCAGTTAAAATGATGGGGCGCGCCCACGTGCACCTTTTGTAAAAATGCTGCTAATGTAAAAAACATACACATAACTATTTGATTTTAAACTTTTGCAACAGTTCAAAGGACATACCTAATACTTTTCATGTTTTCAAATTATTAATCAATAATCACTTTCATAGGCCAAAGTGAGTTTTGCCATTGTAGAAATGCTTATGACATTTACTCATATGAACATACTTCCCATTATTGGTCACAAAGAGGACACAGCTGACTAATTTTCTCATGTCTTGAAAACATATTTGTACATGATGAAACTGTTTTTAAGTTTAACTTCTTTAAGTAACATGTTCACATTTATGGTCGAAATAATCAAAGTGAGCTCATATCCAATGATGGCGTCTTCAGTGTTTCCAGAGCTGCTGGAAAAGGAGAGCAAAGTGTGTATACTTGTGCAGGGTGTAATGAAGGGTTTTCTGTGTTGGTGCTAGGGCAGAGAGCAGCTGACTGACAGGGCTCATGAATAGTGATGGTGGACAGATGCTCATTAACCAGGAGACTGTCTGTCAGGTGCAGACAGGAGCTGAACCTCAATACACACCAATATGTACGTCTGTACACTCCACAGCCTGCACCATATAACCCAGCAGTTTGTATCGCCTTCATCTTCATCCCCCTGGGCCCAGCGCACATGCACTCTCCTCTGTGTGCCTATTACCCATGTGCCCTTGCAGCTCCC
The DNA here is from genome assembly GCA_038363315.1 of Mugilogobius chulae. Lineage (NCBI taxonomy): Eukaryota > Metazoa > Chordata > Actinopteri > Gobiiformes > Gobiidae > Mugilogobius > Mugilogobius chulae. The sequence goes on from CM076396.1 coordinate 66,299,317, forward strand.
AGTGGAACACAACACCACAAATCACACATATCTGGCACGTGTAAATACGGAGGAATCTGCATTGAAAAGATGATGGTTTAAAGCAAAAAGAGAAGAGAATTATTCTCTTTAAAAGTTTTCAATCCCAGGAGTTTGTCTGACTTTCTTTAAATTTAATAACCCGCAAAGAATCTTAAAATTCTATTACAAGTCGACCTAGTTATTGTGTTGAGTGCACTTCAGTGCATTTATGTGGTGCTAAAAGTCACAATCTGTGCAAGGCAGGGGTAATGGGAGGATTTCTAACCTTTTGTTCTACTCCAGGGCTGTTCAACAGCGCTAAAGAAATTAATTGGTTTATGAATGCAACACTATTAAGCTAAACTAATTAAAATATGAAGGATGCATGTTGGATGATTGATGATTGAGCAAACTAAAGTTTAGAAGAAAAAAAAAGAAAAAAAAAGAAAAATAAAACTTTTGGTGACATTTGATTTGTTGTACATGCAAACAAATTTTATCTGCTCCAGAAACAGCACAAAAGAGTATGAAAACTGTAGAAAAGCTAAGAGTAAAAAATTACAGGAATTTGTACCTATTTCTCCAAATTATCTTGGATGAGGACACCCATACTCTCTAAACCAGAAAAACTGGTATTTCAAGCTTTACAATTAAACTCATGGCTTTCAATGCTAATCACATTACTCTATAACAATCTTAGCTTGACAAACCACCGGCTAAAATCAATTATTACTCGTCGTGGATGAATAGTAAAGTAAATATTGAGCAGGGGTAGACCCAGTCCGGGGCTGTTTTTCAGTCCCTCTCTGCCCGTTTTTCTGTATTTGTCTCCAGTGATATTGTTGAATTAGTTTAATTTAATACTTTAGGAACAGCCATTTGTTATAATTAATAGATCAGTCCCCAAAGTAAACAAATATTTCAACAGGAACAGTGGGTCATGAATGCGCAGGAGAAAGTACTAGAGGAAGTCCCAAGATACAGTACATACAGTATAGTACAAAAATGTAGTTTTAATTAAATCAAATAATTTTATGTAGCCAAACTGAAAAAGCACAAATGATTTTAAAATGCTTGATGTGGATGAATCAGTAAAACATCTCCTCACCAGAAATCTTCATTGCTCGCAGTTATTGTTTTCAGACTGAACCCACGTTTTACACATGAATAAAAAATAACCAATATGTTTTGATTCTTCTTCTTAGCTCTATTTAGAAAAACACTTTATTGACAGACACAGTCGAAACCCGACAAGATGCTGTGCTGTTTTAGTAGCTGGAGAACAACATGATTTTTTAATGTCTATCCAGAGTCTGTCTTTTAGCATAATTGCTCAGCAGTTGGTTAAACACTACAAGTGTCTGTCGGTAACATACAAAAGTAAACACAGACTTCGTTTGGTGGTTTGTATATCTACTTGTCACTATAACTACAAGCGTAACACAAATTTTACTTAGATGTTGACAAATGACCTGACGCAGGGCGTACAAGGAGGTGTAGCTCAGACAGGAAATTGCAAAGACAGCAGGTAATAGACAAGGTCGACTAAAGACAAGAGGCTTCACACAGCTCCGAGTTCTTTTATAAGTGTTTGAGTGATACTGTTTTTTGGATCTTTGCATAAGATGAGTGTAAAAACAGAATATGAGACTGATCTGATAGCATGCAGCATTGAATAAACTCAAGTTGTTAACTCTTCACAGTGTCAAGTTGTCAACAGCTGTTTAAAGTTTATAGAAAGGTAAAATATTTTCTTCAAATCGCATTACCACAGAAGCAAAATCTTCGACTTAAGGTGCATTGTGCAACTTTTCTGATGGAGGGTTTGCTAATAGACCTCAAGTTGAAACGTCAGAGGAAAATTGTTGCCATGGAAGTAAAGGGAAATCTGCCATTTTCTTAGACACATTTTTTCCACACCATCACTTTGCATTGGTGGCAAAGCTAGCAAAAGCTTAAATTTTAAGATATTTAGTACAGGGATTTGGGTAAGGTTAGAGTTAAGACAATGGTTAGGCTTAAATTAAGTTAATTTGGCTAAGTTCAAAGGTTTGGGAAAGGTGTGGTAACTGGGTTGTGGCATAGGGGTGTTGGTTACTTTATGTGATGTGGCCCTAGAAACGTAGCATATACACTTTAATTACCTGACCCACAAGGTCACCAGATCAAACAACGCCACCCTAATTTTTGAAGGTTAGGGAACCTTTGAAGAAATAACCCCGCTTAAGGTCACACAGGTCGTGAACAGAGATGAACAAGAGACAACAAACAAGTATATAAAGTTTAAATTTACATTTATTTAAGTTGCCATATTTTAATTTATAAATCCTAAGTTTTTAAAAGAATTACATGCACTCTCCATTCACACCCCACACATAACCACACACACACTACTTTAAAACATTTGACAAAGGAATTGCCCCTCACTTTAAACCATACAAGGCCTCAATGCTCAGGTGCTTCAAATGGCCTCCAATAAGTGCTTTGGGCAGAGAAAAATATTCTCCTCAATAGATATACAAAACAAAATATTTTGCATAAGAATAAATGTACAGCAGCTTTAAGACTGTTCTGGGCACATGAATCTTTCCCCAAAAAACGTTTGTTCGTTACCTTTAATTGACAGAAACAGGATGAACAGCTGACAGCACCGTCAGGTGAGGCAGTTGAATATTGATAGTCTTTAAATGAGTCCTAAATTAGTCCGTAGGCTATCCGGAAAAATGGCATCAACGTAACGCCGTAGCTGCCCAAAATTTGTGAATGGGAGGAGTTGACGTTACAATGCAACGTGGTGGAGGAGAACAAGCGAAAGAAGAGGCTCGCTCAGAGCAACCCTAGAAATATAAATTTAAATTACAAAATTGCCTACACAAAGATGGATTTGGATGCGCCGCAGTGTGATACGTACCGCAATCAATTTGTTGTATGCGCGCCTCCAAGCCCAAGGTGCGCGCAGAGTGGAGACGCACCAAGCTGGCCTCGCGAAGGACGCCCAGGCTACAAAACAGCGCATTGTAAGCTCCTGTAAACCTCACATGCATCAGGAAAGTGGATGCATAACTTACCAAAATCAATATTACGTTGAGGCAAGTTGAAGAGGAACACGACACGAGAACGGAGCCACACGCCTTTCCCAGCAATCTACAACAAGGTTACGTTAGACCCAATGACTTGATTTTATGAATGAAAACGCCGCTCCGGCTTTATTTACTCACCGCAAGACGCACGAGCTGGTTACGCAGCTACAAACTTTAGGCATAAACAAGCTTTGATTCCCAGGCTGTGTGGTTCGATTACGATAGCTCCCGTGTTCGCGGCCAACTTCAAAGTGGCGTGGTGCACGTACGCCAGAGGTGAGGAAGAGGAAGAGGCAGGTACAAGCCTCCCTCCTAAATAAAGTCCCACTACGCGCAATTGGCTAACCAGCGGATGTGCGTAACACCACATTTAGCTAGAACAATGTAGAAAAGAAAACATCTGTGGAGCAACTGATAAAATGCAGCATCACTACTGTTAAATGTATCACACTCTGTCAGAATATGTTTCAACTAACAAAATTCTCAAATCCCAAGCTCTATAGCTGGTAATCAAGGCAATGCATTTGATTTGCTAGGTCACCAAGCCAAGCGATAAGTCAGATCTGTGGAGAGACAAACAGCACACAGTAGGTTTTTTAAGCTGCTAAGTAAACACAAAACTTCAAGAGTGTGTCCTTCACTTTTTCCTTTAGACCTGCTGAACAGTTCGCCAGCTCGGTCTGAAATGTTTAGAGTTTTAGACTTCTATTAAATTTAAGTAGAAACAGAGAGTTGTAAGTTACAAAATCAATCAGCTATGGCTTTGCTATGATACAGAATTGTATGCGTATCATTGTTTATGAAAAGCAATATGCCGAACAAAGTAGTTAAGTGTTTGTTTGTTTGTTAATTTTTTTTTTTTAAAACAGTTTTTCGGGTGACACTGAGTTTGTGTCCACTTAATAGAACTTTTTCTAAGCCCTATTTTTAGTGCTATAGAAATTCTTGTGGTAACACTTTATATTAACTGCACACTGTTAAGTATTAATAAAGCATCAGTTAATGATTAAAAAAGCATTTATAAAAAATGAGTATACATTAATAAATGCTTTATAAAGCCTTATAAATCATTTATAAAGACTGCATTAGTAAATGCTTAAAAACGCTGTGCCTTTAATAAACAGTTTATTAATATGTAATAACTAATATCTATTAAGCTAACAAACATTTGTAGACACTTAATTACTTTAAAATTTAACTGTTTATTACCAAACACCAACACACTATCTAAATTTTTGTTAGCAGTTAATAGATGCTTTATAAAACCTTTGTTGAGTAAAACTGTTATTTATAAAGCATCTATTAATTGTTAATAAAGTAACTAGAGTGAGCTTATCTAAAGTGTAGTCTTATTTTGCCTTATAACACATTTATTAAAGTATTGCAAACACCAGTGCACAAATTAGATTTTATTATTCAAACATCACAGTATGAACGTTTACACACCGAAATACATCAAAATAACCACATTTTCACATTACTTTCCCATAAAATAAATACAGAATAACATGAACATCTTTTAATGGTAAAGTTGTGTCAAAAGTCTTTATTAATGTCGAGGCTGTGATTGATGCAGTTCAGGATTAACATGTTGTATTTTCTCAGACAAAGTCAATCTTCAATAAATCTAAAATGTTTTTTTGTTTTATGTTGTAACAATAAGTTTTCATTCACAAAACATCAAAATATTCGGTAACACTTTATATTAACTGCACACTGTTAAGCATTAAAAAAGCATCAGTTAATGATTAAAAAAGCATTTATAAAAAATGAGTAAACATTAATAAATGCTTTATAAAGCCTTATAAATCATTTATAAAGACTGCATTAGTAAATGCTTAAAAACGCTGTGCCTTTAATAAACAGTTTATTAATATGTAATAACTAATATCTATTAAGCCTTAACAAACATTTGTAGACACTTAATTACTTAGAAATTTAACTGTTTTTTACCAAACACCAACACACTATCTAAATTTTTGTTAGCAGTTAATAGATGCTTTATAAAACCTTTGTTGAGTAAAACTGGTATTTATAAAGCATCTATTAATTGTTAACAAAGTAACTAGAGTGAGCTTATCTAAAGTGTAGTCTTATTTTGCCTTATAACACATTTATTAAAGTATTGCAAACACCAGTGCACAAATTAGATTTTATTATTCAAACATCACAGTATGAACGTTTACACACCGAAATACATCAAAATAACCACATTTTCACATTACTTTCCCATAAAATAAATACAGAATAACATGAACATCTTTTAATGGTAAAGTTGTGTCAAAAGTCTTTATGAATGTCGAGGCTGTGATTGATGCAGTTCAGGATTAACATGTTGTATTTTCTCAGACAAAGTCAATCTTCAATAAATCTAAAATGTTTTTTTGTTTTATGTTGTAACAATAAGTTTTCATTCACAAAACATCAAAATATTCTCCAGATAGTGTGAAGCTAAAGGAAATATTATTTAAATCCAATTTTTTATAATAATAACAAAAGTAAGGGGACCTACTCACTAGTCTGAAAATGTGAAATGACAATACATTTTAATAGTATTTTAAAAACAATGTTTTGAAGACAAACTCATCACAACATTTTAGAATGTGAACGGTACGTATTACAACATAAAAATGGTATAAACAGTTTAAAAAAATAACCTGGCACTTACGGTATAAAATATGAATGTACACAAAATGACTGCTTAACATGACTGAAAAAGGTTTGTTTGTTTTTTCACAACAGAGAGAATGATTACTTAAAGAATGATTGATTAAGACATTTACTAGTCTAAATGTCTTAATCAACCAAATCAATGCCATACATTTTTGTAATAACTGCCATTTCATTTGCTCCAAGTCTCTAGAGAGTCTTTATAGACGTCCAGGTGCTCTGCAGGTGCTCGATATGGGCACCACAAACCAACTGTTGTGGTTTACTCATGATGATGACCTGTGATGTTTCACCCTCGACCTGCCAAGAGCCCAGTTTCTTCTCTTCCATTCGCCGGCCATCCTTCCTCTTCAATAGTGAGGCTGAAAACATAAACAAAAGCAAAGAAGTTACAATCACAATGAATTAGAGCTGCAACAGATTGTTGTTTTTATTATACTTTTTTATTGTTTGGAATAATCAGTTGGTTTAGATTTCAACAGGACCATGTCTGGACTTTTTTTTTTTACTAAGATGGGGTTGTCAAAAGAATCAAAATACAAACATAAAAATATACTACTGAAACTAGTAACAAAATACTAATTTTAAACAATTTTTAGTAAAATAACTCAATCAACAGTTGTGTCCATGTGGTCTAGTACACAAAATAATGTTTTGCCTAAAATGTTAGGTAGCACAAGTCATTGTCATAATGAATATAAAATGTCTATTCAGAAACAAGCAATTTTGCATAATTTATCGACATTTATTTATGATTTGTGGTCCTAAGTTTTTCATTATAGGATGTTCGCCGAGCCGACAGATGACGTCAAATTGGTTGGCAAAACCAGCTACCTTCCGGCTAGTTCTTATTGCTTTTCCCATTAAAGAAATTAAAAGCTTTCTTTTTGGTGTAGGCTTTTTCTGAACACGGTAGGAGCTCTATGGATTGCTCTTATCAAACCTGTTAGCACACCGAGTCACACAGCAAGACACAAACACAGCCTTTTTCTGTTTGTTCAGCTTGCCGCCAATACGTTTTAACTACTTCTGCAACCAACGCGTCACGTGATCGCCATTTTGACGTCACCGCGAACATCCCTATTGCATTGAGATTTTCTCTAGCCGAAATGCCAACACCATAGTTGTGCCAATAACATGTTTTTTGTTTTGTTTTCTGACCATCTTTATGTACTGTCACTTAAATCATTTACTGTGCCTTAAAAATACATGAATGCTGTTTCTGATATCTTAACACAATGCCCACATTAGCTACACAAACACTTACCAAGCATGTCACATCCAGAGGTCCGTTTCTATGACTCATGGAGCGCGGCTAACACACGCTAGCTAGCCCGCTAGCAGCGCTAATGCTAGCGGGCTGAGCATGGCTCTGACTGCCTCAAGATCGTATTTTATCAAGAAACGGAGAAGATCATGGCTGAATTTCGTTGTCTCTGCTTCCACTGCTTCCATGTCCGAATGTGAAAACAAAAACAGGTTTTGTGGGTCTCTGTTCAGTTTTTTTCTTTGCTTAGCGCAGTCTGAGCGTCCCTTTTCCTTCACCAGAACCCACCCAGTTGCTCACAAACAGCTCCAGCAGCCAATCGGGAGTCACCTTACAGCGGCTCTGACCAGAATTAAGCCTCCTGATTGGTTCCTTAGAGAGCAAGCAAAGTGTGCTCTAACCAAAGTCACAGAACAACAAGATTCCTACAAAACCTGCTTGTTTTTTCTTCATACTTGAACATGGATACAATTGGAGCCGATAAAGGAGACTCAGCCTTGGTGTTCTCAGTTTCTGCATCAAATTAAATCTTGGGGCAGTCAGAGCCATGCTCAGCCCGCTAGCATTAGCGCTGCTAGCGGGCTAGCTAGCGTGTGTTAGCCGCGCTCCTTGAGTCATAGAAACGGACCTCTGGATGTGACATGCTTGGTAAGTGTTTGTGTAGCTAATGTGGGCATTGTGTTAAGATATCAGAAACAGCATTCATGTATTTTTAAGGCACAGTAAATGATTTAAGTGACAGTACATAAAGATGGTCAGAAAACAAAACAAAAAACATGTTATTGGCACAACTATGGTGTTGGCATTTCGGCTAGAGAAAATCTCAATGCAATAATGAAAAACTTAGGACCACAAATCATAAATAAATGTCGATAAATTATGCAAAATTGCTTGTTTCTGAATAGACATTTTATATTCATTATGACAATGACTTGTGCTACCTAACATTTTAGGCAAAACATTATTTTGTGTACTAGACCACATGGACACAACTGTTGATTGAGTTATTTTACTAAAAATTGTTTAAAATTAGTATTTTGTTACTAGTTTCAGTAGTATATTTTTATGTTTGTATTTTGATTCTTTTGACAACCCCATCTTAGTAAAAAAAAAAAGTCCAGACATGGTCCTGTTGAAATCTAAACCAACTGATTATTCCAAACAATAAAAAAGTATAATAAAAACAACAATCTGTTGCAGCTCTAATTCATTGTGATTGTAACTTCTTTGCTTTTGTTTATGTTTTCAGCCTCACTATTGAAGAGGAAGGATGGCCGGCGAATGGAAGAGAAGAAACTGGGCTCTTGGCAGGTCGAGGGTGAAACATCACAGGTCATCATCATGAGTAAACCACAACAGTTGGTTTGTGGTGCCCATATCGAGCACCTGCAGAGCACCTGGACGTCTATAAAGACTATCTAGAGACTTGGAGCAAATGAAATGGCAGTTATTACAAAAATGTATGGCATTGATTTGGTTGATTAAGACATTTAGACTAGTAAATGTCTTAATCAATCATTCTTTAAGTAATCATTCTCTCTGTTGTGAAAAAACAAACAAACCTTTTTCAGTCATGTTAAGCAGTCATTTTGTGTACATTCATATTTTATACCGTAAGTGCCAGGTTATTTTTTTAAACTGTTTATACCATTTTTATGTTGTAATACGTACCGTTCACATTCTAAAATGTTGTGATGAGTTTGTCTTCAAAACATTGTTTTTAAAATACTATTAAAATGTATTGTCATTTCACATTTTCAGACTAGGGAGTAGGTCCCCTTACTTTTGTTATTATTATAAAGAATTGGATTTAAATAATATTTCCTTTAGGTTCACACTATCTGGAGAATATTTGGTAACACTTTATATTAACTGCACACTGTTAAGTATTAATAAAGCATCAGTTAATGATTAAAAAAGCATTTATAAAAAATGAGTATAATGCTTAACAGTGTGCAGTTAATATAAAGTGTTACCATTCTGGTTTGCTTTAGATGGTAAATATAGCAAGTTAACATCTATTTGTTTAGCATAAAACATTAGATTAAAAGTATTAAAACAATATAATTTATACCTGCTAACACACACACACATTGCAAATAGTTCAAGCAGTTACACGTTCCTCTGGCCTGTTCCATCATTCTTCAGTCTCTCCTTGTGTAGTGTCCAGTGAGTCTCAGTGAAGCGCATCCACACACTCAATCCTGCTGCCTGTGCCGTCCAGTGAGCCTCCGATTGATTGTAGCGGAGAGGGGTGAAATGAGCAGTCACTTTGAATAGGCCAGCGTGTCACGTAATGCAGATATGAGCCACGCAAGAATAATTGAGAAAGTGTTTTATATGTAAAAGACAGCGACGGATAGAACAGAATTGAATCTCTTAGAAAATGAGCCGCCAGAGTTACATCTCTGAGAGGCGCATCATAATGCTGAGGAATTTTTGAAGAAAATGCAGGATAATTTCTGTGATCAGCGACTTCCACAAGGCCAGGGAGAGGCCAAGGCCATGTGCCCTCGCACTCTGTCTCTCCTGAATATATAGGGCCAAGCAGTCAGAAAACCTCTCTCTTTTAAATCTTATCCACATTGCCAGTTTCATGCTATTTCCATCTCTTCTCACTTTCACAACATGAGTGGTGCCACAATGCAGGAGTAGATTATAAATTACAAACACATATGGTTATGGCTGAGGAACATAAATGATCATTAGTTTTGCAATGCCTATAAGCTGAGAATTTTAAGTGAGTAGTAGGCCAGGAATTTTAATTTTGTGGGACTCGTGAACCTTTGATTGTCTCAATGTCTGTTCATTTTGTCTTTTTATACACAAATCCACACATTCACATAAGTTAATGTGAAGATAATAACTTGATGTAATTACCTTGTTGACATTTTTGGCTGCAAACCATCATCAGAATCGGTGTTCTGTCGAGATGTGCGGGAATATTATAATTCGTGCTAAACTAATTTTTGTTAACAATTTCCTGTGGTTGGTTGAGACAATCATCAAAGCTAGTGAAGAACATTAAAGACATTAGAGATGAGCACGCCTCTGTCATCCGGTGGCCTCTGGAAAACGTGTCCCAGGTTTCTGTGAAGAGAAATGCTCTGTCATCGCGATTGATGCTGTTGGTGCCTCGCTTTCTGATTTCCGCCACCTTCCAAATCCAGCTTTTAAACTTGTTGTTTTGCGATCCAATGACCCATGTTCATCTCAGTCTATTATGTGGTTATTCTTCTGGCAGTGGTCTGCTCTGGCTGACTTTGGATTCTATTTTTGTCACAAGTATGAAGATGAATGATTACTTAGATTTTTAATTGCAATATAATTGGAAAATAACAGGATAGTTGTTTGATTAAAAACAGAAAAAAAAAAAAAAGAAAAAAATTTAAGACAAAGCAGGTGGCAGAGAACAATATACTACACCTGAACAAAATGAAAAGTAGCAAACCACAGTCAATGCCACAAGTCAAGGGGAAATTATACTTATAATTATACAAAGCTAACAATGTCTAATTTACTGTTAAAATCCCCACATTTTGATATTTGCTTTACATAATAAATGACATCTAACAAAAAAAAAAAATAATAATAATTAGATTACATTCTACACATTTTTACAGTTAACAGTTTAATTTAAAACTTTTTACACAAGAGAACAACCCAAAACCCAATGCATCCTGAGCCTCATAATTCTCATAAAAATTTGGAAGCGCTTTTCACTACTTTCCAATGCTAAGCTGTATGCTAACAGAGGCTAGCACCAGCACAAATAACATGAACGACACACTTCTTTGGTTTTAGGCAACAAAATACTCTATTACAAAGGTCTCAACTCGGGGGGAGAGACAAACGACCACAACTAGCGATGCGAATCATAGGGGTTATAAAAGTGAACTGCTGCAATGAACTGCAGCTTCACATGTCTCGCTTTGTTTCTACACATTTGATTGGCTGCCAGATGTAAGGAAATTACAATAATTTTAGTTCAGACGTTTATTTCAGAAGAGAAACATCACTGAAATATGCTTTTTATGGGCTCTGCTTCGCATTAAAAGAGTAGGCTGCAGCAGCTTTCTTTGTAGACATATCTAAATAGTTTTGTGAGATGTGGAGGAAACTGGCAAGTGTTTTTCATTCATGTCACCTTTGAATTTGTGCAGTTCTTCTGGCAGCTCATTGCTATTTGTCAAAAGAAACTCTCTGACTGGCTGTAATGCAGGCAACTACACAAGTTGGACACTTTTCCACTTTCAGGATGGTATTGTAGGTCTGCGTGTGCCCATCCACATGTGTGAGGGGACTTACCACACACAGGGCTGGCCCTAGCCCATTTTGGCACCCTGGGCAGGATTTCATTTGGAGCCCCATCCCTCCAAACACCACTTTATTTTTATTACTTTTTTCTGAATGATTAAGTAAATATAGGCCTTTATCTATTAGTGTTGAAAGCAAGGTGATGTTTGAATTTATGAAGAAAATAGACACAATTTAGTATTGTCTGTAAAAATGTTACCCATTAATGCATCTTTTACTATTTTTAACTATATGTAGTATATAAACTCACTAGTATTTTAATTGTTTTGGCCCCTACTATCTGCTCGCTCTCCTCAACTGCTCCCTCTTGAACATCAGCTTCATCCTCACAATGGATCTTGTGAACAGAAATACTAAGGTTTGAATTTTTTGTCAGAACAAAAGGCATCATGTTTTATGGCTCTGGCCACAGGTTTCTTTTGAAGAAGGAGTGACGTTGCACTACGTGTGTCAAGCCTGTTAGACACAATACAAACACATTTTCCATATATACTTGACAATAACTAGGGCAAAACTTAAATTATTACATATATTTTTTATTTTTTCATATGAGTTTGATATTAAATAATAACAACCATTCTTTAATCTCTCTTCAAATGTACAAAGCATTTTGTTGATTGACAGGACAATACGCAAACTGAAATTGGCAAAAACCTCCTCCTCTAGAGAAAACAAAATAAGAAATAAAGCTCTGCCCTATGCTGTCAAGAATTTATTGCCAGTTTTCTTTTCCTATCCGCTGTAAGTGTCATCATAAAGTAAGAACACGTAAGACCAGCCAATACCTCAGTGACATCCAAAATCATTACAAAATCAATGGAGGTGCAGGATAATCACAGGGGAGACTCGGGGCCGTCCTAGAAGCATTCGTCTTGAGGTGTGTGGCCACAGTCGGACAGCCTCGCGCATAAATCTGACGGTTGTGCTCTGTCCTTGCTCTCTCTCTGCTCCAGCTCTCTCCACTCGCCTTGTTTTCTGTCTGTCTCCTGCGCTCCCAGTCTTTCTTATCGATCGAGACCTACTGGAGCGAACCGGGAGAAGATAAATAAACAGTGGTGGCCATGAACTCCTCGCTTACTCGTCTTAACATGACGGCCAGGATAATTATCTGCCACATCTGAGAAAGACGCTGTTTTCGTCTGCCACTTTCAGTCAAATTAAGCTTTTGTCATCACACAGACCAGGTCCAGTGACATGTTCATCAGTAGTTTTAGTGAAGTTTAACTGTGGAATTTCTGTGTCACTGGGCTGTGAGGCTGAAATGTTTTGTTTTGTTTTTTGTCTCTCCTGCACCTATTGACATACACCGTTATTGGCATATTGGTTGATTATTTGATTTTCTGCCCAATACAAAGCACAGTTTATGGCTATATTTATGCAATTTATATGGTATCAAAAGAAGATTATAAACTCATCAGATGTCTCATTTATAAAAAAAAAAAAAAAAAAAACAACAACAACACACAAGCTTATTGATGAATTTATTTTGTATAAATGACCCAGGCCTCTTCCACAATCTTCCTGCCCTTTTGTCTAAAATTGATTAAACACGCAAGAATACTATGAGTCACACAGATCAGCGTTGCTTCCATATTTTGTCTGTGTTTCTTCATTTGACCTATAAATGACCTTATCATACAAACATTTGATGTATTAGACTATTTCCAATCTAATAAAAACTTGGCAAATAATCAATCCAAAAAACTTAGAGCATCATCCAACAATACAGGACAGTTGGTGTCTGTGTAGCTTTGATAAATTATCCGATGCATACAAAAGTATTAATCCTCCCTGATGCAGACTATAATGACGTAGATTACAGTAGACCACTATCAATCACAGCAGATTTCACTGAAAAGCACTAAGCTGATTGATCGGCATAAACAAGAGGAAAGTATGGCAGTATGGCAGAGAAAATGCCCGGCATTAGTGGAGTGGTGTGTAAACATGCCCAGAGAGGGGTAAATAAGTGCCATAACTGTCAGCGGTGAGAGCAGTGGTGCGAGGCTTCCTCAGATTCTCAAAGCTCTATCTGTATCAGAAACAGCACAGTGAAAAAGCAATTTGCTTTGTCACACACAGACATGGTTGGCTACACTGAATAATTGCACTGCAGCTTGAGAAAGAGCCGTTTTTCTTTTATCTAATGAAGGCCTTGAGGGGAGAGAGCATGCTGTGTGCGCCTGTGAGCCTTTGGGTTGTGTGTAAAGAGGTGTGACACTGCATTGTTCACATCTTCGGACATCCCATCAAGTCAATGTGCTACATTAAAAGTAGCAGACATTTCACAGTCTGTATCTAATCCAATCAGCACGGGTCCTTTGCTCCACAATGTTTGTGAACAAAGAGTCATTAAATCTGCATGTTCCTCCAGGTCATGTCCAGCGTGAGGTTTTGAGGCCGATGGGTGATTCAATAATGCAAAGACAGTCCTGGTGCCTGTGCTCACACTGATGTTAAGTGCTGAGTCTACAGTCTGCTGCTGCAGTTCCACTGTGTGCCTCTGAGACCTGTCATCAGGGACCAGCAGCATCCACACGTCACATGAGCACAATTTACATGACGAGGGGGAACTATAGAAACATGTGGGTCAACATTATAAACTCTAACTGCATGGCAAGGTAAAGACTTATGAATATGATTAATGGTCTGTTATAATATTCCATCATCATTATACTAATCTATATGCACATTCCTTTTACAGCAGCTGTGATTAAGTTGAAGGAATCTTGTTTGGGCTATTATTATTTTTTCATGAAATTCCATCATATAAAATGCAATAGGCCTCATTTGGATTTGAGAAGTGTAAGCAGCTCCTTGTCTGGAATTTTGTGTAAACTGTTGCGATGGCGCTAAAACATCGGTTCCACTGTGAAACTGTAATTAAGCCATCAGCGACAGTCTGAGTCTTTAACTTCATAATGAGGCTGAATGTGCGCAGTTCGTGCTCTGTGGATAAGCCGCTGTAATCACTTCTATCTGTTTAATTATGTAAAACCATTCTTTTATCCCACTAGTGTCTCTCTTGCTCTTTCCCACTCAGTCATGGTCTCGTCTTCTGAATACAACGCGCTCCACAAAAGCACAATGACACAGGCGGCGGGAGAGAGGAGATACTAACTATGACACCACTGTACAGCCTATTGTCAGAGCCCAAAAGATGCGGCGTGATAAAGTACAGTGAGAAGAGTAGGTTAACAAAAGGCCACGGTAAAATTGGAGAGCTCTGTTAATTGTCACTACACTCAGAGCTGTCACAGAAAGGCTTGGGCCATGCAGTTACACAGGAATACAAGGAAAATCATAGCATAGCGTTGAGAGTTTTCTGTCTAATGTCTACTAGATGAACTAGACAGAATGACTTGTGGTTGTAGCTTTTCATACATTTACTTTTGTTGTTCTACCATGCTAAAGTGAAAGTAAAAAGTTGAAAAAGGGAATATGCATACACAAAGTTTACATTTTTTCTTAAACTTAAACAAGATAGCTACAGCAAATGCCATAAGAGCTGTAGCTGTCAAAAGTCCACTCGAGCCGACCATCTATTAGCTTGAGAGTCAGTTCTCTACATGTGATGCTCTTTTTAGGATGATGATTGAGTTTGGAGAAGCTCTTGCTGTCACCACCTTTGATCCAAGCACACACTAGACTATTTGCTCTAGTCATAATTGTTCATTTGTGAAGGGAAATGAGCTGCAAAGGGCTGCAGAGGGCTGCAATCTGAGCCAGAGCTAGAATGTGATGGCACACTCTTAGATTTTTCTTAGAGCCAGTTTGCGCTAAAAAATCTAAACTCACTGTTATTCCAATTTTAACAATTAATTTTAGTTCCCCCATTATATTTAATAATACTGGGCTATTCATCTTTTTCTAGAAGTTTCTTTTAGCACCACTACCAGACATAATCCTTCTTCTGGTTGCATTATTTCACACTGAGCGGCAGACCTCCACAGTAAATAAGTTTTATGCTCTCTACAAAGACGTTTTCAGGCTGTCTAAAAAAAAGATGGTGCATTGTTGAATTCTTGTTGCACATGAAGAATGAATATTTTACACAGTTCAACTATATTTAGAGGCAAGGCTTTTCCCTGGTTCGCCACTCATACAAACGAACTATTGCTTGCTTATATTAAAATGTAAAATCAAATTAGTGTTTTTTTGTTTGTTTTTTTAAATATTGATTATTGATGCACCAATCCAGTGTTTTCTTTTTTTTAGGTCTGGATTAGTTTTGAATATGTGTCTATACCCAATATCGACCAAAACCAGTGTAGAGCAAAAACGTAGCTTTTTTTTCCCTCTAAGGAACGCTGGTATGAGCTAGGTGGGCGTTGTACAACTGAAGCCCTTCCTGTCATTTCGGGAAAGAAAATGTGGTTAGAACTAAACATTTTTTTTAAAATAAAAATCATCATCTTTAAACATCTTACTATTAGACTTTCAATTTTGAATTATGTCAGTTTTGCTGAAAACAAACAAACAAACAAACAAACAAACAAAAAAACAGGGTGCTTGGCCCCGCCCCTCTTCTGTTGCACACAGTAAAGTTCTCATTTCATTCATTTCATTTTCATTTATTGGTTTTGCTCATCACCATATACATGGTATGGAGCACAAAACAAATCAAAATACATTCACTGACAAAGTAATATATAGTACATTTTTGTACATTTCTAGACATGAAGCAGGACTAGTCCTATTTAGCCCAAAACACATCATTGGCTACTAAAAGAGATTTACAGTTAAACCAATCACAAGCAGCGCTGGGCAGGTCTAAGACTCCCATTGGTTCAGATCGTCAAGCTCTGTGTACAGGGACTTTCCAAAGCATGTCAGCGGATGATAAACAAGTGGATTTTAGGAATAAATGTTCTTTTGTGGTTAATTTTTGGGATGGAAGTAAAAACAAATAGCAGCAGAAGAAAAGCATGAGGGTTTGGAGTTTAGAGAGCCATGAAAAGACATGTTAGGCCAGTTTAGTGAATGCAGATGAACACTTTCTTTTCACATGTAAGTGCAGCTATTTCAATATCTGTTTGACAGTTTTATAAGCCTATGAGTGCAGTTATGCAGCATCCACATGTTTGTAGTGTTCAAATAACAGTGTGAGTTTAGTAAATATGTTGTTTGGCTTGCGTCTGGTGCACAAAGGTGACACTTGCCCTATGTTGTTGTTGTGGACACACGTGTCTGTTTTTGTGCTTTTAAGCTGTTTGAAGAGAAAAAGTCTTTTACTAATGCTGATTACTGACTGCATTTCTCAATTTGTCGAATAAATTAGATGATAACTCATTTGTTGTAAGTGTTTGTCTGGTGGCCATATACTGTAATAGAAAATTGGTTATCTACTGTTTAGTTTGGGTCATGCAATGTTATGTCACTTATTGTCCTGAGAACAGCTAAACAACTGATGTGATTTTAAACATTATGACATTTTCAGGACCAACATCAGTCAGTGGATAAGTCTCATCCAATTAAAGATGTTCGATATTACGAGATATTACGAGCTCAATACACAATCCAGCTTAAATTTGATAGTTTGGGTCTGATAACTGATCTCAGTATTGCACTGGGACATAACTAAACCAAAACAAGTTGCCCAGTGCTGAATTTTCAACATTATATCTTGCAATGACTCAAAATGCAAAGTAAAAATCCAACACAGAAAGCAAATGCCTTTTCACTGTTGTTACCTGCACATTTTTGCATGAACAGCACATTTAAATATCTCTTTTGTTTACACCTTACTTTGAGAACAGCAACATCAAAACTGCGATTTTCCAGTTGTACAAAGATCCCGTTCACATTTACGTGCTTACAAACCGTGAGATGTGCCCAAACTTTGCCGTAATGTGAGGCTGCAGAGTGAAAAAAAAAATAAAAATACACACACACTCAGACAAACCCGAAAGTGCCACTGTTTCAATGGAGCAGAAAAAGCAGCAGGGAAAATGTCAACAACAAATAGCTGCTGGTTTTCTATTGCTGCAGGCGACATGGACTTCAATTTTTTTTTTCTCGCATTGTGCATCATCTTTTCAAGCAATTAAACCAAAAATGTGGGCTATGAAGTATTGAACATCAGCAACGCGTATTTAACAAGGGGATAGAAAAATGAAAAGTAGAAGAAAAAAGGATGTGTTTGGAAAAAATGTTGTATTTTCGCAATGCTCCAGGTGGCCTCACTTAAAAGACGCGACCCTTGGCACTACGGATGTGAATTTTTCTGCCAGTCTGTTAGTGTTTAGATGAGACTTTGGAGGCCAGTGCTTTTCTTTCGTTTTGTTTTCAGCGACATGAGTATGCTGTATAAACATCAGCTGCACAGTGATGGATGGTATTTGCAGAAAAATGTCATAAAACAGGCATGCAGCACAGAACAGGGACAAGTAATAACTCCAGGTGGATTTGGTGTTACTGTGTAAAGGTATTAGATTTAAAACCTTCATCAAATTTGATAAAGTTTTGCATTCATCAAGTTTTTTTTCACTGGGAATTATTTGAATCAAATTAGCTTTTTTATCTGTCTATTCTAATGAAACTAGTTTATTTCCAAAGCCAGTAATGGTTATATCATTGTGACCTCCATGTTCTGCATAACCTTATTTTGTGACACAGGAGACAGTTCAAAACGTTGCTCATTATTAGTAATAGGAACTAAATAGAATTTCATAAATAAGCTATGAAGCTTTTGGCATTAAGGGCGCCACACTGTTAAGGAGTATCATGTATAACCATGTTTTAGAATGATCAACAGTAGTCAAGAGTATTAAAGGCGTCTTATGTCTAATCTTAAAGTTGGGGTAGCTAACTTTTTTAGTTCTAAATGAGTAAACTTTGTATTTTCCATCGAAAAGTATCTGATAAATGCAGCTCTCTGATTGGCTGAGCTTGGGTGGTCCTCTCCAGTTTAACTCTGTTGTTTGTAAAAAGAGGTTTTTAAGCCATAATTGGCTCTATGCAGTTGGCTTGTTTTTGTTCAAAATACATACATTTACCAACATTTCCTGTTCAATGCATTTCTATGAGGTTTTCACTACATCAGTTTAAAACAAATAAAAACTTGGAAACTCAGACAGTTGTGTTGAATGTTACAGAAAACATGTTTACATATTGGATGAAAATTTTACCAATGGACACTTTTAAAAAGAGACATGATTGTGTCTAAATGCTAACGCTAACAGGAAATGGTCGTGTGTTATTATCAATGAGTTATAATAATGACTAGAGAGAGCATAGCCATGGTAACCTATAGCAACAAATGTCCAGTTCCAGCAGCCATCTTGTGTGGGAAGACTTAACTGAAGTTCTAAGACAAACTAATGGTAAGCTGAACTTTGAGGTGACTTTTTCACTTAAATACTTTGATACTTTAACTTTTACATATTTGTACATTTCTTTATGCTTCTGTTCAACCAAACTAATGTGAAAAATGTAAGAAAATAGCTACTTTTATTTTTAGCTATTAAAATCTTTAATAGTCACAGCAGTGAAGCCAACACAATAATGATAAGTGTTTGTGCTCATACAATGTAATGACACACAAAAATACTTTAATTCTGCATCAAATCCAGTTCAGTGCAGTGTTTTTAGGCTGAATATTTATATTCACAATTTAGACGAAAAATGACCAGACACAGACAGAAAACAGTCCTCTGTATTATCTGGAGTATAAATATATAATTATATGTTCAATTACCCCCCTTCAACTTTGAATTATCTGACCTTGTTTTTACATAGTTTTCAATTAGAATTCTGCTGCCTCTCCCCTCAAAAGATGGCCACCGCAGCCGCCACGGCAACAGGCCTCACGCCCTTTCTAGTCAATATTATAACTCATTGGTTATTATAATGCCTCATTGGTACAGAAGTTACCTTTTTTGAATAAACAGAAACCAAGTGAAGTTCCGTGCACAGAACCAATCGCAATAAAAATGAATACACGTTGATATTAACTATTTGTCAAAGGATTTAAGAGAAGAAGTTGTCAGAAATAAAACCTAAATTGTGTTTTCAGTGTGAAAATCAGCTACCCGAGCTTTAAACTGCTTGTTTATTAGTTTGTTTGTTTATACTGTTTGCTTATAGCTTATTGCTGTTAGCACGCTCGGCTGCTTCTCAAATCTGTGGAAAACCTCTTCAAAACACATTGCAGTGAATAACTGGGAGGCTCATAATGCATTGGTTAAGTAAACAAAACATGGCCTGCCAACTCACAAAAATGCATGTCTGTGCCACATCATGTAAATATACAGTATATGTAAGTTTAATGATAAAGCATTTTCCACTTCTGAGAGGTTTTACTTGGAGTTAACAACTAAGCTTAGGTCTGAAGATTGAAAAAAAAATAGATATATTTATTCTTAAACAACAACAACAACAACAACAACAACAACAACAACAACAACAACAACAAGCTTGGAGTTCTATAAAGATAAAAACTTAAAAGTTCTGTTTGCTTACGTTTGTAAGTAAGGCTGGGTATCTAATTCATTTTCCGATATTGTCAGTCCAGCATAATTAGGCTAAAATCTGTTTTCAAATTTGTTAAACTAATTAAAAAAAAAAAGATCTTTTATGCTTTTTCCGATTGCAATTTTAGTTCAAGCTAATCAAAATCGACTCAAAACATCTTCACTTGTTATCCATTTGTTTTTCATGTTCAATTATCAGATAAATATTTGTTAAATAGATAAAAAAAAAGTGCAGTAATCTCCCTTAATACCCTTATTTTCCTGTTATGTGAAGAACTTTAAATAGGGCCTGATTTATCAAGCCATGTGCTAAATTGCGGGTGCAAACTGAAAACAAAAATAATGTGTGTTTTTTTTCAATCAATTTGTGCAAACTTTAATATTGGAAAATGTACATATAACAAAAGATGCACCACCTCAAATTCTGCATTTTGTGTGTCTCGTGTCAAAGAAAAATTGCAGCTATGCCAAAATTTTGTTCCCCCTAACCTGTTTGCACAGGAGCAAATGCTTGATAAATCGGGCCCTCAAAGTACAATTTCTATTTCATTTTTATTGTAGACTAGCTTTTTTGTGGCATGTTTTTACTGCACGATGAACTCGGTATTCAATTTTTGCATATCTTAAAAAAACATTCACAATATGATCTAATGTTTGATATATTGCCCAGCTTGTAAGACGACAAAAAACAGCTTTAAATTAATCTTAAAAAGCATTAAACAATCTCGGTGAAGTCTGAATCCTCCTTAATAAACTAAACTATTGATATGAATTTAAAATGTGCTCATGCTTTATTATGAAGTGGTACAAAAATACTTAAGTAGATGTTTAATTAACAGCAGAATATATGATGATGGCCAAATAATAACTAATTGAACCTCAAAATAACCACATAAACATTGCTTTAGACTGATAAATGTACAATAAAATAAAGTGCTTCCATAAATGATGAACTGTAACTATAAGATAATTCATTTCTCTGTATGACTCTAGTACAAAGTCCAGACTCATTGAGGGATTTTATATTGCAGGGTTAAATGTTCTGAGTCCATAAGAAGAACTAATTTTCCTCACAATTTTACACAGCGCGGCTAAGCTTGTTACGGTTCACTTCATCAAGAGCGAGATGAATGATGGTCGGTGGATTAAGTGGAGAAACGGGCGTGAAGCATGACAGGACATCTTGTGTGGAAACCCCCTGATAAAGCCCTCTGTCTCCCTCGCCCCTGGTTGCCGTGGATACGCGCAGGTATAAACTGAGGCGGTTCAGAGGAGGGAGCAGAAAGCCTTGTTTAATTCCATCCTCAGACAGACACAAAAGCGCTTCACACCTTCCCCTTTGGCCACTTACAGGAGCATCGCCATGGTAACAGAGCACTCTTAACCTCACGACCCAGGGAGCCACTCGCATGGGAAAAAAGTTGACTACATTGGCCTATTTGTAAGTCATTTGTCTTCTGTTGTAAGAAAAAAGCATTTTGTTTTTCTTTAGCAATAAACAGAATATTATTTAATAAACAAACTTGAGAGAGAAGTAAAAATGCAGGCCTAGAGCGTTGTTTTTATAATACAGTGAAAGACCTTCCTAGCCTTCAGCTATAGGAAAAGAATGAAAATAATGCTAATTTGTACATTGTAATGTAATCACGTAGCATGTGGTTACAGTATGTTTTGTTTTGTGTGTATATTGTGCAGTCTTATAGTTTAGTTTATCACATAGTTTTAGTATTTATATTCATTCTTTGTCATATCAAACCATCGAAGTTTTTGTTCCATATCAAAATGTGCGTGTTGAGGTTTCTACTGGTCTTTTTGTCCAGTTAATATGACATATGAAGAGGTTATTCCACAACTGTTACCTAGCAACCACATTGTATGTATTAGGGATGGAAAGGAGTTCAGAAACCTCCTCTAAATATGGACACTTTTTAAATATTACTGTTTACTGTTCAAATGTTCAGTTCAAAATGTTAATATAGGTAAACTCGGAAAATCAAAAATTGTAGCTGCAAAATTAAAAACTGAATTGAAAGGTGAGTTCAGTGAATTATCCCATCCCTAGTAAATATGGATCAAAACACACATTATAAGTATGATTTGAAAAAAAATGTTTATATTTTATAGATCTTTAATTGTGTTAAATGATATTTCAACTCCAGGAAACTGTGTTAGTTGCATTTTGTAACTTTTTGACGACATGTGTGAAAGGATTCTGTTTTAAATCTCAAATGACTACTTTCAACTATAATTCACTTCATTTCTTCATAATTTGTAGCTAACATTAGTAAACTTTGTCTTTTCCACTTCAAAGTTTACTGTAAATGCAGCACTTTGTGAAACATTTAGACCGCTGCGAACTGTCTGAATCAAAATAAGAAGCATTTTATTTCTCCAAATGCTGCGTTCTGATTGGCTGCGCTTGAGTAGTCACCTCCAGTCTCAGTTTGCTGTCTGCTAATGTAAGTTTTTAAGACTTATTGCACACAAGAAATGAATGTACATGGTCATTACGAGAGCTAGAGCTAGACCGACCTATTTCACTTTTTTGCAGTGTGAACATTAGCTAGCCAGTCTTTAACTGCATTAAAGCAAGAGAAAATATATGACAAGAACTATCAGACTAAGTAAAAATTAGAAAAATGTGATAATCTGTCAAATGGGTTAGGTATAAATTCAGGAGAAAGTATTTTTAGCCTAAACATTTTCCTCATCCCCATCATAAATAAAAGACTTATCCATAATATTCTTTATCATTTAATTAAGGTACGATGTTGGTTATGGATATTCCAAGATGAGATGACTGACATAAAGGTCTTTGCCCCAGAGTTCACAGACTAACTGGATTAGTCTATGGCTACATATCGGCCTTGATTATTATTGATCGTCATAATGTCTGTGCTGCTTCTACTCTTGAATTATTACATCGCAGAACTATGGCAGCACTGCTCAAGACAGATCACATATTAGTGTAGATTAGTGCTTGTTTGAGTAATGCTGTGCGTACAATCCAACATAATGTTTATTTGACTCATCTAGAAATCACAGCTCCAAACATTGATAAACAGTCAAATGGAAGAGTGCTAATCCTGACACTGAAACACATAACACAGATATTTAGTGCAAGAGCCGCATGCAAACATTTCCCAGCATGCCCCTCACCGCCGACAGCCATGTTTCCAAATGACTCTCTAATCAAGTTGAGCCTGTGTAAACAGCATGTTGCACCTCATTCAGTTTTCCCAAGAGTGCCTATGTAAAGCCCACAGACTTCCATAGATACACACGCGTCCTGCTGCGCTCGTCAGTCTGCTCATGTTAAATACATCTGTTTTTCATCATTTAGCACTTGTGCTATAGTTTACTTTGCCAAAATACTTCAGCAAGCGCAGAGATTATGTTGTGAAGGAAGAAAAGTTTAAGCTCTTTGAATGCAATTTTATCATAATTCCAAATAGAGCCAGTTTTTCATCTTAATAATATTGTATGTTGCTCTAAGATGTCTAAAAATGGATTTAACACATCTTCATAGTAACTGAATCTGTGACTAGGCCCATTCACTTTTTGTATTACCAAAAAGAAAGAACATTTAAACAATATTAATTTTAACAGAATGTTGCGGTGTGACAAATTGAGAAATTAGCGTTCTCTGTCACTGTCCGCTCTACTGCGCATGTCACCTGCAGAAAGAGACTCTGTCAGTCTAGTTGGCTGGGGAAACTTCTTGGACAAAAACAACAAAACAGGACGAGAGCTAGCTGTTTTGATCACGAACGTCTGGCTCCTGACGCTTGAGACTGTGCTCTTCTCTATGTTTTGTCACTCACCTGGATGTAACATAAATATGAGATGTAAAGACAAATTTCATTCACAAATATTGATTTATCAGCATAATTTTGTTTTCGCACAGTGCTGGGCTAGCTGGCTAGTGTTGCTACTACAGTTTGGGTCAATCAGCCGCATTTTTCTGAAACCTGTTGCGAACGCATCCTCCATGTTGATAAACAAATAATCCCTCTACACTGCCCCATCAAATAAAAAAATAATAAAATAAATAATGGGAATTTTGATAGCTTTAGCAACTGACAATAAATCAACAATACTTGTGTGATGTCTTTTATGTGGTACAGATTACACAGGTGTACCTATAACAGGTTTACACCTGTTATAGGTTTGAAAGCTTGAGGCAGTGCTTTAATTGATGAGTTTTAATCAACCAATAATTTTACTTTGTCAAGCATTAACACATACATGAATAATGCCTGTCCCCAAAATGCTCACATTTTATTAAAAGTGGTTTTATTTTATTTGTTTATTTATTTTTGCCAAATTGACTTGTGTTTGATCACGTTATAATTGGCTCAACTCATCATTAGCTTCCTCAGCAACTCAGTCTCACAGAAAGGTGCATCCAGTTTAGGTCTGAGGCTTAGTGTTAGTTAAGATGAGGATTTCGTTAATATTCATAAATAAAAACACATTTTTACATCCACCATAGAACGAACTGTGGCAAACACTTAAAAAAGGAGAAACTGCATGATGCACACACACTTTCCGTGAGAATGAGTTGTCCTCAGATATTTGTGCTGAAGATGTTCTTTGAAAACTACTTTCTACATCTTCCCACATTTCTGAACTTTGTTGTCAAAAACATTTAAATAAAAGTCTACTAATACAGTCAAAAGTCACTATGAAGAGGAAATAGTTCTTCAGTTTCGAGCAGGAAGCCACAGGATTATCAATTATCAGTATGTATTTATTACCGTGTATTTTTCCAACTACCAGAGAAAGCATGTGTTCGTGTAAAGATAATATTGTATGAGGTCTATCTTTATCATGAGCCTCAAATATCAGACATGCACTTCTAATTCAAAGTGGAGGAGAAAATGTGTAGTGGCAGAAGAAGATGCTGGATTAATGCACATCTGTGTCCTTCTCAAGAGCACTCAAATGGAGAGGTGGCAGTGAGGGACAAAAAGCTTCTCCTGGCAACACCACATCCCCTTCAGGCCCATTCTGTCCTTTCTCTTGGACACGTGTAAAGATAAAGGCATGTGTTGGTCTATCTTTGACAAATGGGGCATACTTTGTGTTATAAACAACCCCCTAGAAACAGGACACCACACTGACCTAATGCAATGATTCAGTATTACAAGCTTGTCCGCATTTATCAGAGGTGCTATACGCATGTCAAAAATACAAATGATGTGTTAAAATGATGCCCCAGGAAGCTAGAACAAGCCACATATTCTGGCTTTTGCTTCGATTTTTATTGCCTCTTTTCACTGACTCGATTTACCTTATTCTGTTTGGTCCAACTGGGAAAATAGTGGGCTGTGCACTGTGCCACGGAGTTCAGCAGCAGGGGTGGAGCATGTCACTGCTGTGCTCAACCATAAAGGCTCTCTCTGCTACTAATGTTTTTTGAATGCACTATGAACCAAGCCTGCTGTTCTGAGCCCTGGGAGTTCAACAGAGGCTGTGGGTGATCATTATTTAATACATTTACTGTATATTTTCCCACGATCTGTACAGAAGAAAAAGCGTTTTCTGTCAGGAGATGCAACATTTACAACTATACACTGGTACCATGTTGTTTTAAGAATGGTCAACTACCACCTAACAAACATCAAATGAAATCAGTACATGATTTTAAGGAGAAAAAAGGCTATGAGCTCAACTATGTGATTCCAAAGGCCAGGAAAAAGACCGGGTCACAAATTATAAATACCTGGGTTTCTTAATCGATGAATCTCTCTCTTTTACTCCTCATATTCAGCAACTAGTAAAGAAATTGAAAATTAAACTAGGATTTTACTTCAGGATTAAATCCTGTCTCAGTTTTGAAGCTAAAAAGAATCTTGTGTCAGCTACTTTTTTGCCCATTTTAGACTATGGTGATGTGTTATACATGCATGCTTCTTCCAGGCTTTACAAGCGTTAGATACTGTCTACCATGGAGCCCTGAGATTTGTGACAAACCTAACACACATCACTGTGTGCTCTATGACAGGGTTGGTTGGACATCTTTGTCCCTACATAGACTGAAACATTGGCACCTTTTTATTTATAAAGTCATGTTCGGTTTACTTCCGCAGTATTTGGCGGATTATTTGGTGCTCAGGAGCTCTGGAGACTATAACCTGAGGTCTCAGAGTGTTCTAACGCTGTCTGTACCTAGAGTCAGAACTGAGTTGGGAAAAAAGGCTTTCAGCTTTGCTGCACCTACGTCTTGGAATGAACTACAAACTGAAATTGGTCTAAGCAATCTGGTTTCATTAAACATGTATAAAAGGCTTCTAGATGTATTAGAGGATCAGTCTTCCTCTTGTATATGTTTTATATGAAATGTATAAGTTTGTTTTACCTTTTGTGCAATCTTGTATCCTTGTTTGTTTGTGAATTATATTTTTATTTTAATGTTTTGCTGGCTCTTGGCCAGGACACTCTTTGAGTGTCCTGCCAAGAGCTCAATCTCAATGAGATTTGTAATCTCAATGAGGCTTCCTGGTTAAATAAAGTGAAATAAATAAATAAAATAAATAAATGTGATTCCAAAGTCTGTCTGAGAATCATTTGTGTTCTTCTTGTTTATCTGGTTTTCTACTGTTTACCTGATTTACTATTTACAGGTATAAAGTCAAAATTTAGAGGTGCAGTTGATTATGTTTGCAATCAGAATGGAAAGCCTTTTTTTTAATTATTATTTTAGTTTTGTTTTTAGCTCTAACAAGAGAAAATGTCACCATAGACTCTCGTGTATTTTTGTAACTTACTGCTCACATATAAAGTGTGTTATGATGTGTATGATCATCTGCATAACCTCTAGAGATGGAAATATAAGGTCACATTTCTGGTGAAGGGTCCAACATCTGCTCATCTCCATTTAGATGTTATTGTCTAGAATTGTAATAAAAGTTTAGTTTATTTATTTATTTGAATGGGACAGCATGTATAAATGAACAGCCAACCTTTAAATACCCCATCTGTAGTTCCATAATTAATTTGCATAGGTTCTTCATTCCTGAAACTGTATCTGAAATTCTTACTAAATCAGTCCAGTCTGCGGAAAAAAAATGTAGATATACAAAAAAATGTCAAAAATGTACAATAAGAACGTTTTCAGGTTTTTTTTTAAGTCAACAAAAAAGTTACAAAAAGCCAAAACAGAAAAAAATAACCACTCATTTTGGTTGAGACCACTTAGAGACATTTTCTTTGGGTTTAACGGGTAAATCTTAACCTACCCCAAGTCTATCTATGTATCCTCCAGAGAATGTGTTGCGCTAAATGTTACATACAGACAAAACACAAATGTCCACAATTATGCTCAAACAGACCCAGTTTTTGTTTCTTAGCTCAATTACCTGTGTTAATTTCTGTAAAACTTTGCATGCAGATCAATTTAGAACCATTTTTGGCAAATTTCTTTATCTTGTTGGCTTTTTATCGATCACAAACGTCATGTGCACGCTTTATAAATAAGATCCCTGAGGCTGTTTTCTTCAAAGAGCAGGTTGTTGCAAACCCTCTGATCTAAGAGTAAGTCAGTGTCGGCTTTTATATTTAAAGAACATTTACAGCAACACAAGCTAACCAAAGTGCTTCTCATGCACAAGAATAATATTCATAAAACACTGAGTCAAAGCAAAAAAGGTTAGTAATAGCTAAAACTCAATTTAAAAATAAATTAACAATATTATAAATATATATCTAGAGATATCTAGCACCTCAGCTCAATTTATGCTAAAAGCCATGTGAGCAAAGGTGCATTTAACGCAGATTTAAAGTGCTCTAGTGACTCAGCAGCGCTGCCACACAGGGACAGGCCATTCCAGAGTCTGGGAGCGTCTGAGGTGAGCTGGGCACCTCCAGGAGAAGCTGAGAGGAGGAGCTCATGGTGTGAACATGAATAGTGAGCAACTTTGCCATGTGAAGGAGCCAAAACATTCAGACACTTAAAAAACATGAGGAGCATATTGTAATGGATTCTGGACACCAAAGTGCACATTTAAACATTACAGACAGAGCCAGACCTATTCAATAAGTTGACCAAGCTGCAAAGCAATGAGAGGGTTCCAACAGCAACATCTTATTATTACAGACAAGGATAAATGTTGTATTGGATTTTAGTAACTTTTAATTAAGTTAAAGTTCCTATAACAGCTTAAAAATCACCACATTTATTTTGTTGAATCATTGAGTAAATGGTTTTAATTTAATTTCCAAAGTCATCAATTTAAAAATCTGGTTTACCCTTTGTATTCAACGTTTATTTATGTTTGCAATTTTTATTATGCTACAAAATAATGGTGGAGTGATGTGACCCCCAAGACACATTTTGCTTGGGCCGGTGTGTTATCAATATGTGCTCCTGCATCCTTCACTGGTTCTTGGAACTTTTGTTGAATTGTTAAAAATTAATTTGGCTAAGCTTAGGCACAATTCTACGGCTAAGTTCAGTATTGGAACTTGAAAAAAATGTTTTACAGCACTGACTGAAATATTCAATCCCTAAGGCTGTTTAGTTTTCCTGTGAATGTCTATCCTCAGTAAATGAGAGTTGCTCCCAAGATAGGCATCTAAACTGGAGTAAATTATTACAGATACATTATATTTCTGTAGCCACCTAAGAAGATGAACTGAAATAAAACAAGTAATCTTCCAAATATCATGCATCTCTATAAATCTGCATAAACCTAATGGCTGCCGCTGTGACCTTTAAACAACGCTGCGATGTAAATTAAAACACACTATGGACAGAGAATGGTCTTTAACATGTATAAGGCAGGAAAAAAGCTGTGTAGTGTGTAAATCTAATTACAAGAAAAAATATCAAATCAGCTGAAGCAGAGATAGATTAATCACCTTAAACTCTAATTGTTATCTGTGCCTAGAACATTGCTTATCTGCATTATGATGGGGAAAGCCCGGCTCTATCATTTCTCTAAACCCCAGTGAATCCCTCTGTTTGGCGTGCACTAATTGGATATGCGTCAGCCAGTGGTGATGGTATTAATACAGATTTGACAGCCATTATCCTCTGGCTTTTGCAATGTGCACAGTTTTCTGCCATAATAAGACTCAGCAGCTCTAACACAATATGGAAATGCAAAGTACAATTGTCTCAGAGTAGAAGAAAAACGCGCTGTTGACCAGAATAACGTCTGTGTAACTCTTGGCACGGTGCACTCTCTCTCACACACACACTTTTACGTCTCACGCACAGGGCACGCACGCACGCACTGAGCTGCATCAAAGGAGCGCCACTTGTGTGAGTGTGGTAAAACTGCAGACCGGAGACCCCCGTCACACACCGCAGTTTTACGCTGTGGTTTCATAAATGAGCTGAATTGGAGCCAGAATGTTGTAAGTGAGTGAAAATAGCACAAAAACAGCCTTAAGAAAAGATTTGTCATCACATTTGCTCATTACAAATCTGAACTATTTTGGATCAACTCCATATATGGTACAGTTATTTCCCCTAATCCTCACCATTTCTAATGAAAGTTCAGATCTTAACCATGACAGTTCCAAATTTATACACCCAAGGTCCTAAGGCTTAAAAATACTCACTAGTTCCTCATATTGTCTGATCAATCTCATTTAATTTGATTTGGTCTTTTCAAAAACAATATAAAAATGGTCTTATGAATTATCTCATGTGCAATTTACCACAAAAAATCATACAATGTGTTCTTCCAAACTCTGACTTCTGATTTAAATAACAAGATTACAGACAGTATGTCTGTCAAGCTTTTGATAGTCCTATTCCTCACTCTATTTATTATAGCTTGCTTCCTTTTCTTGAACTTAATTAAACTGTAAATAAACCAGGCCACATAAAAATCTTACACAACAGTCACATGCTTCCCGCATCAGGAATTGAGTTAGAGGTCCACTACAGTTTACAAAGAAAATAGTCTTGATTATGATATGCTAATGAAAAGTTTTTGGAACGATTATGGATGATTTAAGGATTTAAGAACAGTGCAGAAGATCTCAGAGACTCAAAGTTGAAAATAATAGCATCCCTCAAACAAAACTCAAAGAGTGTTTTTAAAAGGAAAACGTTTGAACAAGATTAAAAATCATCACGTTAATGTTGCATATTTAAATCAGCAGGGGGCGCTGTCACGTAAAAATGAGAAAGAAAAAAAAAAAGCAATACAGCTGCTGACAAAGCCAACCACGGCGTGTGAGTGCAGCCGCGCCAGAGCGACGCCTCCAGATCTTTAGTTTGATAGTTTGGTGAGACTTGTGCTGCTCCACCCGGGATCATCCACATAGCCGTGCTGCTCCTAGCGTCTGCACCTCGCAAACGCAGCGCTCACCTCTCCAACCTCTGCAACTCTCCTCTCCCGTGTCCATCAGCGCTATTGTGCGAGACTGACTCCGCTCTGTCCACACATCCAGCACTTTTTCCACAAGAACGAGCTTTTTTTCCCCTGATTGTTCAATGTTGGTGCGCGCGGTTGGCTGCTGCTTTGGCTTGGCTGAGACACTGAAGGCGAGAGAGCTTCCCAGTGATGCGGTTGGTGGCGCACAGACACCGATACTACGCCGTTAAAGAAACCCCTGTGTGTGTCAAGAAACCGCCCCAGTGACAAGGGACAAGAAGAAAGAAAGAGGAAAAACTGTCTGCGAGGGAAGTGCGTGCAGTGGCAGCCAGGACGCTAACATTTCCACCGGAATGCATCTTTTCAGTGCCATGTTTCTACTTCTGATGTTAGTTGTTATGCCCTGCAAGGTAAGATCTGGCTGGTGCATCTCGGAATGAATGAGAATAGTGAAAAGTTGTCTCGCTCTGCTGCATGCGTAAAAAACACAGTCATTTACACAAAACTAAAAAAGCCCTGCTGCTAAATTGCTACAAAACAGCTTAGTGTACAAGTTTGCGTCTGGCACATTTCTGCGCTTGGAGTTACGTGCTACGTTGGTACAAGCTATCTACAAACAAAACGTGGAAGTATTGTGAATTAATGTTGAGTAGTAACAAGTGTGCGTGGTTTTGCTTGCAGCTAAGAGTTCTGGCAAAACATACAGAGGCTCTCTGGTGTACTAGTTTGCCTCTGCAATCTGGAAAATATACAAATATAGCTTGTTTTGCTCATTCTGGGAGATGGTGTGATGACTGTCTAGTTGTGCGTGAAAAATGGACAGATATAAAATGTAGGTTATGGTCAAAGTTATAAGCACCTGAAATCCAATTCAAATACAGTAAGGCATTTAACCCAGAATGATCAGGTAGGCTTGGGTAGTTTGGTCAGTAGAGTAGCTTGAGTGTCTCTTGACAAATAGAGAATTAACTATTTTGAACCTACAGTTTTGTCTTTTCAAAGTAAAACAGAAGAATTCAGCACCATGGACAGAACCTTCGGTCACAGACGGGATTAAGCACCATGGATAGCTCTTACATTATTCTCCTGACTTTGGCGTCATTTAGCAATTTATTTTAAAGATGCTCCAGTAACAATGAACAACATATTTCGCTTAAGTGGTTGAGATAAAGTGGAGTGAGCTGCAGGCACTACAGTAAGTCTCCTAGGTTCTCTGTAATACAGCTCTAGGGGAGCACAGACAGATTACATCCAGTTTATTTAATAAGCAATTTTGCAATTGGTTCAGTTTGAGATAGTTGAGGTTGTTGATAGCGATGGGGTTTGTGGAAATACGAAAGGTCATGTTGAATATGTATCTAAGCCTTGACTGTTTTATGTGCCATATCGGACGACTGGACACTGGCTTTGCCCTTTAAACGGAGCTGAAGATCTGCTTTAATGAGTGTGTATGTAAGAGAGGGGGCGGTGGAAAGGCTTGACTGTAATAGGCTAAATATGCAACAAATATATAACAATCGACAAAAAAAACACTCAGTATCCAGAGAGAGGCTTAGGCACTCTTTCAAAATTTTATCAGTGAGAAGAAACAAGAGTCAAAACTTACATAAGAAGACTAAAGCAGGTCTAAATTTAGGACTGAATCAGAACCAAACCAGTTTTGACATGAGAGAAATTACACAGACAAAAAGGTAGAACGAGAGGGACTGGTGTGAGCTACTGACGCCACACAAATACTGTGTTTGGTCATAAATTATTTGTATTCATAGTTAGGATGCCTGATTTAATTGTTGTAAATTAGTTAACTTTATCTTATTATAAAGTATTTTCATAGATAACAGAAAGCAGCTTTCTGGTTGGTTGTGTTTTTAATTTTTTTTTTGCTTTCTTGAAAAATGTTCTTAAAACATTTGACATTTGTTGGAAGAATTGAAGAGATCTAAGTTGGCAGTTAAACAGATTCAAATACCTAGGCATCTTATGTGAGCCATTTTATGACATTTCATCTTTGGGGTGGATGATATGGACAATACCCTTTTTTTTGTTTGCCCCGGGATCCAAGAATGGGTCTGGTCACCACGCCTCCGCCTGCATTTCAGATCAAATCTACATCAGATTAGTTTATTTGATGACCAGATGAAACAAAGAAGCTGATTGGTCGTCTGTCATTTAGACCGAAAAATAGCTTCACTAACCTTTTCTTCGCTCATTGATTTTACAGAAATCCGCAATGTTTTTTCAGTTCTACGTGATATTTATTCCATGTATTGTTTTCGTCGTATGCAGCCATGCTGGTTTTCACACGAAGAACAATGAGTGTCTCTGATTGACTAATTAATCTGTCAATCATGATCACTAATGTTCGAAAGAAGGACACAGTGGCCAGACGATATTTTTTTTTAATATATTGTCTGAATTTTTCAGGCAATTTTTTTTTTTATCCTGATAACAATGTTCAGAGAAATGGAAATTAATTCAACTGAAATGTGCTAAATGTTGAGGTTTGAGTATAAAACAAATGTCAAATTACATAACCAACAAGTAGTTTTTCATTATTTGGTTTTATTTAATCATGCAGTACCGTTGAGATTCATATCTCATTTGTCATGTGCTTATATATTTCTTTACATCTTTTGCAATTTACAACATATATATTTTTCTTTGTAGTTTCAATCAGCTTTTTTGTTCTATTTTTTATAGATTATAAACTAAACTATTAATTTATTGCACATCTTTAAACAACCTTCACGACAACATTGATATATATTAAGTAATTGTCTACCTATGGATGTAGATTTGAGCCACATTACTGCACAAAACAGTCCAATATTTCATTCTACTATGAGGAAAATGCAACAAGACAAATGAAATGCATACATACAAATAGCCACTTGAAAATGAAGAAGAGTAAACATGAAGTAAAAGCTGAGTGAAGCAGATTTGGACCTGATGATGATTCATGTCACATCTTCGTAGCCTTAACCACGCTGCATCTTCACTTGGCTCATGTGGTAATTGGCCTTGGGGGACAATTTGTTGCAAATGTTTTCATAAAATATTTAGTGCACTAAAAGAAAATATGACGCGGCTCATCTGCCTAACATTGCACTGGAAACATAAAGAATTGATGACTTCTTTCCTTTCAGCGGCATCTGTCCCAACTCTCTACACTTGTGTTGAGCTGTGTTTTTCTGGTCATAGTCTTACTCTGGGGTTTATCAAATATTTAGGCCGGTGTAATGAGACAGAGAAGTCATAGCTGTGTGGCCTGTTGTTCTTAAACTGACTTTCTCTCCAGAGGCCAGGGTGCTATAGATCCGACAATAAAGTTGACCTTAACATAAGCATCTCGTAACTTGTGCACAGACTGTGTCCAGGTACTGTACATCACACACTCGAATCAAATACTAAACAATAACTTTCAAACACAATAACCAAGTTTGACCAAGTTTCCAGAGTAATTATATTGCAGTGCTACTTGAAACCATGACCACTGTAATTTGGAGAAAACTGTCTGATATTCTGATATGGTGAAAACCGAGTTCAGTGAAGAGCGGCTTTGTTTCAGCGTTCAAAGACCCAAGTGCAGGTAGAAAAGAAACATAATTGCTTATCACTGTCATAGAAAAGATGAGAAGCTGAGTCGACAATAAACAACTGCTGTAGAGTCATTGCTTTGAAGCTCTTTTAAGTTGTGTTCACTCATTTTGGACCTTTGAGATGCTGCTTGAGAAACACACTGACGTTAGTAAATTCATGAGAATACCTGAGTATTACTGTATACAGGAATAGAGACTTGTTAATCATGAATGTTTAAAGCATCATTTAGCACCAGGAGTCCATTAAACCAGAGCAAATGATAAAGTCGAATGGGTTAAGATGAATGTTTTTACACTTGCATGCTTGTTGTGAAGAGCACAGAAGTATTTCCACATATGAGGCACAGCAGGAGTGAGCTGAGGCAGAGGCAAACAGCTGGCCTGGCTCCAGTCCAGTTCCTGCAGCTTTAGAGAGTCCGCGTAATGGACAGTGACCCTCGGTCAAAAATCTCTCCTCCTCGTGTCGAGCCAATGTGAGGAGAGCAGCACGAGCACAAAACACCACTCCTCCGTCTCAAGGGCCATTTCAGACTTCTTTTAAAACATCTAATAGAGCTGCTTCTTTGTGGTTTAACGCTACTTGGTTGAGCAGTCTTATTGTACATTATTGTTTTCTTTTTTTAGGAATATTTTTAAATAACTTGAAATGAATCATTTACAAGTAAAAAGTCCATTTAGGTGGTCACTAATGCACTTCTGTGCAAAAGACACTTAGTAGTTTGTAGAAGCAGGGCGTGTTTTGCCAAACAGCCGTGCAGTCGTATTAGAGAGTCCAACAAATGAGAATCAGCAGGAGTGGTGTAAATCTGTCATCGATGGGAACACACACACTGTTATAATCACCTTCAGATTCTCCAGCAAGTCTGCTGTGTGTCACAATGACAAATATTGAATTATAAATCATGTCAGATAATGAGAGAGCCAATGCCTTATGTGGTACCACGATAAATCTCAATCTGATGATGAGGGCCAGAACTGTTTTATCCGCATAAATATTTAGTGGATGTTTGTCTGTGCTGTTTTTTGCATTTCTTACAATTGAGCTTGGTTTGCTTGTTGTACATCTCATCTGTCTGGTTGCACAGAATATTATGAAAAGAGCTGTTCATTAATGAACTATGTCATGCTTTTAAGCTGCACCTGGAATGGAAACTGTCTTGTCTAACTCCCATAATGTGAAGCTACTGCACTTGCTGTAGGTCCATCTTAAGTGCTCCCAGCCTCAGGCTCTGTGAAACAAAAGACTATACCATTTACATTTAAATTTAGGAGGAATTGAATGTGTCCATGTCTTTGGCCCTATCGCTCTGTAACATGGCTCTATTTGGATGGGAAAGGCAAGTAGACAGTGTTACATTAGTCGCCGTGGCAGTCTAGCCAGTGCACTCCATATTATTATACAAAAGGTGCTGCTTGACAATCAGCCACACATAATGAGGTTGCATTACGTCTGATCTGTGCTGCTTGAGAAGATTGAATAGTATGTGCTTGTGTCATGACTGATTAGACTAAAGCTGCACGAGTGTGGGATGACGATGATGATAGCACATTGTGTAAGTCTGAAAAGAAATTTCTTGTACAAAAAATACTTGAAGAAGAAAAGCTGAACAAAGCTGGTTTTCTGATCATTCAGATGCTCATCTCTGTGATTTGATCTGATGTGATTGGGCCCTTTTTAATCAGAGGCGTGTTGGTGCACATGTGAGATGAATCCATTAAAACATGTGATTATAATACAATGCAGAGAGCAGCTTTATGCGCTTTGATTCTGTCGGTTGAAGAAAACAATTTGGAGATGAGCCATAGATTGATTTTGTAACTATCAATAAATTTGCATCTAATGAAAGGAAGGAGAGAGTAAGTGGTGGTGAGAAGATGAGGTAGCATATATAAGATGCACAAGCCTTTCTGTCTTCTGCTTTTATTCTTTGCCAAACTGTCTTTGTATGTCTGCGAGGTGACCACCTATCCACAAATCTGACCTCGCCTGGAAAGGCAGCCTGCTGGTCCTCATAGAGTTTGCAAGGTTTTTAAGATTTTCAATGATGATTATTGCCTGTTGTAAATCTAAATTATAGTTTTACACGAATCAAGAACAAGTGTGTGAAGAAAAGTTGAAAATAACAGGAAGCAGAGCAGAATTCTAAATTGATAACACATTGGCATGCAATTTCAATTCTCTCACAAGAAGCATCTGGTGTCACGTTAATGCAATGCAGAGGAACAGTGC
This sequence comes from Mugilogobius chulae, assembly GCA_038363315.1. Classification (NCBI taxonomy): domain Eukaryota; kingdom Metazoa; phylum Chordata; class Actinopteri; order Gobiiformes; family Gobiidae; genus Mugilogobius; species Mugilogobius chulae. The sequence continues at coordinate 66,335,291 of CM076396.1, forward strand.
AGGTAAAGTGATAACATACAGTATCAATGGAAATAAGCAGGTGGCGGACCCAAGAATAATTACAAATATTTAACACAGTATTCAATACTCATGCTCACTTAGCAACTTAGCACGTTCAATTAACGGCTATTTCCTATAGGCTAACAAAACAAAAATAAGCTTTGCATGATCAAAATGTGGATAATAAGGATTCAGTTTGATGTGACTTGACAGAATGAAAAGTTTGAGGAAAAGTTTTTTGGAAATGTCTGAAAGGACAGATCACAATAGTTACATAATGCACTGTTAAAATATTCAAACTCTAAAAACTAGATTGGCAATTATAGAATAATAGTTCACTGCAAATCAGAGGTTGTGTGCAATTATTTTCCCTACAGCAGCTCAAATTATTAGTGTTTCTGCAGAACAGATGTTAACCTTTGTCTAATGTACCTTTGCATGGCAGCTGAGAGCAATATATTCTAAAGTATAAATGCATGTTGTTAGGAGGTCATTAATTACTATAAAGTTCAAAAGTGCAGTTGCTTAGTGCTGTACCTATTTTGGGTCAGCGTCTAAATACGGTGTTTTGACTCACACTGGGGAGAGCTCACTGTAATGATGGCAGGCTGGTCCCGAGGTGAAATGACAGTGGCTTTACCGGTGCACTGTCCTTACAGAGCGTGGAGGCAGAGCAGTCTGTGTAATAGGTGACAGATGGGGGCTGGACGCAGGAGCATGTCGGGTCATTGGCCTGATCGCTGTGCTGCTGTGGTTCTTAGCATTGATACAGATATGCTACCTGTTAACAATTATAGACAGTCGTGCAGGAACATTACTTCAATATTACTTCTGCAAACAGGAAATGAAAGTGTAATGGCCAAACTGAACCTCTGCCAGTGCCACCATGATTTGAACAAACACTGGCCAAAATGGCATCTGGAGTAACATCCACTAACGTCCGACTTGGGTAAAATCAATTTATGTATTTCAATAGAGAGCTTTGTTATCCATTGTTTAACAACCACAAGAGCAAATGTGGATTTAAGGAAAGTCTTGTGCCAAATGCAGACCTTAAGACATGGAGATGAATAGAGTGATCCAACAGCACAAACTTAGCTACATTTCTAAGAATCTGTTTGCTTCTCTGAGTTGTTTTTGCCATTAACAAAGATAATTTATACCAGCACACCAGACCATGCCCTCAAAAAAGAAGCCAACTGTATGTATATTGTTATTTTTTACAAGAAGGCACACTTTTTACACTGTATAAAGGCAGGTACTATACAAGCCCAATAAATAATATTTAATATGACAAATATTGAAGGAGACCTATTGGGCTTGTGTCTGCTATATAGTTCTAATCTATGACACTTATTATTCTGTATTCTACAGCTTAAATACACAATATTGAGCTAAACCTACTTCAAAATAAATCCACCTACTTTCCAGTTGAACATTATGAGCAACACAAAACCAAAATTTCAACTTGACCAACAGCCTTCCTTTCCACAAGTCAGAAATACAAAAATATTTAAGTAAAAATCCACCATGATCACAAACTCTCAAACGTCGACTGGATTTGTTGTATGTGTGTATTTTGAGTCATAAAAATAAACTATTTGCTCTCTTTGGAATATTCTGAAATCACTTAAGGGAACGTTGCTCAGATCAGGGTCACCGGAGTCAACGGAATAGTCACGTAACCTTGTGCCACAGAAAAGTCCACTTTGACCAGTCATTTTAGAAACACTAACCATAAACAGCTGAAAGGATGCAGGGTTTTATATGAACTATGTTGTGTAGCTGTTCCACCCCAAGGCCTGCTGTCCTAAAATTACTATCACAGTCCATGATTACTGAGTTAGACTTTAGGGTCAAGTCAGAACCTCTTCAGACTCTTTCTCTAGTGCTGTATTTTATTATTTAGGGACTGTGAATTTATGATTTTAAAGCACTGATAATTGTAGGTTCACAGCACAACATTTATGCCTCTTAATCAAAGTGTCATATTTTAATGACCTCAGCTCCAATAAATGTCGTTTCCAACACTTAAAGCAGTACAACGGCCTGGTGACTTGTTTTTAAACGCATTGGATATTTGATTCTTATTTTATGAAAACAGTTTGCGTAGTCCCACATAAATAGTTTTAAATGAGAAGATTAACTGTGTCGACTAGATTAAGTTTATAGCCAGCCTCTTCAGTTCTCATCCAGCCTTACGACTAGCTTAAATCTCTCTCTGAAACTATATTAATTTTAGAAAGGAAAGTCAGTTTCAAGTCCTCAGATTTGAGTTTGCAACTTACTGTGCTCTGCTTCAACATGCTTCTTCATTTCATGTGTTCGCTTCTGCAGCTATAATTCTACTGATGAATACTTTATTATGAGTGTTGCATGTTGATTAGTTACTGTAAATTGCCAGTAAATGATCTTTGGCCGCTGTCCAGGTTGTCTATTCTTCTAAGGCCCTACGGAAATCTGATTAAAGGAATGAATCATACTGTTTTTCCTAATGGTAATTATGAATGCAGATATAGGTGGTAACAGTTGCGTGGGCTGTTCACGGTTGACTGATTATCGCACACTAAATGAAATGCTGGTGTACATTATACTATTAGTAATTTACAGCAGGAAGGAGCTCGGCTGGTGGTATAATATCACTTGTTCTCCTCTGCTCCTCTCGGTGGCGGTGTGCGAGTGCGCTGGAGGCTGCAGGACTCCCAGAGGTTTTGCTCTGTGACTCTAAGCAAGAGTGACATTTCTCTTGACACAACAACACACACAGCCATTGTCTTTGCCTTGACACGCTTTGCTCTCCAATTCACCAACATAAAAAAACAGGACAGAGAACTGACCCTTTATTAGAATATTGTTCTTTTACAATAATACTGAGGAAAGTAAGCGTAGTCAAAGACAACTGCATAATTATTGTCATGATTGTTATGTTCTTGTAGCAGTAGCTCACTAGTGGCTCAGCAATCTTGGTCTAAACATTAAAAAAACATTGCTGGTGGAGCAGTCAGATTCACTGACCCACAGGTTGTTGAAGCACCACACTTAACCTGCCCTTTCCACACTGTTTGTATACACTGTGTGTGAAGGTGTGAATGAATGAATGAATGAATGAATGATGTAGACATTTGAATTTCTTAATGGTAGAAAAGCAGTAGACAAAGTGCCAGTTTATCATTTATTTATCAGTGACTGACTGGTGCAGGAAGTGTAATTATTACTACATTAACTCGACAATAGAAAGCTTACACATGACACTGTTCTTTTTACTTTTCCAAATCACTTGGGCTCTTTGGCAACAAAGGAAAAAGTTAAAACACAAATAGCTTAACACGGGTGCAGAAAGAAGATTTGAGAAATCCTGTGGCTAGTCATTTTAAAAGAAGCACAGCAGCCTTTCTCATTTCTTTTCTATATCTGTGTTTTCAAAACTCTGGCACCCAGTGGCATTACTCAGGAACAAACTATTGTAACACTGTTATGGAGACTATACAAGATAAAGTATGCCAATGACAAACTATGTGTCAAGAAACACAGATGAATGGAGTAATATAGCAGGTTTTCTTTGTGCTTAGTCTTTGTTAAAAATATGTTTTACCTCAAAAAGATATCACAAGTATGTATTAAATATTGTATGCATTATAGTGGTGAATTGAGAAACAAGGATGAGTCCAGACTACAAGACTTTGACATACATTATCAGAATCAAATGAGTGACTTGTCATACAGTTTACAGTTTTGGTATGAACATTTTGTATTTCTCAAAATGTACAGCTCAGCAGTGTTTGGACCCTGTGTCAAATGTAATCTCTAAACATAACTGTGCAGTTGTGGACTTTTGGGTCTTGCAATTGGGTCTTGCAATTAGACTTACTCTTTGTAAACATATCTATGTCTAATTCACAACATCTCACAAAAGTCATCCAGATTAAGGCCCAGACAATCATAGAATCGATGCGCGAGAACATAATGCGATCTGAAGGCAGGCTGAGTAACAGGTGACAATTAGAAAGCAGTCTTGTTTGATGAAACTGTAAGGTTCCTTCTTCATCTTCACTAATAAGGCTAAAATCACAGCTCTCTTGTCCCCTGACACTGCTACCAAGGGACCTGCCCAACGTCCATCTGGGCTTTTGCATTGCAGTGAGGCACCTCCTGACCAGTTTTTCTGTACGACCTTGCTTTCCCCCTGCTCGATGAATCTTTTATGAGCCTGGCAATGTGGGTTTCTGTGTAGAAGATTGGAATATAAATATGGCTGTGTGGTGCCTAGAGCTCCTCTTCTTTCCTGTGCTGATACAAAAGCTTTCATAAGACTGAAGGAGATTGGGCAAGCTGCTACTTGAACAGAGCTCTCCTCCCATTTTATCACAATACTCATATGTGGGAAAGCATTATATGTGCCCCAGACGAGATTGTGTCTGTGTACCTGCTCTGTGTCACATAACTGGACAACAAACTACACTCCGGGGAAATCTGCTTTCCTTCAGCCAGTTCATGCTTAATCTCACCATAGATCTGCCGCACAGTTAAAGTTAAACTGTTAGTACAGGAAACTAATAGATAACTAGGAAAAATCCAAATTGAGATGAAACCAAAAGGAACAGGCTACCGCACAAAGCAAATATTTCTACTGTGAGATTTTAAACCATTTCCTAATATTGTTACTTCACCAAAACATCTCTTAAGTTATGTCTAGTTTCCCTCCAAAAATCCTAAACTAATTCTGGACAGTTCAGATTAAAGATAGGTTATTAAAAAGCTGCGCACATTTTTATACAAAACGAGTAAATAAAGACTATTTGTAAACGCACCAATGACTTCTAACGAGGCTCTGACCTCCCTTAATGTGTTCGATAGGTTTGCACCAGTTGGCACTTTTTACATTATTCATAACTTGTGATTTCTGCAGGCTAATTAGCTAACGGCTATAAGAACAAGGGGTGCTAATGCTTATGGTTAACAAAACAAATACAGTGGAATGCCCCAGAGTCATACTGTAAAAGGAGTTCTTCATGCAATGGCTTGGAACTGCTACAAATATTAATCAAAAGGTGTTTCTAAATCCTATATAAATCCTGTATAATATATCTGTATTTTACCCCAGTATCTCTTTATTCAGAGGAACCACTCAGCCCTTGTTGCTCTCATCCACACGGAGCGACTGCAAACAAAATTCTTTTCATCCTATTTCTTTTGTAGTCTGCAAACCTGGACACGTAAGGCTGTGAGGCAAAGAAAAGCTCCAACAATGAATTAAAATAGCAATAAAACACAATTATTCACAGTTAGTAAGAATATTTGTTACTTTGGAGTAATTAAGGAGTTTTTATTGTGGAACTACTGTGTCTAAGTAATTTCTCTTGGATTAAAATATAGTCTGCATAAGTCTGAAAATTATATAAAAGCAGTATTACACATGTTCTTCATTTTCTTCAGTTCCTAGATTGACAAAAAATGTCAAAAAATGATTTGTATGTTGCGTATGCATACCACAGTTTTCTTGGAGCAACATCATGGCTTTTATTTGATCATAATTCATGTATGCTTATTGTATGTGGCTAAAACAACCATCATTCATTCAGAGCATAACAGAGGAATTAATTAATTTGTTATTTTTGACTGATTGACCAGTTTGCAAACTTAGACAAGGAAAGTTTTGTTTGTGTTTGAGGAAAACCTTAGTTTTATGTGTGAGAATACACTGTAACAGGACTAATTTCTGATAAACAAAATGCTGAATGCAGATTTATTACTATTGGTACTGAAACACAAACCAAGACAGCTAACAAAGTAAAGCAAAATCACTAAATCCTTGACTAAATGTGCAATACAGCCTACTTAAGCCTATTTATAATTGAGTGACTGACTGTCTTACCTTCTAATCAAAATAATCGCCAGATGAGCTACCTATTAATTCTTCAGACGGCCTCACGCTTTGCCTGCAGCTTGTTATGATCCTTATTCTGTGTATTGTTGGGTTAGATGGTGATCTTTACCACTGAATTTTATTATATTTTTTATTTTTTAATTGACACTCAATTTACATCATTTGTCTGATCTATAAAACCAAATGCTTATGCCAAAAAAAAAAAAAAAATGTAAATAAATAAATAAATAAATAAATATATATATATATATATATATATATATATATATATATATATATATATATTATATATATATATATATATATATATATATAATATATATATATATATATATATAGGAGAAATCAAGCCAAACAACTCACATATAACAGCCTGTCTGCAAACCATTTACAAACCATCAGGCAATTGCCAATGGACTGTTATTTAACATAGCACAACTTTGAGCATTTTAACTTACAAAATGCACCTTTAAACAAGAAATATGTGAACCTGGATAGTCATTTCACAAACAAGAGAAAATTCTAACATTCTAACTTATTGTTGATTGTTGATTGTTATTGCCATACTGTCCAACCCCAAGCAGGAGCTAATAACGTCTCCAAAATGTGACTGCGGTCCTTAGTTCCTACTCTGTTATGGACTAGAAACAAGGACATGAAAATGTTTCTATGTACAAACAAAAACACTACATTCAAAATGACTGAGGTGGAACTGTTTTTACATTATCACTGCATTATTATTTCACACAATCTTCTCCTCTTTATCTAGAAGCAGTGTAGCAGCATTGTCTTTTTACGTTGAAAGCATTGACAAACCTTTTACCTCTTGGGAGTGAATAGTCTGCTGTGAAGCTAATAGCATCAGGGAACGCTGACTTCAGTTGGATGCGGTGTCCACGTGGCACTGTCGCAGCCTCTCACTGGTGCCATTGATGAGTGGGATACTAGTCTCTGCCACTTGTGCACCAGGGCTTAAGGCTCCAGTCGGTCTCCCAGACACGGCTGCATATCAAGCAGGCAGCAGCACAGACCCACGGCAAGGAAGGTAGAGCGTCTTTGATAGAGACACTGGATGTAGGAGAGAGGGGAGATAACAAGATGCTTCAGTGCAAGAAACACCAGCTTACATTGAATTCTGCTGCTTCATTGTAAGCCCAGGAGAACAGATTAAGTTCACAAATATGCAGAGGCAGCATGTGATACGACGGCACATCTGGCACTATGCAAGAAGTCATAGTCTAAATGCTTAAGCACAAAAGAAGCACTAAGTAACATAACACTTTAACACAGGAAAAGATGGGCTAAGAGAAGGAAAAATTTGGTTGTAAATCAAGATGGAAATTTTCAAATTTAGTTGAAACTGCAATGCAATGTCTCAGGCAAGTCTATGTTATATAGCATCAATAACATTGTTGTATTGGTTGAGGTTGAGGAATTCGTGGCTGTGAATACGTTTTCATACAATGACAATGTAATACATTCTGCTGGTGGAAAGGAAGAAACTTTTGAATAGCTTTTTCTGCTGCAGTAAGTATAGTGTCAGCTTCCCAGTCTGATTTCTACTGATCAAACTGTGATGGTTTGACCATCAGATTTATGGATAATTGGATAAACTTCAAGTCTGATGCTATATGAGTGTAGGGCAACAGCACACAGGCACAGATAAAATGCAGTGGAGTTAGTAAAACAAACAAAAAGTGATTGTGGACAGTGATTTAGGCAGAGGTAAACAGCCACCAGGCCTGCTGACTGTGCCAAGAGTGCTATTGTCTGTGCTTCTGAAGGAACTGGGAGAATAATAATGTGCGTCCTATTGCTCCTTCACTCTGGTTTAGTGTCTGTCTGACACCAACACTCTCCTCAGATTGTCTTTAATTAGCTTCACATTGTTTAATCGATAAAGGCAAGATCAGGACAAAACAGTGACATGTGCCTCCTGATGCTTTGGCGCGAAGCAGCAGGATGAGAGGTTCAGTGGACGACAGACAATCAGACAAGAGAATCAAGAGCTCCGACAAAGGAAAAGAGGGAGATGTGCATTGATAATGCAGATACTGTCAGCACAATAATACAGCTTCATTAAGAACTGATACACAGTCTTAGCAATCGGCAGACAAGACCAGTGTGTATGTGCAATGCCTAATGCAGGGAGCATTGTTGTTTTGCAGCTCTGTTGAGTGCTTCAGCCGCACTAATGGTGAAGTGTTGAATAGGTATTCAGCTGAGGTCTTCCTCTTTAAGCCGTCTGCCTCGGGCTCTGGCCTCTCAGGCCCTGCTCTCATCTCCCTGTGCTCTCTGCTACAGGAACTCTACACCAGCACTTTGACACTAACTTAGAATATCAATGTCTGCATCTGCAGTGTGCAAAACTCTCCTCTGTGTTTAGACATGACGAATGGACACAATGTCGCCTTCTCTTTCTAATGAGCTACATTTACACATTAGTAGACACTGGTAAAATATTAAAGCAAATCTGAACAATGTCAAAGATAATTTGAATAATTGGTCCAGTCGAACTCCCACATACGATAAAGCAGGTCCCTTTTCATCTTCACTTTCCTGGACTTTACAATGGACATTTATACACAAATGTTGTGCAGAAGTGGGTCCTTGAGAAGGGCTCATTAAAATTTAAATGAGTGATTTAATCTGTGGGTGGCAGAACGGCCCCAGAATGTGTCACTGTCTCAACGCTCATTAAATGTACTTCTGTCAATCTAATCCTATACAGTGTTTGAGTAAAGTTAAGTCAAGACAGCTTTTATATTCAATCAGCCCATGGGAATCGAAAAAACTGTCAGCAAGTTAAAACTGTCTGTGCATTTGATATTAACAAGAATGTGAACAATTATAACAAGAATGTATCTGCCAAATCCCTATGAAACTACCTAGCTCACTGCTGTCGATATAGTCTTACCAAACAAATGTAGTTTTGATCATAAGTTAAAAATTACATTAAGTTACATTAAGTACAACTGAGTCTTTTTCTGCTTGAACAGTTAACACATTAATAGTCCCTTTTATTGTATTGCTGAGCTCACAGATAAACATCATTAATGAGCAGCAAAGTAAAAGGCATTCCCATATTTCTGAGGTGTCTAGGCTCCTGCTAAAGACACTATTACATCACACAAGACGCACAACTGTATAACCTACACCTGACTGAAAAGCAATTTCTAGAAGCTCGCTGAATTGAAGCAATACCACCATAGTCTGGTCCCTGATTCAGTATAGTGTGAATATTACGGTGGCGTGTGGAGCAGTCCATCTCTGGCTGTGAGATTGAGCGTGATGATCCAGTGCAGCCCCCTGTGGAGCAGCAGCAGCCTGTGCGGCCACTCCACACCATTAAGGTCTGCCCCATCTCTGTCTCCTCCGCCTCACATCACTTCTCATCTGCCCAGAATATTACCGTCTTAAAATATTCAACACGCAGACCTCTAGTTTGTCCTCGCTTGGCTCATTTTCTCCACTTTGTTTATATTTTTCCATCTTGTTGTTTGTGTAATCGGCGAGGGGATCAGGGGCGTTACATGGTGCTTCGTCTTGCTGATACATGTTATTGTAGCAGGATTGTACTAAAGCAGATCACATAAGGGCATAGGTTTGAACTCATTATTATTTCACAACCACTGCTTCAAATTGTGGCACTGCTGCTGCTGGTTCTGGAGTCCTCCCAGAAGATTTAGTTTGGATAAATAATATGGATCCAACTTATTTTCTCTAAAAGGCCTGAATGGCTGGACTCTTTAGGAAGTTGACACTTTGAAGTTTTGGTTTCTGATGGCTAAATGACTTATAGAAAGTGAAAACAAGTTATGCTTGCCTAACTTTACTTTGGTAAGTGTAAGAATGTCAATCGCATCAAATCTGACCAGGCCTTTTGAGGTTATCATAGAGATATTTTGTAATAATGCAGTATAAAACTAAATAAACCGTAGTACGTAGTTACTACATTTGGAAACAAATTAGATACAGTTTGCTTTTTTTTAAATTATTGACTATAACTAATGACATAAACAGTTGTTTTGCTGCGCAGGTAAGGGTTCACAGAACTAAGATCAGCTGCACTCTGGAGCTCAGAGCGGCAAACAGTTAAAAAAAAAATCTCTTTACACCAGCGTTGTGCCAAAATCAGGAGCAAGATATGGATCTAGACTTCTGATACCAGACAGTAATAACGTGTTATTGTCCAAACAAATGTACAAATTATTTCATCAAAGAATTCAGCTCCTGGGTCTGCTGTTTCTTTGTTTAAACATCTGGTTTGTCCTGATTCAGTAAGATTTAAAAGCATAATTAAGATTAAGTTTAGTTACAATCCAAAGCCAAATATTGTGAGAGTTGCTTTACAGAATTTCTCCCGTCTGTCCATAATGATACTCTCTAATTTGTTTACCCCGTTGTCCTGACCACATTATTCTATAACTTTATGTCTGTAAATGTAATATTGAGTTAGGGCAGTTTTGGGATTTCTCAGCGCTTCTGCTCAGTGGGCCTGTGTGGTTCTAATAATGTCTCCCTAATTAAATGTTACAGCCTCTCGGAGCATAATGACCTGCAGACAGGATACAAATGGGCTTTTGGTGAGAGAGAGAGAGTGCACAAAGAGGATACATGCAAAACACACTGTGGCTCTTCACAAATGTGTAATGTGAAAGATGATTAGCTGTAGCCATTGTTAGCTGCTGTTAATTAATCTACATAAAAGGTTTACAAGCAAAACAGCATTAAGTAGTTGTAATTATTTTTTTTTAAATGTTCAGCGGTGCCACAGTTAAAGAATCTTCTATTGCAGAGATAAGGCTCTCTAGTGCCATAAAGCCCTCATAATAGATATGACCTTGGATCAAATTTTAGGAGCAGAGCCATGAATGTGTCATGTTTAGTTGTAGTATAAAAGGAACAATTTATAAAACTATTTCCAGTTCACTGGATGTTCCACTGGATGAACCAAACCCAAATCATTGAGTTATTCAGCGTTATTTATGGATGGAATTCTGTAGAAAGGAACTGCATTAATGCATTCATTATTGAAATATGTGACTTTTGAAATATGCAAAAATAATGCAGGATTTCAGTCTTAGCGCAGATGTTGTAATAGGATACTTTCTAGATCTTCCAATATGCTCCAGTCTACCATCATTTATGTAGGGAAAAATAAAACAAGACTTTAAAGCTTCATTATTAACAAGGAAATGAGAACTATCAAGGAATATATAAAATGTGAGCCTAAAACATCAAATATTGTAGTTATTGTTGTCAAAAGTACAGACATAATAGCAGGAAACTTAAAAAAGAGAGCCGGGCAATTAATTGAAATAATAAAGTGATGTCTATTTTTCAATATTAGTTAGTTAGTTTTTTTTTAATCCATAGCCAATCCTCTGTCACTTTTTTATTTTTTGGAAATATTTTGAATAATAATCTTCTGATCTTCTAATAATCTTGATCAATCAAGATTCATCAATATTAGGACGTGATTGTTTTTTCTTAACCCGGTTTTCGCTGCTTCACAAACATTTCCTAGCATTTGCAATACATTAAAACACCAGTGCTTTGAGTCTTGAGTTTGAAGAAGCTTCTCAAACCTTTATTTTTTTTGCTTTACTAACAGTCAATGTATTCGACACAATTGGGCTGAGTGCAGATTATTGACTTACATTTAGTTTGCAGTTTTTAAGTGATATGCAGTAAAAATGAATAGTGTCATATTTTAGCGGTTCAAACATGCCTGCTTCTGTTTTGAGCTGCTTTTATATCATCTGAAAGCATCAGTGTCCTGCAGTGATCTGTAGAAAAGTTGGCGTCACAAATGAGATGCCTCCTGCTGACAACACAAGTTGGTTGAAGGGCATTCTGAAGAGGCTAGCAGCTACACGGAGGAGCCTCAATTAACAGGCCTTTTTGAGCCCTGGCCACCTTTGTGCTGGTCAGGGGGCTTCCCATTTGCAGCAGTAATTATTTCACTTACAGGAATAGCTTCCACAGGCCACACAGAGCATGTTTGATTAGTTGGATGGGATAAAGGTCATGATTCCACAGTTGCTCGATGAGAAATTCTGATTTGGGTAAAAGGGGCGTACTGATCAGGTGGTTGTACTGTATAAGCCAGGAAGTTATTATAGTAATTGTGCAGATTCATAAGTATGGATGAGATGTGGGCGGGCAATTCATCTGGGCACATTTGGAGACAGGAAGTAGCTACGCGGGGTTGTATTCAGACGGTACGGTTGGCATGGGTTTAGAGCTGGGTAGATCCGTGCTGTTACCCAGAATGCACCACCAGCAGCTGATTGCCATGGTGTGGTGTTCTGAACTGTTGCAATGATCAAGGCTTTTCTTTAGCGGCCTCGAGCCGAATGTGCTGCACCCCTGCTCATGCGTGATTGAGCGATCTCATATTCCAGCTTATAATACGACTTATTCACAGCAAATGCCCAAGATATAACAAGTATAACCTCCCATTGACTATGTGGATTGTAATCAGGGGAGTAATCAGCAGCAATCAATCTGAATAGGAACGTTGGATGTGAGGAACAAGGGAGGCTCAAGTGAGCAGGGCCTGCTTAAAATCTGGTGCTGATTAGCTCCTGCCACAGCTCTGTACAATCACCTGGTTAGCGTTTAATTTATTGGACAAAGTATATCTTTAAGCTGGAGCCAGTTTATCTATACAGTATACTGGCTTTATTAATGTTATGTCTTGTGCGATACAGTCAATGCAGCAAGTCAGTATAATATTCTTTAGAAACAAGACTTTTGTAATTTATTTGAGTAACTATATGTAGTTCTGCTGCATTTCTATTTATAAAGTCAAATATATTTTTAATATATGAGCACAAAAGTTAGGCTTCAAACAAAATGTATTTAGTGAGGAAAATAGAAAACGCATTACACTGCTTACACTGACGCATGTGTGCTTCCTTCTCTAAAGTCTGATAAAATCTTCTAAAAAAACGTTTTTAAACTCATGTAATGTTGTTTCATGTAAATCAGTGTGAACATTCCAAGTATTCAGAATACACTACTCTTTACTTTTGACCAAGTAATAGTAACAATACATTACTCAATATTTTATATACTGAATATGCACTGATTATAATACTCTTCAGAATACTGAATATAAGTATTCAGTATTCTGCAGTCAAACAACACTTTCAATCCATTTTGTAACACACTTAAAATATAATTTTAGGTTCACATAAGATTCATCTTGGCACCACATGTTAAACAAAGGAGATAAGGACAGGTTTTAGTCTAGACTGGAAACAACTAGTTATTTTCTATTTTTGTCCATCACAAGAAAACACCATTTGTGAAACATAATAAATTGAAAAAAATCATGAATGTTTTTCTTGGGAAATGAAAAAGTAATTTTCAAAGCAGCTGTCATCTGTTCAGCAAGGCAATTTTACAAAGGCCAACATTAAATGAGAAATCCATCAGAGAAAAATATTTTTTCGTTTTAAAGGAACGGTATTTAAGACTTAGATTTTTTAGAAAATAACCTTTTGTGTCTGCAAATACCATTTAAACATGTTCAAATCAAACAGCTTTAGCTGGTAACAAATGATTTATTCCTGATTACAAATTACAAGATAAAATGGCCCAGTTGTTGATGTTGTAATTAGGTGTTTTGGTTCTCAAGACAATTATTCAATCAGAAAGCAAAACGAGCCTCACATAAGTATTTCATTAGGTTTGCCAGTCTGAAATCTAGATGGTTTAAATGGTCACTAACCCAACACGAATATTGAATCTTTTCCAATACAACTTTGCAGCTCAATGAGGGAATTCTGAAGGTTCTTGCTGCAAAAACTTGCATTTAGTTCATTTAACAACTTAATTTTAAACATGTTAACCAAGTTAACAAAACTCAAATCACTCAAAACAAGACCAGGTATACAGATTTGTGTACACACATTAGGATCTCATTTATCAAACAATTAAGTAGTGGAGCAAAAACTTAAAACAGCTGACATTTTGGTCTCACCAAGTCACTAGAAATGTTAAATTTGAGGTGGTGCGTATCTGTTTTGTATAATATGTTATATGTGTTTAGGTTAATTGGGCATTACTGTAAAATTTCCCTGTGAATGAATGAGAGAGTGAATGGTTGTCTGTCTAACCCTGCGACAAGTTGGCCACTGTCCAGGGTGTTTCCCCGCCTAAGGCCCAAAGTCACTGTGATAGGCTCCAGTCACCCGCGACCCCTAATGGGATTAAGCGGTAGAAAATGAATGAATGAATGTCATATGTGCATCTTCCAATAGTAAATTGAACACCAAATGCTTTTCACAATTATGAACGCACTTTCATTTTTTAATATATTTAACTGTCATTGATTTAAGCTGTGGTCGACCAAAGAACTTCTTAGTCGACTGAAGACATGTTCTTTCAATCTACTAATCGACTAAGGAGGAGCTTGAAAAGAAGACGTATAAGTTTATGCAAAAGCATTTTTCAGAAAAGTATTAGCCCTGAATCTTAAGTTAAGTGACAGCTTTTTGATACTGCTCTATAAATATCCTCATGATTTGGAAAAAAATACATATTCAACAAAAACAAAATTAAAACAAAACCTACTGTGTGCTCACAGATGGGAAGTAGCATATAGCTAAATCTGGTGCAGTTCATCTCTTCTTGTAATAAGATGAATGAATTTTGCATAAGGTCCCAGACGAAAACACCATCGACCGACTACAGCCCTACACTCTTTATATTTTGTTATTACGACTTCTCTGGTGGTTTGTTCCGAATCACAAAATAAATCTCACAAGGGCATTTCACAAAATCTTGCATTGCGAACAAGATAATGTCACTTTTACACAGTCAATCTTTAATTCTTATATTTTTTGCACTTAGCTGAAATGGATAAAGGCGTGCATGTGTGGTCATATGTATCATATTGGCTGCTGTAAGTTACAGTCAATGCAGCCTGGCAGACCCACTTTCACTATCGATTTCCCTTCCAGTGAGTTCTCACTGGAGACCTTGCCTCTCACCTGTTAACAGATGTTATTGTAGTTAAGCACTATTGGGATAGGCCTGGTGCCGTTAAGCTGTTTTGATTCCGACTTTGGCCTCGCTTCAGTACAGTGGAAGCTCAGAGTCCAGAGCCTGTCATGTCCCTGTCACAGCTCACCCAGCTCCATGACAGATCCAACCATTAGAGCTGTGCAGGCTTCACAGACCAGCGGAGAGACAGCTCTGCTCAGGCTAGTGCACGCAGGCAGTCCAGGCTGAAACATGACAAAAATCAATGAAAGAACAGTATGGAGAGACACATGGGAAGACACGTGGAGATGCATTCATTACATTGATGCACAAAGTGTTCCTCCAATGACTGTCAGCTGTTTCCTTATAAAAACAAACGCTAGCTTTATCTGAATTATTTAGGGATCTTCTCAACTCACCTAAAACGTACTTACTTTATTGATCCTAATTTTTTTTGTCTTTTACAAATCATTATCTGCTGGTATGAACACTTTCCTATCTGTGGTTTTGTCTGTAATATGTGGTGTGCATTATGCCACATTACACAACTGTATCGATCCTTATTATCATTATAGATTGCCTCACCAACATTTCCCTGTCAATCACATGGTTAATTTGATTCATGATTCATTTCCCATTGTCTGCGCAATGTGCTGACTATATTTAATAATTGTCCTGTTTGCTCACCAAACTCCAACAAGGTTCATCTGTTATTGTTGTTAGCATTACGGCTAACTACTATTAGCAAACCAGCATAACAGCAGCATTGTGGTGAACAGAGGTTTAGAAGATCAAAACATGTAGATGGATGTAGGAAGTTTAAAATTAATTGTTTGCTTACATTTTAAGGAAGCAAAATATATTAACATTGTCCAACTATTGTAATTCAAATATATTAAAAAAAAAAACAGATCGCCCATCTCACAAGGGAATCATATCTTCCCATAAGATAGTCGGAATTGGTGACCACAAAAGCTTAAGGTAATGATTGCAATGAGGTCCTATGGTGATATTTTGAATTCTAGGCCATCACAAAAATGAATGGAATAAACTGACACAATTACTGACTGGATCAACAGGTGTTCTGTTGTGTTTGGACTAGTTTGAAATAAACTGGACAAATTGAAATAAGTGAGTCGTTTTGTGACATATCTTATGTGTGGTGTGTAGTTCCTTTAGATTACATTTAAAAACTGAAAAGATGTGATTCAATTAAATCTAAAACCATGCAGTGCTGTCATATGCAGTATGTAGTATTGAGCCCGGAGAGAAGTAGCATCTTGACAGGCCACAATTAGGTTCAAGCTCAAATGCAGTGTCATCATTTGTGTTCAGTCAGCTACATTTGTAAGATACAGTAGGCTTACTTCTCAGTTTGCTGTGAACAAGGCTCAAACTGTGAATTTATTAACTGTGATAGAATGAGCACTCCAGATTTGCATGCAGAGGTCACTACATTTTATCATGTTTGTGAGGCTAACCGTGTGCATGTGTGACTGTGTAGTAGTAGGTGTGTCTGCCTGGTAGAAAATATAATCCAGAATCCCTCAGGAGTCTTCATAGATCTAACATTATATCAAAACATCACCACCGTATCGATAAACTCAGGGGTACAGCCTGTTTGTGCCAGGGTTGCCATGGTTATGAGGTTACGGTTTGTTTACACTAATGTTGATCCTGATGCGTTTTGAAGGCGGCAGGCGGACGTGTCCATCATCTAATTAATGAGTTATGACTCAGACAAAATGGCCAGTATTCTCGGGGGTTTTGAATGCAGCAGCAGCAGCATCACAGCCACAACATCGCTGCTTTTCCACCAGCAGGATAATTACCAGAGGTGTGTAATTTGGTTCTGCGCCTCAACTGGAAAAAGGCATAACTCAACTAGCATTTATAGGATATTCCAAGGGACCAGTAAGCATATTGGGATTTTCTTCTTTCAGTTCTTTGGCTATTTATTGGATATGAGCACTAGTTGTTTGTTTGTATGCATTTAAGAAGCATATGGAAGCCTTTGTCAACTTGGTTAGCGAAAACAAGCATTTTGATTTTGTTAACATTACTGTTTAAAAAAAAAGATTATAGTAAATCTTGCATATAACTAGTACAACTAACTGAGGAAACGTAAAAGAGTTACCCTAAAATGTGCACAGGCTCTAATCCTATTAAGATTTAAGAACCTTTGTTTGTCCCATGAAATTTCAGTCTTGCAACGCACAGTTCAACAACTGTGTGCAAGTAAATATAACAATAATTTATATTAAAATGAAATGACACTGAGCAAGAACAGCAAAAACACGAGGCTACAAAAGTACAATGTACAACTAATGGTGTTTATATGTTTCCATTCTGGACAGAATAGTCAGATACAAAGACCTGCCCCTGCTTGACACCATGGTGACGGTATTGCTTTCCTACAATGTTCCATATTACAACAAAAGTATATCTATATATTTTTTTCATTGTGTTTTTTTATTGCTCAGAAAAAGAAAAAAAAAGTATGTCTCATTACAGATCTGACTTTTAACCACTTGCTCTACATGCTTGTCTCCAAAGGTGGTATTTAAGCTTAAAGCCTTACCGATTCTATAAGCTAAGCAAAATCATACATGAAAAAAGTGTAGATCTTCCACCAAAATACTTTCACAGTGCACCTTTAAGATGTAAAAAAGACTAGTATGTTTGATACAATCTGAACAAATAAGATTATGTTGTGCAACGATATCATGTCTAAGGATGCACTGAACATATTAACTGCTTAAAACATTTCTCTTGCAAAGCGTGCGACCCTCCCAGTATGTTTATCTCAGTCATAACTTGTCCTCATGGCCTGAGGGCTGAGTGGAGCTCTAGTGCCATCCATGGGTGTGCACAAATGTTGCCGCCTCTGCAGTTGTTGGGCATTTTCTCCATTTGAACTGATTAAAAGTGCCCTTTATAGAGCATACCCACAGGCAGAGAGGGGAGAAGAGATTTTAACTGTGCACGAAGCTCACCAAAACCACCATGACAAAAAATTGCACAGCTTCTGCGTATAACAAACTGCCAATAAATCGCAGCTAACAAACATGTGAGCGCAAAGATGACTGTGAGACTGAAATAGTGTGGAGGACACATGCAGGGTAAAATAGAAACACATGATATGATATTTTCTCTCATGGCCGCCGGCAGACCAGAAGAGACAGCAGTGAGCGGGGAGTAAAAGGCTAAATAAAAGTCAGAGAGTGAGAGGACAAAAGTGACTGAAAGAATTGAAGATAATGACAAAGCCGGAATGCAGACAAAATGAGGCTGGCCAATTATCAAAATGGAACAGACGAGGAAAGGCTGAGAAAATTAATCAAAAGACATTAAATGAATACAGGTTAAACGGTTGACTTCCTCTCTGGCTAATATTTAATGAGAGCTTGTTCTGCCAGCACACTCTGTGATTAGACAGTAGACTGGCACACACTAGCACACTGGCAGATATAGCACATTGTCCTTGGCGTGGCAATTATACACATTGTTCCTATGGCCAGCTCTCCACAAAGGTGGCATTTGACCCGACGACATGTTGGACAGATTATGGCGGCAAAGAAGGAGACAATGGAGGATGATTAGGGGGCGCAGAAAAGTAGACGATAGGAAAAGTCCAGAAGTTACAGAAGCTGAGATTTTTTTTTTAACACTTGTTGCAAATGTGAGAAATTATAATATATAATTATAGGTTTAGGTCCTACAATTATATACTGGGTGGTAGGGCTGGGCGATTCAATTTTATCACAATTCAGTCTATATTTATATATTTATTGTTTGCTTTGAGGTAAAAACAAGTATCTGTTTTTTCAGAAAGTTTCAACTTCACTGTCAAAGGCTAAATCCAACTGTCAAAGTCTTGTTGCCAGATTTTCAGAGAGAAAAAGTGACCAAGCCTTGGAAAATAAATTCCAAAACAAGCAACTTCAGCCCTTCAAAAAATGTTTAAACAATAATCCATTAACTAGAACATTGTGTAATTTAAAAGTTTTTCTAACATTAACAACAACTTTTAAGTATGAAAATATTCTAAGAATCCATGTTCTAGTCTTAATGAACGCAAAAAGTGGCTAAATTCATTTCTTTTATGACTTGAATATGTAGCCCAAAAAAATACAACCTTCAAACTTTGCAAGAGACTTTGAAAAAAGTTAATGAGAAATCACGATATGATGATTTCATGAAAAAAGCAGATTGTCACAGAAATTAACTCACGATTTGTTTTTTTATCATGATATTGCCCAGCCTTACTGGGTGGTGGTGAGCATTTATGGGAAACAGAGTAAAAGTTCAAGTATTGGGTCAGTATACTGTACTTTTTCTCTGTCTTAATGTACTTCTTCCAAATAAACATGCACATTCTGTACAGTAACAATGACAGTGAAGTTGTGAGGTGGAAGGTGGACTATATGGGGTTAGCCCTTAAACCAGGACAGGACAAGATTGCAAAAAACAAAACAAAACAAAAACAAAAAAAACTGATATCACAATTTTTGTCAAGCCATGTCAATATTTCAGTTTTGTTACAATTTGTGAATCAATGTTAATGTTGCCTCTGAGGTAAATAATTTTATATTTTATTTTATTTATTATTATTATTTTTTGTAGCGCTGTCAAGTGATTAAAACATTTAAGAGATTAATTCATTATGATCTGTAATTAATAATCTAATTAATCTATTTTTAATCTAACTTAAAATTGCTAAAAATGTTTTTTATCCAATTTAATTAATGACATTATTGTTGCAGATGGGAAATATTAATATTGCAAAAAATGAAGATTTAGGACGTTTTTGTTGCTAAGTTGTCAAGTTGAACAACCCTTATGTTCACTTTGCAACTCACGTATAGAAACAATGAAGTTAAAGATTTCAAAATAGATTAATGCGATTAAAAAATTTACTCGATTAATATGTCTGTAATTAATTGATCTCAATTAATGCACTAATTTGACCCCTAATTTTTTGTTAGAAAGTTCCGACCTTACTGTGATTGGTCAAATCCAGGTAACACTCAATCAGAGCATAAAGAAGGCTGACCAATATGAGAAGTAGCAGGGTTAGGGTTTGAACAGATGTGAAAAGAGAAATAGCAACTCATTATGTTGCATTTATTCAGAAACAGCAGGAAAGTGAGTCCCAGCTCTACCTTGTAAAGTTTTCTAAAATCATGGTTTCATTATTCAATACAATAACAACATGCATTGAAATGTCCTATTTGAAATGCAATAAATATCAAAACATAAATAACGCAGTAAGATTTGGCCTTGTCTGCATTTATAATGAACTTAGATTTCTAAAAATGTCAGTTTGTTTTTCTGTACTGATATGAGTATTGCAGTAAGGTCTGTTACAATATAAACACTGATTCCTTATTAGTGTCAAATTGTATAGTCTTATTTTGGACCTATTTTAGCTCAGGTTGTGGCTTATTTCTATTATTCTACTAAGTCATTGTTCTATATATTTTAGGTGGCAAATTTATCAACATGTGTTGATAAATTTGACATCACTAGATTTTGTCCATTCTCCTCTTTTATACCTGTTGAGGCGTAGACTACTGGTATGACCCTCTCATTAGAATTATTACTTGGTGTCAGAGTGTCTCAGACTCTGACACCCATCCTTGAAGAACTGGTATTGCACACGATTTTTTGTAAACTGCACTATTTTAGTGTGTTTTAGCCCAAATGTGTCGATTTTTAAAGAAAAAATTAACATCCAAATCTGATATTTGCTGAGATAATGTGATAAGATGGGTGGTGTTTAAGCCTATTTATTGTGACAAGGACAGTAAAGGTCAGAAGTAAGTGGCTGATTTGTAACCCTTGAAACAACAGGTTAAACCCTGCCGTTTTGCCCTGTTCATGATTAATCACAGAGCGTGGCCACTATCAGACTGTACACAGGAAGGATGCTCTTCTCAATCAATAGTTAATTGCTTTAATTACCATCATTTTAATCGACTGTCGCTTTAATCTACTTAGTCTGACTTAGATTCCAGTTGTGCTTAGAGTGGACATTTCTAACACTTTGCTGCCCCCAAGTGATTAAAAGCGTTATTGCAGCTACTGGACACCACTGGATTAACATTTCAGTTGTTTGATTTTCTCTAAAATGATTAGTGCTGTATAATTATATTCAGTTATAGCATAGATAATTTTGTATTTGAGGTTATGATCTTCTAAGTGTTGTGTTAAAATGTAGCTCTAAATCATCAATGCTTCAGTTAGTTGAATTCATCTGAAATTAAAATAACTATATATATATTTCTTCGTTTGTTTTTAGTTGTTTTTTTTTTTATCTCGCCAAACAGAAACGATTAGATGTTTTTTCCTTACCACTTGTGGTTGTAAGCTTTGTTATAGCAGTATTAAAAGGTGTAATACTCAATTGGACCACGAGGGAGCAGTGTGTCCTTACAAACCTTCCTGACTGATCCTCACAGACTTGAGGGTGATGCTGGAGCCAACAGGTGAATTGAGGAGGACTGACAGATTTTGGATGGGGCACAGAAAGCTGTCTCTTCTCATATGAATTCACCATACAGCCCACACTATCAGTCAGCCTGTGTGGCAGCCGGAGCAGGCACACCATCCACCACTGACAAAATGTATAAGTCAGCAGACCTGCAGGCAGAGAGAGAGGAGGGAGAGATGACCTGGGCATTTTATCTGGGCAGCTACTCCGTCATTATAATGCATGGCTGTTTGGCCGCTTAATGACACTGTGGCACACTGCCGAAAGATGTTGAAGGACAAAAGTGAGACAAAACATAAATTATTTAGAAGAATGGAGTAAATTGTGTATGCATTTACAGTGAATATAATGCGTGAGCCCCACAGTTGGTTATTTATATGTAGAGAGTTCAAGTTTAGTCCAACAGGCCACAGGGGCACTCAGTGATTCCAACTGTGTCTGTTCAGAACAAGTCCTAAAGCTCTACTGTGTAACTTTTTAACCAAAATGTAGTCTTGAAGATATTTTTGTTGCACTGAAACAATAATAAAAATCTGTGTCTACTTTGAGAGGGCTTATATGACTCTGACATGACAAAATTGACTCTTCTATGGTCTGGAAACAGCCTCCTTTCCTTGTTACCATAAAAAGTTGCTTCTTTATCTTTATTTTTCACAATATGGCTTAAAACATTTATCCCCATAAAGAATGTTCTAAAGTATAGTTTTAACTTTCTACTAGAAGGAATTGTACAGATTTCCTTCTTCTTTCCATGGTGTCACTTGAAAGAAGTCCCTGATGATAAAGTGGAGAAAAAAATGTTAATGAGTATTTTTTTATTCTTTTTCTGTGTCATGTGACCATAAAATTCACTGACATTTGTCATTTTTTAATCAGATGTTTCTATAATAAAAAGATAAAGTCAATTCTGATGTGGTTGGATGAAAAAGTACTAGTTACTAAATTCTAAAAGATTCATAGGTGTATATAAAAAAAATTAATAGTTAGATTATTTTTGTCCAATTTAAAAACTCTGAAAACATATATTATCTACAGAGAGCAACAAACGACTTTCAAATAAATGAAAGGAGCCCATGGCAGTAGCAGCTATAGTAATGTATTTTAAACAGAATGAAAGATTAGCTGTCAGGAGTCCCTCACACTCCCTTTGATTAATAGGCTTCCTTATTTGACCACAACTCCCACAATGCCCCTGGCCAGCACTTTATCTCTGATACTTCAATATACAGCAGTTGGCTCCTATATGTCGTAGTATATAACCTTATGAGCTCATACTTTTGTCTCATGATGTCGCAGCCTTGACCTAACACTTCATGAGTCACACAATAGCAGGCAAATGTCAGAGGAAATAAGAGCAAAGGATTGATACATGAAAATAAATGAGCAGGCAAGAACAGAGCCCAGTCTGATTGGGAGGGGAAGAGACGCACGCAGGCAGCCAATGCGCAGCTCTGCATCTTGAGCTCAAAAAGAGAAAGAGAGAGAGAGTGGCGGGGGAGAGGGGGCGAGCAAGAGGGTTCGGGAGGGGGGAGCCTGCCGTGGTGCCGGCTGTCCCTTTCGGTGGTGGGTGAGCGCGGTAACGGAACACTGAAGGCTATCGGCTGCTTCACTTTTGCCTCCAGGATTTGCAGGAGTGAGAGTGGGGTCCGGTGTAAGGTAGGGCAGGGCAGGGCACGGGGGAGCCCAACAGGAGGCGGACAACATGAGTGTCCCCATGCTGAAGATTGGGGCGGTGCTGAGTACTATGGCCATGGTGACCAACTGGATGTCCCAGACGCTTCCTTCTCTGGTGGGACTTAATGGCACCAGCATCTCCAGGGGTGGCACCTCTGAAAGGATAGTCAGCGTATGTATTACCTTGTTTTAGTGTCTTTTCATCAGTAATATTCAAAATAGAAATGCACAAGTTGTTTTTAGAGAGAGTTAAAATCCTGTGTGAGTAATGCCATAGCCTGGGGAATCTGCAGCATATTTCAATGGCTTCTCTTGATTTTTCCATTTCTTTAAAAGTTTCCAAAAAATCTATTCCAATCCAAAGCTGTGGTCTTAGTCTTTCAGCCACTTCGTAGGCAAAGATGTAAATGTGTGAGTAATGTCTTGCCTAGTGAGAGGCTGCACATGTTGAGTTACATTATGTATAACAAAGCAGAGTGAGTGGCACTAAAAGGGGAAGAAAATGCATTGGGAATGGCTGGGATAAATCATATGTTTTTGCCAACTTGACGGATAGAGAGCCGCACTGAGTGATGTTCAGACTGATGTGATCTGTCAGGGTGCTCCGGGCAGAAGGAAGCAGCTCTCATTTAGAGGTGGTGGTGCGGCCAGTGTTACTATGTTATCTGATGTATAGTATTACAGATGCTTTTTGAACTTTGGAAAGTGAGATGGGTCAGGGTGGGATATCTCTTAATCAGAAGTGAATCTAAAGTGATGGAAATGATTATTACATTGACATCTGCTGTCTAAAATTGCTTCCCATGTCTTTCTTGCTCATTCTCTTTTAGCACAACCTTGGTCTGTTCAAATGATTAAGAGATATTAAGTGTCCCAAGAGATCTAGAACCATCTGCGTTTGTGTGTGCATGCATGCTCACTTCATGCAGTAATTTTGTGTTCGAATATGCACAGCGAGATGTCTTAAAGCAGGCTGCTCTCATGAGTAAAGGTCCATCTGTCTGAGAAAGATTTTCATAATTTAGTATTGTTTGTTGAAATACAACATTCTGCCATTTTCGGTCTTTATTTGGAACAAGGTGTGCATCTATAATTGGATTAGGCTGTCTTCTTTTATCTAAAACTCACATATTTTTCCGCTGGATAATCTCATTAGGTGGTAAAGACATATTATCGCTGAAAGGGTTTCATAACATTGTTAGGTATCGAAGTTTTAATCAAGGCGCCATCATTTGCATTTCAAAAGATGAGGTACAATAGAGCTTTATCTGGAGGATATATTCCTTGAAGCAGCCCTCATTCATAAGTACTGAGGAGAGAATTGTGCAATTGAAGTAAGTTTCATCAAAGTTTAATATAAATGTGGTAATTTGATAAAAAACAACTCTCCTTTGAGACAAAAATATCCTGTTGTCATAAACAATAAGACTGAATATGTATGAATGTGTATCCTTGCTTCAAAGTCCTATCACTTTAAATGACACATTTTTTGTGATGATCTGTGCAGCGATTATGACTCAGTTAATGTTTGAAGCACCAATCAGAGACAATCAAACCAGAGCGTTGTGACACTTGGTGCTAGTCCGCCAGTGGCCATCACGCTGTTCTTCTTTCCTCTGTGGCACCCATGCATGGTACAGCGCCCCACATTCACCCAGCTCACAGCTATTTTCAAAGTCTGCTTCACTAGCTTTCTGCGCTTGTCTCTAAACAGCTGATCCAGGAGCACAGTTGACTGACTCTGGTGCCACTCAGCGAGCCGCCTGCCCGCTCAAGCACATCTGGACTGAGCAGAACTGTGTTCTTTAATGAGCTGAGCAGAGTTGACACACTGACACGGCTCTGGCATGTTCAATTAGGCTTTGGGCAAGTTCATAGCACAGTATCTAGTAACCTATAGAAATACATACAGCCACACATGAATGATACTGACCAGGGCTTTGGAACATATGTCAGAATAGTCAGAAATATAAAAGAAGTGTATTCAAAACTCACCAATTACACTAGAAATCTCTCTGCCCATGCATTTCACCAAAATGTGTAGGAGTTGAGATAGATTGGCAAAAAAACAATTTTCAAAAACACATAGATTAAGTTCACAACACTATCAAATTACCAGAAATATAAATATATATTTTTACATAATCTGCTGTCCAAACAAAGAAAACTCTCTAACACACTGATTTGTACTATTGTGTATAATATAAAGATTTTCTTAGTATAGAGAAAAGATACAGTAGATACCTATATGAAGTCCAGATGCTAAAAATAACAAGTGGGTGGAAATGCCTCTAGCCTTCAAATACCGCTCACATGAATAACATCTTGGCCTTTTTCCAAAAAATGTTAGCAGATATAGTTATAAATTGCCCAAATCGCGCGGATGTTGTCTGCTTGGTTGTCAATACTCGTGCTGTTGCTAAATCACTTTATCTTTTAAGCACATAAACAGTCTTAGATTATAATTTTAGTTTTATGATTGAGACAACACAAGTTATGAATTAGCTACAATCTTCAGCCAGCAGATTCAGTTTTAAGTGTATATGTACAGTAACTTTAAATAATAATAAATAATAAAACATTTTGCATAGTCATAATGTGAACATCAAGTGTTTCTCATTTACATTTCTAAAACACTACCGTAATTCAAGCTTGTACGTATCTTCACAAAATCAAAGTTTATTAAGTCATTGTTACAAAAACATTAAAAAAAGATACTTTCATTTAGTGTTTATATTTATGTAGCATCTGATGAAGAAGACCTTATAGAACATGAGTCAAAGCAAATTAGTGGTACATAAGAGTAATACGTTAAATTAAATCGATATTCCTGATCTGCTGCTGCTGCAGCAAAGGTCCCAATGAGTCTAGAACTCAGAGATCTACCTATGACTTCACTGTTCTGGAAAACTAGTTTCTGAATACTAGAGGCAAAGAATAGTTTCTAGTTGTGTTGTGTCCTTTACAAAGTTATTTCTTCAGTAGATTTTTTAAATTAGTTTTTAGAACTTTTTGTGATATGAACAAATACAAGTATTGATTAACCTAATAATCTTGACATTCCTACAGTATTTTCAGTCTAACCTTTACAGTTGTAGCTTTTGTGCAAAGTAATAAAAAAATCACAAAGCTGGAGTGAAATGTCCTATACTGAAGGACAGAACAGGCGGCGCTGTCACTTTGCTGTGTGACTTAAGAGAGCTATGAAGCAAGAGAAATATTACCCCTTCTGAAGACGCCATAGACCAACATGGCCCCGAAAATGATTGGGGTCACCTCGCTGCGCACCGGCCACTGTCTGTCTGTGCCATTGTAAACTTTATCACATCCACGATTCAATCCCATAAAGCCCATTGTTAAAATTGATTTTTGGCAATAGATTAAAGACTAAACAACTCAAGCTCAGGTTTTTATTTGAGTACTTACATTCAAGTTTACTACCTGTCCCTGCTAATTTATGTGACATATCCGAAACTTTGACAGGCTGGACAATGTGGTGCAGCAAACATCACTGAAAGTCAATCTTGTAATCTTGTAAAGGGCATTTGTCATCTTAGCGCTTTTGAATAGAATCTAATTAAAGGTGTAAACAAAACAACATTGATCCTTCAGCGCCATGCAAGCGATCATTAGACATAGTTGGTTAGTCCAACATAAGAACAAAACTTAACTGGGATTTATTGCTTTGCTCTTCCGAGGGTTTAGACACAGACTTTGGTAATTCATATTTTTCTCTAATGAAGACCTAGCAGGGAGTTAACAGTTTATGCACTGTTTTCTCGCAGCTCTCGCCTCCCTTCCCCGCTAAGTGCCAGCCTTAATAGAGCTCTTCTGCTCCCAGACTAACAGCCAGCGAGTGGTTTGCCAAATGTTTTTTCTACCAGGGCAGCGGGCACAGTGACAGCGACTTGCACCAAAAGACATAAAAGCTTTAGTGTCAGTGTTGTAAAGATGTGGCACCTCTGTCCAGCCGCCAGATCAATGCAATCTGGGACGATAATCATGTTTTTTTGCCTAGCCGTTACCCATCGCCATGAAAGAATCCATCCAAGTTCAACCAATGACACAGATGCTGCTTAAATACACACAAATCAATTATGCACTGGGATGATGAGGTGATGTTGGAAAATCTCTAATTCTATTGCTTTTCATTGAGATTACAATTCAGTTTTATTTCAAAATCAAATCACAATATAAAACCTTCCAGGGGCATTAACATTTGAGAGAAGATTGATGTGAACAGTTCAAATAACTGATGAAATAAAGCTTTGAAAAGGATATTTTGTTGCTAACTGAAACTCAAGAATTATATTAAAAGGGACATATTGTGTTTTTGCTACATATTTAGTAATAAACTACAACAAATCTAGATAAATAATTTACATTTTGTAAAACACAAAATTGATCTAAACAGCTTAGAAATAGAAACTGGTCCACTGACTTTCTGTTAAAAACGGCAAAACTGATAAGCCCTTTCCTCTTTATTGCAAAACTTAACTTTAGTAAGCAGTAGGGATGGGACACGAGATCAAACTGTCACAATACTGTGCGCACACATGCTGAACTGTCTCGTGAGATTTTTCTATGGTCACGAAATTAGGTTTTGTCTTTTTTTTGAGCAGCTGTAGTAAATATTCTCCTCCATACACAGACTTGTAGCGGACTTGTAGAAAATTGTCTAAACTCGGTCTCAGTTTTTATTTCGTAAAGATAGAGCTGTTCAATTTTGTCTCATATTCCAACATGCAATACTATTTAAAATATTCCCTTTATTAGAGGTTTTGATGCTTATTCAGACTTTAATTCTGACTCAGAATCTTTAGTATCAAGACTATCTCACACAAAATGTTAGTTATCAAGGTTATAATGTAAGAGTTGTAAGTGAAAGTCTCTTCATGATATTCCTAATTCATCAGGAGGCTTCAAGGCAATGGAAAATGCATGAAGGCTGCATTTGACCATTGGGCAATAGTTTGAACAACCCTTATCTAAAGCATTAAAAGCAAGGTGTCATTTATTTCTGGTAAGTAGCCAAATTCTTGTGTTCAAAAGCTGAACTGTAATCCTGTGAAAAAACAGACCTCTGCATACTGTCTTCATCTTTAATTAATAATTAAGATTAGGAAGTGAAGGTAAGTTTTAACATTTGCAAAAAAGAACTGTAAAGTCATATGAGATGAGAGATGATTGGTTGGGAGCTTAGGTATTTCAAAACTGTGCTAGTAGCCAAAAAACCCATGCATTAGAAAACTAATGATGTGCTGAGGATTGAGTCAGAATCACTGTTTGAAAATGACCCATGTTTTAACTTTTATTAGAAAATGACACTGAAGTGCAGCATTAAACTCTGATCAAATAATGATCAGATTAAAGTAAAAACAGAATCAGAAGTGCCAGCCTTGTACTAATAGACCTCCTGCTGCTCTCAGTCTAAAACCTGTATGCGTTGCCAAATTTTTTTCTCTCTTACAGGGCAGTGGGCACAATGACAACAACTTGCAGCAGAATCTATAAAAGTTTTAGCTTTCTCCTCATAAAATGCCAGTCTCCGTGTCCCCTGTTCCACTGTCAGTCAAACATGTGCCAGACCGGAGTGAGCAGGTTGCAGTAGAGAATGAGAGAGAGAGCAAAGATGAATAGATGGAGAGAGAAATAGGAGCTGGGGAGTGAGCCCGAGGCAGCAGGGAGGAAAGAGGAGCAGCAGGGAGGGCAGCGAGATGAGTTTATGAGTCATATTATTAACTGGCAACCACGCAGCGCTCATTGTAGTAATCGTTTTTGCTTGGGTGCAAGAGAGGCGTCATCTGGAGACCTGGCTGGGTTACTTTTGAACGCCCAACAGCTGGCCAATGGACAGATCATTTATTAGACGAGAGAGAGTGTGTGTGTGGGTAATTCCTGAGTTTTGTGTGTTTGTAGGGCATATTCCAGTAACTGTAACTCATGTCTTGAAGGCGCAACATTGTTTGCTCAGAGCAGAGCGAGGATGTTAAAAATAGTTTGTGAGACGGGGAAAGTGCAAAGAAGTCAGCATGCATAGTTGAAGTTAAAAAAAAAAGTTGGGGGAATAAGTTTTTTTAAAAAAAGCTACCCGTTGTTAAGCACAAGTTAGGAACATCTTAAATGTTCGTTTTAACAAACAACCTTGTAAAAAAAGCAATAATGCTACCACACTTTGCAAATTAACAGAATCTATGCTTTCAATTAACTGTTTAGGAGATTTGACTGCAAAAAAAAAAAACTGTGCTAACTTCATCCTATTAGAATATACTTAACAGACATGTGATGTCCAGACATTTAATATAAGGACACACACTATTATTTACCATTGACTTTATGGAGGTTTTTTTGTTATCATGTTCTCACAATGCTTCTTTATCAAAAACCAAGGAAGAGTTGAGTCTGAGCCTCAGAAAACACTGCTCTGAATTTCCCAGAATAGTGATGTCATAAGTAGATCACTGAGCATTTTGTATGTCTGACAAGATTGGTTTGATTATTTTCCTTCTGTAATTTCTTTGCACCACCCAATTTGTCGACTAAATTTCAGGAAGAGTGT
Organism: Mugilogobius chulae; assembly: GCA_038363315.1. Classification (NCBI taxonomy): domain Eukaryota; kingdom Metazoa; phylum Chordata; class Actinopteri; order Gobiiformes; family Gobiidae; genus Mugilogobius; species Mugilogobius chulae. The sequence continues at coordinate 66,364,904 of CM076396.1, forward strand.
CAACAGGACTTATTGGCTTTTAAAAGTTGTGAAAATGCTTTAAAACACATCTTGGTGAAACATTTTAGAGGGCCAGAACGTATTAGGTAAATAAGTACGTCTTGTCTAATAAAATTATTAAATAAAAAAAATGATGTTTATATTTTCAGATAGCAAAAATCAGGTATAGCGCTAATAAGTTTTAAGCGTTCTTCAGTTCAGAGAATGTACAGTAACATATGAAGAACATGCAGCCTCCCATAAGAACATTCTCCACAGTGCTCAAAATGCATAAATGTTAAATTAAGCCGATGCATCTTCTAGATGTTGTATAATAGCACCTCAGGGGTGAGATTATGATCCTATAATGTCAGACATTTTGGTTCAATTTGTTACTTATCTCAACAGTCCTCTTTAATATTCTGTGCAGTTTCTTCTTGGATACAGTGTGAATGAGCTTTTTGCACATGGGTCAGCTAAAGCCATGTCCGTGCTGGCGCTCGTGGCCCCTGTGCATGCTGCTTATGAAAGTTATAATAGACTTTCTGTCATGCTCATAAAGTACTGCTCTACAGATTTATGATCTCATTTGAGTGTGGCTTTACAGCCGCCTCACTCAGGCACAGCTTAATGAATCGCCAGCGGAAGTCCATCCGGTACATCTCTGCGTGATTTAAGCACCTTTAATGCATAATTGGACATGGGAAAATCTCTCTGACGCCTGGTAATTATTAAAAATGACAAAGTATTAAATTTGTTCAGTGACGTGAAACATTTTTGAACTTTTCAATTGCCTCTTAATTTTGTTGTGTCATCTCTAATTTGGGAATTAAAATTCCAAAAGGCGTTATTTCAGCATGCTCTTTGTCTCCCGTTCCCCTCTCTCAGCAGGGATTTCTCTTGTGGTCATTTTTTAAAATTGTAACAGTGCACAACGGCGGAATTCAACAAAGCCAGAGGAAATTAGAGCCATCGTTCTCTTCTGTCAGCCAAACCACAGCCAAACCCCCCCGCCTTACTGAAACACAGTCCTTTTATCTGTTGTGAGCATTGGAGGTTATGGAGGTTAAATGGGACACACATACTGAAAAGGCTTTGGTGACTTTATATCAGACGTAATGAGCAGGGTCATGTAAAGAACACTGCAAAATCCAATGCATAGTGTTAATCAACTGAACATGATTTACCTTTGTCAGTTGTGTTGGCATCAATATTGGTCCAATGTCCTTTGCACAGAAGTAGATGTTAATTTAAACGTTTTTGTCATTTCTATGGGTTAAATGCAGCTCTATTACAAGTATTTGTCCGATCATAAGTTACCAACATGTTGTGAGGAACTTAATCAGTTAATCATAGCAGCCAGATAGCATTATAGTGATAACAATTAATATAATGAAAAAGCAGAATTCACAACCAGATTAAATAATATAAAGTCCGCCTGTGGGTGCAAACACTTGTTGCAAAATATCCTTATGTTTGTGGCTTACACTTTTGGTTCACACATTTTAAAAATTGGAAGATTTTGAAATTTTTTCATTGCGAAGAGGGCTCAAGGTTCTGTCTCACATTTACACTCAATCACATATTGTACGCTACATTTATTGTACATTTAATTACCTTAGCCTAATTACTGCATAACTTAACCTTTAAAGGGCAACAGTGGTGCAAGATGTACAGGTTTCTCTACTAATCAGTGGTTAGTAGCTTCATTTGTGACTTCTCTAGCATGTTTCCATTATACCCTGGCTAAAACACTAACTCAGTCATTTCACAGAAAAGAACATCAAAACTAAACAAAAAACAACTTATTTAATGATTTTGAGATTGAAAATTCCCCGAGGTCCAGGGAGGGAAGGGACAGGCTAAACTTTTCTTGAGAATAACTGCCTCTACCTCCTGTGGTTTCCCGTTTTTTTCCATCGCAGCTGTCCTATTCTCTAATGGGCTTCTGCAGAGCGGCCATGACAGTTTCGGTTTCAAATCTACCACTTAAATATGCCGTTTCATCCCTCAATTCTAATTGGTAGATGTTTGGGCCACAGAGACAAATATTCTTGTATAGGGATAAAAGATGGCTGCAGATTGGTTGTGCCTGCTTGCTATTCTTAACACTGGAATGAAGAAAATTGTGATTGTCAGTGACCATGTAACAGATGAAAGGGTTTCTGTCTTCAAGTTTTAATCAGCAACTAAAGCCAGAGTTAAATGAATTTTTAAATGTATGCCCCGTCAGGACACATTTTTCAGAGGGCAACAAGAAACCAAGCCTTCAGATAACTAGAAAAACAAAACAATCAGCTCCACAAAAATAATTGAATCAGTTAGATGCACATTTTAAAATCATATTGAACATTGAATAATAAACAGCTCTAAAACTGACTGGAGCTGCGTTTCTGACAATGCCGGAAATACATTTGAAAAAAGCGTCTGTTTTTGATGTGCTAGGGCCATCCAAGACATTATTCAGTGTTATCATAATTATGTTAACGTAAGGTCTTTATATCTTGAAGGTGATTTAACACTGCAAACATAATTTAGGTTTTAATCTGACAACTTTCTCTCATAAATCCTTCAACACATTGTTAAAGGTGCATTGCGTAAGTTAAAATGTTCAATATTACGATATATCAAATTACCGTCCATTGGCACTTGCCTGGATGTGCGCCATGACGTTTTGTAAACTTACCGAGTTTGCCTCTGTAAGCGCAGACAGGCTCATAAATGTGAGTGGTGCGGGTCGCATTTTCCCGCGCTCGTCCTCCTTCACTGGATTATTGTCATTATTTCTATTTATTTAGCAAAAGCTCTCGGTTTTATACAATGGACGGCTGTTGTAAAGGCTGTTTAATGAAAAATAAAATAAATAATCATTGGTAAATACTGCCATCTAGCTTCCGAACCCCCGTAACACACGGAAGAATTCAAAACAACTAGCCCACCGTAACGGCATGGCATGAAGCCGACTGCAGGACCGAGGAGCACTTGGACATGTTTTTGAGAAAGAGGAATTGTGCTGGAGATCAATAAGACGTTCATCTGGTGATTATTTTCATTAGAAGGTAAGACTCTCAGGCCTGTCCAAGTACATCGCACATTTAGACACAGATTTAGTAGCTTAGCGCTTAGCTGTTTGTCTTGGTAAGGTTTATGTTTTATTAGAGTAATAAATTGCCATTGAGCATTTAGTTTATGACAAATGAGGCCTGTAAAAAGCTTGTTTACAATTTCTCTGACGCTAAAACAAAGCTTTTCCTCAAACTCTCATAATCTTTTCTTGTGTAACTTTTGAAGTGTGTAAACTGATCATTCAGTCAAAAGAACATAAAATAGCCAGCATCTACTTTTTCATACAAAACTTTGTCTTCTAAGTCAGAAAACATTTAGCAGAAAATAACGATGTGTCAAAAGAATCTTTTCAGCCGTAAAATACGTCTTCAGCTGCTGATAGTAGGAGGGTGCAGTGCCACAAACGCCAAAGATGGCGCCCTTGTTCAAAACCTTTGCAACTTACGCCATGCACCTTTAATATCAATATTAGTAAGTTTAGGTTGCAATTTTGACTTCAAAAACACTCTTTTTTCTCCTTTAAAGTGAAACTGCAGTGGACCACCCAAGCTCGACCAATCAGAAAGCTGCATTCTGTTTCTGATTAGAACTAAAATTCCTTATTATTTAATTCAGAGAGTACTCTGTGGCCCTTTTTTCAATGCAGCATTTATCACAAACTTTTTATGTGGAAACCTCAAAGTTTACTTATTTACAACTAAAAACGTTAGCTACCCCAATTTTAAAACAAAACTAATTAACTTTTTTTACCTGTTAAATGGTACATATGGATTTTTAGTGCATTTTTAGAATGTGTTGGTTCTCTCAGGTGCCTCCTGGGGCAATTATCACTCTTGCAGTTTCTGATTCTCGACCAGATCTTGACACGACACCAGCTCTCCTGAGAAACCCTGTTCTTTGATGTTTTTAGTCTGGATGTGTTTTTGTTGCCTTATTTGATCCTTGTTGAGTTCGGTTTTAAATGATGTGCTTCTAAAGTTCACAACATACTGCACATGCTTGCATCCACCTGTACTCTCTCAGGAGCAATGCCAAGGTCGATCAATGCCTTTGTTCAAGGATGGAACTGTAGATAAATATATCTATGAAACATACCATGGTGATTTTACTAATTATTAGTAAAATTATTATTAGATTATTTAGAGAATAATGTCTTAAATTACTTAGCTCTACAGGAGCATGCTAAAAAACCAACACACTGTAAAAATGAGCAAGCAAGTTCAAAATGACTATAAAAAGCCAACTTGAACAAGACTGAACAAAATGACTTATTCTACCACACAAAACCTGCTCCATGTGTAAATGTGCAAATGTATTCCTTGCATGTCTGCATAATGCTAATAATAGATACTCGGTTGTTTGTTATTTTCTCTTTTTAATGAGTTGATGCAACCAAGTTTACTCTGCATGAACGCTATGTTAAATGAACCAGTGTCAATGACCCATGCAGAGAAAAGACTTAATTATATTTACATAAAGGCAGTGTCTCAAAACAGTCAAGTTGACGTCTTTTCAGCTGCAGTCCTGATTGGTTGTTTATCGTTTCTTAGAATGTGATCTTCCTGGAAAAATAACCCAAAGGACAAAGCACATTTGCATGAAGAATTAAAACCTATTCACCCCTGTTTTTGAATGGCCTGGCGTAATGTGAATGGTGAAGCTGGAGCCAAATGGGTAGGAGGGTGGTAATAAAGCTGGAACTGATTCAAATACGTGTTAATTTCTGCACAGTGGCCATGAAACATTAATGAAAAGGAGAAAAGCCTCTGCAATCCTCCCCACTTGGTAAATGAGTATAAGAAATACACACAGCATGCACTCGAAGTATAAAGGTTTTGATACTGCCACTATAGAATTCTGAATGAGTTGCATATTGCAGCCCACTATGTAACCTATCGTCAAATCAGCATGACTCCAATAACGGTGATGTCTTAGAAGGAGAAAAGCAATATGGCAAATGGATGGACCCTTATATATCCATTTTCCAAGGAAAGCGCTCAACCTACAGGGGATTTGTGGCGCGTAGGAAGATCCCCCCCACATATAGATTACATTATAGTGAAGGCAGGTGGCTGGAGGAGCTTATTGTACTGGATGTTGCCTCTGAGCTTACAAAGTCACACTCATAACACCAGACCTTTTATTGTTTCCTAGAAATAAAACACTATGCCAAATGATCCATGGCGGTGACAAATGTATAATTGAAATGATAAACAATCTGCTGAATCTTCTATCCAAAATCATAAAATGTTATCCTAGTCTGCCAATATGCACAGTTCAAAAAGAAACAAACAATTTATACTTTAGTTTTCATTTAATTTTACGTGTATTTCACTAATGAGAATCGAAAGCAATGGAAACAGAAAGATAATGTTTCACAATGATGTCAAATGTGTGCCAGTGTCTATAACTTGGCCAGTATTCATTTGGGTCCATCAGAATGTTTTCATAGAGAGACAAAACAATTCTGATGTAACAACATATTCTGCAGTGATAAATAACCTATTTTTCCCCACAATTTTTCTATTTCAAGCTACTTCATTATCTTCAGAAGAGAAGATGGATGGAGGGCAAGTGGAGGTCAGAGTCTTTGAGAGGAAGCTCTGAGACCCTTGACACCCCTTGTGCCATCTTTTTATGTTTTGGGCTTCCATTAAACATTTGCCAATACATTTACAGACAGATTTTATCACATGCATGCCTACTGTAATTGAGAGTCCTTTTGACTAAATAATGCATTCTAATTTTAAATCTTAAATCACCAAAAATCATCATATCTGGCAACAACTACTTCTCAGTATAGAGGTGGATCAAGTCATTGTTTTGCAACTCTCAAAAAAGTCTCAAGTCTCTGGCTTCAAGTTTATGTTTCATCTCAAAGAAACACACGTCTGCGCCAAGTCCCAAGTCAAAGAGAGACAAATAAGTCCCAAGTCAGTGCCTGTCAAGGCCAAGTCGGGTTCAATCTGATTTTAGTTTCAAGTTTTTATTTCAAATTACCAGATACATCTTGTTTTGGTGCAATTTGAGTGATTTTTTTTTATAAACTATATTTGAAATATTCTTCTGTTCAGTGCAGAAATGAGGAGGGACATGTTGGAGGCTGCTCTTGTAAAATTTCAGAATTTGTTTTTTTGAGGAGAATTATGTCGTTTCAAGTCAAGTCCAAGTCAAGTCCAGAGTCACTGTCCTTCAAGTCTCAAGTCTTAAGTCCATTTTATTTAGTCAAGTCATCAAAATAGGGACTCAAGTCTGAGTCCAGGTCACGACATGCAAGTCGCACCTCTGCTTCTTAGAACCAATTTGATGTGTGTTACATTTATTTAATACATTTTGAGAAAAAAAAAAACACCTCTGCAACAACAAATACAAAAAATTGCTACGAATACCTGTGTACCGATATACTATGTAAACATTCACTGTAAAGTTTAGTATAGAACAGGTCTTACAGGAATCAGCTGGAGATCGGCACCAGGTGAGCAGACAGGACGAGAATAGCGCCCCAGGTGATGTGTCAATGAAAAAGCGTGTCAAAAAACTTCAAAGAAATGGGTTAGATTCGGCTGCTAGGCTTCCTCCTTTGTCTCGTTCCTGCCTTCATCTTTGGCCTCCGCAGACTTCTCGCTGTCTCTCCACCAAATAGGCATCTCAATTGCCTTTAGAGAGCCGAATAATGACAAGAAAGGTGCTGACAGAAAAAGCTGTACATGCCTCAAGTGTTGTGCTAAAATACTGGAGAATAATGAAATGGTAATTGAAACGCAGAGCCCATCATTTTTTCCTGAGAGTCAGGTCTATTTGGGCAAGATGAGAATGATTTTGAAGAACGTATAGGTAACTTTCATTGTTGCTGACTCTTACAGTGCACACAAAGTCTCATTATTATCTACAACATTCATTTTTAGTCAATTTTGTTCCAAAGTAGACCACATTTATGCTACGTCAACATCCTTATTTTTACATGCACCAAGGATTGTACTTGATGCTGTATTTGGTGTAATAACTTCAGATTTGTTCTGCAGCAGTACAAATGAAACATTCACATCTACATCTAGAACTAAAACTGTATCCCTCCTAAACAAAAAACTTGCTTGTTCTTTTGAGAGTTATAAAAAGTCTGTATAAAACGATCACGGTAAATAATAAGAAAGTTCAGAATTCACTAGACAAGTGAGGGATACATATGAATCGTATATCGTTACAAATAATTCTATAATGGTTTATGATCAGGTCAAAACCAAGTATAGCGTCTTTACTTGTTGTATTTACTTTCCATATTCACATGGATTAACATGTCTATGTTAATTCATAGACATGTTAATCTTGAATTGCTTGCTGCAGTTCAAGACACATTGCATCAACTGAAAAAGTTTAGTTTTGTTCACCTTTGGACAGTCAATGTATATTTTAAATGTAATTCTGAGGCTTTGACGCCACCATGGAACATGCCTTAAGGGGGATCCTTTTTGGCCTAATACAGCTTCTAAACAGCCAGAACCTCATGCTACGACTGTTTTTGACAAAGACATTCTGGGCTCAAATCATTTCTCTGAATAGAAATAACCATAAGCTGACAAGTGAACATACTAATCATAGAAATGTATGGTTCGTTTGTGCCTTTTCAATCATGATGGCGTGTGGGTTTCTTGCAAACTGCCCATTACACCAGCTTCAGTCCACTGTGGTTCCTATTAGATTTTCAAAGACCCCATGCTGTGGATTCCAGAAGACCCACACTGCTCTCACACCTGTGCACACCCTGCTTCGAGATCCATATATAACAGGTTTATAACACGCGTTCTAGTCCTGTGGGACCTGCTGAAGTGCCAAAATGCATCCAACCCAGAGTCAGTGTACAAATTGGTGTTATGAGAAAGAAAGGGGGGACAACAACACTGAGACTGGAAAAAAAGCCAATCTCGGTAGAATGGACTGAAGCACTCAACTGTAAATCTGAGGTAAAACAAGTCATATACTTTAGGGTAGGATTAGTTGTATGTTATCAGGATATACAAGAGGTGTCTTCAGCATTTGAGCAATACGGCTTGAATCAATCACAAGATAGAAAAGTTGCTGGATGCCCTTATGGTCCAGTGACAGAGACTTTTAAATCTGAACTGGAGCTGACTGGAGCTGATGACATGACTGAATGTGATGTGTTTGATAGCCTTAAAAAATATACACTGCTTTATTTTGCCCTCATAGTTGACAGTAAACTGTAAATTCGGTAATCCTTGTGGGAAAGGGGAGGGGTGCATGGTGCCGGGGGACTGAATGGACAGACGAGATGTGACAGTGAGCACATTGGCTCGCAGGGTGGTTACTATAGTTTAAACCAATCGCACCATCTTCTGCTCCCTTAAGACTATTCAATGAGATGTGCCAGAACCAGAGCAAAGAGAAAGCGCTGCATCCTTTCATCCTCATTCTTTCCACTTATGCAGATAGGTCTTTAATTTCATCACCAGAATGGACGCTCTTCTTCTCCTCATTACATTGAGTTTTATATGCGTGTTATGCAGTGAGATTGAGCATGTTCTGGCCTGGTTATGCATGTGTGAGCGCTCCTCCAATGCTAGAATTACTTTGGATTGGATTAGCGGGAGACATCTATACTCTTATCAGGCCCGCTCCTCTTCCACTGGTATCACGCAGCATTATTGATCACAAACAGCTCTATTTCCTCAATGTGTCCAAACTTATTAGGTTTTCTGTTGCGCTAGATTCGCTCTTCTTTCCTTTAGGAAATTTACCTAAATTTGTCTGTACTGTGCAACTCCCTACACTATCCTTGTGTCTAGTTCTATTATTTAGGTGGCAATGAGATTTCTTTACTGTTATTTTTGTGTGTATTCGAATTCCTAGTTTATACATGTATAGTTCTAACACCTGCTTTATCAAATTTGAATGTTCTGCAAGATATATTGGGATCTGAAAATAAGTAATCCAATAACAAAAGACCGACAATATTGCATCATTTTATCGTCCGGGCGATATTTTGGTGCCAATATTTAGATTTATTTTTAAATATTGGTATATTGTCCACATCAGCTATTGGCTTCGTTTCTGGAAAATATCTGATTGGCAGTTGTTTGGGAAAGCTGGACTCACAGTGATCAGCTGAAGAAGATTTTTTTTTTATCTCTCTCCATTCCTAAGTCTGCAGTTTTGATTTTATCATTAACATGTCTTGTAGTTTTATTCTTGTGCTATGACTTGGGCAGCAGTACAAGCATTAACATTCAATGTTTGTTTGTCAATCTGAACATTATGAGTGTCTTTCATGACACTGAATGAAATGATTGTTTCATGGGCCAAAATACAATCGAGCATCATTACATTGTGTAACGCACATGTACGGTGGTGAATAATAGCTTAGGTTGAAGTTTTTTTTTTGTTTATATTCTCTCACCTAGCTTTACTTTTAAAACTAAAGTAAGAAAATCAGCCTCAGAAATCGGCCTTGAAATTCGACCATTGATATTGGCATCAGCCAAATAAAAAAACATATTGGTCGATCTCTAGCATCAATTAACAAAAATGGGTGAAAATGTTTCAAAACACGCCAAAAACTGTTGCCCTTAATGGTTGCTTAAAACTGTAAAAGAAAAGGACTTTTTTTTTTTACTATTGTAACAACACATCATCAGCAGCAGGGTAAAACTAACAACAGTCTAATCCCAGCTCACGTTCCCCATTAGTGGATGAATAATCAAACGCTTCTGCTTCACAAGGATGGAAAGAGCTGACATCGAAGGATCAAAATTATGTAAAAACAAAGAATGCAGATTTGATTTTAATCTTCAGTATCTTCAAATTTCCACTAGATTAACATTACGCTAACTGAAAAATGAAGTGATGTATGACTTTTTAGTTGAGGTTTACTTATCAGACAGAAATGTGAAAAAGCTGGAAATTTCATCACAAAAGAGCAGAACTGTATTTGAACAGCAAATAGGTGCTTTTTGTTGCATTGCTTACAAAAAAACAGTATAATCGATATTCAAATTTTCTCATCTCTGCAATGTTAAGATTTCGTGCTTCAATGCATTATGTGCTTCAAAACCCAAATCAATCCACATTGCAAGCATCACTTCTACATTTTTTACTGTCTGTACGTCCGCATAGTAAATTTTGACTGTGAATGACTTTGAGGACTTGGATAAATCAATAGTTCTTAATTAAATTTAGGAAGGAGTAACATTTGACAAGGCCAAGAGAGGGAGTGTGTGCACCGTATAGAAAATATGGCTGGAGCTAACGAATGGTGACAGAATGGGTCCGACTAATCAAGATATTGAAGAACAGAGTTGTTTTCCCATTTACAACTCCTTTAAGTGTTGCAGAGATGGATTTGTATAGAAATGTTTTATAAGAGTGAACCACTTTTTGCTTTTCAATGGTGATTCGTCCTGACAGTGTGAAATATTGTGTCAAACTACATACATTTTTGAAATGTCTGCATGAATGTGCTGGATACATAGCAAAGATTTCACTTTTGCTGTCTTGTATAACTTGTCTGATAACTTTGCCATGTAACTAAAGAACTTCTTTGTTACAAAAGAAGACATACTTTTCAATTACCATCTCTGGCCACAATCTGCTGTAGTTGGACTTTATTTGACAGGATAGACATTAGCGTGAAAGAGAGAGCTGTCAGATGAAGAAATAAATCACAACGTTGAGCCCGGCACATAAAGCAAAAGTAGTGCCACCTAAACCTCAAAGCTAATGTGCAGCATAAACGTCAGTGCTCAGTCAAGTTTGAGCTTCTGATTAGTGTTGTCACATTGCTAAAATTACAACCTTCATCTTGACATTTAGAAAAAGGAGCAAACATCAACATCACAATGGTTTAAAAACTTGAAATAAGAAACTAGTTTTATATGTGGAGCTGACTTCTGAATAGCAGCGCCTTTTCCCAACTATCAGAGTTGAGTTCAGCTTCTCAGTAGAGCAACCACAACTAGCATGCTAGTGACACTTATTGCTTCAAGAAAAACAACATGCTTCCTCTGTGGCCATACCAGCTTGTTAAAGCCTGATCCCGTCAGATCTCAAAACCGAAATAGGATAGGGCCTGGTCAGTACTTGGATGGGAGACCACTGTCACAGTTAGACAGTTAGAGATTAGATTATTGTTGAGTCCTTGAACTCAGTGTCTGTATGCACTGGGTGAGTAGATTCTTGACTGTAAAGTGTTTTGAGTGCCTTGAAAGGTGGAAAGCGCTATATAAATAGAGACCATTTACTACTGCATATAAACCTAGATGTAGACTGCACATTTAATCCTCAATTTCAACCAAAAAGCTGCTCCTATCTGTACTTGGATAAAATAAAACTTGCTTTCTACACATTACTAGTTTCTAAACTGTTCAGGAACGATCCCATTTTCTCCTATTTTTGTTTGGTTGTCTGTATTGACACTTTCAAATGCATTTCTAGTTCCAACACTAGTTTCATCATCAGTTAGTATCAGTGTATTTCAGAGCTGACGATCACTGATTTATGTATTGATTCTCTGACAGCTCTTGACTGAAAAGCATTTGTGTGTTTGGTTGCAGGGCCTGTACCCGAGTCCCGAGGAAGGCTGGCAGATCTACAGCTCGGCGCAGGACGCAGATGGGAAGTGTATCTGCACTGTGGTGGCTCCGGCTCAGAACATGTGTAACAGAGACCCACGCAGCAGACAGCTCCGACAGCTCATGGAGAAGGTGACAGCTGCCCATAGCACCACGAGACACGACACGCTCACGTACACATACATGCATCTGCTCAAACTAGGCTCAACTTAACCTGCATTAACTCTGTGTATTTACACTTAACTGCAGCCAAAACTTTTACTCCTGAAGTCTTACTCTTGATATAGTGTTGCACGTTTAAGAACTTTATAAAATGGCAAAAACAAGATATATAAAAAGATTAACTTTGTAATACCGTTTATAGCCTGACACGATTTAGATCTTTATCACAATGTAGTTAATATTTATCATAAACCATCTGCTGCTTTTAAGAGTTCACATGGTTCAGGGTAAATCCACCTGTCAATCACTTAAACACAAATATGAAGAGAGGGAGAAGATAAGTTTTTAATTAAAGCACAAACAAAGAATTATCAATGAGCATATGTTGTAGGAATAAAGCACAGTTAAAATCACTGGGTTGCCAGGTCCTTATAGTAAAATTGTTTATGTTTAAGCAATTAATTTCAGGTAATTTGCTTTACTGAACAAAACCACAGAAATAGACCGATAAAGTATGTGTCCATGTTTTCATAAATATGAGAGGCAATGCCAAACTATTCAGAGCATTGAACTCAAAAGTGTATGTCCTAATGTAATGCCTATGCATATTTGATGTGTGTTTTTATATTTTGACACACACAGCATCAAAGTCATCCTAGATTCACCACCTCAGACGCAGGTTCTCAGTTTATGATAACTTTCAGTAGCTTGGAAATTTCCAGCCTCAACTCGGCACCATATCAGTTTGTATTTTCCAGGCTAAAGTTTCAAGTCTCTATACAAGAGTGCCCAAACTTTTTCTTCAGCCAAGAGTCAAACCTAATTTACATTGCACCGAAAAAGTAATTTTCAACAAATAATGAGTGTGTTTGGAGAGTGTTTTAAGAGAGTACTTTTGTTGGAGTCTTTTAAGCTCCAAATGGATTCAGACAAACACTCACTAACAAGCTAACAAACCTCAGCACGTCTTCGCGGGTCAAACTAAACCCTCCAGGCTCACTTTGGGCACTACTGTTCTATACTGTATTTATTGGTTTGTATTTTAAATGAAAAAACTGAACTGAGAAAGTCAATTTGTTACACCCATTATTGAATCAACTTCAATTACTCCTATTAATTTCTAACTCATGTTAAGTTGTTGTTACCTCATCAAAAAGTCAAATGTTTTGTTTTATTTTGACTAATCCTGCCTTATTAGAAGGTCTAAATCTCTAGCTCAAATTACTCTGCTACACTCTGAGATTCATTAAGTGAGAGTTTTAAAGTTTGTTTTGGACATTTACTCAGCACACATTAATAGATTAGTTACATTACATGAATGCTTTCTATTGATGTACAAAAACACCTTATAACGATTGAAATAAAACAGAATGTCGGCTATGTTTTTGAAGCGGAAACATGAATTTAACAGAAATCATAAAATTGTATCTAAACATGTGTTGAGTAACTAGTTTGTATAATAACTGCAAGCAATGATCTACTACAAGTTAGGCCATGTGCTTGTTCAAAATTATGTATATTTTAGGTTTTACACTGCCAATGTCTTCTTTGTAATAATTGGAAACATGATTTATCTTAATTGAGAGCTACCCTATACTGTATGCAAATGTAATTTTCTGCCTCTTGTCTGACACATAACATGAGTACACATAAAACAAGCCAAGGTATCTGACAATAACAGATTATGTTTAAAACTAAAATGGAAAAAGTGTCTAATAAAGATCCACTAAAAGGGTTAGTTTGAGAGATGCCTGAAAGTGAGGGTTGTGGTAAATTAAAATCCAGCAGATCCTTCAGGACAGAGATAAATCAATGAGACACTAAAATCCATAAAACAGATTTACTCTCGCAGTAATGTCTGTCTCACTTCCTTTTACGTCTTGCCAAACCAAAAACACTTTTCCACTTTGGGCCTTGTGTCAGGCTTAAGTGCATAGAAAGGCTACAAAAAGTAAGCTCTTTTAAACTGGTAAATACAGTAAAGGGTTGCAATATTAATGGCAAAATCACAAATTAAATGAACACAATTAGCAAACGCTGCCATATAAAGTATTATAATATTCCTACAAACAAAATATCACTTCGTAGTCTGATTATTATTATTTTTACATATTTATTTCAAGTTCTGCAGTTATATTAGACACTATACTCATTATCTGAACAAAAAAATGTCTTAATTCTCATGTTAATTCAATCTAGCACTAGCACTTTAACCATCAAAGAAGCATATCTGCAGCAAGTCATTCTCCATTTCAGTAGATTAGAAATTTCAGACTCTGTACTTGTGGTTGTATATCATAACACAGAGAGATATCAGTTTGAATTCTCCAGGCTCCAGGAAGTCTCTATATTTACTGGATTTCATTTCAAAAGAACAAGTCCGGCGCCTAAAGGGTTAACACGTTTGGCTCACTTTACTGAATGAGAAAACTTTTAGTTGCCAAAACTTAAGATTGCTTTCAAAAGTTTGCCAAGGTAAAGATAAGTGTTAAAAAAGCATAGCGCGATAATGCTGAAACATTACTGCCCTTTTACTGTTATTAGTGAAAAGCTAAATTTTGGCAAGTTGTGATCTTTTAGCTTTCATTATTTCTTCTATTAGCCGTTCTCAAACAGCCTAAGATGCAGAGCAAGTGCTTCCATTTAGTCCAGCCTAATGAGAACTCCTGTGGTCAGCTACTTGAGTCACGCCCAAGTGAATGTGAGACGCCGTCCCTGTCAGGACATCCTCGAATGAACCCACTGTAATAATGCATGCTCATTCTTTAAAGGAAGGCTGAAGGCTACCCAGAACGCGCAGAGCCAAGGATATGCTAACAATGTCACAATGTTCAAAGAATGTAAACTAGCCACCGCTGAGAGCTTCCTGCGCAGACAAACAAAATGCAACAAAGCAGAGCCTGAAGGACAACAGTGTGCGAGAGGTAGCTCTATCTTTTAACCTGCGTGAGATTTCCAAGTGAAAAAGTGCTGCCACAAGTTTGGTCTATTATTTGTAGTCTGATTGTTAAAGAGATTGCATAACAGAGAGAGATCCCGGCAGTTACTCCATTCACAAGGTGTCAAAAAGAATAAATTAAATACAAACTGTTTCTCTTGGAGCTTGTCCCTTCTGTTCATTTGTAGTTTATTTATTTGTTGGAAGAAATGTCCAACATTTAGTCACAGTTTAAGCACTCAGTAATTCTAATCTATTTATACATAGTTTTTCTTTCTATAAAAATGTCACATCAATAGGAACGAGGACAAAAATATTCTGAAGTAATGACAAGTAAAGGCTATTAAGGAAAACGTACTGTCTAATGAAATAGAAAGAACTGTTTCAGTAAAAGAAAAGAAATCAGCTAGTCCTAGTTTGAGCATTATATGAAAACATGGCATTAGAGCCGTGCAATATATCCAATTTTAAATAATATCGTGAATGTTGCTTTTAAGATTCGGAGAAATTGAATATCAAGTATATCGTGCGGTAAAAACATGCTACAAAAAAGCTAATTTACAATAAAAATTAAATAGAATTTGTACACTAAGTAAAGTTCTTCACAAAACAAGAGATTTCTGCACTATTTGACAAATATTTATCTGATAATTAAACATGAAAAAACATGATAGATAACAATAATAAGTATTTTGAGTAGATTTTCATTGGCTTGAACTAAGATTGCAAATAGCAGCAAGCATAAAAGATCTAATTTTACATCAAAATGATAAAAAAAAAAAAAAATGATTCTGGTCTTAAAATCAGAGCTAAATTTACTTGTTCTACTTGCAAATCTCTACTTATGAAAGTCAAAACCTGATCACAATAAACACTACTACTAATCAATTTTAAGCTAATTGGCACAGTTTAGGTTGTCGTTTTTCCAGTTTACAAACAAATTTGAAGACAGATGTTTATACTGGACTGTCAGTATTGTCAAATTATCATTATCGGGATATGTCAAAAAAATGATCGTGATATTCATTTTTGTCAATATCACCCGTCTGTCTCCATAGAATACTTCTAGTTACATACAATATATGTTCAGTAACCACTCTATAGGCCACTGGTGCCATCTGACATTCAATTGCTGAAGCAAATGTTTACAGAGATCAAACATTCCCCGGTCGGCGTCTGCGTCGTGGGAGATGAGTTGGGAGGAGGAACAGTAGGCTGAATGCAAAGTAACTGTGAGGGGGCCGTCGGAGTGCTCATAGGCAAATGGTGCAAAACAAACTTCATGCCAAACCATGACCTCAGAAAGATGCCACTTGGTATGTTTTGGTCATGTCTCAATCAATCATTAGTTCTAGTATAATACATTTTGAATTGGGGAAGTGGGTCCAGACTTAACATGGGTAAGCAGACATAGTTGTACCTCTAGGACCACCAGCCCGGAGTCGTGCGCTCTGTCAGGAGTAAGTTGGTGCGGCGTGCAGGCGATGAGGGGGCGGAAGGAACAGTAGGCTTGTTATGCAGCAACAGAGTGGGCTGGAGAGCAATGAGCAAGCAACATACTTAGTAAAAATTAACAGTGGAAAAAATTTTGACTTTAGGGCAGCATGAGCTTTCTCGCATCCAAACATACTTTATAAAACCGACTTCATTTACAAGTAGTAAATATTAACTCGGGCATAATTACTGTGTGTCCAACTGTCATCGCCCTGGAGGAAATAAAATGTTGAGCAATTTGCAACTCAGATTTGAATAAATAATGGTATAATTTAATAAATTATGCTTTGTGTTATAAAATTATACAGTGATTAGCAAATGGAAATATGGAGAAACACCCTTGAAGTAGGCATGTACAATGATTTAAAAACACTACTTTATATTAGCTCGAAAAATAAAAAATAAATTAAACACTAGACTCATATTCAACTGATGTGGCTTATTTGAGGGCCATATCCAAACCCAGAATAGTGGTGGAGGGCCAGACCGCCTTATTATTGCAAACACATTTCTTTGATAAAAGATTTGCTCTACCATAACATACTTTCAGCATTTTGAGATTAAGCTAAAGTTCTTTGAAAAAAAAGTTGAATCTTAAGGAAGTATGATTTTTCTAGAAAAAACTCTAAACTTAAGTTTTAGCAGATTGAAATTGTAATTTTACACTAAATATTTAGATAAAACAAACAATGGCTGTTCCATGATCCAAATAACAATTTTAATCCAGTAAAACTTTAGGTTTAATAATGAAAAACATTTTGTTATGACTTTGACTTTATTCTCATAACATTGTGAAGTTAATCTCAAAATGTTTATTGTTGTAGCCCAAATTTTTGTCTCTCAAACTTCGCCATATATTTCTGTTTCTCAAAAACATGCCAGGGGCCTGATTGAAACAGGTTGCGGGCCGCATTTGGCCCCCGGGCGCAGTTTGCCCAGGTCTGGTCTAAATAGATGATATAGTAGCTGCAAAGCCAATTATCATTTTAAATTCACAGTTCTCCAGTGACAAAAGGTTGGGTAAATGACTTATAACGCAGCAGTGCTGATGCTGAAACATTATTGCTCTTTGACTGTTTAAAGTTGGTGAAACGGATGTCAAAGTTATGGTCTTTAACAATGTTCTCTAAAACTGCTAAAATGCAGAGCAAGTGCTTCCGTTGCAGCCAATTGGTATCTGTGTCTGAAAACTAAGTATTTTATCAAAACGATCCTAATAGGCAAATTATTTTGTCTGGAAAAAACACTTACAAAAGCAACTTTTAAAAGAAAATAACTTAATACAAAATTATGTGTTAGCAGCAAATGTGTCAGACAGAAAAACGGTTAAAAAGATAAGAATGTTTTGTCAAGTTTGATGCTTTAAAGCTGCACTGTATAATTTTTCTGGTTGTGTGTTTGATTACGTGCATTTCACCCTATGCCAAGAAGGACATTTAGGTTATCTATATTGCATTAGTTTGTGTTTTTCCAACTAAAAGGAATATCTGTAGCGACATTATTGTCTCACTCTTTTGTCTCACTCTTTTTGTTTTGAACAGGTCCAGAACATCAGCCAGTCTATGGAGGTGCTGGACCTTCGGACATACAGAGACCTGCAGTACGTGAGGAACACCGAGAGTCTGATGAAAGTAGTTGACGGGAAGCTGAAGGTAGCTTCTGATAACCCGCGCAGCCTCAATCCAAAGGGCTTTCAGGTAATTGGCTGCCTGTCACGTCCAGCACAGTGCCGCATGTATATATGTGTGTGTTACTGTCTCGTTGTGAATGAATGCAGCGCTTCATTGTGAGTGCGCACAAACTTTGGCAGATGGATCGCAATCTCTTTTGCTCTTCATAGACAATAAAACTCAGGACGACTCTCGGCAGACTGCTGCATAAGCACTGCTACATTCCAATTCAATTCCCAAACTCTTTCTGAGTCATTGAGCCAGACACAGCAGAAATTTAAACAAATTCACACACGCTGAATTATTAAACGCCTGGTCTTTACATCCTGTCCTGTCTTTTCTCTTAGCCGCTCCCTGACTTAACATGGTGTAGTCCAACGCTGCATAAAAGCTACATACAGTATTGTACATCCCGTGCTTTTATTCCTTATCTATCTACAGACTGTGCAGCGGTTATCACCGGGGCTTTTTGTCTCCTTGTCAGAGACTGTCCAGCACTCAGCATAATTCTCTTATAGATATTAGATTGTGCATTAAACAGTTTGATTAAAGTGCTTTGATGAATGGGAAAAGTTCTTCACTGCTGGCACCTCAGCACAGATATGACTGACTGTGCCTTGCGTCTGTATATTACATCAGAGTAATTCTATTGGCTGTAAACGTAATAAAGATGCTTATGAACTTAGTGAACACATTCCTCTTAGCTGTCTAAATTATGCACATTGCATTACTTATAGTTTGAATGCAAATCTCAGCTATCCAATAAGATGCCATATTAAAAGCTTCTATTTTTACAATAGTGGGATTGGACCGGCGCAGGTTGGCTGATGAATGCGTGGAGCTCAAAGTTGCCGATGGCGGAGTGTGGGAGATTAACGAGACTGAATTTTTGTGGCTTGAAAAGGGGAAAATGAGATTTATGATGTGGGTCCACAGGGCTGAGAGCTGCTCCATCACCAGATTTACGATAAACCCTAACAAGGAGGAAACCGCCCCTGCTGTGGCCAGCACACTTTATTGATACACACTGAGTCCTGTATCTTCTCAGCAGACCCTGGGCTCTACTGCCTGAACTGAACTTTAAGTGGCCTTTTCACTTCTACCCAGAAGATAAGTCATGTAGTTAACTTTGAGCCAATAAATCTTGGAAATCCTTTCAAATAAAACCTACTAATCTGGGGCTACGAAATAAAGTACCAAAAGTCAATTAACCAAGCTACACAATCAAATGATGTCTTGTTATATCAGGGTTATATAAAAAAAGAGGTCATCAAAGCCAACTGTAAATTCCTCAATCTTCCGCAGTTTTAAAACGTGTTAATTGCAAGATGTTTTTGATCACTTTCATCTAACCTACAATTTGTCCATTTTAGGAGTTGAAAGACAAGGTGACCCAGCTGCTCCCCCTGTTGCCCGTTTTGGAGCAGTACAAAACTGATGCCAAAATGATCCTCAAACTTCGAGAAGAAGTGAGGAATCTTTCTCTGGTGCTGATGGCCATCCAGGAAGAGATGGGCGCCTACGATTATGAGGAACTGCGTCAGAGAGTTCTGCTGTTGGAAACCCGGCTGCACTCCTGCATGCAGAAGCTAGGTACAGTCTGCTGCTGTCATAACCATTCAGGACCATTCCCCTCTGCGCATTATCCACCCAGACTATTTCCTCTAATGGAACTGGAAATCTAAGCCACACTTTCTCCACACTTCTTATGCATGTGTGAACCAAGTCAGAGCCAATCCTCCTGATATCTGTCTGAGAACATATGTGCTAGAAGGAGTGTCTGCTCAAGTGTAAAGAAACGTATATATTTTGAAAGGGAGTTTTAACAAAGCTGAGAGGGCTGAAGTCTGTAGAAATGTAGGTGAACTCTTGGGTGAAAAAGTCAGTTAAGGGAAAGCATGCAGAAAACTAACAATGTCACAATAATAATATTTCAAATGTAGAGAGATATGAAATATTTCAACTCCTCTTTCTGAACATAGGTCAAGCTTGAGCACATAGATGCAGTTGCCAAGCTATTCTATACACAAAATGATCAAAAGTTGGATATAAAATGGCTTCAGGATGAGCTGAAGAAATATGTATGTATAACTGAATGATTAAAAAGAGCTCTAAAACATGGTCTGAAAAACATAGCATATTTTTTTAGCAAAACTAAATAACACTTTCTTTGCTAAAGATCTTTGTAAGTCTCTGTGATGGTTAAATGTGTTTTTTGGGGCTATTTGAACCAAAACCATATTTTGAACCAAGATCTCTTCTAACAACCCTGGCTCTTTTATTTGATTGAATATTTTTTTCACTGCCTTATATAAACATAGCACATGCTTTTTTGATTGTTTCTTAACATTTTGTGAACACTGTTTTTACTCAGATTGCGTGTCAATCGAAGGACATCTTTGTTGTCTGTGGACACATAATCAATAAAGAAAATGTCACTATTGTTGTGCTTGACCTGCAGGTTGCGGGAAGCTGACTGGAGTCAGTAATCCCATCACGGTTCGTGCGTCGGGATCGAGATTTGGCTCATGGATGACGGACACAATGATCCCCAGCTCAGACAATAGAGTAAGTTTTGTGTCTATGCAACATCTTGACTTTTTAATCCTATTTTTCTGGCAACACATCTCCCAACAGTCATCCTTCATAGCAGTCCAACTTTGTGACTTGCTCAGGTGAAAAACGTCCTCATTGCTTGGCTGTCATGTTCCTTATGATGCAGACTGAGTGTTGTGCCTGACTGGAGCCTCCTGCACAGGCGCAGCACAGACAGACTTGAGGTGGGAATGCAGAGCTGAGTCAATGATGGATGGCATCCGTTTGGCTCGCTTATGCCCGACTCCCTCTGTCACCGCCCGTTCGCGCTGATTAATCACTTTATTATCAAACACACAAATGAAGAGCTGTTTGGGCTAAAGTTTTCTAAATCACTGCGGTAATTACCAAGAAGTGTGCTGAGAGATGGTCCACAGGCACATGATTTAGTGGAAGTGCTGCCTGATTAAAGATGACATATGGCTTTTCACAGGCTAGAGGAATTTATAGAGATGCAAGTTCAGCTGGGACGGAAATGAGACGTGATTTGGAAGAAACAAGGACAAGGACTAAATCACAAATAAACTAACCAGGAGGACACAATTATACAACAAGATGAGGGTGGGAGGTGTGGTAAAAAGTTAAGATCACAATTTTCTTGAAATCAAATGTTATTGCCATTAGCGTGTAGACATTGGCCAATATTTAGCAATTTATCTGTAAAAATCTGTCAATATTTTGGACAATATGTTTAGGTTTGTCTTTGTTTGCACTTGTGTTAGTCTCAAAAAATGAAATTTACAATAACCTAAAAGAAATGGCAGTATGTTTGCATATACAGTACCCCACTAATTATTTTATATTCTAAATTAATACATTTAGTTTTAAAATTTACTAAAGTGAAAATGTGTTTCTTGCAAGCTTATGAGCCTTGATGTGGATTTTAAATATCAGTTATTGGCCACAACAGGAGGCCACAAAGCAAAACAAATCAAATTTATATGAGTATCAGCTTAAAAATGAATTCATATTGGCCCCTCATTGAATCTAAGCTCGTAGAAAGTGATTCTCGTGTATTGAAGAGGCAAGATCTCCTTATTTTTGAAATTTCATTTGGCTTTCCTGTCACGCGCTCTGAGCATTGCTGATGTGGACTAAAAGATGGTGCAGTTGGGAAATATCTTTGTTTGAGCATCTATTCCAGAGAAAGTCTGCGCCGCACAATCTGGTGACTTTACCAAAAATAGCATATGATCACAGGAATGAGATCACAACAAAACCAGCATCAAACAGAACCTTTACGGGAACCAAAATAGGACAAGGCAAGCACAAAATCAAGATGTAAGTTAGAGCTGCTCAATTATAGAAATAATAAAAATATCACCACGATTGTCTGAATTACATCTGAAATCAAAGTAGAGTATTTATGTTCTATAAATGCAGAGATGGAACAGATGAAATTATATGGTGATATTGTACTATTAAATGTACTCTACAAAATACACCTAAATGATCATGATTATTTGATTGGTGGATTCATTCATTCATTCATTTTCTACCGCTTAATCCCGTTAGGGGTCGCGGGTGACTGGAGCCTATCCCAGTGACTTTGGGCCTTAGGCGGGGAAACGCCCTGGACAGTGGCCAACTTGCCGCAGGGTTAGACAGACAACCATTCACTCTCTCATTCACTCACTAAGGGAAATTTACAGTGATGCCCAATTAACCTAAACATGCATGTTTTTGGAGGTGGGAGGAAACCGGAGTACCCGGAGAAAACCCACGGTGACACGGGGAGAACATGCAAACTCCACCCAGAGAGATCGTGAGATGTTGATATGGTCTGACCCGGGAGTCGAACCCACGACCTCCTTATTGGGAAGCCAGAGCTCTAACCACTTGGCTACCGTGCACCCACGGTAGCCAAGTGGATGTCTACACACTAATGGCAATTGATTGGTGGATGTCTGTAAAAAAATTATGATAATCTTTAACTTTTGAAACTGGTTAGAGCGCTAAACTTGATTAAAGGCACAGTTTTATTTTAATCGTTTTAACAAGTCGGCATGTAGAAGAAACACTGCATATTCATAAAAGCGTGAATATCGATTGCCATACGATGCAGCATAAAAAGTTAGAAAAATATATACTTCGAGGAAAAATAACTAAAGAAAACTGCTGAATCGCACAAGATTTGACAAGAAAAGGTCATGTAACATTGTACTAAATGCCTTGAGCTTTATGGCGTAATTTCCTTTGCAACCTTAGGCATGTTACATCAATCAATTATTTCATTTAGCGCATGATACATCAGCAATATTGTCCTAATCACGCACACAAATCATAACATAATTATATTTGGGGAAACATTAGAGCCTTGAAGAAGCTAAGAAGCATAAGAAAAGCGCTCTGTCTCAATGTCGGCCAAATGGAGCCTGGCACAATTCCCACAACAGAGTTCAGCACCAGGGACCTGTTTGAGAGGCAGAGGGGAAACAATGCCTAATGCCTCATAATCTTCCCCTGTCTTTGCACTGTTTCACACACTTCAGGACAGCACACAGGATAGAAACATGGTGGAACTTCAGAAAATCAATCAATTTCATTAGAAAGACTAGTTTCTCATAGATGATTGAGTAGAATTTGGAAAAGAGTGCAGCACAGTAGCAAGTTCCAAGCACAAGAGGGCTCAAGCTTGATTCCTAAGCTGTGTGGAGAATGGAGTTAAAATAATATTTTAATGAATGTCCTTTCATGTTATTCAGAGGAATCATGCTAGCCCAAAAAAAAAGTTGAGATAAATTAGGATAAATGTGACAGATAAATGTAAAAAATGTCAGAAATGTTACTTTTATTCTCAACATTAGCATTACATTTTTTCAGTTTTATTTGTAAAAAAGAAAAATTACTCTTTTTGTAGGCTTTCATATTATAGGGCTGAGCGAAATGGACCAAATTTTATATCTCGATATATTTTTATATCTCGATACACAATATAAATCTTTGATAACTTTGAAATCATATTTTTAAGTGATTTTTTTTTTTTAAAGCTTGTAGTCTGCTGATTAGAAAGGAGGAATCTAAATTTAAATAGTATAATTACATTTTGGTTTTATCTTTTGTTTAGGAAAACCAAATAAAACAAAACTTTTTGCATACCACAAGTTTAGGATTTGATTATTATACCAAATAAAAATGTCAATAATCTGTAACTGTTATTCATCAGTTTTATTAGCACTTTTGTCCCAGAATAAAAATATCTTGATATGTACGATATGGCAAAATTCATCTTGTTCAGTAAATATCTCGATATACAATGTATATCGAGATATCGCCCAGCCCTAATACACTCCATCAATTTCAGTTTTACATATCTTCAAAACAACATTCACAATCATCTTATTCTGCTCCGCCCACTTTTCTTGGCAGTCCACTTCCTCTTAGCCTGTTGAATTCAGTCCAGGTCCAGGGTTTATTTTAACTGTTGTTATATCTGTTTATGATTCCCACGCAAGACAGAAAAGCAAACATATTAGCTAACTTAATAAAGCTAAACAGGAAATGTGCTACCAATAAAAGAGGGCATGACAGAATAAGGTGACTTGCGCATTTCCTGTTTGGCTCTGTCAGGGTAACCAACATGTTAGCTTGTCTGTGTCACGGCGCAATCTCAAATAGATATAAAGACAGTTAAAATAAACACTGTGATTGAATTCTACAGACGAATCACAGCTAAACAGGAAGTGGATTGCCAAGAAAAGTGGGCAGGGTGGAATAGGTTAAATACTGCACACTCTTAACTAGAACACACACCCTCAACTTAAAAAGTGTGTGGTTAAAAATATGCACAGGTCAAATCAAGTGAATGGTTTAGTTCACTAGTTTTCTTGACTTTTAAGTTGTTGCAAACAGTAATAAGTGAAAACATTACTAGTGTCGCAATAGTTCAATGAGGATTAGGATCCAGCAATGCTCTCTTTGATATGTTAAGCACAAAATAAATATCTTAGCCAAGTGCTGTTTAATTGAATCAATTGGAGCTGAACTGTGCTTGGGCAATGCATGAGGGAATGATATAGGAAACGCAGGCAGAGAGAGGCCCATGTCAGAGGAGCAATCCGCTGAGAGTGCTTGAGGAAAAAGATAGAGCTGCTAAATGGATTGATTTTCTGTAACTGTGGACTGGAAAGGCCAGGGAGCACAGGCGGTGGTTGACTGCAAAGCTCATGCAATGTCTTCACTCCCACATTCAGCTGAGATCAATAGCGCTGCACACACGGAGAGGCATTTGGCACAGTTCAATGGCACACACTGTAGCATACACAATACACTTACTGCTGCAGGCGTTGCTACCGGCGATAATGAAATAATGCTATTATTACTGACGTACTACAGTTGTAGACGATCACAAAAGAGCACAATAGTGGTGATGTTTAGCTTAAAGAAATTAAAAGTGTAAAGGTTGTAGAACACGGTTTCTTTCAAATACTATGCCTCTGCTTGACTCTGTACTTGTCCAAAGTTCTTTTGTACCTTTTGTGTGTTTATGAAATACTGACAAACAACTTTTTTATTCAGCATCAATATTTTGAAGGAATGTTCCACAAGCTTTGTGTGAAATGTCAGTCTCAGTTTGTCCTTTAGAGTTTGAACAAAAGAATAATGTTAGAAATAATTGGAGTAAATAATAGAATAATGATTAACTTCAGGAGCAAGACCACACCAACCTTTTCACCAGCAAACCACGCATTGTTTGTCTGGTTGATATCACCTCCAACTACTCAAAAGCCTCCACTTACTGTCCTGTCCTAACAATGCGGCTTAGTCCTCCCCATATCTCATCCATCCTCCGGCTGAAAACATCATCTGAGATGGTGCACCCATCCAGAGTCCCTGGATCCAAGCGTCATTCCATCTATCCATCCATCACCAATAAATACCTTAAATGCATTATTTTGTTGTGTGTAACAAACATTTAGGTTAAAAATTTGGTTGTTAGTTTACAAAATCATGTTTACTAAGCCACAACAGCAAGCCAAATATTGAGTATTGGTTTCAACAAAAAAAAAAATCCATATCAAAGCAATCCAACTCTTTTTGTTGGAAAAAAAAAACGATTTTGCCTGTAAATGCATTTCATTAGCAGTGTAGGGCTGCAACAAGTTAATTGCAACTAATCGATTATTGAAATAATCACAAACTAATTTAGTACTTGAATTGTTAACTGGTCTTTCTTTAGTTACAAACATCCATGAGCTGTGGAAAAGCTTCAGATTTAACAGAAATTTGAACAGAAAATTGTGTAAATTTTGTGTGGTTGTTGACGTAAAAATTTGTTTGCTTGAGCAAAGTATGTTGTTGTTTTTAAACTAAATTTTTTATACTAAGGTATAGATTCAATTCTTGATAGTAATTATGATACCATAATGAGTAAAAAATATCTTTTTGTGTCAAATTTCTATACAAAAAACATTTGCAGCACAAAATACACTACTTTATTTATTAAACTTTTTGGGTTGAAACTAGTTTTGATAAAGCTCAGGATGCGTCTAAAACACACAATATTACATTTTGTCCTGTTCATGTAATTTTTTAAGTATTTGTACTTGTTCATTAGAGTTATCTAACTTCAATACTAGTTTTAGTGTTGATTATTATCTGATAATCAATAACCCTAAAATGTACACCAACTTTCTCATGGGACGTTACCTCAGCTCAAATTTGGCAAAAATCTTTATTGAAGTCATTTATGCATTCTAAAAAAACGAATCGAATAATTGAAAGAATAATTGCCCAACTAATTGATTAGCAAAATAATCGTTAGTTGCAGCCCTAGACCCAAGTGGCTTCACTTGAACTTTATCAAGGTCAAATTGAATAAAAATGTCATTATCATAGGCTTTTCACTACTCAATTATTAATTGAGGCAATGATCACTAAACTGAAACCCAAAAATACAAATCTTTTTGTTTGTATACAGCAATTCATATGTTATTATTGTATTTTAAATGTGTACAAAGTGGATGATTTCAGTAGTTTGTGCTAAAACTACTGCTTTGCTATTACACAAACATGAAGACTGCGTGCAAACACATTCCAATCTCTGAAATATATATCTTTATGTTTTCCCTTATTCAAGTAAGGAAATACATACTTATTGTACTTTTTTATGCAGCAAACCTTAAACTTTCTCCTGGATGTAATCATTTTGCTTCTCTGCAGGTCTGGTACATGGACGGTTACTTCAAAGGACGCCGTGTGCTGGAGTACCGCACCATGAATGACTTCATAAAGGGTCAAAACTTCGTGCAGCACCTCTTGCCTCACCCCTGGGCCGGCACCGGTCACGTGGTCTTCAACGGCTCCCTGTACTACAACAAATATCAGAGCAACATCATCATCAAATACCACTTTCGCTCTCGCAGTGTCCTCATCCAGAGAAGCCTTAGCGGAGCTGGCTACAACAACACTTTCCCCTACTCATGGGGCGGATCTTCAGATATCGATTTAATGGCGGATGAGAATGGACTGTGGGCTGTGTACACCACAATCCCAAACGCTGGGAACATCGTCATCAGTCGCATGGAGCCCCAAACTCTTGAGGTGCTGCAGACTTGGGACACCGGTTTCCCCAAAAGAAGTGCCGGGGAGTCATTTATGATTTGCGGCACGCTTTATGTCACCAACTCTCATCTCGCTGGGGCCAAAATCTACTTTGCCTATTACACTAACACGTCCACATACGAGTACACGGATATCCCCTTTCACAATCAGTATTCGCACATTTCTATGATGGACTACAATCCCAGAGAGAGAGTGCTGTATACTTGGAATAACGGACATCAAGTGCTCTACAACGTCACACTGTTCCAAGTAATTAAGACTTCAGGGGACTGAGACAAGCATCAAATTACTTATTCAAATGCTGTGATTATTGTTCGGGCGGGACTCAATGAATGGACAGTAAAGTTTATGGGGTAGGTGTACTATGGGGACATAATATCTGATTTTTATAAGACTGGATAGAGTGTTATTATCCACAATCTGATACGAACTGTGACAGCTACATCAAAGTACAAAGACATGGACTGTTTTTGCTTTACTTTTTGTGATGAGTCCGCATGGTTCTTCTTTTTATCTGTGGTGAGAAAATAAATATAAGTCTTTACCATTTAATGCTGGTGTTTCTTTGCTTTTCAGTTGAAGCCTTGATGCGGCTTTTGGTAGTAAACAATCACTGCCTGGAGAAGTGTTAAATGTGCTTTATACTGACAAAGTGTACAACTAAAATGGGCTTATTAAAAGACAGATGTGTGAAATGTCTTTTTATCGTGACTTTTCTTACAACTTCACAAAGTGCTAACGAAAAAGTAATTTAAAAAAAAAAGTTTTGGAACCTGAAAAATTGGCAACTCATTTACAAAAAAGTTTCCAACACAAGATGCATTCAATATTGACAATCTGTGAGGACAGGCAAAACAGTTTCAAGACTGACAAGAAAATGTTTGTCTTACAAGCCTGAAACAATATTGACTTGTTGTAATTAAACCCAGCTCAAAAATAGATGTGCATGAAATTGAATCTAATATGAATCAGGACAGATTTGTTGGATGTTTTAGCACTTTGTTTTTGGCATAATGCAGCTATGGAAAGCTCATGAATACTGTTAGCAGTTTGTTCATTGATTAAAGCCCTGTGCAAGCTTAAAAAAAGAAGATGTTTTACTGGTAAAAACTACAAAAACTACTAGTTGGGTAGTACTAGCAAACATCTTTCAAGTGAAAGATTAACAATAAAAAAGACTTTATGTTCACAATCATTATGCAGAATCCTACACGTACCTTCATTTAAGAAAATAAAATTGCAGTTACGATGGGGATTCAGCGGATCGGTGAAACGGCAACTGACAAGGGTTTACTCAAATATGCATGAATCACTCTAAATACACTTTGAGAGGTTAAATGAGAAGGGGAAACAGCTATAACGCGGCTAAAAGCTCCTAAAAGTTTGATTTAGCATAAACTACCAAACTCCATGCTCTCTGTTGTTGTGCATACAAATCCTTAAAGTGAAGCTCACCCCCTAAAATCCACCTAGCAATACATTTCAAACACTGTAAACGGATTGAGAAGAATTAGGAGAAGGTAAAAGGAAAGGCTCAGAGTGGAGAGCAGCAGTGTGTGTGATCAGTGCTCAGTTTTGGGAGGAAAATCCACACTAATGTCACATATAGAAGAGATTAGAAATTACACTGGCATTTGCAGTGAGACGGCTTGTGACCATTTTGACCTGAAACTTGCTAATTTGCTCAGTTTGCACAAAACTGCAGTCCAAAAGAGTTTAGCTTCACTTTAAAAAACTAATTAAATAATCTATTGACATTTGGCATTGATCGATTACTCACAAGCAATTAAAAGACGTACTGCACCAATTTTTTGTGTTTAATTTGGGTCATATTTTAACAACAAAGGTTTTTGACCATTAAATTAATAAATCATTTATTACATAAGCATTTTTTTCCAGGCAGAAGTATAATATTTTGCTTTGCTCCCTTTTACTTTGCCAACTTATGAAAGTATTAGATAAAAAAACAAATATTCTTCCATATTCCATCAAACTAAGTAACAGATACAATATACAACCAATGAAACAACACAAGTATCATTTATTTGTAATTGCTTCTTTCCCTTTCATTTTAAAACCATTTCTTTGTCTGTTTTTTTTTTGGCTGAATCTACATTTTAATGGATGGTCTTGAATGCTAATGGTGAATGTAAAGCAAAAGCCCATTTGTTCAACCAAAAAGGAGATTATTATTGTGAACAGCCTTTGGATTAATGTAAAACAGACTATGCAGCTCAAGTGGCTTTGTGACCATCTTAGAGCTTTTCAAACTAAACACATCCATGTAACAAGAAAAACAACAAAAGAAAATGATGCATCTTAATAATGCAACAACTTTCACACACTGCTGAACTCAATCTTGTTCAAGAAGTTCACGGTTCAACAAACTAAAGCAGACAAAAGCACAAAGAAAGCAAGAGATAAATACATTTAGGTATTTCAATGAACACCGTGCCTAATATATGTGGACAATATAACGTCAAACTAATAAATATTCTTCACTGTCGATCAAAACATGCAATAACATCTCTTTTATCGTGTAGTAAAATGAACAATGACCTTTATGGTACAAAGGAGGTTACATTTTTATATATATTTTTACAAGGCTTGAGAGGGACAGCCATCTTAGACACTGACGTTGTAAAGTAAAATAAGAAGCAGCACTTTAACTGTCTGTCTGTAACCATGGAGATCCTTTTCATATGTGATGACCTTTCTATCAATAAATGGCAGCAGTGAAGAGCACCTCCATGAGCCCGGGTCCAGCTGTGTATGGCATTTAGCACACAATACAGTAATGCAGCCTGGTCAGGATCGAGGTGGACAGCGCCAGTGTTTAACTAAATCACAAACTCAACATTCTCATTCAAATAAAACTAGAATTGATTTTAGAATTATCTATAATATTTACGTATCAAATTGGCCAGATAGGCAGATTTATGTATGCAGCAGTTTATCACTAATATTAATTTAATATTCAGAACTTCAGAGTTAACTGGCAGTGTCAAATCAATACATATTTGTTCAAATGTGCGAACTGAATACATTGGGGCTGGGTTGTATTCATATCTAAATATATGTTTTGTTATCTCAATAAGCAATATATATTTCAATATCTTTGAATTAACTTTAAAGTGAAATAAATTTTGACTATAAGGCTATAGAGGGATTTTTGGTATATCAACACATGCACCCCGCCTGAAAGAGCTTATAGACACAAACAGTGGAAACAAGTCGAAAAAGCTCTGTTGTCAGCGAACTATAAGAGTGTATCATTGTGTGAAAACAAAAGTTAAGCTGCTAAATCATCATTTATGAATGAAATTCGACCCTATGACCCTTAAAAGTTACATTCAAGTGAGTGAAAAAACTGTGAGAAAAAGGCTGTCTCAAGCTTCAGGGGACAGACGTCTATCAGACCGGTTCAAACCTGAATAAAACAGCTAGCTGATGTCCTGTTTCTTTGTTTTATTCAAAGAAGTTTCCACATGTAAACAGACATATTTGTTCATATTTGTAGACTGAATACATTGAGGCTAGGAAGTTTGAACAAAAATTGCTATCTAAATATATTTTTTATCTCGATACACAGTATTTATTTCGATATCTTTGAAATTAGTTTTTTTTATAAGACTGTAGCTTGCTCATCAAAGTAGATATCTAAAATGACATTAAAGAAATACAATTTGATGACTAATTTGACGCTTACAAATGAATCTTCTCATTTTCTCTAAGTCACTTTTCTCTGTAATTGCAACCAACTGGTGTTTTCTTCAGTTTTATGAATTATTTTTATCCATTATTACATTATCTCAACATTTACAATATAGTCAAATAAATATCTTATCTATAAAACAACTCAATACTGATATAGTATATCATCCAGCCCTAGAATACAACAGGGCTAAATAGTTAGACAAATACAGTATAATTACACACAATTGTCCATTGTTTATGACTCTTTTGGCATTGGGGGGCAGCTGAAGACCCTCTGGGAGTTTGGTGTTACTGCAGTTGGCCGCAATAAAAGCAAGTAAATTAAAGTTCTCCAAAAGTTTTGCTTCCTCCCACAACTCCTTCATGCACCACCAATCATACGTGCACCAGTCACACAAACCGTACTGTCTTTAGACCACAAATCCTCGAGTCATCAACTGTCACAAAAATAAAGATAATAGTATCTTATGTGTGGTTTAAAAGCAGTTTCTATGTTTCTAGCAAAGGCAATTAAAATAGGAAATGTCAGTTTACCAGATGTCTTCTTTGAACTAAAAAGGCACTGGTAAAATAATGAGTGTGCACAGATAAAAGTGTTTCATCAAACAAAAATAATAAAAAATGCACTTTATTGTAATAAGTTATAATCACTCAATCATTTCAGGTTTTGTAAATAGCACTGTGTCTGAGGGAGGGAAAAAGACATTTGTTGACAATGCTTTACTTATTTCTGCAGCGCGGCATCGCCTCAAGCGCTGTTCTTGAGAAGTCAAATTAAGATTTCAACTTCTGGATTTCTAAAGGATGTGACAGTAAGGATGCTGTTCTG
Source organism: Mugilogobius chulae (assembly GCA_038363315.1). NCBI lineage: Eukaryota > Metazoa > Chordata > Actinopteri > Gobiiformes > Gobiidae > Mugilogobius > Mugilogobius chulae. Next base: position 66,396,500 of record CM076396.1, read on the forward strand.
TTTCCCAGATTTCATTTTTAAGCATTTTTGCTTCATTCTAAAAATACTGCGTTTCTCCTATTGAACAGAATAACAGTTGGGCAACATTATAACAATGTTATAAAGCAGCATTTTTACTGAGATGTAAACAGATTTAAGCATGTAAAAAAAGAAAACACAGCCTCTCTAAATGTCCTCATTTTGTTGAATGTTCCTGGCCTGTCAGTATAAACGTTGTTGAGAAAGAGATGTAGAGACGAGAGAGAGATGTAGAGAATAAGTACCAATCTAAGGGTCAAAATGTAAAGTTTGTTATAACAATGTTATAATTTGACTAGTCAAGTTTTGCAAAAAGTTATCAAAGCAAATAAATCCTATTTCATCAAAACATGGCTTTAAATGCTGTGGTTGTAGATGTATTGGTGTGTTCCGGTGGTACTCGGAGCTCGGATCTTCCGAGTTGCAACTTTCAAATTCCCACTGGAACAGCCTTTCAACTCAGAATTTCCACTCTGACGCTTTGACAAAATTTCAGAGTCCAAGGTAGAATGGCCTAGCAATGCCCTGCGTTTTGAGAAAGATAAACTTTCACTCGCTCTCCTCTTGCACTGCTTAAGCCGGCTGCACACCAGAGGAGTTTATGTTTGCAAACTCAAAACAGGCCACACACATGAGGACATTTACAATGATTGTTTGTCTCACAGTTGCTTCACATAGAACACAGACGACACAGACTTGGAGAGCGCAGCAGCAAGCGAGGACAGTGCGTGCTTCACGTGATCAAGCGCGAGTGTTTTCTCTCACGTGCGCGTTTAAAGAAGTGAAAAAACAACAATAAAACGTGAGTGGATTAAACCATGTTTATAAAGAAGAGCGGAGGGTCATTAGAGGTATGGAGCTGTTGCACTGATGCATTGTGGGTGTGAAATGAAAAAGTTTAAACAAAAAGTGCTGGCCATGTTTTATTGTCTAGAAAAGTTGCTTTGCACATCATTTCAGGAGCAGATGTGTTTGAGGTGACGTGCCTAATGCTTGTAAAAAAAAAAAATCCCACACTTTGACTACATGCACAAAGCGTTACATTTATTTACACGATAAGGCAATCTCCCTTCTTTATTTTACATTTGAAGAGCCGCTGTCACAAGACAGATGCAGCAGATGCTGTCTGTTGTAAAGGTCCTCCACTTGTGCAGCCTGTGAACCTCATGATGATGTGCTTTGACATAGTCACAGTGACGCACAGACAGAAGGAGAGAAACGACAAAATCTCTTACAAAAATTTATACTGACCACACCTCCTCAAACTCATAGAGGGGCACATAGGGCTTAAAGTTAGGCCAAAACTCTCGCAGAAGCCTTTACACGCATCTGTTATAAACGTGAGTTAAGTGCTGCCCTGCTAATGTTGCTAACGGCTACACCGAGCTAACATAAAAACACAAATTCACTCTTTTGCAATGTTTTACAAGTTGTAAATGTAACAGCTACGTCTGAGGTGATATACTCATATAAAGAAATCTGTATTTTCTTGATATTTATTACTTGAATGATTCATTATTGTAAAGTATTCTGGCTTGATCACAGGAACATACACAACACTAGGAGAAAACATCACTCTGGCTGGACGCAGCGTAACAGTACACAATCTACAACCTCAATGCTAAAACAAAAAGACTCGATGCTATGGTAAGACTTCAAATTCAACATTTTTTTCAATTTCTCAGAAGTCAAGTACAGTTACATCTTAGGCTATGATGTAATTCAGATGCTAATCCTTCTGGGAAAAGGTACATATGCTTTCAAGTATGGTCTGAATAAGTTTGAAAGATGGAATTTTTATTGGAAGGATGTGTTCGCCTTTAGAGAGAACTTTGACAAGCAAGCATTAAGACAGCGGTGTCAGAAAAGAAGAGGTTTTCTTTGCTCAAAGTGGCTATAAGCAGCTCCATCACATGCACTCGCTCTGATTGAAAAAGGCAGTGATAAAGTACAGAAGCAGAGCAGTCTCACAACATGGAGGCAGCTTCATTTTTCTGGTCCTTTTTCATCTGCCAACGCTTTTTCTCATAGATACACAGGTTAAATAACTACTGCTGCCGATTGTGTTTCAAGGTATTTATTTGGGTCACTAAAGTGCATGATTCATCCTTGGACATGGCTCTTTCAAATGAAAATTACAAAAGCAAACGAAAACAGCAACTCTTAATGGCTTGTATTTCATGTTTTATCACTGCTACTAACATAATTGCTGACAAGACTAACCACAAAAGAACAAATAATAATGGATGTGCGACAAGGGGACCATATTGAAACCACTTAGTTGTAAATTAGTAAACTTTGTGTTTTTCACTAAAAAGAATATGATAAATGCAGCAAATAGAAAACTGCATACTGTCTGAATTGAATAATAAAGAATTTTAGTTCACATTGGAAACCTAAAGCAGCACTATTATTGGCTGAGCTTGAGTGGTCCTCTCTATTTTCACTTTGTTGTTCTCATAAAGACGTTGATAAACCATAATTGCAACTAAAATGAATACACGTCGAAATTAGCCTTGTCCAGAAGGATTTAGAAGAGGAATTAGTCAGATTTAAAACCTAAATCATGCTTACAGTGTGAAAATTAGCTACTTTAAAACCACCAAGGCTGATAAAATTGTTGTACACAACAACAGCCGATGTTAAAACAAGGACAGAATAAGGGTGACAGTGCTCTCTCTGCAGCCACATTCAGCACATAAGATACTGAGGACAGGCCTCCAATAAATAAATAAAAACTTTTACAATGCACAGAAAGGCAAATGTTGTCTTCATTGTCAGTGCAGGAGATGGTGATTTTTACAGAAGACACTGTCATTTGTAACAGACATAATAAAACGTATGCATCTAAAGCGTACATTGTTTTGTGAGGGAGTAATATTTTAATTAAGCTCCAGTATGCTCCTCTCATAAACTAGTAACTGGACGACGCTCAAACCGACGTAAAACAAAATTTACTTAGACTGAATTTGAAACTTGTTTGGACATTGGTTTTCTTTCTTTTTTTTCTTTTTTCTTCCTTTTTTACTCTTATTTTATTTGTTTAGATCATTTTTTATAGATCACTCGATTAGTGTTGAGGCTGACATGGATTTATTTTATTATAATATTATTTTTATTTTATTTATTTTTTTACCTAAAAGTGGTCAGATCAGTTTTGCCTTTGTACACATTTGTGAAAGCAGCCTTTTAGGTTAAACCAAGACATCTGTGTGCTGTTCGCAAGTATATTTTCAGTCCAAAAAACAAGATCCCTGGTGAGCTGTTAGTGAAGTGACAACTTTGAAGCTTGTCAAACATGCTTATTTTCTTACAGATCTATAGGAACTGCTGCTGGAATGTGTTAAAAACTAATTCTGTAATTTTAACACATCAGTACATTTTCAACATGGCAAAAACACAACCAAGTTTAAATGTGTTTTCATTTTACATGTTGTAAACTTAAACAGCTCTGATAAAACTTTTACCAAGTGACCTTGCTTTAGAGAACAATCTTTTTCAGCATATTCACAATTCATCATATTTATTTGTCATTGTAATCTGCCACAACACTTTCCCTTTGGAGCGTACAGTATAAGAAGAATTTTCTGTGTGAGAGAGATGGGCTGTGACATGGGCATTATCATTCCCCTTCAAACCAATGATATTTCCCACTAGCTCTGGTGATGAGGACAATCAAGCTCTTGGGCAATAAACCAGACTCAAGAGATTCAGCTCTCAAGTCAAGGTTACCGGGTGCAGCTTAGGAAGTTATTCAAGTTCAGACCATTTCATATGCAGCGGATTTGGCAAGAGCGGAAATAAAAATAGCATCATGAATGTCAGTGCTATCTCAAAATAAGCACATCTTATTAAATAGCAAGTAAAAGGTAGATAAAAACCCATCCAGATAAAGAAGACCTTATGCATTTTGTTTGGATTCAGTCAACAATTTACATTTTGTTTAGTTGTGGCATTCTAGAAGAGAAGCTACAGATTTTTATTGTTTTTAATGTTGAGAATTTGCTTTGTGATAATTGTTAATCCTTCAGCTATGTTCCTCAAGATTATGAAAATAAGAGGTCGGTGAAATCAGGCATTTTCTAAGCACTCAAATTCAGAACAAAAACATAATTACTCAACAATACGGTTAGCGCAGCTTGTAAAATATGCTTACACATATTCATACCACGGTCAGTAAGGTTTCTATTGTTAAGAGCAGTGCATTATTTTTGCTTAATGCACAAATAGTTCTGGTGTTATAATGAACTCTGCCTGCCTACTAAGTCACACATCCCCTTCTCATGGTAATGGACTTCTTTAACTGTTTCAAATATCACACATGTTGGAAATCGTCGAAACTGAGCATGCTGAGAGCAGGTGATAGCATCACGCAACTAAAGCCTTCTGCACACCAGAGTTTTGGCCCAATGTGTCACTCCATGAGTTTTGGAAGTCATGACCGAGTAACAATTCTCACAGAGAATATCTGTGTGACTATCTGAATATGAGTGCAACTCAGTTACAATTGTTTGTCAGATCATGTCATCTAACCTCTAATGAACATTCACTCTCTTGTGGCTTTTACAAGCCAGGAGTAATCTAACTTGGTTCATTGTTGTTGTTTTATCACAATTATAAGTCCTGGTGCAGGTGAAGGCAGCTTACCTCTCCCCGGAGCAGCAAGAGTAACAGAAGACGAAAGATTGCCAATTTTATGATGTTCACAATGTTTATTCAATCACTGATCCGCTGGGTTGTTTATGAAGAGTTTATTCATAAATGTATTTTTTCTTATAAGAAATATTGGCTTAGGCAAAGTTTGATTGTGCGAGTGCACCCTTTCATAAAAAGAGAGTAGACACGTTTTTCAGATTCACAAGTGAACTTTGTTATCTGTAGAGTATAAGAGCATTATATACTCAGATCTGTATTTTTAAGGTTTTGTTGTGCACTAAAATTTCTTAGCACACAGCTCCTTGTCGCTTAACAAGGTGTTGCAAATTAGCCTTTGACTATAAGCACTGTGGGATCAGCATCAGACAACTATGTTCAACTATGTTTGTTGTACCTGTCCCTATCAAAAAACAATAAATAACTGAATAAGTAATAGTGTCACAAGTAGTCACTGTGGCAAAATTACCGGTATAAAAAATACCATACTAATGGCCAGAATATGTCAGGAACTAGTGTTTTTCATAATTTTTACTATGTAAAACATTTCCATCATTGGAAGCTGTAAATGTAATGTTTGGTAAGCTAATAATGAGAGAACATTATTAAAACATGGTTATAAGCTTATAAAATTGTATATGTCTCCTATAAAGAGGCAGCAATTCCCTTCTTTATGCCAGAATAAATCCAAATGCTACGTACAGTATACTTAATGTAATGTAATGTAATGCGTATGATTTGCAGTTCTATATTCATTCATTTTCACTGTGCCTTCTGGAAGTTTCAGGAGGCTGAAGCAATGGCTGGTCAGAAGCGTGCAAGACACAATCACTCACATGGGAAATACAGCATTATATTCACCACTTGTCCTTGAAAATGTATTCAGGCTGAGGCTCATTTTTAGTATACAACAAATATATTCAGTGACTGCATTACACAAGCACGAGGCCAAGCTGAGTATATTTGAAAAGCTCTGTATTTATGAGGTTTTACCCAAGAAAATTAGCTAATGAATGAAACAGTAGCCACACCATGTCAGGGACAACTTTGACTGAATAGTCAAGTGGTCCTTGGTAGTGATTTGTGGATTTTATTAAGCAACTCATTCAAACAGAATCTTCAGAATGCAAAATAGCTTTTCTCTGCCATCATCTATATTTAAAGGATGCATATGTTTTTAAGCACTGTTCTTTTATTAGATGCATAAGCGGAGGTGCAAGTTGTCTACTTTTGACACTTTCCAAAGTTCTGAAATATTAACTGTTAAAGTAAAGATGTGAAGTAAAGATGTGTTAAGTGATTAGATTAAAGATCGATAAAAAATATATATAATATTCATATGACCTTCTACTAAAAGTCATTTGATTATTATATTTATAATTATTTATATTTAATAGAAGGAATCTGAATTTGTATTTAAGTAATGTAGATTGATCCAATGTAGTAAATGTAACTAAAGTAGAAAATGAAATAAAGCTAGGGCATCGTGAACAGATAGCAAAACATTCTTGGGTAAAGAATTGAAATATTGCAGTATTATTTACACACAAATTTTAATGAAGCCAAACATAGTACTGTATAACATATATAACAAAAATAAAATAAAAAATAAAAAGTCAGGGTTTTCCAGATGAGCTTTCCACAGGTTGGTGTCAGCCATGTGGGTTTTTCCACTGAGAGACAACTCTGTATGTCTCCATGACAGTTAAATACTTTCATGAGACATATAAAGATGTTTAACAAAGTGTTCAAGATAATCATTCAGTGTTCCTAGTTTGTGAATTTAGTTTATGGACAAAGGTTATAAAATGTATTCTGGTTCTGATAATCCAGTATAAATAGCAATAAACTTCCTTCAGGCATATAGTGGATGAAAGAGGGAGGTGAGCTGAGGACGAGCCTGTTTGCAGCATACAGATGTAGTTGTGACCCAGGGGCTTATAAAGGGAGAGTTTATTTGCCCTCATCCTCGAACCCCCTGTGCCCGACCGTGTCCTGAGTGTCGACACCAAACTACACACAAACAAAGCCAGATCATGTTTATCAAAGCATCACACAGCAGGATATCTCTAACCGCGTCTAGTAATCTTGTAATGAAAACAAAGTAAAAAGAGGAGGCACGCTGCATTGAAATGATGTCAAGTGTGCTTCAAGAGTAGTCGGTGACATTGAAAGTGGAATGTTGAAAGGAAAAAAAAAACTACCAGCTGTGTGTGTTGGCATTACTGAGTCCATTTAAATCATAACAAAAAAACGTTTTTCAATTGAGGCCTTATCCACACGAAACCAAACTCAGGCGTTTAAGCTCAAATATTTGACCTAAACCACACATCATCCACACAAAGCCGGGGTCTCAACTCAAACCATACATTTGCTGTTTGTTCAATTCAGTTTCAATTCAATGTTTTTTTTTTGTAGAGCCTAAAATCACTACAAGAGTTGCTTCTGAGGGCTTCATGATCGTTGATATAGAAAACAAAGCGTTAGAAAATCAAACAATGCAACAGTCATTGGTCAATAATACAGAAGCAGATTGTCTAACAGACTGGGTGATTCAACTAATGTGAACTAAACTAACAGTGGCTCATTGCATTGATGCAATGTTTGTTTGTGTGTTGATGCCAATGCAACAGGAGAAGCTAAGAGAAGCAGCTTAAGTTTTCTTGAGCCTCTGAGGCTGTACTGTTAGATCCCTGTAAAATGTGTCTAAAGTGAACTTGTGAATGCAGAAAAAAACTTTTTCATAAAGAGCAATGTTTAAACAGGATTTTACTCAAAAGAAAGCTGTCCATGACTTTGTATCCTGCAGGGGACAGCAGTGGTGACAATTAATGATAAATATCCAAGCAACATCAAGAAAGTAGTGCACTCACATTTATTTTATAAAATAGTCTTGAAACAGTGCACTGAACCAAACAGGTTCTACAAAAACAATTCACTATAATCCACTGTACGTTACACACATAAGCATCTACCTTCTTCTTTCTTTTTTAACTAGATCCTAGCAAACATTATAAATACTTTGTGTTCAATTTTGTTCTACTAATAATCTTGCCTTGTCGTTAGCAGGTAATTGCGGCACATACAATTTTAACTTGAACATCTGGCTCATCCAGATAAAACAGCTACATGACCAATGCCATCCGAGTCACACAAGAAAGAACAAAACATGTTGAAAAATACATTTTAAACCAAGTGATACTGTCTTTCTTGCAGGGGGCAGGATTCAGATTCAAATTGTTAAACATCCTCACAGTTGAGTTGAACCTAAAAAGTTTAGCTTGACATTTGCATTATGAACAGAGAGATTCTAGTGAAAGTCAAACAATGGTTCTGGCCTCATAAACTGAATGGTTACTGTTATTTCACTGTAAAATTGCAAGAGGCTCTGTGCATTATACATCTGTGGCTTGTATAAAAAAGCCACTTCTGTACATATGAGCATTTCCAGTTCAGTTAGTTTTGGGATGCATGTTTTCAAAATTTTCTTTAACCGTCACTTCAATAATCAGTTAACCGATTACGTTTTACCACACACTACTTGTTAATGTTGTCATTTTATTTTCAATGAACACTACAAGAGTGAGCGCAGAGCTTTCAAGAGTTGATCTAACACTTACAGAAAACATATTGTCCTGTTCCCTGCAGGCACTAGAGTTATTTCAACTCTATCTCCAGGGTAAACCTAACACTGTAGAGAACGGGACAATGTGTTCTTTGTAAGTGTTAAATCCACACATGCAATCTGACTGTATTGGACTGAAAACTACAAATGATTGTTGTGTCCTTGGGCAAAGCACTTCAGCCAACTGTAATATTCTTCATATTAAAACAATTGGGTAGTCTTTGCTTTAATTTTGTTGTTTATTTCATTTTTTCATAAAAAATTAGCATTAGCTTTGAGGCCTGTGTGCGCATAACCCATTACTACAGATTTATAGGCTACAGAACCAATCAGGCAAAACGTTATGGTCACTAAAGTCCTAAACTGGATTTAGAAGTTTGATACTGGCCAAAGTAAAGCTGGAAACACACTAAAGGAAAACTTTTTTCCTTTAGTGCCGATTTAGGTTCAGATTTACTCTTTCTCGACAACGATGAGGCGTGACACGATTGCAGTATGTGACTCTGAGCTCTTCTGTCGCATCGTAAAACATCACTGCAACAGCCAACACAGCAGCGTATCAGAGGCAGACAAAATGTTAGCAATACACGGGACAGAAAACCAACATTATAACTTTATTACTCACAAACACCCAAAGCTTTATTGTTAAACTAATCGTCAAAGTTCTCATTCATTTGCAAGATCGAAGCATTATAAATACAGTATATGTTTGGGAAAGAGGGCATAATGATTAAAATTGCTTCAGTCCAGTGCAACTTGTTGGGTGCAAATACAATTTCCAGTCTCAGGGTTTTGAGACTGAACACTGCTTTAAAAAATTGCAAATTTTTCAACTATTAAGATATTTAGACTATTTGAGACATTTTTCTCACACAATGCTTTTGGTTGTGTTATTACTTTTAACAGACAACTCAACTTTCTTTTATTTAGAATTTATTTTAAAACTGTATAGTCCGAATTTTTGGGAGACTGGATTGTGGATTGATGTATACTAAATGTATTTTGTGTGTAATTTTTAACTTCTGTTTGAAGCACTTGATTGTATGTGACGTGTCTAAAAGGTGCAATAGAAAACAACTAACTTTAACTCACTAATCCACTTGTCACCACATAACATATCACACCTGCATCTGGCTTCATGCTAAGAACAAATGTGCAGACGCAAAAGACAGCAATCATGAAACACAATTTTCCGTGATCAAAGTAGAACTATTGTACATTTTGACATTTCAGGTGGTTCATCATAATCAATTTAAATTAAAACATCCCAATGTATTTATTTACCATGATTCCAAATATAACAGCGATAAAATGAATTTAAAAGGAGATATGTAGAAATGAAAGGGAGTATATGACAGGTGAAGTGAGACTCAGGTTTGAAGCAGACTGTGTCAGATCACAGCTCTGCTCTGACTGTATGTCACTGTGACGAGACGCTGCAGATCAAAGCAGAGGCGCTGACAGAGACATTCACTTGGATCTGTGCTTCACATAGAGAAAATGGTTGTCAGAAATAGCAGGGTCAGTAAACATGGGACAGAAACACTGGGGAAATAAAGGAAGTGTTGTTCGCAAAGAACCAAACCTCTAAATATTATATATGGTGTATGTTGAGCTCGACCTACATATGCATGAGTATCGCCATGAGATTGTAAACTATAGTTTCCTCTTTCATTCTTTGTCACTATGGTTTCTCTATTGTTTCTATGTAAATGTACAAAGCTGCTCACAATTTCATTTGTTTTCATAATTATGATCAACAACATACTTAGCCTTAGGTTGTTGCATAGCATCCACCTTATGCTGATGAAAGCTGTAATGCTCCAGGTTGAATAACACAAACAATTACTTATTGATCTGTGTGGGGAAAACAACAGCCTCAGAAGGAAATCACAACACTTTACATGATGAGAAACTTGTTTGAATTGTAAAACCAGCATCCAGTATTGTCTCAGCGTCCACAATTCACCAGTGTCATTTAAAGCAAAAGTGCAAATTTATTACCAAATATTTAGTGTTCATGTTGCCAATTGGCTGCTTAAGAAGTGTCTCCTTCTGTCACCTCTAAAGGCAAACAAAGTAAAGGTAATTAAAGACTGCATCTATAAACATTAAAGGCTGCAGGCTCTATGCTACATTAATATGCAAATTGGAGCTTGGGCGGCCATCACAGCGGTTTACTGATCCACTTATTAAATTAATTTCCCCAAAACAAGCAGCAGGAGCTGCTGAGGTAGTCACAGGGTTTTCCCTCTATCTATGCATATTAATGTGCTTTTATCAATTTCAAATTCATCACAGGAGGGAGTCAGTGCACACTAGCAGTGCCACCTCAGTGCCAGGCTCCTGCTGCATGAACAGCCTCCTACTCCATCACTGAGGCAGCCCAATGAGGTTTGTGTCAGGGGAGAACATTGCATATGTTGTAGATAATATATGTTTTTAGGAGAGGTGAATTTCCAAAAAGAATCCAAAGTGGATCAGTGAAATTTAAAGTTTCCCAAAACTAAATGTTGCTTTTTCTGTGTCTTTTCTTGTTATCTTGAAGACTGTTGGCCAGTCTCCGCACAGCCTGAGCCTGTTTCCTGCAGAGTTCCACAGCCGCTCAATGGCATCATCAACTTATTCAGTGACAACAACAGGTGAAGCCAAAATGCTGCAGTCTCTGAGGAACAGCGGTGTCACACTGCTATAGCTTCTCTGAGTGAAACTGCAGAGCTGAAGATTGAATTCAACATGTTTCTGTTGACAGACAAGAGAAGGAAGGCCGTGACAGTAAACAATCAACCAGAGAGCATTACATCAACTTTTGCAGTGACAACCCAAGAGAACGTGCTGAAGAGTCACACCCTGTTCCTGCTGAGAGAAACATACACTGTCAAAACCAGAATACAGTTTTACTTTTGGGAGCAGTGGAAATGATCTGAGTCTATTTCTTTATATTTGTCTGGAACATGACCGCAGGTTAAGAACCAGAGCAGGGGGATATTAGCAAGCTCTCAGAACCATTGATAGCAATTACTAGAAAATCAAGGGGCCACAGGGAGTAATTATGTGCTTTGAGTTTAAAACTGCATAGAAAATGGATCACACAAGAGTAGTGAATACAGAAAGTGAGCCATGGGTATATACAGTACAACAGAGGGACGGGTTTTTAAGGGGAGATAAGATGAAGAATAAAGTATAATGATTCTATGAAGGTTTTTGTAGTATAGCCAGCCAAAAAGACTTGTGTTATGAGTGAAAAAGAGTGAAAAAGCACTAGATGTTCCCAAGCAGGTGTGCCTTTCTGCTGCAGTGATAAACTTGAGCTTGCAGCATTTTGGGCCTCTCAGGCATATATTTCAAAATGCGTCTGGCGGATGCTCACTTGGTCAGATGTAAGAGGGGATGCAGCGCCCAGGCGACACGAACAGGACTATCTGTGGCCCAGCAGATAAGGCAGAGGTGGAGGAGGTCACACTGTCCACTGTACAGGGACATAACCGCCGGTCAATTCAATTTTCTTAAGGAGACCAGAGTCTGGGCTGCAATCAGAACATTTCATATCACAACTGGACCTCCGCCTTGGCCTTTTCCTCTATCTCGCTGGAGGAAGGTGAAACAGCGAGTGAGCATTAAAAACGAATGTCACGCCAGCGGTAAGAACTGGGAATAGGAGATATCAACTAAAAAAGACTGCTCAATGTCAATTTCTTTGTGTCTTGAGAGGCGCTGTTTAGAGAGACTGCAAATTAGAGGCTAACATTACACATTACAAACGCACATATCTAGTATATCAGAAATGAGCTTTCTGCATATTTACTATAAATAATGGCATGCAGAATCTCATTAGACATGGAAGTATTGACGGAATTTCACAAATCAAAGTGCTTCAGAGCCTAATCTTTCCTCATTCAATATCAGTGTTTCTTGTTTTTTCTAAAAAGATAGATGAAAGAAAAAAAAGAATAGCTACATACAAGCTAGCCAAAATCTCAGACATCTAGTGTATTCTATGCCCAAATGAAATATAAGAAATACGAGGAACAATTTTTACAGAATGAGGCACAAGACTGGATTCATGAGAAGTTATCAATTATATTAAAATCGTACACATAACAATAGAGTTTACAATTTTGATCATGTTATTAATTATTTATTTATGTCATTTATAGCACTCCTCAATATAACTTTTGACTCCTTTTTGTTTATATTCAATACAAATGCAGTCTCACAGAATACTTTTCTACATGTGTGCACAATCTTGTGGCTTTTGTAATCTCTAAAGCGGGAAATTCATTTTCTGCATTTGACCCATCCTTCGAGTGTCGCTGGAGCACATTTCAGAAGCAGCACTTAAGGAAACATTTCAAGCTCTTTTCTAATGATGTTTGGTTGGATCTTGTGACATGAGAGATATAATTTTCTATTTGTGTGAATGTAGGACATGGCAGTGTTTTAAATGAAAGATTGTGGTATCAAACATTATCCTTAACAAAGTAAACTGTGCTAACATTGTTAAGACACACGGCACATCATTGCGCTTGACCACTGACTTGGGTACTACTGAAGCATGGGTTAAATGGAAAAGGAAATTTCATTAGAGAGACATTATAAAGCCTGTCTATGTTTGAGTCCGTTATTCATCAAGTTTTTCTGTTACTTGTTTCTATTGTTGTTCTTGAACTGCTCAACAAAGAAAATGGAACAAACAACACTTTTCTTGTCCTATCACATCTTATCTGTTTCTGTGAAAGTGAAAACATAAAAATATGCAATAAAGCTTAGTTGACAGCTCCAGGCCTTTACACTGCAGCAATAACATTATTAGATGGCAAGCAAAAATGTATTGATACAACTCGACCACATTTAAAATTTAAATCTCACACAAAATAATAGTATACAATTCCATTCAGTCTCAACAGACCTGAGGGTTACTGCTGTGTCCCCAAAATGTTTAATTTGCATTTATTGTACTGAATGATTATGCTATAAAGGGAAAGGAAAGCGAACAGCATCACAAGGCACATTCACAAACAATTTGAGCAAAACTTTAGACAAACAGGCTGGTGCTGTCGGGATGTTGACTTGTAAAAAGAGAAGAATGCCTCTTCCTTCCCCAGCGCTTTAATTATTCATATGAGCGTGCGCTTGACTTTCAGAAGAGAGTGGAGCAGTCACACACGGGCCACCCAGAGGATCAAACTCTGCAACAAGAACCGCCACAAAGACACAAACGTCCTCAGAAGGAGAGAGGAGGATTGAGTGAGGATGAGGAAGGAGGAAGGAGAGCTAGCGAGCTAAAAGAGATGCCTGCAGACACCCACAGACCTACACATGAGCTAAATACAACTTTTTAACTTCCTCTGCCCACCTACAGCCAAAACAGTCAACAGTCGTGCTCACTGCAATAGAACAAGATTCGGAGAGCTAAATATATTGAGTTTGTTTACATATTGACAGAAGCAAACATAGAAACACAGATTTACAAGACGGAAAACCCACACGAAAATAGTGGAGGCAGTCAAAAGCTTGAAAACTTTCTTACTTTCTCGTCAAGGCAAGTAATGTAAACCACATGTTCATAGCATATCATGAGCACATTTCTAACCCTTTTTGGTGTGTCTATTATATGAAGTCTCTATTTAACGGTGTAAAAAGCGTCAAATAGAGACGCTGTTTTCATCCATGCATTTTTTGGTTGAAGCCACATGGACATTTTCTTTTGTTTAACAGCTAAGTGTGAAGTTACAAAAATGGGTAAGTTCAGGATTGGGTCTAGGAGTTGGGTAAGTTTAGAATTAGGATTTCGTAAATTCATAAATAATAAAAATGAAGGAGAAATTGTCTGGTATACATATGTGGGTTGAATGTTATAAATCAAATCAAATCATGTTATTTTTATATAGCCCAAAACAACAGTCGTCTCGGTGGACTTCCCAAAGTAAAAAAGTGAATGGTCAGCAGATGGTAGAAAATAAGAACAAAACAATATACAGTACATACAACAAAAAAATAAACAATGAACCAATAAACACTTTTAAAAACTATGTAGGAACTTGATTAGAACTGTGGTTTTAGATTCTGTTCCTAACTGGCCTGACCATAGGCTATTTCAAAGAGGTACATTTTTAGCCTCATTTTAAATGACGAGACTGTGTCAGCTTCTTTAACATGAGCATGGAGCTGATTTCAAAGCAAGGGTGCTTGGTAACTATAGAAAAACACAAATATTTGGGACATAAAAAGCTAAAAATGTACAGTTTTAAATGTATTGAGATTATTTCTGGACATATTAGTTACAAAAACATTATAGATGGAATCTTATGTAGTATTGGATCAACAAAATCTGAGGGAAATCTTGCCCAAAGTCTCTAATTCTAGTGCATTCGTCACAGTTTTGTTCAATCCAAGTTGTAACGTTGGATAAGTGTGAACCATATGTATTCTTTAGGCCAATGCATTTGAGAGGTTTTAAAGAATTCTATAGATAAAAAGGAGTATATTAAATAATAAAACATCTTTAAGAGGTGATTATAGACTACAAACTGAGAAAGCAATTTGACCAAAAGACTACAAAATAAAAAAAGAAAAAATAGTTTGCCTGTAGAATTTCATCTTAAAATATACTGATTATTTTTTTTCCTCTCTCAGTTCGCAAGGCAACGTGAAATAAAGCATTAACACCAAAAGATTATGTTTGAGGCAAAGTGAAATGTAACATACATATTCAATGAATGGAAATGTTTTAAAGGGAAGAAAATCAGACTTCTTTTTAGCCTGTGTAAATGTCTCGTCTTGTGAGTGACAGTCAAAATGGCACTGGTTTGAGCTTGAAGGCCATTATTTTTGTACAAAAACATGGCGATGTGAGGCTTTGCAGTGGGATTTTGTCTGCTCATTTGCATCGAAAATATCAGCAGACATGTCTCCTGTTGGCGAAGAACTTGACAGAGGACAAAATACTGTATCTGTATAAATCAAAAAGTAAAATTCAGTGTAAATGAGACAACTTTTACATCTGAGGCTTGTGGACTGTATGGAGATATAAAGACGCACTGATGAGACGCCGAGCTGAGCACAAGAAGAAGTGATGAAGTGATTGCTCTGTTCAAACACAAGATGAAGATGCAGTTGAAGCACAAAGGCGACGGAAATGAGCGTATTGTTTGTAGATAACTGGCAGATACACAAAAATATACGTTTACATATATGATATACAGAGAACCCACAATTATATTTTACTGACTGATGCAAATCTTAGAAGGAAGACAGATGGTACCAGGACTCCGCCGGCTCTGTGCTAGTAAATATAGATGCATACAAAGTCACTGGTAATTACTTTGAATGCTTTCACTTTGCTTCATGTGTTTTGTTTCAGTTTTGCATAATCGTCAGTACAAACAACAACGTGTGTGAGTCCCAAAAATAAGATAAATACACATTCACTCAATGCCAAATGTGGGATTAAGGAATGAGCTTGGAAATGAGAATGGAAAGTAGTTGGAATAATTGAGTTTTAAGCAGGAATTTGCATTCAAGTGAAATTTTGAATCTGAAATCATTTAGGGCTGTGGTTGATAAAAAAAATATTGATTCATTAAAAATATATCCTGCTGATTATTAGTCAACTAAAAAGAGGGCAAGGTAAAAACTGCTAAACTAAAAACGTCTTTTTGAGGACTAACATTGCAATGATGTTTATGCAAAAACAAAAGTGTAAGTTATCATATGTTGAAAGCGGGGTGGCTGATTTTCACACCAAAACTAGAAACAAGGTCCAACTAGTTTCTAACTCTCACAAATCCTTCAGCACAAGAAGTATCCGCATAAATTAACTTTTATTATAAGCAATTATAAGCAACACTTTTTTCACCAACTTTGACTTCTGCGGCTTATGCAGTACAGTAATGTGGCTAAACTAGATTCTCATAAACTGTACAAGTGCAACCTACAGTATGTAGTTTTATTCTTTCTTTTTTAAATGAAGTTTTGGCTCATATTAAGGTGCGCTCATAGTGTAAAGTTTACGGTAATACAGCAAGAGTATTAGGAAATTGTGTATTTACATACAGTAAGATACGTTTTTTGTTGATGTTCTATATAAATCTGTAAAACATTTTCTTGTTGACTAATAAGATTTAGGTTCAACCAAAACACCATCGGCCGATTACCGTAATTTCTGGACTATAAGCCATTACTTTTTTCAAAAGCTTTGAACTCTGCGGCTTAAACAAAGACGCAGCAAAATGACAGATTCTCATGAAGTTACTAAACAAGTATAGTAAACTATATATGTACTTGATCATTTTTCCAATTTAAATTAAGTTGTTGCAGCTTATATTCAGGTGCGCTCAATAGTATAGAAAGCACAGTAATTGACTAAACAACCACAACCATGTAATTGTAGCACATTAACTAATCAGTAATTTCCTTTCTGAAAGACCAGAGTTTTACAGTACAAATTATCCCCATTTCTGCACAAAAAATGTCTTTCCACCAATCCGACTGAACAGAACAACTCGCAGCATCAAATGATAAGGATTATGCAAAGCAGATTTTTGTACTTCTTGCTACAGGAGGAAAGCGATTGTGAGGACGATGAAATATCAGTCAAGCACTAAAAGAGGATTATATTTAAACAGCAAAACTTTGGTTCTGCAAAATCTAACTTTATGCTGAGTCTACCTTATGACCCCAGTATATACTCTGTGCATCTATGTGTTTGCTTATCTCATGTTTGTCTGGCATACAGCCCTCTTTGCTTAGATATAGCTTTTTGACTGCCTGGCTTATTTCTGCCCAGTTTGTGTTGTCAAGAGCATTGCAGCTGCTCCATGGGTCACTGCTTTGAGGTTGAACTAGCTGTCGGAGGAAAAGAATAAATAATGGTAGCTGGGTGTCCGACCGTGAGGAGGATTGGGGACAGACGAGGGAAAGTGTTCCTCAAAAGCTTGTCAGTGTGGTGTCTGTAAAGCCTACAGCAGAACATGCACCCAGCCTCTCTGGAAGAACGGCAACACTTTTGCAACTATCAAAGAAATGTACTGAAATGTGAAATGCTTGACAAGAAACTGTGTTTTTGAGTAAACTATAGCTCTTCATTTCTTTATTTCACATGAGGCTGGAACAGGGTAAAAAAACTAAAGACTAAAGTGATATTGAGACTAGTATATAAAGTAGATTTGCATTTGAAAAAGTATTAATACAGATCCAAGTTGTCCCTTTCATTGGGACTGTTCAAACCCTGGCAAAAAAAAATGGCCGTTGGGTGTGCTCAGTGGTGGATGTCTTAAGCAAGAATCAGCAAACATGCATGAGAGTTAGCTAAAGCAGAGCAAGAGCGTAGCCGGAGACAAGTGTATAAAAATTATTTTTTGTTTTATTTATCCGATTGTGTCACCAACCTCATTGCTTTCACCACATTGCTTGCTAGACGCCAGATCCTACTTAAGAGGAAACACAGATTACAATCAATTCACAATTGTTGCCTAGAAGAAATAGTACAATACATTAATTTAGAAAAAGTACTCTCAATGGGTCACTTAAACAGTTCCACATTATGTGGGACTTCTTTTTACAATGCATTGATAAAAGTTTTTGTTTGTATTACTGTTTTAAATTGAATCTGGGTTGTTTTTCTTGTTCTTCCTTCCCTTCTTTTTCTTTTTCTTTTTCTTTCACTTTTCTTTTTCTTCTCTTTGTGTGTGTGTATGTTTTTTTAAATGATAGATGATTTACTTTCAATATTTATCATCACTACTATCACAACTATTTTTTCTGATAATAATCTTATTATAATCTTATTTACTTATGTAGTTATTTTCTTGTTTGTTTCTTCCTGGCCAGGAGGTGGGGTATTGTGGCACTTTTTCTGCACTTAAGTCCTTACATTATATAAAGAACAATTTTAATAAAAATATTTAAAGTGCCCTGCAAGTATATATTGCCCTCTACAGAAAAAAAATGCTTTCTGGACTGTGGAGATTTTTTTTTCCGCTGCAGTTCTAATGAAGTGGCCACTACTACAGCTTGTGACAGTTTTAAGACAGCATTATCCTATTCATTTTTTTTTTTTATAAATACATGGGACTGTCCTACTAAAATGGAATACAGCAACAACAGACAAACAAAACACAAACATGAAATGTAAAAAAGCCTTTTCTTTAGCATAAATAAAAAGCTTTGGTATCATGACAACTTAGGCTCTATGCTGCTGCCGTGACAACAAACAATCTCCAGGCATGATGATGTTTAATTAAAAGCATTTAGCATCAAGACATCACATGCATTTGAGCTTGTCTGTGCATGATAATTACATTTCTTTGTTTCTGTCTTAAGCCTCACAGCGAATCATCTGTCTGCGACCAAGCATGGATTTGTAGTCATTTACCCAGAATGTGAGAACGGGTGCGCTTTATTTCTGATGTAATCCTCTTCCTGCTTACAAAGTCTTTTAGATTTAGATGAAACCCTGAAATGATCTTTTGTGTATTCAGAACCAAACTTGCAGACAGACTGGTTAAAAAACATCTAAAACATGAAGATGTGCGAAAAGACGATTATGCAGATCAGGTCTCATTTGGACTCACATTTAGGGCTTCTCATTAACTTTCACAGGTCAAGTTTGGCCACTGTAGTCCCAGAAAAGAGTTTTTTAAATGTTCTGACCCAGTTTTCCATGCACACTTTAGATCAAGATAATTTTTCTTTATATATTCATTGAAGATTCAAAGATTATAAAGATTAAAATTATGCAAATAAGTCAAAGCAAACATAGACGGCGATAATAAAGCCTGTGCTCTTGGGGAGGACAAATTGAGGCCATCAGATCTTTGGTGCAGATGGTGAAGATCTTCTACACAAAGAAAGATGACGTTATTGGGACGGCGGCTGATGAAAACACAGGCCAGTTTAAAAATTACATGAAGCGAGCCGGTGTGGGAAACAAATTTTGTTCTCGGTACAATGCAATTTATCATTAATGCAAGAGAATTGTGCACCATGTTTATGTCCCCAAAGAGTGAGGGAGACATTCAAAGTAATAATGCATGCCTCATTCACACAACTTACACATCAAAAAGAAATGGTTAATTATAGACCACGGTGATTAACATGTCTTTGAATAAATCTGTCCCACTTTTGGTGCTTTTATGTCAGAGAAAACCTTGTACTTCAAAGATAAAGCGCCTTATAGAGCAATAAATGGCACTTCTTGTCACGTGCTACAGAGAGGATTACAAGATGTTTCAAGTGTCTTTTTTGCAAATTTGTGCTGTCCCACTGCAAGTATGTGCACTTGATCAAAGAGTAGAGCGCAGATTAAAAGCAAGAAATAATTAAAAGCAATAGCAAACTAGAAAAACTCAGACGACTTTTTAATTAAAGTAGTAATTAAATAAAACAATGAAAATTCAACATTAAGACTTAAAAATATATATTACGTTCACAATGCATAGATTTACAGTATTTAGATCTGATTTAAATGAGCTGTTTGTTGACTGACCATGATAAGGGGTGCGGATTGCAGAGTGGTTACAGCTCTGGCTTCCCAATAAGAATGTCGCGAATGTTCTTCTCCCCGTATCACAGTGGGTTTTCTCCGGGGACTCCGGTTTCCTCCCACCACCAAAAACATGCATGTTCAGTAACTGGGCATCACTGTAAATTTCCTCTGTGAATGAATGAGAGTGAATGGTTGTCTGTCTAACCCTGCGACAGATGCCACTGTCCAGGGTGTTCCACCTAAGCCAAAGTACTGGGATAGGCTCCAGTCACTCGTGACCCCTAACAGGAACAAGTGGTAGAAAATGAATGGATGACCATGATATAAAGTTTGTGATTGCATCTGAATTCAAGTCAAAAGTTATTGTGTTGTATATTGTGAATACGGTTAACTTGGTCATGTTGTGATACACCTGAGCATGAACAGCAAATGATTTTCCTCTTTGAAGTAAGGAAGACAGACACATGGCACTCAAAAACAGAGTGAACGAAACAGACTGTGGAGGCTCTGCAGAGGCTAATAGGTAGAACAAGTGCTGTATTGTATGGTATCATTCATAGCACATGTATCGCAATAGTTTGATGTATGGATAAAGTGCAGAGTTAAAAAACATTTAAATGTTTTTTTTTAGGCTCTGTTACACTTACATATGTCACAGCAAAGTTTCTGTTCACATCAGAATTGTCAACACCAAACTTTTTATAATCAACCAGCACCAAAGTAGATCCATAGAGAAAAAAAAACTCTATTAATATTTCAATAAACTTTACCATTGAAATATAGTCTTGAACCATAAACCTACTGTTTTCAATACACACTGACTGTGTTATAATTGTTATCATATGTTATAATAAAATATCTACTTAATCTTTATTAATATCGAGTCACAATATCCTGTGTATCGCAATGCCTGTGTATTGTGCATTGTGATTGTATCTTATGATGACAAAAGTGTATTGTTCCAGCTCTAGGGATCATTTTGACCTGAAACTTGCTCATTTGTTAAGGTTGCATTAAAATAGACAAAAAATGACTCAGAATAGTAGGCAATGCTATTTAAACACCATAGACACAAATTAACAGACAGAAAAGTTTGCTCTATTTTAAGTAGCTTTAATCAAGTTGTCAACTATTTTGTTATTGCAAATATGTGTTTTATTTTGTGAATAATTACATATTTAGGCCACATTGCTCCGCCCTACATAACTCTATAAAAAGTTAAAACATTTCCCAACAGCGGTGAGGACTCTTTAAAACTAATTACGGTGCTCTCTATGGCTCACTGTTAAACCTTGACATCTTTATCAATAGTTGGACCATGTTTTCGTTTCTGTGTAATTTCTGAATCAGTGGTCTGCCAGATTCACGCTGCTGCTGAGGCGTTTTGTGCCAGCCTCAGCTCTGATGTCGATAGGCAAAACAGCATAATGAAGCACAACCCTGAATTCTTAAGTATCTACAGTAGGATCTACACTGTTACTTGCATTTGAATCAACTTACAAACTGCTCCATCATTGTATATTATAAAACCTATAATATATACTTTTTAGTCATTTACAATATTTGTCTTGCTGGTGACGACATAAAAATGTACAAAATATTAGATACATTTTTTTTATGCTTAGTTAGCTTTACCCATCAAACTTTATACTCTAAAATTTAACTTAAAATTTCTGTCAACATCCAAAAGCCATTAAGGCCAAGTAAATAAACAAGTGGCATAATGTACCGCCTTCGATGTAGATGTTTTTCGGACAAAAATAGTTTGTTGCTTTGCCACCGGGGCTCATTTAAATTTCAATCTTGTTTTGAGGAAAGAAATTAGAAAAGCGACCAGAGGTGGAAATGTAAGGTATACAGCGAAGGGCAAAGCGCAGGGCGTTCAATCACTCATAGATGAGAGTGATTTGTCTCAGTCGGAGAGGCACTCATTCAATTATTCTTTAACTGTTTGCTTTGGAGCACGGCGAGTATCGATTCATTTCTCTTTACACCACATCAGGAAAGCCAAGAGGGACTGTGAATAAAACGTTCCCCCAAGAAAGCAGAAAGACTTTCCACTGAAGCAACGCCAAGAGAACACAGCCAGCAAATGACCACCATGGACGACATACAGAACAAAGAAGAAGTCTGTTTTTTGGATCAGTTTTGTGCCAGGGCAGATATACTGTATGGTAAACACGTCTAGTCAGGAGAAAACTAGTTTTTTTAGTTTAATTGCCCAGCAAACCAGGAAATGTGCTATGTATGTTGTTAATAGTTTTACCATAAAATCAAGACTCATCATGGCTTCTGAAAGTTGTGAAAAGTCCTTAGAAACACATGGGTAAGTGATTAAAACATTATGATCAAAATGTAACTGTTCTGTTGTTAAAGTTTTTAAGACCGCAAAAACAAAAAACAGCATCTTTAAAGTAGAGCTGTGATATTAATCCAATTTCAATTTCAATTTCAATTATTGCTGTAATTGTTTGCAAAAATTCTGTAATCGAGTAATCATGATTATTAACTGTAACTCATAAGTGTGCTCATATATTTTGCTTAGCGGGAAACGTAGGTTGCAGACAGTAAAATACTTTTACTACAGTATTTCTGTGAGATCTGTCATCTATTTCATTGTATCTTTTTATTCTCTACATTTAAGGGATGCTAATGCTCTGCAATCTCTCCAAGCAAACAATCGTTTGAATAATCGTTATTTCAATTGTGATTTAAACAATGGTGATTATTATTTTCATCTCAATCGAGCATCCCTACTTTAAAGTACATGTCTTTATGCAAAAGCACGAGGATCATCTCATACAAAATTCCAGGTTTAAGGCCAGCAAAATATAGTTCAGATTGAGTTCTCTTTTCCCCGGGGTCACTGGTGATGCTTAAAACCTAAAATGGAAAAACCCTGTGCAGAGGTGGTGATGGGGTGAAGGAGGGGGATGTGTGAGCTGAAGAGAAGATGAGAAAGAGCAGAGGTTAAAACATGTTGACTGAGCGCTGGTGAGAGGAGTCCTGCGGTCTGAATTTACATGAGACTAAAAAAGATACACTAATAATGATCATGGGTGCACGGTAGCCAAGTGGTTAGAGCTCTCGACTCCCGGGTCGGACCATATCAACATCTCACGATCTCTCTGGTGGAGTTTGCATGTTCTCCCTGTATCACAGTGGGTTTTCTCCGGGCACTCCGGTTTCCTCCCACCGCAAAAACATGCATGTTTAGGTTAATTGGGCATCACTGTAAATTTCCTTAGTACCGAATGAGAGAGTGAATGTTTGTCTGTCTGACCCACTGTCCAGGGTGTTTCCCCGCCTAAGCCACAGTTACTGGATAGGCTCCAGTCACCGTGACCCTAACAGATTAAGCGGTAGAAAATGAATGAATGAATGAATGATCATGTTAGTAGTTGACTTTTTAGTGATTATTTCTTTCAAGTCAAGCAATTATTTCTATTCAAAGGTACGCCTTTTCAAATTCATATTGACCAAGTAAAGTTATTGAAGGCTTCCTGATAGATAATAATTAGAATAAGTACATTTAAGGCTATTTCCTTTGAATAATCAATTAGTTTAGATTGCAAAAGCTTCTGAATAGACGATTCTGACAAAATTCACTAATATGAATCAAAAGTGTTGCCCTTGAGAGCATAATTTACCTTTCTTCCCATTAAGAGCACATTTTAACATCTTTCTAGCAGCATTTTAAAGTCATTACTGCTCTGACCAAGTTCAAATCAATAGACTTTTTACTTTACATTTGCCAACAACTAAAATGTCAATAATTTCAAGAATTTGAAGTTGCCCAGTCGCATTATTAGTGTCTAAGTGAAAGCCTGATCTCTGCCGCTCATGACAAACAATTACTTAATTACAAAATTCGATGATTATTATTCCAATAATCAGTTAGTTGCGACAGAGCAATTTGTTTCAGCTCTAAGAATAACATTGATTGACAATTCTTTTTGACATTTTGATTCAATATTACCACCACAGTCTGTTTTTCTATGTATTTGGAGTCTGCATAGTTCAGGTAATGACAACTGTTACCAAAATATGAGTACAATACATTTAATAGTCATAAGTTTTTGTTGCAGCATATCAGATCAAACCATTCACAAGTAATTTAAGCAATTTGACAAGACATTTAAACGCAGAAACACTTGTTATAGACCTGACACGACAAATCCACGAAGTCAGAACGTAGCGCACCTTCTGAGGAGGCCGATTCAATAAAAGTGAGTCATTTCTTTCTGAGCACTTGTGACACAAAAGAAGGAGGTGGAAGCATAATTCACTCGAAGTGTATGAGGTCCGAGTGCATTTGTTCCCCGAGCGGCGCCGTCACACAGGCATGAATAAAGAGCGCACGGGGAGAGCAATGGGGCCAGAGTGAGAACCAGCAAAGATTAATTGCCACAAAATGCTAGCGTTGGAGCGGACCGAATCGCTGACTCATAAAAGGAACGATTACTCCACGCCCCCGTCTCGCCGTGATTGAGCTGCTGTTTGGGGCGACTCATGGCTCTTGGTATGTTTTTATCGGAGAAACATGTTAATTATGTATGTGTATTTTAGCAAAACTACACAGAAGACAATAGATTACAACTATCTGTTTACTACTGTTTCGCATCACTACTTAAATCCATTATTTAAATTTTTTTTTTAAAGTTCAGACAGTTGTGAATGAATGTGTGGGTGGTTTGTATGAAAAATCTATCAAAGGTCATTTATTGCTTTGTTAAACAGAACAGTGTTATGAATATACTGTATAGAGCGTGGGATTTCAGGTGCAGAATTTTGAATTAATCAGTCAAAGGCTGCGGCAAAAATCAAATGATTTTTAGATTGTGATTATATTTTTAGTTAATCTCAATTACTGAACATTTTAATCTACAGATTTATTAGAAGTCACAGCACAAGTACATAATGTTTTTCTGCTGAAAACAGTAACTGTGCAATCAGATTGAAAATTGTACATAAAAACTGTCCTGTTATTTTCACATGAATGTTTTTGTAATTTTTTCCCAGACTGCCCAACCTCCAAAATATAAACTTTATTAAAAGAATGGTTTTTTTTTGTCATTTAGATGTTTTTGATGCACTAAATAAATATTTTTTTTTTTTTACTTTGAGCGAGGTTGCATGGTCACAAAATGAACTGCTGTTTGGCTGGAAGATGGCCTTACCTTGTTTGTTTACATGAAAAAGAGTTTTATTTATACACATTATAGCATAACACACAATTACTATTATCAGCAATAATCCAATCTATGTTTTTTTAACTTTCTATTTCTACACAATTGTGTAGTTGACGTTTTTTGATTCTAGGGCTGTAGTCGGCCAGTCGACTAAAGGTATGTCCCATCGACCAAATAATCTACTAAAAAAAGTCTGTTTTGTTCTGTTTATCTGACCCAAATGAAAAAGCTTAAAATCCAATGGAGTTCATGCAAAAACACACAAAATGAAAGAAAATAAAGCATAAGATTAGACCAATGATTCAGTCCCTATTTTATATAAAACCTCATAATCTATTTTAAAAAATTAGTCGATTAATACAAATTTTGGGCGACTAAGATGCCATCGATCGATTAATCGACTACAACTAAAGGACTACAGCCTTATTTGATACTATAAATGTATGTTAATTTTGGACATAGAAGTGTCAATACTCTATATAATGTAATTATTTATCAGTCAAATTTGATATTCCAAGATTGACAATTACAAAATAAATCTCAAAAAATGTGGTTCGTTCCAGGTATGGTAACCATAGTAACTTTAGTTTTGCAACAAGGGCTTGACCAGTTTAAAAAAAAAACATGTCAAAATCACACAGGGCTCCATGACCAGCCCGATCTCACAAGAAAGCGTACATTTACCACGACATAACGCAACATGTAAATTACGTATGATTAGCACGAGTTCACGGCTGTCCTGCGTAATTATAGTACGCCTTGCAGTCCCAGTTCATTTCAATGGTGGTTGTTAAGATGTGTTCCTATTATGAATATTAACGAAATCCTGAGTCTAATCTTAACCTGCCCCAAGCCCTAGACCTAATCTTAC
The DNA here is from genome assembly GCA_038363315.1 of Mugilogobius chulae. Taxonomy (NCBI): domain Eukaryota; kingdom Metazoa; phylum Chordata; class Actinopteri; order Gobiiformes; family Gobiidae; genus Mugilogobius; species Mugilogobius chulae. The sequence goes on from CM076396.1 coordinate 66,422,347, forward strand.
CAATTTTAGTAACTTTATGCCTAAACTTACCCGTTTTACCTGAAGAAAACGTCCCCATGTGGCTTCAACCAAAAGTCGTGTAATTTTTACGCTTATTTATATCGTGCTATATGTACGGCGTAACATAAGTACGCAACAAATCTAAAAATACACTATTTTTGTGTCGTGCCTTTCAAGTGAGACTGTGTTGCCATGACACATGCAGGAAGACAACATGGTAGATTCCTATTATTTTTTGGGCATCACATATAGAGCAGCACGGGGTTGAAAGTTCTGTTTGTTTGTTTATTTTTTATCCACATTAAGTTTTCCATTAAAGCCAAAAAGCCACATTAAAATCCTAATAAATAGGAAATTTACTTTACAATAGAAAAGTTTTAGACAATTTAAGAACCATTTATGGGATGCAGCTTCACAACCAACCAAGAAACAGAAAGCAGAAAATGAGAAAATAATTGTTGTTGATGCCATGAAATTATCTATTATCTACCCTTCTAACTAAACTAGTGGTTGCACCAAAAAACACAACTTTGTGAGGAAGCTTTTGCTGTATTTTTAAAGTGCCTCTATATTTCAAGCTCCCCTCTAATTAGCTCTAAAAGCACGTATTAGCTTTTGGAGAAAACAAAATAGTGAAGAGAGAAGAGGATGTTTATTTAAAAAGTACAAAGCTTTTCCAAAACATAAGGTTGGACGGTAAAAAATGGGCATAATATGTAGCCATTTCCGTCCAAGCAATATGAACACAAAAGACTGCTGCAGTAAATTGCCAATGTAACAACAGTGTTTTAAATAGCTTTGCAAAAGTGTGTATACAGTGTCGAGAGAGGCTTGATAAGTGAGCTGTGTAACATAGAGAACAATACAATCTTTTGAATGAAACAAAGCTGTAAACTAACGTCCATTTTTTCTCTTTTCCCTGTGGCACAATGCTTTGTCTGCAAAATGGAGGAATTGTGGCGAACTCTGAAGAAACTACGGCCACCAGTGAAGTGAAAAGAGTTATGATTCCCACCCGTACTGCCCAACACACAGGCAATATCCTTTACATCCCATACATTGTGACATCTAAGTCTTGTTTACGATACAGCAGCTGAGACGGTATAGTGCATGTCTGCTTAACAGCCTCCATATTCACCGGAGACACTTAAAAGCACAGGAAGAAGCAGAAAGAAAATGGCATTATTTTTTTCATCTATGTTGTGTCAATGTAAATGATTAAATGGTAGAATGTTGCAGATCTGTAAATATTTAGTGCTTTCTGCAGGTTCTGTTACTTTCAGACATCAGTTTGAATGAATAAGTTACAGTATTTTGAACATCTGAAAAAGGGCAGGCAAGTCATCAGAGGCTCCAAGTTGCAGTTACACAGACGGAATGTGCATATGTGCAAAAATGCTGTCATAAACTTCAGAGGTCCAAACACCTGCTTTTGTCAGTTACAAACATCTACTTTTGAGCCTGTGCATATGTCTTTGGTGCAACTTGTTGGTTCAAGCAATCTAATTGTGTTACTTTAGTAAGTATTTCATTCAAGCAACAGTATTACAATAAGCAAGCTTCCTGAACTAAATGTGTTTTGCTCAATGCACTGAGATTTGTATTGTTGAAATGTTAAGTTTATACATTAACAAATATTACTTTGCAATATGGGGTTTAGAAAACAACAAATACACGTGAGCACAGAGGTCCAAATAATATGACTTACTAAAGCTAGTACAAAATAGGGAACAGAGAAAGTACTGCATATGGGAAATTGCTACTCAAGTAAAATTAGGAATATGTTGATTATAACAATCGAACCTGAACCTTGAGTTAGACGTTAAAGAAAGAAGCAGATTTTCTTTTTACTTTCCCAGAGGAGCTGTTGTCGGGTCAGGACACAGAAATTGCAAGGGGTGGTGTTCCACCAGGAGGCAAAGGGCTGACACATACTTCAAATGCACCAAAAATATACTGTACATGTAACCATCACAAAGACATACTAAGACATTTAACGCTACTGTATTTCACGAGAGACAAAATAAGTCATAGTTGAATACATAAAACAATGTTTTAAGTAACATTGTGTTGTCTTTTAATTATTTAAAAAGTACAGTTGGACAACATATAAAAAAATAGAGTTATTAATAAGCATAACACACCTTGTACTAATACAAAATGTGCATAAAAGAACAACTAAAAACCACAGCTCTTCATGGATTTTTCAGCAGTGCATGTGCCCTGTCACATTAAATCTTGTACAAATACGGATTGGCACGAGAGCTGAGTGTGAAAAGGGCAAGCTCATTGGCTAAATTGCAAATAACCATCAGAAGCATATGCTCTATTTAATCTGTATGTGTCATCAAAACAGACTTGGTCAGTCGTGCATTATGAATTCTCTCTCTGCATATATACTGTAAACACATTTCATTGAACCAAAGCTCGCTGCAGAAGGACTAAACGCTAAAAGCTGGAGAAGAAGAAGAGACCCATTTGCATTCACTTTTATGGATTCATTTATGGTCTAATCAGGAGTAACTTGCAGCAGAGGGTTGTTTAATTAATGTCAAGAGCTTTTTCAGATGTGCTACAATAATTCACATAATTTCCAGTGGACCGTTTAGACAGCAGTCCTAGTCCGGGGGTTTGGTTCACCTCTCGACTGAAGCCAACGACAGTGTGCATTTTCTGAACGAGGCTCCAAAATTAAAGTACAGAATGAGAACCGGAATAATCATGCAAAACAGATCATACGAGGAATATAGATGTGGTGTCATGGAGTGAGTAAAACTGATTTAACATTTCATTACTTTTTCATTTACAAGTGCCTTATACAATATATGCAATTACTACGTATGTAGTCAGTCCAATGTCTTCCAATAGAGGGTAGGGGCTAATATAACACTATGAGTGATGTATTGTTTTAAATAAGTCCAAAAACATAAAATAATCTCCAAACGCTGATTTGCTGCTGTCATTTAACTTGTTGGGGACTGAGGCCACATTACCCTAATGCTGAGGCTTTTCCACTGACAAAACTGAGCTAACTCATTTAAATATTTGGCGGCTGAACATAGTTTTTAATTTGATACAAATATTTGATATTTGGTTTGTCGTAGTAGCCAATAAGATATTTGGCGACACTCCTTTTTACAAACTAAAATTCAAAACAAAGTCCACAACTCTTCAGTTATATATCACAAATAGGTTGCCACTGTTTCTGTTACTTGCCATATTTGAAAGATAAATAATCTTAAATCTTTATTCGTGACCCATTATATTTTTGCATTACGTACAACAAAAAAACTGGATATTCAATCCATATTCATTTTAGCTGCCTTTGTTTAAATCAAATATTGGTTGCAATTTTGAGTAAACTTAACACCTTTCACTTGAACTAAAATGTAAAAATGAATGATTTATTTATTTGTGTTATGAATGTGTGAACATACAGGCATATTTTCATTCCCTTTATTTATATTTTGTAGCAGCTTGAATCACAATATTGGTGAGAATCTGCTTGTACTGGCTACAGGAACCAAAATTGCGATTAAAAAAAACACAATACAAGAAAAATTTAAGTAATAAAAATCTGTTTAAAATATAAAAAAAGATTTTTTTTTAAATGATATATGTAATCTGGAAAAAGGTAACATACAACATACAAAGTGTAATAAATAAAGAAAAAAATTGTTGCAAAGAGAAGGGTGAAAAGGTTAAGCTTTGTGCCAGTTTTTTATTGGCAGCCCGGGAAATACAGAAACATTAACAATCAACCAGATCAAACAAGTTGTTGTGTTGTATTGAGTGTGATAGAATTGTGGCTTTATCTTTGACATAATGTCATTAATAGTCATCTAATCTAGGTTACTGAAGTCCCCACAAAGATATACAAGTGTTCTTGAGTGTTGTGTATACACGAGGGAAAGAAATGCCCGACTCCATTTGTCTTAATTTGATGGACTGAGCGGGAAACCCAAACTGACAAGCGTGTTTAATTTCCCTGCAATAACCGAATACAGAACATAATGTATAAACCCTGACAAGACCTTTCAGCTACTGTAAGTGCTGCTGATGATAAACCATCAACCCCTGGAACACATTTGCATACACATGGCCTGCAATATCATTAACTTTTTGCACTGACTCTACTTTATAGGGTAGTTTCTTACTGTGTGTTCAAAATACGTCTTGAAATGCCAAAAGTGCACTGCAACTCACAGCATTTTAGCATTCTCTTCCATCCAGCCCACATCCATTATACTAATTTGTCACAGCAAGGCAAACAGTTCTTATAGCATTAACCTCGAGCACAGTCCATTGCTGTAAAAAACTAAAAGCCTACCTTTTCTGTTGTTCTTGGCAACATCGGTGCATTTTCAGGAAAATGAAAACTGCCTCTTTAATCCAGCCTCAAGGGTTACTTGACAAAGTACTGCAGAGTCCGTCCTAAGCCTGGATAAATGGAAGAGCGAAAGAGATTAGTTGGAAAACACTTAGATTATGATATGAAATGTTTTGTACTGTATTGTGGGTGTAGGTGATATATTCATCATCAAAAACAAACCCAAGCACCTCTTTGTAGCCAATAGATTAATAGATTTTAACTTTATTTTATGGTCGTTTTTCACTTATATGAGCCCGAAACAAGTAAGTTAGAAATACTGTATATCATCTGATGACCATGTTTCAATGGGTGTGATTGACAGATGGATCAGCCAATCAGATAAGCCCATCATCTGTCCATGTCTTAACACACATGAAAAAAAGAAAAGAAATGGAAAAAAAAAAGTTTGATTTTGTTCTAAATGACAGATGACCAATGAGCTCCTTTGATTTCTGTGGTTTATTAAAATAACTAAATTGACTGTATAATATTCATTTAATCTGGAACCCACGCAAAGGCTTTTACACTATATTTAGTCGAGATGATTAAAGAAATTAAACTGAACTTGAAATCAAGGCTATAATATTTAAAGGTTATGTTCATTAGACAATGTACAATTACATTTAGTGCAATGGCAGAAATGCTTGTACCAGATTCTATCTTTACAGCTAATTTCTACCGTGTCGCCCACTAGCTTTAATAGCAGTGGCCAAAACGAAATGATCCAGGACAGAAGAGTATATATGGTTGAAAAAGACATAAGAGCACAAAGAAAAAGCTTTTGTTGACCTGATAACATATCATAAGATACAACAACAAAATTAAATTGTTTTCTTTCTCTTAATGGTGCCATCTATTATGTAATTCAATTGGCTTATGATTACTTTGTGTGTCTCCAAGCAAACCTATTAATCAGACTGTCATACTGTTTTGGGTTCACAAGTAATGCATTTTTTAAAAAACTAAATGAAACAGATGATAGCGTGTGAGCGTAATAAATATTTATACCAAAGTTCACATCAGAACACAAGACGATGGTGCAGCTGAAAGACCAAATATTGCTAATAAACTGCGCTCCTTTGTCAAGCCAATCAACTCTTCAATTCTCCAACTGAAATACGCTAACAAAATGTCTCCAATCTCTATTCATTCAGAAATCAAGAAATCCATTTACATCCAGTCGAGGAGGCTTCTGAAAAGGCCACAAACCTCATCTTTCTGAAAGAGAGTGCAGGTAGATGATGTGATCGGATGAAATGCACGCTTCATCCACAGAAAAAGTGGTGAATGGAAAGAAAGGGAAATTGGAGTACTCACTGAGAGGAGAGGCCCTCCACAATCCATGCCACAAATTGCTTTGCCCCTCTGCAGCACACAGCACTGACACGGCTCAAGTCATATATCAATTACCAGCTATCTCAGAGGAGCATCTTAACCACTGCAGCACTGCCTTAGTTTCATGCAGAAGTGTCCTCACAGAGAAGCAGCACTCAATGAGCCTCATTCATGACACGTTCTTATGAGCAAACTTGCTCTTAAGGTTTTCTTACGAACACTTCAGCATTAACAAACATTAACATAGCACTCGTAAGAACAAAAATTAAGCAGTTTTATAATAATTTACTCCTACATTTCAATCAACAATTATTTTAATAATTGTAAATAAAACTGTTGCCATAAATGTGAAGTCTTTGCACTTTTGTAAATAATTTAGCATACATTTCAAGTTTGTCATTTTAAGATAGGTTGTATTTCCATGACACCATAACATTATATAGGCCTAAATTATTTAACACAGATGAGGACTGAGAAGCTAAAATTTGATGTAATGTAAAACACAAATGGGTCTAGTCATTAATAAACATCGCCCGATTGAAAATGTGTGAAAGGCCAAAAGCAAACGACAAAAAAAAAGAGGTAAATGAGTTTAATTAGCCTAATGAATAAATTAGGCTTTTATTTAGGAAATGACACACATTTGAAATGAACGAGGCATCTAAGTTATTGAAACCACATACCAGAGCTCACGGACCACGTGCAGACCAGTGAAGAGCGCCCCCAGAGGTGGTCCCTGTAATGGTCCGGACCCTAACCCTAACCCTTTGGCTACAACCTGTGGCTGTGCGTAATCATCCATCAATGAATCCAGCCCATCCAAATCGGTGCGTAAAATCGTGCACATAGTTATTCAATCTGTCCATAACTGTTGTGTTCAAAGTGCCCAGTGATTAGAATGGAGTAGAATGACTTCGGCAATCAAAATGGCAATCAATAATGTTTTTCAACCTTATCCCGCTTTATTCTGGCACTGGCCTTTATTTTGAAGGCCAGATGTCTTTGTTTACATTGTGCTGCTTCCTTTTTCAAAGTATGTATCTTCAATTTGAAGAATGAAATTAGGAAAAGCCGCTGATCAAGAGTATTTTTTATACTTGCAACAACAAAAATTAAATATAAAGAACTACAAGAGCAAATAGTGACTGCGTAATACAAATTACGCAGTCACTCAATTATACTTTGTACACGGACCCATGTGTCGCATAAAGATGATTATCGCAAGAAAATACAAAGGAAAAAACAAGAATTTTGCTTTGTCAGTGAAGTCAACCTAAAACAAAAAAAAAATTAAATTTTAAAATTTCCAACAATTACCAATTTGTCACTTCACTAAAATGTCATTAGAATTTTTTCACTATAAAGCCTGAGCACCAAGCACTAACTTTGTTTTTACTTTTTACTTAGGGAAACATACAGTGTTGTATTTGTGTACTTTTACTTAATTAATTAATTTTCAAAATATTTCTTTTGTTGTTATTTTTCAGATGTAACTGTACTTTTACATGAGTGAGGAACATCAGTACTACCATCTCTTATTATCAACCAACATGTATTTATTTTGAATAATTTGAAAATGATTTCTAATTTGTCGGACCAACGCTGTCTTTAAACTTCTGGGAATGTTTGTGGATCTTTTTATTCAGAAAATTAAATTGACTAAGCAATTTAACTTGCTTAGTCAAAATGTGGCACAATAAAAAAAGACTTTTATTAAAATTTTATTATTTTTTTATTGTTTTTTGCATGCAATTCAAATAGGGGTTATGCATTAACGTCTTTCCGGTCTCAGATAGACATAGGCCGCAACATCCGGTGGCGTCGTTGCCATAGTGACAAAGCTGTTTACTCCAAAGGCGATGTACATCAGACAAGTCCTGAAGCAATCCTCTCAGAAAAAAAGTTCTCTTTTGTCATCTGTTGTAGACGTAGTGACGGCTGTAATTGCAGGAAAAGTGCCGCTTGGTTTTCATAATGAAAAGTTCTAAAAGTGAGCGGACTACGCGAGCTCCGCCCACATACGAGAAGCTCCGCGCACCTGCCGACTGTGCTAATAAGCCCAGGCAGAGGCGCCGTGGGCCGGGAGCTGTCTGGCAACACCGAGCGTGTGTGCTCACTTCTTCACGGCCCAAAGCACCTCTGCCCGGGCTCATGAGCAGCGAGTCTCGCTCTGTGCGCGGAGTTCTCACTTGTTTTATTTTTTCATGTGAAAACCCCGTATGCGTGGAGCTCGCGTTGTTCGCTCACTCCTACAACTTTTCCTCATGAAAACCTGGTTCAGAAGTGGCACTTTGCCTGCTGTAACAGCCATCGCTGTGTCTAAAACAGATGACAAAGAAAACATTTTTTTCTAAGAGGATTGCTTCAGCACTAGCACAAAAAACCTCGTGTGATGTCCATCGCCTTTGGAGTAAACAGCTTTGTCACTATGGCAACTACTCCACCGGATGTAGCGGCCTATGTCTATCTGAGTGCGGAAGACGTTAGCAACGCTAATTCAAGCATAACCTGTGAGCGCGCTAATTGGTTTGTAACCCAGCTGTTGTCAGGGAAACACATGGAGATGCCAGACAGTATTTATGTGTCGTGTTCTAAAGCTAAGAAAGCACTACTGCTGTTTCAGTATGTTTCTTTTGACTCTCAAACAGACCATACCATCTTTCACCTCCAAAAGAACGCCCAGGATTAGGGGGTTGGGCGTCTGCAAATTTTGATACAAAATGCCGAATTAGTTAAGGGGGATTAGGGTGTTTTGAGGTGGGGATTGGGGTGTTTGAGGTTGGGGGATTGGGGTGTTTGAGGTGGGGATTGGGGTGTTTGAGGTGGGGATTAGGGTGTTTTTTTATGTGGGGATTGGGGGTGTTTGAGGTGGGGATTGGGGTGTTTGAGGTGGGGATTGGGGTGTTTTAGGTGGGGATTGGGGTGTTTGAGGTGGGGATTGGGGTGTTTTAGGTGGGGATTGGGTTGAGTTGGGACATGAGGATATCTTCGTCTGAGTCATCTTCCGTCGACTCGCTTTCATCGTTCCACTGAGGCTGAATCAGGAGACGTTGTAGCCTCAAAGTCTGTTTGCTCCTCCTATTACGGTTCTTTCTTTTTGGAGTTATGAGCTCCTCTTCCTGTTCCTCCATTGATGTGACAGTCTGGACTGATGATCGTTCCTGATAACGAGATTGGTCAACTTCAGGAACTTGACTGCCTCTGCTGTTATATCTTGAAAAGTTGTTTTGTCGAAATTCGTTGTTGTAACAATAGCGGTTCCTCCTGTTTGGAATTATGGGCTCCTCTTCCTGTTCCTCCCTTGGTGCGACAGTCTGGAATGATGACGGTCTCCGTAACGATATTGGTGAGCTACAGGAACTTGACTGCCTCTGCTGTTATATCTTGAATAGTTGTTTTGTTTGAATTCGTTGTTGTACTGATAGCGGCTCCTCCTGTTCGGAATTATGAACTCCTCTTCCTGTTCCTCCCTTGGTGCGACAGACTGGAATGATGACCGTTCCTGATAACGAGATTGGCCAACTTCGAGAACTTGACTGCCTCTTCTGTATTCGCTTGTAAAGTTGTTTTCTCTGAATTCATTGTTGTAACGATAGCGATTTCTTCCCCAATTTTTGGGTCGCACTGAGGGTTCTCTTGGGTGTTCAGTGTTGTTCTCCGCTTTGTTTGGCTTTTCCTCTTGTCCAGTGCAAATATTAATCTCCTGTTGTTCAATAGGAATCTCCAAGGATACGCACTCATCTAGTTTCTGGGCGATGTTGTCTGAGTTTGCTGGCACCGAAGGTCCACTTACTTCAATTAGATTATGATGGGGTACTTTAGGCTCTCTTGGGGTACTTTGGGCCATCCTCTCGTCTTCTGTTGGGGTCTGATTGTCTGAAATTCTAGCGTTCCAGTTTCTCCTGCTTTTGGGCTGTGAGGAAACATTTCTTCTTGACTCAAATGTTTCTCGAGTCAGTTGGGGAAAGTTAGAATCATTCAGTGTTAATGCATCACTCTCAATCGGTGCAGATGGTTCAGAAGTTTCCTGTATGGATTTCTGAGGTACCTCGTCATCATCTCTATTTAGTGTTGTGCCAGCTTGGGCTCCTCCTCTGGTTCAGGTAATTGGCTTGCTCTCGGTTGAATGTCTGAGCTCTCTGGTGTTAGTGGAAAATCTTCTATATGTTCACAAGTCAATGCTTTCGAAAGTAACTCCTCATCATTTGTTTCTGGCATTGCTTGGTTTTGATTCTCCTCCTGCTCAGGCTCCGGTGTTGGCGTTGCTATGGTTGTATAAGCCTCAACTGTTCCTGGATTTTCTAGCTTTTGATTCTCCTCATCCTGTTCAGGCTCTGGTGTTTGCGTTGCTAAAGTTGTATCATCTTCATCCTCCTCTGTCTTTTTTGGTGAAAGCTTGAAGAGGGACTTGTGCACTTCTCCAAAGCTAAATGTAAATTCTGGTTCATCACCTGGGAAGCTAAAAACCCTGTGGCCTGATGTTTTTTAGCTTTTGTTTTTTTTGACGCGACAGGTTGATCTACTTGTATCTGTTCACTCAGGTCTATCTGGACAAGTTCAGGTTCTGGGAGATGGTCTTCTGGAAGTACCTGAACTTGTATTGGATGACAAAGGTCCATCTGTACAAGTTCAGATACTGGAGGCTGGACTGCGGGAAATTCCTGAACTTTTTCACACAGGTCAACTTGTGTAAGTTCAGGTGCTGGGGCATGGTCTTCCTCAAATACCGGAACTGGTTTTGATTCAATCAGGTGTACTTGCACATATTCAGTTACTGGAGGATGGTTTACTCGAAGTACCTGAACTTGCTTTGGTTCACTCAGATCTACTTGGACTAGTTCAGATACTGGAGGCTGGACTGCTGGAAGCTCCTGAACTTGTGTTGGTTCACACAAGTCGACTGGTGCAAATTCAGGTGCTGAGGGATTGTCTCCCACAAGTACCTGAACTTGTTTGGGTTCAGATAGGTCTACTTGGACTGGTTCAGGTGCTGGGAAATATTTTGCCCACACAACCTGAAGAACAGTTTTTAGCCTTTCAAGAGCTGGCCACTCGTTGGTGTCGTCCAAACAGGTGGTACAGGCACTTGTTGAAGGTGTAGACACTACTTCAGGAGTCCCAGAGTGTTGTACTGTTAGCATCACTGTAGTTCCTGAAAATGTCTTCTTCTTTCTCTTGCCCTTTGCCATTTCTTCTGGTCTCTAGTTATAAATATGGTTCTCACTGATCACGTGGAATCTGTTTCTTCGATATCTCTGCTCGTCTGTTTGCTCGTCTGTTTGCGTGTTGTCGCTTCTGTGGTCTGAGTTCAAATGACTGAGACCTGGACGTCATGTATACTTATAGACTCTGCTCTTTGTGACATCACACGTGCTTGACATCAAAGACATTGGAATGCTCTGTGGAATCATAGAATTGGTTTCGAAGGCGATTCTAATCGTCATAGCGATAGAACACTATAGCAAATTACAGTGATATTGATATATTGGAAAACTGCAACAACATCATCAAATTCTGCAACTTGAATGCAATCTATTGACACAAACAAACATTTTCAACACATTTCTGTTAGATTGACAAAATATCGTCTGAATATCATTATGAATATAAAAAATATCCAGATACAAATTTTTGTCAGTATCGTCCAGCCCTGGTTATAACTCCCACGAGACTCAAAATGCCTATAATTTCAATTGCTCATGTTTGTGACTTTAAAGGTTGTATAGAGGATTTTTCAAATTCAACAGCTGTTTGTTGTTTTTCAAATGATGCACTTGTGTTTTCCTCCAGGGCCACGCCCTTCACTGTCACTGGGCCAATGAGTTACTTAGGAACACTGAGGGTTTGCTTGACAGGTTCACAGGCCAATAGATAACGAGGTACCTCGTTATCTATTGGTCAACGTTTTACTGGCCTCATCATGTCCACAGTTTATATATTTTCAAAATTATTTTTTTGTTTAGCATAAATAAAGGCTGTTACAAATCTATGTAACTGTTTTTGACCAAGACTGACAACAAACAATTTTTGAAAATCCTCCATACAACCTTTAAACTGCTTCTGCTGAGTGTTTTAGGACATTTGCTGCATTTTCTTATTAACTTTATTTTCACAGCTTGCTTCAGTATATTAAAGTTTAGAAGGTGTTCCTTACATATCAATTTTTATGTAAACAGCCATGTACAGTAGGTCAAAGACATGGTATTCATAGCGGGGTGTTGGTGAATTTGGTGTGAGGACTGCTTGAAAATTAATTGTGATTCTTAACACTTTCTAATTCTGACATAGTTTTCTCCATTTATAAGCTTTCATAAATTAGACCCGCTGTTTGAAAAAGCCCTCTAGAGGAGAGCATGTGTCGGTAAAAGTTAAACTTATTTGGTTAACAGTTGGCAAAAAAGTTTAGTGTACATAGGACTGGGCAATATTGACAAAAATAATATCTAAATTTTTATTTATTTTTTTTGCATATTGCGATAACGATAATTTGCGGATATTTTTAGTCCAGCATAATTAGGCTAAAATTCGTTTGTACCTGGAAAACAGACTGCTAAAATTGATTATTAGTAGTGTAATAGTAGTGTTTATTGTGATTTGAGCAAGTTTTTGAAAGGAATAGAAGCATGTATTTTTCTTTTTATAGTTTAAGTTGATGTGTATTTTTTCTATATGATGTAAAATAGATATTTTATGTTTTTCCATTTGCAATTTATCGACTCAAAACTATGCAAAATACAAATTATTCCAGGCACATCTTCCCTTGTTATCCATTTGTTTTTATGTTTAATTATCAGATACATATTTGTTAAATAATTAAAAACTGCAGTAATAAATAGCTACTTTTATGTTTTGTGAAGAACTATAATGTCTTAATGAACAATTATATTTCATTTTTATTGTGGACTAGCTTTTATGTGGCATGTTTTACAGCACTATAAAACTCAATATTAAATTTCTGCATTCCTTAAAAAAAAATTCACAATATTGCCCAGCTCTGTCTGTACATACAAGTCAGTGCAATTTCTTCACATCAGTGTACTGTTTGGAGCTTTTTAATTGCCAAAAATCAAGAGAAGATTTTAGGTTGATGGAATGAGACAAGACAAGATTTAACATTAGAAAAGCTAAATTGTGCAAATTGCAATGCAGTTCACAAATCTTGTGACAGGAAAGTTAAAAGTTTTTCCTGAGCAAGACACGTCATTGATTCTGTGATCACAGTATACGTTGTGTTAGGTGACAAAACAGGCTCTTCGTAGATGTATGTGCGCCGTATTATTTCATAACATGGACTAACTTTAGCATACAAAGGGCAAAGGGAACACTGGCTCCGAGTGCCTCTGCAATCACATCTGACAGTACTTGAAACCTCTTTGAAATGCCAAACCTTTGATTGACAGGGCTTCTCTTATACAGTCTTTGTTCTATCAGTCTAGTTTACCTTGTTTATGAAATACACTAGAACCAGCTTTTTCTTTTTGAAAGGAAGAACATTATATGACAAAGATAATGTAGATAATTGTTGCACCATAACTGCTAAAAGCCCTGTGTTCTCTGTGTTCATTTGGACAACATAATAAATGACCCCAATTGATCTGAACAAACACGGTCCTCAAACTCAGAATCCCCCGCTTCCCATAGACAACATGGTTCTGGGCTGTGGTCCATCCTACTCTGAACCCACACAGAGACAGTAACAGCCATTTTGTCCAGCTTGCTCCATTCCCAAACCCCCCAAACCTCTCCGTGTTAGACTGCCAAGCAAAGAGGCGATTTGGACTCAATATGGGACAGAAAAATAAGCCAAAGTTAAAATGCTGTAAACTCTGAAACAACTGGAGAAGAGATGGGAGGCAAATGATTGAAGAGGACTAAAAATATTCAAATGTGGATTGTGTGTCGTTTGGCAAGGACCTGTACAACCACTCTGGGCCACATAAAAGTGCTCGGGTTATGGATGTCGACTGACCACAGCAGGCCAGGAACAACCAATAAGAAGAGCACTTTCGGAGGTACTTAGTCCGAAAATCACAATTTTGGCCTTTACCAAATAAGCTCTCTACACACCGCCATTGTTTTACTTGTAACACGTCTAGTAAGCCAAATGTCATGCTTGCAGGGTGTACAGAAGTCGATTTTTAAAATGGGGTGGCAAGTTTTCAAACAGAAAATGAAGAAGCAACAATACATTTTTGAAAAGCAAACATGTACATATTGTCTTTATATGCGTGTAAATCATGTAAATAGTGTTTGGATGTGTGTGACAGTCTTGTAGGAGTGCATGAAGTTTTATGAAATGCATGACAGAATGAGAGAATGATTACTTTTGTCCGTAAATATGTATTTCATTGGCATGTACGTACACCATCTTTAACAACAACCTGCCCAGGGACTGCAGGTGGAAATTAGCAACTTTGATACAACCTGGCACAAGCATCTCTCCTCTTTTGTATAGGATCATGTTTTTTGTGCACTGTCCCTGATAACTAAACTAATAAACTAAATTAAACATTCTTCACTAATTACGATAACCACAGCTTCACTGGTCCTTTTGGACATCAGTCACAGATACACGGTTTTGAATCTAGGCATCTTAAGTCTTGATAGAACTTTTGTCTATAGAAGCATCACAAGGCTCTCTTTATCAGGAAACATGTGAGGGAAAAAATGCAACAGAAGGCATGAGCACTGCATTTTTGCCACAGGAAAAGGAAAACGACCTCTGCTAACCAAGCTAAATGGAGCACTAACACCAGAATAGGTATGGTCATTAAATAAACTTCACAGATTAAACAGAGAAAGGCAGAAAGGCTATTTGAAATCTTGAGATATACAGGATTATATGAATGAAACAAAAAAGTATCAGATTAAGATGGGCAATAAATCAAAACATGGATACAACCGTGGATCTGTTTGTGAAGATACGCAAAAGCTGAATGTCAAGTATATTGTTTATAATAAAAAATTCTACTAAATCTTTCACACAACACTATGAAGTCATATTTCTTCACTTTTATAGGCAGAATTTTATAATCTATTTGACACTTCAACTTCAATAAATCTAAAGAATTGACATTATACCATTCATATCTTTCTTATGAGAAAACAACAATAAAACGAGGATAAAAGGTACAAAAACAGCACTTTAGCACAGAGGTTCCCAGGCTGAGACTTCAGGAGGTAAAACCTGGTTTTGTTCTTTTCAGCAGCTACATTTTTGTCAAAATCTCATTGAACGAAGAAGTATTACATTTTTTTTTTAACCCAAAGTATCTGAACGCCCACTTTAGAACTCACAGCTTTAGCACAAAACAGGCCTTTTAAATTAAAATGTAATCTTACCAAATGGTCTGGGATGATTTAAATTACTCTGCCGCATTCTGTCATCCACGTAGCCCTGCAAAAAGAAAACATTATTAATGATGAGTGGTTATTTTAAACTCCAGAGACACCTAGTGCAGCCGGTGGCTCTAAAAATGTGACACAGTTAAAGTTTCACATTGTGGGGTTCGCTCAGTTCTTTTCACTCGAGACTTCTGTTTAATTGCCGTTCACTTGGGAAATCACGTGTCCCGGAGCGGAGAAGCAGAAACAATATACGTTTATATGGCAATCTTGCACACACCTAAATCCTCCGGTGGTCTCCATGCTGAGGTGTCGGGCTTATAAGAGTTTGTCTGCTGATTTGTCTGCCGTTGTCGAAAAAATGTCTACTCTCTTTGCCTTTGGAACTCTGTGTGTTTACTTTGTGCTTTATTTACAGGACACATCGGTAGATAACTGGATACAAGTTTTGCTGGAAAAGTGCTACTGTGCTAATCAAACAAATGGAGAACATGGGTGGGATCGATGGCAAGTGCACAGTGATTTCTGGGCAAACAACTCGTCAATTTCTCAGTTCAGCATGGTGCCAGCATGTAGCCCAATTTTCAGCTAAGTTGCTGAACTAGGGCATTCCACTTGGGTTAAATTGTTAAACCAGGCTGGGGCATTGGTCAGCACATATCTAAAAGTTGTCTAGCTCCTGCCATCGGTCGCCCAATGAGCGCACAAGTCGACCAAAAAAAAAAAAACAGATGCTTTGATTCCAGGGTATGAACTGGCCTTTAGGAAAAGTCAAAGTACGTCCATTAATTCCATTGGCGCAACCGTGTTTGTTTCAGTTTGTTTCGACACTTCAAACTTACTGAAAATACACAACTAGTTTACTGTATAATTATGTCCTGTTTTGTCAGTGCATTTTGAAAACACTACAAGACACTACAAATGAAAACTTTTGCCAGTACAACACAATGTTCTCCCTAGACGACTAATTTATGCATAGAACATGTCTTTACTTAGCCATAAATTCATTCTTCAACAGCCCTAATAATTTTCAATCATTTTAACGTGTCTACTTCCGCTCTGTATTGATTTGATGTATATTGCTGCAAATATAATGGACCGTCTCTGCGCAACCATCTTTTGTTTCAATAAGTATCACACTGACTGCTATCGATTGTTTGCTCAGCCTAGTCCAGGTTACTGCTGTGAATCTTGCCTTGGGCTCCTTTTTGAACAGCTGTTACTGCCTCCACACTAAATAGGTTGAGAAAATCCTCCTCAGAAAAATACTACTAATTGAACTTTTACAACATTCAAAAACTCGAAAACCATGATGTTATTATGAACGATATTTTGCAGCTCAGAGGGTCTTATACCTGCTTAGATTTTCAGCTTGGTCCACTTTCTTCACACTTTTTCTCTACCAAAAGTAAGTACAAACAAAACAACAACATTATGCATAGATTTACAATAAAAAATGTCCACTACTGGATGTCACAAAAAATCATCTCCAAAATGATATAGGTCCTTTTTATGCTGTATACTGTAAACTGCATGCAGATTCCTACCCTTCATAAAGATTATTTGCTGACATAAGCACATGCAATAATACAGCTGCTGACTTCTTCTAATATGAAGAGATTCACTCCAGCTCCGATGAGGGGTGAATCTTCTCCAGGTTTGACATTTAATCCATGCCAATTCATCACAGCGGACCACCTCAGCCGATACTGCTGGGGTGGTATATTGCTTTAGAGAGAACGACTGGAGATGGCAGGTGTTGGTGCCTTCATTTTGTGGTTTGTGTCGTGCATATGGCTGTCATAATAACGAGCTTATATTTAGGAAAAAGCATTACTGACGGTCACAAAGGATAAATATTCTTAATGTTTGGCTCAATCAAGCAATACATCTTTATAAAGACATTGCAGAGTTCACCAAGACAAAATTGTTACAGGCTAATTGTTTAAATGGGTTATAAACTGCTAACACATTTACTTGAGTAGATTGGGTTGCGCATTTTATTACATTTTATATACTAAAGTAAAAACAAAAACAACAATCGACCACAACAACCTATAATTCGGTTTCTGAAATTGTATGAATTGCAAAGTTATTAAAATGTTTTACCAAATTGAAATTTTTAAATGGATATGTTTTTGGACTAAAACAACTGTGTTGTTATGGACATCAGTTAACGCATCATATAGCCTGCGACATGACTTTAAACTCCTAATAGCTGAATTTTTATGGGAATGCATATCCTAATGGGAATCAGTGCATCCAGAACCAGGGCAATTTTCAAATGTTAACTAGGCTGACGTCACCTAGAGCCCCTGCACTCAATTTAGTTTCGCTCCAGCTAGATCAGTTATCGCAGAACTGCGAACCGTTCCAAAAAAGTAGGAAGAACTATCGTTCAGTGGTGTGTTGGTCAGAACCAAACCTGAGTTGAGAAAAAGATAGCACACTGTATACATGCTCCACCACATAGAACTGACAACAATAACTGACACATCTGTTTATGCTCTATTCCTGGATGATAAAACGACCAAAAAGCAACTGGTTGAATAAAAAAGTCTTTGCCTAATGTGAAACGAATAAATCCCAATGATATAATGTCAACAGTTTCCACAAAGTGAAATGAAACCAGGTGATGCATCAGGCTAGGCTCTCCTCCCCTGAAAAGAGAACTTAAACTTTTCAGCGGATTATTCTAGTTAAATAAAAGCCATTAAACATGGCACTTCCAGTCATTCGCTTGATAAGCCCAGTATTTTTTTTCCCCCAACACATCTTCTTCAGGAAACCTTGGATCTAATGTTCTTTTTGTAAAGCTCTGTGGTTCTCAAACTGTGGCATCCTTCAGATGAAATTCATATTCTTCTAAAAAAAAAAAAATGTTTCACCAAAAAATTTGAATTAAATACACATTTTGTCAAGTTTAGATCTGTCCTTGTTTAGAAATAGAAAAGCAATTCTGTTAATATTAGTTAAATTTTGTTTAAGCTATTAGATCTTGAAACAGCCCCTAAACCTGGTGTAGGTCTGTGATACTTAGACAAATATCCTAGGTGGTAGCCTGTGTGTAAATAAAAGTTTGAAAACCAGGCAATACTAGTTTCTGACATCAGTCTGATTGGGCAAGAATTTATTTTGCTGTAATAGGCTAATATTTGAGACAAAATGCAAGGAAAACCAAAATGTTTCCGGGCTGTAGTGTCAGGCCAAATGTTGACGTGACCTTTCAGGGCGTCTTTTCCATCTCGTGTTAATAGAAAACTATTGTTTTGTGTGCTGTCAGAGCCTCGTGGGCCAGTGCATCATCCTGATGGAGTCTCAGTTCATTTCCCGCTGTGGATGATCAAATACGTGTCCCATAAAGGTGAGACCAGGTGAGACACGAACGGATTACAAATAATCTTTTGCTTTGACACAGAAAGGTACTAGCCAGGTGCTACTTTAAGAACACGCAGACAGAGAACTTTTATGTAGTAGTTTGGCTTTGTTTAGTCAGTGCGATTTTCGTTAGAAATATAGGAAGAAACAAGAACTTACAGAATATGTAGAAATGTCTACGACGATGACTGTTTCTCTGTTGAAAAAGAAATGAATAAAAGTTTGACTGAAATGCTGGTCTCATTGTTGCTAGCTTAGCGTGCGAGTCTGATGATGGTCCAACAGGGGGCAGTAGGGTCACCAAACTTTTATTTATTTATTTATTTATTTATAGCAACGTAGACAACTTTTTATATTTACAGCAATTGATTAAAATGTATTGTAGAAATATTGTAATGTGGCAGAAACACTCAAGTTGGCTTGTTTATTTTTGAAAATGCTAGCATCTTGCGGGCATGTACATTTCCTGTCATTTACAGTGAACCTTGAAAAATGGTTGGTTTTCTGAGACAACATGTTAAATACTTTACAAATCAGGAAATGCTTCACTAAAGGACAATGTGTGTTTATAAAAATGTGTTTGTGTCTAAATGCTAACGCTAAAGTTTGACAATTTGAAAAACTGCTTACCTGGACAGTCAATTTATTTAGCATTGCCAATATATACAAAAAAAAGAAGCTAAAATGCCCACCACGCCCCCTAAATCCTAAAAGCTGCTAGGTGTTTGAGATATAGTTAATATGGTAGCCTTTTTTTTTCTCCATATGATTTTATAGCATTCATAATTGTACACCAGATAATGGCATTTACACAACCTTAATATTTCAATGTGAAGTAAATATTATCCTCAATAGCCTACTTTTCCTTTTTTGCCTTCTTTTTGATAAGTTTTGTGCATAAGGTTGTTCCTTCAAGCGAACTTCTTCCACAATACAATAAACAATAGTTATAAATAACCAAAATGGCAAAGGTCAAAGTAAGATTTCAACACTGCTTCTCAGAATTCTTCCTTGAGGGAAATTCAAACTTTATGAAGCACAAACTAAAATACACTTTCCATCTGCTGCCTAGGCTAAATAAAATGTCATTTTGGTAACATTTGATAAACATTTGCAACACACTGCAGCTCATGCCGAAAACAACAAAATACAAATAATCAATTTCCTTTCCCTCTCTGTGTCCCAGGCTTGTCTCTCTTCGCTCCAGTGGCATCCTGCTCTGACTTGTGGCTCTTCGCTCGTGGCTCTGTGGGACCTCAGACCCATCCGTTCTGCTCAGACTCCTAAAGGTCTATCCATCACCGACTCAGCGCTGTAACCTGGGGATAGATTTCCTCTCCCTCTGCCCACTCATCAATCACAGAGGCCAGAGAGCACAGCCAGGCAGAATACAGGAGGCCGAGCAGTGTCATTCTGTGGCCAACATAGCCTGAGCAACTGGAAAGGTAATCTTACTGGTGTAGTGAATCCAATTGAAAATATTGTATTGAGCCATTTTACTCCGAGATCACCTCCAACCTTGAAGGTGCTTTGAAGTTGAAAAGTCACCTACACAATTCACTATAAAGTTAAAATCATACTTTGTAGCATTGTTTTTTGGATAATTGTGTGTTATTGCCATAATGCAGGGCTTTATTTTCCAGAGGGCCAAGCTTCTGAAATAGGTAGTGGACAAAACGTCACAGGTTTTGACACAAGGTTGTGCCAATATTCACAGGACTAATTTGTTTCTATAGTGATGATAACTAATGCTACAGTCTGTTTTTATTGCTCTACAAAATGTCCAATCAGCATTAAACTTTAAAATAAAACTAGTATAAACGACCATATCTGAACCTGGCGTATCTCAGCTTTAAACTAGAGCTAAACCAGAACAAAACAAGGTCTAAAACAGAATTAAACCAGGACTGGATTAGGACCAAATCAAGTTTAAGGTATACAATGTAAAAAGTGACCATTTTAAGTATTTTGAAGAATAAATCTTTATTTGGGTTTATTTTGTCTTAAAACAAGATTTGCAAATAGAACCAAGCAACGGGGATTGCTTCTAAAATATGAAAAATACAGCATTTTTTCACTGGAATGAGTAAAGCAAATGCAAATGGAATTGAAACAAGAAAAATACAGTAGATCCATTTGGCTAATCTTATTTTCAGACAGCAAAATACTAATAAAATCAAGATAACTATTGACGAGGTAAAACATTTAAAACACTTAAGAAATTTTAGGTGTCACTTTTTTCCAGAAATAGCCCATAATTAAATGTACAAACAAAAATATAAATATTAGTAATATTAAGAAAGTGAATTGGCTGCTGGAATCCAATTTTTGGAGGGCCGATTGGCACCCGGGCCTTAAGTTGAATAGGCCTGCCGTAATGGAACAAAAAGAAACAGACTATACAACAAAAGGAAGCCCAAATAATGGTCAATTTGTGACACAAGAAAGATCAAAAGAGCCGTTTTTTATTATTTATTTAGTGCCTTCAAATGACAAAAACTTTTGTATTCAAATTCTGGTCCAAAAGTTACACATGCATCTTTAATCAAAGATATGACTGTTGAGCCAGTATCAACCCTGGAGGAACATCTGATGTGAAATTGAATCGGAATGATGGAGGTACCACATCAACTGCATCATTGTACTTGTAGTATATATACTTACAGTATGTTCTCACTGGAGATCGAGAGGTTTATGTCACACTGTGGAGTTCAGACTCACATTTGTAGAGATGCAGGTCTGCTCACAATAAGGACATGTGTTTTTTAGTCTGATAGAATCTATTTTTGTTGATTTTTTTTTCTTGTTTTTTTTTTGCTCAAAGATTTACTGGGAAATTTGATGTTTTATACAACACTCTTTATATATAAATTTAAGAGTTTAGAACATCATAGATATATACATAGGTTTAAACATGCAAAAGAGACTTATTAGTTTAAAATGAATTACAATTGAAAGTTGACAGTCTGCATGCTTTCTGGAGAAAATGTCTGCTTCATTTTCCCACAAACTGAATCAGTTTAAAGGAGACTTTTTGTGCTATATTTACTTTTCGAGTGTTTAACAATGTTACAGGAGTGTTTGCTCATCTTTACTTTACTCAAAGTTTAATACGGATTGTTTCCTGCATGTTTGAGTAATCTTTTATTGTCCTGCAACTGATCCGCCAGTGCTCAGAAAATCTCTGTCTTCACCTATCACTTATCCCCGCCCACTAGTCTGTATTTACTTGTGATTACTCAAAAATTCATATTCCGGGTTCAAATTGTCATGTAACCTCTTTCCAACTACAAAAAAAGTAATTTAAAAAGTGTGGCCTATTAAAGTTACATTTTACAATAAAGAGGGGGGCTATTCAATTTTGCAGTTTTGAACAGGTAGCCAATGGACCTGTTTCTATTTCTAAGCTGTTTTAGATAATTTTTGTGTTTTACAATTAACAAAATGTGCATTATTGATCAGCATATGCCAGAGTTCTTCCTAAATATAGGTCTCCTTTAAAGGCACAACTGAAAAAATATACTTGTGTTGAAACTAGATACTCATTTGAGTATGTTGTATCATTTGGTCAAGAAAGGAGTTTATTTCTTATATCAAAAATACAAAAAACTGAAATAAGTTAAAACTTTTCATATAACAACGTCTCAGAAACAGATGCTGAACATTATATACTATAATAGGTCTTAGTCATCAGTTACACACTGCTGATTAGCCTCAAGCAAGCTTTCAAACTTTAATTAATTTATGCACAGTAAGTACGGGGAAATAATGAACTGTACTCCCAAGTTAACTGTCACTGTAGAGTTCCATACCCTCTGAAATAAAAAAAAAAAGTCTGATATTCTGACATATATTCTGACACCAGACACCATAAAATACCACACCACTAATCCTAAAAGATTTACTGCCCATTTTTCAAGTTTTTGTTCCTTCGATCTCCTATAGCAGTCAAAAATCTGAGTTAGCGCAGACAGACGCACAGAAAAGAGCTCGTCACACCTTGTTGCATAACCGGTCGTGGTTGAAGTGCAGCAGATGGTGACGCAAAACAATGAAAGTGAAAATGAAAGACTGGAAAGTAGAGGGGAGTATGGCTGAGGTTAATTATTGACACTACAGAGAGAACAGTGCTGTGATGCAACTAACTAGAAAGAGCAAAAATAGAGCAAATGGGAAGAAAACAAGCCGTGATTATTGCAAGATTGTGTGTGAGATGAGGCTGGAGGAGCACCTACTACAGGAAACGTTAATGACTTGTACTGTAAGAAAGGAGGGAGGTGAGAAGAGGGCGGTAGGGAGGTTCAGTCAGCCAATTACGGAGTTTGACCCAACAATAATTGAAGATAATACAGTGATATTAGAGTGTTTTTCTCAATGAGCTTGGTAAATTGTCTGCGTAGTAAATAGGCTATTTATTTTAGTTTTACATCCGTCACTATGCAGTTGATGTAGAAGTTCCAATTGACAGGAAGTAGGGCTGTGTGCTACAACATCATCCCTCCATCTATGTCATTAAAAAGTTCATGTGGCAATTGGGTGCTCAGATTTCTAAAATGAGAAGTTGAGGCTCCAGTCAGTTTGCATTTATTTGCTTTTTGCCTCAGAAATTCTGTATTTTGATGTTCACTAGTAATATAATAAAATATTTATAGATTGTATCAGCATTTTAATATAGTTAACTGTAAGATGTCATGTCGTTAGCTGCTCAAAAACAAACGTTAATATCTATTAGTAGATTTTTCAAGTGCAGATGTGTTGCACTTATTATATCTGACGTTTGTCAAAGAACTCAAACGATCAAAACAAATGCGCTGATTTCTGTCTGTCCCCACACAACGGATGGTGTCGGGTGTGAAAGTCTTCCAGCAGTTTCTAAGTTGTTTCAACTTGTTCCAGCGTTCAGGAGCATATACAGTTCTATGGAGCACTGGACGCAGCAACACGTAAGCACACATTTTCTGACCATTCAAAAAGTAATATAACAAAACAAAACAAATACATGTTTTCAGGTATTATTTGTCAAATGTATATGGATTGGTGCTTAGTTGCAAGATGGTTGCTAGGTAGCAACAGGAATTATCTTTACCTATGTGAGAAAAAGTATAAACTTAAGCAAAACAGCAAAACTGGGAAAAAACAGACTGTAAAATCTCAATCATATTCATTGTCTTGGTGAAAATCTGTAGTGAAATCTGTTCTATACAGCCTATGAAGTCCTGTAACCATGTCCTTAATTAAACTAATTAGTTAATCTTAGCTAAAGCAGCTCATTTGTCCCTATGGCACGAGAGAAAGCGCACATCTGATGTTTATTGTAGACTTCCTTGTGGCGTCGCCGCACTGTTCTCACTGCAGCAGCTGTTCATTACACTGAAGAAGAATAGTGCTCACAGAGAAAGCAGCACAAGACACATTAGATTGCTGTGGTTCAGGCATGAAGAAATGTAGAAGTTTATACAAGGTTTAATTTTAGCATTATGATTATTGTGAGAAGAATGTCACAATTTGATAATATATTAGCTTATACAAGTAATAAAATACTTATTTTTTCTTAAATAATTAATAAATTCAAGCTTTATTTTTTCTAGTATGCAACACATTTTATAAATCAACACTCAATGATAACATGAATAATTTAATAATGCACCTATTAAAGGATGTTAGTTGACATAAATAGCAAACTTTAAAAGCTTTTTGCTCAACTAAATGGGGTGACAAAATTAGGTACTGAAGCTCTAAATTCTGACTACTATCTTGACCATGTATGTACTGTAAAGGCTGTATTTTTGTGTTTTTAAGCACAAGGTCACATGCATGTTTTGGCTCATTTTCTAAAGCATTTCTGAAAATCCCCAGAAATACACTATGGCCAGCAGATATTTCACCTTGCACCATGTTTGCCTCTATGTGCACCTATAAGAAAAACAAACAAAGCGTAAAATGTCTACAGAACAATATTTGGAAGCTCTTGTTATGACTCTCTAGAGAAAGTCTTTGGTTTAAAGCACAGATAGTTTTGTGATGGAAACACAGGAAGCCAGTGTGCTCCTACAGTGGAGAGAGCTCATTAGCTGCAGTTGCCCTCAGCAGACAGGACTTCCTCTGGAGCTGAATACTAATCCCACTTTCTTGTGTGAGACTGGCAGAGCAGAAAGCCTCTTCTACAGAACTGTAACCAACACTGGTCAAGCTCAAATCAAACACGAGCTGCTTAATTAGAGGAGTCCTGCTATTGTGCTGCTATTGTACAAAGGCAGAAGACAGTCTACTGATTAACACGTCTCTCTGTTCCTTTTAAAATGTTTTTTTTTTTTTGTTCTATAACTTTTTTGAGATTGATGAGATAAACGCTTGCTTTTCTATCATCTGTACACTTCATCATCATTACAGAATCACAAAGCGTGTAAACCCATTTAACCCTGTGCCTTTTCCAGGGCCAAAGGTAAACCATTAGTTATATAATGTTTATTGTAATTATAATACTTATCTCACACACTTATAGTCCTCTTCATAGTGACATTTCTCAGTACATACTTTTTTAAATTGGCTCTGTTACATTTCAAAGCTTACACCAGACTTATTTATTCAAATAATGACCATAAGAACAAAGATGTGGACAGGGATAGGTGGTAGGGGAAAGGGGAAAAGAAGATTTAAGAATCGGTTTCAGAACAATACAGTATAATTGAAATATACTGAAATCTTTCATTCATTCATTCATTCATTCATTCATTATTTCTACCACTTGTTCCCATTAGGGTACGTGGGTGACTGGAGCCTATCCCAGTGACTTTGGGCTTGGGGGAACACCCTGGAAAGTGGCCAGCTTGTCACAGGGTTACATACAGAAATCAATTCAAATGCAACTTTCAATGAACTTTAGAGAGACAATAATGTTAACAATATTAAAAGCGTAAGTCATCATGTTTTTATTTTTTTTAATTGCTTTATTTAACCTGGAAGTCCCATTGAGATTCAGAAACTCTTTTGCAAGATAGACATGGCCAAGGTAGCAGCCAACACCATCAATACAAAAGTATACAATTTAACACATTATTACATATAAAAACAAACATACACAATTCTCAACCACAACTTTTTACAATTATCTTGAACTTATCAAGAGACACTACAGCTTTTAATTTTAGGTATTTTTGTAATAATACGCAAATATAGAATAACCTTTTAATAAAAAACACCCAAACTATTGTATTGTATTGTATTGTATTGTATTGTATTGTATTGTATTGTATTGCTCAGACTTTTACAAAATCAAAGTCTCTTAAGCAAAAGTGAGGACATAATTAATGCTATTGCAAATTTGTATGATGTAGCGGAAAAAAAAAGAAACCTAACACAAGCAGACAGTAATAAAGACAGATGAAGATAATTCCCGCTATTTTTCACTTAAATGATTATGACTCCATTGCTGAGCTGTTGTGCCTTGACCTCCCGTATTCATTGGCCTCTGACAGCCTCTTATTCCGCCGCAGAATTCTCATAATGGTAAATTATGTTTTTCTTTTTTTTTCTCCTCCTGATGTTTCACTCAGAGATTAAAAATAACAAAACAAGTGCATATCAATTTGTTAAACTAAATACCAGGCAGCATGGGACAAGCTACAGCAGGCCCGGAGCACTCTGATGTAAATTTAATGATTTTAAACAAGAGATTATCATTATTTTTGCTTTGTTTTCTTAAGTAAATGACTTGAAACTGTTCAATATATGCTGTTTGTGTTAAAACCTACACCATGAAGTTAATGTTCTTCTGTCAAAGTGAATCTTTTAGAGCATGCCATTAACGAAGCAATGATGATAGTAGATCAAAAAAAAAATAACAGTAAGAAAAATGTTTGCGTTAGTAAGTAGGTATAGCAACATAGTGGGTCTTTTCAGTTCATATCGTCTCTTTTTACCACCAGGGCTAATGTAACCGTTCATATATATAGTGTTATAACCACACAAAATTGTCTCTTTTGCTGTTTATTCTACATACCTTGCATCCAGTCTGCTGTCATGGTCTACCTATGTTCTTCTTCATGTGTTATAACTTCCTCTTCCCTTTTGTGTTATACTTAGATGGGAGTTTGGGCCAACTGTTAGCAGCACATGTTGACTCTGTTCACTTGTAATGGAGACCGCTTCCAAGGTTCGACTGTATCCTGTGGTTTACTCCTGCACCAATAATCATAAACCAGAAAACACAATGCATATAATACACCGGTCACACTAATAGGGCTTTTCCATTAGTGCCTACTTGGCCCTACTCTACTCAACTCAACTCTACGTGCAAGTCATGCTGAGTACAGTAGTGCCAAGCAGGCAAATGTTTAGGTTGTGAACGGCATTCACTTTAAAATGATTTACTCATGTACAGGACTAGTTTAGATATGGTAAAACTTTAATTTGGCCTGCAAAGAGGTGCTAAGATTTGTTAAGAGTGTCCATCTGGTTACATTTTGAATTGAAAAGACTTTCAAAGTGCATCAAAAACAACTGTATATTCTCCTATAACGCTGATCATTATCTTGTTGCAAATAAACGTTTAGATGCAACATAAAATTAGACTTGGCTTTTGGCATGCAAAATTATCCATATTATTTGTTTGAGGAGGAAAGAATACAGTATATACGTATATATTTTTCTTGTTTGGGCACATATAGTAGACAGTGTTATGTATGAAAAGTTTGAGTATTTATGGACTTAGCTACTCAGCTACATTTACTTGGGTAAGCTTTTGAAAACAAAAAAAAACAAAAAAAAAACAGTGCTTTTCAGAGTAGTTTTGTTGCAGTTTCCTTTTGCAAATAATAGTAACAGGAGGCACTGTAATTTCTCATATGAATAACATTGATTTTATAAAATAACTCAAAGACTACTCTCCATATTCCCCTGGTTATACTTTTAAAAATCAAAATAAAAGTTCTGTCACATGAAAATCTTCAGCTATGAATAAGTCTAAGCCCAAAAAGTATAACAATGTCAATGTATTTCTAATATTTGGGTTTTTGCACCACTTCTACAGATATGACTGATTTTACTCTTTGAAAATGCAAGATTTTGTGCTTTTCTTTTCATATTATTTCACATTTTAATAACATTTTAAACTGGAAATCAGAGGTTGTATCCAAACATTTGAAAATGTGTTTGAGCAAATACTTTTTTTCTACTTTCATGCTCTTCTTGGATCACTGCTTTGTATTTTTACCTAAGTAATATTATTCAGATATCTTTTTGTATACTTTTAACTCTCTACCACCTTATGAGAAGCACAGTCACAACATTTGGAAACACATAGACCACTGTTTGAATCCCAGAATCCTTTTGGTCCAACAGATTCTGCTGGAGCTGACAGAAGCTTTGCACTGACCAGCAGAGAATCTATACGACTGTAAGTTTGCTGCATGGTCAAACACAGAGGTCGCCGCACCGAGAGGCAGAGTCCATAGGCCTCTACAAGCTTCACCACGACCACGGACTTCATGCAATATTTACTACTGTATATACACACTGTCCTTGACTGAGAGCCACATGAGTTCAGGTAAGACTAATACTACCTCATTTTTTTAGCTGCGTATTAAAACTACATGCATTTTTTTCACTTACATATTGATTTATGAAAGAGGCTAAGAGGTCTTGTCACCTGTTAGTATTCAAGGAAAGATAAGATTGACCAAATTGTAGAATATTTCCAATATCTCTATGAAGACAAAAAGCAAATGTACCTCATCACAATGTTTATACAGTTTATCCTAGTAGTTTAGATCATTAGAACTATTATAGATGCTAACTGCAACCACAACTCATAATACTTACATAATACTTAAAATAAAAAATAATTGAAGTGTGCATGTCATACCTGGTGGCAAGTCATATCAACATTGCATTCTCTGTTTTGTTTTTGTAAGAAAGAACAATCAAGTCTCTGGTAAAAAATTGAAACAAAATGGTACAACTTACAAATAATAATAGTAAAAAAAATAAAATTTTAATTTAATAAGGAAATTTAATAAAACTTCTTTTAATTTTTACAAATCACCAATACCTCTTGAGTACTGTTCTATTGGCAAATCTTATTTTTAGGTAGTAAAACGAAGCTCTACTTAAAATAAATGTTACTAAATTCAGTCAGAACAGAGCTGGTGATCTGATTTAAGACAGTTTTAGGTTATTTTTTAGGTTCACTTTGTTTGTAAATATATGCATATTTATATGTAGGTGTATGTAAAAAAAATTTTTATTTAATCAACTGTAACCTTTTCTAACTCCTCCTCATTGGATTGCTTGTTTTTGTTGCTGTTTGTTTGTGTGTCTGTTTGTTTCATGCAAACAAAAATAAAGTTGCAAAAAAGATTTTCCCAAAGATGTTCCCAAATGAGTGTAATTCAAAACCATTCCTCCAGACACCATCTTGACTGCTCCTTATATTACTAAGAATATCAATTCTGATTTTCCTCTGAGCAGAGCTTGTTGTCTCTCCTTTTTATTTAGGAGTCCATTAGGCATCAGAGGCTTCAGCTTCACAAGAAGTTTAGCGAATTGTTTGTGCTCTAACAGGTTTAAAAACACATTCAGTTTGAACTGGAGACAGCTTTAGTCATTTTATGGAAATAGGTTGAGTCCATAAAGACAAAGCAAATGTTTTTAATGTAGCCAATCTTAATTTGTATCTGTTTTCACATAACATCATGTTAGCTTTTATTTATTTATTTAGAGAATGGTGTTTGTGTGGTAAGACTTAGCTACACTGCACTTAAGTCAAGAAATTTCAACAGAATAAAACATGGAAAGTTAGAAACCAAGCATTGCCTGTAGCTACGGCACTGTAGAAGTTCAACAATAAAACTACATCTCTGGTCTTAAAAAGTTAACGTTTTATTCATGAGTTTTACTATCCGTGTTACAAAACAATTGAGTGGGCTCAATACAAATTCTCAGCTTAAGAGTTTAATTATTCAAGTGAGTATAACTGTTTTAATTGTGCTCATGTGGCAGCTTAACATAGCAGTGAAATGTGATGCCGTTGAAGCAAAGAGCTGCCTGGAGCTTAAAGGGTTCCCTCCATCTCTGTCTCAGCAGCGGTGGATCGACTTCTTAAATCTTTAATCACCTGTGCTGCACCAGGCAAAGAAATAATTGCTTATTTTGTAACAGCAGCCACCGTAATATAAGTAGAATTACATGTCACTGTCTCTCTCTCTGCCAGTGAGCCGACACAATATATCGAGTGAATTGGGCCCAATAATTGTTTTTAATTTGTTGTTCTCAAGTCAATTTGGCAGAGATATACGAGTGGAAGGGTGTGGAGATCGAAAATAATTGCATTTTGAAAATAAGTGAGTAAAAAAAAAGTGAACGGTATTAGACAATGTGACCGAGTTTAACCCAAAAAATGTTTAGAGTCGTGATGTCTCTGTTGAAAATGTCATTCTTGTTCTGAACTAACTCTCTTTTTTACGTTAACTCTCCATTGACCACGCAGCACATTTATATTATGGTTGGTCCCACATCTCTGCACTAAAATATGAATGTGTCACATATGAAGACTCCTAATGATACATGGTTTGTAAAATGTCACACAGCCAAAAATAAATCAGGGAAATGTCATTATGAAGAGGTGGGGCTTAATAGTTCTGCTGGTTAATGATCTTAAATCTATTACTAAGCCATTTTAGATCAATAATGAGATTTACAATGAGCAAAATGCCAAAAAAATCTTATGTTTTAGAACAATAGTACCTTGAAAAAACACAATATATCTCCTTTAAGAAAGAAACAGCATTTTCCTCAACGGTAAATGTAGCTAGACTTTAATAAAAGATATGCCAGTCATTTGCCATTTAATCAAAATTATAGCAGTTGTAATGTTGTAATTTGCAGTAAAATACACAGTTAAAGCTAAAAGTCAAGGTTAAGATGGGCGTGAATATAATTTAACTTCTATTCAACTGTTGGACTCGTGTATTAGTCACAATTTAAATCGGCTGTTAGAATAGTTTTAATGTCAAGTCCATGTAGGACAGAGGACAGAGGGCTGGTACAGTGGAATAGGAAAGATAATTGAACTCATTTGACATTGAAGCATCAGGATCAGTAAATCTACGCCTCCCGCTGTCTGTGTGACGAGAGTGCACAACACTCCGGAGGACCAGTATTATCCAGCTTATCACCTTTTCCAACTGCTGCTGCCCTCGGGGAGAAGACACAGGTCCATTCAGGCCACAACAACCAGACTGCCAAACATATAGCCTGTGTCCTCAGGCTGTGAGGCTGCTGCACAGTGGCCCCTCTCCGCTCTGCCCCCTTCCCCTTCTCTGCTCTCCCATCATGGACAAGAACCACAATAACAGTGAATCAGACTTGGTATTGCTGTGTAACATGCAGCTACACATCAGACTATGTCCTTGTCTTGCCCTTTTAGCCGCTAAAATTATTATAAAATGTTTACATATCTTATATTTGAGGTCATATTTACAGAATTTAATTATGAGGTTATTTTTGGGGCTTATTAAAACGATATTGTCTTTGTTGAAATGAAAATGTCTACGTTGTTGCTCTTCTTTTCCATTGACGATAAAATGTTGATCTGAGACTTGAGCAGCTGGGGACACCTGTTGGACTGATGATTTCATAATTGGACCACCACGGACAAGAACTGCATTAATCTTTTACAGCAACAATGAAATAGACTTTGCATTGCAGAATAACATGAAACTACACATCAGACTGTGCGTTCTTGTTTATCCCTTTTAGCTGCTAAGATTATTACATGTGTTATTATTGAGCTCATGTTTACATGGTTGAATTATGAAGGTATTTATGGGTCTTAATAAATGGGATTTCACACTTTTTTTTGCAGGTTACAAAGCTATGTTTTAATGAGGTTCTAAAAGAAATTGTCCATTTTCTTGTTGTTTTCCATGACAATGACAATAAAATGTTGATTAATCTTGAGTAGTTGGGAACACCTGTTGGACTGATATCATAATTGCTTTTCTTGCCAAAACAATGGTGGTAGCGTAATTGGTGGTTAATGGAAGTGGATTATTAGTCAAAGCCAAAACTGTCTGTGTCAAATTATCTTTGCCTTACAAATGTTGATATTTTTAACTTTAATGGAACATTTTGTCATTTTTGACCTTATTTAACAGAAGTCCACTGAATTCAGATCTTTGCAGGGAGCCTGGGAAGGGGGGACATTAATGACATTTTAGTAAAACATACCAAAAAAAAAACAAAATCTACATAAAAGGGAATGAAGACTTTATGACAGGCTAATGCACTTATATTTGATATTCTGCCATAACATGCATTTTATCATCAAATATACAGTTGCTTTATTGTTTTCTATTCTCGTTTGTGCTTGTGCAACATTGTTATTTTTATCTAACTTAATTATAATAAACGTTGGCGTAGCTCAGTGTTTCTCAAACTCGTATTAGTACTTATGGTGTGCAAGCTAATTTTGGCATTTTTAAAAGTTATATTTTATAGACGTACAAGTAATTTCTTGTTTTGAGGTAAAGCGCACAATATTGACAAAAAGTCTATTTGCGATTTTTCTATTTGATATGCAATATTTATTATATATAGTTTATAATATCGCTTTTCTTATTTTTTTGCTTTGTATGTCATTTGGAAGTTGCAGGAATTTTAAAATATTAACAATGGAAAAGATTAAAATCAATCTGCTTAACTAATTTGAAAAGTTAAACTAAAAGGTTGCATAAAATCTAGGCATTAATACTACTAAAGCCATAATCAAGTATATAATCAAATATATATTCTTTATTGCCTAATTTTATCTGGCTATTCAACTTAATTTATTTTATACCATACCATACCTTACACTTGTATTACATTAGCGTCGAAGCAAGTCTTTTGTTGCTCACTGACAATGGCAATAAAACCTTTTCTGATTCAATCTTGATTGGGCAGCCATGTACGCTTTGAGAATTCAACTGGCCTGCAATGACATTGTCCAATTTTTAGGTCTGGTTTATGGACTTGATTTGAATCTAATGGTACTCACTCAGAAGTAAGCCTAATCTGTTCTTATGTACATAGCCTAGACTACTGCAAATTACTAATAGCCTACTGTAGCATTTTAAAGTTGGAGTAGGCCTATTTGACTTTAATTGTGATTTTAAAAACTATTTTCACCTAAACTGGGCATACTGTAAAAGCAGCACAAAATTACAGTTTAATTGAACAATAAAGTATTACATTGTTTTTTGTTGTTCCAGATCATTTTATTACTGTGTTTTCTGTCCTTTGAGCTCAACCCACTAGTTTGCCTTAATTGTTGGCCTTTGATGCTGCCTCTTTGTCATTTACTGCTACAACACTGCAATTTCCTCATTGTGGGACTAACAAAGATTTCACTATCTTATCTTTAATCTCTTGAAAAAGACGGAAGTTTGGTCTGTCTCCAGTGGAAGTCAACAGACCCTCCCAGTCCTGGCCCCATGTGCAGTGCCTGTGCTCCTCCCAAAATGTCCCCAGCGGTGAACAGTGTGAGGATGCTGCTGTCTCCTTATTGAGAGGCTGACCTTTACCGCATCCTGGGAGTCAAGGCTTTGCATACCAATGATGATCCGCCTTCCACTGTCATCCACAACTCTGTCAATACGCCATCAAGTCACCCTGTCCCCCCGTGCAATCATCACACCCCCGTGCGCCAGGACTTTACATTTGGGAAGGATTTACGCGTCTTTCTACTTCACTATAATTGTCACGCTTTTGTTGTCTGTTGCTACAAATGAGCTGCGCGGGAAAATGGGGCGAGCAGACAGGTTATTTAAGAAGCTGTTCACTGTACCAGGTTTGAAGTCACAGGCGTATCATCAGGTATGCAAATTCATGACCTATATGAGAACAAAACGCGCGGAAAATTGGATGGAGCAGTGTGGAGAAAGTGATGCAATAGTGCCACCTATCGAGCAAAGTAGTGCAACAAGTGAGATTGACCGGCACTAATTGTTGCCAGTAAGATTTGGAAAAAGCAATTGCATTTTAAGTTTGAGTTAACTATGATGTAGATATTCTATTCCTAGATTCCATTGTCTGTGATTTAGATATTAATTTTCTGTCACAGTAGGCTTTTGATGTTTTTACCTCTTATAAACACAGCTAACACCAGCAGACATATATTATAATATTTGATAACTATATATACCTTAATTCAGATGACAAAAGTAAAAATAGAACATATAGCCTAGACAAAACTAGAAAAATTAATTTCAACCTAAAAATGTTTGGTTCTCGTTAACCCTTTTTTTTTTACCGTTTTGGACTTACTAATGACATCACTTCTTCCCTAGAGCCAATTTTTTGCCCCATTTTATTTACCTCATTGATTACCTCTTTTCCTAATTTAGGTCAAATTCTTTTATGGTCAGTCAAAAAATGCTTTGAAACCAATATAAAAGCCACTTAAAATTCAGAAGCCAAGTAATTTTAAGCAAGGTTGTATTCATTTATTGATTTATTTTATTTATTTTTGGATAAAGTTTTGTAAAAAAAAAAAAATCCAGTAAAATTTAGAATTTGTTACATCAATGTTAGTAGTTCGGCTTTCTGCCACTTAGATAGATTTAAATATGGCTCTTGTTGCTCACTGCTGGCCAAGACCAACCCTCAGGTGCCAGAGTTATTCAACAGTAATACAATCCAGTAAATATGGAGTGTATTTGGAGCCTGGAGAATCAAACTGATTTCTCTTTCAATTATTTTATACAACCATCGGTGCAGAGATGAATCTGTAATTTTCCAAGCCACTGAAACTTATCAGAGAGTTAACGGAAACGGTCATGAAAAAAAGAGCTTGAAGAGACAGAATAGCTACTTTGGTGCTTAAATTTACTTAAAGTTAAGAATGCCACGATCTCGAAATCAAGGCTACTTAAAATACCCAGTGGTAGTGCTAGAGTTTATGGTATTGTGTCCTTAAACCCGACATTCCAGCCACCTCCTCTATACATGAATGTGATGTCAGTTGTAAACGTACTGTATTGTGTACTTTCTTGTGCTCACTTGCTTAAAGAGCTCAGTTGGAAAGTAAAATCAACTAAATCTAGTGCAGGTCATCTTTTCTTTTATAACATTATTGAAGTTGTACTGTTGTGTGTGTTTTATCTAAAAATAAAATAACATAACCAGCAAGTGTAACTTTAAATGTGCTGCACATTTATTAAGCAATGAAAAACACAACATATCCTGGTATAAATGGTGGTATATACAATAAAAATAATAAGGCACTGTAGACATGTGACTAGTTACAGCTGGCTCCAAAAACATTCACCAGGACAGAGTGAAATCCAAACCAAATGGATTAACAGTATTATAGATTAACAACTGTCGCAACTTCCTTTATTCATGATAAAAACTAAGACAAAAGTGGTGTTGTGATCCTTAAATATATTTTACATAAAACCAGCTAGCACGTTCAGCTATACCTTACTCTACTCCCTTTTGTGGCAACCCAGTATTGTGCATCTGGGAACAAAGGTGAGCACATGTAAGTGAACTTGAGAACTAACAAAAACGCTTAAAATTCAATAAATTATTTCTAGAACAATTTATCTTAGTCAAAATTATATTTTTTATGGAAAGAAAACTTGGGATTCTGGAGTGATTGTCGGAGATTTAGTGTCTTCTTAGTATTTTCAATATATTAGAACAGTCCCCACATCAGTTGATTCTAAAATGTGCATGATTTTATATTTATGCAAACACTCACCTCATGGACCATTTCTTTAAACTTCTGCGGAGACTGAGGCGAGACACAGAGTAAACGTTAAAAAACAACAGCTGTTAGGGGAGTTACTTGTGAACATAA
Organism: Mugilogobius chulae; assembly: GCA_038363315.1. NCBI lineage: Eukaryota > Metazoa > Chordata > Actinopteri > Gobiiformes > Gobiidae > Mugilogobius > Mugilogobius chulae. Next base: position 66,457,620 of record CM076396.1, read on the forward strand.
ATGAGAACTTCTAAATAATATTACGACTAAACGCTCAACGTATAGACCAGGGCTGCTTTTTTTCCTTCTTTTTGAGACAAACTTAAGCATTATTGCAGCAGTGGAAAGAGGCCCCGCACAATCAGCGCACTTCAATAGTTACCTTCTTGTCTTGTGTCAAAACCCAACTGCCTATATGCGTGTAATCTAAAAACAAAGTCTGCTTAGGTTCATTTCCACAACATAATGTCATCCCACAATCACCGCTGTGCCACGCTGGGCTGCCCTCTGTCGAAATTCCTCTTGGTAGTCCCAATCAAAGCACCGTCTTCTTCTTGTGATTCGCGCACTGGGAGGAAATGCAAAGGACTTTTTCTGTGTTGTTGCTGCTCCGAGTGCGCTCTTCATTTGAATAGAGTGATTGTGGCGTAGGAGGTCGGAATGTAGCCTTCGTCCCCGTTATTTCTACGAACTCGAGTCCAACCGTCACCTTTGTCCCCTTCCACCACCTCCAGCTCCTCGCCCTCCTGCATCGAGATGGTCCCTTCACTGGCACCTGGACACACAAAATAATTCAGGTTTAGACGCATTTTATCAAGCAAAATACCCATTTGACAGATCAATACCAATGAGTTATAATAATGACTAGAGAGAGCGTAGTCATGGTAACCTATAGGAACATATGTCCAGTTCCAGCAGCCATCTTGAGTGGGAAGAGTTTACAAAATATCTAATACAAACTTATGGGAAGCTAAACTTTTAAATTACTTTTTCACTTAAATACTTTGATACTTGAATCTTTTTGTTCTTGTACATTCATTTATGCTTCAGTTCAACCAAACTAATGTGAAGGAATAGTAAAAAAGCACATACTTTTAATTTTAGCTGATAAAATCTTCTTTTTAATGAACTGATATAATCTAATAATGAGACACAAATATATTTTGATTCTTCTTCAAATCCAACCCAGTGCAAAGTTTTTAGGCTGAATATATATTTTCACAATTCAGTGGAAAAATGACCAGACACAGACAGAACAGTTCTCTGTATTGTTGGGACCATAACTATATCATTATATGTTCAACTATTCCCTTCAATGTATGAATTATCTGACCTTGTTTTTTACATTATTTTCAATTAGAATATTGCTGCCTCTCCCCTCGCAAGATGACCGCCACAGCTGCCACAACAACAGGCCCCACGCTCTCTCTAGTCATTATAATAACTCATTGATCAATACTGTAATTTTAAATAATAGATTTACACAAAATCAAGCGGTTTGTGAAGAAAACTTTGTAGATTTGTTGA